>JAFJYI010000015.1:2400000-4800000 GCA_019022655.1 Acacia acuminata
TTCAACATCTTCAAATTCTGGGAAATCAAATACATCTATTGACTATGGAGATTTTGATAATATCCCAGGATCATCTCTTCGATATAATAATGACTCATGTTATGATGCTTTTGCATTGATGAATACCAGTGAGGACAATAACTTGGATTCTAGCCTTGTGAATGACAGTGAAGAAAATGTCAATGACATCTCAAAAGAAGATCTAGAGGTCAGGATGGATCTTACGGACGACTTACTGCATATGGTATGCTTGACGAGAAGGATTACCTTTGTGTTGTTATTTCTAGTTTTAAAAAAGGATTTGATATTCTTTTAATATGGAGTAACGGAATCTAAACCAACAGCGTTTGCCCCTGTTTAATCTATCTATTGCATCTCTGTTTCTTTAACATGTGTTCAGGTTTTTTCGTTCTTGGATCACCCCAATCTCTGCAAAGCTGCTAGAGTTTGTAGGCAATGGCGTGTTGCTAGTGCTCATGAAGACTTCTGGAAGTTTTTGAATTTTGAAGATCGGAATATATCTGTACAGCAATGTGAGCCTGAATACACCAATGTTGTGATAATTTTTTTTTTCAAATTTTATTTAAAGGAAAGCCATTTAAAATTCAACTAATGACATTTTTATTGTTAAGGAAATTCTGTATGGAGTGCATGGCTTGGCTGTACTTTTTTTTTTTTTGGGTTAACGTGCTTATTTGAAGCTTTATATGGATTTACAGTTGAGGACATGTGTAGCCGTTATCCAAATGCCACTGCATTGAGCGTTTCTGGTCCTTCTATGCACACGCTTGTTATGAAGGCTATCTCTTCGCTAAGGTAAGTAATTTTCTATGATATTTATTTGGTCAGAGTTAATCAACTGATCTGTGACTCACTGATTTGTTTTCATCATTTCAGAAATCTAGAGGTTTTAATATTGGGAAGAGGACCAATATTGGACAACTTTTTCCATGCTTTAGCTGACTGTGTTATGCTGAAAAAATTAAGCATAAACGATGCTACACTTGGCAATGGAATACAAGAAATCTGTATTTACCATGATAGATTGTGCCATCTTCAATTAACAAAATGTCGTGTAATGCGTATATCAGTTAGGTGAGAAGATTTGAAGTGTGGCTTAAACTTAGTCAAATGCTCACCAATGAGCTAACTTTTGATAATCTATCTTTACTAGGTGCCCTCTGCTTGAAACCATGTCATTGAAGCGCAGTAGCATGGCCCAGGCTGTGGTTAATTGCCCCCTGTTGCGTGAGCTTGACATAGGGTCTTGCCACAAACTTCCAGATGCTGTTATTCGCTCAGCTGCAACTTCATGTCCTCAGTTAGTGTCTCTGGATATGTCGAACTGTTCATGTGTCAGTGATGAAACACTGAGGGAAATAGCCCAGAATTGTGCTAATCTTAGCGTTCTTGATGCGTCCTACTGTCCAAACATATCTTTGGAGGTGCGTTTGGGATATGTAATAATTTTAGGCCGTATATAGTTTGGATTTGCCTTTGTTTGACGGGCTTATTTGTTTCTCTTTGAAGTCTGTTAGACTGCCCATGTTGACAGTTCTCAAGATTCACAGCTGTGAGGGCATCACTTCTGCCTCAATGGCTGCAATAGCTCATAGTTACATGTTGGAGGTATGGAATATGACTTGGATTTTGATGTTATCAGTGTGATACATGGTGATTGTAATTATCGAATTTAAACTATAGAATCAGTTTTGTATCCATATCAAAGCTCTATCACTTATTTTTATTGTTCCTTTACTAACACATTCCTAATTTCCCATGGGGCAATACTCCCTTAAATTGATCCTTGTCCTCAAGGATATCATCACAAAGGCTGAAATTCAAAAATTTGTTGCAACAATGCAAATCCCCCCCCCCCCCCAAACAAAAAACAGCTTAATTCATTTAGGGTTTCTGCAAAACAATTTTCTCAGCTACCCAACATCAAAGGGCCATGGATACTATTTGTTAGATGCATACATATAGAACTAGTACAGAATCTATTTTCACACCTCTTACACTTATACTTCCTTCTGTTTGTACTAATCACTATATTTGTGACAATATGTCTGAACTCTTGGGCATTGATTTCACTGGCACTGCAGGTTTTGGAGCTTGATAATTGCAGCCTATTGACTTCTGTGTCTTTGAATCTTCCACGTTTGCAGAATATCAGACTGGTTCATTGTCGAAAGTATGCTTCTGCCCTATCTTTCCTTCATCGGCTGGATAATTTTTCGGTCCTTTGATTTTTTTAACCATCCCTTGTTAACTGGATGCTTCTTTTCACGTGCTTCCCTGTTTATGTGTCTTATATCTTCTAATATCTTCTGTTGGATTGTCTTCGTCTACAGATTCGCTGATTTGGACTTAAGAACCATGATGCTATCTTCTATACAAGTCTCTAATTGCCCTGTGCTCCACCGCATCAACATAACATCGAATTCACTTCGAGTATTCATTTGCTCTGTCTTTTCTTTTTTGCCATGCTGATGCAGATATGGTTGAAATTTGATGGGCTGATTGTGTCAATGCAGAAATTAGGATTACAAAAGCAGGAGAGCTTAACCACACTAGCTCTGGAATGCCAATCTTTACAAGAGGTGGACCTCTCTGAGTGTGAATCTTTGACAGATTCCATTTGCAAAGTTTTTAGTGATGGTGGAGGATGCCCTATGTTGAATTCCCTTGTTCTTGATAACTGTGAGGTATGTGAATAAGTCTATTTGATCTTATTTGCTTTATCACTTACTGAAATTTGCTTATGCTTGAGATGCGCTAGCTTTGTGTGGTCATAAATATCCCAATCCTTTCACTAGTTTGTAGATGTTAACTTTTTTTTAGTCAGCTTATCAAGTAATTGTGCCATTTGGAATTTTTTGTTTTCTATCAGACCCTTTGATTTTCCCTTTGTTATTTTTTATTCATTAATATTTATTTTGGATAATTTTAAGTTTAACTGGGCTGGGTCTATCAACATCCTTCAAATGGAGTTGATGTTTAAGATCCTGTCAGAAAGTCCGTAATTGTGTGCCTAGAGTCAGAATGTTATGTTCTACATTGAAGAGGGTTCTTACTGAAAAATAGTGGGAAATTTTCCTGTTAATAAAGCTGTTAATTTGCTGAAGATTAGCCTTTTCTTTTCCCTGATTGACATGTTAATTTTGAAGCCTTTTTGGGATTTATCTAACTGTTAGGTACTCATGGAAAGCGCTTTAGATTTTGTTTCTCACTTTTTCATTATTGTGCTTGTGAGACATTTGATTTTGAATTTCGATTGATGATTTAATTATTGAAATGTCTTTTTACTATGATTATTATTTTGTATTTTTGTCTCAAACTTGGTGTTATAATGGATTTAGAGCTTGACATCAGTGAGATTTGTCAGTATCTCTTTAGTCAGTCTTTCCCTCGTTGGTTGCCGGGCAATCAGCATTCTTGAGCTCTCTTGCCCAAATCTTGAGAAAGTAAATTTGGATGGCTGTGATCATTTGGAAAGAGCATCGTTTAGTCCTGTAAGTGATATTTCTTCATGAATTGCATTAAATTTTGCTCCATATAACAAATTATTGCATTCTTTGTCTGTTTGATTTGATTGTCTACTAGAAAAGGAGGATAAATATATAATTTGCATGTATGAGCTTTAGCTTGTACAAAGCTCCCTGGTTGTTTGCTTTATTGTCTGCATGGTTACAACGTAAGTTTATAATGTGGTATGGGAGATATCTGATGTTCATTTCTAAAGGCTTGGGAGGGTTCTACAGGGCTACTACTGCATAGCAATAAATTAATATATGGTAGGGTAATGTGCAGTAGCTAAAGACTAAGTACATGTTTTTCTCCTACTTCTCAGGTTGGTCTTCGATCTCTTAATTTAGGAATATGTCCAAAATTAAACTCACTCGACATCGGGGCACCAAATATGATCGCACTTGAATTGAAAGGATGTGGCGTACTTTCTGAAGCATCTATTAATTGTCCCCTGTTGACATCTCTAGATGCTTCCTTTTGCAGGTTATGTTGCTTTTGTTTTTACTTGAGTTATCCTCCTTGCATGCAAACTAACATTTACTGTTTGGTTGTACAGCCAACTAATGGATGACTGCTTATCTGCAACAACTGCCTCATGCCCGCTGATAGAGTCATTGATATTGATGTCATGCCCATCAGTTGGTTCAGATGGACTTTGTTCTCTGCATTGTCTTCCAAATCTTACTGTTCTTGATTTGTCTTATACTTTCTTGACGAACTTGGAGCCTGTTTTTGAGTCTTGTGCGCAATTAAAGGCAAGAACTACCATAGATATTCATGTGCTTACTGTTCAAACCCCCTTCTTAAGAAAAAGAAAGAAAAAAGAAAGTAAAACAGAAGCACCAAAAAAAAAAAAAGGCATCCTATGAGTTAATTATGCTACAATAAATTATCCTGTTTAGTTCTCCCCATTTGGTGGGGGAAAAGTTGTCGCCTTAATGCATTTTCTTTAATGCATCTGAAAGGGTAATATATCCCACTGCTCTATTTTGTTTCACTCCAAACAAAGTGTTAATTTATTAAAATTTGTTTTTTAATTCTTCCTGCTTGCTTACATTTTTGTGTCTTATAATTGAATATGGTATGCATATTTTACAGCTCTTTGTTTGTCCCTAAACCATGGAACATGCAGTTGTTTGTGACCTTTGTTACTTTGTCTTTCACTTTATCTTTTCTTACAATATTACTGTTATTTCTTGAAGGTATTAAAGTTACAGGCATGCAAGTATCTAACTGACTCGTCACTTGAGCCTCTTTACAAGGGAGGTGCTTTACCAGCACTTCAGGAGTTGGACTTGTCATATGGAACTTTATGTCAGTCTGCCATAGAGGAGCTTCTTGCATGCTGCACACACCTGACACATGTGAGCCTGAATGGCTGTGTGAATATGCATGATTTGAATTGGGGTTATAGTCGTGAAAAGATCACTGAGCTGCCTGCTGCAAACATCTCTTGCATGATCTCGCATGAGGATGTCCATGACCCAAGTGAGCAACCCAGTCGTTTACTGAAGAACCTCAATTGTGTGGGATGTCCAAACATTAGGAAAGTTCTCATTCCGCCTTTGGCACATTGTTGTCATTTATTATATTTAAACCTTTCTCTGTCGGTGAACTTGAAGGAGGTTGATATTGTTTGTCTCAACCTATGGTTTCTTAACTTGAGGTATGGCTGTCTTTCTAAAAAATAATTAATTGGTCGTACTCTTCTCATATTACATGCAATGACCTTTACCTTCTCTATTCAGCAATTGTTCGTCTTTGGAAACTTTGAAGCTGGAATGTCCAAGATTAAGTAGTCTATTTCTTCAGGTATTTAGTCTTGCTTCCTATGTGAATATATTGATGCATACATAATTTTATATTTTTCATTCTAGATTGAAGCCTGATATTTTTTCCCTTCAATTTTTTCTGCTGGGTGGGTTTCAGTCCTGCAACATTGACGAGGAAGCGGTTGAAGCTGCTATATCCAAATGCAGCATGCTGGAGACTCTTGATGTTCGGTTTTGTCCAAGGGTGAGAATAATTGCCTACCTCATTATATTCCATCAGTACTGTGTGGTCTGGTGCTTAGTAATTTTGGGCGATTAATGACCCTTTTGTTCCTCGACACTTGATTTGATCTCTCACATCTATATTGTCCTTAAATTATTTTGTGGTTTGCTTTACTATGGCCTGCAGATAAGCTCAATGAACATGGGTCGATTACGGGCATCTTGTTCCAGTTTGAGGCGTATATTTAGCAGCTTGTCAGCTTCATGATTTCGGTCTTGCATAGAAATTGTTTTCGGTGTCAACTTGCTTTGAGTTGAAGGCACCCCTCGGTAGATTTGGTGATGCCCTTGTATTGTAATTGTTAATGACTCGATTGTTTAATGTTTGGCATGTAAGTTACGTAGCTATATTTATGTATTACATAATATTTATTCTAGAGTTCCAGTAGTTGCTTATGTAAATCCCAGCTTCGTCAATTTTGATGATCCTTTTGATCTCCTCAACCTCAAGCAGCCTGCCTATTCCCGCCTAGCCTTTGCGATGGTATGAGGTTGATATTGTGCTCCTTCCGGTCCTAAATATAAATATTAATGGGTTTGGAGAAAAATGATAGATAAAACGAATTGATATTTTATTTTTTTGATCAAGTTTAACAGCGAATTAGCTTGTATATTAGAGGTTAGGAGTAGTATTTGGTGATTGGGTTTTGTTGGGTGACCACTTATATTTGAACTTTTATTTGAATAAACTCGAGCTCTGTTTGTTGCAGTCCTTTGGTAATGCAATAGTCAATATAAATCTTGATAATTGTGGTTTTTGGTTTAGTATCTTGTATTCAAGTGATGCAATGAAATTGTGAAAGGGCTCTTGGCGCCTGTTAAAACAAATTTTTCTTCCCCATTGGCCGTTGTCAACCAAACACACTTGTTTGGTCATGGGATCTGAATACTGCGGTGCGGTTAAACCAAGTGATTTTACATTAATTCCTTAAGAGAACCAGCTGAATATCACTTTAGTATAATTAATTTTTTAATCATTATGTATATATAATAAGAAAAGTAGAAAACTCTCTTCAATTTATTTAGCATTGCCAAGTTTAATGTTTCTACATACTGATCTACTTGGTATTACTGTACTAGCTGTGCTGCACGACCCTGCCGACAGGAATATTCGACCCGATTCCTCTATGTCGGTGGGATGTCCCTGAACCATGTTGTTGTTGTCCTTCAGTTATCGCCGCCCCGGGATTTGGTCTGGAACTTCTTGTTAAGGTGGTCCAGATAAGAGGGAAAAAATACAAGTGGCTGATAAATTATTAGTTTTGTCTAAATTATATCTATTTTAGGAAAAATTTCCATAAGTAGAAAGAGAAAATAAAAATTGTCATGTTATTTTTTTTTTTTTATACAAGACAAAATGATATTAAGTAATAAAGTTTTACATCTTAAGTATAATTAATAATTTTCAATTATATTATCGGTCTTTCGTCATGAAGATAAATGTAGAAATGCCAATAACAAAAAAAAAAAAAAAAAAAAAAAAAAGCCTCTATACGTGGTAGTGTGAATAGTCTAGATGTTCGATATATATACCCATTTACTAATTGCACTATAAATTATGTTCTATATTTAGGATTGAGGTAATATTTCATACTATTACTTGATGAAAAACACATCTACATTTTTAAATACAAGAAGAATTCATGAATTTTTATAAAGATCGTGAACTTTTACATAATCATATTATTATGGGTGTTTTTATTTTTATTTTTGCTATAAGAGGTGTCTCTATTTTGATCTTCCTTTCAATTTCCTCTCAATTTACTTTCTCCACCATTGGACTAACTTCAATGGTTAGGATATAACTGTAACCTTAAATAACGAAAAATAATGGGAGAAAGAAAAAAAACAAAAAACAACTTGAATTTTAAAATTTTAAATAAGTGATTTCATATTAAAATAAGTCATTTTAGTATA
This sequence comes from Acacia acuminata, assembly GCA_019022655.1. Classification (NCBI taxonomy): domain Eukaryota; kingdom Viridiplantae; phylum Streptophyta; class Magnoliopsida; order Fabales; family Fabaceae; genus Acacia; species Acacia acuminata. The sequence continues at coordinate 2,407,503 of JAFJYI010000015.1, forward strand.
AAATCACTTATTTAAGATTTTGAAGTTCGAGAAATATTTTTTTGTCCCGTTAAAAAATAATTTAGATATAATATTAATATTTTATTTTTATTTTTATGTATTTTTATTTTTAATATTAGAGTAATATTATTATAAAATTTTAAACCCAAACATTGAAGTTAATCCAATGGTGGGAATAGTAAATGAAAAGAAAGTTCAATGAAGAGACATCCCTCTCCCACACACATATATTTGTGGCCATAATATGTGTATAGATTTTAATTCCTCTTCTGGTCTATGGGTTTATGCAATTGCAAAATTTGTGTATGGCGCTAAAATAACACAAATCATTTCGTTGGATTCATTTCCAACTTAATTCCTAATCAATTTTTCAATTATTACATCCTCTGTTCATATTTTTAAAGGAAAAACATAGGATTTTTTTTTTTTTTTGAAATTGTAAAATTTCAAATCAGGTTTGTTACCTAGAATTGATAGGTAATTCAAACTCATTTTTTGAAAAATACCTGATTTAGAATTTTGCGATTTCAAAGTTCTTTTTTTGTTTTCTTCTCTATTTTAAAAATATTTTTGGCTGTTTAAGATGTAATTAACAATTTTTTTAAATTGAGACATTCTATATATTAAACAAGAATAAACATAAAAAATATATAATTTTAAATATCATTAATTAGCTTATTAAAAATATAAATTAGTTAAAGGTTTCTGTATTAGGAAATAGAAAGTATCTGAGAAAAATAACAAATAACAAAGGAAAATTAATGAGATTTTACTTCTTAAACCTCAAATTCTACGCATAAACTGGACAGATCCAAAATAATAAAATATATATATATATATTTTTTTTTTTGATGGTAAAAAAGTTTTGGAGGGTTCGACATCGTCCCCACCAAGCGCCAGCAAGACGCCCCGGCTCTATAAGACTTACATCGACTTACGAGATCGCTTTACCAAAGGAGTCCCCTGACGGCAGAGGGATCGAACCCACGACCCAAGGGCTAGTCCCGGATCCCTTACCATCTACGCCAACTCTCATGGCCCAAAATAATAAATATGGATATCTGTCTCTGCTGCAATTAAATCGACCCGGATCCGGTTGGTGCAACTTCCATGTTCTTTATCCAAGAAGACAACCCGATTGAGCGTGACGTTTCACTCGCTCACTCCTTTCTCTATTGTCTTCTACTCCCCTGCTCCTCTCTGTTTTCTGTCTTCACAATGGCGAAAACTGTTTGGTCTCTATTAGCCATCTTTCTCTTCCTTCAAGCAGCTGCTACAGGTGCTGTTAACTCTCAAAGTAAGTCAACATTTACTTTCCATATAAAGAACTATCTCTCAGTACTACTTTTTCTTTTTTGTTCTGCTTCCAAATGCCCCTAGATCCTTTCTTCTTTTCTTGTATTTGTCCTTTTCAATGCTTTCAAATGTAGCTTCTGTCACTCAGGGCCGCATCTTGCTTTGTATCAATGGTTATAGTGAAATGAGACTTCATCATGTTAGTGTTTGATGTTGAAGCTGTTCTCTTGCTAGATCCCAATTAGATTAGAGTTCCTATGTGCGGCTGATCTCACAGTGAAAGTTCTTTCTTTCAAGATTTTTTATTATTCCTGTTGAATGCTCTTCGTTCCTAAAGAAATTGATCTCAGAGAAGATCATCCGCATTGGATCGTAAACTTATAGTATCGAGGTGGAAAAGCGGACAAAGGAAAAACAAGTAGACTTCTTTGGATCTTTTCCCATTCTGGTTTTCTCTTTGACCGTTATTTTGAACCAAATAATGTTAAGATCTTTGTCACTCTTAATCAGACGAAAAATGATATCAGCTTAAATATTCATTAGCTCTATGTATCTTTGGAGTTGGGAGGGCGATATTTAGGTTTTGCCCAGGATCTGCTTGGTGGCCATTCTCTTATCAGAGCATGGATTTGAGTGCATTTTATGGACCCTCGTTTTGGATCTTGTGGTACACTTTAATGTATATCCAGTCTAAGGCCTTTCTTTTCTGTGTGTAACACGGACAATCCGTTTTCAGCTTTCACTTTTAGTTGGGTATAGAAATGAGAGATGAAAACGTCAAGTAAACTTTGACCTGATGGTCTTTTTACGAGTATCTATGAGCTCGTAGGATTTAATGTAGTTATTGGGGAACTAGACGCATTAACTTCATTTCAAATTCTGACTTTCCCGTAAGTTACTAAGATCCCTATACTTCCTGCTAATCCTGCACTTCAGATCCTCCAATGTTCCTGCATAGATCTATTTTTCTTTTACACCATGGACTATATCTGCTTTTGGACAGCAATGCTTGAGCAAATATCGTAATTTTATTTGTAGTGACTATTTGACCCACAATGTTCTATATGGGCGCAGTGTTGAGAATATAGGAATATAGGATTAAGTTCAAGCTACATTAAATTCCTAAAATAGTGAGCAGAAATCCAAGAACTTGTCTAGGCTCCTTTAATCAGCAAGCCAAGCTTGAGTGCAAGTTCTAGCTCGTTTAATAAACCAGCCAAAGCCCCAGCCAACACATTTGTATTAGATAAGCTTGGCTTGCGTTTTGCTTTACAAAGATGAGAGTTAGGGGTGGTGGAGTGGAGAAATAAAAAAGGAAAGAAACATTAGCTGCTTCTATGAAACTTTTTTCTTGGTCTCTTCAGAGTAAAACCTATGCTCAGTGGGTTTTTTTCCTTTGAACTGATCATAAATAGCCACTAAAGTTACACGTTTCGTTCTTGCTTGTTTGAGGTTGTGGTTGTATGTCAAACACATTCTTGTCATATGATCTTTTAACCGTATATTCTCATTTCAAAATCAAATTAGTTATCTCCATCAGCTGTATTATTTATTTAGAAGGAGAACTGATGGGAATTAATGTTTTTCCATTATGACCTTCTGGGTACTCGGAATTGTGGTTCATATGAAGATCATTTCCATTTAAAGTCCTTTCTGTGTTTTCTTGAATCTCCAATTTGACATAAGAAACTGAACTTTGCAGTTAAAGTAACTGATAACCCAGCAGACAAGTTGGTGGCCGCAATCAATGAAAACAGAACTGCTCACAAGTCCTCAAGCTTGTTCGACAACCCGGGGCTTGCCTGTCTTGCCCTACAATACATAAAGGCATACCAAGGTGACTGTGGTGATGTGGGAGGAGCTGATGCCAAGAAGCCTCCAGAATCTCAATTCGCCGAAACCTTTGCACCTAATTGCGGTGTAAAGGCATCGACACTCGCCACTATCACCGGCCGTTTCCTAGGCTGCCAGACTAAATATGTGCATGCACCAGAGGCATTTTCAGAAATCCTAATAAAGAACCAGAGGAGCTTGGATATACTTTACAGTAAGAACCACACTCAAGTGGGAGCCGCCGTGACCGGTACTGATGGAGGATCTCCTTACTTCTGGTGTGTGTTGTTCAGCAATGGCAAACCTAACAGCACCTTCGCGTTTGAGGATGGGGTGGCTAAAATAACAAAACCTGGTTGCTTCAGTGGAGCTAATGATGAGTGCAGTGGAGCTTATAATTGGTCTCAACTTGGTGGTATATGGCTTTTTGCCACTACAACTCTGGTTGCTTTGAGTTTTGCTTTGGCTTTGTGATTACACTGTAACTGAAATTTGATTGATTTTATCTTCGACAATTTTTACTTTGATTTAATTTTTTCTCTGTAGATTCTCTATATGGAGTTTCTGTTTAATTTCCTTGGATTTGTATTTGAATGATGGCCAGTAAAGGGGAGACGCGGATAAATTGTTTTACATATTATCTCTTGATTACATGTGAAAATGAAATTTGTATTTGCTACATCATTCACTTGTTTGCAGATCTTGATCTCTCCACATTCTGCATTCTCTCTCTATCCCTCTAAATCCGGTATCCATTATTACTGATTAGTTTGGATTTGAACCGGTTTAGGTCTTAATCATGAGAATTTCTCGTTAGTTTAGCTAGTTTTTTCAACTTATAAGGTTCGAACTTGAAACATTATTACTCAGCTAATTCGGGGTTGGTCAATATTCTTCATCATTTAGTCATGTTTGATAATAGTCCCACATTTTTTTTGATTCAAGGTAATAATATCAAATTTTCTTTATAGATTTTGATCTGCTAAAACAAATCGAACAACCTTATTGTAGAAAGATGATCGATAGCCATATGTCAAATGAATTCTAACAACCAATGTTATTAAATCTGGACCGGTCAGTGAACTGGTGGGGATATTGGTCAAGGTTAGTGGGTCATATTAGAGTCAAACCGGAACTAAACCGGTAAGAAAATAAATATTTCAATTATAGATATGAAATTATAAAAAAAAAAATCTATTTTGTATTTAAATAATATTTGGGAACCGTGAAAGGGAAGTCATATGAGTAGTATGTCATATCTATCAGAGCTCACAGCTAGCTATCTAGGTAGCTGTACCATTTTCCATTTGCCTTCACAAAGAAAAGTAGCTGACCCCGCCGGTAGCTGTTCATTTTCCATTTTCCTATACATCACAACTTTGCATAGCTACATTCAGTTGGAGCCTCTTCATACCTTGTTCTCTTCCATTTTCCACCCACAACTTCAGAAACTGTCAAGCCATCCACCCACAACCTTCGTTGGTCTCGCTCGATATCCGGTGGCCACCCCCCTTGTTGATCTTCAGCGGTTTCTGAGGGGAAAAAGGTAGCGATCACTCTGGTCTCCCTCCTCGTTGATCTCACCGGCGGTTTGCCGGTGGCCTTTCTTTGGTGTCTCTCTTGGTTCATCTCTCTCTCTCTCTCTCTCCACCTCTCTCTTTCCATGTTGGAATTATCCAGGGAGCTTAAAAAAAATGAAGAAGAAGAAGCTAACCCGGTTTTCTATGGTAGACCGGATCGGTTGCATGGCGGTTCACCGATTTCCGGTCAAACCGGCCGGTCTAGTCCGGATCTAATAACCATGCTAACAACCACAACAACTTAGCCAAACGGAGGATTCAATAATAGGAAAATCAATTTATCTGCAGGTTAGAAGATCTATTTTGGGAAATGCGAGACTGTTGGAGCATTAAATATGCGCATTTAATGGGCATGGGATTGGGGACACTAATATCCTTGCAATGCAGAAATTACTTTCATGTACTTGTCAGTTGTTGCTTGGAAGTGAATTTCGTGACTGAACTCCAGGAAAAAGCAGATGAACCGTGACATGAAATTTACGGGATTGCGGAAATTGAACTCCAAAACGATGAAGTGGCGTACTTCTCCGTCCCATCTCAAAGTATTACTATTATTATTATAGTATGAACTCCACGAGGGCTCCCAGACGTAACGGAGACGCTGATTTTAGCATCTTTTGTCTCCCGCTGTATTAGTACACGTGACTGATTAACTGCCATTCCTATAGTAATTGGAGTATTTATTTATTTTGAAGATGTGGCCCGTTAACCCCCATCATTCGGAAATGGAATAAATATGGACCAAGGCGCAATTTCATCAAGCATGACTTATTAAAACATAATAGCCACCAACCAGGGTTGCCACAAGTGATAAGCGGTTTGTGTCGCTTAAACAAGGTCTCAAGTTCGAGCCTTATGAATGCAGAAAAGCCCCGCTGGAAGACTCTCCCACCATAGCCAGGTGTGCGACGCGGGTCGGATCCGGATTAGTTAGGGTGAAGCTCTGGATACTAGATGGACAAAAAAAAAAAAAAAAACATAATAGCCGGGATGAGTCGTGTTCCTCTACTTTTGCTGTCAATTAGATACTCCTCGATACATAATTTGATTAAATTAAGAAAATTGGTTAATAAGACGGGTATTTTTTAGAGTATGATAATCATCTTCTTTAATTCTCTCATTTATTTTCTTACTTGATTATTGTTGAAAGAAGAAATTAGAAAAATATTAATAAATATCAAAACTATATCTTACCACTTTGGTCTTATTTATACTCCCTCTGGTCCTTACTATAAGGCAGCGACTAACAAGTTTATTTGATTCTTTTTTATAAGTCACTTTGCTTGTTTCCAATGACCATTAATTATTTGTTTCTATATATGCCCTTAATTAATAAGGGTAATGGGTGAGAGTAATAATTGATATAATATTAGAGTTTAGAGCAATTAGTAAAGGTAATATTAGAAATTATTTAAATTGTAGGACAACTTTATTGACTTTAACTATTTTTATGGTCTGTGAGAATTGTTAGTTGGTGTTTTATAATAAGGACCAGGATGAGTAAGTCATTTTTAACTAAATCACACATATCAAGGAGAGGGATTTAGCTCAATGATTATGGAGTAAATTTTTAAATTTTAGCTCCATGATTACGGGACCTCATTTATGAATGGATATTTTTCAATTTTTTATTTTATTTTCAATGGTACAATTAATATGAGTAAGATTATCACAATCCCATTTATTACTCTGAAAGGAGACAAACCAAATTTTTTGATAAAAAAAAAAATTTATAAATAGATTCAGAACAGTATACTATTTAAAATCGAGATCAACTAGTATAGTATACACTAAACGGAATGAGGTGTAATTTAAATATTTAATTAGATTTTCTTCTTCCGAATCAGAGATTTTAACCAGGCACTACAGTAAAAGAATAAATAGTAATGGCTGGCGTCCGTTACGACATTGTAACGTTGATTTTGGGGATAATAGAATCGGTCCCGGTGCTCCCACTAAACAAGAGTAAAATCAAGGCTGAAAATGGAGTAACAGTCGCGGACCTGGGTGAAACCGGTGAAAAAGTTGCCTTCCAAGATCAATCTCACTTGGAGTACGGTGGTGACGTGTCCCATACGAAATAAATACTCTTTCGCCATTTTTGATTCTTACTCTACCCTCTTGTAGGGCGGGAACCCAAACTCTCACCTCATCTCTCTCTCTCTCTCTCTCTAGGGTTTTTCAATTTTGAATTCCTCACTTCTGCTCTCTGGCTCCCCTCTCATTTTTTGTTACGGGAACACAAGATGAATTTCCGTCATGGCTCCAAAGTTTGGGTTGAAGACAGGGATTTGGCATGGGTGGCCGCTGAGGTCACCGGCTTTTCTGGAAAGCAAGCCCAACTTGTCACCGCTTCTGGGAAGAAGGTGAGGAGCTTGTTAATGTGATATTTTACATAATAATGAATAATTGTGGATACATTTTCAACTTTCTGGTTTTGGGAGGTGTGGTGTGTAGGTTTCTGCACTACCGGAGAAACTCTTTCCCAGGGATGCAGATGAAGAGGAGCTTGGAGGAGTGGAGGATATGACGAGGCTGGCTTACTTGAATGAGCCGGGAGTTCTGTATAATCTTCAAAGAAGATATGCCCTGAATGATATCTATGTGAGTCTGCTACATGATGATCGATCCCTGATGCTTGTTATTCGTACTGATTTATTACTCCTACGCTGCTCAACCAAGCTTAGCCACAGGCATTGTCATCATGACGTTTTTTTGTAATTGAACTTTGTCAATATCTTCTGAAAGAAGATACATGAGACTGAAAAAACAAAAACATGGTTGTAAACTTGAAATTAGAATGATAGTGCTTGGGAACCAAGTGGGGAATTGGGGATTCGTGAACTGCATATTATTTGCCGCACAACTAACCGCATGAGAGAAGTCATGAAAAAGGGAGGTCCAAAATAAATTGAGAGTTCTTTTTTATTTAAATGTTATTTTTTAATTAAAGGTCTTGTATCTAATTTTACTTTATAGTTGAGATTATCAATTTATTTGCACAAATTCATATTGCCAAATGAGCCAACCAGCAATTAAAATCTTGTCACTTCCATAAATTCTTTGATTTGCACATTTTGCCTAATGTTAAGGGTTATTCTATTGAGGACTTAATGACATGTCTTGATGGACAAATGTTATTCATGCAACAAGCTAGGTCAAGTGGGCTAAGATAGTATGGGACATGCGGTTGTCATAAATAATAAGTCGTGAATATAAAATTTTTTGGATTGTCATGCTGTATCTTAATAGGATTTTTAAATTGGTTCCTGTATGTTCTATGGTGTTTTATGATTTTATCCTGAAATGCTTGTCTTTGATAGACATATACAGGGAGCATTTTGATAGCTGTAAATCCATTCACAAAGCTTCCTCATCTGTATGATATCCATATGATGGAGCAGTATAAAGGAGCTCCATTTGGTGAGCTTAGTCCACATGTATTTGCTGTTGCTGACGCTTCTTATAGGTTAGTGTGCATTTATGTGTTTATATTATATGTTTATTGTGACAAAATTATTTATTTTTATTTTTATTATTCTTTCCATGCCCTATTTCATGTTGTGAAATGTGAATTAGCGAGCTTCTGTTGGTCATGATCTAGAGCAATGATGGATGAAGGTCAAAGCCAGTCTATTTTGGTGAGTGGTGAAAGTGGTGCAGGGAAAACTGAGACAACAAAATTGATTATGCAGTATCTTACCTTTGTGGGTGGACGTGCTGCTGGTGATGATAGGACAGTTGAGCAACAAGTCCTTGAAGTATGATAGTAGTGAATCTAATTAATTATGAGTTGACAATCAAATCACATTTTATTTTTTAATTTGGGTATAATAGATACTGATTCCACTTTCTGATGCATTCAGTCCAATCCCCTCTTGGAGGCCTTTGGTAATGCAAGGACTGTCTGGAATGACAATTCAAGGTGAGTTTGGTTCCTCTTCTTGCTTGCCTGTTTATTCCAATCAACCTGCTTGTTCCCTCTTATGTGAGTTTCTTATTTTGTTGCTTAATAGGTTATAATTTTCCCCATAGAATCTGAGGGAAAAATTGTCTTGTAATTTTTGTCCATCTTATGTTGTTATCTCATATTATCTAAAACATGCCAATCAAAGCAATGACATACATTAGCCATGTCTGTAATACTATTCCATTGAAACTATCATTGCTATGGTACATAGTTGAATGAAATGTCAGTCACAAACTGTGAGTTTGGTGTTGCATTCACTAAATCTGTGTTTTTTCCATTGCAGTCGCTTTGGGAAATTTGTTGAGATTCAGTTCGATTCAAATGGTAGAATATCTGGTGCTGCTATTCGGACTTACTTATTGGAAAGGTCACGAGTAGTGCAGATAACAGATCCTGAAAGAAACTATCACTGCTTTTATCAGTTGTGTTCATCTGAAAGGGTATTCAAAGTCTTATGTTGCATCTATCTGTTTTTATTAATGGTTCTTCAGTTCTTGTGTTGCAGCATTTTGCCATGCATGTTAACCCTTTTTTATATTTTTGATGGGGGGTTGCAGTTAAATGATTAAGAGTTATACCTTACGATTGTAATGCACTGTTGTTCAGGATGCTGAGAAGTATAAGTTAGGACATCCAAGCCACTTTCACTATTTAAATCAAAGTAAAACATATGAATTGGAAGGTGTAAACAGTGCTGAAGAATACATGAAGACAAGGAGGGCAATGGATATAGTTGGCATATGCCATGAGGATCAGGTGTAATACGGTTATCCATTATTACCCATCTGTGTCGCTTTTTCTGTACGAGATAAAATTGTTGATGGGCTGTGTTTTACTCATGGTTATCCTACATTCTTATTATCAGGAAGCCATATTTCGCACATTAGCTGGAATTTTACATTTGGGGAACATTGAATTTTCTCCTGGAAAAGAACACGACTCGTCAATAATAAAGGATGAGAAGTCAAGGTTTCATTCGCAGATGGCAGCAGATCTCTTCATGTGGGTAGTTTATCTGAATTATTGTTTTTCTTTATATAAAACTTAGGATGGCTAAATTATATTTCATTTCCCTCATTCACACATGTATATGTATAAACATACATTCATTAACTTTTCCTGCACACTGTGTTGATGTCAGTATAACAAGACTTGGTTTTTTTTTCTTTTAAAACCATGTTATGAGGCAGCTTAATAATAAGCATTATTTTTAGGGATTTTGTTTGTAATAAGCTGTTAAGGGTAATTAAAGTAGTTAGTGTGAGCCCTGGTTGTACATAGGGGCCAGATACTAATGTGAACGTGTAATATGAATAATAATGTGGATTTGGATATAACTCAATCCCTAAACCGCTATTAACAATTTAACATGGCAAAGTTAAATAGTACAGGTATTAAGGCATGGAAATTAAGATAGTGACTTAGTAGTTGTATTAGAATTAGCTGCATTGGTCTCTGTGTTTGGTCCCATGCAATTTCAGATTTTTTAAGATTGAGTGAGGCTGCTGAACCACAAAAACTGATGAATTATAGTGTTGGTGTGTGACACAGGTGTGTCCAAGCTGTTTGATTGGTTGAGGAATAGATTGTATTATGATGATGGTGTTCGTCATTGTTAGATCTTTATATTTTTTTGTTTGCTTAATTTGATGGCTATACTTTTTTCCTTTTATAGGTGTGATGTCAATCTATTGTTAGCAACATTGTGTACTCGCTCAATACAAACCCATGAAGGAAGTATTGTGAAAGCTCTTGATTGCAATGCAGCTGTTGCTGGTCGGGATGCTTTGGCAAAAACTATTTATGCACGCCTGTTTGACTGGTATTTTTATGTTCAATGGAGAATCAATGGTCATATTTGATATGCATTAATTAAGATGGCTATATTATTGTTTTTGTTTTGTCAGGCTAGTTGAAAAAATCAACAAGTCTGTGGGTCAAGATAAAAATTCCCGGATGCAAATTGGAGTTTTGGATATATATGGTTTTGAGTGCTTTAAGGATAACAGGTAAGCCGTGGGAGTGTTATTTTTCTCATGTGGACTGTGAAGAAATGAAATGAATGCTTCAACTCTGCATCTGTAGCCGAGACGTTCTGATCAGTTGATCAGGCATTTGTTCTTGTGATACTGTTCAGAGTCAGATTTTTTTGCTTTTCCTGGAGTGGTTTAAATCTGTGTCTTTCTTTATGGGACATTCTAATGTATGGGTTAAATTAGGCTTTGTCTGTTGAAAATCCGCTTAATGCTATTTGCTCAGACTTTGTTTACTATCATCTGTTTTTGTTGATTTCTTTCATGGTATATCCAGTTTAGATTTTTATTTTTATTTTTTATGCTTCTCCTGTTGAAGGAAATTGTTAATTTTTCTCTATATGATCTCCACTTAATCCCACAACGTTTTCTTCCAACAGTTTTGAGCAATTCTGTATCAACTTTGCAAATGAAAAGCTCCAGCAACATTTCAACGAGGTATGGAAGTGTGTTATTCATTATGATATATGAAGCAAATTCAGTTTGTAATTTGTAGTTATAATTCCGTTTACATTTTGTGTATATAATTATCTGTCACCTTACTTGTTGCAGCATGTATTCAAGATGGAGCAAGATGAGTACAGTAAAGAAGAAATTAACTGGAGTTACATTGAGTTTATTGACAACCAAGACGTTTTAGACTTGATTGAAAAGGTTTATTTGTTTTTTTTTCTTATTCTTTTTTAGGTCTATATATTTATACTCTGTACTTCTATGTTCCATATAGTTTATTGCGTGATTGTCTTCCTGTTTGTGCATATTGGTAAGATGAGATTACATTTCTCAAATAATTGTGAAAAATATTGTAAAAGCTATAGTTGTGTTGAATATTAAAGCAGGCGAGAGATATCAAAGTATGTAAAAGAGGATTTCTTTTAGGAAGCCTGCTAGTCATGCAAGTCAACAATGCATCAAAACCCTGTTATTGTCTTATCCTGCTTTCTGAGCCTCTAGTCATGAATCATATATCTGCTATCATGTCTAAATAAAGTAATATGACATCTTAAGATTGTATTCTGTTTGTTTCTTTGCCATTAATTTGGTTTCTTCTGAAATGATCTTTGCTGTCATTTGCTCTTAAGATTGTGTTCTGTTTTTATGTTTGCCATTAATTTGGTTTCTTTTGGGCTGATCTTTGCTGTCATTTGTAGAGACCCATCGGTATCATTGCACTGTTGGATGAAGCTTGGTACAATTTGAGATCTTTTATATGACATTATGAATATGATTAGTTTTGTTCTTCATTTATTTATCTAATGCACTCCAGCAAATTAACAATAAGATTATATTTCTTGTCTTTGCAGCATGTTTCCAAAATCGACCCATCAAACATTCTCAACCAAGTTGTTTCAGCATTTCCGGTCCCACCCAAGGTTGGCAAAAGAAAAGTTCTCAGAAACTGATTTTACCATCTCTCATTATGCTGGAAAGGTGAGTTCGTTCTGCAGCATTTTTGCTTCTTTAATACATGAAGATTTTACATGCTGCAAATGTTTCAATGATCTGCTATTTTTATGCAGGTTACTTACCATACAGATAGCTTTTTGGACAAAAATCGTGACTACGTTGTTGTTGAGCATTGCAATCTATTGTCTTCTTCCAAATGCCCCTTTGTGTGTGAGCTTTTCCCTCAGCTTCCAGAGGAATCTTCTTCTAGGTCGTCATACAAATTTTCTTCAGTAGCCTCCAGATTTAAGGTGTGGGGATGAATACCTAGCCTTTTGATTCTCTCTCTCTCTCATCCCCTTTATTTTTGTAACCGAGGATCAGTTCTGTTGATTCTGCTTCAATCATAATCAGTTCCGAATGAATGAATATTAAAGATGAGAGTAGTTCTATAGGTTCTGTTTATTTCTTAGAAAATTTCCCCCCAATAGAATTTTATTTCAACTGTTAAATGATTTTCCCCCTAAAAATTGAGTAAAGGAAAGCATTCCCACTTGTACTATAGCCTATCTATTTGCTCACTTTGTCGTTGTCACCTACTATGGGCCACCATCATCATCAAAGCTTACCATGGACTATGTTTGCACCCAAATCATAGAATTTTTCTCGAGAAATTTTCATACACAACAAACGGACTAAAGTTTTTCTATTATAGAATAATTTCAAGATTTGTTTTCATTTTCTTCTCAAATCCAACTGAGCCTGGTGAGTTTGGCTTTAAATACATTGTTACTTTTCCCATCATTGTAAGTTTGTGTCACTATCTGTTTCCTTAATGATATATAGATCTCTTTTCTGCTGTTGGTTGAGGTAATATTTTTGTTCTTGGGTACCGTTTTGCTCAAGGATGAATGTCATTAGCTACTAATGGCATCTATTATGAATTGTGGAACCTCTTTTATGTTATTATGCTACTCAAAGGATATCATGGGGTTAGATAAGTTGGCTCACTGTTATGTTAAAAATTTGTGGCAGAATCAACCAAGTAAAAAAGGACTATGGTAGAGTGAAGTATTTGATCACTATTTCTCTTTTTTTGACCTTTTCTTTTTATTTTTCATTGGAACCTTAGCAACAACTTCAAGCATTGATGGAGACTCTTAACACGACAGAGCCTCATTATATACGATGTGTGAAGCCAAATTCTTTGAATCGGCCGCAAAGCTTTGAGAATTCAAGTGTGATACATCAATTACGCTGTGGGGTCAGTAGCTCAATTATTCTAGCTTCCCTTTGTCAGAGTTGTTATCTCAGAGACATGGATTTCTTCAATATTATTTATTAAACTTTGACTTCATTGGTTGCTGTCTTATTGTTTTTATTTTCATTGGTCAGTGATTGCAATTGTTGTTAGACCATGTTCTTTATTGTTAAACATTTTGTTGTTGACTTTTCCTAAGAGTTGCATCTTGCAAGGCACTTGAAGCTAATGAGTCATTATCAGTTTCTTGTCTTTGTGATGCTGCATCGGATTGTGATAAATAGCTCTAAATGCCCTTGCATTTTATGTTTGCTTAAACTTTTTTCCATGACAGAAAATTTGTTCCTTCAGTTATAATTCATAGTTGTATATTTTAAAATTATAAATACAGTATACAAATTGCAAAGGTTTGACATGGTCTGGTTGAATTGTCTGTTTGAAACTCTTATTATTGCTTAGTTTAACAAATCTTTTGCAAAATCCGGTGGAGCAGATGGAGCTGTGGTGAATCTCTCTCTCTCTCTCTCTCTCTCTCTCTTTTTGCAGCAGTGATAACACTAGGCTGAAAAGAAAAAAATGAAATGCATTGCATCTAAATCTGTTCGTGTATACTTAGTGTTGTGGCCCTCATTTGAATTTTCATGCAAATAAGTTGGCTTAATGCAAGTTCAATTGTGCATGTATGCTAGGTTTACTTCCTAATAGGATTCAGCTTCGTTAAGCGCTTCTATTTCATCTTTTTATTTATTTTTTCAGGGTGTTCTTGAGGCTGTTCGAATTAGTCTTGCCGGCTATCCCACTCGTAGGACTTACTCAGAGTTTGTTGATCGCTTTGGGTTGATAGCTCCTGAATTTATGGATGGCAGGTCAGTTTACTAAAAGTTCAGAATCACAGGTCTTTATCTCTTGTATTCCTTATATATGTTGAAAACATTTCTGTTAGGATTATTGTTTCCAAAATAAAAATGATAAAAGGTGAGGGTCAGGATGGAAGTGTTGACTCGGTTGAAGAAGTAGGCTTAACCATAATGTAGCATTCGCAGTTTCAATTAAAATTTTGTGAAATTTATCAAACTACATCAACATAAGATTATACTTTAGTAGCTTTGCAGTTCAAACCTTTAATAATAATAATTTTTATTCAGTAATAATGTTGTTTATATTTTTAAAACAGTAGGTCAAAATATAAGCATGTAAATGCAAAACCATTTATATTATTAATATTTTTATCTTAGTTATAGTAATGGCGGTGTTATTCCATGAGGTTGATGGATGGAGTCTTCACCTTGCACACTTACTTTATTCTTAATGAGTTCAAGCCTGTTTGGGGGGTTCCAAAACCTAGGTTTTGCTAGAAGTTAGACAAACACCCATATTTTTTCTAGAAGCTATTTTGCATCTAAACCTAGGTTTTGCCGAAGTCATCCAAACACCCCCATTTTTTCCGTGAAGCTATTTTGCATCAAAACCTAGGTTTTGGGAAAAACTATTTTTTTTTTCCTGATTTTTCTCTCTCCTCTGCCATCATCAATATTTTTTGTATCAGTCAATATTTTTAAGTATTTTTTTAGTATCCTGGAATATTTTTTCAAGATTAATCATTGCCTTGATATATTTTTTCAGTATCCTAAAAAACAAATTTCAAGATTATAAAGTATTTTTTTCAGTATCCTTAAGTATCTTTTTTAGTATCCTGAATTTTTTTTTTTCAAGATCCTAAAATAAATTTTTTATACCATTAGAAGTATTTTTTTAGTACTCGCCTATTTTTTCAATATCTTAAAATAAATTTCCAAAATCATGAAGTATTTTTTAGTGTCGTCAAGACTCTCAAGTATTTTAATTTTGTACAAAAATTTATGTAAGTTTTGGTATTTCTATGAAATATAATGTTTATAATATTCAAAATACAATCTTATCCTTTATATGCAATTATACCAATAGCTAATGTCCTTTTAGGTAAATTTGACATTGAAAAAGCTATTCTGATAACAATATCCAAATATTATCATTTTTATCCAAAAGCTATTCTCCAAAAGCCATTTTTACCTCGTAAATCCAAAAGCTACACCCAAACAGGCTCTTCATTGGCTGTCATTAAGCTGTTTTGGAAAACCTATTGCTGGTTCCTCAATTTACACCTAAACTGGAGAATTCCTTGGTGATTTAGCTGATCTCATGCGATTCTAGGAAGAAGATCAGTCAATCTTGTTTGGTTTTATGAACACGGTTGGTTCAGATAATTTTGATCTTGTTAGCTATAATTTGCTGAGCCAAAATTTGAATGAGAAGGACAACAAAAAAGTTGAGATGGTTTTACATCAATTTGTTTGTGTATTATGATATCTTGTTATCAGTAATTATCAGTAAGTATGAAAAGATCCTAATTAGTAGAAAGATTTGTGTTTATTTTTCTGCATTAAATACATGTACTATGGTCATAAAGAATTTGTGTGTGTCAAGTACTGTCATATATTTGTTCAAGTATTTTTATTTGTGTGTTGCCCTGCAGGAGGGCTCTGCTTTCCTTACTCTACAAATTTTCATACTTATCTCATCCATAATGTTTGTTATCAGTTATGATGAAAAAACCACCACTGCGCAAATTTTACAGAAGCTAAAGCTTGAGAATTTTCAGGTATGCTTTTTTGTAATGGTGCATTGAGTTTGAGCTGATCTTCATTAACAAACTTGGAGTGCATAAACATGGCTATAGCTCTAATGATTAATTTTATTTTGCTTCTCTTTTTTTGATTCAGTTGGGTAGGACCAAAGTATTTCTCAGGGCTGGTCAAATTGGCATTTTAGATTCCCGGCGTGCAGAAGTGTTGGACAATGCTGCAAAGTGTATTCAGCACCGACTGAGAACATTTGTTACACACAAGGAATTTATCTCCATGCGAGCTGCTGCATTTTCTATTCAGGCATACTGCAGGGGTTAGCTCTTTTCATCTGTTTTCTACCCCTAAGTTGATTATTATGTTAAATAGTTTTTCATCATTGCATTTCTTTTTTCCCCATCAAAACCCTTTGTACTTATGTCATATGTCACTACTTCCATCCTATCTTGCTATAAATTTGGCACCTGATTATCCTTGCACTCTGCCAATATTTTGTTTATGCTATGGCTTTACTTTTACAACTTTTAACTGCCCTTACACAAAATGAGGACTTGTAACTTTGAGGATATAAAAAGTTGTGGAAGTTTTTAGAGTCCATCCTGAATTAATGCAAGGTTAGGTGGTGTGTGCCTTACAGCTGGTAGTTGTTTGTTTGTTATGATAAGCATACGAATTCAGGTTATGTCATTGTGTAGTTGCTTTGGATTGGTGCTCATTAATATTGTTGTTGTAGGATGTCTTGCTCGAAAGATGTATGCTGCTAAACGGGAGACAGCTGCTGCTGTTTTCATTCAGAAATATATTCGTATGTGGTTAATGAAGCATTCATACATGAAACTATATTCTTCTTCTATAACCATACAATCCTTTATTCGTGGTTTCACAACTCGCCAAAGGTTTGTTCATGGAAAAGAGCACAGAGCTGCTACTGTTATTCAGGTATTTTTTTAACTGCAAGATGATTTCTTGCCTCTGCCAGGATCTATAATTTTTAGAAGCCATGACTTCTTCATCTTCTTTTTCAATAAACATGATTAAATTGACATATTATTCCAGCTATCAAATCCATACGCAGTTAATTTTATCGATCATATTTCCAAAGGGACTGAAGCTCTTTTTTAGTTCACAACCTTGGTTTTTTCTTTCCTTTGCGTGCGCTCGTGTGTGTGGAGGATCTTTATTCTCTGTTTCCTTATTTTTCTCTCTTTATAACTAAAAATGCTTGATTTGATTTTATCATTGTGTTTTTTATGCAATTAATTTCAAGTCCTCATCATTTTTATTTGATTTTTGTGTGTGTGTGTGTGATGCAATCTATTAAAAAGTGTGATTGATTTTATAGGCTTGTTGGAAGATGTACAAAATTCGGTCAGTTTTCCAACATCGTCAAGCTTCAATTGTGGCAATACAATGTCTATGGCGGCGTAAGCAAGCAAAAAGAGAGCTTCGTAGATTGAAGCAAGTGAGGACTTTGTTTCTCCTGCTGTCCTATCATCAACATTTTGGTGTTTAAACTTACTGATTACGCATTTGCAGGAAGCTAATGAAACCGGTGCCTTGCGTCTGGCTAAGAATAAACTTGAGAAGCAATTGGAAGATCTCACTTGGCGATTGCATCTTGAAAAAAGATTAAGGGTATTTCTGAATAGTGATATTTTCATGCAAAACTCTGCTCATGTCAAATGTGTGTTGAGTCATGTTCTTGAGCTGCTTAGTTGATTCTCCAAAATGTTTCACTCTTACTGAAGTCAGCATTCTCTGCCCAATTTGAATGTTTTAAGCGACCTTGTTTTTTATTTGGAGTTGTTTGGAGAACTAGTGGTAATAATTTCTTTAATTACATAGATCAAAATTTTCATATGTCAAGATACCATATTTTACATTGCTATTAGTTGTCAACACTCCTTGTGTGCAATTACTGTGTTGTTTGTTGTTAGTTATATTTTCTACTCTAGTTTCCTCTTCTGCAAAACTTGTGAATAAGCTCGGACTTGTGAGAGAGATTTTTTCTGGTGATATTACAAAAGTTTTCATTGTGTACTGTCCACTGTTTCGTAGGTTTCTAGTGAAGAGGCTAAACTAGTGGAGATGTCAAAGCTTCAAAAGATGCTAGAAGCGCTAAATCTTGAATTGGATGCTGCTAAATTAGCAACAATTAATGAGTGTAACAAGAACGCTATGCTTCAAAATCAATTGGAATTGTCAGTAAAGGAGAAATCAGCTCTACAAAGGGATCTAGCTGCAATGGATGAACTGCGGAAAGAAAATGCTACGCTAAAGGTGTTACTAGTATAGAATTATTATATTAATTTATGTTGGTTATTCATGCCATAGAAATCACATGCATTACTTTAGATATTGCTCGTGTGAAGGGTTGAACAATTCCTACTCATGTGCAACATTGCAGGCATTATTATAATAGTTGCATTTGCTCCTTTGTGTAAAGAAGCCCATCATGACCCTTAATGCTATCTGGCACTGTCTATCGCTTTTTAGTTTGTTAGGAAATCTAAGATGGTTTATCTTTGGAAATACTAGTGCCATGTTCACATGGTAGTCATGATTGCATTAGAAGAAATATATGAGTGGGGAAGTTTCATCAATTACTAAGTTGTTTATCTGTGTCTTCTCATTAATTAAATTAGATTTCTTGATTTATTTTTGTAGAGTTCTTTGGATGCCTTTGAAAAGAAGAATGCAGCTTTAGAGCTTGAGCTTATGAAGGCTCATAAAGTTAGTAATGAAACCATTGAGAAATTGAGGGAGGTTGAGCAGAAATGTTCTCAATTCCAGCAAAATTTGAAAAGGTGCTATCTCCATTTCTTTTCTTTCTGCTGGTGTGTCTTGGTGGTTGTGTTTGTTAGAATCTGCATTATACTTAACTAATGACTCATTTTTTTCACATATATTTGAATGCAGCCTTGAGGAGAAGTTATCAACTTTAGAGGATGAAAATCATGTTCTCCGTCAGAAAGCCTTGAATCCATCTCCTAAGAGTAGCCGACCAGCTATGGCAAAGTCATTTTCAGAAGTAAGTTTTATACAATGAATATATCCACGCCCAACTAGAGACATTTTTATAGATTTGGTTTAGCTTAATTCCCTACATCCTTATCTTTGGGTTCCTCATTCTTACTTGTTAGATAGATGGTTTTATTTATTTAATTCTTGAGTTTATGCTCTGGATGTGTTAAGAACTGTTGTACAGTAACATAGTTAATTACCTCCCTTTACCTTTTGAAACAGAAATACTCGAATTCAATGGCTCCCCGTACAGAACGAAGTGAAAGAAAGCCTATATTCGTAAGCTACCTGCCACTTCTTTTTAGCTCTGTTCAAAATAATGGTCATGTGTAACTGTAATTGTCGTCATGTGCTCTAATTTGAAGCAGGAGTCACCCACACCCACAAAACTTATTGCCCCATTTCCACTTGGCTTGTCAGACTCTCGTAGATCTAAGTTAACTGCAGAGAGACACCAGGTAGCTCCCTTGTTGCACTTGTGTCTTGATTCTATAATTCAGTTACATATTTTTTGCGGCATTGTGGTTACCTGCAATGACACTCATCCGCTTGATGACTTTTTAAAAATTCTTCTAAAAACAAATAAAGCATAGCTTTCACCCTTCCATTTCCCCTAGCATGCCTGACTGTTCACTATGCATATTTCACTCTGGTAGTTTTAGCCACCTTACATGAATAGGATACTGAAACCTGAGCATGACTAGAATATCTATGTAAAAAATTAGAAGGAAACGGTTTTAGTTTTTATTTGGTTACAGTAGCACAAGCCAAATTCTAATGAAGGATTGAGTTTATTCTTGACAGTCCAAGATTACATACTGGTTGTTTTCTGCGACATAATTTGTGCAATTCTGGTTGACATGTACATATGCAGGATAACTATGAATTCCTCTCTAGATGTATCAAGGAAGATTTGGGGTTCAAAAATGGTAAACCATTGGCAGCATGCATCATATACAAGTGTCTTCTTCATTGGCATGCCTTTGAATCTGAGCGAACAGCCATTTTTGATTACATAATTGAGGGAATTAATGAAGCCTTGAAGGTAAATCATATATCATTACTTGTCTTCAAAGTTCCCTTTCTTTCTTTTTGTAACTTATCTCATGCTCACTGTTGTGACTAGTGCTTTGGCATAGCAAACAATGGATTTAGTTTGTAGTCCTTTACACTGGGCCCTTTTGTTGTTTTTGGTTTTATTCATTGGATATGCACCTCCTTCAGGATAGAGATGATGATTCTCTCTTGCCATATTGGCTGTCCAATACCTCCGCACTTTTGTGCCTCCTACAGAGAAACCTACGATCAAATGGCTTTCTAGCTACTACTGCCCAGCGCTACACTGGATCTTCTGGCTTGACAAGTCGAATTGGACATGTGAGTTATTAAGTTAAACATTGCCATTTATATTTTCTCCAAGAGCAATATTTTTTCTATGGCTACATGGGTGACTTCTGACCTAATTTAAGTGGTATCATTATTCTGACTTCTTCATCATAGCTTTGAATTGAGATCAAAATTTCCTAGGAAGTACGGGAGCTGGGAAATTCACTAGTTTAACTTGGAATGAATGTTAGGTCTTAGCTTGTTGGTTTTTTGGATTTTTTTCCATCAGCACTTGTTGATGTTGCTTTTAAAATGTTAGTCGTAACTGTAGTTTAGTAATCTTACTCACAATTGATTATTCTTTTTACAAAAATGAAAATAAAGTCATTCGCCTTATTGTTGTTTGTGTCTTTTACTCTATTAATATTCTTTTATTGTTACCTGTGTAAACATTTATAAACTGGAGTTTATTGATGTATTAGCATGTTTGTACTTTGTGGGTTTTTAAAATCCTCACCTCACTCTGGGCTGCTCTCCTTTTCTGTCTCTTGTTGATTCTGATTTTAATGCTTTTTCAGGGACTGAAATCTCCACTAAAATTCATTGGATATGATGATGGTATGTCACACGTAGAGGCTAGATATCCAGCTATACTTTTCAAACAACAATTAACTGCTTGTGTAGAGAAGATTTTTGGCCTGATACGTGATAATTTGAAAAAGGAGCTTTCTCCACTTTTGAGCTCGTGCATCCAGGTGATTGCTCTTATTCTTGGCAAACCTTAACCAGTACTAAATTACATATGTGGAGACTGATGAATCGTTCGTTCTTCATTCTTAGTTAAGTTGACCATATTGGTCATGATGATCATAGGAGGATCTAATTAAGTTCAACCTACTGCTGATAGCTGACGTTGCTTTTGAATTTGTTTCATGAAAGTTACCCAGGAGAAATTGTTTAATGCACTTGAGATGTGGTAGTCTATCATTTTTCTGATATGTAGATACTAGAGAGGCCTTTATTACATTATTTATTCATCTGTCCGTGCTATCTATTGAAGAAGTTGAAAGTATAAGACTCATTTTGTTGTTACATAATTGAAAGATTACTTTTTTACTTGGTTTCTCACTTAATAAATTTATAATTTGATGTGATATTCCCTGGGCCCTATGGGGCACTTGATAGGCACCAAAAACAGCACGAGTGCATGGGGGTAAATCATCCCGGTCTCCTAGTGGGCTTCCTCAGCAATCTCCTGGTGGTCAGTGGGACAACATCATCAAATTTTTGGATTCACTCATGAGCCAACTACGTGGGAATCATGTATGTTTGTCTTCCTTTAGAGTACATCTCTATTTGTAAAAGCTTCAGAAGACTTTTTTTTCATCCTTTTTTTATCTCAGTATGCCATGCTACACCAAGAAGGCAGCTTGGTTATCCTGACTGGTGATACTTGTTACCTTGCTGTATGATGCACTAATCTTGACAATGGCTCAAAATTTTACATTTCCATAGAAGTTTTTCATACGATGAAAACAGATGGACCTGCATTACTCCTTGCAAAAAAAATCAGCAGTAACTCCTTAAATCCATCGGAATAGTATACTGGTAAAAGTTGGTAAAACTTGCTGATTCATGATCACATGGCTTCTGGCTTTTCAAATGTTATCTTATTTTCTTTTGAACTTTGAAAGTTGAAGGCCGAAAATAAGGGCTATATGGAAATTTCCCTTTATTTGTACATTCTGGTGGTTGGTTATGAAACAGTATGATTAGATACCATATTTATTGAAAGTATGTGATCTTATTTATTCTGAAATTGGTCCAGTTGAAATATCATGATTGCTTTTTCATCATAATTTTTTATGCCAATTTAATTTAATTGTGCTACTTTGATTTTGTGTGCTCAGGTACCATCCTTCTTCATACGTAAACTAGTTACTCAAGTTTTCTCTTTCATCAATATCACACTCTTTAACAGGTAAGAAACTTGATTACTTGACATGGTTTTTTGTTGCATCAAATTGCCAATATGATAGCTTGTTTTATTGATTTGATGATGGTAAGAAAGAGAGAGGCAGAGAGATATGATATTTGGAATCTGGGATTGACTAATTGGTCCAATGCAATCTCCCTGATATAAGCTAATATAAGTTAAAGCCCATAATAGAATCGAAACTGTTCTTTGATATTAACTACTTCCTGACATTTCCATTACCCCTGACATTTAACTTTCATTGATTTAATGTTTTAATCCTGTACATTATTCTACCTATCTTTTGTAGCCTTCTCTTGCGGCGTGAATGTTGTACATTCTCAAATGGGGAGTATGTGAAATCTGGTCTAGCCGAACTGGAGAAGTGGATAGCTAATGCAAAGGAGGAGGTAAATTGAATTTACTTGCCCATAATTTTTCATGGTTGGAGCTTATGACGTGACTAATTTTTTAATTAAATACAGTATGCAGGAACATCCTGGCATGAGCTAAACTATATAAGACAGGCTGTTGGGTTTCTGGTATAAGCAATACCTTAATCTATTAGGATGCCTGATACTTTCAAATAGAACCGCATGTCTTATTTATGCTCTCGTCTGTTTGAATTTCACAGGTAATTCATCAGAAGAGAAAGAAATCCTTGGAGGAGATTCGACAGGATCTTTGTCCGGTATGATTATCGTATTTATTGACCACAATCTCAAGCCACCACTAATTGAGCCTAAAGATTAGCCCATCATTCATAAAGATTATAGAATAATATTTAATTATATTTTTTGGTTAAAATGATAACAATGGGCCATCATGATTTAACTTCTCTTTCTAGTGATTTAAAATATGAGGAACATCCCTCCTCTAGATTTGAGTGAGGAAGGTGTGATATTTAGATATTTATAACGCTTGTTATATTTGAATTTCAATATTTGCCCAAATATATTTGATATTTATTTGCAGGTGAGATTAATAGTTTTGTTTCAAAACATGAGGGTTATTCAATTGTCAGCATAGCATGCTTAGCTGTTCTGAGATTAGAGGAGGGATGGTATTGTTGTAGTGGGAACATGCTTGTTCCTATGTCATAAGATCTCCAGACTTTGTTAATTTGACATCCTTTTTAGTTGCGTTTTATCTGATTGTTCTGTACATACTATGCGAGCAATTTAGCTGTTTTAGAAATATACGAGGAACAGTAAAGACCTTCATGGTATTATTTTAGTAGGATTATGCTTGGTCCTCAGTCATAAGATCTTTATCTTACCTCAGCAATAGGGCATAACATACTATGCGAGCAATTTTTTGCCTGGAGTTTGTCTCAAAATATTTGAATGAAAAAGGAAGCTTAAGTTGTAATTTCAGCGCACATCTTTAACAGGCATTGACTGTGAGGCAAATCTATCGCATCAGTACTATGTACTGGGATGACAAGTATGGAACGCAGAGTGTATCCAATGAGGCAAGTAGTGTTTTTAATTGTTATTCTTTCTAAGAAAATATGACGCTAGTTTGCTCAAATCTCCTAGTCATCCATGTGTGAACAGGTAGTTAGTGAAATGAGGGAAATTGTGAGCAAGGACAATCAAAACCTGACTTCAAACTCATTCTTGTTGGATGATGATCTGAGGTAATCTGATTTGCTCTCTTGCATCCATCATTTGTTTGCAGATTCAAGACCTGATTGTTGAATGAACCTATAGGGTGAAGTAGTTTTTCTTGTTTGCTGATGGCATTGACTAGTCTTCTTGGCAAGTTTTACTGTAAAAAACTCTTATTCTGTTTATAATTTTGCTTGTAATTTGTTTTCTAGTCTTGATGGTATTTTAAACTTCATATTGCTAAAGATGCTAAATCGCGCAGTGTAGTTGTGTCAAACTGTGCGTCTGTCAGTTAACAAAAGTTATCGTTCAGTTTTATGTATGATGCAGTCTATGAACCATAATACAGTTGTGTTTGCCCCATAGATGCTTTGATTTACTAGGCGGACAACCTGTCGAAACTGCAATCCTCCTACACAAATTCTAGCCTGAAATGGTTTCTTTTGTCAGCGGCACATTCTAGTGGAAAGGATGGACTATTCATTCCTACTGATATGTCTTATTAGGATCAACCAAAAATGGAATCGGTGGATCTCTAAATGATGATCATACCCTATTTAAAGCATATGCTTTGTCCTGTCCATAAAATTACAGTCTAAATGCCAAAAATTTTGAAAGCTCGTGATACAATGATTACTGCTCAGTAAACAGCAACACCGGTGTAGGCATCGAATGCAAAGGTCTACCCCAAGAAAATGAACTATAAAATCCTGTAGCAATATCGGAATCAAAACAGGAAACATTACAATCTAAATGCAAATTAAATATAATGGTTCAGAATTCTAGAAAAGGCAGATTCCTCAAACTGAAGGGTAGAGCTTTAACGCTTATTAGAGCCTTCAGCAGAGATTTGTGTTTAGTTGAGGTAAGTATAGGGCAGCTCAATAATTTCATGAATCCATGATACACTTTCTTTGATGATATGATAGCCAATACATGGAGAATGAAATAAGTATTAGCTTCAATTTTAGTTGTAATGTTGCTGTTGGCATGTCTTAACCTCAATTTTTTTATTGCAGCATTCCGTTTTCTGCTGAAGACATAGATATGGCAATATCTGCAATAGATCCTGATGATATTGATCACCCAAAATTTTTGTCCGAATATCCTTGCGCCCAGTTTCTTGTTGCACACTAGAAGTGATTGATCGATTGCAGCTTCAAGATAGTTTTTAAAGCTAAGTAAGCTTAATGTATGGCATCTCCGGGTCTTGACTGCTGTGCTCTGCACGTTGGAGATACAAGTTTCCCTTCACATGGGTTGCAAGCTTAGCTGTCATCAGATGTTGATAATCCCAATAGATTTGCCAATCACGATATTCACCAATCAAGTCGGGAAAAGTTCTTTCATAGGTTCAGTCTACAATTTCTCATTAGTTATCCAGAAAGTTGTAATTAAGGGGTAGGTGGAAGTTTAGGAATTAAAGCTTCCGTGTATTTTTAGGTGGCTCTTCCTCTTAGCTTGTTAGGGAATCAGAATGTAATGATGTAAATGTATTTGTTAACGGGCTTAGGGCTAGGCAAATGGAATGAAGTATTATTTCATTCATTGATGTAAATACTGATCTTGCTATAATATTTTCCTACTACGGTGTTGTCTTTTGGCACCTTGTAGCAATTTGATGGCGGAGCTATAAGTTATTCAAATCTTAGTTCTAAATTCTAATCAGTAGCATTTCTTCATGTATTTCCTCGCTTGTTTTGGTGCATATTAACGAAATACTTTATTTCGATTTATCAATACACGAAGATGGCTGAGAAATGCGGAAACACCAAATGCTCAATTTGACATTGATTTGTAAGATTAGCCAAGACTTGGCTCAACAACTGATCTGAACCGGTCTAACACTCCTGTTGACAGAACTTTTAGGGGTGGAAATAGGTCAGGTCCTTATCAGGTAGCCTACGGTCTGGCCTGATTAGGGCCTGGTTGGGCCTGACCTATTTATTAAAAAGCGCCAAGCTCGCCGTCGTTTAGCGCCTAAACGCCTAAATGTAACCGTAACTTATTTTGTTAAGGCCTCGCCTATTTATACAAAAATTATAATTTTATTTTTATCATATATGTATATAAATAATATTTAATTTATATGTTTTTTATACTCATATTTTAATTTTATTTCCCGACCATTATTATTTTGTGATTTTTAATTTGAAGTTATATTCACTATAATTCTCATCGTCTTTTCCGTAAGAGCGTTGTGTCGCTTGCTATTCCTCTCCCACATGCTCGCTATTCCTCTCGGTCTCGGCTCTCGCTCAATCTGTCGCAACTCGCAACCCAAATCCTCTCGCTCTCCTTCGTTCTTCGCTCAGTGACTCAGTCTGTCGCAACCATTATTTTGTTAGTGCTGTAATCTCTTTTTCCTTCAATTTTTCCTTGAATATTTTGTTGGCTCTGTAATCTCTCCCCAATGTAGAAACTATTTTTGCCACTGGCCTTTTTTTTGGCCGCTGAACCGATGTTGTTTGCAGTGCATTTTCGATTGGGTTGCTGTACTTCAAGGTTTATATCAATGGGAATTTGGCTTCTGAAGATCTGGATCTCTCTGGCATTACTAGTTTACTGGCTTCCCCCTTTTATGCTGATTTTGTTGTTGATACAGACAGCTTTGGGGCTTTGAGTGGCAATATAGGACCCTCAAATAAAAAGCATCCCTTGTGTTGTTGAAGGTATCTTGAATGGAATTGAGGTAATGAAGTTGAATGATTCTCACAATAGTCTTGATGGAGAGGTTTGTGCCAGTTTCATTCTGAGAGCTGGCCAAGGGGAATTCCTTGCTTAGGAAGTCATTTAATAAAAAACGGGCTGGTCGTTTCCGTCGGATTCTTCTCAAAGAACTGTTCAAGTCTTGACTCCAAGTTTTGACCCAGTTTTCCGTAATGGAAACCGTAAGAAAGTTTCACCGTTTTATAAAAAACTCTAAAGTAGATGTAGCAAAATTGACAGGTAAAGGTCGCCGCATATACATTCAATCAATTCCATTCAAATTCAATCCTCAAGTAAAACTGTAAAAGCTCTTTACCACTATGATTGTGATCTATGAATGACACAAAATCGGTAAATGAGTGTACAACATATTATTTTTACAATTAAAGATTAATGATGAAAAAGGGAAGGGGTTAGTGCAGACTAGGCCTCAGGGCCTTCCATGTCGGTACCATAGTTAAACCAGAAGATCAGATAGCTATGATCTTCATTTGTATGGTTCCTCTACACGACGTTGCGTTGAATCAACTAGCACCGAAGTAAGTTATTCGTTCTGGGAAGTTCAAGCACACAAGAATTCATTCGTCAGATCAGTTTACTAAGAGCTGCTTCACTGCTGGGAGAGGAACTCGACATATCCAATTTCGCAGTAGTGGCACAATGATGTAGATCAGCCAAGGAGAATGATCGAGAAGCAGAGAAGTTTTGAAAAATCGAAGGAGACGCACTTGCCCTTGTAGATGCAGGTACCCTACTTCTTGGATGCAGTGGCGGAAGAAGTTGTGGAGGTGACCTTGAAATCGAATCCTCGCTTGTACTACTGCTACTGTCACAGTTGTTCATGGCGACAGCAAGAGCCAGAGTGCTTCGACTATGGCCGATTGATCTCTTAGAAATGCCCCCAATATTGCTTCTTAAAGGGAAACTTCGATTCTTGTCCCAAACTTGATTGGAGGCCATTAAGTTTCTGCGTCTCCTAGTGTAGGCATTCTCTGGTTTAGCAATGTCTTTGACAGATGATGAAAAGGAAGCTTCTGCCAGGATTGTGAAGGACTTGGATTTGCCATTGTAAAACTCTGAGATCCCTCTCCTGTCAAAAATTTAGTCTATACATGAGACAATTGGTCGAGCTCAAACCCAATAAACATTCACTATTTTAACAAACTATTGAATATGGATACTATCATCTCGAGACCATCTCATGCTACAAGCAACTTTATCTCATGAGGAAACTTGCCTAAAATTCTAAGAAATCATTGTAAAACATGGCAAACTTGACCCAATTTACATAATCTGCTCCTTGTTTCAAGTAGAAATCCGACTAAGGGAAGGAGTGAATGATAAAAGGTGTATTATTTATATAGCAAGCGCAGAAAACAGAGAAGACGTGAGTAATAATTACTTCGTTAAACTTGGACCTTGAACTAGGGTATATGAATTTTATTTTCAAAAAACAAAAAACACAAATTAGTGAGTCAATAGGGATCTAAGAAGGATCGGTTGGAAAATCATGATACCTGATTGGCAACATCTCTCCTAACGACTCCATCATATCCAAAGGTCCTTTATACGCGCTCTGAGCCTCATTTTCACCGCAATCCTCATCCCCTGTAGACCTTTCTGAGGACAAATCGCTGTTTCTCCCGATCGAAGAAGTTGAAGACGACGACGTACTGCACAGATCGTCCGAAAACTCAGCTGGCACCGCGGAATTTCCACCGATCCTGGTGCACAGTTTTAGATCCTCCGGCGACTGGAAGAACGCCGGTCCGCATGGGCCCACGCGCTTCAACCCAGAAGGGTCGATCTGCATGTTAACCAAACAAAATTCACCGGCAGTCATCTAGTAGAATACTCCCAGACGATAGCAAAGAGACAACACGCAGCGCACAACGGATGAAGAAGAAACGTTGTGATAAAGCAGAGAGATAGAGAGAACGAAGAAGGCAGACAAGTGTGAGAGACAATGGATTTAGGGGAAGCACACAGAACCAAAGGATATGGAAATGGTGGGCTTTATTTATTTGTTTCGTTTTTTATTTATTTATTATTTTATTATTATCGTACTAAATGGAGAGATAAGGATGAAAGACGGAAACAGGATAATGGCAACGAATTTATATTTATTGTTTGGCTGTGGAATTATGTGGAAGGTCTTATCCTCATCCACTGGACGTTAAAAAAATACGTGGGCATGAGCCGTGATCGCCTGTTCCGGATTTTCTCATACAACCACTTGGCCAGCCTATTAGCTTCCCTTGACTTCATTAGTCAATGTTTTGATTTTATTAGTTTATTCTTTTATTGAAATAATTTTAGTTCATGCAAACATATTGGGTACTCCTCTTACCTATTCACAAAGCATTTCTAACATTCTTCATAGATTAAGGAAAATCTTAATCCTCGTTAACTCTTCCATCAAATTCAACAACTTTTTTAGTAATATACATGGGATATGATATTTATCATTATCAATTTTTTCACTATCAAATCACTACCACTTTTTTCACCGCTAGATCGTAATCTCAATAAAAGAGAAATGATAAAGGTAGATGAGATTCTGATCTAACGATTTAAAAAAAACCTCAGATCGATTTAGTAGTGACCAAAATTGATAGTGACAATATCCTATACCATATATATAATACTAAATAAAAATAAAGGCGATATAATAACAAATGAAAAGTTAAATTTTTATTTTTATCAAAATTTTAATAAGGTGTTTTATAAACTAATATATGAAAAAAAATCCTCTCTCAACATATAAATATTAAATAATTATTTTTTTTAAATAGTCTACAAAAAGTAGATATTGTATTAAATGTATTGATAAAAATTATAATAACAAATGAAAAGTTAAATTATATATTTACATCAAAATTTTAATAAGGTGTTTAAAAAAATAAATAATTTTCTTAACAATCACCCTTTACCTTTTACATATAATTGAATATACCATCATTGTATCAAGCACTAAATACAAATATTTAATTTAATATATTTATTGATTTTAAAATTTCAAAATAATTAAAATTTAATATATTTATCGATTTTAAATGTATATTTAATGTAGGATGTAGTATAATTCAATTCATATGTTATATTAATTTGCATTAGATATCTTGATAGAAATTTACTAAAAATATCGATCAATATCTTTTTGTCTTATATTATAGGATCAATTAACAATTCAACAAAGGATGTTAAAGTAAATAATTCAATTTAAATATGTTATATTAATTTTCATTAGATATCTTGATAGAAATTTATTAAAAATATCGATCAATATTTACTCCCTCATGGTCCTTATTATAAGGCCAATTACCAACTAACTTTTCAACAAACTAATAAAAGTAGTTAAAATCAATAAAGTTTGATCTAAGTAACAATTTAAATAACTTCCAATTTTAATACTTATATTAATTTCACTAAACTCTATTAATATTATGGAAAAAAATAATTAATCTCATTTTGGGAATCAAGTGCCTTATAAAAAGAACCAAATAAACCGCAACTTATAATCTTATACCAAAGAAGGACAGTTAAGTCATTAAATTAGTGTTTAATTGATAAATATTTCCACATTTACCCCTACTTTAGTGGGGGAGAGAAAGATGCTAATTGGATTGAAACACAAAGTTATTGGGGAGAGAGAGAGAAACAAACTGATTGGATTGGAAATATACAAACTTAATGGGGGAGAGAGGGAAACATGCTAAATGGATCATAAAGCAATAGTCAATAAAAAAATATTGACCTAATAAATGAGGGCATAATTGGAAAGAAGAACTCAATAAATCAGTCTGTTATATGTTGTTGGTGTCTTATAATAAAGACAAAAAATTATTGACAGT
This sequence comes from Acacia acuminata, assembly GCA_019022655.1. Lineage (NCBI taxonomy): Eukaryota > Viridiplantae > Streptophyta > Magnoliopsida > Fabales > Fabaceae > Acacia > Acacia acuminata. The sequence goes on from JAFJYI010000015.1 coordinate 2,437,984, forward strand.
TCGTACTTTATAATAAGGATCAAATGGAGTATTAATTATTACGCTCACCTACTATATTTATTAATTAGGGGTATATATAAAAACAAATAATTAATACTTTTAGGAAATAAATAAGTATCTTATAAAAAAAATTAAATAAATTTACTGATTGATGTGTTATAAAAAAATGTTGAGAGAGTAAAAAGCAAAACGCGTCAAGGTTGATGAGCGGGTGAGAATCGATGTTTGTTTTGTGGGGAGCAGGGAATGAGATGTGGCTGAGAGCAGTGATGATGGGAGAACCACGTGGAGATGAAGCTTATCGGGAAATAGGGGTGGTGATGTTGGTGGGGCCCAGGGAGGGTGAGACGTTGAAAGCTTTTTGTTGTGGAACACGTGCTCCCATCTAGTCTCCTTCGTTTCTTGTTGGCATCCTCGTCTTCTCACTCCAATCACGTGCCCTTCCCTCTTTCCCTTGTCCATCTCACTAAATTGTATTGCCTCTAACGAGATGGTATATCAATCACACGTTAATATAAAAAATGTGGCAATATTAAATTATATATATTCAATTGGTACAGCTAACGTTGGACGTTGTTGGATCATTTATGTTGGCCTTATCACCTCATGCGGCAATTTTCCGGACAAAGGGAACCATATATATTAATTGGTCCACTTTCCCTTCAAACACCAGCATTGACTATGACTTGGACATATAAAACACCAGAGGCCTGCCAAATATTATCCAAATGAATATTTGAAAGTGATATATATATATATATATATATATATATGGGTTCACGCTTACATTTCTCACGCCTTGAGAAGAAGAAGTTTACACACACACATATATATAACGCTAATGTATATATATATGCGGCCCCACCATTTCACGCGTGTGTTATATGAAAATACACTTCTCCTACGAAGTGTTTTTTTCATATATATATATGTATATATATATAGTACCCATTATTCTACGAACACAAATCTCCCAAGCCAGAGCTAAGTTCATTTCAGTGGCTCGGCCAAAACAATGCAATGAAGCTACCAAGGGCGGATTTAGGGGGGGGGGGGGGCTAGGGGTGGCCCCCGCCCCCTAAAATTATATAATTAAACCAAATTTTTTTTGGAAATTATGTTTTTGCCTCAGAAAAATTTCAATCTTTTCATTTTGGTCCTTATTTAAAAGTGTCATAAAGGGACTAAAAGGAAAACATTGAAATTTTATCAGACTAAAGCATAATTTCCTAAAATTTTGGGTCCAATTCTATAATTTTCGCCCCCAATTTCGAATTTGACTCCACTGAGTTTTATTTTGTAATTTTTGCCCTCCCTAATTTTCATTCCTGGCTCCGCCCCTGGAAGCTACCAAATTGAAACTACGTACGTACATGAGGATATAATAATTATTGCGCGCAAATTGCATGTGATGTAAATATATGTCCAGGTTCAAAACTTGCGGGGCTTAATTGCGTGAAGTCATGAAGGTAATTAAATATAACTGCCCCGTTGTCCAATTTGAGACAAACACGTAATGAACAATTCAATGCGTACAATGCAAATCTGGGATCTAGCTAGCTACTAGATACATCCATCATCATCGATCATTTAGTGTGTGTGTGTGTTTTTTTTTTCTCCCTTCAATAAATTATTTATTATGGATAGATGCGAGCTTGGCGAGGGGGCCAACGGCGAGAGAGTTGACGTAGGTGCATGGCTCAGTGGCTGAGGAATCGGTACGTTTGTCGTCAAAGTGATCGCTTTTGTCGGGTCCTCCAAGTATGGCTCCGGTGAGTTCGTTAGGGTTTGGTCCGTCGCGTTGTAACCATTTGGCGAAGCTCTCCGGACACGACACCTCCTCGTTTGCCGACGACATCGGCACCGATGCTCCTCTGTGGTGTGCTTGCTTTGGTGGGTTGTTCCCAAACCCTACCATTATAGATCTTCTCTCTGGGTTCGTCCCCAGAATGTAATCCATCTGCAAATATCAAAATCTTAACAATTAGTCTCTGTATATATTTTACTTATTAAACAACCTGGTTTGCCTGCTAAGTATATCTGGCACATCCAGATCTGATCTGAGGGTGATTTATTAATTACTTGGTTTTTGGCGAAGCTGAAGAGGTCAGCTGAGGTGAATTTTTTAGTTCCACAAGTGACAGTTTGTTTGTGTTCTTCCAGAATATCGCCGTAGTAGATGAATATCATTGCCGTGCCGGTCACATATTGCGTGTTGGCTCCATCCCTCAAGTGAATCACGCCACCTATATATAAATTGAATAGTTAAATATACAACAGCATTAATTAATTAATGCATAAAAAGAGTTTATAATATATATATTAACCTGGAGTTAATTTAATCTGATTGTAGGGACTCTCAGGATGGACGGAGCATATGAAACTATCGGCTTGATATTTGAATGTTTCCAATTTCGGTACTCCTTCATAAAGTAACTGACCAATATATTCAGAGATCATCAGTTAGGTAATTATAATATGTAAGAAACTAAGTTATTAGAGATAGAGATATAAGAATCAAACCCTAGTGAGAAGAACTTGAGCTCCAGCGTATTTGAGATCCCAACTAAACTCATTCACATAAGCACTGATGGCTTCCTCTTGAACGTATTTCAAATACATAGGCTTCTTGGTTGCAATAAAAAGCCATGTTGCTGCCCACAACAACTCATCCTGCAGAATCATCCCCGCTAGAGATTTCACATTAGATATTCAAATTAATTAATGATGAAAGATATATATACCGAGTAATCTGACAACAAATTAATATTACATTGTAGCCAGAAAAAGAGCAGTAGAAAGGACATTCTCCGTCATAAGTTCCCTTCTGGGATTTTGCCATTTTGAACATCTGCGCATCGATAAGTAAGAAGATCAAAGAATTGTTATAAAATTGATATATCAGTGATTATGTATATATAGCTAGGTTTAATTCAAAAGTTGCCAAAATATTTGAATGGTGCGAACCAGTTTGGCCTTGTTGAGGAGACGGCGAGCATAAGCACGATCGACACTCCTAAAAACAATAGAAGAAGACGCAAAAGCTGCTGCAGTTTCAGCTGCAATCTCTGTACCTGGCGTCCCATCACCTATATGCAAAACTGTTCTCTTTGTCTTCATTTTCTCTGGTCTAACCCAACAATGGTGATCCTCGTCTGGGTCCCCCACCTTCATCAAATTAAACAAACAAAAACACATAAGCATATGTGTGTGTGTGTGTGTGTGTGAAGCAGTAGTACTAGTTAGAAGATTCACCTGCACATATAAGCGATTGCGTCGGGAAGAACATTTGAGAAGATAATCGGTGCCCCATTTGATGGCGTCACGAACATGATTCAATTCATTGGCAGCATGAATCTCGTCCTTGAAATAAACTGCAGCCCATGAAAGAGTGGTGACTGTGAAAGCCAATGGCAAACCATATTTGACATTATCTCCTGCATCATAGTATCCTCCAGAAAGGTCCACCTACAAATATAAGATAATCCCCATGAATGCATGCATAATAATTAATAATTTATATGATGAAATGATCATATTTAAATATATTATACATTGGCGAGTTTTCCGTCGTCAAGTGCAGAGTCTCCTCTCCAGGGCACTCTGTTATTGGGAGGGAGCTTCCCTGAACGTTGCGCCTCTAGAAAAATGAGGGACTTTGTGAGAGCTTCTTTATAATTAAGTTGGCCATTGACGACAACGTTTGAACATCCATCAAACACAGCGAGCCATATCAAGATTATGGCTAGCGATTCTCTACGAATACCCATTAAACCCACAAGGAATTTTTCAATTCAATAATCTAAATCACAATACTACAATGAGAACAAATAATTTAGTTCTCATATATATATATATATATAGAATTAAGGGTTTTTTTCGTTTGGTTGCAGAATCTTTGGATACATATAAAAAGTAAGGAGGGGTTGATTGTGAGGTGGAGAGGAATGGCTTTAATTGGAGAATGAGATTTTTTTTTTTTTTGTTAGACCTAATTTACCGAATTCTATACATAAACAAGAACAATTATTAACATGCGGTGGTAAAAGATCCGTCAACTATACCGGTAAATGAGTTAGCTATATTTTTGCCGATTCTGAGGAAAACAAGGATACACCACACGTCTTTTCTCTTCTCGCCACCAGTGTATGGATTTAGATTTCATTGTGTCTATGTTCAGCAATTCAGCTTCCAACATATATTAGTTTCATTAACCGTCTTTATTTAATTCCCTTGGTTTCTGTATATATTGTTATGAGTCTCATATCGGGGAGACAAACTCTTAGAGTGAGGTTTATAAGTCCATTGGGTTCTCCCTCCTCATAGGCTAGCTTTTGGGGATTGAACTCTCCCTTTGGGCTTGTGTTCATTACATTGGTGCTTTCATTGAGAGCCTATATTCACGGAAAGAGCTACCCATGGAGGGTTCTGACCAGATAGGCCAAGTGAAGTGCCACGCGGGGAGGGTCCGGATAGGCCGAGTGAAGTACCGTGGAGTAGAGCCACCGGAGACGTCAGCTCTTGAGGGGTGACTATGTTATGAGTCCCACATCGGGGAGTCAAGCTCTTAAAGTGAGATTTACAAGTCCATCGGATTCTCCCTCCTTATAGGCTAACTTTTGGGGATTGGACTCTCCCTTTGAGCTTGTGTTCGTTACATATATTTCCTATACTTAACTGCGAACGTATTGGATAGTATTTGTCATCCAAGATTAATTAACATGCATGGTTGCCAAAAAAACCAGAGAATTGATGGAATAACATGAGGTAGCACAGCTCATCACTTACAGACGGTGGTTTGACTCTTTGACTAACTTCTAACCAACTGACTCGTGTACACATTCTACATACCAGAATACTTCTAATATCCGCGTAACTACTTTTTTTATTGAAATTCATGGACGTGCGATCATAAGCTGCAACACTGAAACCGAGTTTTGTGTAAGGGCTTGCTAAAAACATCTGCCACCTGTTCAAAACTCAGGACATAACCAATGTTTTTTAAAAAAATTAAAAGGACAGACGTCAATGACCTGAATTACAACAAAGAGGATTGAATCCGTAATTTTCTACTAATAAAGGAGTATCCGAGTATCCATATAGGGGCTATAAGGCCTTTGGTGACATACCGGATCTTTAATGGAAGGAGATTCTCTCCTCATCATGTTTCTCATATTCTCTCATCCTCATCTAGACCTTTGATTTGGGAAAGTGAGAGAAAGGTAAAAGTAGTAATGTATTGATTGGATGGATATGATTGAGAGATTATGAGGGATAATGAGAAAAGGATAATGAGAGAAACCCAACCCGATCTTTAATAACATGCTTCATTTCCTCAAAGGAAATGAATATCTAGCTCAACATGCTTTTAAAAATAATTTATTAAAAAATCATAAGTTTTGTTGATATTTAACACCTACCCGCCTCTAATATAAATCACTTTTGTAAAGAGTTCCTATCATCCAAAAATAAATCACATTGTACCGTTATCACAGAACGCCTACATCATTAAATATTTTTTCCTATAAATATCCCTCGTTAAATGAGAGAGACTGGAGAAGAGATTAAAGATAATTAAATCTAGGTTGGAAAGAGAATCATTTGATTAGGAAAAAAAATTATTATTATATTGTGGGACAACTTTAAAAAGTGAAACTTTTAACAACCTTTTCTTTAAAATAAAATAAAATATATGTACATATATTTTACCCATATGTGATAGTCCAGGTTTCTCTCCATATCAGTTTTTCTCTCTTTCCATCCCTCATCATCTACAAATTAAGCCAAAATCTTGATCCAGGCCTAAAACAATTTTTTTTTTAAAAAAAAAAAACTGCATCTGGTAAAAAGGATCAAGATTTCGATGGTTAGGATCAAAGATGAAGAGGGATGAGCAGAGATTGATGTGCATAGTATCTGTTTCCTATGTGATTGTGCCATTGTGGATATGAGTGGATGTAAAAGAAGAAACTTGTGGAATTAAAACAGATGTTGATGTTACAACATATGAGGCAAGGAATTAGGTTTTCAGATTTGTTGCGGCCAGCAACCATCAACCTATCTGACCAAACAAAACCTGTATGGCGTTTTTTCTGGCTAATCAAATGCGCAGGAATATGCTATGTGGGGCCCTAACTCCCCTCCCATTCTCAGTTTCTCAGGCCTCGTTTGTTACAAAGAAAGTTTGGAGGAGGAAATGAATGGAATGGAAAGAAAAGGAAGATTTGAAAGATGAGGGAAGATGGTTTGAGTTGTTTGGTAGGAAGAAAATGAAGAGGTGGTAGTTGGTAAGGAATTAGGAAATGTCTATTTTACCCTCAAAAGAAATTAATTCAAAATAAAAAAGAAAAATATTTTTTTTGCTAAAATATATTTTTTAAAAATATATTCTTGTTAAGTTTGAACTCGTGAAGAAGAAAAAATTTGTCAAATTCAAACTTCCCGCCAATATTTGAATTTTCCCGCCAAATTTGAATTTCAGGGGTAAATTTGTCAAAAAGACACTTTCCTGGGAAGATTATAGCTTTCCTTCCATTTTCGGATGAAAAGCATCTTACCTCAAATAAGGGAAGATTGAACCTCACCATTTGGAAGATCTTGACTGGACTTTTCTCGTACTGCTTTTTAAATCCATGGGAAGATTGAGATCTTCCCTTTCCCTCCCCATACTTTTTTTGTAACAAACGGGTCCTCAAAATATAAATGTGGGCCCAAAATAAAAATATATGTGGGCCTTTCCACCGAAATTTTGCTCCCTACCCTTTAACCACGAGATCTTTAATTTAAATCCGTTTAATAAATAAATAAAAAGGTCTTTATTTGACTTATATAGAGTGTTTAGGTAATACTCAAACTCAAATTATAGTTTTAGAAGTCTTTTTTCACAAGGTAACCTCTTATCTTGTAAATTGTAAAAGTTATTTTCTTTTATCTTAACTTACAAAAAAGTGTTTAAGAAAATGTTTTTCTAAATTTCCCAAACAAACACCAAATATAGAGAGGGGGCAGCATATACATTCTTTCTTTCTTTTTTAATGTAAAACGGAATCCAGATCGAACAATCATCACGTTAAAGAAAAGAAAAAAAAAAAAAAGACTTGGGGAGTTTGGTTTCAGTGATTTTAGCAGCTAGATAAGTCTATATGAAATGTTTAAGGAAAAAGAAGAAGAAGAAGAAGAAAAATAGACTTTAAAAATGTCTATATGAAAAAGAAAAAAAAAAAAAAAAAAAAAAAAGGTATTCTGAATATTCCTAATACTAAAAAAGTGTTAGGGTCTGATTCTTCCTTTTCAAAATAAAAAGAAATGACAAAATTATCTCTCTTAGTTGGTTTAAAATTAAGAAAGAAGTCGTGATTTCACAAGTTCTGATAAAGATTTTCATAAGTTTGAATAAAGTTTTCTCAATTTCTCATAAGAACAAATCAAAATTCATAAGTTGTAAATCAAATTTCATAAGTTCTTTAAAGAATTTCACCAATTGCAAATTTTGATTATGGTTTCATAAGTTCGATAAAGATTTCACGAGTATGGGTAAAGTTTTCACATTTTTCAAAAACTTTCACAATTTCCTTATAGAATTTCACAAGTTGCAAATTTTGATTTACAAGATTCTTATAAAGTGTTTCACAAGTTCTTATAAAGATTTTACAAGTTTCAAAAGAATTTCACAAGTTGTAAATCAAAATCCATAAGATCTAATAAGGGTTTTATTAGATCTGATAAAAGTTTCACAAATTCGAATAAAGTTTTCACAAATAATTTTGTCAAAGTGAAAATTGAATTTCGAGGAACAATCCTATTATTTCCTTTTAATTTTGAGAATGAAGAATCAGTCATTAACACCTCTTTAGTATTATAAACATTCAGAACACCTTTTTATCTTTCAACGTTTTTTAAATTATTTTAAAGAGATGTTCACGAAGTTTTATCTAGTAATACACAAACATTTTTTAAGAAAATAAAAGCAAACAAACACTTGTCAGAACAAACAACATAACCCCCTCTTCTCTGCTTTCTATGTCTTACAATTCATTTTATAAATTATATACATTTCCTTGGGTATCATCGAGTATGAAATAAGTTGCCCTTATCATGACTCGCAAACAATGTAGCATATGATATATTGATTAAAACTTATAATTAAGGTGGTGTCAATAAACAATGTTCTAGTTTAACCTTTTATACTTTTTGGTTAACATGATTGTCAAGCATTGTATTCATATTTTCAATGATTTATGTGTATTATTTATGTGTATTATTCTGTCAGCTTATAACATTCTTTATTTTCAATTACAGGCATGCATACATGATTAGCAGGGACATATATGACACTCGCACGACTAAAATTCGCTCACCTGGATCAAAAGTAAAACTAACCATTCGTGGGATCAGAAACTAGCGTAACCCTCAAAACAAGCTGAATAAAGAATCGAGTGACTTCAATTAGTGAAGTTGAGAACCAGAAGCACCCATGCATATTGATAGAAAGGCGTTTTCAGTTTTCACTCATTCATGTTTCTTGAGTTCACGTACATGTTCCTGCTCATATCTCTCACCTTGCTTCTTTACCTTTCTTAATGGGGAAGAAACACTAAGCACATGTCTGGTCAAGTATGTGAATAACTTGTTCCCAGCAGTGAAATTTCAGACACAAGACAATTCTATAGATTAATAGAGCGTAGTCAATGTAATTTGGGAAAAAAACCATGAACAGGCATGGAATTTGAAATACATCATTAGTGGGTTTTCATGGAAAGATAATCACAATTCACAAATCAAGATGTCCTTTCTGAGAAGCTTCAGTTCGACTAATTTGACAACCAAATATACCCCCATTCAACAACATTAATTACCTGGCCTTAAAAATCAACAAATTGGATTAAAATATTTAGTATACCTCTCCCCTAATGTACCCAAAATCTGACGACCTCTTCCACTGTAAGATGATTACTTCATCCCTGATGCATTTTATCTCGGTCATAACAACCCCGCTTCAAACAGATTCCTCCGCCTCAATGACTCGTCCACAAGCTTGAAAGTCTTCTTCACAACCTTCTGATCCAGGGCTGTGGTCCGATATATTTTGAAGACACGATCCACACGATCAGGTGCTGTGCTCTGAAAATACAATTCCTCGAATTTTTTCTTCACAAACCTGCAACCATAAGTTATTATCTAAATTGTTTAGTTCTACAACGATGAAATCATGAAACATCAGGCATATTTTCTTTAAATTTCTATGAAGTTACTTAACAGCAGACTTCAGGCTTTCAGCATCAACTCAACATACAAAATTTAAGAAAAGTGTGACGTCTGGAGTTTGGAAGGTTTTCAATAGCCAAAGTCAACTATATGCTTTTAATTGACATCACTTGAAAAAAGTTGCTTACTCGTATGCATGCTCGACCTCTTGTTTACCAGAGGAAACTGGCTGGTAATCTTTGAACCATTCGCATACATTCAGTGGTACCTGCATAATGCAAGACTAAAGTCAGTAGACAGACATGATTATAGCTTCCGCAATGAAAGTGTACAATGTTCAGACTAGTCTTACCTTAAGGATCTTCTTCTCAAATATGTCAAACTTATTTAAAAATAGCATGAAGGATGTTTTCTGCACAGGAGCAAAAAAGACATCATTATTAAGATGGGTACCCACTTTATGAATGCTAGTTGTCAAAAGACATAAAGCTCTCAACAGCAAGTATCATATAAAAGGAACCTAGGCAAGGAAAAAAGTAAAATAAGAGTTCCCCACAGACATTATAAATAGAGCATGAAAAATACCTCAAAACACTGTTGCTTTAATACCCACTCAAAAAGTTCCTTAGTCTCCATCATTCTGTTCTTGTGTTCATCCTCAAAAAGTGTTTGATCGTACCTGGAAAGCAAATGTGAGGTCAACACTTCAACTTTAAACAAACCATAATGATAATTGCCAGTAAGACTGAAAGGACAGAACTATTAGCCTACTCATTGATTAACCTGGTGGAAATTAAGCTTAGCCTTCAACTATACTATAAATGTCTCCAAAACACTATTTTATTGTAATTTGGGTTCCAATCAGGAGAACTATATAAGAAAGTTCTACTGAATCTTACAATCTTACTTTGGGAACCAACAGATTTAAAACAGCCAACAAGTGCCAAGCAATCCATAATAAATACATAATCAAATGGAAGGTCAGCTTACTCGCTTATAGCAGCACAGAATATTACGGCAGTAACTCCTTCAAACAAATGAATCCATTTTCTCCTCTCATTTCTCTGGCCTCCAACATCAAAAAGCCTATATACCTCACCACTTTTCTTGTTTTCTCCAACTGGACTGTCAGAAATCAAAGATATGCTCATCCAGTCAGTATATTCTGGGTAGGAAATCATGATGAATAGGTCTGGAAACTGTTAATGCTCGTAGCATGACAGAAGGCAGCTTGACAGAGAAATACACTCAGTGACGAGAATAATTTAATCTTCTACCTGGATATATGTATAAGATCCTTTGGAGAAGCATAATAAAACAAAGTTAAGAAAGATCAGTAACCAATTTAGGTTGCTTTTTCATTGTTGAGTTGAAATTGAGACAGTTGAAATGGTTGATAGACAAGATTATAACAGAACATAAATGAAATGTGGGCATAACTACAAGCAACAAGGACCAATCACAGCAACAAAATATGAAGTAGTACAATGATAAAACATACAGATGGATGGAGGAAAGGTGTCATTTATACACAGGATCAGACAGGAACAGAAGATCTCTAGGGCATATACTTGGGAGCGAGAATGTTAAGCTCAATCATAGAAACAAACTTTGTGATTGCCTAACCTCCATGTAATCATTCATAAGGAAAGCAATTGTGTTTAGTACGTAAATACACATAAACCTAGTTTCTTATACCCATTAGGGGGCTGTTGTAAAATTTACACCTCAAGGAAAAGTAGTATCCATGGTGTTACTAGGTTTCTTGGCAGATTATAAAGACTTTTAATCCTTAACCCCAAGGTTATATAAGCCCCCATTTTCAAAAAACAAAGTATGAATTAATGAGCACTGCTACTTGCCACTCAATATCTTTTCACTCAGCAAATTCAAAACAGAAACATAAAACGGGAACACTCATATGCATCTTTATGCATTATTTCAGACTTTCATTATGACAACTCATGTCAGATGAAGCATATTCACCTGAACTGAATCTCCACAACACCAGTAGTACGAACCCTTGCATACAGAACATCCTCCTGTAGTTGTAAATAAAACAGAAATTAGAAACTTACTTTCAAACATGCATTCAAACTAAAAGGGGAAAAAAGGAATACACAGTTTAGATACCTTTGTTGGAACATAATCAGCATCAGACAATCTCTGCAAATTTTCCATGAAATAATTGGCACAATCTGGAACTTGGAGCTCATTACCACGGACATATGTTTCCTACAGATACAAGTAAAATGCATGGAACATAAATACTGGGTAATTAATGTCCACACACCCCCCCCCCCCCAAAAAAAAAAAAAAAAAAACCCAACACACGCACAAAAAAAGGCAGGAGGCAAGAAAGGATAGAGAAAAAAGAGAAAGGCAACCAAATTATGCCATCCAAGCCACCTGAATTGCAGCATCTTTCCATAAAGTCTCTATTTCCTGTGCAAGTTCCTTGGTGAGACGTGGGTAATCCAACCTGCCTCCTATTTCTGATAGTTTCTCCCCAATATCCTGCCAGAAATATCAAGCTACCCGGAATTAGAAGGAAGAGACTTCAGAATACCAAGCTCTATGAAGATAGAAGAATCTTTGGCATAGAAATTTGAAAAAAGGGTTCGTGGTCAATTACTGATTAGTTTTTATTTTCTCATGATATATTTGCATGACAAGATAACACACCATGATATTATCAGATGTTTTCAGTCCAGCAGATGACTAAATCATATTAGGGAATAAATTAATTAGAGTAACCTACCTTGTTTTCATTTGATATCGCATACTTTGAAGACTCGGCTTCATTCTGAGCCAATTCTTTAGATCCATCATGAAGTATCTGTTCAATCACATCATATTATAATCAGAATGGCAGTTTTCTCAGCTAGTCCATTAAAACTCGTCTCACATACATTCTAATGCCAGCCAGCAGACATTTGACTCCATAAACTAGGCATATTGTCAGAAAAATAATCAACACACCCTTTCAAATATTGCGTACTTTTATTGTCTGATACACATTTGCATGAATGACTGGTGTATAGCTCTTGAGCTCTGCCTCATCAAAACCGGTTTGAAACAAGAGTTTTATCTGCATATCATAAACAGATAATAAATATCAACAAATCCCCAAATAAATATCATGCTAAGCACAGAATCCTACAATTTCTTGCCTGTTTAAAGATTGTAGACTTCCCTGACTCTCCAGCACCTAAACCACAGAGGTTTATTTAAATCAGTTTAGAAGAGATATAACAAAAGGAAGAAAGCCGTCAAGCAACAATAACACATGAGATTCGTTCAACGGAGCATAGCAATAAAGCCTAGGAAAAGACCACTTACAAAAAACTCAACTATGTCAGAATAACATCAAGGTATTCACCATTTTCTAGGAAGCATTTTACTAGCCAGCAGACACTACCAACAAATTATATGTGCCATTCCAACAAAACACAAAAACCATCAGCCCTCATGTGATACTAGATTTTAAAATTCCATATATTACTAAAATTAACAAGTTTCAACTTTAGAAATGCACACGAAGTACACACAACCAAAAAAAAAGGCACTGTCCAAGTAACATGTACCAAGTAGTAGAAGTTTCTGAATATGCTTTTCAGCCTTTGTTTCTTGCTCTATTCTCTTTTCAATTTCAGCAGCCTGTGAATGCATGTCATATCAACCAGATTAGGCACATGGAGCCTTCATGGTTAATAACTAAAGAAGTACGAACACCACAAGCATCAGCTAACAAGGAAACTTGTGCAAGAACCCTAGAATGGCATATCAACTCAAGCATAATGAACCTGTGCATTTTCTTCGGTATCAGCATCATTATATCTACGGTTTCTGCTGCAAAGTAAGCCCATTTTATCTGTTACAAAAAAAAAGGGGGGGGGGGGGGGGGGGGCAAAGAAGAAGCACAAGTCAAGCTCCACCAGAAATCAGACTGTCTTTCAATGCCATGATGTAATCTATACTTACAATAGTGGTTTTAGAACTCACCTAACAAGAGTATTAGGACAGTTTGGGTAGTTAGCAAAGACAACAAATATCCACTCCTAATAATTGATTATGCATGGCTAATATATTTAGTACACAGACAGACAGCTGAATAAAACAAAAGAGACTTAGAAGCAAAGAGGAGCGGGAGCATGTTAAAACTAATATACATGTAGCTTGAGCCTAAATATCTTTTATCCCTTTGAATTTAAAGTGAAGGTCAAACAGAAAATCCCGAGCAAGCTAAATAGCCAAAATGCAAGATTTAATGGACAATCGAGAAATTTAAAAAAATAAGTAAAAAAGCAAAGGCACGGAACTCTGCTATGTATCTCTACACGGACCATTGTTTCGCTGAGTCATTGCGTGCCACCGCATGCTGTTTTTCGTTTTATCCAGAATAACCAAGTTATAAATTTCTTAGGCGTCAAAGAGTAATCAATACAAGCGAGCAATACTCTGTTTTCTCATTGGTTCGCTTCGCGTTACAATCGACACAGAAACCATACACTATAAGCTATTTAGAAATCAAGAAATTTCGGCATAGGAACAAGCATGGGCATGCAGAGCACAATCAGCCCAGAAAATTTTTAAAGCCGTCAGGGAATAGAGAGGAAAATGCTACAAGAATCAAAGTAAAAAACCCAGAAAGCAGAAAGGAAAGAAGCAGGAGTTTGCATCCTGATCTGCGTATACAGTCTCAATTGCGGAGATCTCCTCAAAAAACAAAAGAAAATAGGAAAAAAACAAAAGCAGCAGAAATAACGAAGGAATGAAAAAGATCCAGAAAGAGAAGTAGGAATGTAACAAAAAAAACAGAAGAAGATACCTGAGAAAAGGAGAGGGGAAAGCAGCGAAGTGGAAACTTTTTCAGAGGTGGGGAAGCCGGATATAGGGAAGCTAGATTTGGCGGATTGGCGAAGGGTGAATGCAGAAAGCGAGTTCAGCTGTTGGGTGAAGAGGAAGATATAGTATTCTAATTCTAGCAGCAAAACAGACCCCAAAAAAAAAAAAGGAAAGAAAGAAAAAACAAAACAAAAAAGATGAGGGCGATGTTCGAGAAAATGGATTTTATATAAAAAATGGGAGCTGGAAGGAAGCAACACAGACAAGGAAGAAGCAGAAGGATAGAGAGAGAGTGAGAAAGAGGAGAAGGAAGTTGAAGGAGGGAAGGATTAAAGAAAAGAGCGCCGAAAGCTGGAGAGGCTGCTTCATCCACAGCGAGCTTCGGTCAAAGTTGGAAAAGACAGACGCAGAAGAATACTTCTTTTTATATGTGAGAGTATTATTATATATAAAAAGAGCGTTCTTGGGAAAATACACTTACTTACGTTAAGAAATACTAGAGTAGATAAGCATTGCCCCGATGGCACTGCCACTTTCTCTCTCTGTCTGCGTCACGCTTTACGACCACATTTGGACTGTCGTCGCCCATCGTTGAATTTCAAATGAATCTATGGCTATTTGCTACAGCTCATCCCAACCAGAAAAGCCAGAGCTTCCGTAATTATTACGAGATCATACCATGTTCCAATATGTAAAAGCTTTCAGCTGTATTAGCCATTGCTTAGAATTAAAATTGAGAATTATTCTGAAGATTAATATACACGAGGTAAAGAGGAAAAGGACGAAACAGAGAAGACAACAGCAAAGGACGCACCTCCCCTGCATTTGGATGCTGCCTCCTCTGATTCTCTCGGCATATTCATCTCCTCCATTTTAAAAAATCAGTATAAACCATGCATGTGATGTTATATCTGTTTCTAACAGAATTAAATGTGTTTTTAAGGTGATTCAAACATAAATCATCTTAATTAAGATATACATTAGACAATATCCATTACACTCATGTTTTCTCTTCTTCTGAACACAAAAAAATGTTTTCTCTTCTGATTAATACTCAAGTGTGACATTAGGTTATTAGGTAAATTGATTTGAGAAAAATAATAAATATGAAATCCAAATTGGATAAAGATCTTAGGTTGCTCGTTTACTCAGGACTTGGGCCTAAGCATGGATTTGGATCATTTTTTCTGTTTCTAAACTAAGGATTTTAGTTAATACTTTTGTGCTAAACCAACCCTAAGCATAAATGGGCCGGCCCAGTTCCTAGATAAACTTTTACTAGACATTACATTCCTGGCTTAATGCGCATGCGCTTCTACAAGACGGTCGTCTTGTAAGTAACTGTTACTCTGCCACAAGTGTCATAATCGGAGTCAAATTCAATGGTGTAAGGATCATGAAGCGTACTAACTTGCAGAGCAAATGAATGGATTTTGACCAAACAATCTCTTATTTGAGTTGGCGTATCAGCAATCACCAGTTCCAAACTGTTAACACTTTCTTCTTCTTTTTCTAATCATTCAATTATCGACGCTCAACTTCAGTTCTGTTTTTGCTTCTTGGTGAGCATTCTGGTATATGCTTTTTAGTTTCAACTCTATCACTTTACCTACTTCAATTTATTCATTTTTCAGTCCTTGGAAAACCAGAAAAAACATTTTAAAGTATTTTTCAGCAAGTTAAAAGTGCTTGTTTGAAATAATAAGGATTTCCAATTTTGATTAAGTATCTAAGAGGAGTCATCTAAACATTTTTGAAAATCCAAGCGTAATCCTAGACAAGCATTAATACAACTCATTTGACAAGTTTTTACCTAAAACACTAACATGAGCTCACTCTTAAGCTTAATGCACGTTTCATAGCCAACATAGACAATCAAGTTTGCGGTAATCAATTGTGTTGTGTGACATGGAAGCTTCAAAGTTGGGCATATTTTCATGAGGGGTCAAAGTGGTTGCGAGTTAGATTGATTAGTTCACCCTTTCTATTTGACTTTCTCAACAAATTCCAACTTTAATTTTTCTTATATTATTAATTAATTGCGTCGATGCATTTTTCTTTCCACACATTCTCATTGAATTCTCGGCCGGTTTGATTGTTTCTTTTATTCATTATGATATATCATTACACGGAGAAAAAAGTGTTAGGAGAGAAGTCTTGTTCTGAGTAGCCTTTGGTAGTAGAAGTTCTAGAAGCGGCGTTTTTTAAGCCAATTTGAAAGCAAAAATCTGGTTGTCCTGTTGTTATTGTGATATTATCTGATCTTGACATGTCGACAACAATTATTCTGAGGAACATTACCAACCAAAAACAAGCAGCTATTCAACTGTACCCTATCAGCGATCACATTAGTTTTCTTTTGTTGAAACACGTCGTTTTATTTTTGTTGGAATAAGGAACATGTCCAAAAGACAGCAAAGGAATATTTGAATTATTGGATCGCAATTACCAGACAGCTTTATTAGTTTATTTTGCAACCTTCCCGGGGCATGTACATCAACTTCGAAACAAACAGAAATAAAATGTGTATACTAAGAGGGAATTCTGCTGCTAATATTACATTCGATTCGAGTCACGGGGTGGGCAAGTTGTTTGACTTCTCATTAACTAATCACCCGATAATTAGATTATGAATATAAAAATCATGAGACGGAGAATAAAATAAAACAGATGATTTCTGTATATGTTTGAACTCTTGTATCCATGATCAAAGTGTCTAGAAGTCAAGGAATCTCTTTTAGGGTAGTTTGGCGAAAGTGGGGCTATAAATTTCACTCATTTTACATTGTCATTTATGTCGTCTTCCTCATTCACATTCAAAAGCAGAGGTTTTTGTTTGTAAACGGTGCATATCATGATTCATAAGAAGCTTACATGGAGATCTATCATCTCAATGTTCAGTTGTTACAAGACTAAATGCCCTTTGAAGGAAGCCAAAAAGAAGATCTCAAAGCAAGGTTCTTTTCAGAGACTAAGCCTCTCTGATATCAGCATTTCTAGCTCTGGTCAGGCCATTGATGATCTTTCCATCTCCCTCGTTGGCCAAAAGCTTTATCCATTTACACTTGAAGAGCTAAGAGAAGCAACAGATGATTTCTCTTGGAGTAATATGATAGGTGAAGGTGGGTTTGGACCTGTGTACAAGGGATTTGTTGATGACAAGATTAAACCTGGTTTGAAAGCGCAATCTGTGGCTGTGAAAAGACTAAACTTGGATGGTATGCAAGGTCACAGGGAATGGCTGGTTAGTTTTCTGAAATGAATAGCCTTACTTTTCTTTTTTCCTATTTCTTTATCAGTCGCTAATCAATTCCCATGAACATGATTGCTTTTTCCAGGCAGAGATAATCTTCCTAGGACAGCTAAAACATCCAAATCTTGTTAACTTGCTTGGGTACTGTTATGAGGAGGAACACAGGCTTTTAGTGTATGAATACATCCCAAGAGGAAGCTTGGAGTGCCAACTTTTCAGGAGTACGTTACTTTTCTTAATATCTTCCTTCTTTCTAGTCATTGGTCCTGATGTGTAACATCCAACGCCTCGCTTCCTTTGGCAAAATTACTTGTAGGATACACTACAGCCTTGCCATGGTCAACCAGGATAAAAATTGCATTGGGAGCAGCCAAGGGCCTAGCCTTCCTTCATGAAGCAGACAAACCTGTAATATATAGAGATTTCAAAACTTCAAATATCTTATTAGACTCGGTATGTTGTTAGTCTTACTTCTCAAAGAATGATCTTACCAATAAGGTAATAAACCACAAGATTGATCTTTTATTGTTTTCTTAACAAGTCCAGGACTATACAGCTAAATTGTCAGACTTTGGATTTGCAAAAGATGGACCTCAAGGAGAAGACACACATGTAACAACAAGAATAATAGGAACACAGGGCTATGCAGCACCAGAGTACATAATGACAGGTCACCTAACAACGAAGAGCGATGTGTATAGCTATGGAGTGGTGCTATTACAACTGATAACAGGAAGAAGGATAATGGATAAGAACAGGCCAAGTAGAGAGCAGAGCCTAGTGGAATGGGCAAGGCCTTTATTGAGAGATCAGAGAAAGCTTCATCAGTTCATAGACCCTAGACTTGAAGGACGATTTCCTATCAAAGGAGCTCATAAAGTGGCTGCCTTGGCTCACAAGTGCTTGAGCCACCACTCACAGCCTAGGCCCACTATGAGCGATGTGATCAACATTTTGGAGCCACTTCAGCACTTTGATGATGCATTCATTGAACCCTTTGTGTATGTGGCCACCAATCCAGATGGCAGAATCAACTAACAGCATGACTCAATATTATTTATATGTAATATAATTTGATAGATAACAAATTTTTTTATGCTTGTCTATCGATTTAATAGTTCTTAAGCTGAATGTGAGTTCAGATCTCCAGCTGGACCAAAAAGTCCAGATATGCATAAAGCAATTGTAGATTGATGTGAAATAAGACTATCAAGCTTGCAATAGGCATCCTACTTGTCTTGGCGTGAAAGAAAGCAGGGGAATAGCGACTCCATGGGAAGTTATTTGCATTTGCATAACAGAACAACTACAGGGAACTGTCGGCACTAAACCACTAACATTTTTAAGTCATGTTGATTGATTATTGAGATAAACCTACCGCATGCCTTCAGCATGCTGCCAAAAATATATGATGTCAGAAGCATTAATTGATTTGAGAATATTATCATTGTCAGGAACTACTCAACCACTAGTTGATGTTTCTCCATGAGAGAGAACCGACACTCAGTGTCCCATGTGTTTTTCTCAAACTGCCTGCATTCGATTCTCTTCAAAAAAATATTATTAGGGCATCCATCTTTGCTTGCTTCACCACCTACTTTATTGTGTGTATGAGTTTGTGTCTTGCTTCTATCCTGTGACTGGCAAGA
The DNA here is from genome assembly GCA_019022655.1 of Acacia acuminata. NCBI lineage: Eukaryota > Viridiplantae > Streptophyta > Magnoliopsida > Fabales > Fabaceae > Acacia > Acacia acuminata. The sequence continues at coordinate 2,456,938 of JAFJYI010000015.1, forward strand.
TTTAAATCTCCAATTACTTCGCTTCTTCAAGTTACTGCTGTTTTAATTTGAATCAACAAAATACAATCTCATGTGGGATTGCCGTCATGAGAGATAAAAACAAGAGAAAAGAAAAGCGTCAACTCTCAGAGCGACTCACCTCTTTGCTGTTACTAGTGGTTCTTATGGACATCTTTTTGTAGTTCTTTAATCCATTCGCTGGTTTTTGGTAGTGTAATAGGCTAAAGGCACTACAAAAGCATTGCGAATCACTATTAATTTCTTTCTGGGTTGGCTGTGTATTTAGTTCTCAAAGATTGGTGAAGTGCATCCGTGTGAAATCCTGAGGTGCTGCTTGATTCTCATTTTTTTTATATTCTTTTTACAAGTAAAATCTATCATTATTCCGCAAGGGGCCATTGAAGTGCGGTCAGAATTCTAGTTTTAAGTTGTTGAATACAGTTGAAACTTCTGCTTAATAGAGTACCACGGGTGCCCTCTCTGATATCTCCCAACCCAACCAACGCATTGAATCGAGGCCCTGCCTACTCTGAAAGAAAAGCCAAACGGTTTTAACTAATGCATCTTTTGACAAAAATAGCACATTTACCTAAGTGCTTTCTGCAGCTTGCAGGTTGCAGCATTGTCCTTGTCCCACCCTCACATCGATGGTATATGAGACCACATGGCTGGCCTAGATGTGTCTCGAGAACATGAAGTACAATGATTCAAAGATGCATGATATTTTTGTGTGGCCATAGAATCTTAATGCTTCACTACATATCTCTGCTTAAAGGATTCTGACAAAGTTCATTACAGGCCTATAGAACTTGGGGGCTACTTCATAAAACGGCAAGTAAGAACTAATAGTTAAAATTGCTTGTCTTTTTGACAGTCCTGTCAGTTGACCACATGGGAACTTCTGATCTCCTTGGAAACAATATTCGTTCTTGGGAGGATTACATGACAGTTTAGTTGTGGCATCTTTGCCAAATAGGTCAACGACATTTTTACTGCGACCACTATAAAGTATAAAGCCCCTCAAGCAATAGAAACAAGACGCCACTAAAAAAACAAACTTGACTCCAGATTAAACAGTACAGTATAAAACAGATTATGATAGATGTAGAAATATACAGCACAAAAGTCACCCTGAATACCACATTCAGAATTCACAAGAACATGAAATAGGATATATAATTAATCATTCTGTATAAGGAAATCCAAAACAGAGTCGATCTTCCTCAAGCCTCGGCATTTTCAAAACTAAGAACAGGCACAAGAATTGTCAACAACTGAAACATCCTCTCCTTCACTCCCGAAAAAGAAGTAGCCGATGGCAAGGCCTACCACAATCGCAATAAAGACGCCTCCGTTGAACGACATGATCGCCAACATCAGCAAATATCCGATGGCCGAGTTCACCCCAAACAGAATCGCTCCGGCGAGTTTCACTCCCAACCTGGCTTTTTCTCCGTCGAGATTCGATTGTAGAAGAGGGGTCCTGATCTGCAGCGTCTGAGACGGCTTGCTGGATAAAATTAGTTTCAGGCGAATTCTGCGATTCTCCAGGTATTGGTAGAAAGCAGAGACGAGCAGGCAGGCGAGTAAACTCAGGGCGTAACCCGTCCATGAACGAGTCTTCCACGAGTCTATCAGGAGGGTGACTTTGTAGCCCCAATAGAAGGTCATGTGCATCATTTTCGGCAGAGATTACTGATCTGTTCTGAAACTTAGTTGTTGTGGGCGATTACGACGAACAATTTTGCGTCTGGAGGTCTGAACTTTTTCCTCGAAATCGTGGAGATTGGGTTTCAGGGATCAAGAGATCATAGATACGATTCAAACGAACAAAGAGGTCATTTTCACCAGTTTCCCCTGTTTGGAGAGAAGATTCGTTTAGCTATCTAATTGTCTGATCTCAACAGAGACCAGTTGGTGAAAATGAAATGCCCTCTGGGATTACCTAATTCTGGGATGGGGTCAATCTTCTTGTGAGAACCTAGCTCATATTCTGGCCTCGATTGCCTCGCCGCGTCAAGGTTATTTTGGGAATTCGAAAATCGAAAACGGACGAGCGACGCGATCGTATTAAAGGGCACGAAAGTCGATCTAACAAAGTAAAGTTCTTTACTTCTTTTACCTTATTCTGAGTCACAAGTTCAAGTCTAAATACACAAGCATGCTCTCTACTAGACAATAAAAATAACTCTTACGTCAACTATTGCATTAGATCTGTTCTTCCCTGCTCAATAAAGAGTGGTGAAAGTGATTTTAAAATATATATTTTGACAAAAATAGATACAGTAAAAAAAAAGGAATTTTTGATATGGTGAGAGTGTGCCACTAACGCGACCGCACTCTCTCTGTTCTAGGGTTACAATCGCGCGCTCTCTCTCGTCTTCTCCACCAAGGCTTCTGTCTCGCCAACGGTGTTCTTGCTGCCGGCGAGCCTCCTCTCGCACCACATCCCCGACAAAAGTATAGATCGGACCTCAAAGTTAGGAGCCGCGAGTTTTAGCTTGGAACAGAGACACAAAGCGACGACCTTCCTTCTTCTCCGGCGTCGGCCTTCCTCTGGTCTCCGTCCTCGTCGTCTCTCCAGCTTCGGCGTCCCTCTAGCTTTTGGGTGCAGCTGTGGTTCTCTCTCATCTTTGGCGGTGGGAGTTTTTGTCTGGACATCTCCCTCGATGGTGGTCTCCGACGTGGCGGTGGTCTCCGCGCAACGGTGGTCTCCGGCGGAGGGGTAGTCTGTCTTTTTCTTTTATTTTTATTGTTTTATGTTTGTGTGTTTCTTCTGATGGTGTTGTGGATTTGGGTTTTTATGGTGATGTTTTCTGTTGTGGTTTGGATTTGCGATTTTTGGGGAAAGGTTGTATCGATGGTTGATAGTGTTATGCACCTTATCTATGAGATGACCATTGTGAGGATTGTTCGATGGTGGCGAATCCAAAACACTAGTGTACGTTAGCCAAAATTTGTTCGGGGAGTGGTCGACGTCACCAAATTTGCTTCAATGGAGGAGCAAAAGTATTCTTCAAGACTTTACTTGTCTTTTTTCTTCTGAGGTTGGATTCTCTGTGTCCTGTGCCCCACGTTGGAGTGATTATGTAGCTGACTTATGTGCAGCTTATTCTTATAAGGAGAAGGGATGGGTTTTGCAACCAACACATTCTTTCATATCATTTCTAACGTTGGATGTTCAGGAAGCCGATGAAGTCTTTGATATTACTTTTATTCTCACTTGTTTTGTGGTGATTAGCTTTCCTAACATTTGGTTTGTTTTGTTGTATTCATTAGTCTTCTTGTTCAAGTTTGTTTTCGTTTAGTGTCTATTCCAGATTATTTTTGCAGTGTAATCGTTAAACTTTGTTGTAATTTTTATTATTAGTATTCAAACTTTTTTTTTTACCGAGTATAGTGGCACACTCTTTTTTTTTTTTTTTTTTTTTTTTTTGTCAAAAGGAAACTATATTAATCCACAAGCATGCTCTCTCTACTAGACAATAAAAATAACTCTTACGTGAACTATTGCATTAGATCTCTTCTTCTCTGCTCAATAAAGAGTGGTGAAAGTGATTTTAAAATATATATTTTGAGTAAAATAGATTCAGTGAAAAAAAAAAAAAAAAGTGCGCCACTACACTTCCAACTACAATAAGGTGAGAGTGTTTAAATGGCTGGTTTATCACATCTTTTATGCATGTAACTCTAGATGAGCTGGATCTGATGGCTTACAAGGGCTCGATGAGGGTACTTACAAATTACCTCAGCTCGAGCAATACCCGTACATTGGCATTTGGCAGTATGAACTCATGACATTGTGAGTTATGAATCCAATCACTTACTAATTGAATCAAACTTTGCTTATTGCGTTCTAACTATTTCAATTTTTTCATCCTGCAAAACAATTAAAAGATATCAATAAGATACACATGTGCAAGAGTAATTTATTATTTATAAAAACTAATTAATAAGTCATATTTGTGTATATTTATAAAATCATGGTTTTCCACAAAAAGTACTAGGAAAAATTAGCTTCATGCAAAACCCATGGTTTCAAAAAGTATAACCAAGCACACATGTACCACACGCAGTTGTGTCGTTGAAATTATTCATTTCCTTTGTTTTGGAATTAACGTGTAAATTTGTTTCACAACATTTCAATAAAAAGCAATGTTATCTTGAGAATTTTGTTATATTGAATATCACTTAAAAGTTTCAAAATATAATAATGTTATTTCAATCGTAAAAAAATTTAACTGTTAGGATTTTCAATGGCAAAAGAGAACATTAAATTAAAAAAGACTTCTCTGAAACAATGTTGCTAGTGAGTGAAAATTTCTGCAGTAAATATGCAATTTACCCTTTTTTTTATTTTAGTTTGGACTCTTCCCAATTCATTAAATTACCCCTTGTGATCCTAAATATAAAATATAGTTACATTTTTTTAAGAAAATTAAAAAATTAATTAAATTACTTAAAAAATTTATATTTATCGATAACTTGTAAGCTGATACATAATTTAATTATACATAATATATGATCTAATTAAGTAACCTATTTAACTTCTTTAATTTCTCTAAAAAAAGTCAACTATAATTTATATTTAGGATCAGAAAGAGTATCGTATAATATAATAGAGAAATGTCGGGTTGTCAAAATTTCTGTTTAAATTATCGTTTTCGGCACAGACAAATAGCTGCAGTCAACTGTAAATTTCTCTGCTGCTATTTTCTCTATGCTCCAAGCAACTCAGACCAACAAGGGAGGCCGATAATTAGTTAGAACCCCACACTCGCAGTTTGGCGCTTGTTACTTGCAATTATGTTTGTATTGTGAGCAGTGCACAAACATTATAAAATACATTTGCTAATCAGACTGAGACATGCTAACAGGACGGAGTCACAATCTCAGACACACACATATTGTTGGCATTTGGCCAAAAAAAAACACAAACACATTTATGTAGTTGTTACTGAGATATCTCAGGCAAATAGAAAGATAAACCATCAAATCAGGAGTAGCTAGGAAGATAAACACACACGTCAGAAATTAGTGGTAATTACATTACGTTCCTTTATGCTCCCATGCTAAAAAGCTTATTCCTTCCTATGTTAGAATGCTTTCATTCCCCCCTCCTGCAAAAAAACACCAACAGAAAGGTTCCTGCTTTAAGATCCTGACCACAGCATATTATTAGCATCATCCCGTTCACAACGTACGAAGCAAACAGAAGCCATTCCTGCGACTTCAGGCACATTAGCAAGCCCCGAATTAATGCAATAACAGCATATGAAATCAAATAAACACGTTTGGGATCACAACCTATCAAGTATCCTAGGGAGTCAGCAATACAACACATGATAAGCAGAGGATAAGATTTCACGGACAGGGTGTTCCTATCAGGAGGGGTCTAGTACGTTCCAAATTGCAGGCAGTGGGGCCATAAAGTCCTCGTTTTTATGAAAAATTCATTATACACATGGACCCCACCTCTCACAGTTCCCTATTAAAACAAAATTTCCCCATTACACTCACACCTCATGTTTAAGATATTTTCTCACGGGCCTCCCTCTTCCTCCTACATCGTATCGCCTTCTCTGTTCTATAATCTAATCAGAATCTTTCTAGGCTCGATATAATGATCCCCTGCAATAAGGTTAAAAACAGCAAGAACAACAAAAGACGAAAGGAAGGGGCTTTCATAGTTGGTTATCCGCTTTGGGACCAAAACATAACGAAACCACATTTATTTATTATTGATAAACAACTAAACACATAGAAAATTAAACCAACTTCGATTGAAGTCAAGGAAGGAAGACTTGTCCAACCGTCATCCTTTCAATCGCATATTTCTGATAAAAACATACGACCAGGGGCCTAAACCAGGATCCTAGAAAACCAACCCCTAAACAAAGTACTAGTGCTAAATACTAAAGACACCTAAACGCCAACAACACAAGACAGTACTGCCCGACCCACTAAACTGCTAGTTATACCTTCACCATATTAATGGCGGTCACTCAGTGTGCGCTTCTGGGTGAGTAGTGCCCGGCAACGACGAGTAGCAACTCTGAGATCTACCCAACGGACGACACGTCAGCTTCTCCTTCCTAGGAGAATCCAAACTCCGAAGCATGAGCTGTTTCATTGCCAGAATCAAATCCTCAGTGGGATTATTGGGAGGGCTTGAAGATCTGAATTGCTGGCAAAACTTCATGTGACGCCTGAGCGCTTCTTCGGTGGTTATATCCATTTCCGATCTCAGTGACTCGTCTTTCACAGCCTCGGCGCACAGCCCACAAATCCAACCACCTTGGTATCTCTCTCGCACCCGACTGATGTACGCTGGCGTGCATTCCTCCATTAATCCACAGCAACAGCACTTCACCGACACAGCTTCAACCACTTCTCCGACAAATGCCTTCGCTGACGTTTGAGCATCCACCGAGGATAACGACTTTGATTCGTTCAAAACTGTAGTAGTAGCAGTAGCCATGTCGACAGACACTCGACGCTTCGTTTGGCTTGGCAGAGCCTAACCTTTTAGGTTGAAATAATTGGATTCAAACTTAGAAGTGAATTGATTGCGAAGCAAATTTGTAATAACGTTTTAGAGGGGGAAGTACTGAATTTGAAAAAATAGAGATATATATAAGAAAGGAAACGGATTTAAGAGCTTTCTTTAATGGAGGTGCTGAAATCACTCTTAATTTGTGCCAATCCAAAATGGGTGTGAGATATAATTTCGGGAGGGATTATCGCTCCTTTTCCCACCCAGTTTCTTGTGCTTTCTCGCCGCCAAAAAGCAGAAATCCAAATAGCATACAGTACATATCTCAGAGCCTTCACTGGCTCTCTGAGATTCCTCTGCTGTTCGATTTCTCCGGCGATGAAAGCTCCTTCCTTATTGTTATCTCTTTGACGCGTAGATCTCCTCCCTCACAACCTCTATTATCTCTCTCTCGCGCATTAAGGAGTGCCTGACGCGGTAGCGAGTCGGGTCAGATTATATAAGGGGCAGATCTTTCATATTTGTACCTCGTTTTATTAGTGTAAAGTTACGAGCGTGTTTCCTTTTCCAATCATTGGCGGTAGGTATCTCTTTTACTGCGCCAGTCTCAACATAAGGATCTCTGTACCTACAATCATTGCCGTTGATCTGATGATTTACAGGCATGTGCCACGTTTGCTTGCGGGTATTTGGAATTTTACTGTGGGGGGAGGAGTACTAGATTCCTCCGACCGCCCCTCGCACCTTGCCAGCTTATTATTACAGGCTACAGTCCTTTTTAGGAGAGGTCATCCTGATCAGAATATACGTATGTGTGATTGTGTATGTATATAGGCTAAATTAGCTATATTTTTCAATGTATAGACGAATTATAATAACAATCCAAAAAGAAGTACGTTAAGGATGATGAAAAGTTAGATGGTTTATTATGCGATTTTATCAATAAATTAAAAGTCCAAGCGTCCAACACAATTAACTATTAAATGGAACAAAAATACCAACAAACTTTTAAAAAGGTGCGCTGTAAGACAACGATTAGACAAAAGTTAATATCCATTATCTAAGTGCAGTTGATTAGCCAACAAACTTTTAAAGAGTGAGCCCAAAGACAAAATTCTAAATTTTAGTAAATTAAATATATATTTTTTTCTCAATTGTCATTATTCAAAACTACTTGTATAGATATCTATGGACAAAAATTACTCATTTTCAATTTTGTCAAAATTATAATTTGCTAAAATAAACAAAAATTTTAATTAAAAATGTAATTATATGATTTAAATAAAACTCAAGGATTTTTATAGTTTATTATATATGTTAAATAAAAAATATATTTTTTATTTTTATTTTAGAAGAAATTTATGTGAGTTAAAAAAATTCATTTAATGTTAATAAAATTTAAAAAATCTATTATATCCTGAATAAAATGAAATGAGTTTAATTTTTATTTTTATAAAAGGACCTTAATGGATATCAACATTGATACTTAATAATATAAATCCGCAACTTGATGATATATTTGTTAATTAAATGATCTATTGATTATATGAATATGAGACTAGTTGGAAAAAAAAGATAACTTAAGAGGCTTGATGAAGGACAATTTAATAATAGGTTAAGGAGCAATTCGCCTACGAAGATTTTATTAACATTAAATGAATTTTTTAAATCACAAAAATTTCTTCTAAAATAAAAATAAATCATATAATTTTTTTGTTTAACATATATAATAAACTATAAAACACCTTGAGTTTTATTTAAATCATATAATTATATTTTTAATTAAAAAATTTGTTTATTTTAAAAAATTAAAATTTTGACAAAATTAAAGAATGAGTAATTTTTGTCCATAGATATCTATACAAGTAGTTTTAAATAATGACAATTGAGAAAAAAATTATTTAATCTAGTAAAATTTAGAATTTTGTGTGCGCTTTCGCTCCTAGGGTAAAAGTTCGTTGGCCAATCTGCACCTTAGATAACGGACGTCAACTTTTTTCTAACGGCGTTGTGCCGAGCGCTCCTGAGTAAAAATTTTGTCTGAGTGCACCTTTTTAAAAGTTTGTTGGTATTTTTGGTCCACTTAACAGTTAATTATATTAGACGCTCCTAAACCAATAATTTATTGGTCAAATCATACCTTAACCCTTACCAAAATTTAGCATATATATATTCGACTGAATCGTGCTCTGAGCCTATGACTAAAATATTGAAGTATTGATTGAAATAAAACATGACACTGGCTTTTAAAATAATAATTGGTAGCTGGCGTCTATAAAGAGCAATCAATATCAGGTTTGGGCCGTATAAGGGCTATAGTGATACTCGTATTTCATTTAAAATATGATTGTCTTAAATATATGTGCTTAGAAAAACTAATAAAAATTGGTTGAGATGATAAAGAGTTGCTTTATAACTCATAAGGCGTAAGCTCAGATCTCATTGTTGATGTAAGGATCTTCTTTGTGGGTGGTTTATAAATTCCTATGTAAGTGTTTTTTGACCTCAAAGATAAGTTTGGGTTTAATGAGTTTCCAAAACCTAACTCACTTAAACTCTCTCTTTCCCGATAAATAAAAAAATAAAAATGATAAGGCTTAAGCCTTTGACTTTATAAGTGTTTGTTTTAGATTATATACCCAACTCGTATATCGTAAATCATTATTGAAAATTTGTTTTTAAAAGTTTTAGTTACTATTTCAAATAAGCAATAAGTCTAACATCATAAAAGCTTATCTTTAAGTTAAAGGTCAACTGCCATTTTGATCCAACTCACAACTTTAAATTGTTAGTGTTGCGCCTTTAATTAAAGTATATGTAGTTTAAAATAATATTTTTTGTTCAACTTAAATACCACTTATATATATTTCATGATTTTTTTTTTTTACCCTAATCCAGTGAGAAATGTTTTAGTAATTTTTAAGTTTTAAAATTTAAATACTGTATTTTTCTTTTTCTTTTTTTACATAGTAGTCGCAAGCCGAGGCTTGAAACGAAAAATAGAGACTAGACTAGTGCCTAACTCTATATTACATCAAAAGAAGCAAAGAAGCTAGGAGCGGCAGACCAGTTGGTCCTTCCAAACCATCTCCATACATCCAGTAGGAATTGCCGGAACTAGTAGCATGTCCTCGTTGGCAAAAGCATTGTGCCCTTCCTTAGCCATATAATCGGCACATGAGATGATGTCTCTCGGAGTGTAGTGAATCTTTACATCCAAGGAGTCAAAATAAAGAAGATCTCTGATTTCCTTAATAATTTCTCTCAACGGGTGATCGTCATAACGACAATCCCTCATGAGAATGTTGACAGCGTCGAGGGAATCAGAGTAGAGAAGGATTTTTTTTCAATCCCATGTGGTGGCCCACTTTCAATCCCGTCATGATGGCGTGTAATTCCGCCTCAATCACAATATGTACACCAAGGGATCTACAGAAGCCCATGTGCCCATCAGAGTTTCTGATCACTCCTCCGCAAGCCACTTGAAATTGATGACGAACAGATCCATCCACATCGATTTGGACAGCATCGGTAGGAGGGGGGTCCACTCTTAAAGAATAATACAAACTTGTAAATTTGTTCTAGAAGTTGATGAAACAAAATAAAAATATAAACAGTACTCCCCTTCGGATGAATATTAGAGGGTCCAAGATCCATTTTAGACCCATTTCATCCAATCACACACACATAATTAAAATCTGCTTTGTTTGTGGTTATTAAAATCGGATTAGATCAACCGGTTTTATCATAAAGCCGGTGAATTAGTAACCTAACCCGGTCGTTCAACCTGTTTGATTGATTCAATGTTTATTCAAAATTTCGTATTAATTGTACTTATTTCTAAAAATTACAAATTAATACTATATAGAAAACTTAAAGTGCTTACTTTTTAATGCAAAAAGAATCACTAAAAAATATTATCATTTGTATATCAAAAACTCTCATACTCTAAAATTATTCAAAAATCCTATAGATACAATTTTCAACTATTATTTTTAGTAACGTCTCAAAATTTAAATTTCACCTCTTGACAATTCAATATCATCAATAATTAAATCTAACTTATCTCTAAACCTCAATATTAAAATTTGAGAGATTGAGAACTTGAAAATTGTAATTAGTAATTATTTTACCCGGTGTGTTCAAATTTGAGTCCATATTATGTGTTTCTTATATGCTCATATCTCTATTAGAAGTATGAGCATATTATTTGAATTTTATTTATCTAGATTTATATTATATGCTGCTTTCCGAGATTTTTTGTACCCGATATTTCAAATTAATTAGTTTACAGTTATGCACTTGTCTGTAATACCATTATTATGGAAACTAATTAATTTAAGATATTAGGTGCAAAAAAATCTTAGAAAACAACATATAAACTAAATCTAAATAAATAAATAAATAAAATATATAAAAAAAAATATGATCATACCTCTATTAAAGAATATGAACACATGAGAAACATAACACTTATGTGCACATAATGTGTACCTGTTCAAATTTTCGTCCTCATCAGTGTGTCTTGTCCTTAGTTTGCTTTGTTCCACTTCTATTTAACTCATTAACCTTTAATCATTACCCTAATTTAGGGCCAGTCATGAATATGTATATGTAATACAACATTCACATCTGAGCAGCATTTTTCTTTTTAAATGTTGTTGTGTGGAGTGTGGACAAACGAGAAAATACTCAGTATTTCGTACGTTGTTTGGCGTCAAGTCGGGCGCGTGAGGGGGCAAGGCGTGAAGTAGAGTGTGACGGGACAGGAGCGGGTTGCTGTTGGGTTCGTATCTGTAAAGGGAGGGAGGAGGATCAGTGGAGGGCGAATGTGTCGGCATTCGACTGCGATCACGCGCGGGTAATTGCACATGATATGAAGATAGTAGTACAAACAAAATAAGCCAGCTGGATGGGCATAAAGACAGTAAGGGACTGGGCCAGGTTGTTCCATGCATACGTGGCATAAGGTTATTTCCGTAAATCCAAATAAAAAATTGTTCCAATAAAGCGCCGCCTTACAAATTCTAGACTTTTCAGCGGATTTCCGTACTCATCTTCTTTTATTGCGTATGCGCATGGATTTGTACCCAATTCGTGCTCCTCTCGTTGTCGCGTTGTGCTTTCACACGCTATCACACGTTCTAAAGCTTTCTCTCTACTCTTGATTCTTGAACAATGAAGCTAGCTTGAGTACATTATTTTCTTTAGAGAGATGAATCATGGAGCTCTTGAAAAAAAAAATTACAGATCCACTATGTGGCAAAAGGAAGAAAGATCAAGGCACATCACTGACATTACAAGCAAAATATTTCTGCATTCTTTATTTTTTTTAATGAACACGTCAGTTAGCAAACCTGATCACATTGTCTAAAAACACGAGTACAGACGTAGTTTTCCTGAAATAAGAAGCTTTTAATTTAAGGATTAAGGATGAATTTTGTTTTCGAAGTTTTTATCGAGAGACAATTTTATTTTTGAAGTTTTTTTAGAGACAATAATGCCCTAAAAATTTTATAAAGGGAGTAATTTTGTCACTCGCCATTGTCTCAGTTAATTTTGATCATTAGTTGATTAAATATGTTACATGTTATCATGTCATTTTTACTAATCTGTAAATTTGCCTCAAAATTTTTAAATATAACTTTTAAAAAATAAAGTAGATGACACGTAGATTTATAGGATAAATTGCATATTAGGAAAAATGGCGTTGATAACATATAGATTGTCAGCTCTGGATATTTAGTCAATTAATTGAGATAATAGCTATGACAAAATTACCCCTTTTTAAAACTTTTAGAGCAAAATTTTCCCCATAAAACTTTCTAGGACAAAATTGTCTGAAATAGTTTTTTCAACATAAGTTTGTCTTTATTATTAAACAAAATAAAAATGGTCATATACTCATGATCTTTGTAATCTTCATTGTATGGTGCATCGATGAAGTATGTGCACTTCCTTGGATCTTTCTGTGAGCAATACTCTGGAGAGTCACGTTGAATGGCCTGACTAGTTCCCTAGAGCTAGATGTCAACCTGGTATGGAATATGGATCTCTTGTGATTCTCTAGGTATACCACAAGTACCTTCATTGGTCCAGTGTATGATGAAAATTACTTTAATGTCTCATTTGATGATGATCACAAACCTATTTGCAAAGGTTAAAAAAGGGGTCACTAAAAGGTGTGTCTGTCTTATAATACTTTATGAGTATGAGTCACTAAGTCATGCTTTTCATAAGTCATAAGTCTGTTAGATACTATATGTTTGCCACTAAGTTACTTTCTAAAGTTACTATCACTAAGTTATACTTTTAGTGTGAGTTTGTCACATGTCTTGCTACGTATCTATAGATTGTGAAAAATTGGTCCAGCTGTTTGTAACATACAATAATTTGATTGCTATCCTATTGTAAGCCAAGACGTCTATATAAGGAAGAGCCTTCCTCCAAAGAAGATAGAGTGAGTTGTATTATTTCTCATAATAGTAAGAAGTGCATTATGAATTCTTTCTAAGCTCTTTCTTTCTATAGGAAACCTGAGTTTATAATCTTTTATTTTTGTCTTCAGAGATTCAAGTATGCTTTGTACTTGCGTCTTCTAGGAGGATCTTGTGCACCATAAAGAATTTGATCAATGTTCCATGAGTGATTTTGTGAGATCACATACTCAGGTTAATCTCTCCTGATGTGTAAAGACTAATATCCTTAAGTGGGCCCGCGAGGTGAATGAACGATGCCTTACCCTAGCTAGGATCTTGAAGCATTCTAATTTGAGTTTACTAAGTTTGTGATTTCCCAGTCATACTAATTAACTATCATCCTATCTGGAGGGATATTTTTTTGTCTCAGTGACTTTGTTTGTGTCTGTAATGTCATCTTCGTGAAAATATTATCTAACACAACAAAGTTATTGGAATGCGGAAGAACTCTACCGCTCATGGTATCAGAGCCATCTTATGAAACAAAGGGAAGAAGCTTAGAGACAACAATAAGTAAGGAGAATCTACTAACCATGAGTGATACAACCACAAACCTTAACCTTGAGCCTGTTCATCTACCATCTTCCCCCTCACTCCAAGGTTTATCTTCTTTTGTTATAAGAACAATACTAACAAAATCGAAAACCTTGTAAAAATTATCCATTTTGTTATGTTCAAAGAACACAGATGTCTAACCACGGTGGTTTAGTGTATGATCTATATAGGATCTGATGCTCTCTTCGGAATATAAGGAAGATAACACCAAAGAGATGATTGTTCAGTGATGCCTATGAAGAAGACACCAATGAATATTAGATGATCACTGTGCTACACAAAAATGGCGATTAGCCAAAAGGGGTGGGGGTGCGTGCACGGTGTAACTGAATGGTAAAAGGATAAGAATCGAAATGTGTGCACCTGCAGGTAATCTCCTATTTATAGAGATTACATAGGGTTTCGTTCTGCTGGTTGTGCGTCCGCCGTCCGCTCCTCTAGCAACATGCGCCCCCACGTTCTGCAAATGTCTGCTCCACTACCTGTACTATTTGTGATTAGTGCCGACATTACAAGGTGATTAGCGTTTTACTTGCTTGAGGAGAGATTCTGCCATTAAGTGACTTTACTGGGTCACATCATATCTGCGCCCAATATACGAGGCCATTTAATAGAAGATGTTAGAGTCCAAGACATATATACCTCTTCTCTGTTCTTACAACCTCTACAATTGGCAAATATTTAAGCCAACTCAATGAATTCCTTAATGATGTGTGTATCATTTTAGGTCCGATTTATTTATGAAGAAAGCCAGCTCATCGACCCAACACAAATCCTTCATCTCCTAGTAAGACCTCTTTCCTATGAAGAATTCTTAGGTCTTACTCCCTCACAATCATATCCTATTTATCAAAGTGTCACGATAAAAATACTCCACAGTCTTTAATATAAAAGTCAGTTGACTTTTTTAGAAATACTGAAAAAACTAAATAAGTTATTTATTCATAGCATGTGTTAAATATCATTAGATTATATATCGGTTTATAAGTCAAACAAATAAGTTTAGAGAAAAATGATAAATATAAATATTTTAATGTAATTTGTTTTGCTTCCTTAATCTCTCTAAAAAAATCAATTAGTTCTTATATTAGGGATCAGATGTAGTACATAATATGTGTTTTTAACTCATGTATCCTAATATAAAACTATTTCTTGATCAAATTAACAAAAAATGAAAGCAATTATAAAATTATGTTGTTTGAATAGGAATTAAGTATTTATGTAGCTAGCTTGTTTAGTTTAATTAAGTTAATTAAAGTGTTTCGCGTCCTATATGATTTAAAGTATTTTTATGAAACTTGATATAAAATTTTCAAAATAAGAAGGTACATAAATGTTAAAAAATACAACTACATTCGCCCGTGAAGGGGAGGCAAAATGTAACTTGAAAGACAGGAATGTAGTAGACAGAATCTATGTTTGATGTTGTGGCCCATTGCTTGGAGCATTTGCTGTTGTTTGTGGCCTTTGAGTTCAAAGGCTAAAATGCCCGTGGGCTGTGAATGGCCAGAATGGGACAGTAGTAGTACAGTGTCTTTGAGGGGTCACATGTGTAAGGCTCGTGTGCATTACAATTGGGACTTCACAAGTGTTAAATTAACATGATTAGTGTATATTATAAGATACGCATGTCCACACTATGCGGTGCAAACAATCTTAAGATTTGCAACATCATTTTGGGGCATGACTCTATTAATGTATCGCATCAATGTGGTCAGAATGAGTTTAGTTTGTGTACACATTTATTCACGTGAGTGCGTGAAATATAAACCAGTGATTCATATTGTAGTGTTTGGTTTTGTTGTGAGTTATCCCACGGCTAATCTGCGTTCGCCCATTTGGCTTTATTCATGGAAAAAAGTACTCTTTTGCGTCCATAATATAATCTCTATAAATATTTTAAAAAATAGTTAAGATTTCTATTTATTAAAAATTAAAAATGGGTTGTTATCCTTATAACACCCTCTTTAGTGATTCACGGCAAACCGACTCCTGGTAAAAATCCTTTTTAACATACAACAAACATGGGTAATTTAAAAATGTATATATAGTTTTGGGTGATGAAGTAGATTAAGTTCGTATACAAAAACAGCAACAATATTAAAGTCTTATCCCACTGTATAGGCAAAAATAAGATCTTTAGATATTGCTAACCAAAAGATCACACTCTTTAATCTTATCGAATGTTGTCTCTATTCTTTCTCTACTTCTTTTCAAACGACTCTATATTGTTTGATCTATCATTCTTATCAAAATATCCAATTGTTTTCTTTGAACGTGTTCAAACAATATCGAATTGTTTTTTATTATCTTTTTAGTGGCGGAACCAAAAAATAATAATAATTTAGGCTGACCCAAAAAATAAATATATTGAACCAATAAGTGTATTTGATCTTTTTGATAAGGCATTTCTTATTTTTAAATAGCATTAAATATTTGTTTTTTATGTATACCCAGAATAGCATGCTGATATCCAGCGGCTCACTTTAAGCGAATTAAGTTCGTATATATTAAAATAAAAATAAAACTACTAATATTCTACCAAAAAAAAAAAAAAAAAAAAAAGAAAGAAAGAAAGTGGTGAGAGGCTTATAGAATATCTAGGATGGGAGGAGGGAATATAGAAAAGTGGGGCTGACAAAAAGACAAAGTTAAAGAAACAAGAACCGGAGAAAGGGTGTGGGCGTGGGGGCTCAGCAGCCACCCCTCATGTATATAGACACGTACATCATAATTATAACTGTGATGTGAGGTTTTGGTGGGGATCTGTTTTTCCACTCACTTCCTTGAGTACCTTCCCTACTCAGCGTCTGTTTGGCAACTTCCAAAACCTAAGTTTTGGAAATAAAACTTAAGTTTTGTTAAAGATTTGACAAACACTTCAATTTTTCTTTAAAATGATTTTTCACCCAAAACCTAGGTTTTGAGCTCAAAACCTAGGTTTTACCAAATCTAACTTTTTTTTTTCACTTTCAACTTTTCAAAACCCATTTTGCAGATTATGGGTCCCACTATAATTGATGAAAACCCCAAAATACCCTCAATATGTATACTCTGGTTCTTTTTTTTTTTTTTTTTTTTTTTTTGCAATACGTGAGCAAAAAAAAAATCTGGCTCTTTTTTTTTTTTTTTTTTTTTTTTTTTTTTCCGCTCAGAACTTTGGTTCTTTATATATATACACACTGGAGGTCATCAAGAAAAGGGGCCACGTCGTCGTCGAAATGAAATGCAGCAGCACGTACTAGTACTAACAGAGTATTTAAAGAGAATGCAACATAAAAAAACTCTGGTTCTTTTTTTTTTTTTTTTTTTTTAAATAAACTCTGGTTTTTCTTTATATATTCAATTTATTTTTCTAACAATTTTACAATTTTATGTAATTTTTGGTATTTATTATTAAATATAATATTTATGATATTCTTACAACTATATTATTATTATAGTTTTTTATTATATTTTACATTATAATACTCCCTCCTATGTTAATTATAAGATCTAGTTGATTTTTTTAGAAACATTAAAGAAACTAATTAAATTACTTTAGAGTATTTTTATTTTTATTTTTTTTTTTAACTAATTAGTTTGACTAATAAACTAATACCACTCTGGTCCTATTTATAAGTCCACTTTGACAAAAAAATTTGGTCCTTTTTATAAGTCCATTTTGATCAAATAAATGATATTGTGACAATTTTATCCATAGTAATGATGATAAGAGAGATTGACTAGCTATGTTGGAAAGAGAAAAAGATGAGAGATATATGACAATAAATTTTAAAAGGTATCCACTCATAAATGAGGGTAAAGTTATAAATTTGTTCCATAATCATTATGATACTTACCTCTCCTTGGTATGTGAGATTTAATCAAACTGGACTTATAAATAGAATCAGAATGGTATATAATCTAAGGATATATAACATATAAAATGATTAAGTATCTTATTTAGCTTCCTTAATCTCTCTCAAAAAAAAGTCAACTAGATCTTATAATTAAGACTAAATGTAATACTATTTAATACATAGCATTAAACCATATCTATTAAAATACGGTCTAATGATTAAAATATTAAATAGAGAAAAAGTTTACTAAAGACACCCATGGACTATGATGGATGTGCGGAGATGAATGTCTCTATTGAATAATTCTATAATTGGATTAAATTTTAATAGTTAAGATTTAATATTATATAAAAATATTAATAAAGTATTAAATCTCGACTATTAAAACTTAATTTAATAATAAAGATTGAAAAAAAAAAAAAAAAAAGTGGAGATAGAGATCGATGAAGACATTTATCAATTTCCAGATGTGTGTGGGGGTAACGTAATTCCCTTATTTATGATTATTCCCTATACTTTACAGTAAGTTACAGCATAATCATATTGTACCGCGGTAGTTGTCATCCACTGCTCCCCGTTCACATTCAGTGGGGTCATGTGACGTGATTCCATCAAAATTATTAAATTACAAAATCATCCTCAATAAGCTAAAACTAGGTAAAGTTATCCTTTTTTTTCCCCCTAACAAGGTAAATTAGTGCATAATGAAAAGGAAGAATCCTAATAAAATATCACTTAAATTTTAAAATCCTAAATAGGTGATTTTTCACTAAAATAAGTTGTCAATTACATTACTATTATTGTTAATCTCATTACTCTTGTAGACAACAAGATTTTGAAGTTCAAGTATCATTTTTCTATTATTTTTCCTAATAAAAATTGGTCATCTCAATAATCAATAATTTAATATTATATGTGTATCCTGTGTGAGAACAAAATTCAATATTAGGGAGACACGCTTATTAATTGTTATATATGTTGTTAGGCTCATTTGGCACATAAGTTTTCATTCCCGATCCCAAGAATTTTATGTCCATTTGGATGGGAAATTCCAGAAAATTGTTCCATTTCTTTATTTTTTTCCCTCTATATTGAATTTTTTGTTGTATTTCCTTTAGTCTATTACAAATATATAATTTATCCAATATCATATTGAATTAAATTAGCCCAATACAAATATTTAAACTGACTTAAGAGGAATGATGGATTTCATTGTAGGCCTAATTGGCCATCGGTTTGGTACCAAATGTTGTTGTTCCCATCAATGTAGGCCTCCTCTTGCTTATGTAGCTTATAAATGTTCAAAATTACCAAAACTATTTGGTTCAAAGGAAAATATAATAGTGACACACCCACATAAACATGACTAGCACATAACGAACACCAACAAATGCAATATTGTGGGGGCATCAAATTTAAACTAAAATTTATTCTATTACCATTTACCTATATCAGTAGAGGCTATCAAGCTTGAGTGTTGAAGAAGAATGAGGAAAACAAGAAAAGAGGAATGGATTCAAAGGCAATCTTCATGTTTGACACTACCACTTTCAGACAACTATAAAGATTAGACCATTGTTCTTATTTTGGAAATCAAAACAGTGTCATTTGATTAGTTGTCTAGTGCTTGCTCTTCATGTTACATGCTTAAAGATGCTGATTCAGCTGCAAAAAGTACAAGGAAAATAACCAAAAAAAATATAATTATTTAATAAATAATGAATGAAATGAGCTAAATAAATCAAGAGACTGGATATTACCTTGTTCTACAACAAAAAGTGGCATAAGTTATCAATTTGAAGTCCTTTTAGTTGGTCACACAGAGCAAAAACAAGTAGTGATAACCAATTTTGCGCGCAAATTAGCGCCTCAGTTGGCTTTGATGAGAGAGAACTTCTATATTCAGAAATGCCACAACGCACGTATTAAATGTAGACTCACGATTTTACCAATCATTTACAAACACTTATAGAGACTTTATTCGTCCAATCTAGTTCAACAAATATATCTAAAATATAAGAAATCTCTGGCCTAATTATATAGCCAAGGCAACCTCAGGGAAAGGAAACTTCTTAAAGTGCAAGATTAAGGGCTTAAAAAAATTTACTAACAAAGCCTCAACACAAAATAAGGTAAAATTGAAATACGAATACTCACCCTTGAATCAACCAGCAAAGGAAAAGCAATATACAATGAACAAACATTTAGAGTACTATGATGAGCATGTAACAAAGACCATCCGCTTCTAGAAGGCGATCCATGACAATTTAATACAATCTTAAAAGAGATTAGGGTTTAATCAACACTTATTCTTTTACTTTGGAGTAGAAAGTCTCATTCCGGATCCCAATCCCGAATTTTCCCGTCCTGAAAATTTTCTGGATGGGAAATTCCTATCCTGATTTGTTCAGGATTGGGATAGAATGTCCGAGATAGGAAAATCTTGAACACTCCTAATTAGAAAGGAAAGTGAGGAAATACCTTCTTTATTTTACTTATCATTGTTTAGATAGCGAATCAGGCAATGCCCAAAAAGGAAGGGGATACTTTTGACCTTTCGGAAGTGTCTAATTGAAATAGGATAACTAAACAGCGGATCAAAACTCATATCATTTTATCTATATATATTATGTTCAATTTTTCAATGTTGTGTGGTTTTTATTATCAATGAAAGTCTAGCGGAATTTTGAAATTTTATCCATATGAATTTTTGTTATTAAGAAAAGTGAACATGATAATATTTAATTGGAGAATTGTACTTTATAGCTATAAGCAGGTTGACATAAGTTTTATCCTAAAAATATTATATACGCAGGTTTAACTTCATGTTTTAATTCAAAACCTTAACACAAGCTAGTGGAATTTTTTCAAATCACTGTGGAAAATTACTATGTATTGTCGAAAAGGATAAAAAAGATAATAATTTCACATTTATTTTCTTTTATAAATGAGATGGACATTTTAACGATAGAAAAATATTTGTAGAAAAAATTTTTTTTTTTGTTTATTTTTAAATTTTAACAATTTAAAACCCATCACATAAGCCCACACCCCATTTAGGCTACTTGTGGTAAAATATCCACAACATATTCCATAGAAGGAATTGTGTGGTGTCACGTGACGTAGAAGTTCGTGGCAATTTTTTCTTCTTCTTTTATTAATTATTATCACATACGCAACATTCATTAATTTTTCATATTTATTTTTATTTCATTATTATCTCCATTACATTAAAAAAAAAAAGGAAAAAAAAAAAACTTCATCTGAACCAGACGGGACTTTAGAAAAGAAAAAGGGAAAAACACGGCCTTATTTCGGTCAACAAGCCATCGACCGACCTCCAATTTGTAGCTTTCGGCAATTCCAATTTCTGCTCTCGGTTTTACCTCCACTAAACACTATCAGACTATAAAAGATTACCAAATTATAATGGAATTGAAAACCACAGTTTGTCTCTTATAAAAATTACGAATAAAAACAAAGTGACATGATATCAGTAAAAAAAAAAAAAAAAAAAAAAAAAATGGATGGGAAACAAGAAACAATATTATATTACTTTTATAATTTACATTAATTTATGCGTTGTACATATTATAATTTATTTAGAATTTCATAAAAATTTAAAAGTCATAAAACTCTTATTTTTTTAACTATATAGGGAAGTTTAAATCCTAAATTCCTAATTCTTTTTTGGTGCGATAAAGTATAAACTCCTAATATACTAACCACACGGCACAATCTTATCCTAGCCGACATCAACATTTTTTTTTTTTTTTTTTTTTTTTTTTTTTGCCCAAAGCCGACATCAGGTTCAGTCATGTTTTTTGGGCCTAAAGTCTGGATCTTATATTTTGTTTAGAGAAAACCACACTCAAGTCCCAAAGACAAAAACCAATTGTGAAAAAAGTCCCAAAACAAATTTTCCTATTAAAAAGCTTCATAGGGACTACATTAATATTAATTTTAAATGTGAAATTATCTTATTACCCCTATTTATTAAGTTATATAATTATGTGCAGATACTTATCAATTGTCACTCTAAGTATTGTCAAAATAGGCATATGTATTTATTAATAGGAGCTATTTTATTTCACATAAATTTATATATATATATATATATACTTGTCAAAATAGATACGTAAATTCTAAACTTTTTGTTGCAAATTTTAAATAAACTTATAAAATGACAAGTTTATATAAACTATTTTGATAAGTTTGTATACCGTCTTGGAAAATTTATAAAATGACAAGTTTATTTGAATATTGTAATTAGTTTATGTGCCTATATTGATAAGTTATAAATTGGCAAATGTGTGATTGCTTTGACAGGTTTATGTGTCTATTTTGACAACATATAAAATGACAAGTGTGTGTGTTTACTTTGATAAATTTATGTACCCAATGTGACAAGTTTATATAACTACTTTGATAAGTTTATGTATATGCTTTAACAACTTATGAAATGACAAGTTTATTTGTTTATTGTGATAGTTAATGTACTTAATTTGACAAATTTATGTAACTATTTTAACAAGTTTACTTACTTTGATAATTTATAATTGACAAATTTATTTACCTATTGTGCTAAGTTAATGTGCGTAATTTAATTAGTTTATGTGACTACTTTGACATATGTATCTACTTTGACAATTATAAAATGACAAGTTTATTTATTTATTTTGATAAATTTATGTTCCTATTTTAACAAATATATGTGTCAATTTATGTTAAGTAAAGCAACTCCTGTTGATAAGTACATGTGCCTATTTTAACAATGTATATAATGATGGTTGATAAATTTTTGCACTTAATTATATAACTTAATCAATAGAAGGAAGAAGGTAATTTCAGATTTAAAATCAATATCAATTGATGTTTCAAGGGGTTTTTTTGACATGAGAATTTTTGAAACTTTTTTGTAATTTTGTTTTATTTCTGAGGCCTGAGTGTGATTTTCTCTTTTATTTCTCAAAAGGTCAAGCCGCAGCAGAAGGAAAATATAATATTAGAATAATAAAATAGGGTTTGCGGAGGGGTGACATTTTTCTTCCCAAATCCCAATCATGCAGAATAATTAATTATAAAGTACTGTACAGTTAAGAGGGTGAAACTGAAGATATCTATAGAGAGAGAGAGCGAGGGTACAGAGAGAGAGGTCAAATCGAGTGGCGAAAGTTGGGTGTCTTGTTTATAGTATTTTTGTGGTGGTGGTGTTGGTATTAGCTTAAGAGCCTAAGAGGGTTTCCACCAAAAACCAAAGAGAGAGAAAAAAGAAAGAGGGGGAGGGAGGAAAGAGAAACAGATAGAAGAACTAGCAGGCCCTGCCAACTGAGATAGTTATACTAGAGCGAGAGTTCTTAGCTCGATTCCCGATAAAATAAAAAGGAGTCTACCAGCTTCGCTTTATCTCATCTTCTCTCCCTCTCGCACCTTCTGATCTCAAGCAATCCTGCAGATGGATCCCTTTGATTCGATTCGGAAGGGTATACCTCCATAAATTTTAGATCTTCCTTTTGTCTTGCTCAATTTTTCATTGATTCTCTGTTTTTATCCTGTTTGATTATTTTTGCTGGGTCTCCTTAATTTTTTCTGTTGAATATTATTGGGCGTTGAATTGTGCAAGATCTCTTTAAGTTTACGGCTATGGTAATGGGACTATGGGAGGTTCTGTTTAGTTGTGATTATGCTTTCACCGATTGCTATTTTTGTCTTACGAATCTGTCGTGTTTTTATTTGTTTGATGTTTGTGGAATTTGGGGTTGAATTTCATGGATATCCTTTCGGTTTTAATGGGCTTTCTTTGCACCATTCAAGAAATCCCGTTATTCTTTAATCCTTATCGGAAAAAAGAATCCTGCTTTGAAGATTTTGTACCATTCAGCAATTTTTAGGGTTTTCACCATGTCTTAACAGTTTTGTCTAGTTCTAAAATCGGTCAATATTTTTTAAAGGTTTTTTGTATTCGTTTTACTAAAAATTGTGTACAACTCATCTATGGTGCATCTTTTGTTCAAATTAATTCATGAGTATGCATACCAGGTCTAAGAAATTACAGTATTGAAAACTAATCTACAGTTGATTACTGTGATAATTACCCTAACTTTGCGTCTTTTTATACCCTCCTCTACTATGCTATTTTGTCAATGTGGTGAACCTTTTTATGATTGTTTTGTTCTAACTGAAACTAATTTCGCTTGTCTAGTACACACTTAAAAAACTTGTACTGCAATTGTTTACCCCCCCCCCCCCCCCCCCCCCCCCAATGGAAGCCGGCTGATCAACGAGTGTGATCATATTGAACCATTTTGCAGGGTTTGGTTGAAGCTGACTGGACTTGTGGTGTTACTATTTAGATTCTATCTATGTTGTTGTAAATTTTGTTCATATTTTAGTTAATGATGAGCTTAATCCAGAAAGGATCCCAACCAGAAACAAAGCTAAGCTCCCCAAACAAGGTAACTACTTTGAATCCAAATGCTGCGGAATTTGTTCCTTTTGCCCTCAGATCAGTGCCATCTGGAAGTACCAGCTCCGTAGATGCAACAACGAGGTTTCCTACTGCTGGAGCTCTTGGGAAAGCAGTTTTAGATCGATCAGAGTCATCCATTTCAAATAATTCTGATGATGAGGTCCACCAATACTGGCGTTGTCAGCTCCCTGATGATATCACCCCTGACTTTAAGGTCATGGGAGAGGATGATCCCCAAGGTCTTAACAATCTCTCTTTAGCGGGCTTGTCTATACATGATGATCAAGAAGCGCCAAGGTTTCCTTCTTCTAATGGAAGTAGATATCTATTAAATGAGCAGCAGGAATTGTCTCAATTCCACCTTAATGGCAATAGCTTTGCTGATAAATCAAGATTTTCCAATTCAACCTATAGGGAGGACCCATCTTCAGCAAATTTTCTGAACACATTAACAAAGCGTTGGGATATGCAAATTGGGAGTACCAACCAGCATTTTGGCAGTGGCCGAGAGGGGCTTACTTATGATGATAACTCTGGACATGGGTTCTTGAATGATCTTTTGAGTGAACAAGCTATAACGGATGATACTGATATGAACCCTTTGGAGTTTTTGGCTGCTCAGTTCCCTGGTTTTGCTTCAGAAAGCCTCGCAGAAGTTTACTTTGCTAATGGATGCGATTTGAATCTGACCATTGAGATGCTTACTCAGTTGGAGGTAAGAGTGACCTTTTATTGGTAACTGAATTTGGGTCTGACTGGGGTTTATCGTGAACTACTTTTTATGTGATCTTTGAAAATTTACTTTTGTTTTTTAATTATATTTTCACCCACAACCTCTGTCTTCTAGCTTTGGCTTGCAATTTTTGGTTGGAAATGGATGCCTGTAATATAGTAGGTGCAATATTAAGTTTTATCTGATGGATTGTATCCTCGTAGAGCAACAACTAACTTTGGGCAGGGAAGGGCTAGTTTCCCGTAAAATGAGATGATTCAGATGTGATTTTAGGAATACTATTATTTTTTGTTTTCAATTCTAAATATCAGTTTTTGACCAATTCTCTCCACAACTTAGTTTTGTGCTTCACGTTATCAATGATTTTTTTTTTTTTTTTTTTTGGTTCTATGTCATTGTTTCATGGCGGTTGATCTAGTTTTGCAGACATCCCTTTGTTTGATTCTTCTTTCTGTGGATGTCCTTGCCATTTTCATTGTCTTGATTTTGTTGATATTCTTCTTGAGGCAAAATCTGATTTATATAATGTGCCTTTGTAGCTTCAAGTTGATGGCACTTTCAATCAGAATCTGAATTCAAAGACTGTTTCAGCTCCCAACCTGAGTGCAATGGACTTCCCTGCACTTACTTCACCTGATGGCCACAATACTTCTGTTAAATATGCTGCAGATAATGTTCAACAAAGCGGCAATCCTTATGGATCATCTGACAAGGACATGCTTCTATTTAAGTCTAGCTCTTCAATTCCTTCTAGAGGTGCTATTGACTTTGCTTCTGCTGTCAGGAAATTGGCTTCCCAGGACTCTGGTATTTGGAAGTATGATAAAAATGATTCTGGTGATGCCACTATTGGCTCAAGTAGAAGTTCTCATGCTCTAGCTCAGCGTATAATGGCGGTCAGGGAAGAGCGAGCTTTGGTGATAGGTTGACAACCCGCGGTTCAACTCGAGCAGCTCCTGTTTGGCTTGAAACTGGTGATGCAGTTGGTAAATATTTATGTTGTATGCTTCTATTCTGCAATGAATTCCTTTTACACTCTACATTTGATCATACATTGGATGGCAGCAAATATGTATTCTGAACTGCGGGAGGAGGCTCGTGATCATGCACGGGTGCGTAATACATATTTTGAGCAGGTGGGTTTCCAATTCTAATATGGATAGTGCATGATATCTCATAATGTGATGCTCTTGGCTATGACATTCTTCGGTTGCTTATTCTGGAACACGTTCCCGAAAATTCTCTCCCTTCTTTCCCTCCATTGAGTGAGTCAATAGTATTATTCAATTTTCATTATTTTTTGGGCAATCAAGTTGGAATAAGAACTAAAGGGAGGGAGGGTTTCGTCTGAAAGCTGTTGTGTGATTATGGGACACAACATTAGAAAGTCAGGGAACAATTGCTGAGAGGCAGGCACGTTTCTATCAGAACAATCTGTTCTTGTGTCTGCTTTCATAGGCAACTGGAGAAATTTCTGCAACTGTCAATTGGAGGATTTTTCTAACAGATATTTCTGTAATTTGAGCTAATTAGTGATCATTTAAAATCAGGCGCGACAAGCATACCTCATAGGAAATAAGGCTTTAGCAAAGGAACTGAGTGTTAAAGGGCAACTGCACAACTTTCACATGAAAGCAGCTCATGGAAAGGCTCAAGAATCTATTTACCGGCAGAGGTTTGTCGTTTTTCATTGCTCTCACTTAGCTTTTTTTCCTATTGGTTAAAATAAAGAACTTGTCCAGGGCCTCGTTGATATAACATATTTTACTGCTCCTTCGCAAGCTGTATATAAATTGTCAAGAATAAATTTTTACAAGTTGGATCAACACTTTTCGAGTTTTCCATTTAAGCATACCTCTACCTTTTGCTCGTTTCTTTTTGCTGTCAATAAATTTTTTATTATAAAGAGTGTTGACAGCCGGCTTTCAAGAACGTGCTGCTGTACTCTTCTGCTGCTCCATTTTCCCTGTTCCCCACTGTATATACAACTTGTACAATCTGCTGAATAGTTGCCATCTGGAATGATTACATGGTCTACAGTACATAATCATTGTATGAGCTAGAGTTTTCCACATTACCAGGTGTCATTTTAAGGGATGGGTTGTGTCTGACCTGCAAATGTTGAATGTTCAGGAATCCAGTTTCTCCAGAGATGCAGGGCAACGGAAGAGGACATGAAAGAATGATAGACCTACATGGACTACATGTTAGTGAAGCCATTCATGTGCTAAAACATGAATTGAGTGTGCTAAGAACCACGGCCAGAGCCGCCGACCAGCGCTTGCAGGTTTATATATGTGTCGGCACTGGTCATCATACCCGGGGTTCCCGCACTCCGGCAAGACTTCCAGTAGCTGTACAGCGTTATCTACTTGAAGAAGAGGGTCTAGAATACAAGGAACCACAGCCAGGCCTGCTTCGAGTAGTGTTATATTGAACAAAAATGACAGCAGAGGTATACAAGTTTTTGACACGGTAAAAAATCCAAGAAGTCGTGGTACATTGTAGTCATTCTTGTATCTGTACATTGGGAAGAAATGGCGATGTCCAAGCCTGAAGAAAAAGGGGAAGGAAAAAAAATGTTGAGAGAGTAGAGAAAAGGAACGTGGAAAACATTAGAAAGAAAGACAGGTCTGTAGTAGCAGAAGTGTATCATTAAGGTTTTAACCACGGCATCTGGTTACACTAGTCAGCAGGGACTACATACGTTAGTGCATGCCATGTGATCATTTTCCTTCTGTTAATTTTGTACCCTAATTTTCTTTTTTTCTTTTCTTCTTTTAAATCCTTTTTGTTTCTTATTGATTCAGATGTAACTGATAGAATTCAATTACATGATAAAACAATTCACTTTTGCCAATTTTCAGTACGCATTGCGAATACTCGTACACGACGAGTGCAGGACTCTGACGATCAAAGGTTGCCTTTTTCTTTGCTCTCAACGCATAGATTTAATGCTCAGCTGAAAATTCGCCAGCTTACGCCATAATGTTTGGTTGATAAAGAATTGCTGCCCCATCTGCCGAAACTATGCTAGTCACCTTTTAACTTGAACAAAGTAGAAATTAGAGAGTTGATCATCTTGTTATTTACAATACATTTTTTTCTTAGTTGTCTACAAATAGAATGGAGGAGTAATATATATATATATATATGGGTTTGGCCGGAATCTGGAATGGTTTGTAGAAAATTGAACATTTTTTTGGTCTGGCAGAAAAAATTTATAAAAGAATTGATCTCCGAAAAGCCTTGATATTATATTTTTAGACCATATATATTACTCCTCCATTCTATTTGTAAGAGCTCAATAATCGAATTAGGTGATTTAAGAAAACGGTTAAAACTAATTAAAATTGATATGTATGCTTTAAATAAACTTTCCTTCTCAAGTAGTATGTCCTTATTTATTAGAAGTAAATAAAAGAAATAGAGTAAATATAAGAATTGTCAATCTTTTAATTAATGCAATACATATAATTAATGAGGGGTGAAAGTGAAAAAAACTCATTAAATGTCTAGAGAATTTTTGTCGACTCTTATAAAAAAGATCAAGACAATTCAAATTTTGAATTCTTATAAAAAGGATATGAGAAGTATTATTTTATTAAAAAATTCATATATTGTGGACTTGTGTTAATATAATGAGAATCATACTTGTTATATATGTTTACTTCTTTTATATATTACAGATAGATATAATTATTTTTTATTCACTTTTTATTTAATTGTTGCATCAACAGATCCAAGAAGTGTGAACCACTAGCATCTCCACACCAGATACAAGTTTGCAAACTTTATATTATATATTAATTGATTGATAAACCAAAGGGAAGATATTATTTTGACTTTAGGAACATGGGTGCAATCATCCAAGATATATAATTGAAAATGCCACAACAATCTCATAGTATCTATATGGTAGTATAACAAAATTTCTTTTTTTCTTACGAAATTTTAACTCATATTTGAACTCATCCTAGTTGCTTCTACATGAGTATTAGAAACGTACCGGCAAACAAATAAACTCTTAATTACATATTAAAGCATCATAGGAATGCCGAACCATGCATTTTTGCGCACTTCTCGCTATTTTGCTTTTGATTAAATTATTTTATTCCCTCATATACATTTGGTTATGCTGAAGAGAACAGGACAGGACACCATTCAATAATAAAAGTCCAAAGTAGGAGTTGGAATGGTGTTAGGCTCTGAGCAATAGTTCGTAGACATTAGAGTTGTTGTCCCCTGTCACACGTTTCAAAATTTCAAAACTCGTACGACTACCCAAGAACTCAACCCTTTTGAACATCACAAACCCACGTTCTTCTGTTTCTTTACTGCTATACACTGATCGAAGCCTATCCGCATGTCTTGAATCTGTATGAATTGCAGCTTCTATTTCATGCCCCAACATATTCTCCTGCCACAGCATCATACAACAACTCATAACTACTCAGATCCATGAGACCATAAGAAATATACTGAATTGAATAGAAACAGTCTTCCTGGAGAACAGGTTCTGGATCAAGTAATATAGCTCGTAGGAACAAATCAGTTATGACACAAATCCATTTAAGAATATTTCTGTTCAAGCAGAAAACAAGAGCCTACAAATTCACTTCAATGGATGCCTCAGCAATAATAAAGCCAGGAAGGCAAGAGAAGTCTCAAAAGAATAAATCTTGTACCTGATAAAATGCATATATATGATCCAACACCTGAAGGCATGTAAAGCCGTTGTGGCTGAAAAATGTTCTTGATGAAGGACCCATCTCGGCAAATCGATCAATTGGAAAGAGAATGGTAAGAAAATGGCTTTTAAATATCAGTTCGGATTTCTCACTGCAAAAGACAGAAAATTCATGAGATATGGTAAGCCAAACTTTCACTGATGAATATAAAAATCAGAAACGACAACTTATTTTTTACTGCATACTACGAAGACATTTGTGACATTTGTTAATAATGAACTTGGAAACAGAAGGGAAAATCTCATTTGCTTGTTATCTTAACTGAATAAGAGCAAACAACAGAGAGAGTCAACTACCTTTCTCTTAGAGGTCTAGTAGAGTTTGAAAATGAAGCTTCTAAATCTTTGACGGCCCCCTTTGCATCACCAAAGGTTGAAAAGTGATTTTCACTACAACCTTCAACGCTGAAAGAGTCGGTGTAAATGGAAGCTGTTGAAGTTGGTTCAGATATTGACCAGCAGATAGAATCCAGAAGGTTATTAGGTGTTATAGGACGCATTGGAGTCTGACAAGTCTGGAAGAAGGAAAACTCTAATATTATTGAAGAGAAGCCACAATCTCCCAAAGCCCACTACTTTCTGCTGACTCTGACTTTCTGACAAACCAACAGAGAAACAGTATACGTGCTGCAGAAGAATATGAACTTGCCTCCCACAATTTATTCAAAAAAGGTAGCAGATAGGAGTGTAAAAGGGTAGCAGATCAAATTCAAGTTGCAGCATCTTAAGCATGAAGTTACATTAGGGACTGGAAATAAAAGGGCAAAAGAATTTGTACTTTCAGAGGGCATAGGTGGTAATTTACCCGTTAAAGAAGAAACAAGCAATAAAAGACTTGCCTGCATTCGACGACCACGGCGATTTCTGATACCTATTTTTGCAGAGTTCACAACTTGCTGGCGTTCTTTGTAACTTCCTTTGCTTTTAACTCCCTGAAGATCTTCAGGGAGATTATGCTTAAGTGATTCCTAATATGTCAGTAAAACATGTCAAATTTCTATGGGGTTATAAAAAGCATAGGCTCTAGGGGATTATCAATTACAGAACCAATAAATGAAATTAGTGGGTTGACAACTTAAAAGGGAGAAAAACCTACAAAGTTTAGTACTGCCATGAAGAAAAAAGTGTGATTGATGTGACATTTCAATAACAACTAAACCTAAAGTTTGACTCAATGAAGTGGTTAATACACAAAGCAAAACTACACTTGACGACTCTGGAGTTATTGACCTAAAGTATATTCCTTGATTAGTGATTCCACTTACAACATCTTTACCGGTCCTAAAAGCTCAACTATGACCAATGTCATAAATGGTACATTGCTGCCAATATCATAGCAGACATAAAAGTGCCTAGGAGAGATTGCCACTGTACTCTAGGTAGCCTAATGTTAAACCATCAAACTATAAATCCTAAACATTTTACACGATAATTTACTTATAAAAAATAAGAGGTAAAGAGTGACGAAATACCTCCCCTGTAATGCCATTATGAATGTCCTCAAGCATCAAACCCACTTGCCTCACCAAATCAGCAGACATGTGAACAAGCCTTTGCACTTGTTTCTCCTGAGCTGTTTTTAGAATCCATAGTGGCTGAGACATATCATGTATCAAGAATTTCATTATGAATATAAATAATACCATAGGACCCTCTATACCGTATAACAACACAACAAGGCCATCCATAGGGTTAGATAAGCAATATATTGAGACAACCACAGAGTCTAAGGCATCAAAAGGTTCTATGCCCCCACAATATGTCTCAATGTTCGCATAAATAAACAGCACTTACTGTAACAAAGTTACTAGAATATCCAAGAAATCTTTGAATTGATGCCCCTTCAGTGACTACATGACTTGCATTACAGCCAACAAACCACTGCTCCATCAAACTGGCACCTTCTCTGGAAGCAGTCTCGACGACCTATCAAACATGCAAAGCATCTGAATCAATAAATCTAGAGCACTGAAATCATAAACCACCTTAATTCAAGCAGCAAAGTCAATCTGATAGAAACTGACTTGTTCACATGAACCTAGTACAATGACAACTGCATGCACGAGAATTTCAAGAGAATGCAAATATTTCATGTCAGAGCACATATGTATACCTTAGTTCGCAATTCAGGTGAGATGTCTGAATCAACATATATAGAGCAACCAGATAAAGGCAAATCCAAATTCTTGCTAAGCTCACTTCCAGAAAATCTTTGAAATTCTTCAGCTCTATCATTTCGCTTGGTTTTGTGAAAACTTACAGGAAGACAAGAATTTTCGCTTGGTTTATAATCATCCAAGTTCGTACTGTTATTGCCATAATTCTTCGCACTGTAAAGTGATTCACTCAACCTCACTGCAGCAGATGAAAAAAAGAAAGAAAGAAATTCAGGTCATAGGGATTACCGAGTAGTATCAATTAAATTCTTAAGGCTTCCTCATTAAATCAGTACTATATGGTTATTGACGTCGTTAAAAAAAGTTACAGGAAACAAAGTCATCATCATTCTTTCAAATTCAGAACCAAAGACTTCTTCATTCATAGGCCAAATCTGGAAGCACCTTCTTAACAATATTTAGGTCAAGTGAAAAAATATATTACCACAGATAATTGCTATTAAATAAATTTCCCATGGGCCCAAAAAAAACATGGTTAGTACCAAAAAAATAATTAATTCCTCAAATTTAAAATAAAACTCTTAATGCATCAAAATAACAGTAAAGACTTATCCTCTGTATGAGTAACAGAGTCAAATAACCACTGATTGTAACGAAATATTTGAAAAAGACGGTTCTCAAAAGCACCAGATACATTGATCTTAGTTGCGCCAACTTCTACACAAGGTAATAAAATGATGAACATGTGAAAATTTGATGAAGTTCCCATCTTTCTTGGTACCATAGAACAGGGACCGTATCATTTACCAAAGGAGTTAAACAAAACTAAACGAAAAAAAATTACTCAGCAAATTACAGAAAGAGCTCTACTGACCATTTTTTCTAACACTATTGACAAACCAACCCAGTGTGACAATAAAAAGACCATTTCTCGTGCCGTGCTTCAGTGCATGCTCAAATTTGCGCCCACCAAAGCTGTAACAAGTGTTAAAGATTTCATGCCAGGATTGTAATGATCAAGAAACACAGAATAACTAGAGGAAGATCAGTGCTGGGACAAATGAAGGCAAGAGACCATGAAGCTCAAAGCATAACGTAATCAGGTCTTTCTAAACACAGAACAACTAAAATTAAACAAAGTCAAGCTTAAGACTTGGGAGGGGGTTTTGTCACTCCAATTATTATGTAAGAAAATTCAAACAATCTCATTATTAAGAAAGGATATCTGAACCACCAAATGGGTACATTGAGGATGCAAATGGGGGCTATATTGGCCACCCAATCTCTCCGTTGCCTCCATGACCTGTTTCCTTGCTTCTGTAACAACAAAATTCCAGAGAACAATAAAATAAAGAATAATTATACATCTGTTCACACTTCACAGACACCAGGGAGGGGGGCTGTAAGGGAAAATATGTACTATCAACTCAAGTAGACCCTCTTGATCTCTTTTCTATATGCAGGTCTTTATGCGAAAAACAACAAAACACTAGAAGAGCATAGGATGCCATGACATACTGAACATTTATCATCAACTATTGAGATAATTATGAATGTACTCCTCTCAACTTCTTTTGACTTCTAGACTCACGTATTCATGGATTTCATGCAAATCAAACATAGAAAATTGAAGAAATTAAACGACAAACACATATGGTTGATTGTGATAGCCTCAATTCATCCATATCTACCCCTCTACCTTTTCTAACTTACTCTAGTTCGTAGCTTAAATTCTGCCATTTGGTTCAAGAAAAGATTCAAGAAAAGGTCATCTCCACAGGGCGTGTCCAGACTAAAGATTATATTTGTTAGGCATGAACAGCTATGCTCCAACTTGAAGCGACAGTTAGAGGACATTTTAAGTTCAATGTAAGTATCCTATAATTGGTGCTAGCTTGATTTTAGGAATCAGTCCTAATGATTAGATTATTCTGTAATGAATACCAGAGTCTCCCAATGTATATAGATAGGCATGTTCATATGGATGAGACTTGAGAGTAATTCAGATTTTTCTCCGATCCCTACATATCTTATCAATTACCAATTCCTCTTTTCATCTCTGCCATGAACCAACGGAAAAGGAGAGCAGCAGTACAAAAAACAAAAAATGACATGTCAAGTAAAAAAACATAATCAGATTTTTGCGAATGACCATGGAGTGACTGGCTGCATGCTATACTCTTCTATATGAAACAGTATCCCAAGAGAAGAAAATAATTGCATACAAGGCACCATTGAGATATCAACATAGGAGAAGCAATAAACAAATTGGAAGGATGGATGTTAAAAAACAAACATACCTTTAGATAGACCGGTTACGCATATAACAAGACCAGAAAAAGGAGCACTTGATCGGCCTTCCACTGGTTCAGAACCGTTAAAATATGAAACAGGGGTCATTGGTTCCAAAGGTTGCAGATGCAAACCCCTGAATAAATGCGATGAAGGTGAAAACAGTCCAGAGCATCCCTTGCTACTTACAACTTCAACTCTACCACCACCACCCATAACGGCCACTAAAATTGTGAAATTTTTAATTACGCGGCAGCGGAATTAAAACGAAATATAAGTAACAAAACGAAATATATTTAAACTTCAAGTCAGGAAAAGAAGACATATAGAAATCATGAACCGAGTTGCCGATCATTCGCAGGCAATGACACATTCAACGCTTCGATAATTGAATACATCATTGGGCGGGAAATTTTTCTTGAGAAGACCACGGAGATGAATGATTGGACAAACGCAGGATCACGTAATGTAATCAAGACAACCCCGAAAACGAAAAGGAAAAAAGAAAGAGACAGCAACGAAGGGGTAAATAGAATCTTGAGTGAAAGGGAGAAAGAACAGAAACAACGAAGAGATATATATTGGTGAAAATTCAAAGGCTTGAAGACAAAGAATGGATTTTGAAGTCGCTAGGTTTGTACTACATGGTAAAAGATATTAGGAAAGCGAATTTTTTTGAATGTTGCGCTCTGACTCTGCGTTTTCTGTGTATGTACGCGAAAGACTGCTACCTTGGTAACTTTTACTACTTTATATCTCTGCTTTTGCAACGCATGTGAGAGTGTGGGCTTCACCGTAAAAGGCATTAGCTGGTGAGTCGCAAGTCCACACCGCAATGAAATTGAAAGTTGGCAAGAGCCAAGGGTTTCAAAAGTTTCCACTTCGGGGTGACTTCTTAAAGTAAGGGCAATCAAAAGCACTAATACCACGATTTCTGAGACTATGGAGCTAGGCCAACCTGGGTCTGGTGAGCGGTTCAGCGAGAGCCGCGTCGGTCAGGTCCATGGTGGTCTGATGATGAACACTTGATTTGAATTGAATCGGTGAATCACGTCACACTTGGCCGTTGCAGAGTAATTACAAAGTTTTCAGGACCAATAAAAATAAAGGGATAAATATTAAATTTCCCCCGCTGCGGTGAGCCAAGCTCTCAGGCACGTTCAAATGACAAGAAAAGGCAATCCCGCATTGCGAGGCATTTTTGTTTGTGATCATGATCCAGACTTCGTAAACAGAGGACAAATTTAAAATTGGCAATCATTATCTAATTAGTTGAACATCACTACTGCTTGTTCCCACAAGATTGCTACAATTATTCAAGACACTGACTCCTATAATTACAATTTTAGAAACATGGCGATTTGTGCAGAGATTAGTCTTGCAAATCGGGGCTCAGTGGTACAGACAAAAAGATTACCGAATAGTAATCAGATTTATTCAATTTTATTTAGCGGCAATTCCGAGCAACAAGTTGGTGCTTGAACATGGAATCAGAATTGATTATCCAAAGACTTGTCAAAAATTTACATTGGCACTGTCAAAGTTGATATGATAGCCTGGTTAGGATCCAAATACAAGTCGTGATCGTGATAATTTTAAGCTTAGACGGATTGGTGTTCCTTTCATCATTAAATACGGATTGGTGTTCCTTTCATCATTAAATTTTGATTTTTCTGTTTCGTGAATAAGCCAATCTTTTCTTACACGCTCCAAGTGGAACTAGGAAGTTTCCTATTTGAATATTTAGCCTATTAAGCTGTTCCATGTGCGGCTAAAAAAATCACTGGCCAAGCCTATTACAGTCAACTTCATTATCTTAGTTTTTTTTTGTGTGTGTGTGGGGGGGGGGGGGAATGAGATTAACAACATGCAGTGCCTAATTTTTATATTTCCTATTACACGTGTCACGAGTCACGCCCTGGTTCACATTCTAATGTTGTGTCACACAAGTTCTTATTGTAAAGAGTTGCGTCTTTATCAAGTTTATACAGTCCATGAGGTTGCATCCACAAGTAACAGGACCACACTTTACATTGAAAGATGAAGAAATATGAGAGCAGCTGGCAATTCAGTTGTCCCTCGTGTTTTGAGTCACAAATGCTTCAGTCCCTTTCCTAGCCAGCCCCTTCCCGCTCTGCCTGCTTTCACAAATCAGAACTTTGTGGCTGATGATATTATTGGAGATTTTTAGTTTTAGCTTTTATAATAGTACTACTTATTGAGACAGTAATATATAATCCAAAAGGTGAGAGAACTTGGCTTAAAACTCAGTAATGACTTGATGTTGGGACTTAAAAGAGTTTCCAGAACCAGGAAGAATAAGAAATAAGACAAATACATGTAAGTGGCTTCATCTGAATGATTTCATAGTTAGAATTGGAGAGGTCTGAGGTTGTGTGATTAACTGATTATAAGAGGATTGACCAGTTTCATCAGAAGCAATGGACGGAGACACGGACTGTTCAGAATTCAAGCCTAGGCAAAAAGAAACAAAAGTAGAGGTTAAGGGAGGCACATTAGTCAACGAAGCTGTCAATCGCCACAGGAAAAAAGGTAAAGACAATTTGAGTGATGGTGAGCCTGCGTTTAGGAATAATTGCTATTTTTTTCAAACCATGTTATTTAATTCACAAATATGAATATTGTAATTCATTCATTTGATTTCTGTCAAAAGTGTGGTTCCCAATTGACATCACCTATCTCTACTACATCAACTGGAGACCGTTACTTTGCAAGCATGGACGTGCATAAATGACGCTGCACAAAACCCGGTCCAAAAAAATTGAAAATTGAAAATAGATATAAACGCCCAATGTGCAACAGTGATGAGCATGATGTAGGTGGGAGACAATGATATAGAGAGAGGACTGCAAAATCGGCATAAATATAGACTAAAATATAATCGTGGGTTCGATCATGCTCGCTATAACCCAAGCTATTAGTGTTTGCCGTTGTAATGCAAAAGAAAAAATGAAGAAACATAAATATAGACTAAAATGTTGGAATGTGGTGTTCAGGCCACTTTCAAATGTTTGATCCATCAGAACCAACACAAATCACACCTTGCTTTGGGGTTTTTGCATCAGGAGGCTGTTGTGAGCATTAGTACGAAGGAGGAGCTCAATATCAAACGGCCAGCTTATTAGGAAGAAAGACTACTTAACTTATATCACATTGTCAGACTCCCGATGAAAACACATTTGTTATAAACTGCAGTCCCAACTCCCAAACGAGAGCCATTGGTTCCAGAATACTAGGATCTGAGGAGTGAGAGTCCAATAACTAAAAAACCACGACACAATTGTATTTTGTGAAGCCTCATGATGTGACAAAGCCACCATAGATGTTTCAATTTTTTTTTTTTTTTTTTTGATAAATAGAAAACAAGCAAGTTTTCTATATAGGCAATACAAATGAAGCACGTGTATAAAAAAAAAAAAAAAAACAAATGAAGCAAAAAGAAAATCCACATACTTTTAACAAAAAGAATAAATTAAAGATTAATGG
Organism: Acacia acuminata; assembly: GCA_019022655.1. Classification (NCBI taxonomy): domain Eukaryota; kingdom Viridiplantae; phylum Streptophyta; class Magnoliopsida; order Fabales; family Fabaceae; genus Acacia; species Acacia acuminata. Next base: position 2,494,178 of record JAFJYI010000015.1, read on the forward strand.
GATGATTCTTGATTCATCAATCCTGAGAAGAATCGAAATATTTTTTATTTTTTTTGCTAAGGATAGGTATCCACTTGTTGAAGGTAAATTTTATTTGAGGTACCGTCAAACACTAAATGTGGACACATCTCACAATAAGGATTCAAACCTTAGTTTACAAGTTGTAAGATATTAATTCTTTTCTTTATACTCATCCCTGTTGGTTCAAAACATACATTTTGAGAATCGATTGGGTGGACTCATCCCCCAGGTCCAAATGATACTAAAAACTCACTTGTAACTCTGTAAAAAGTTCTAACCCAATCTAATTAGTGCTCCAACTAGGCTGACATTTTTATAAATTGCTAACTACGAAAATGGAAATTTTATATGGGAAGCTGAGGATAAATAGCCTACTTAAATTTATTAATAAGAATTACCTAAATTAAAGTTACTAGTATTAGGTGTGAACAAATAGTGTAAAGCACCAATACTTTTTATGTATAAAATTTTGTTCGACAAATTTTTAATGGGGGACTTTTTCTCCATTTTCTCAAATTTTATTGCAATTTTTTTTTTTTTTAAAACTGAATAGGGAAAACTCTCTTCTTGAAAATTACCAATTTATTTTTTAAATTTTAAATTAACTTTATAATCTTTAGTTCTTTACTAAAAATTTTTAAAAAGGAGACGACACGCCTTGCAAACTGATAATTTCCCTCCATTTTTACGCGCACCGTCATAAAAATCTGAAAATTTGAAAAGGGCTTCGCTCGACCGCGCAAAGCTCAAGGCGTTCCATCTACCACACTGCTGCACTCAATCTCGTCCCTCCTGAGAGTCGCCACAGGATGAGCTCCATCTTCAATTTGGATCGCAGTCAGAAGCAGCCTCAGCTGGATTCTGCTCTCCAATCTCAGCTCGACTCTCCCATCTTTTCGCTGTTGGACGAGGACATTGATAATTTCCAGATTCCTCTTACTCAGACAACGGTTTCCCACAACTCATTTTGCTCTCAAGGACCCCTTAATCCTTCCAATCTTAATCGCCCCCAACCAAAGAGGCCCAAAGGCTGTGTTTCTTCCAGCTACCTCGGTAAGGAAAATGTGGTCCTTTCGCCCGTTCAAAATTCTGGCTTTGAATCTCAAAATTCGTTGTCATCTACACAAAACACCACTCACGAATCCTATGATACACTGGGTTACACTTGCGATACTCCTTTACTTGATGGAGGGGTTTGTAGACGCGATGAAAACTGTAGTTTGGATGTCATTCCGTCAACCATAGATTGCGGCCAAAACGAGGGTGACCCTGAACCAGAAGATTGGGCAGAAGAAGGTTCAGTTTCTGACGGGTGCGGGACATGTTCTTCTGAACCCGATGGCAAGAAGAAATGGAAATTTAAGGAGGGTTACTTTCGCAATTCAATAGAATCGAAGTTATTGGCACCTCAAATGGAAAGTTTCAACGGTGGGCATGGAAAATCTTCCAACGCAAATGTGAATAAAGATTTTGAGGCTGCTTCGGAGCTTCATTTGTTGCTGAATTTTGGTTCTGAATTTGACGAAGTTGATAGCTCTGGGGCTGTGGCATTTCCTCATCAAGATCGGGATGGTTTCCATGCTAATAGCGTCGGAGGACTGGTTCAATGTCCTCTCTGTGGAATCGACATTTCTGATATGACCGACGAACAGCGAAATATTCATACTAATAATTGTATTGACGAAGGGGAAAGTAAAGCTCAGGATGTAAGTTCCTCATTTTCTTTTCCTGCTACGCATTTCCTCTCTTTTTCCATAATTCATCGATGGTAATTTCGATTTAGAAGCATCTTGGATTACATTATCGCCGAACTAGATTATTAATCCGTTATAAGTTTTAACGTTCGATAATGTAATCTTACAATTTTTTGCCGTTTTGTATTGCTTTCCATTGATTGAGAAGTATACAAGCGTTTTATATTTTTGCTATATATCTTCCCTCGGTGGTCAAAAACTTTCCAGGAGCTTATTGAATAGTGTATTAGGCTGCATAGTCATGTGATGAGTGATGATACTATAAAAAATTATCTAAATTATCACGAGTTAATGCCACAGTAATCTCTTGCAGGTTACCCTTCCGGAGGATGAGATGGGTCCTCAACATGTGCCAAAGGCTGCCACTATCTCTCCTGTTGTTGATTGGCTGCGCAATATGGGTTTATCAAAATACGAAGATGTTTTCGTGAAGGAAGAAGTTGATTGGGACACTTTGCAGTGGCTGACAGAAGAGGTGAGCTATGTAGCATGATCTCGTACCATCAGTATATTTTCATCACTTATGTCTCATTGAGTTTGTGTGTATGTGCGTTTTTTTCAAAAAAAAATTAGAGCTTCATGTGTTTCAAAAGTTGGTTTTACTTTGCTTTATGAAAAGATAGCATCCCGATAGTGTACTACATTTATAAATCTACTTGCCTGTGAGAAATTTTAATTTTACCTGAAACTTGAGAGAATCACACAAAGACCAATATCCTTCAGAGAAAAAAACGTAAAATTTGTCTTTCTCCCTCCACACTCCAGGTAGAAAGCTCAATCTGTTGCTGTCCAACTCCTTGACTTAGAATGACATTGAGGCAGTACTCATCGGCAACTTTGTCTTGGAAACCTAAAAAATGTGTGTTGGTAATAAGAAATTGGTCACTTCAGGTTTTTTGTCTCCTGAAAGAAGTGGCATGAGACACTGCATTGCCACTTTCTGTTACTCTGTTTAATTACTTTTATGTCGAAGAATGTTTCATAACTTGATTATCTTTCTCTTTTTTCTATATCTGAAGGATCTCTTAAGCATGGGCATTACAGCAATTGGTCCCAGGAAAAAAATTGTGCATGCTTTGAGCGAATTTAGAAAAGGGATTGCCTCTTCTGATGAGAAACAAGACGAAGACCTTGTAGAGCCTAGAAGGATTAGAACCCAGAGAGTTAAATTGCCCAATGATCAATCAGAAAGAAAAGTTGATGAAATTAGCAAAGCAGCTGCAAACAAATTAATTACTGATTATTTCCCCGGCTCTGCTACTAATAGGAAGAAAGTTACTCCCACTCCTGGTGAACAGCATGGAATAAAGAACAACAGTTTGCATTCAGGTCGTAAGCATAAGGCAAAAAAGTCATCAACAAATAAGAGGTCTCGTGATATTCCCTCATGGTGTTGCATACCAGGAACGCCTTTCCGGGTGGTAAACTAAATACTGAATTGCAGCATTTATTTGTTTTGTGTTACGGTCTATTTCCTTGATGACAGCCTTTAGGACTTTAGATATGTGCTGTCTGTCGGCGGAGCTTCAACTTATTTGTTTCTGTTTTAGAGACTAACTGAAAATGGGAAGTTTTCCATTAATGCACATGGCAATGCATTTATCATTTCCTGTCAAACAAATGCTCATTAATTATAGGCCTGTCAACTTAAACTGAAGTGCTGTACGTACATGCCAATCATAATGTACTTTTATGATTCTGCTCCCTCCTGCTCTGAATTATCACCAATTTAGAGGAAGGAAACAGTGTTGATGAATGCAGGCATCTAAATTAAAAAAGACAAGTAAAGGATAAGATGAGAACATAGTATGAATTCATGGGCAAATACCTATAATGAGGGTTTAAATCTGGAACTTCTGATTTTCCATTAAAATGCTAAGCTTTTCCCAGTAATTTCATGATGTGGTTCTGACTTCTAATTGCCTCGCAACTACATTTGGATATTTACAGGATGCTTTCAAATATCTCAGAGGAGACTGTTGTCATTGGTTTCTCACACACTTCCACTTGGACCGTAAGTTTGCTTGTGCTCGTTGCATTCATTTTCACTTGTCATCTATAAATTTTCCATTGCAGCTATCCATTTCCATGTTCTTTTCTCCATATAGTTTCTGGCAAAATTTGTTATGGAGTAGCATTTACCCTCACTTTAGTAGTTCCTTTTCTTGTGACAGAGTATTTTAACATATATCTCGATCATATTCTGAAATTTCGGTTTTGGGTCTTAGATCTTTTTTTACACCAGAGATAGATTTTCTAATCATATTTAGCACAGATCTCCATTATCCATCGAATAGGCTAGCACAGTAGTGGCTTTGGTATGTTAGATTCAATAGTCCCTGGGTCCCTGGCTTTGCTAGAAAATGGTATATCCATATTGATTAGAACATGTTCATGAAGTGGTTACCGCACCAAGAGAGACATTTATTTCATTATTTGGTATGAACAAAGAAAGCGTAGTTTTCACGCTTCTGTGAAATATAGCAGCACGTTTAATACTTCTTAGCGTGCATTATGTTTACTGCCGACTTTTGTATCTAATCAAGCCCATTCCCCCAGTGAGAGAAAAATTAGGGAGGTTGAGATCATTGGTCCTTATAGTTGCATGTAGGGATTTGAGATTGCAGAAAAATAATGAAAAAGGAGTTCCTTTTATTGAGCCTCTACCCTCCTAGGCTTCCCAAAAAGCTTCGTATTGTCAGTTTAATCAATCCATTTTACGCCCTCGCTATTGCTTCACATTTTTGTATGCAGATTATCAAGGTCTCACCAAGTCCTTCAATCATGGAAAGATCTACTGCTCCTCCGTCACGGCTAAACTTGTAAACATGAACATTGGGATTCCAGTTGAGAAATTACATGTTTTGCCTCTAAATGAAACAAGTAACATAGCTGGTGTTGATGTGACTTTTTTGGATGCCAATCACTGTCCGGGTTCTGTAATCATACTCTTTCAACCTCCCAGTGGTAAGGTCTGGCCTGGATTGACTTCCTAGTGAACTTATTTTTGCCAGTTACCCCATTGGTATTTTTTTTTCATTGACTAGATATTGTACATGCATGTAGGCTGTGCTCCATACAGGGGACTTTCGATTTAGTCAAGAAATAGCAAGCAGTTCTTTTCTGCAGATGTGTCCTATTCATACATTAATTCTTGATACAACTTACTGTAACCCACAGGTAATTCTATGTCCGAATGGTGAAATCTTCTCTTTCAAATAACTTGGCTGACTGATTGTGTCACACCCAAGCTTCCTTAGATAGTGTCAAATAGAAATAATTTTGGTTTAAGACAACTTTTCCTGAATCTTTATTAGAATCTTATTTATGAAATTAAAGGTGTTCCTTAAATAAGAGAAAGGTGCAATTGCCAAGTTATTTAATAGTTCTATATCTTATGTTTTATTCACGTAGTTTGTTTACATCTCTGCTCTGCATGTATGAAATATACATCCTAATCGTTTTGTATTTCATGCTGTTTCATTGCAGTATGACTTTCCCAAACAGGAAGCTGTAATACAATTTGTTATTGATGCCATTCAAGCAGAGACTTTTAATCCTCGGACTCTGTTTCTGATTGGGAGCTATACAATTGGTAGAGTTTACCTCTCAGCAATCTATCTGAATATGAACTCTACATATGACATACTTCACATCAGTAATTTTTGCTATTTCATAGTTGCTTGACATAAGATGCAGTTTGACAATTAATTCGCAAATGTCAGTTTTTTTTTTTTTTTCTTGATTCTGTCATTACCTAGTCCAAACTGCAAGAATAAAGTGGAAGAAAAGTAAGGACTTCAAATGAAATGCATCTTTTATTCCACTCAGGGAAAGAAAGGCTTTTCTTGGAGGTTGCTCGGGTGCTTCGCAAAAAGGTATACGTGAATGCTGCAAAGTTGCGGCTTTTGAAATGTTTGGGATTGGAGGAGGAAGACATGCAGTGGTTTACTTCAAATGAACATGAGAGCAACGTTCATGTTGCCCCTATGTGGACGCTTGCAAGTTTCAAAAGACTTAAGCACCTATCCAGTCAATATGCGGTGAGGGCTGCTTTTTGTTGTAGCGTGCTTATCTGCGTGTCTAGACTCTAGATTATGCATGTAGTCATTTGGGGTATATTTGTTTTATTATACAATCTGTGGTTTATTTTTGAATACATACGCTTACACTAGGCCAATAGTCAGTCTGTTTTTTTACATCTTCATCATTAGATATCTTGGCTGCAAAGTGCAAACTTCAAGGTTCAAAAAACTGTGCATGGTTGCCAGCCGTTGTAGCTGCTTGGCACTAATACGCCAAAAGCTATTTTTCTCTTGAAGACTGAAATCAAACTTGTGGTTAAAGTCTTGGATTCGTATTTTGATTAGGGTCGGTTCAGTCTGATTGTGGCTTTCTCTCCCACGGGTTGGACATTCGGCAAAGGTAAAAAGAAGTCTCCAGGGAGGAGGTGGCAGCAGGGTACCATTATAAGGTGATGTTTCATTCACTGCTTTGATCTCCTTCCTTGTTGCTTCTTCTTTTTTCCAGCTTTAGCCTTTAGGGTTTATTGAGTTAGAATGCTCAAAGGTTTTGAGCGACACCTCTTTGTTAATAATTTATTCAGAGATTTGGTTTTTAATTGAGCACAGTTGTGTCGTATGATCCATATAGCCAGCTCCATTTAGTAGGATAAGGTTTTGTCTTTGTTCATATTGCTTTATTAATCTTTTAAGGCTAAAATATCCGTTTGGTCCTTTATGTTTCTTCAGGTGATCATTTAGTCCTTAAGTTTATAAAGTCTTGTTTGGTCCTTTAAAGTTAACACGCTAAGCAGTACTTAACGGAAAATACTAACTCAACAATTTTAAACGATGATCAAGACTTAAATCTTGATAAAGTAAGCTTACATGTTACTTTTTTAATAAATTAATATTTTAAATTTTGTAAATTGAAATTTCAAACGATGATTTGTCTTGCACTTAAATGCTTCAAACGAAGAACATATACCCAAAGTTTGCTTAAATAAATTTCAATTTACAGGATTTAAAATATTAATTTATTAAAAAAGTAACATGTAAGCTTGCTTTTTCAGCATTGAAAATTGCTGAGTTAGTATTTTCCGTTAAGTCTGCTTAACGGTGTTAACTTTAAGGACCAAACGAAGACTTTACAAACTTAAGGGACTAAATGGATATCTGCAAGCAAACATAAAGACCAAACGGATATTTTAGCCATCTTTTAAAGAGAAACTTGTATTTCTTCACCTTAATTTTCACCGACTATCTAGTTAGTTGGTAGTTGCAATACAAGAGAACAGGTATTTTGGCTGAACTTGAGTTGGTTGGACTGATTTGAGATGATTGTTGATTGAACAGATACGAAGTGCCGTACAGTGAGCATTGCAGCTTCACAGAACTGAAAGACTTTGTGAAACTGATATCTCCAGACACCATCATACCCAGTGTGAACAATGATGGCCCTGAATCTGCCAATGCAATGATTTCCCTCTTGTTGTCCTGATTTGCTCACAACATCGTACCCTTTGAATCAATTGCGACATCTCCTATGTTATGTTATAAAATCTAAATTAAGTCAATGTTTGGTGATTGTTCAATTCCATACGTCTTTATGCATTCGTTAAAGTTTTAAAATGTTTGTTGGAAGGCATGTTTGATAATTTGCTTGAATTTGAAGTAGTCATGATTTGGAAATCATGATTGAAAATGATAATAACTGAACAGATAGAAACGGTCAAATATGCTTGTATAGCTGGTCACCCACGCGCAAATTCAGTTAAAGTCGAACTAGTTTCTTTTTTTTTTTTTTTAAAGAGACTGATTATAGAATCAAACTAAAAAAAAAAAAAAAAAAAAAAAAAAAAAAAAAAAAAAAAAAAAAACCTACGGGATTTGTTAGAACCCAGTCCAAGTCCTTCCCCTTCTACAAATGGGACTTAATATAATTATAAAGCATGAGAAAAAGAATTCACCCCCATCCTTCATCCATGCAAATTAGGTTTTATAGCTGTATTTCCTCAATCTCCCATAAAACGTGATAGCCGTGCAATGCAACTTGCAATTAAATATATCAAAGCCATTTCATGGATCATATTATTCAAACTATCAATTAAACGATAAGTTACCATTGCAACTCAATTTCTTGGATCTTCTTCGTATCCTTATCTCTTTGATTTTGTGTACATCATAAAATTCATAAAAAGATTATAAACAGCCATAATATAAATATTTTATTAGATGATTTTGACTGGTCATTTTCAAAACATGTTACGAACACAAGTTTAAAAGAAGAGTTCAATACCAAAAGACTAGTAAATTAAAAAAAGGAGAGATTCTTAGACCTATTGTTCATAACAAAAAAATAATATAATTCCCTTCTCCCTTTGCATGATTCTTTTTATATAACATGTATATACATAAAATCAAAATTACAATATCTAATATAATGATAGTATTGATCGAATATCAATAAAGTAATTGTTAAAAATTTGTAATGAATCAGAAAAAAAGGTTGTCTAGTCGATCATATACTTTTAGAGTTATACTTGATAAATGTATCAAATGTCGCTGCTTCTCATTCTTAACATGAGACATAATTAATTTAGGTAGTTTAAAAAAATCAGCTAAGTTAATTATTTGTCGAAAATGTATGTTGGATACCTTTTTAAATGATTTGCATTGAAGCCACATCTTAATATAAACTCCCTTGACATGTGTAATAAATAGAGATACTTTCTCCAATTCATAATATAGGACACTTTTAAAAAGAAGACATGATCCAAAATATAAATCGCCTATAGTTTACCCACTTTCCACTAGAAGCAAGACATGGTACAGGAAGACATGCTCTTTTTCTCCTCGATCTGATTAATATTCACTTTCAAACTATACTCGCTCATTATATCTTCCATCTCTCTCTAAAATAACATTCTCAATAAGGATAAAAAATGAATTTTTATTTTATTTTATTTTATTCTAGGACATATTAAATTACTTAATTGTCATTTCTTATTTTCCGTAATTTAGTTTAAGTGTTCTGTATTATGGATTGGAGAGAATAGTTCAAAAAAACGATAATATGTGGAGACAAAATAGATTAATGTTTTATATTTAGGACAACATCCAACCCCATGCCCCATCTAGCTTTTATATAAGGGAGTGAAGGTAGTGTATGCCTAATTAGTAAGAAGATGGAAAGTTATTCCTCTTTGGATTTGTTTAGAAGATCAATTGACAAGTATAAACTCATTGAAGATATATTGCAGAAAGACGTAAGAAAAACACACATATTTAGACAATAGTTGTAGCTAAATATGTACTCCTCCGTTTCTAAATATATGACATATTTTGTTGTGTAAATCATACTACAAACTATTTTATTTAGGACTGGAGATTGTACTACATAGCAACGAAACGCTACTAGTATACATTTAACATAAAAATATATTCTTTATACTGCATCAACCCTTGGCTGTAAAAGTTCATCCACCTTAATTGGCAAAGTGATCAGAAGAGAGATCTGTGTTTTCTGTGCGCGAAACAAGCTATGAACAATCATATCCGAAGTTCCAAAGGAATGAATTGTGAGAATAATAAGCATCTTCGTATTGATTCTCTTGGGCATTATTGTAGTCGAAGGGCACGTCTTGGGGTATGAGAGATAACTCGGACGACGTCGTCGACTCACCAAACTGGAAGTAATCTAACTCAGAATAGAGTCCACAGTCAATGGAGGCACCTAGGTCGTCGGAATCTAGCGAGTTCAAAAATGACCAATCTATGGTGCTGTCACCACCGTGCTCCTCCACGTCCACTTGCATACAAGAGGAAAATGAAGTACAAGAACTAGAACCGGTCTCGGAAACTGACACAGGACTTACAGAAAGAAATTCTGCAGATGGTTCTGTTTCATGGGGTGGCTCCGGCGGCGGCTGTTGCTGGTGGTGGAGCTGATTGGCGAAGGAAGAAGCAAGGAGCTGAATCTGGTGATGGGTGAGAGGTTGAGGATGATGAGGAAGATGAAAGAGGAAAGGAGTGTCAGGGAAGTTGAAATTGGCACGATCGCCACGTAGACAAAAGAGTGCAGCATCAAAAGCTCGAGCAGCTTTTTCTGCTGAATCATAAGAGCCAAGCCATATGCGTTCGCGGCAGTTGGGTAGTCTGATTTCAGATACCCATTTCCCCCATTTTCGCTTCCTCACGCCTTTGTACTTTAAACACTGATCACGATCACTCATCTCAATTGTCGCAGAATTAGGAGAAGCCATTAATGGTGGCTTCTCACCATGCATGCCAATGAATGTTATAGTTATTGGCTGACGATTGAAGAGGGTGAATTGTGATGCGTACTTATATACAAGTTGTGGGGGAGGAGATGATGCGTCACAATGTCGTTGATGCGAGAATGAGGGTGAAGTAGGTAGTGGGCACGCGTCGTAACATGGGGTTGATCACGTTTTGAAATAAACGAGGTAGGTCCCTCTAATCATCACGTTTGGATATCTAGCTTCCTTTCGTTTTTCGGCTCGTTTCCTAGGATAGTATAGGGCCCCGCCACTCCCCTAGATTTTTTTCTTCTCTTCCGTCTGTTTTTTTTTTTTTTTTTTTTTTTTTTTTTTTTTTCATAAAATTCTCTTTTAAAACAACAAGCCGCTTGTTGGTTTACCTTAAATAAAAGAGAATATAAATTTGAATTCCGAAAAATATACTTATTAAGAGATACGAAAACCCTTGATACTTTCAACAAGACTAAATCTTTAAAAAAATCTCTTAGTTGTATTGGTTATGCACCACGTTCTTGTATCCTTATGCAATGTTTTCAAAGGCAAATTTGATGTTAACCGAAAAAGTTAGTAGTTTGCAACCAGTGATGGAATAATTCAATAAAGAATTAATATAATGTTTGATCCTTATAATTTATCTTCATTTTTGCTTTGCTCCACATGATTTCAAATTATAAGTTTTGATTCCTCAATGAACAAAATGATTTAGATATTTATTGAAATATAGGGACTACCGTTTTAGACATAGATAAACTCAAGGAGTTAAGATTTTAATTGTTAATTAAAGAGTCCAGATGACAATTAGATTGATCGGTCCATCTGATTCGATTGACATTCTTTAATCAGTGGGTTGGTTAGAGTGGCCATCACGAATAAAAAGCATTTCTTGAATAAAAAACAATATTATACATCCAAGTGAATAACAATAAGGAGTGTTATTATCTGGGTGCATACCAGCACAAAAGTGAGTTTAGAGAACCTGTCTCCTGTGAGGAGATTAATATATATCCTCCAAGTCATCTCTATAAAATTTCTCTATAGATTTTCTTTCACCTTTGTTTGCTATATTATATTCTTAATTAGCTTAATCAGGCCATTCATGAATTCATTTGAATATATTTTATCTAAAAAATACAGTGACAATATTCATAAATACTAGATAACATAATTTATTCTGTCTTTCGTACAAACACACACATGAATCCACTCTAATTATTAAAAATTACTAGTTATTTGACAAAACTTGTTCTTAAACCAGCGAACAATCCCAATATATACTCCGATCGAATTATTGTGCTCAATCATGATCATAAGTGACAGCTCCAGTATATGTGTGTGTGTGTATATATATATATAGGGGCGTAATATATTAATGCTGATAATGTTTATCAACAGATGAATCAAAGTACGAATCTAATCGCATTATTATACTAATATATATCACAGATAGTATATCAGTTGGTAACTACAACGTGAATAAAGGTAATATAATGAGTTGAAATCAAAGATATGATATGGAGATCAGTTAAATTTGAAGCTGTCACTCTCAGACTCGTACCATAATAAACAAACAGGGCTTTACGTCATGTAGCTAAAACTTATCCATCATCATCATTTCTTATATTTTTTCGGCAACATGATCCATCATATGATTCGCTCGTTCTGTTCTGCACATGCCCAAAAAAAAAAAACTTATGTGGGAGTAGCCGCAATCGCTACAGTATTTATCACTCATTTTACATTGGGAATTTGGTAAATTAGATCATGTGGGGAAAATATATAAATTAACTTGAGTGGAGCGTGGAGACCATTAAATCCATATTCCCAGCGGGTGTCGACTCGATGTGACAAAACGGTTGACTCGATCGATTGGACAAAACAGTGATCTTCCTCTTCAACCCACGACCTCGATCGGCTCTTCTGAGGGGTCCATTTCAAGCCTAACCATATCCCAAAGTCACGCTCGTGCTTTCAAATTTCTCCATTTCATTACACATAAGATGGGCAGTCAAAGTTACACCTATTCCATTCCAAACCTTCCATTGTCTTCACTAAACGGCATTTCCTTTAGCCTCTTATCGTTTAAAAAATCGTATTTGAAAAGAATAACTTGTTAGGTGAGAGAACTCTTTAAACTTATAAACATAACTTCTCTTGTAAAGCTCTCTGGGACTCATGAAGATGAATACACATATATAGTTTATATATATATATATCCAAGGCAATATCTTTGAACTGATAGTTAGAGACTATTCCCCCAATACCTAGAGATCAATAAAGTGGGTTTTGTTTCTCCTAATAAGCCTTTTAAATTTCCATAACACACGACCTAGTTCGTATTATATTTAAGAGATCCAGCTGTGTCGGGCTTTGATGGTTATACAAGTCATTTTTACTGAAAGAGCATTGCATGAGGGTAAAAATAGATAGGATCGAAGCTAAGGTAAGATAAAAAAATAGATTAAAGGAAAAGGGGCAGAAAAATATTATCATAATTGGTAAAAGGTAAAAAAGTACGTTGAATTTTAATAATTCCATAAGGACTAATTTGAAATTTTAAAATGTTATAAAATTTAAGAATTACCTAAATGCTCTTAGTTTTTATTTCAAAATAAAATCTTCAACCTCCTTGCCGATCTCCACCACTTTGGCGTCGTGCAGTGGCCATCGTTGGAGCTATGGTGACCTTGGCAGCAATTGCTACCAAGGAAGCTGGAGCTCCGCTGGCCTAATATATCCTTTTTTAAAAAAAATAAAAAAATAAAAAAATTTCAAACAAAAGTCATTAATATAAACATTTGAGTTGTTAATATAGATAATAACATTGTAAATATGGTTTACCAAAGCTCCCACAACCTAATATTTTTTTTTTGAATTTCAGTAACAAAAGTCGTTAAACAAATACTTGAGTGTTGACATAGATATTTAAGTTGTTAATATAGCCAATAAAGTTGTAAATAAGGTTCATAGAATTTCTTTTGAATTTCTAAAAAAAAAGTTGTTAATATTGATACTTGAGTTGTTGATGCATATAATAAAGTTGTAAATAAGATTCATTGGAACTTTGACAGTCTCATATATTTTTCAAAATTTCTAAAGCAAAAGTAGTTAATATAGATACTAGATACTAAAGTTGTAAATAAGGTCGATCGGAGCTTCATCAGTCTCATGTATTATTATAACCTTATATATTTATAATTTTAGTATTCATATCAACCACTCAAATATTTATATTAACGGCTTTTGTTTGAGAAATTAAAAAAAAAAATAGAGAGAGATCATTGGAGCTTTGGTGAATTGAACCTTATTTATAACTTTATTATCTATATTAACAACTCATGTATTTATATTAATAACTTTTGCTAGAGAAATTCAAAAAAACATATGATCATCGGAGCTCCAGTAAACTATATTTACAACTTATTATCTATATTAACAATTCAAATATTTATATTAATGATTTTGACTAAAGAAATTCAAAAAAACATATGAGACGGCGGAGTTCCGGTGACCACCATGACTCGATCATTGGCACCGGTAAAGGAGTTGAGAATTTTTTATTAAAATAAAAACTAAAAGTATTTAAATAATTTATTAAATTTTACAACATTTCAAAATTCTAAATAAGCCCTGTTACAATTATTAGAAGTCGATATACAAATTTATCTTTTTTATAATTTCATGGTATTTTTCTATCTTAATGGGTGATATAATGCCGACCAGATTTGAAATGGTCGTGAGATCGATTGTGTAAATAGATAGATCGATAGCTTCTATATATGAGGTTGTGTAGTGTCAACATCTGGCTTATGATTATGGAAGCCGAAAGCATTCATTCAATATCCTTGAAAATTACCACGGATGAAGATGGATTCATCTCCACGTGACACGTGTGTTCCTTACCTGTATTATCTCCCGCCGACTTTCCTTTCTATACACCTAAATCTTCGTCAAACGTACAAATGCCTTATTCAAAACTTTCACCTCATACATATTATATGTTGGTTTTAATTATAAGATTTATTAGTTAAATTTTTTTAAAGAAAAAATTAAAAAACTAAATAAATTACTTAATTATATTATATATTGTGTATCTTTATATTATATATTAATTTAAAAGAAAAAATAAAAATACAAGTACTCTAAAAAAGTCAACTTAACCTAATAATTAAGACAACTTTTATCAATGCTCGGGTAAAAGTGTAGTAATATATACAAAGGCGGATCCACGTATATTAGAAGGGGCACGTGCACCGGTCCCCCTTGACTTTTTTAAAAAAATTAATTTTAATTTTCTTAATTAATAATTTTTTCCCCTTCAATGTCAAGAGAAGATTGGAAGCAATACCAACAAGAAAAACAAAAAGAAGAGAAGATTGGAAGCAACACCAACAAGAAAAACAAAAAAAGATGAATACAAAGTTTAGAAATAAAAAAACATAACAAGAAATAGAAATCATTCACCATGGAAATCGAATTTGAATCAATATAAAATTAGAGGTGAAATTTCGGATCTATAAAAATCACAAGTTTAAAGAGACATGTTTTAGAATTGTGACCTCCAAAATTGGGAAAGATCTGTTTTCTTTTTTGAGATGAGGTGCTTTCATAGATCGAAGAGGAAGGAAAGCATTTTGTTGCTTTTTCTCTCGTATTTTAGGTGGATATTCTCGCACAAAAAATTGCAGTGAGCGTGGAAGCAAAATTATGAGTGTTTGGAAATCTAATTTTCAACCTTGAAGCTGTGGTTTTTTTTGAAGCAAGATCTCGTTTTTCATCGCATCACTCTTCTCATCACATCACTTTTAGGCAGCTTTTTGACCATTGTGATGCTTGACAAAAGTCATAATCTTTTTGTTTTTTGCTTGGTACTACTCACCTCTCTCCCCAAAAAGTCATATACGTTAATAAAATATTTGTTTTTTTTTTTCTTTTTGCATATTTATGTTAATGAAAAAATAATGAAATGATTTTTTATTTTATGCATATATTTTGCATACTTTTAAAATTGTGCAGATATTTTTTTTTCCAACATACAAACAATATAATTTAATGGGTAAAAATGTACATTCAGTTTTTTTTTTTTTAATGTTGTAATTTTTTTAATGATAATTTTACTATTTTATTTAGCAAATTTATATTTATTTTTTCTTACATATATAATATGAATATATATCTGCATGTTATGGGTCTTTATATAACGTCACTCTCTTACTTTCATTTTCTTCATTGCTTCAGCCAGTTTTCATGCGAGTTACTCTTTTGCTTCAAAAAGAAACGTGCTACATTGTCCTAAAATCACATTTGAAAACTATACGACTATGAAACTGAAAAATATAGCTAATTCAACTCAAATCCATGGCTGGATTCTATTTTTGGCCTAAGTTGCTGGCATGTCTAAAATTTGGTCCACGTGGCTGCTGATTGGATGACAAGAGCAAGACATTTGACTTTGATTCATTTGACCCAGCTGGCCAAAATCTGACGACTACCTAATTGATGGTCCCATTATACTACTGGTTCGTGCAGTTGCCGGAAATGTTTCTAAAGGGGGAGAGAGATCTTGAAGGACATGTACTAGCAGTGAACTCATGGAATTGATATCTCTCCTCTACCATTCCCCTCCACTCTCCTCCTTTTCTCTCTAAACTGCGTCACGACGTCATTTTGGCTTAATAAGGGTACAGCCATGGATTTGACTATTTTTTAACATACTTTTGGGTACTAAAAAATACTTACGATAATCTTACCAAGATCGGAAAAAATACTTTCATAATCTTAAAAAATGATTTTAGGATCGTAAAAAAATTTTTTCCCCAAAGGATTTACCTAATTAAGCATATTCGAAACCTTTTACCAAAAAAGATCTTTAGGAAATAGGTCACGCCGAGCGTGGACCTAACCTTGTTCACGCCACTAGGTGGCAATGAATAAATCAGACCCACAAGTGTGGGTCTGATTTAATCTTAAAAAAAAAAAAAAAATACTTTAAGAGCTTGAAAATTTATTTTAGGATTTTGAAAAAATTATTTTTTTTTCAAGATTTTAAAAATAAAATAATACTGAAAAAAATACTTTAAGAGCTTGAAAAATTATTTTAGGATTTTGAAGTATTTTTTCAAGATTTTAAAATAATTTTTCAAGATCATGAGGTATTTTTCTTATCAATATTTTGAAATATCTTTTTAGTATCAGCCACCACTCTGAAATATTTTTTCACGATCCTAAAATCATTTTCAAGATCATGAAGTACTTTTGAGTACCAGTTAGTATCATAAAGTATCTTTTTAGTACTTGACAGCACTCTAAAAAATTATTTAAAAAAGGAGACCAGTTGCACCCTTATTAAGCCAAAATGACACCATTTACAAAAAGGAGGGGAATGGTAGATGAGAGAAACCAGATCTGAATTTATGTGTGGTGTGTGTCTCAGCCACGTCAGCCATTTTAAGATAACTCTTAGATGCTGATGTAATGGACTATGTCTGTTTGCCAAATTAAGTGGCTTGCTCGTTGTCCAGTCAGCAACCTCGTGGACCAATGTTGGAACTTGTTCATGAAAGTTTCCAATTATTGGGATAAATTATAAAGAATAAAAGCTTCCAAAAAAAGAAAACACAGGACAGAAGGAAAAGTTGTAGTCTTCTTTTTGACATCACAGTAGTGAACGTGTTTTCCCCCTTCCCTTCTAGAAGTGTGGTTAAAAGATAAACTTCTAAAGCAACTAATGTGTGTTTGAATTAGTTTTTAAAGAATAATTTTTATAATTTATAAAGTAAATATATGAGAGAAATTTTATTTCAACTTACAGAAAAAGACTTTTTAAATCACAATTTTAAATTACCTAAATATTCAATTATAGACGAATAACACATTAGACACTTGATATACTCAACTAATTATTAATGAAGATTTAAAATAGCTGAAGCCAATTATATAATACGTAATCCAAATATACAACAACTTCTTGTCGTAATTGTTTTCAACCAAAATACATAATTTCCTGCTACATGCAAATTAGGGGTTAGTTTCTCTCAATGGGTCAAACTAATATTTAAGTGTTCACATTTAGTGCTCTATTGTATATCAAATAAGATTATCTCCAAAAGCATCGAGTTACAATAACTAATTCAAGGTGAAATTCAAGATCCATATCTAAATACTTAAAAAAAACAAATAGAAGAAACCAATAGGATTTATTCCAAGCCTTTTTTTTTTTTTTTATATCTTCTCCATTTATGCGTGTGATCCTGGGGCAAGGGCCATTTAGTAATCTTCTATGTATCATTCCAATTTTATAGGAGGTCCCAAAGGGAACTTTCTTATATTTTAGTTTTTTCTCCATTTTTTTTTTTTTATATAAAAAATTTTAGGAAAGGGTTGGGCTCACCCACAATCTAAAGGACCCATTTGTTACAAAGAAAGTATGGGGAGGGAAAGGAAAGATCTCAATTTTCCTATGGATTTGGGGTGTTTAGTGCAGAAGAAAGTTGATCAAGATCTTCCGGTGGTCCAATCTTCCCTCATTTGAGGGAAGATGCTTTCCATCCGAAAATGGAAGGAAAGCTATAATCTTCCAGGAAAGTGTCTTTTTGATGCATTTACCCCTCGAAATTCAAATATTGGCGGGAAGTTTGAGTTTGGCGAATTTTTTTGTTTTTCACGAGTTCAAACTTAACAAGAATATATTTTTTTAAAATATATTTTAGCAAAAAAAATATTTTTCTTTTTTATTTTGAATTAATTTCTTTTGAGGGTAAAATAGACATTTCCTAATTCCTTACCAACTATCACCTCTTCATTTTCTTCCTACCAAACAACTCAAACCATCTTTCCTCATCTTTCAAATCTTCCTTTCATTTCCTTTCCATTCCATTCCATTCCATTCTTCCTCCAAACTTTCTTTGTAACAAACGAGACCTAAGGGCATGGCGCTTGAAACCCAATCTACAGGGATACTGACAGAGAGTTTTCTCCAATATTTTAAGAGGCCTGATATAAGTAAACCAATATGAATCCCAGGCCCGAAATCCCGTTTAAAAAAATCTGAGGCCAACTGTGTCTATGAAAGAACTTCGAAATTGGGACCATTGAAGGCCCATCCAATTCGGGCGCGGCATCGAGATTTGAGAACGGAGTTTCGCGCCTTTCCGCTGGGTTCTCACTTCTCAGTCGCATTTCCACGAGCACTTGGAATGCAAAGTTTGATGGCGCGCTCGCTCCTTTAGTGGGACTTTGATGTTTCTCATTCCTCAATGGTTCCATTTGATCTCCTTCCCATGATTCCTCTTACATAGCTTCCCTTTTATGTTTTTTATTCCTCAAATGGCCGTTTCACCCCCTTTAGTTTTTCGGACGAATCAGTTAAATGTAGCCAGAAGCCTCTATCCTGTTCCGATCTTTGGTGACGGCTCATGTTTTTGTTGGGGAATAAGACGGTGGTATAGCAGGAAATTACCATCCTTTCGATTTTGGTGGTCACAGTATCCGAGTCGATGTATGACGACCAGCAGACGAGTACAAGACAGAAGCCGGAAGAAGAGGGTTCATGATCTTGAAATTGCGACCGAGAAGTGGAAGATAGCGTCGAAGGTCTCTTTTTAATGGAGACTCTTAAAAAAGAGCCAGAGATGATCATCCCCGTCCGGTTGCTTGCACAATACCGGAAGCAGATTAATTTACCCAAGCCCTACAGGATTTCCGATTTCATTCGGAAATCACCCAAGCTATTTGAGCTGTACAAGGATCAAAAGGGGGTATTATGGTGTGGGATGACTGAGAAAGCCGAAGACTTGATAAAAGAGGAAGAGAAGATTATTGAGCAGCAAGCAGATAAAGCAGCTGAGTACGTTATGAGAATGCTGATGATGTCAGTTGAT
The DNA here is from genome assembly GCA_019022655.1 of Acacia acuminata. Lineage (NCBI taxonomy): Eukaryota > Viridiplantae > Streptophyta > Magnoliopsida > Fabales > Fabaceae > Acacia > Acacia acuminata. Next base: position 2,513,113 of record JAFJYI010000015.1, read on the forward strand.
AAACGGCTTCCATTGGATAAGATTGCTCATTTCCGGCGAGATATAGGCTTGCCGCTGGATTTCAGGATCAATTGGGTACACAAGTATCCTCAGCATTTTAGGGTGGTTAAGTCCGTAGATGAAACGGAGTTTTTGGAGCTTGTATCTTGGAACCCTTCTTGGGCAATTACAGAGTTGGAGAAGAAGATAACAGGAGTAACTGAGAACGATTCTCACAAACCGGGTATGCTCTCACTCGCATTCCCCTTGAAATTCCCTCCGGAGTATAAAAAGGTATATAGATATGGTGGCAAAATTGATCATTTTCAGAAAAGGTCTTATTTATCTCCTTATGCGGATGCTCGGGGCCTGATAGCTGGGACACTAGAATTCGATAAGAGGGCTGTTGCTATTATGCACGAACTACTTGGTTTTACTTTGGAGAAGAGGTTAGTAACTGATCACCTCACTCACTTCCGACGAGAACTAGTGATGCCTCAAAAGCTTATGAGACTTCTTCTGAAGCACTGTGGCATCTTCTATGTCTCGGAGAGGGGTAAGAGGTTTAGTGTATTCTTAACCGAAGCTTATCAAGGTTCGGAGCTTATTGAGAAATGCCCTTTGTTCCTTTGGAAGGAAAAAGTACTGGGTCTTGCTGGTTACAGAGGAAGGAAGAAGAAGATAGAGACATTCAGTGACATGTCTGATACTGATGATAATTGTTTGTTCCAGAGTGATTCTGACGAGGAGGAGAAATTGCATGTAGAATTAGAGCAACGGGAAACCATGGATTATGAGGATGCTTTACTTTCGGACAACTCTGATATGGATGTTGAAGAGGTTTCCAGTGTATACCAAAATTCTTAAAACTGTTATTTGAGATCATGATCTTTTTAAAAATTTTCCATAGCCACTTATGTTAACTAATTAATTTGGCTCGAGAATGTAAATTTATACTTTCGGATGTATTCATTGGCCTTTTTCTTCGGTTAATTATGTAATGAATAATAACCTTATTGTTCACTTTCAAGATTCGTGATATTTTAACGTGTGGATTAATTATAGGTACAAATTTGGTTGATATATCAGAAGATAAAGAAACCACGGTAATTAAAATGTGGCTGAAGATTTAATTGGAGATCAAAAGGCATCAGAAAATTTGAGGTATTCTATCTAGAATTTTAAGAGGGGAGTGAAAAGACCTATTTCTATACCTGGGCATCGGCCCATTTGGAAGAGAACGGCTATGTTATCATCATAAATCACCATTAAAATGTGTTGAATTGTACTAGATTTATTTATATTTCACAAGTGAGGCTTGGCAATTTGGTGTAGATGGGGCCTATAATAATTTGCGTGCGGATATGATTATTTTAAACTCATTTATACGCTTTTTGTTGTTGATTTTTTGTTTCAAATGGTCATTTCTACCTTAATTTAGAGGTCACAATTTGTCGGACAACCGTTTTCAATGCTGTAATGGCCCTCAAGCCCTTGAAAAATATACGGGGACAAGCAACATTTTGTGTGTGTGTGTGTGTGGTTTGTGAAGTCCTTGAAAAATGCCAAGTGGATGATTAGTGTGCTTTAATCAGTTATGTAATATAAATTAGCATAAGCGAAGGGCATTGAATGTCAAAGCAGGAATTTAGCTTTTGTTACTAAACTGCATTGTTGCTGTCCTAGATGAGATTCCTTTGCCTTCTTTGTTAAACTCTTAAATGATATAGTGAAGAAGATAGTGGATCTCAAATCAGTTTGTCTTAGGATTGTGTTAAGATATCCCTGTGTAATCATAATTTGAAGATGTACGGATTAGCTATTTGAGGATTATTAGGTAAGTGTAGAGAAATTAGAAGATTTGGGAAGAGAAAGAGAAGAGAGGGAGAGAACAGAATTCAGAAGAGTAGAACAGAAGTATAACAGAGGAGAGAGAAGAGAAGAGATAAACAGAGGGGAAGGGAAGAGAAAATTTGGTGATGCTCTTATTCATTCAACATAAGAGCATAGAGATACAATGAAGAGTTATATACCTTATATAGGCAACACCTTAGGACCCAATCTCAAGACTCATTTAACAACTAACCAACAACTAACTTCCTAACTAATTATGGCCCAATAGAAGTAGCCTTGTGCCATTATTTCCCTAATTACTTAATTAGTAATATTTTTACATTTTTCACAGTTTACATATCAAGGACTTTGTCGTCTCAATTGTTTGCAAGCCAAGGATTTAGATATGGGCTAATCAATCTTAACTATGTTGCTTTCACTATTTAAGAAGCTGCTGGTTTATTTTACTACTAATCAACTTATGTATCTCTGTTTTTGATGAATGCATCATTTGTTTTTCAGAGGGGGATAATGTACTCAAGGGGAATAATTTGCGACATCAAACAGGACAAGTTAAGCAAAATTCTATCTAGAGCAGTAGCCATTTCTTTGTTCAACTTCAAACCTTCTAATTGGTGTTACAAATAATTCTTTTTTGGCAGACAATCACGAGATGCCCTGCATCAATTTTTTTTCACTTAATAGTACTTTTCCTTGCACCATTTTTATGTTTCTTTCTTTTCCTGAACGTTTTTATTTTGTGGTTAGATCTGAGAAATTAGAGCTGTTCATGTTTGAGATGAGTCATCACAACAGGAAAAGTAAAAATGGCCTTGAAATCTTATCCTTAATATATTTGAACGTAAAACTAAGGATTATTAAATCTTTTATTCTTTTGATATGATTATCTAACTCACTCGTATTTCAGTATTGGTAGGTTCAATTGGAGTTAGCTCTTCCAAAAGGGTGTACATATTTTACTGCATTTACATGGATTCAGACTTGAGACCTCAGCTAAAACTCTTTTTCTTATCTTATTATATGGTTAATTTGGTTCTGCCTCACTTATGGCAAGTTGACTTATATCTGTCTGCCATGATGTTCATTATGGAACACGTATACTTTCCTCCTATGCAGACTGTATTCCACTGTCAAAGTAGCCCGGAAACAATAATATCTCACCTGCCTAGCCCACTCCTATTAAAAGTTTAAGTGATGGTTTCAACTTTCAATTTCCTTTTCATAGATTAGACACTCTTATACCAAATCAGCAAATTGCATGCCAGAATTATATCCACATGTCACACGTTTTTTGCCAAATCATTGTCTAAAGTTTACCTTCAAGTGACGAAATAATTAAAAAGGGGCTTAAGTAGGGGTTATTTCAGTACCAAAACATCTCTCTCTAGATTTATATAGGCCACAACTTGAATTATAACTTGATGACCGGGGTTGATTTGTTTTCTGAGGTTGAATCTTAGGGTGTATCTATATGTGTTTCCATTTTTCATGGAGAATTCTTCTAGACATTTCTATTGCTTTCGGCTTGGGTGCTCCCTTTAGACCATGAAATGGATGAACAGGGGAGAAGGGACTGTTCTAGGCAGGTCACGTGTGTGACTTGCCTTTTCCATGCGACGTGTAAATGTGGTCCATGGACCATGGACTGTTAACTTTACAACGAAGAAGCTTTATGTAAATTGCTTGTCACATTAACATTTGTGAGGCTTATGAACATGGACTACTTGCCTTCAACTAGAGAAATTTGGTTTGTGGGGATCTGTATTCTGGTCTTATGCTTGCTCATCTTGATCTCTTAGAAAGTGAAGTACCCATACCAAAATCTTAAAATTCAAAACAGGACAGCTCGCTGATACACTGAACAAACCGACACCCTACTTCCAATTTCCAGATGCATTATTTTAGAGGCCACTCTTATGAGCGGTTGTGGTTTAGTTATCAATTGCCTATTGTGCTCTTGCTGAATATCATGAGAAATGAATAGTATAATTCATTTCTTAAATTCAGCACAATGTGAGGAACTCACACCAATTATATAATTCCACAAGAGAAATATGCTGAGCTAGAGGAGTAATGGAGAGGGAAATGTATCATGACAAATTTTGGAAGATCTCTCGGACCAACATTCAGTCTTTTATTCTTGTTTCCTATTAGAAATATGAATTACAATCTTCTGTATTATTATGTCCAATTTTAAAGAGTACATCATATAAACAAATTTTGAACATCATATCTTACTACTAGCCACTTTGTTATTTGATTAACCGGTTCAAATGATTGTGTTACGGAAGTGACATGAAATATTCGAACACCGTTGCTCTATTCGTTCAGATAAGTGTGAGAGAGAGAGCTGACTGAGTCAGATTTGTGGAATTGAAGAGGTTAGTTGATAACAAGTAAAAGGTGATGGGAAAAAAGTATGGAGCAACCGATAAACAGGTATATAAGATTAATTAAAGAGAGATGGTAGCCTAACTGTAATCTTTAATAACCAAGGAAAACCAGATAGTGGGGTCCCCTAGACGTGTGACTATTCATTATTCACGAGAAACACAGCTGGGTCGATATAAATGTTCACAAAAATATTTTTCTTAAAAAAATTATTACTTATTAGGAAAAAATCAAAGGAAAGGGACCATGCTCCACTCTTCATCTCCCTCTTCCTCTCATGAACTCCAAACTGCGTCACCCACTTACATTCAATGAAGGAATTAAATGGCGTTGAAAAGCCTCAACCACGCTCAACTTCAGTTAGGTGCTTTGCATTAACTATCTTCACCTACCCTCCTCTATATACACACGCACATGATCTCCTTTATCCCTCAAACCGCTTTTATCAGTGATTGTTTTGTGGTGATCATACTACAGCAATCACATCATGGCCAATAATGAACGTGATCTTTTTTCCACAGAGATTGTCAACCGTGGGATTGAATCCTCCGGCCCCAATGCTGGCTCCTTGACCTTCTCCGTCAGGGTGAGGCGGCGGCTGCCGGACTTCCTTCAGTCCGTCAACCTCAAATATGTCAAGTTGGGTTACCACTATCTCATAAACCATGGCATTTACTTGGTCACCATACCAGTGCTTCTTCTGGTGTTCAGCGCCGAGGTTGGCAGCCTCAGCAAAGAAGAACTATGGAAGAAGCTCTGGCAAGACGCCTGCTACGACCTCGCCACCGTCCTCACCTTCTTCGGTGTCTTCGTCTTCACCTTGTCTGTTTACTTCATGTCCAAGCCTCGCTCCATTTACCTCATCGATTTTGCATGCTTTCAGCCCAACGACGACCTCAAGGTTTCAACTTTTAACTAAAAAACTAAGTTACTTCATAATTATGTTATACTCTGTAACAAGTCCCATATCGGGTGAGGCGCCTTATAAAGCCTGGGTTCCCTAACTCCAACAGCTAGCAATCGGGTGTGGTTCTGGACTTATGCCCCTTACATACTCATAGAATCTTTGTTGAAATATATTTGTATATATTCATGCAGGTTTCAAGGGAGCAGTTCATTGAGCTGGCAAGAAAATCAGGCAAGTTTGACGAGGATAGCTTGGCGTTTCAGAAGAGGATATTAATGTCGTCTGGCATCGGGGACGAGACATATATCCCAAAGGCAGTGATAGGTTCCAGTGAAAACTGTGCAACAATGAAAGAAGGACGAGCTGAAGCATCTATGATTATGTTCGGAGCACTTGACGAACTGTTTGAGAAAACTAAGGTTCGTCCCAAGGACGTGGGTGTTTTAGTAGTGAACTGCAGTATCTTCAACCCAACACCGTCACTCTCAGCCATGATCATAAACCACTACAAGATGAGAGGGAATATTCTGAGTTACAACCTTGGAGGAATGGGCTGTAGTGCTGGGATTATAGCCATAGATTTAGCAAGAGACATGCTTCAATCGAACCCAAACAATTATGCAGTGGTGGTGAGCACTGAAATGGTAGGATTCAATTGGTATCAGGGGAAGGAGAGATCTATGCTCATTCCTAACTGTTTCTTTCGTATGGGTTGTTCTGCTGTTCTTCTCTCCAACCGTCGCCGTGATTATAGGCGTGCTAAATACAGTCTTGAACATATTGTTCGTACCCATAAAGGTGCCGATGACCGAAGCTTCAGGTTAGCTAGCTTTGCTCAAACTATATATGATGCAACTCCTTTATTAGTTTTAATAATCTTTGCTTTTTCAAGTTTCCTTATTGATTAGTCCATGCACATACGTCTTTGATCTTTTGGGATGGATCTTTAAGATGGATAGTATGATATCTATAATCTGGTAAGGGTTAACGTCAAATTTATGTTTGACACCATCCATTCGTTTCCAGCTTCGTGAGGGAAATTTATTTCGATGTGACACTTGAGTGTGGGAAGTGAGAACTATTAAGAGGTCATAACGCATAATACGCAAGTTGGTTGAGTAGTAGCTAGCGAGTCAAGGGTGGAGAACAGGATTCATAACTGTGCCAAAGAAATTAGAGTTGAAAAATTCGACCCCTTGTTAGCCAAGAAATTAGAGGAGTAAATAGGTGGTGAAGTTTCACTCTGGCTCACATACATCAGAACCAATTTCTCAACAACAACAAAACTTACATTTTTCTTTTCCTTTGTATTTATGTGCTATGTGAATTTATTAGCTTCCAATTGGTCCTACCATGGTTGTTGGGTTCCTGAATTTGTACCATGTCATAGATCCCTCTGGTTGATGAGGTTGAAAAAACAAAATGAATATAGATTCAGAAAATTTCCTCTAGCGTGTCTGATGTCTCTGAGCAAAAACACATGGTCTAGCTAATGATCATGAGTATGGCAGTTTCATGTGGACCTGTCAACATTAATGCACCACAAGTTTATAGCTAGATTTGGATCCTCTCCATTTCTTATTTTCAATCCAATATCTTGCAATCTCATTTTCCACATATACAAAAACAGGTGTGTGTACCAAGAAGAAGATGAACAAAAATTCAAAGGTCTTAAGGTGAGCAAGGACCTAATCGAAATAGGTGGTGATGCTCTTAAAACCAATATAACCACACTAGGACCTCTGGTTCTACCATTTTCAGAGCAGCTTCTCTTCTTCGCCACTCTGGTATGGAGGCACCTGTTTGGCGCCAAATCTGCAGGAGGCAATTCACCATCTCCACAGAAACCTTACATACCAGACTACAAACTTGCCTTTGAACATTTCTGTGTTCATGCTGCGAGTAAGACCATTCTTGATGAGCTTCAGAGGAACCTGGAACTTAGTGACAAGAACATGGAGGCCTCAAGAATGACTCTGCATCGTTTTGGCAACACATCTAGCAGCAGTATTTGGTATGAACTTGCTTATTTGGAAGCTAAAGAGAGGGTTAGAAGAGGAGACCGTGTTTGGCAATTGGCTTTTGGGTCTGGTTTCAAGTGCAACAGTATAGTTTGGCGTTCTATGCGTCGTCAAAAGAGGCCTTCTACCAATCCATGGCTTAACTGCATTGAAAGATACCCTGCGACTCTTTCTCAAGCTCCTTGAATGAGAGATGCAAAGTTCAAAGGATTACTATTATATCAGTGATGATCGATTAAGAAAGTTTGCGTTGATGATTAGTAATGGTTATTCTTAATTAGTGGGTCTTTTAAATCTTGTTTTGCCGTCTTGAAATTGTTTACTGCTGTTATAAAAGGGCTTATTATGGTGTGCCTCTCTACTTGTGTTTCTCTCTGTCTTTTAGTCGCATAAGATTTTCAATGTTAACGAAAGACTGTTTTCACTGATATACCAAGTGAATCCACAATATTGTTATTATGCTATTTACTTGTGATTGATTTTTATTTTTTTAATTCTTTTTACATATATGATTGAGAAGTTTGAAAACAGAGTGATCAGACGTAAATGAACCTGTTGACTGTTGGATGGTGAGTTCAACGTTGCCCGCTTGGGAAGATGATAGGCCCGGAGAGTTCCAAAATTTAGGTTTTGTCATAAGTCTACCAAATACCTTTTTTTTTTCTTTAGAAGCTATTTTGCATCAAAATCTAAATTTTGTAAAAAACTATTTTTTTTCAACTTTTTCTCTCTCATCTGCCATCATTAGTATTAGTCAATATCAAGTATTTTTTTTAGTACCTTTTAGTATCCTGAAATATTTTTTCAAGGTTAGTCACTACCTTGAAATATTTTTTCAATATCTAAAAAAATTTCAAGATTGTGAAGTTTTTTTTCAATATCCTTAAGTATCTTTATAGTCACCATTAGTACCTAAATTTTTTTTAAGATTAGCCAAGTATCCTAAAATATTTTTTTAATATCTCAAAATAAATTTTTAAGATTATGAAGTATTTTTTAGTACTCGAAATATTTTATGATCTTAAAGATTTATTTTAGGATATTAAAAAAATATTTCGTGGTAATGACTAATCTTGAAAAAATATTTTAGGTAATCGACGGTTACTAGAAAGATACTTAATAATCGACCGATCATTGAAAAAAATATTTCTCATGGTCTTAAAAATTTATTTTATGATCTTGAAAAAAATTTTCAGATCGATTAATCTTAAAAAATTTTCAGGCACTAACAAATACTAAGAAAATACTTAAGAATATTGAAAAAATACTTCATGATCTTGAAAATCTTTTTTAAGATATTGAAAAAATATTTCATGGTAATGACTAATCTTAAAAAATATTTAGGATACTAAACAAAAACGTAAGGATACTTACTAGTATTAAAAAAAATACCGATGATGATAGAGAAGAGAAAAGGATGAAAAAAATAGCTTTTACAAAACTTATATTTTGATGCAGAATAAGTTTATGGACAATTTTTAAGTGTTTGGTAAACTTTTGTCAAAACCTAGGTTTTGATGTAAAATAGCTTCTGGACAATTTTTTGAGTGTTTAGTAAAATTTTATCAAAACTTAGGTTTTGATACATGCATTGGCGGAATTAAGAAATTATTTTAGCCCAGGCCAAAAAATAAAAATATCGAACTATTTACTACATAATATCGCATAACATTAAAAATATAAATAAATAACAACGGACAATTATAAATGAAAAGATAACATGGTAAACAAAATTCTATGACGTTTGGAAGGAGACTCATTATAAGGTGCATCACTTTTAGAAATTATTTTCTTAGAAATATCACTTTCTGAAGTTATTTTCTTCTTAAAGAACACATTTATGCTTTTCTGTTTATCCTTACTCATATTTTTCAACCTACAACAAATTTGGTGACCCAGAATATATATTGATGTCAGTGTTAATTAATATCTTTTGTCACTAAACATTAATTCTTAGAGTACTACTCAATCCACAAAACTAACACTTAAATACGCATTCCACTTACCTTAATTTTTTTTTTTTTAGAAAATAAAAGAAATATAATATGAACTATACCCCAAAAATATTTTTAAAAAACATACAAGTCGATTGAATTTAAGTTAAGCAAATAACCTATTATAATCTATTTTTTTAAAAAGAAATTCATTATAAAATTATAAGATAACCAAATAATAAATCTAAATAGATTAAATTAACCATTAATCATCCTTTACATATATATAGTCATCTATTGTCAAAACTCAAAACTCTCCCAAAATCATAACCCCAAAATTTTCAATAATTAGCACAATAACTCACTAGAAAGAAAAAAATACATAGAATAACTTTTATAAAATGAGTAAGCCGAAAAAAAAGTGATTTTGAGTACCTATTTAGTCCTTAAAACGAAGATGAACAGCAGCACCAATATAAGATAAAACTAACATTTTCAATAGGTATCGCAAACAAAATTTTTTTCCTCTCACAGTAATGAACCAAACATTTCCTAATAAAAAAGTTTATAATTATAAAAAAGATAAGAGATTAGCTGGAGCCACATTATTGATCAAAATAAAATATTATTAATACATACATATAAATATATAAGCTTGTATCAAAAAAAAGAGAAAAAAAAGAAGAGAGTGAAGGCCAGGCCTGGCCATAACATACTTCCGCCACTGGATACATGATAGCTTCTGAACAATTTTGGAGTGTTTGGAAAACTTTTGTCAAAACCTTAGTTTTGATGCAAAACAGCTTTTAGACAATTTTGGAGTGTTTGACAAACTTTTGTCAAAAGTCAAAGTTTTGAAGTTATTCAAATACTCTATTATTTTTATCTAAAATCTATTCTCTAAAGATCATTTTTACCTCGTAAATTCCAAAAATTATTTTTCAAAAATTATTCTCCAAAAACCATTTTTATCTCAGTAAATCCCAAAAATTATTCTCCAAAAACTACATCCAAATAAGCTCTAGAATCCCAATCTAGTTGAAATTAAATTCATCTCAACGACCAAATCTGAACACGTCTTGATTATAATTTAAACATGACTGAATTGTTAGTTCATCCAAACAGATAGTACAGTACTAGTTGCTTCAATAATCAATACTATAATATTAGCCAGTGGGTAGGGATGGATTGTAGGTCAGGTGTGTTTTTAAAGAGGGTTTTCGTTTTCAATTTTTTTAATTAATTAAAAAAATTAGGAGAGAAAAAAACTTTTAAATTGCAAAATTTCAAATCAAGCTTCTTATAAAAAATTAATAAAGGAATTATAAAAGCAATTCACGACTCATTTTTTAGAAAATCCTTAGAATTTTGCAATTTCAAAGTTTTTCTTCTTCTATTTTTTTCCCAAAAATTAGAATGAAAATTTAATAATACACCTAATTATCGGCTTTGCTCTATTTTACAAGGAGCTCCACTCTTATACATCAAATCCTGTTTGTCTTCTATTCATTTTTCCTTTTTTAGATTTATTTACTTACATATTTACCTATATGATCTTATTTATAAGTCACTTTCAGTATATTTATATAAGAAAGAACAAAACCTTAAACTTTATTAACTTTAACATAAACTTCAATAACTTTCTAGCTTTATCCTTATTTAATATATTTTATATTTTATATATATATATATATATATATCATGATAATAAATTCAACGCAATAATATTATACCAAAAAAGTCAACAAAATAATAAATAAAAGTTAAAAATTTACATTTATATTAAAAGTTTTTGTGATATGATTTATAAAATTGAAAAAAAATTTATTTATCTCTGCCATATAAATAGGTGAAGTCAGTGGCGGAACTCTTTGATGGCCACTAGGGCCAAGATCTTATAAAATTTGTGAAAATATATATGTATTTATTATATGATATTTTATTTGGCCACAAATTGGGCCCCTGACTAATTTTTTATATTCTCTATAAATATAATGTTTGTTTCATTACTCATTGGGCTGTGAAAAGAAAGTAAAATTCTTGTTTGAGATCTAGAAAAAGTTAGTATCATCTTACATATTGTTTTTATTTGTAATTATCAGTTATTATTTATTTGTATTTTCAAGGTTATTTGATACTATTTACTAAATACTCCATCTGGTCCTTATTTAAGGAACCAACTAACAATTCTCACAAGTCAATAAAAATAGTTAAAGTCATTAAATTTGTCCTAAAATTTAAGTAATTTTCAATATTATCCCTATTAATTATACTAAACTCTAATATCATACTAATTATTATTCTTTTTTTGCTCAAAAAAGAGTTATAATTGATTTTTATTAATTATTACTCTCACTCACTACCTTTTTAATTATGGGTATACATAAAAATATTTAATGCTATTTAGAAATAAGCAAATGCCTTATAAAAAATATCAAATATATTTGTTAGTTGGTACCTCATAATAAGAACTAAAATGAGTAGTTCAATATGTTTATTTTTTTACCCGGGCTAAAAATTTTTCCTGGTTCCGCCACTGTATGAAGTATCTCTCAAATTCAATAAAATTAAGCATTTTTAAGTGTGAAATTTAAAATATTTTTAATCTAAATCATTCAAAATTTAGGTGATTCAGGTTAAAAATGAAAAAGAAGTGAACAAGCTTGTGATTTCACAACTCACAACCATAATGTTATGAGGGGAGATTCACACGAGTGAAGAGTGATTTTACTTTATAAATTCAAAGAACTCACTCTTCCAGGAAGCCAGTACTCGTATCTTGGAATTGATCTCTCTCTGCGTTTGTACTTGTGTTGATAACACACATCCGAAAACCAATCCTAATAAATTCTATTAAGAATTTGTTTAGAAATCATAAAATCAGGAGAAGTCGGAGTTGGAGTTGTTAATGCGATATAGTTGTTAGCGGGGGGTTTTTTTTTTTTTTTTTTTTTTTTAATCCTACTTTTCGAGACTGAAGTTGGAGTTGATTTTAAAATGAGAAGGATGGTGACTGGAATGGTAATTTGGTTCGGCTTAAACCAGAGACTGAGTCTAACTCTTAAAAAATGGTTGGTACGTAAAAAAAGAAAATAGACCTTTCATTTGAAAGTCAGAATCTGACAGTTCTGACTTAGGCTTCAACAATAATGTAAATGCAAAAGTTGACTAACCAAGTCAAACCTTTAATAATGGGTGCATTACTATTAACTTGTCCATAAATGAAGTCAGAAGCGCAAAAAGAAACTTGTGGGTAAAATATACAAACTTTAATACTCACTCACATTCTAATTATAAGACTAGGTTGACTTATTTTAGAAAGATTAAGAAAGTTAAATGAGTTACTTGATTATATCATATGTGGTGTATCATTAGATTATATATTAGTTTATTAGTCAAACTAATTAGTTTAGATAAAAAGAAAAAGAAAAATATTCTAAAGTAATTTAATTATTCATGTTTATTAGTCAAACTAATTAGTTTAGAAAAAAGATAAAAATACTCTAAAATAATTTAATTAAGTTTTTTAATATTTTTTTAAAAAATCAACTTGGTCTTATAATTAGGACAAGAGAGAATAATTAACACTTGCCTTGCATCTAGTGATTTTTCACTTCAATATTTCAATTTAAGAAAGAAAAAGTCAAAACCGTAGGAGTTGATATGGCCGAAAGGACCACACAAGTATTTACTAGAGGGTAGATGTATCGGGATTCTAATAATAGTGTTGTGTTAGAGATACATACACCTTTAAGCAAAGAGCTAGAAGATCTCAAACATAGATACCACCAATGTCATTGAGACCTTGATCTATCCTATCTGATGACTCATAACTCAATATGCCAAAATATATCGTTATGATTTTTGCTAGGAGAGGAGGTCCTAAAAAGAGGGCCAAGTCCAATGGACAGTCCAAGTTTCTCAAGCTCTCATCCTCAGCTCATACTCAAGCACACTTTATTAGGACTCAAACTTCTTTCCAAGACTTACAATATTGACATAATTAGTATACTAATTTTCAGTATTTTATAAACTAGATCGTGATCTTGATTCTGTTCTGTTGCACAGGCTCCTCTGATAGAGATAAGTGCAGAGCATACTTGGAATCTGAGAAGTTTAGTTTCCATTTGAGCCCCTACCATTTTATTGTAAAAATAGACAACACATCATTTCCAAAAATGCTTAACCCAAAGAAAAAGATATTGCCAGATGCTCAATTGCTTCGATAGAAAGACTGGTTCTCCCGCTATAAATTCACTGTGAGATATTTGAAAGGTCACCACAACATCATTGCAGACTTAGACTCTCAACCACAAAAGCCTCTCTCTCCTCCAAGAATCCTTTCATCCAAACATTTGTACATCTTCACCCTCTCAAATAACCCTCCTATATATTTCAATTTATCTAGTTTATCCGTCATCGGATATGATAGATTAAGGTCTCAATTACATTATTGACATTTGTGTTTGAGATCTTAGCTTCTAGCTCTTTCCCCTTTGCTTGAAGGTGTCTCTGGCATAACACTGTCATTGATTGAAAGGACCACACAAGCATTCAAGTTGAAATTTTTAAAGAGTTGTAATTGAATAAAATATTTTTAACTTTGATTGTAAAATAGTAGTATCTTTTAAAAAATCGTAGAATTCTGAACTACTCTCTCCTGTTCCATATAGTAGAGGGAAGGGGTTCCAGTTGGTTATCTCTATAACAAAGACACTGTCTCTTACCCTTAATATAAGACACAATTGATTAATTTGGAAAAATTAAATAAATAACTTTAAAGTATTTTTATTTATCATTTTTTTAAAAACTAATTTTTTGACTTATAAATTGATATACTATCTAATGATAAACAACATAGGTTAATTAAGAAATTTATTTAGTTTTCTTAATCTCTCCAAATTAGTCAATTGGGTCTTGTATCAATGACTAGATGAAGTATTTGATAGTTTTATGAATCCTTAATATAAAGTATATTTGAGAAGTTAATCTTGATCATAAATATAAGACATAGTTTACATATTTGTCAATCTTTTTAAATTTACTCTATTGATACTCCCTCAAGAATAATAAAAAATGAGAAGGAATGAGGGAATTAAGGAAGATGACAATGGTGTTTCAGAAAATAGATGTCATATTAACTAACTTCTTTAATCTAATTAAATTAGGTAACTATATGTCATATTAAAGACCAGATGAAGTATTAAATATTTTTCTTTCATAAACATAAATATTTAATAAAAGCAGTGAGAAATAGTAGAAAAATTATATCTTGTACATAGAGAGAGGGGTAACTAACTAAATAATACTACCTTCGGTCCTACATATAAGATAAAGTTTATAGTGCAATACAAACTTTATATTATATTTAGGACCAAAGAAAATATAATAGGCTGCCAATAGTTCAAACCATTTCTCTGGTGAAGGCTATTTCAAACAAAATACAAGGAAAGTAATACTAATACGTTAATTAACAGACATGCTGCCCAGTAAATTTTGTAGAGAAATAGAGTAAAAAAAATGAAAATTTCGTATAAGCGTTTCTTCTCAGAAAATGCTTTCAATCAAGGAAAGTAATACCAATACGTTAATTAACACGTGGCCCTGGAAATTTTGTAAAGTACTAGAGTCAATACAGACTTGGTCACGTGGCATTATTGGGCAAAACCTACCATGTGTCTGCATAATGCATGTATATATCTATCCAGTTACGTATCTTCTGCTTAAATACGGAATATATATAATCATCAATTAATTAGGTCTTGGTCATGAGTCTTAGAGGATAATTGCTTAATAATTAGACGAACATGCATGTGAACTAGTTTGCCAAATTAATCATTAAAATGTTTAATCATTAACAAGGCAGCTTTAGACTAACGTGGATGGAAACCATCTGTTATGTTCAGGAATCACAATAGTCGTCTTTAGCATTATTTTCTCTGAATAATCTACGTAATTTCTTCCCAAATAATAATTAATTTACTGTGCTAATTTTGAGACCCGAAAACCACGTAATACATTATGACCTTCTTCGTTAAAAATTAATAAAAATGTTAAATAAATCTTACATACAATTCATTTAAGTTTCTGTAAAATTATGGAGTATTTATGACCTTAGTTCTCTCGTTAAGCGCTTGCAAAACCCCTGTAATCACTTAAAAAAGCTATTATGTGGTTTACAATTTACAAAACTCTTCTCATGTGTTTAACTCGTATAACAAAAAAAAAAAATATTTAAAATAAAATTATTCAAACCCCCTAAGGAAAAATCATTTTGCTCATTCCGCTCAATCCAAATATATAGTATAATATAATATTACTCCAATTCTTAATATAAGAGTTAATTAATATTTTTTTGAAAAATCAATGAAGTTATATTAAATAAGTTATATTAAAGTATATATTTAGATTTATTGTTTTAACTGACTCTTATACATTGATGTATAATCTAATGATACAAAACATATGTTATAGTTAAGTAATTTATTTGATTTTCTTAATCTCTCTAAAAAAAAAAAAAAAAAAAAAAAGGCAAGAGAGACTAATATCTTAACCCAGCTATAACTATATACAACTTTATTTAAGGTTATTACCCAATATCATGTGTATCCCAATGTGAGGTGAGGCCTTTGAATAAAGATCCCATGTTCATTGACCTTGACTACTCACCAGTTTTAAAGCCTTCAAGTGCACTCTATAAATAACGAAATACGTGTGTACGTAATGGGAACACAATGGGAACACGGCTCATTCAAACACTTTCCATATATTCTGATTGACCCACATTAAATATTTCCATAGGATATTTCCCTGTGATCTTCTTTATCATTTTATGTAAGACCCTATGAAATTATACGTGAAGCACGATCGTGAAATTAAGAAAGAAATATTATAACAATTCAGCCCAAGCAAGTCAACCCTTCCTTCTATTATCCGAAATATATATGCGCTTAGGGTTTACTATATATGTTTTATATTTTTACGTGAAACTTGCATGGATCCACAGAATCTTGCAAACCATCAATCGAAAACTGCTAAAATATTCAGGAAACTTGATTAGAAAATATCGATGAAGATGATGAATGGTCATATAAATACACATTAAATATATTTTTTTTTAAAAACGCGCAATCAGTTCTAACGTCGTTATAGCTCAATTACAAAGAAGATCATCTGAAAAGCCTTTAAATATTAAACCTACCACCACTTAATTATAAAAATAATAGTTCATGAAATTAAGATGAAAAGGACATGGTCGTGCCTCTATAAATAGGTCATGAAACTGCTTTAGTTCCTATCACAAACGCTCAAGGTTCCTAAATTATTGTGTGTGCAACGTATTGCCTCTAGAGAGTTAATATATTACCAAAAACCCATATCATCATGGCCATGCATCAAAACCAGAATGTTATTGTTGAATCCAAAGTTGGGATCATTGGGGCTGGAATTAGTGGGATTGCTGCAGCCAAACAGCTATCTCATTACAACCCAATGGTGTTTGAAGCGACTGGTTCTATTGGTGGTGTTTGGAAACACTGTTCTTATCGTTCCACAAAGCTTCAAACTCCTCGCTGTGACTTTGAATTCTCAGACTTCCCTTGGCCTCACAGAAATAACTCTTCCTTTCCTTCCTACCTTGAGATTCTTGAATACCTGGATAACTACGCTTCGCACTTTGACGTGTTGAAGCTTGTAAAGTTCAATTCCAAGGTGGTGGAAATTCGCTATGTTGGTGACCACACCAACAAATCTGAACTTGGCAGCCTCCTCACTGGACGTCCTATTTGGGAGATTGCTGTCCAAAATACTCAGCTTAACACTCTTCAGGTCCTACATATATACATCATATATTTTCACTTCAATATATATTATGATTGAACCATGCATGATTTGTAAATTAACAATGATTTTACTGTGTGTATATACATATTGATATGTTGGATGGGTGTTTGTTTGGGAACAGTGGTATGCGTTTGAGTTTTTGGTGGTGTGCATTGGGAAGTATGGAGACGTACCAAGGATGCCAGAGTACCCACCAAACAAAGGTGCAGAGATATTCAAAGGGAAGGTGTTGCATACTATGGATTACTCTAAGCTTAACAAAGAAGAGGCTCAAGAACTTTTCAGAGGAAAGAAAGTTGCAGTTGTTGGCTACAAGAAGTCTGCCATTGATTTGGCTATGGAGTGCGCAGAGGCAAACACAGGTATTATATATATTTATATATATAATTAGGTAACGAGGTAAAGATTTTTGCTATGTCATCAAGAGATAGGTATAAATCTTAAAAAGAACTTCTCTACTTGTGGAGTAAGAATGCGTATATTTAATCCTCCCCAGACCCCACTTAATGGGAACCTTGTGCATCGGGCCGTCTTTTATACTTTATAATACGTAGTGAGATAGAAATACATCAAATATTTACTCCAATGACACAAATACTAAGATAAGACTCCATATCCTATGGTTGTTACACTGAGTCTGAATGCATAGTGGTCAAACTAAGCAAATACCAAGATGCATGATTGCAAAAATAATGGATGCTTTAATTTCATGTCATCACTTGACTTGTTAACCTTTTGTGTACCTAGTTCTTATTTTTAAAACTTTGGACTCAGACTAGTATTATGAATATTTATATGCTATAATCGGATAGCTGTTTTTTTTTTTTTATTTAAAAATAATAATTGGTTGGATTTGTTGAAGGATGCAAAGAAGGGAAACCTTGCACGATGGTCATAAGGACTCTGCACTGGACGGTTCCATCTTACTGGATATGGGGATTACCATTTTTCCTATTTTATTCAACAAGATCTTCTCAGTTTCTCCAGGAAAGGCCTAATCAAACCTTCTTCAAAGCCCTTCTCTGTCTTCTCTCATCCCCAATGGTACTACTACACTTCACTTTCAAATCCTCTGCGTTTACTTCAATCATATTACAGAACAGAGCAGCCTAACATGTTATGGTGTTTCTTCAACATTATTGACAGAGAAAAGCCATCTCCAAGTTCATAGAATCATACTTGAGTTGGAAGCTTCCTTTAGAAAAATACGGTCTGAAACCAGAGCACCCATTTGTGGAGGACTACGCTTCATGCCAAATGGCCATCTTGCCTGAGAACTTCTTCTCTGAAGCAGACAAAGGAAACATACAATTCAAGATGGCTTCCAAATGGTGGTTCTGGAGTGGAGGGCTTGAGTTTGAAGACAAAACCAGATTGGAGGCCGACGTGGTGATTCTTGCCACTGGTTTTGACGGCAAAAAGAAGCTCCAATCTCTTCTTCCTGACCCATTTCAAAGCTTAATCGTGGACTCCTCAGGAATCATGCCCTTGTATAGGTAAAGTTTCTTAGAGGAAAAACATCAGACAGTTTTTATCAAGTTTGTGAATTTAATTAGTTAATTTGGTTTTGTTGAACAGAGGAACGATCCACCCAATGATTCCCAACATGGCGTTTGTGGGGTATGTTGAAAGTGTGTCAAATCTTCAGACAGCAGAATTAAGATGCAAGTGGCTGGCTAGATTAGCGGATGAGAAATTTAAGCTTCCAAGTGTGAAGAAAATGATAGAACAGACGAGTGAAGAAATACAAGTGATGAAAAGAACAACTCGGTTCTATAAACGACACTGCATTTCAACTTTCAGCATAAACCACAGTGACGAGATTTGCCAAGAGATGGGATGGAGCCATTTGAGGAAGAACAATTGGTTCTCTGAAGCTTTCAGTCCCTATAGCAGCCAAGACTATGTATGAATATAACACAACACAACAAGAGGCTGCAGCCCAACACCGGAATATAATCTTGTTGCAATTAACCACAGGAATAAAGATAAGCTGTGTCCAACTTCATCACCGTCATCGATCTTCGTTGTTTTTTCAACGAAAGAAATAAGTCTAATTTGTATTTCCCTGATTCTGTAATAAAATTGATTGTTGTTTCCTCTAATTTTCCAACTAGTTTCATTTAATGTACTCCATGAGATATTGTTTCTTAAATTTATAGTACTGCCTCTATTTTTTATAGCCTATAAATACTAAATAACCGAATTACATTAATTAAAAATATCCCTAATGATAATAATTAATTAATACTTCTAAACTTATTATTCTCAACAACTATAAAGAACTTGATGTAAATATGGTGCTTAGAATTTTACACATCTCCAAAATATAACTCTTAAAAAAGACAAGACCTACTCAAAAAATTGCAAATGTAGAAAGGATAGGAGGGAGTATCATTTTTCATTCTTGCCTCGTTAATTATTAGTTGTTTTCATGGAATTAATTAGCTATTTGTCTCTCTCTCTCTCTCTCTCTCTCTCTCTCTCTTTGTCGCTCTCTCTCTCTCTCACTCACACTCTCTATAAAAAATAAATAAGATCATTTTTGGAAAATAAATTATTTATATTTATATCCCTTGTTGTTACCTAAATTTTTTTGCATAATAGGAGGGAAACAATATATATAATGTTTGACTTTATAATAGTATAAAATTTATTGCAATTTCGTCATCAATGTTGTTGGGGATGCTTATTGCTTAGCTCGCTTGACTTTTTTTTTTTTGGGACCTGAAACCCGTTTGACAATTTCTTTTCTTTTTTATTTTTGCCAACCGCTTGACAATTTCAAACTTAGGCCGCTTGTGAACACGAATACTTGGAAGAGTAATGGGAACGTGGAAACTATTTGACATTAATGACTTCAAGTGACCACTCCCTCATTTCTTCGGCATTTCAGGAAAATTAATCTTAAAAAATCAAAACTTTTTGTTGATAGCAACGTTGTCGTTTGGATTCCTGTCAAGTTTTAAGAAAATTATCATTATGTTTAGAATTGACATTTCCAAAACTTTCTCATAATTTTCTTAATTATTTTAAATAAATCCCATAGAATTCAGTATCCTTAAAAATAATAATTGCAGCATTATAGATTTTTTCAGTCTTTTTTTTTTTTAAAAAAAAAATGAATATTAAATGTAAATTTTTGAATAGTATTTCCCAGCATTAGTCTCTCATATTTTCCGTTACTGTGTTGCCTTCTCACAATCTCACCGTCTTCTTGTCTGGTTGAGATGATTTTAATGGTGTGGTCCTGAGGAGTGAGTGAGTAATAAAAGTAATGCCTGAAATCAATGAGATGACCCATCAGAACTGCAACCTTTTTTTTTTTTTTTTTTTTTTTCAGAATGCAACCTTATCTCTTCTTTCATTTCTCTTTCCTTTTTTTTCCCCCTCTTTTCATTTTCCCAATACTTTTAGCATAAAAAATGAGTATAAAATAAAACAGAGGGATCACAATGGGGGAAAAACAATATTCGTCTCATTTATTTGTGGCCTGCCCTTTTAGATATATTGCAAGCCTTCTTGATAATAAAAAAAAAAAAAAAAAAAAAAAAAGATGATGAAAATGGGATTACAGTAATAACAGTATCAATCAAATCCCCTAAGGGGGAAAAAATAACAGATACCAAAAGGATTGATTTAACCAAAAATAATCAAATCCTTGTCACGCTAACCACTCCTCATCCATAACACCTTCAATGTCTCCAATGTCCATGCTGTTTTATAGTCATGAAAATACCAAAAAATAAAAACAAGGGATGTGAAAAAGCCATGTAAAAGGATCAAACAAGTGTAAATAAAACAATTTCTCCAATTTCTATCTTATTTTTGTTCCCCTGCATCTAATTTTTATCTTAATTGAAATTATTATTAAACAACGTGTCGCATAAAGCCAGAGCATAGTTATCTCCAAAATGAACTTATCTAGGAAGTTCACAAAGAAAAGCAATTTCAGAAGGGGTAGAGAGAGAGAGAATTCTGGGTTTTGTCAAGATGAATCAGCTTTAACAAGAAAAGCCCATAAGTTGTCTGACACAGAAACACTGTACACTCATCATCAAAATTCAACAGAGCCAAGCATCACAGTTTAACTGTAGAAATAAAGAATTGCTTAAATTACACTGAATAAAGAATTATTTGAACATGATAAGATATGATTCAAAGATGATTAGATGAATGGTAATAGGACCAAGTAAGAGAACCTCTGCTATGAATTGACTCTGTTCTCTTGAGCTAAAAACAGTGTTTAACTCTTCCCACTTGAAATTGATACTGCAAGAAATTCTCATTTAATCAATGTTCCTACCAAAGTCAGACTCATTAATCAGTCTGTTCAGACAACACGGGCTTCCTTTTTGAATAACAAGACAACTTTTTTTTCCCAGATGTGTTTGTTTCCAGTCCAAAAAATAAATAAATAAAGTAGCTTTTGATCAAACTGGTAAATAAAAGCAAGTTTCTTTTCTTTCTATTTTTGGATACCATAAGTTTCTTATATAAATGGTAAAAGATGCAATTTCTTACATTATGAGGGGCAAGGAAAAAAAAAATATTTTCAAGGAAATCCGATGGCTTTTAACTTCTGATAATAAAACAATGGCATCCATACATCACTGATCAAATGATTTCACCGGGAACAAGCTACTTTTTACGAACAGCTTTTTAAAGTGTTTGAACATAAACAAAAGAGACCCCCAACAATCCCAAATATGCTTTCATGATATTGATACCTGATAACAACTTAAGAACATTGACCAATGAGCCAGTAGAATAGCCTAAACGCATCTGTAAGATTTGCGTTTTGAAAGGCGATGGGTAACACCAAATATCCCAAGAAAAAACAAAATGCACAGCAAATTATTAGCCAGACAAATATTATACAGAAAGATGAGAGTTGAGACCCAGTACAATGTCTCTTGCTATGTTACAAAAAGACTAGCAACAAACTACAAACTTTCTTCTTCCTTTTTCCATAGCATGTGAAACCAAAAGAAAAAAGAAAGACTTTCCTAATGAAATTTATTAATGAAATTCTAACACTTGCGGTCAAACTTACCAAGGCAAGGTGGGATCTTGGAAGTAATCTTGTGAGCACTGTTCTAAGCAGCTTTCATTTGCATTCAACCATGCTGGGAAGTCCATGACTTCCTCAAAAATATGGTATGCATCATCTTCATGCTTATCATCAGTTGCTCCATGTTCCATGCTCTTCAAAAACCTAAACCACCATGCTGATGTGACCAAATTCATAGTGTCATTCCATTCCATTTGATATTGCTCTCCTACTGATCGGATCTCTGCCAACCCCTCATCGTCCACGGCTGTATGCAGGCCCCCGGTAGCCTGGACTGCAGCACGGGAATTAATTGTATGGGCCACTGCAGCAGTCCCCTCTCCCTGTGAGATTGCAGCCGAAGGAGTTTCCTGATCAGAAGCAATAGATGGTGAGGGGGACAAATACGAGTGTGATGATGTGTTGATGTTGTCAAGGTATAGGGCAGCATTTAAATTGGTGAAATCATGAACATTGAGATTCAAGCCCAAAGTCTGATTCGGAAGCATGATATTTGGGGTTTCGGGCACAAGGGTTGGAGCAATTGGAGAAGCACCAGAGCAGGTATAAGAATTTGAAAATGATGGAAGAGGATGAGACAACGATGAATAAGAAAAAGCATCCATGTAATTTGAGAAATTGGTCGTGCATGATGGATATGATCCAGGATTTCTCCTAGACTTGACTCTTCCATCTTGCTCAAAACTTTGGTGCTGCAGAGGCTGGAGGGATACTGATGGCTGTTGCTGAGCTTCGTGCTGCTGCTGCTCATTAGCTTGTTTCATAGCAGCTCTGTGAAATTTCAGGGCGGTGACAATCTCCCTTCTAGCCTCTGCCATATTCAGAAGCCTTTCCTGGTAAGGCCTACTTGTGTGCAGTCTCCTCCTGACTTGTTTCTTATGTTGTCGGGGTTGCGTGGGTTGCTTTGGCTGATGGCCATCGAAAACTCTATCTTGTTTGGTTAACTTACGAGCTTGGGAAGTATCACCAGCAACAGTACAATCTGGGTTTCTAGGGTTCATGGAGTCTTTTGTTTTTGACGTCGTTAGCTGCTTCACTAGGTTTCGAATGTAAGCACCAGAGAGATGGGGCTCTTCTTCAAGGTTGCAGAGTTTATCTAATTCCATTCCCTCTGTTTCTTTCCTTGAAAACGAGGGATTCCTCAACCCTGTTATATGGTTTTTTATCTGCTTTGGTGCAAGTAGAATTGAGCGAGGAGGTGAAGGGTTGGTGGAATCATAGGTTTTCTCCTATAATTCTTAGAGACAAAGTACAAAAAGCAGAGGCAGATGCTGATACAGAGAAGTCCTGGTCTTCTTGGATGGCCTCATGGGTGTTATAAATAGTTGGGGACAGCCTAGGGCTTTCAAAATATTTGTTTTTTCCTTGTTTTGGCAAATTACTTTTGTTACCATTTTTATTACCCGCTTTAAATGGATTCTTCTAATTAGTGGCCTTATATGGCGTCTCCTTCCTCTTCAGGAAACGCCTTATTGGTTCATTTCTTCAACAAGAAGCAATATTGTTTTCAGTATTACAAATTGCAATTTTCATCCACTCAATGGAAAGGGAGTGTGTGTGTGTGTGTGTTTGAACTATCAACTATCAAAGAGAAAATCACAAATTACACAAACATAATCAGTAAGAAATCAAACATTATTGAGTGAGTGGCAGGAATATAATAGGACTAATCAACAAATGAGCAAATATGAAATGTAAAAGCAAGGGAATCAGTCTATAGTTTGATGAAAGAGGGCATAGTAGCCAATAATTAAGGATGGAATTATTGGCGGAATAGGCCATAGTAATAGGCAGAGTGTATAAGAAACATCGTACAACAGCGGCCAAACAAATTCGCGGTGCCAATATTAAGGGCCATTATGATGAGGGAAAAAATTATCCTTTGCAGTCTTTGATATATCTAAGAAGCTGAAAGGTACAGGTGTAAGGATTTTTCATTCACTAATTTCTTAATAGGTTTTACACACTTTCTTAATTCTATATTTTGTACATGATCATAAGTCTTCCATGTATGTATACAATAGTATCATGTCTACGGAAGATAGATATACTCATGGATGAAAAGCAAAAACCGCAAAGAGAGCTTGCATGAAACAAGTAGAATTTATGATTTGCCTATTCATTAACTAGAATTATGAATTTTCCTCTGTGCTCTGAAAAATTAACACTCACATAATCAATTCAAAAATACCATAACCCAAAAAAGAAGTGCTTAGTTTCCTTACTGAATAAATGAAGATGAGATTGAAAACGCAGCCTATAATTGCTATGACATTAAGATATAACAGGAGAGACTGCAAGGAAATGGCATTGAACAATTATTGGCATTTCAATTCAGTGGTATCTTGCCTGCAAGTACTATGGGACCAAAGATTCCAAGATGACATCAAGAGCCTATAGAGAATGACAGAAGAATCTCCATGACTGTTAAACCTTGTCTTTTTTATTATGTATGCTAGTAAAACACCATTTTCCCCATTTTAACAGGTTGAATAGTATTAGGATCGGTTCAGGGAACAGAGAACTTGGACCTTTTGAAATACAAGACAGAAACACTCCATACCCTCCTTGCCATGCCTCTCCTGTGTCTCTCTAACCCATGCGCTAGCTCATGCTTCCCTTGTATAACTTTTAAGTTCCATTATTTACATTGCGAAGACAGAGACATGGAATTAACCATAATCTACATCCAGCAACAATGGTCTAAAAGGCAGGATGATCCCAAACAGACATAGGAAAGAGCCGATATTACTACTATATGTATCAAGGGAAAGGAAGGATAATATACGTATGGAGAAACATAATTGCCTTTAGTGTTAACAATCAAAACAAGAAAAACTTCTACTAAACATAGCTATCTGGTACAAAGTGTCTCAAGGTTACGTACTCAGTAACAAAACATGTGAGGAGAGATGAAGCAGCAAAAGACAACATAGCTAAAATAGAACTAAAGGCTGCCGGTGCACAAACCTCCCACCAGGTGGGGTCGATACACAACCCTACCCAGCAAGCAAAGGGGCAATTCCTAAGCTAAAACTAGAACTAGAAATGAAAAAATGAAAATTTCTCCGTCCAAACTTTTAAGTTCAAGTGCATGACTGCAGAAGGAAAACACAAAAGATGAGAGAGAGAGAAGGATATTATGATTAGCCATAGACTAACAGAACAATTAGCTAAGAGGCTGAAGCATCTAAACCCGAATATTTAAATGTTTTTATTTTAGTAACACTGATGCAAATTCACACCACCCCCCCAAAAAAAAAAAAAAAAACCACCACAAATTAATGATTTATGACATTGGTTTTTTTCAGGAAGTGCTATTGGTCCAGTCGCCTGAAAGAAGACTTCAAAATGTTATTGTCCTCTTGATGTGGCTTCTGAACTCCACTACATTGCGAAGCCATAACATCATGATTTATTATGAGTATGACTACAAAAATGCAAATTCAACCTCTTCATACATCCTATATGATATCCTCGCATATAATATAGCTTGCTGATCAAAAGATTTGTTCTTTTACTTAATTAGTGTGTTTATATATTGTAATATCTATAGACATCATAGGATCCAAAACTTCACATCTAGATTAGTATTCGGGTTAAATACCACAAAAGTTTTGCTAAGGGAGTGTCCAACACCCGAAAGTATTTTAGGTATCATTTTTGCCCCGGAAGTTTACAAAATGGAGCAAATATGCTCTGAAAGTTTTTTTTAGGAGCCAATTTGTCTAAACTTCTAGGGCAAAAATTATACCAATCCAACGGTCACAATCAACTGATGGGTAAAATTGTTATGTTTGCAAACTTCCGACAAAAATGATACCCAAAATACTTAGGGTCTTTGGGTGCTCCCTTAGCAAAACTTCCATGACAAATTAGGTCTTTAACCCTTAGTATTCTCATCATATTTGAAGGAAAATCGGGATTTTACTGCTTTACTAAAATAACAATAGCTGATTTGATCTTATGAGAGGTGTAGAGTAAATCATTGAAGAACCAAAAAATACTATCTTTTATATGTGATGATGAGGCCTAAGACTAAAATTATATCAAAGAATATAGCCAATGAGCTTAGCTAAACTTCCATGTTCATTTCTTTATCTTTCCCTACAAGATGTGCATATTGGTATCCTCCAAGATTTACCGAGGAAGGTCTTCAACCAAAGATGTGATTACACCAATAATCCTTTTTGTCAAGATAAAGTTCAAACATGGGGTTGGGTTGAATAGAAGAGTATGAAAGATAAAGTTCAAAAGAATACTAAAACCGCAACAACAACAAAAAAAACAGTGAGAGAGATAAGGAGGAAAGGGAAGTGGAGAGAGAGGAGAAGAGAAACAGGCCTCTTGTGGTTGAGTAAGCAGTGGATAACATCAAAGATGGATGGATATTATGGGCTTTCTCCTTCACTCTGGTGCGAGAAAAAACCAAAGCATAGCAGCCAAGTTGAGCCAATGGGAGAAGCAGCAGGTGCAGTTGCCCCTTTCAGATAAAAATTTAAATTAAAGGAAGAAAAGAAGCCGCTTTGGGCGAATCGCAGACGCCCACATTCATCCACTTGCTCCCTTTGATTGCTTCTCGTCTCTGTTTCGGTCCAAAACCAAAACCACGAATGGATCCATCCCCTTTTGCATGCACCCGAAGATAACCCTAATTACCGCCTCCCACCATTTACTTGAACCCAATTTCTCCGCCTCTGTCACACGCCATCCGGTTCATTGCCAAATATCACTGCAGTGGCAGTGATCATTGAATAACATCATTAATTAGGAGCATTCATACATGAAGCCTCTCTTATGCTGTGGACTGTGAAGTGAACCCCACTCTCATGGAGCAATAACCTCCCTGCATCTTGTGTCCTTTTCGGAGGAGGGTAACCGCGCGGAGATTATTACTGTACCATAAATTTTTGTTGTTGGATAAATGTAAAAAAATAATGATGAATTTTTAGCCAAAGTGTATTCATAGTCATGCTTAGTCTCGAAATGCAAAAATACTCATAAATATTTAAAATTAGATGAAAAATATCAGCATCGTTAAATTTAAAGTTATTAAACCAGATTAGTCATTGAACCAATAGGGGCACTGAGTCAAGCATAAGTGGTCGAAGCGGAACTAAATTGAGGTTAGACTAATAAGAAAGTGAAGATTTTCGATTATTAATATGAAATTCTTAAGAAAATGGGAAAAATAAAATCAATTAAAAAAGTGAAGATTTTTTCCGATTATTAATATGAAATTCTTAAGAAAATGGGGAAAATAAAATCATTTTTTTAAGGGAGAAAAGTGAATCTGGCTGATGCCCAGACTAGACCAGTTTATTGACTGGCTCATTAGGTTTTGGGTTAAATCGATCAATCTAGCCGAAGTTAATAACAAGAGTTAAATTAGATGTAATGTCGTTACATTTTATAGTTGGGCACACCCACTTTTCACATATGCATAAATATTTTTACACCTGCAAAATATATATATAATGTTGGCCGCACTTTTCTAAAGGTTTATAGGTATTCTTTCTCTTTAACCTGAAATTTTTAACACTTTTTTTCTGGCCAGTATTTTGAACTGTTTGTTTAACTAACTAAACTCTTTTTTTTTTTTTCAAGTTTAACTATCTAATCTGGGTCTTGGGCTATTTCGATTATAATGGTTT
This sequence comes from Acacia acuminata, assembly GCA_019022655.1. Classification (NCBI taxonomy): domain Eukaryota; kingdom Viridiplantae; phylum Streptophyta; class Magnoliopsida; order Fabales; family Fabaceae; genus Acacia; species Acacia acuminata. The sequence continues at coordinate 2,540,769 of JAFJYI010000015.1, forward strand.
TTTTTTTTTTTTTTTACAATCGTGAACCAGCTAGACTTTAAAATGAGAGAATTGAATCTAAATCACACCACCTTCAGAGAGACTAAAGGGAAAGGCATCCTCGTAGCCCACCCGATTCATCGGAGCTTTATCCCGACTAATCCGGAGCTGACACATGTCGCGCACCTAGCTATGAGAAGTCACAACGGAGGTTTTTTCAGATTCACAAGGCTCAACCCGGACTTTACGTAAGTGACATGTCGCTACCACTTCATGTCAACCCCCGTTGGTAACCTTATAATTTATTTGTGTGCAATATATATTAAACCATAGCTTTCATTTTTAAGGTTGTAAATAATAATATATATTTATGTCCATTATCATAGGTATATATGATTACTTGATTAGGGTGCTTAGTTTCCAAAGGTTGAAAGAAGCTCATTATTGAATTTCATGCTGTTGATCTTATTCATTAGTTGGAATTAATTTTTTTCCATCCAATATCTCAAATTAATTAATATTTAATCTTGCATTAAAAAATATTTTTCCTGTAACCCCAATATCCTGGAAATTAATTAATCGAGATATTGGATGCAAAAAAAATTCTAGGATGCAAAAGATATAATCTAATCTCAATAAATAGAATATAAAAAAAAATTACAAAAAAATGTCTAATCCCTCTAATTAAAGGGAAAAGCACCTAAAAAGTACTTAAAAAAAAAAAAAGCACCCAATGTGAATTGTTGAGCCACCACTTTTAAAACTAGTTCAAACTCAATATTTATTGAAATCCTTCAGTGAAGGCTCCACATCAGAATATTTTCTTCAAATCTGTCCTTAAAATCCATACCGTTCTTGCTTTTGCCTTGGTATGCTATATTAGTTCTCATACTAAGACGTTTAGCCATGATTTTACTGATGTTTCAGTTAAAAAAAGGTGCTTCCCTTATACATCATCGTATGATATCTTAAATTGCTGGCTTGATTATCTTTATGATATAAAACTTACTCACCATCTGGCTTGATCATCCAATTTTTTTAAAATAATCTTTTAATTGATATAGTTAATTAAGGAGGAGATATGAATTTTTTTTTTTTTTTTTTTTTGGGGGGGGGGGGGGTTCAGAGTTAAAAGATATATTTTCTAAAAGGTGTGATCAGTAATTTATTAAATTTTATACAGAGTTTTATGAATATCATCAATGAAATAATATCTAATAAAGAAAATGGTTAAATAGCAAATCCGTCATAGAAGTATAGGTCTAAGAATGATATTGCTTTAAAATTTTTTCTTTTAAATGTTTTTTTCAAAGTTTCAAAACGTAGTAACGTTATTTTATTATGTTAAAAAACTAACGCCGACCGTGTTGTAAAAAAATGACGTTGATCGTTAACTTTTAAACGGAATTATGTAACATTACCATGTTTTGAAACTTAACATTGAAATATGAAAAACTTTTAAAATAACATTGATTTTCAACGAAAACTTCTTATATAAATTTGCTACTTAACCCTGAAGAAAACAAAAGAGAAGGCATATTCAGTGGATCCACCGCCTGCAAAGGGAGTGACGGACATGATGTGACCACTCATAATCAGGCGGCTAATCTTCTTCCCACCCAAATTGCAAAGGGAGTGATATCAATATGCGGCTTTCACTAGGATAGAAATTTAGCAAAGGATACCTACAACAAATGGTCCAGATGTTTGTTGGGTGACGTTTATATATAATCTCACCTTGAATTATCGAATAATCGGTGGAAACTATTTTCTTAAAGTGATTTATAATATATGAAATAAATATGTGAAATGAGTTTTTTCTTATTTTATGTTAGCATGTTTTTCAAACATTAACTCAAACAATTTATTATAAACAAATAAAGTGACGTAACATGTATTTATTTAACACTCCTTCAATCCTTAATATAAGACATAGTGCAATTTATTTAGGACCAGAGGTAGTGCCTTAGTTGGATGTCAACGCTCAAGCCCTAAACCTCTCATTAAGCTAACACAATCATATTAATGAGTCTTTTCCAAATAAAAATATAGGTGAGTGGTGTTTCAGGTTTTATTAGGGTTATAGCCTGTCTTTAGACATTAAAAAAAAAAAAAAAAAAACAATTTTAAAGGTAATTATCAATTGAGCATCAACAAAATTCTCATTCCCATAATCATAACTCAACTTTTTACTAATTGGATAAACATTTATTAGCTTATTAAAAAGTGATTGTTTGTAACAATATTTAGATGCAATTCAATTTTGGTCCAAAATTAAGCCGTTTAGATTATCACAAACTCACCAATTCCACTATTCTTTTGTGTGTCCAAAATTGCCCTTTTGGTAAGAGCCAAATTTAATTGATTTAGATGCGTGTGGGGAAGGTGGGTAAGATGAAAATTTAATGAAAGGTGAGACACACTAGGCCTACCTACAAAATGTAAGGTCACTTTCGGTATAAAAATAGGGGATGGGGACAAGTGGGACCATTATTTTCCATGTTCTTATCTGCCACCAACCCACTACCAAACTTCCTTGCGCTTCTGCTGTGCACTAATTCTAGACAACGACCCCTTCAAACTGCTCAACCAAATTTCTCAATTAAGATCAACATGAGAACTTGCAAGCCAACAAGACAAAAGAAAGAGGTACCAACAAGTTTCTAGAATCTAATCCAACCATACCCACCAAGCTCCTTTTCTTTAACTATGGTGTCAAATGACAACTTGCCACCAATCAAAAACCAAAACTTTATGTGAACGCCTCCTCCTTTCCACCGTTTGGATTTGAATCCCCTTCAACGGTTTGTTCGTGTCACATTTATTCTAGTACTCACAAATATAATTACATCATTCATCACAATTTACATTTTGGTCAAACTGAATTAAATGACAATACTACGGGTAGGCAAAACTAAGGGGTGGTCCAAGGAAGATGTCTCCAAGTTTGACTTTCATACTAGTTATAAGTTTATATTAATGTGTTGAGAAGGGTTCACCAGGTTTTCATCTATTCATTTAAGGTTTTTGTTTCAACAGAGGAAGGTTGTCTCTTTTCTCATAAACCAGCATCATCCTTGCCCGCTTTCTTCATTGCTGCGCCTACCCACCCTCCTCCTCCTCTTGATCATCAATGTTGTTTTCCTCAGCACATATTTTCAATTTTAAAAAACGTACAATGTAATAACGCACAATTGATATTACGCTATTTAATTGGGAAAATCACTGTTAGGCCCCACCTACAGAATTAATCACAAAAAAGTCTCATACCAAATTCTCCTCACAAAAAAATCCCTAGGAGAGACTTTTTATTGATTAATTGCTGAATTTCCCTCACAAAATCATTATCAAAATAGATTTTCATGTTGTCAAAATGAATTTATAAGTTGTTAAAAAGTCCCTATAAAAATCTCATTGTGAAAATGGACTTCTAATGTTGTTAAAATAACTTTTTGCATGTTGTCCAAAAAATTCTCCAAATTTTTCCTCCAACATATAGAATTTTAGAAACCTGGATAATTTTTAATAACATAAAAAAGCATCTTCACAAAGAAATTTTCATAGGAACATTTTAACAACTAATAAAGTCATTTTGACACCATCAAAAATCATTTTGACAAATTGACTTTTTTGTGCAAATATTCCGTAACTTATTTACAATTAATCACAAAAAAAATCCCTAAGGAATTTGGTGTGGGACTTTTTTGTGATCAATTCCTTGAGACTCGACAGTAATTTTCCTTATTTAATTTGGCGTGTTGTCAACAACTACCTCAGTGACTCCGTGACAGCACTATTTGCCAAGCTTAAATGACATTTAATGCCCGAGGCCGGCCTTAACGTATTTTTGTGTGCGCTCAATTTATATAGTCAATAAATATATTCACTATCACTGCAAATTTGATACCCGTTTTAATCTTACAATTTGAATGCATAACACGAAAACCTGTAATATTTGGATATCAGTTTCTGTGAATGGTATCCCGTTGCTGAAGCAAGAGAGTCTTCCCTGTCACTTCAACTCTCAAGACGCCTGAACCAGTCACTTATAGTCCTGGCGAGGATTTTAGTTTCATACAGAGAAAGAGACTTGAGGCCTTGAGCAATAGCATCTGCTGGAGTATACAAGTCACCCACTTGCCATTTTGGATCCTGATCGCCCAGCACAACCAGAACCAGTCATGGAATAGCAAAGCAAGAATACAGGATTACATGAATTCCTAGAAATCCACCGTCAAGCCACAATTTCACAGAATATGTTTATTCAGACAACAAAAGTTTGAGGAGAAACTTTAATTGTCTAAATAAAAGAATAATAATACAGGAAAAGTTTTATTCTTCCACAAAAATAGAAAGTAAATTGATAAAACTTTTTTCCCCTTTTGATTCTGCTTTTTCCAGACAACTTATTCTTAACGCTTCCTTTACAAAAATCTATAGAGATGCTTCAGCCTGAAGGAATTCTCTGTTATGAAAACCCAAAAAGGATGCAGATCCCACCAAAAAGGAAGAGTACCGCCACAATGGAACATAATTTTGTAATGGGAGGAGGGCATAACGGACTTTTACCTGTATGCAGGGTGTGATGTGGTTACCACTTAATTGAACTTTTTCTAGTGTACCACCCAATGAATCCACACGGTGCCTCAATGTTTCTTCAAGTATATCTGTCTCATCAATTGTGTCAGAACTGAATTTCACCTGGAGCGATTAATAGATGCACATCAAATATCTTATAAATGACATTTAAACTTTAACAATGTCCTAAAATATAAGGCAGCATACAAACCAGCATTGTGTGTTCAACATTGTATGAACTCTTGAAGCACTCACGGTTTTCAGATGGAGTTGGCTTAAACTCTGATACCCCTTGCGTTACCTGACAGCGATAAACAGTCATTCTCAAATTGAAACTCCAAATATGTCCATAAGTCAATGTCAAAATTGGTTGTCATCATTTATTTATATATATAAGGAATTACAAGCATCCACAAGAAGCATAACAATCTAGAATGGACTCATCAAGGATTGTTACAGTATTCTGTGAAAGGTCTGGACAGCACATAAAAAACGTGTAGGCATTGAAATCAATATCACAACATTAACATGATCTCCAAAATATGTAATTAACACACACCTCATTCATTACTGATGGCACCTGATCAACAAATTTAGTCAATGAAGTTATAACCTCCCGCTCAGTTTCTTGTACAATTGATCCAACAGCATTCAACATTGTCTTCCATGCATCTCCTGCATATAGGATGACCAGTACATGTATCAAACATACACAAGTTCAAAACACATGCGGATCTATACGTGCACTAAATTATTACAAGAGATGGACAAGAATTTTGGGTTTAACGTAGTGCTGATAACTTTTGTCCTAATCAAGGAACTTGGGGATGGAATGGCTTGGCCATGTTTAACTGGTCAGAAATTCCAAAGCCAGGAAACGGGGTGACCTTGACAAGCTTCTTCTAGCTTTGGCAATTGATGCCCCATCTTAAGCAAGGAGATGGAATGTCTATTGTCTACCCAGCCAACAAAGTGAGGTGAGTCCATCCCCTCGGAGATTTACTTGATGAACAACTATTGTCAAGAGCCGTACCGTGCCACTTCGGCCTTTTCTGTGTGGGAGCAAACATGATTACAATATTGTACATATATTCTAGTTATTTTTCTTCTCTCATCAACTTCAGTGACCAATGAAATGACAAATTAGTGGGGTCATAAGGTGATAAAAGTGATATGTTTAATGCCCAAAAGAGTAAGATACAAGCTTTCAAGTTGAGAAATATAAAGCTTACACAATTACACTACACCTCTGCAATGCAAACCATCATAAGCAAGCTAATGAGCTACCTGTTGCATCTCTAGCCATTGCATACGCAGGAGTTGCTACCACGGCCGGCATCATCTGACTGACGACAGGACCCAACTGCAGAACAGTTCAAGCAAACCTTCAGAGCACAATTTAGACAAGAAACTCAAACACAAAAAGCCCAATTTAATCAAAAATTTGATTATGAACATTAGAATGCCTTTGCATCACAGCTTCTCTATCAAACAGCCATACGAAGTGGGTGAATGAAGCAATTTACTCCAGTATGTTGAATGCTATACAGAACACGGTATATATAGGGAAACTATCAACTCCATTACAATTACCACCGTCATTGATTTTCCTTAACCAACTAGATATTTTATCTAGATTGCTTGTAAGTTTTTGGTATGTGAACTGAACTTTATGGTGAGTATGAATGCTACACTTGTCGGTACTAAAATGGGAAAGTAGATATATTGAGTTTACATGCCCATGTTCATATATGGCATTAGAAAAGACTGAGGAGTTATCTTAAAAATGGAATTGGATAGACAATAATTTCTAAAAGTCAAATATATTTTAAAAAACAAATACTATAGTCCATTCGGGCGTTTTTCCAACATGCCCATTTAAAGTTTTTAAAATACTTTAAATTATTTCCATCCTGAGTCAATAAAAATGTATAAAATCTCAAGGAAAAGATCAGATTCTAAAAGAAGCCAGTCCACACCAATAAATATTTCTAAAGAAAATATTCAGTTCAGAAGATAAATGTGAATCCAGGAATAGAATACTGTTTATGCTTAATGATGTAGAAAAAGTTCATGCCTTGGAAACCGATCACCTACAATTTACTAACACTCGATAGAACTAATTCATTACAACAGAGAGAATTCGTTCTAAAGGTAGCATACAAAAACCCTTTAGTAAATTCAGCATTCAGAATTCAATGAGTATTAGTATTAATACCTGCTCAAAGTAAGGAACTGCTTCTGTAGCTGGCCTGTTGTTGTATGAGATTATGGCATTAGCCTTCCACAAAAGACATATACCTTTTCGTCATGCTCCTTGAATTGCTATTAACTCTAAGTTATTTTGAAATAGAAAAAACTTCATAATTTGGCGTTATGCTTCCGCAAAACAAAACACAAGTACTAAAATATGTATACAATACTATTTTCAGAAAAAGCCTGGAAATCAATTTGTGCACAGAAGGAGATAAACGTGCTCTTGGTGCTGCAGAAGAAGGGGGAACACCTTGGGTATCTTCTCAGAAAAATAGCTCCCAATGAGTAGCTGAAGAAGCGCACCGTTGCTACAGATTCAATACAAGAAATAAATTATTTTCTAGCCACGGATTGCAATAAGATTGTTGCTCAATAACTCACTCACTTACCTGTGGCCGACGGAGAAAAGCGGAAGCTCCCCGAGCTGGGCAGGTGACAAATTGGCTTCAGGCAAACCAGAAGTCAGGATTGTATCGAAGCAAGCCTGGAACCTTTCATGTACTTGTTTGGTAGCTTGCGCATGGTCAAAGGTCACATTGTAAGGCACCAAAACAACTAGAAAACCTTCCTTTGCCAGATACTCGACTAAATAACTGCAACAAACGAATTAAACAATGAAATCACCGCGCCAATGTCAGAACTGCAGCTAGTAAATAGCAATGAATGTACGGTACTATAATGGACAAGAGAAAATACCCGTAGGTTACTTCAGGAACAGCGCCAATGAAAGCTCCGCCCAAGAATTTGATGATAGCACGAGGCCTGCCACGATTGGGTGTGGGCGGAATCACCAAACAGGAATCCAGCTTTATAATCTTGTTATTGAATCTGATATTGCTATCTCTGCCTCTATACGTATTGGAAACCATCTTTGTTGCTGACGCCACCATTTTAGGACTCGGAGTATGAGACGATGTGTGGAAGTGTAAGTATTTATCCGAAATCACATGCGGGTATCTTAATCTACGAGAGCTCAACAGATCCTTGGTCTTCTTCAAAGAGAATGTGCATCTGGCACCTAAGCCTGAGACGGAGGAAGAGGAGATGGCTAGCTCCATGACTGTGTAACCAACTAGCTCGCTAGTTAACTAGTTTGAATGTTTGAAGACGCCGGTCCAAAAATTTGTTGAAGAATGAATTTATTTTCGTATGTTTGTGATGGGATGAGGAGGTAGTAATTACGAATTTTCTTGGTGGCCAGAAAACGGACTTCAATTTGGGAAAATTCCTTCGAGTCCAAATAATCAATATTATAAAAAAAACAAAAAAAAACAAAAAAAATTCACATGTGAGAAAAGGTCATAATTGTTAACGTGTTGATTTAATTGTTAATATTATATTGACATAATTATTAACATATACTTAATGGTTAATATTTTATTGATATAGTTGTGAATGTTAAAAAAAAAATTAAGTCTTTTTTATATATATATATATATATATATAATATCTTCATTACTTGCCTCAAGCACTTTCCCTTTCAATTTCCATGAAATGGGGAAGAGTCAGGCACAAACATATGCTGATGATTTTGCCACGATGGTCCAGCGGATCCGCGAGTTTGGCTCTTTTTTGGAGAAATATTTTAATTCGGAATATTTAATGAGAAAAATCTGACACTGTAAAATTACAAAACTAACCAACAAGAGTCTTTATTTCACATTTTCACCCTTCGACCCTTTCTCTTCTCTGTACGGGATTGGTTCCAGGCTTATACAATTGGGGAGAGAGACCTGTTAGGAACCAGCATCATCATCATCATCATCACGCGTAAATGATAAACATTAGCGACAAAGTAGATTAAGATTTATGACCGAAGCCAACAAAAACATCATTTTGAAGGGATGAATAAAACTTGAGACGTACTTAAAACCATCAATATATATAATAATAATATTATAGCCATTAGGAATGAGTATGACAGACAACAAAAGAGCGAGCATCATCATCTCGCGTAAAAGGTAACTTAAGATATGTCAACTCGTCCTGATGAGTGGATTTGATCTTGCATTGATCTCATAAATTTGGTTGACATGTTTCCTACTTTAAAACTCGAAGAATATTTTATAAAGGGATCGACTTTCCCGCAAATTCAACTTGAGGATGGATCTGAGTGTGACCAGAATAGGTAGGCCATGTTATCTTAGATAGATGATCGACGACGTGCTGAGAGCGAGTATTGGTGGTTATAACATGGATTGGGAGGGTTAAACGGGATGTCAGTCACAAGCAGTATTTGACTCACCATGCATGTGTCATATTTGGAGTACTGAATCTGCAGTTGCAGTGCTCGTTTTCAATCAAATTGTTGTTCACTTGAGCTGATCTTTGTAGTCCTGCTTGAATCTGACACTTACAATATATCTCTAGTTATGGTTTCATTCGTGTTCATGGAAGTTGCATGTCGTTAGAGGCTTTAATTTGGTAGCAGCAGTCATGTTTTGTCTTTTAAGCTTTTGTGTAAGTCGGGGCTTCATGCGTGGGGTGTCTTGTATTTAACTAACTATTTGTCCTTCTACTTTCTTTAGTACGGTTTGTCTAATTTTTTCTCTTAATTTATATATTCTACATATAAAACAAAATTAATTTTTTAAGAGATCAAGAAAACTAAATAATTAAGTTACTCAATATATCGTATATTGTGTTTCTTTATAGATTATATGTCAGTTTAAAAGTTAGGTAAAATGATTTGAAGAAAAAAAAGACAAATATGAATATTTTCAAGTAATTTAATCAATTTCTTTAATCTTTTTAAGAAATCAATTTTATCTTATATTTAGGACTGAAAAAGTATTAGGAATGGTATTTAGTGCCATCAATGAGATATATCCATAGCATGCTATCAAAAAACAGAATTAAATTACTTGAAAAATCAATTTTTCTACAATGCTAGTTACAAAAAATAAAGATACAAATCGGAAAAATCACATATTGAAAATGGGAAAATCTCACCCAAATAACTTAGGAATAGATGCATCTGAGCCAAAAATCATCTTGGAAGTTCATGACTTGGATACACAAAATGGAGCAATCATACAAGCCTGTTTGGATCCTCTAGTTTTTAAGCTAAAAGTTACTTTTAAGTTTAAAAAAAAAAAAAAGTCTTTTTAAAAAAACTATAAGATGTTTGATGATTATTTAAATTTTAGTTTAAAAATAGTTTAAGAGTCTAGAAACCAAAGGTTAAGAGGATTCAATAAGGTTGGCGGCAGACACCGATGAGAAGGTTCTGGGCGAGGTCGACATGAATAAGGCTGCAACAGAGAGAGATTTTTGGTGGGAGAGCTATGTTAAATGGAGTTATTGTAACGGATGAAGGATGGTGAGGTTGCAGAGAATTGAAGCAGGGAATGGGCTGGCGATGTTGGAGCTGGAGAGGTCGCGAGCTCAGTGATGGAGGTGTTGGTGGGGTTGCAAGTGACATCGAACCATAAGCAGGGGTCGGTGCCGTTGTTCTAGGAGGAGAGGGAGAAGCTAGGGTTGTTCATGGAGAGTTTGAATTTGTAGAGGGAGAGACTATCTTGATTGAGAGGGATGACAATGGGAAGGGGGAAGAGAAAATAGAGTAGTAATAAAAAGCTAATTAGAGCTTAAAAATAAGCTCCTTTCAAGAGCTTTTGACTTTTTTTTTCATGATAACTCTTTTTATTATGAGAGTTTTTGTGAAAACATGTTTAGTCTAGTTTTTACTTATAAGGAGAAGAGAGGCTAAACAAAAATAGGATCCAAATAGACATTGAAATTAGGCAAGATCAAATAATCAGCGTAATGGAGTCCATTTAAATATAATAAAAAATCACGTTGCATAGGAAACTCAATTTATTCCAAATCAATTCGAATGGAATAGGAAACTATATTAAATGTGCACTCCAAATATACCCTAACTGCGGTCAAAATTACGTGACTCACCGTAATATCAACAATAAATTCCCTTTTTTTTTTTAAAAAAAAAAAAAAATTAACATAGAAGTTTGAACCCCTAAATCCTAGTGCGGAAGGGATACTTTTGTTTCCATTTTTCTTATTATCTTTTTATAATCTTATCTTGGGTTAAGTACCAAATTTGTCCCGGAAGTTTTCACAAGAAGCAATTTTGCTCCGAAGTTTTTCTTGGAGCAATGTTACCTCGGAAGTTTTTTTGGATCAATTTTGCCCCTCAGTCAGCGGTCAACTAACCATTGATTAGGGTTGTTAACGGAGGGCAAAATTGCTCCAAAAAAAACTTCCGGGGCAAAATTGCTACTTAACTCAAAAAAATGTTAGAAATGTTATTTTTTTTTTTTTGGATACAGGTAGCCACTTTAATAAATAGTTTCTTGTTCAACTAGGTTGTCTTTACACTACAAAATGAATTTTATATTAGGTATCGATCGTATTAAATGTTTTTGAAAAAATGTAGGGTGACTCAAACTTTTCATACCTTAAAAATATAGTAATGTTTTAGCAAAAATAAAAAAATAATTTACCATGAATTACGATTTATTGGTTTCTTGGCTAATATATTTTCAAGATAAAGTAAGGTAGAATAGTAATTTATACTTGTATATAATATAAAATCAATATATTAAATTTACCCATACTATAAAATTCATGGTAAATTACTTTTTTATTTTTGCCAAAACATTACTATATTTTTAAGGTATGAAAAGTTTGAGTCGCCCTACATTTTTTCAAAAACATTTAATACTATCGATACCTAATATAAAATTCATTTTGTGGTGCAAGGATAACCTAGTTGAACAAGAAACTATTTATTAAAGTCGCTACTACCCAAGTATCCAAAAATAAAAAAACATTTCTAACATTTTTTTGGTTAAGTGGCAATTTTGCCCCGGAAGTTTTTTTTAGGAGCGATTTTGCGGAAGTTTTTTTTTAGAGCAATTTTGCCCCTCCGTCAACGGTCAACTAACCGTTGACCGTTAGTTGACATTGATTGTTGACGGGGCAAAATTGCTCCAAAAAAAAAACTTTCCGGCAACATTCTTCCAAAGAAAAACTTCCAGGGTAAAATTGTTCCTGAAACTTCGGGGGCAAATTTGGTACTTAACCCTCTTATCTTTACCATTAGATTATTTAAATTTAATATTTTATAAAATTATTCTTATAATATTTTTTTAATTAAAATTTATTCATTTTTCTGTATTATAATTATGAATTTTAATAAATCAGATTTTAAGTTTACATTCATTAATTTATATTTATAGTAATAAATTTATAAAATATTAAATTTGAATAATTTATTCTTTTAATTTAATGGAGGATATGAAATTATCAAAAAAATTAGAAAGAGGAAAATAAGAGAACCTGGGTACATGATTATAATTATTGTTTTATAAAAATTAAATATAGTATAATTATGAGCTATAATGGATAGCCTAAAAAAAGCGTAGTTTTTTATCCTAACCCATTAAATTTATATTTTATATAAAACATTGATAATATTAACAATGATTATGATGAAAGGGTCTCTCGCCCTAATTGCGCTTTTATAAAAATATAAAACAATTAAAACTGTTTTAAATTGATTAAAAACTAAAAGTATTACTAGGGTTGTTTAATTTGTGGTAGTTTTAAAGTTTTATTGTACCAAAGGAATCCTGAAAAGAGAAGGATAACTTATCTTCGATTGAAAAAAGAAAAGAAAAAAATCTCATCTATTTATAGCCAAAGCCAAACATTAATTAGAATTAACGAGAAAAAAGAATAGAACTGGAACTGGAAAGCGGAGTGATTTGGGCGCGGTGTCCTTCTTTCTACTGTTTCGCAGGCAGACCAGGAGCAGAATTCGGTTCCGGCATCTGAGTCGACTCGGCCATGGACGGGCAGCGTTCCAGATCCGACGACCCATTCCTTCTCAATTATCAGCCTTCCGAGCTCCGAATCGCCTCCGAGTTTTTCACAACCTGGCTTCCCTTCCTCTCCAAAGGTCTCTGCCGTCACTGCTCTGTAATTCTCTCTGATCGCATCCGTTCCATTGACCCAGGTAAACTGCTTTACTTTTCTTTTTTCGTTTTTGTATCGGCTTGTGGTCTCTTCTTGTGGGATTGTTTTGTCATATTTGAGCGCAATAATCGAGTACCAATTTTGAAACTTGGCAGATTCTTTTCTTGTTATTTCTTTGGTAATTATGTGCTGCATGCGTTATTTAGTGTTGATGGTTTACTGATGGGAATATTCCTCTCTTGATAATCTGGTAGAGCTTCATGGCGATGCTCCAAGAGAGCGACTTGATGATGATTTGAATGCTTCTGCTGCTAATAATAACCAATCGCATGAGACGTGTGACAACCATTACGACACCTGCGATACCAATTCTCTTGGGAGTTGGAAAGATGAGGCAGAAGCAAGTTATTCGGGCGAAGCATCTGGGTGGTCGAACCAGTGACCGAAATATCTGTGAGTGAAGCCAATTACGAATCCCCTCTATTGGAGACCCCAAGCCCACGTATGTCTTGGGCGGACATGGCGCAGGAGGATGAGTTTGGTGAAGAAGAGCATGACAAGCTGCCGGTTAATGCAAGTCCTTCGGATGGAACGATAACGAAAGGCCCTGAGAAGCCTAAGTTGTCTTGGGAGCAGCGAGAGTACCTTAGGTTCATGAATGTCCGGCGTAAGAAAGACTACATGTGCTTTGAGAGGGTTAATGGAAAACTTGTCAACATCCTTGAAGGGCTTGAACTCCATACGGGTATTTTTAGTGCTGCTGAACAGAAAAGGATAGTCAATTATGTTGCTTCACTGCAAGAGATGGGGAAAAAGGGAGAACTGAAAGGTTTGTTGTCTCACCATGCCTGTACACTGAAAAATTTAATTTTGTTAGTATGAGTTATGAAATTTATGGTAATAGATGTCATTGTCTAAAATTTATGGTGCATAGATAACTGTTTAGTTGAACGTTTGGCGATTGCTGTTAAAAAACTAGAATAGCAGAAAGCCAATTTCAATATGGATGACAAGGCCTTGATTTGAATATAATCACTATATTGTTCTTCTCCTGGCGATAGGCTTTTCATTCTAAATTGACACAGAAGGACTTCCCTATATTCAATTATCTTCTGCAGGAATTTTTGCTGCCTTTATCATCTGATTTTACACATGTGAAAGGAAAGTCATGTATGCATTACAATATTAAAATGCATGCACGCATGACATGTTCATTTAAGGTTTAAAGATCACACTTTTGTACTCTTAGATTGCAGTGGTTATGAATCTTGAGTGAGGCTAAATAGTTATCCGTTTTGGGGAATATTTTTGTTATAGTAAAGGAGTGTGAATCTTGTCAAAATACATTCCTTGTTTTGCAGTCTTTTCTAGCTATAAATAAAGTAAAAACTTCATACTTGCTATTGATAATTCTGTCATGAGAGGAAAATTCTGATTATTGAAATATCAAATATGTACTCAGAGTGAGGTAAAGAATGGTGAAGAAACCAGGAAATAATTTTCAGTTGTAGATTACATCTATTATCTCAATGATGAGTAATAAATTATGTAGACGCAATTCTTTTTTCCTGGAATTTTTGGGGTCCCAACACTTAGCGCGGTCAATGAGTTGGGAACTAATCAATGATCATTTGTTTATATTATGGATATATATTGAGTTTTTGGATCTTGGGTTGCCTATGCTAACTTCCATCTAGAAAACTGAAAAGAAAAACAATTCCCTTTTCCCCTGGTTGGCTATACTGCATTGATTATTAGATAAGTACAACGGGAAGTATTATTGCTGAGGGACTACATGATGTTCATTCTTTTAAACTCTTGCAGGTCGGACATATTCTGCTCCTCAAAAGTGGATGAGAGGCAAGGGACGCCAAACTATCCAATTTGGGTGCTGTTACAATTATGCAACAGTTAGTCTATTTCTTAGCCTCCTTTACAATTTGCTGTGCTTTTTTTTTTTGTTTTTTGTTTTTTTGTTTGGGGAAATAGAGTAATTTTAGTACCTGAGTGACTCTATTATAATCACTGGCGAGTTTGATAGGGGGGTGGAACACTCACTTTCTAACATTCTACTTACAGGATAGAGATGGTAACCCACCTGGCATTCTTCAGAATGTGGCGGTTGATCCTTTTCCTGACCTTTTCAAGGTCATCATTCGAAGGCTGATCAGGTGGCATGTACTTCCTCCTACTTGTGTGCCAGATAGTTGCATCGTTAATATTTATGAAGAAGGCGACTGTATACCTCCACACATAGACAATCATGATTTTGTTCGACCATTTTGTACTGTATCATTTCTTAGTGAGTGCAATATAGTCTTTGGATCCAACTTAAAGATTGTAGGTCCTGGGGAATTTGATGGTTCAGTTGCCATTCCTCTGCCTGTGGGGTAAGTATTCTGTCTGTATTTTTTCCTTTCACTTCATATAATTAATTTTTCAATTTTGTCAAGAGATTTTTGCATTGATTTTTAAATCGACTAATGGCTACAATGGAGAAGTGAAAATCTTATAGTAGTATTTTTCCTCCAGATCTGTGCTTGTGTTGAATGGAAATGGGGCTGATGTAGCTAAGCATTGTGTGCCTGCAGTCTTTTCTAGAAGGTACTTAATGCAATTTTGTTTCTCTTACTGCTCCTCCCTCTACGATTTTCATGTTGATTTGACTCAAATTCCATTTTCTTTTAATATCTATTAGGATATCTATCACATTTAGAAGGATGGATGATTCCAAACGGCCCATGGGATATGTTCCAGAGCCTGATCTGCAAGGGGTCCAGCCGTTGGTCTTTGAGGAAAAGAGGTCTAATGGATCCAGGCCTTACCGTCATATGAGGGGGAAACAGAACCGCAGAGGAGGAGGTCGTAGGAATGATGCAATGGGACCTGCATTTGGAAGGGATAGAAATTCGGACCCTCATGAATTACCTCAAAGTGCACAAAGGCCTTCAAACAGGCAGAGTAGAGGAAGGGTGGGTGGTTGATTTAGGATAAAGGTTCCTGTTGGCTCAAGGTTCACGGCAAATTGTTGGTTGTGGTCATGTGAGTTGCTTCTATATGTGAATAGGATTGTGTTGCAGGCTTGATCACTTTGGTTTCTGAGGATACATAGAGAGCATCCAATTTTATATAAGCACCTTGCACACTCAAGTTGGTCAGTTGGGAACTGCCTTAGTATTTTTCTCAAGCAATGTGAACGTGGATGTCAAGAATGTTTGCCATTTAGTAATATAAGTCAATGTGGTTTGTATCTTTAGTACCGAGCTTAAAGACAGTAGGTGTGTTTTCAAATTTGTTCTTGATGCTTTATTAGATTGAAATTATTCTTTATTGAGCCAATGTTTGTGTTGCGAAGGCAGCATCCATGGATTTGATGGGTTGGAATTTATTTGATGGCTTGGAATTTATCGTCCGATCAGCTACACATCAAAGTTGCTTGTTTGTATAAAGATGGTGCTAGGGACATCAAATTAACACGTTTGTTCTGTGAAGCATTGTGCTTGCATTTTTCCACCACGTCACTTTCATTTTTCAGAGAAACGAGTAATTTTATTTATAATTGTTTATCTGAGATGTGCCCGAACTCGTGTCTGAGGGACAGCCTCGTTAATAGAATGGTTGGTACTTGGTACTTGGTACTTGATTCCTTATTATTTTTTGTTGTCAGGATACTTGATTCCTATGTGACATAGCCATGTTCTACGAAGTATAAATTGAAAATTATTATTCTGAAGAGTCGTAATCTAAACAAATCTGAAAGGGAGGAGTATAGCCATCCAACAGCCATATGGTGACAGAATTACGTGGCTTCCTTTAAGATTTGCATCGTGGCTTTCGCTATAAACAAAAGAATCGCCCGTGTTGCGGGTATCACAGTTGTACGATTTAAAAAAAAAAAATTATTTTGGCGTCTTGTTTTCTTCGGTGACCAATTGGTATGTTTAGGACAAAGTAGGTTCAGATTACGTCCTGGAGTATAGGTAAAGAGGGGGTATAATAAGCCCTCCCTAACATGTGGGGACCACCTCTCTTGTTCTTTCACCACCCATACGATACTGGATCTGGAGAAGAACCTCTCCAAAACATCCGCCTATGTGTGTAGAGAGGGTGTATATCGCAGGACTCGACCAATTGGTTAGGACCAAAAACAGAGACGTTTATGTTAATGTCTCTGTCAACTTCGGTATACAGCAACCGGATCCAGTCGAAATACAATTAAATGGACTCAGAATATCAAGAAAAAGCCAACATAAGTAGACACCTGAGAAACTTGAAAGGGTGTGACTCTGTCTTCAGTAACGTAGAATTCACAATCCCTTTTTGATTCTTTCTTATATCCATGTTTATGGAAATACAATTTATGTCATAATTCATAAACTAATGTAGAATTTTTTTTCCGTAATAAAAAACAGCGAGTTATTAAGAATTCTAAAGGAGTATTTTATTGAATTGAAAAGTTCAATTATTATTCAACAAATTCAAATTATTAAGGGACAGATCAATTCGGAAGTACCTCTTTTGTATTTATTAGTAGTTCATAAAAAATTGCTGACCATACATGGAATAGATAAGCATCTAAACATACATATATTCGCCGCCACGAACAGCATTTTCAGCACCCTTCCTCTCTTCTTCTGCTTCCTTCTCACGTTCCTTCCAGCTCTCATAGGCGTGGTCATCAGTTTGTAGCTCATACCGACAAATAGGGCATGAATTATGCTCATCCTGCAACATAGAGATGATAATGTTAACAAAGACAAAAAAGTTGCTTTGAAAAGGGAGGCCAAAAATTGCATGTTCTTCCAAAATGTTTACAACATATCAGGGCAAGTTCCCAAATTATACCAGCCATGGCTTTAGACAAGCTGGGTGGAATTTGTGCTTGCATGGCAACTCCTGCATTGTGTCATTTACAGCCAAGTTTTCCTTGCAAATTGCACACTCTGCATCTTTCCCTAGCTTAGCCAGAATTTCCTCTGTAAGAGTAATGACCGGAAGTTTTGCCACAACTTCTTTGCTAGCAGGAGGGACTTTTGGAAGTGCTGGACCATCACTCAGCATCTAAACAAGAAGAATTACAGTGTTTGCACTTAATGAAGTAATGCAAAGTCCAACAATAGAAGTGCCTTTCTTTAGTAATAGGAACAGAGACAGGCAACATGAAGCAAGTGATTTAAATTGAGTAAAAGGTTAATTAGGTTCTCCGATTGAAACATGTCAATTGTTAATACAAAAATAACACAAGTGTATGGTTGTTACAGACAAGTGTTCAATTCCCTAAACTATATGCTTGCCATGTTTTAAGTAGAAAATCATAAAACACTAGTTACTTTTTATTGAAAACTTCATAGTAAACATACTAGGGACCGTATCTGAATCTATTCTTTGGCATAAATGGTCTAAAAAGACAGAGACAATAAGCAACACTATGAAATATGAATCTGGTAAAATGACATTAACAGATACGTAGGTTGCTTATGATGGAACAAATAGAATGGGATTATGGGGGCTGTGCCAGGCAACCTGTTCATAGTCAACTCAGAGCACTTGTTTTCCGAGTTGAGCTACAAATTACTTATCATTGATCTTAAATCAAGGCAGAATAGTTTGGACTGCTAAAGCTCCAAATCTGAACAATGTATAAGCCCCACAGCATACAATTTATTTGACTGAGGAAACCGTATCTAGAAATGGAAAGCCACTTTGATATCTGAGTATAGAGTTGGAGCTAAGTAATCAACAGTTAACAGAAACAGAGAAGATTTGAAATGAATACCAGTGGCACGGCATCTTCTAATCTATTTAGAAGATCCTGAAGCATATTTGCAGCATTTTCCTGTGAAGTATCATCTGCCGCTAAACCTTGAGATGATTCAGCATCAAATAGCGTAGCAGCTGTTGTCAAGAGGTTTGATTGCACCAGCCATTGAGGCTGAGGTGGCTCTGGATCTACAGTAAGGTGCCCCTCAAAAAGATAACCTAAATCCCCAAAAAACACAATACCAGGTCACAGGGAAAGAAGAGAGCTAAATTGTTTAATCTTTGTAGAATGTGAAAGAGGATCACCTGCATTCACAGGATTTTGAGCTGATTGTGCAGCTTGTGTCGGATTATCCTCTAGATGCAACTCTTCCCTCGCCTGGGAAATGCAACCCTTCAAGTGTTCCTTCTCAGATGGATCAGGAACAAGCAATTCAGCCTGCTCAAAAAGCCCCAGCCCAGCATTCCAGAAACCCGGTGCGGTATACCTGGTCTTCAATACAGTAGCAACTCGGCAGATAGCTGTATAAAACTGCCGACATCAAAGTTAAATTACTCGGTTAAATTCTTCAGCAATGGTGTCCACAAATAATAGTAATGAATCCAAACAAACAGGAAATCAGGTATTACTAACAAAAACAATAGAATTTGAAAAACAAGAACAGAAAAGAGATACGCTGTTAAATTAAAAAGGGAAACGTACTAGTGATACAAATCTACTAGAATGAGGCCAAAAAAAGAAAAAAAAAAAAAGAACAAGAACAAATGAAAGAGAAAGTAAGCGTACGGATTTGCGGAGAGAAGGAGAAGCGGAAGGATAATTCTGTTGAAGGAGGGATTTGAGAGAGAAGACAGCGTCCTCGAACTTTTGCTTCTTCCCCAAAAGTTTCTGCAATTCCTCCAATTGCAGTTTCACCGAATCCTCCGATTCCATTTTTCTTCTTCTGGTATCAAATAAGAAATTTGGGAAGCGTCGTTGCTTGAGTTGGTTTATATATCCTTCGGAAATCGATTTTCTTGTCCAGGGGGAAACCAAGCCGTTCTCCAAACACGTCTCGCTGAGCAACTCCCCTCCCCCACGCCGTTGCGGTATATTTATATTTTATTCTTTTGACAACGAGATTTTTATTTTTAATTTTAAACTTCTCCTATATACTTGCATTTGCTTGGCCCTTTTTGTTCTTTTTGTTCTTTTTTTTTTTCAAATAACCTTAATAATTATTAAGGCCCGAGTTTTTCATTTTATAAATTATACGTCTTCGTTTTAATATTTTACATATTAAATATTGATATTTATTCATTTTTGATTAATTCTTTTTAAATACGCACACAAAGTATAAAGTATAAGTCCTCCTTCGAATAATAAATTGCTAAAATATAAAATAAGAGACAGTTATATACTTATATCACATTGAATCCATTTACAATTCTGTATTATAACTTGTATATAAAAAGATCGGGCAAAAAGATAATTTTATTTCTGATGTTTTCAACTATAAACAATTTTGTTACGGAAATATAAAAAATAGAACAATTTTGTTTCGACTATTATCTCAATTAATTCAATATGTCAAAATTATAGTTCACAAGAATTAGCAAAAATATTAATAATTAAATAGCCGTCAAGATGGAGTGGTTAGCAAGCGTCAAGTATAAAAGTGGAAGAAAAAGCAAAACTACTGTTTTAATTATTCGATTATTTTGACATATTAAAAAAATTTACACGTTTTATAATTATGTACAACACACTATAGATTTAAGTATTTAACCCTGCAGATCAATTCACCTTAATTTTAAGTAAGCTTTCTCTTTACTCAACTCAATAGATTTGAAATTCTTCAATAAAAAATAATATATAAGGCGACCCATCTTGGCCGTTCCAATCCATCCCACAAAGTCAAGCCTAAACGATTCACTCGTTCAAAGAAGAAAACCCCAGAAAAAATAAAGGAGAAAGAATTGTCAAGGACATCACCATTCATTAATAAATAATAGTAATAATTTTAATAATAATAATCACAAGAAGCAACGTACATCTAACAGATCAATGAAGACAATCACAATATCTCAGTTACCTATCAGTAGTCACTGGGTTAGTTTCATACAAATCTCAACTAGCTATTTTGCTTCAATACTGACTCATGTAAAAACCTCAGAAGGTAAAACCCAAAAAAATGAGCTAACATAACAACAAAGGCAGGATAGTCTCAATCACACAGAAGCCTCTATCCTCGGCTCAAACGAGAAGGCAGACATGAACTCCATTTCATGGCCTTTAATACAACACTTTGGCAATTCAATCCATTCTTTAGTCCTCAAATCACACACAGCATAAGTACATAGCTCAGGCGAATTCAAGCATATAAATATCTGATCATTCACCCCGACGCAGTTTATATCTGCCTTCTTACCATACCACTCGTGTGACATTGCTGCAGGCATGGCTGCGATCTGGTGCCAGCATCGCCCAGCCTCATCATATCCCCAAACCCGAAGACTCGCGCTTTCCAAGAACTCCGACAATAGGACTACCAGCATCTCACCGTTACACTCCACCACATCAATGGAGTACTCACAGAATGCAGGCAACAACCTTGGATACTCAGAGAAACACTTGCTTGTCAAATTGCATGATACTACTGTCCCTGAGGAGCTAAGGAAGTAGATTACATCGTCGCCGTCTTGGTTTGTAATAACCGATGAGTATTGCTTAGTAGGGCTTCTCTGCATGTTACTTGCCACCACATTTCCAGCTTTACTTAGGAAGTACACAACATTGTCATCGCTTGAATCATATTCCATAGAATTGTCACCAACCTTTCTCCTCACTGCAGTCTCATCTTCCCAGCGGCCACTGTTTGAGTTGTAGGAAATGAAAGAGAGAAATGGAAGTTCGCCGAAGACTAACACTATCTTGTAGGCAGAGGAGATAGATGAACTCATCACAATGGCATTAAGGGGTTGTTGATTTTGTTTGGCTAAATGCAGTGGAGGAAGATGCCGGCGAGAACCGGTCACAGGATTGCATACAATGAAGTTTCCAGATGATTCGCGGTAACAAATCAGGCCACCGGAGGCGGCCACTGGCATGCAAGTTTGGTTAGAATCTTCCTGCAGAGGCGGAGGACTGTTGAGTCTTTTCCAAGAGCTTTCAGCAGAGTCAAAGATGATGGATTGGTTGAGATTGGGAGCAACCATCAAGAACCAAGGATCCCGAGAAGGAATCCGAGAGCAGGCTAGCTTGAAACTCGCAGAATCCGCCGCTGATTTCCATCTTTTGCAGACAGTGCTGAGGCGAAAGAATGTAGAAGTTGGCAGCCATGAGAGCACCCTCTCAAAGAGGTCTTCATTAAGGTCATCTAGGGAAGCACTGTTGGAGATTAGAGAATCTCCATTTTCAGGTGACTTTCTCTTCAAGCTTGTCCTTTTACTTTGCCAATTGTTAAGTCCCATTGACATGAAGTTACTGCAAAAACGAAGTGACCAAGATGTTAGCAATTTTTCTTCTTTGTAAGAGTCTCTGCATCAATTATAAGGGGGGAACGGAACTGAAATAATGCTTTCAATTGAACCCAGAATTTGTCAGCAAAAAAATAAAAGAAAGTCGCGCTTGAAGTAAAATACAATGCGGTCTGAGGCAAAATCAAGGACTAGGCAAATGATTAAAGCAGCAGATTTCGGGAACTGATACATAACAGAAAGGAGAAAACCCTCGGAGGGAAAAAAAAAACAGGTAAGCTTGGGACTTTAGATGCGAACAAATTCCTAATCGTCCCCAAAATCCAAAGAAGAACAAGGACACCATCAATAAGTGTTCACTTGAAATCGGAGGCCAGAAGATGGCGTGGAACTA
Organism: Acacia acuminata; assembly: GCA_019022655.1. Lineage (NCBI taxonomy): Eukaryota > Viridiplantae > Streptophyta > Magnoliopsida > Fabales > Fabaceae > Acacia > Acacia acuminata. The sequence continues at coordinate 2,563,138 of JAFJYI010000015.1, forward strand.
AACACACATAGCAAACCCCTCTTTTACAAAAGGATCCGATTGCAGTCAAATCAAACACCCTTGCACCACGTCTAACTGAAAGAATTATCAGATTTTACAATGGTAAAGTCAAAGTAAAAGTAACCCACCCACACACCAACAAATACAAAAACTTGATCGCGAGGTTTAAAGCCAACACAAGCAAAACCCAGAAACTAGCAAGAAAGCAGAACATAGAAAAAATAAAGAGAAATGTACCTGAGAAAGAACAGAAGCAGGCGCTTAGAGAGAGAGAAGTCTCAAGTGTCAACGAATAGGGCTGAGGATGTATGGTGAAGAACGAAGAGGTGTGGTATTTAAAAGGGGAAGGGCAAGAAGATCCGAAAAAAGGGAAAAAAAAGGGAAAGCGAACCCAACAAACAACAAGTAGGAAGTGAGGTAGGAAACTTCGCGGGTAGCTAGCTCTAGGGTACACGGGTGGGCGGTATTATATATGTGTGTGTGAATAGATATAAGAGAGAGAAAGAGAGTGATCGGAGGGAGAGAAATGAAATGGTTGACTCTGGTATCAAAAGATTGGGGCTTTGGATTCGCGGGGTTTGACACCAAAGAGAGACAAAGCGCTGGCACATGTAATCGCTTTAATCGTCGCAAAACTGCATAAAAGAAAGAGAAAGTAAACACAGAGTTTCAAAGTCGCTCTCTCTCTCGCCTATGTCAAAGAGGGGTTTGTCATTTGTGTGTGTGAGTGTGTTAGCTGACCCTCCCCAAAGCAAAAGCAACCTCTTCCTCGTAGAGGAATCTTTGTCTTTTGCTTCTGCAACACAACACAACAACACAGCTTCACCAACTAAAAGTCAATGCTCCAAAGTCCCATCCACAAGCTAAGCATAATAAACAAAACCCATTTGGGGTTAAGATTAAAATATTGATGGGAGAGCAGAAAAAGCCGCTAATTAAGCTGAGGTTCTTGTTGTTTCTTTTGCTTTTGCTCCGCCTCGTGTGCCTGCTTTGTGGGATGATGCTCCCAAGTCACACGCCCAGTTAGAACTTAGAACCCACCCAAGGCTCCGCTCCGACCCGTTTCGCACATGATGCCCCTCTCTTTTTATAAATCGGCCCAGCTTTTGGCCCTTTTGCTTTTCTTACATTGCGAATCCGAATAATTCACTCCTTTAATTACTCAAGCTGAGTCATTTGCCTCTGTAATTTGATATGGATAGGGAAATTTACTCGAGAAAAGTTTTCTTTTTACGAAACTTATAACTCAAGGGCACTCAAGGACCCTGGTCGTGGAGGAACCGATTTTCCTCCGCTGCCCTAAGTATCTGTTTCCCTCTTTTTCTTTAAAACTATATCGTTTAAAACAGTGAAGCAGGTCCTTTTAAAAATATATATATATATTTTAGGATATTAACGAGTACTAAAAAGTTACTTCAGGATACTGAAAGTATTTGAAAAATACTTCATGATCTTGAAAAAATATTTCAAAGTACTAACAAATACTTTATGATATTAACCCAGACTTTGGAAAAATACTTGTGATCTTGAAATATCATTTTAAGATCTTAAAAAATATTTTAGGATTTGATCGATACTAAAAATATCAAAATCATATCAAAAGCCGATCCGGTCTTTGAGCTTGCAATATATCTTGAGCTACATGACGTATGTTAAGAAGAGTTGTAAAGGCTAAAAATATGCTATGACTGGATCCTTAAACAAACTTCATATATCTTTAGTTAATAAAGTTAGTACTCCTTTCAGTCTTAGTTATAGGACATATTTACTAAACTTTGAAAAAATTAAAGATAGTAGTTAAATTAGTTAATTATATTTACTTTCCTAAAATGTGCTTATTTAAAATTTAAAATGATTTCAAGAAAAAAATGTTGAATCAATAGCCTCATGTATTTGTACCTTTTTGACCTAACACGACTTCTCCGAGTCTGGCACTCTGGCATTGTCAACTTTTCTAAGCTCTTACATGGTCCAGCATCTTAGACTTCTTTGAGCTCTCCTACAGTCCAGAAAATATCTGTAAATCCATGAGGTGTAAGCTTTTTTTTTTTCCTAACAAAGATGAGTGTTGTGTAAGTTTGCTTATTATCCCATATATACATATATGTGTGTGTACACACACATGTATATATTTATATATATACATGTGTGTATATAGACACACACACATATACAAAATACACACACACACCCACACGTGTATACACACACATACACATACGTGTACACACACAAACATATTGCAGATGTGCGCTCGCGTGCACTTACACACACACACACACATATTGTAGGCTTTTCTAATTTGTCACAAAAAAACATTAGAATTAAGGTGTATGTGATATTAATGAGTTGCAAGCATTACTTACTTTATAGAATATATAGGTGCATTATTAAATTATCATTATATTTAATTATTATTGAGAAAGTATCAATAGAGGTATTTTAGAAAAAAATTAATAAAATAATTACAACAGAATGAAGTGATAGGAGATCTTTAAGCAATTTCTGACACTGTAAATTTGATGAGTTTCTAAGGAAGCTTGACATGAGAGAAATTGGCTTCAGGGTCTCGATAAATTTCAAACTTATGCTTCACTATGGAATGACAACAGAATTGGTAATTTTACAAAAAAGAGAAAAGAGTTGATTCGTCGGCTTGAGGGGATTGATAGAGCCAAGAAGATGAATCTTCAGACTGGTTTGTTTAGACTTGAAAAAAGACTTTGGGAGGATTACCATAAAGTAGCTACTCAAGAGGAGATTATCTGGTTCCAGAAGTCGAGAAGTAAATGGCTGCAAGGGGGCGATAGAAATACAAGATTCTTTCATGTTTCTACCATGATCAAAAGGAGGAAGAATAGAGTCGGAGCCATCCTCAATGAGGAGGGACAATGGGTTGAGGATCATGACACTGCAAAAAATATGGCCCATGAGTTCTTTCTTAATCTGTATACTCAGGATGCTTCGGTTAGAAACCCTGGGGAGTTGGGCTCCAATTTTCCCTTCATTAAGGCTCATGATTTGCATAGGTTATCATCTAGAGTCACGAGAGTGGAGATAAAAAATGCTATGTTTGCTATGGGTGCTTTCAAAGCGCCTGGGCCTGATGGACTTAATGCTCATTTTTTTCAAACCCAGTGGGATGTAGTGGGGGACAAGATCTGTCAGTTCATTGAAGAATGCTTTGATGCCCCATCCAGAATGGCCACTATTAACAAGTCCAAGATTGTTCTCATACCGAAGACTGATAATCCCTCTTCGCTCCGTGAGTTTCGCCCCATATCCTTGTGCAATGTTAGCTTTAAAATCATTACAAAGGTATTGGTGAATAGGCTCAGAGGCGTTATGGGATATCTTGTAGGACCTGAGCAGAGCAGTTTTATTGCCAATAGATCCATATGTGATAACATTCTTATTGCCCAGGAAGTCATTCACTCAATGAGAATGAAGGGTAGAAAGAAGGGATTTGTTGCTGTTAAGATTGACATGGAGAAAGCTTACGACAGACTTGATTGGGGATTTATTGAAAATACTCTTGCTTGTTTGAATCTGGAAAGGAATTTTATTGATCTTGTTATGGCTTGCATATCAACGACCTCGATGTCTATCCTGGGGAATGGGGATGAAACTCCAAGCTTCACCCCTACCAGAGGGGTTAGACAAGGGGATCCTCTAAGCCCGTATATATTTGTTCTGTGCATGGAGCATCTGGGTCACCTTATTAGAGCGGAATGCGAGGCTCATCGGTGGAAACCGTTTGTGTTCAAAAGAGGAGGCCCATACATATCTCACCTGTTTTTTGCCGATGATCTTATTCTTTTTGCTGAATCGTCATCTAGTCAAATGACTGAGATTCGAGAGGTCATGTGAATATTTTGTGAGGTCTCTGGTCACAAAATCAATTTGAACAAATCTAAGATGTTTTGCTCGGCAAATGTCAATTTTAATAGGGCTCTTGAGCTTAGCCATATGCTTGGAATTGGTATCACATCCGATTTGGGGAAATATTTGGGAGTGCCGATCATTCATAAAAGAATCACAAAGGCCACGTATCACCCGATTGTGCAAAAGGCCCGAGATAAATTGTCTATGTGGAAAAGCAAGTTTCTCACTGCCGCTGGGCGCTCGGTTTTGATTAAATTTGTGCGGTCATCTTTACCCAGTTAGTATATGCAATCAACTCTCTTGCCCATTTGCACTATTAATGAAATTGATAAGCTATCGAGGAAATTTCTTTGGTCGCAGGATGTGGATGCTAAGAAAATGCACCTTATTGCTTGGGATAAGATTATCCAAGCAAAGAAGCAAGGGGGTCTTGGATTTAAGAACCTTAGAAGTCAGAATAGGACGTTCATTATGAAACTCTATTGGAGCCTCCTGACTAAAAGACAGATGTTGTGGGTTCAGTGTATAAGGGCTAAGTATAATTGTGGAAATTCAACCGTGCCAAAAGTTTCGAAGAAAATGAGCTCGTCTTCGGCTTGGAAAGCCATTGTGCAGGTGTGGAGACAAGTTTATAGGTGGAGTTGGGAGAAAAGTTAACAATGGGGCGGACACCAAGTTTTGGCGAGACCTTTGGCTCCCCTTGGAACGGCCTCTTATAACTTTTGTCAATATCCCTGCCATAATTAATGATGATGAATCGGTGAGGGATCATATTTTGATGAATGGGCGATGGGATACTAGTAGGTGGCATGGAATTCTTCCATTTGATGTCATTCGTACTATTTCCATAATGCAACCACCAGGTAATAATTCCCCTAACTGCTTCACCTGGAGACCTGCGAAGGATGGAGGATTCTCGGTTAAATCGGCTTACCAATATCTGTTGGACCGAGGAGGAGATAATGGCAATTATTTCTGGTCTCTTATGTGTAAGTGGCAAGTTCCGGAAAAAGTTAAGTTTTTTATGTGGCAGGTTGACCATGAAAGACTTGTCACTAATTCATTAAGAGCCAGGATTGGTCTTATGAATGATAATCTCTGTCCTTTTCAGTGTAACAGGGAAGAGGGTGTGCTTCATGTGATCAGGGACTGCGATAAGGCGAGAAATTTTTTGAAAGAAATTTTAAAATCTAACTATGCTTCCCAGTTTTTTGTAGGTAACTTGCAGGGTTGGCTTAATTGGAACATCAAGCACAAGCCAGGAAGGGGAAAATATCAAAATTTCCCTTGGTCGAGAATTTTTAGTTTGGGATGTTGGATCCTCTGGAGTTCTAGATGCAAATTCCTTTTCCAAGGCGAAACCAGACATACCAGGGAGTTGATTCACTTGTGCAATTATCTACTATTGGAAAGTAGTGTTAATTATAATCTAAATCATCAAATTTTCCAACTCCATAGGAATGAGGAAAAGTCTTGGACTCCTCCTACGGGGAATGTCGTCCGCATAGACGTTGACGGATCGGTCCGACAACAATCCCAAGCGGCATGCGGTGGAGTAATTAGAGATTCCCGAGGAAATTGGCTGATGGGATTCTACAAGGCCCTAGGTCTACAGACGGTTATCGAGGCGGAACTCTATGCTATTGAGTTAGGGTTAACAATGGCTCACAGGTTGGGGCTTCAGCAGATACAACTCTATTCTGATTCCCTGGACGCGGTTAATATTCTCATGAGAGACGGTGCCTATGCTGACCATCCACTGAGGGACATTATTGGTAACATCAGAGATCTCCTCTTCCGGGACTGGGACATGAAGTTGTTCCATAAATCAAGGGACAACATTGCATGTGCTGATTATTTGGCTAAGGAAGGACACAGTGCTCCGGCTGATGCGGATGTGACTCTTATTCCAACTGTTCCTGCGGGGTGCCGTGATATGGTTTTGAGGGACCAATTGGTCTGCTGGGCTTAGTATTGTACCTTTTGTGTTGTATTTGGGCTTGGACCTTTATGGTCTAGCGCCTATCTTCCCATTTCAAGCTTCGGCTTGCCTTTGTTATGCAAAAAAAAGTTTGATGAGTTTCTATTAACAATGATTTATGGAGCTAGGTAATTATGGTTAGAGTTATTTTTCTAACATTGATATGAGTTAGTTCACCTCCCAATCCTGTAAAAGATTTGAGATCTAACCTAACTTTTTACATCTGTATCGTATATAATATATATATATATATATATATAATGCACAATTCAACCTTGAATAAATTAGGATGGTATTGTTTTTTCCCCTATAAATAACTCTAAGAAAGCATATACCAGCATATTATCCAAAGAAAACTTATTAATGGGTTCTAATTATAAAAATACTTTTATAATGTAAATTTCACTTCACTGCAATTTTTTTTTTTTTTTTAAGAATTAGGACCGGAGGGAGTATTATTTTTAAATTGTAAATTTATTTTAAATTTTTTTTGTTGCACCCAAGCCCCTTTAATCTTAATTGGAGTCAGAATATTTTTGTGGTGAATAGCAACAACACTGTGCAATCAACCCTCAAAGCTCTAGATATCCTGTAGCTCATATTTTGTGGTGTCATGTCAATTGCTCAAACTTTTAATTTATTTTTTTAAAATGCACTTGAATGCTCACGTCACGCCCCCGTGTTTCTTTTGTAAATTATTACTTCCTCCCGTTCTAATTATAAAATCTAGTTGATTTTTTTGGAGAAATCAAGAAAACTAATTAAATTAATTTAGAATATTTTTATTTCTTCTCAAAACTAATTAATTTGGACTAATAATAATATTTAATCTAAAGATATACAACATATAAAATGATTAAGTAATTTATTTAGTTTCTTTAATCTCTTCTTAAAAAGTTAATTAGGTCTTATAATTAGAACTGAATGTAGTATTTTTTAGTTTAATGTGTCTATTATTTTTTTACACGTGAATGTGCATCCTGTTTGACTTTTTTCCCCCTGATATGCTATTTGACTTGGTACCATAAAATTAGGTTTCGAAGTATAATACTTTGGAAAATTTTGACAATGTGAGACTATTTTGCATCGGGTCTCAATTCTTCTATTCTGTCTTTGGTTTTTTACACCATAATTTTTTTTTTTTTTTTTTTAAAAAGAGCAGTAGTTATCAAAGTCGACGAAAAACCATCCACCATTTTTTTTTAGAACAAAAAACGTAATGTTTTTTAAAAATGAGTGTTTCCATTAACCTTTCTTTACTCCCTCTCCACTTAATCTATTTTTTTTACCATTAGATTAGCTTTTATTGACTGAGATTTTATACTATATTAAAAATATTATTGTAATATTAAAGATTAAATGGAAATAATGTCTTACAAAATAAATCTTGGTGATTGCGGTAGAATCTATTTTTCTAATGTGATTTATTATGATATACGAAGTAAGTTTGTGAGAAGAGTTTTGTCTTGATTAACGTAAACATATTGTTCCAACGCCAACTCAATCATACCATCAACCAATTCTCTATCTTTTTTTCTTCCACCAAACGATTCTTGATCTTGCACCATCACTATTGGACACTAACTTTAATATAGACACGCTACTATCACATTTGTCCTATTTATAAGTTCAATTTTAGAGTAATTAAATGTTTTTTTTTTTTTACAATTTTGTCTTTATTAATCGCAATAAACAAAAAGAATTTATTCATATTGATTCTTGGAACCAATCATAAATAAGGGCAAAATAGAAAATTTAGCCCATAATTAATAAGTTGATTAACTCTTTTTGATATATAAAAGTTAGTTAATTTAGACATATAAAGAAGACCAGAGTTGTATTTACGAAGAAGTTTTAATAACAAGTGAGGTGTTCTTATTTCTTTTATTGAAACTTGTTATTTCTTGCTCTTCATTGGTTATTGCAACTTCATAATAATGAGCTCTTTCCTTGTGATCTCTTGGTAATTCGTCCAATATCAATTTACCAATAAAATATAAATTTTATAAAGATGTACAGTTTGTGAGTAGCACGTTGTACAACTTCTCTCAAGTATTTTGTTTGCTTTTCTTAATTTCTTTTTACTATTCTCTGGTACATTTAGACAGACTTTATGCCACTTTTTTTCTTTGAATTTCTGTCATCATGGTTTAAATGTTAGAAAAATACAGTAATAACTTCTAATTTCTGTATCCTGTGCATAGCTAAAAAGAAATATAATCTAGAATAAAATTAGACATGGATGTGTTTCCCTAAAAACAACCAGAGGTACGCTGGGGTCATTTGTTAAGTCCGTCTTCTGTAGAATGAAACAGACATGCGCCAGACGAAAAACACGATTTTAAATTTAAAGATGACCCTGCTGTGTGAGTGAAAAAGAAAGGAACTTTTTTATTATAAAATTAGAGTGAGCAGCACGTTAAAGGAGTTGACTTCTGTCACTACAATCAAATTAGAGAGTCCATCTAAAAATGTTGCCATAGGATCCAAGGTTCCTGCAAATAATGAAACCCCAGATAAAAATAATTTCCCAACTCACCACATCTTTCCGATGGTGGGATAATCAAATGATATATTAACAAATAACAAATCTAACTATACCTACGTTACTGTTAAATTTATTTCCTCCTGATGATATTTGCACTCTAAGAGCTGCAGAGTGGTGATGCTCGCTTCAACTGATGCATCTTAGCCGAGGATGTTTCCGGGGGCAATGAAGTAATGCCAGAAAATATCGTACGAGCCTCCTCAACTGGGACCCCATTCTCACTTGCACTGGAATATCCGTTCCCATAATTCGACTTGAATTTAGCATCCCCCAACCCGCTTGAGTCTTGGCCGTTTTGGTGATCCCTTAAGACACAAGAATTCTTATCAAGGCAAGAAAAGCCGTTTGGCAAACCTGGAGAAGGATCAGAATTGCCCGTATGAGCAATATCATCTTGCTCTTTCATGCAGCCTGAAGTCTCTTTAGAGGCAGATGAACATGGATTTGTTTGGACCATATCTATATCCTTCAAATCTTTGACAGCTTGAGAAGCAAGCAAATGCAGTGATTCAACAGCGCTTCCAGAAGCATCACTAACAAAATCAGAAGTTGACTCAACATCAATCGTGTCCACATCCATAGAATTCTTTCCAGTTAAGGAATCATTGTCGGATCCAGAAGCCTTCAAATCTGGACTAATATCTGATGCTGAAACCTTCAAACTGCTACTGCAAGTCACAGTCTCCATACTTGAGATGCGTTCTGGTTGCTCAATCAAGCCAGGCTTCACTTCCACTTTGTCTCTTTGCTCTGCTGGAATCCGTAAAGACTCCGCAGTTTGAAGGCCAGAAGGCCGGGCACTCATCCTGTCCAAATACAAATTGAAACTTGTAGCTTCAATCAGATATTTTTTAACAAACAAAAAATTACAGTCCGAAAAGCTACATGCCCCTTGCCCTATATGTACCCAAGCATGACAAGCACATGAATTTACATGTAAACACCCTTATCTCAAAAAATCAATGCAGATGATTGACAGCTGAATATGGAACCAAGTCACAACTAAGACAGTGAATTATGAAAATAAATAAATAAATAAATAAAGCCTTACACCCAAGGGACAGAGCTCAATCTTCTTTAGGCGATCCATTAGAAAAGCCAGCATTCTAAGAACAGGCCTGGCCTGTGCATTTTACAATCAGGCATCTAACACCATCCTGGCTATTTTGGCCTCATTTGGTTACAATTTTACCGTGTTTATTACGTCCTTGAAATCATTATATAACAATATTCCTCTTTCTTCTCAAAAATAGACAGAATAACCATTTATCATGTTCAAATTTACTTTCTTCATTCTATTTTTCATACTATTTCTTTTCATTAAGTGCCAGAAACAGATATAACCGCTGCCTTAATGAGGTAAAGTATCTGCCTTAAGTGAGCATAATGAAAGAAACTACTATGTGGCTACCTTTTAGAACAAGGGCCAATGCTTTCTTTCTAAAGAAAACCTAGCTAAAGTTCTAAGGGGATTTTACCAAGGCAGTCACAATATAAGTGATCCTGTGGCAGTATGGATTAGAAAGTGACAGAGAGAGAGAGCCTTAGCCTACACAGAATCATATCAGTACCTTCTGTATAACAGCATGTAAGCTCCCTGAGAAAGTACCTCCTCCAATTCTACACTCGCAACCTGAAAAAATGGCAAACCAGATGAGGATGCTGAAACTTAAAAGTTATGCATTGTACTCGGTGATTAAAGATGAAAATATGAAATTGCATGGGAAGACGCAGAAATCTTACTTTACAATCATCAATCCTATACCAATTTCCACGAAAATCCTTGATGTAGCATATATAATGGCCAAAAAATGAGGCATTCATCATATCAAGATGAACGACAACAGCATATAGTTTATAGACATCGGATCCATCTCCTGCTTCACTCATGTAAGGAGTAAGGTTTAAAGTCTCAGGGAAGGTTATTCTCTTGTTGAGTTTTCCAAATCTCCCACTCTGCACATGCACAAAACTAAAATGATAACCTTATCCTTAACAGAGGGGGGGTGGCAATGATGGGGGAAGGTACAAGGTAGAATTCTAAACATTCAAACTCTTATTTCTCTAGAAAAGGATCAAATTGCTCAAACCTGGAATCTTTTCAAGGCTATTGTGAGAATATTTGGAGCACTTTTCACTGTAAGCCGTTTCCATGCCTTAACATAGTCATTACACCTGCAAAAAGCAGCAAGACTTGTAAGCAGTAGGACCATACTAAGTTTCAAAGAGCCTCAAGGTCCAATAAAATCAGTAACCTCAGTTATAAGATAAATGAACTGCACTATCTTTGCCACTGCTTCTGTTTATTTGGACTTTCTTTGGTGTTCAGTCCATGGCCTCTTTTAAAGCAGGCTCCCAACAGATATAGAAAGGAATTAATGGGAATAATATTTTGACGCTGTTTGCTTTTGTTATGTTATTTCTTTGCATCTTTGCTTATGAAAATCTCCCATCTTTCCAGTAATTTGCATTTCCTTCCTATAAAAATATTGCTTCTTTTATCCCCAAAAAAAACCTTTTTGAGATTTGAAAATGGAATGGAAGGTAATGTTTTTAATTTTTAGATGCAAGATAAGTTTCAAATGCTTGGTGCTACTGTTATTCTTCTTAGAAGCCTAGCAAAACTACTGAGTCGTCTCAGTAAGCAGTAATTCTTAATGGTTCGCAGTTCGCAGCAACTTCCCCCCCCAAAGAACCCCATTTTAAGTTAACAAAGAGAGAGTAGCCAGCCTTCCCACAGGAAACCCCAGAAAGATTAAATGTCCAACCTAATGATCCTCATATAAAATCCTCGTGCGGTTCTTACATTCAATATATAACCCCATTAACATCTAAAGATGCATCAACTTAAAGTGAAGGGGGAAATGGTTTCTATGTTGCTGATGTCGTCATTAACAACAGTGGAAACAAGGTAGACATTATATGACAAGATAGCCAACCATTTTAAGGCATCAGTATCTTCTCAAAAGAAAGGCAACCTTACCCATCACACTTGTACATATTTTCCCCATCAAGCCACTCCTTGACAGTAAACTGATCTAAACATTCCTCCAGGGAGGCAGCATCACCGTGAATTTCAACTGTTAAGTCCATCATATTTTCATATTGATTTGAAACCTTATCGCACTTAGTGCAAATGACCTGTTTTGGGGAAAAAAAGGGTTGAATTCACAGCTCCATCCATGTCAGAAGCAAAATAACAAAAATTAATTTGACAGCAAAGAAAGTAATGAAAAATCTAAGCAGCCCAAAAAGCAAAATCATGGATGTATGAGGAAACCATAACTCGAAAAGCTCACAAAGCCAGATCCCATGACATCTTATATTTTACCCAAATGACAACCCAACCAGAATGCAGAAAAATAATCTTTCACAATCCCAGTGCAATTCTTTCCAGACCAATGTTAGCCTAGAGGTTAAGTAAAGTGCCTTCTAACTCCTTCATAAAGTTTGTCATAGAATGTATTACTGGCTAAGTAGAAGAGAATACTATTTATTCCATTAAAATGGTGAAACTGAGTGCTTTAATGAAACTGACTCTCAAAATTTTAGGGACGATCTGTTGGTCACATTTGGAAAAGATAAAGAGAATCAGGAATATAAAGAATTGGAAAGAGCAGTAACAATTGTGTTGGTATACTTAAGAAACAACAATCGCACATAGAACATTAAGCTCAACAAGTTTTTAACGCATGGAAGAATGGTATACGCCCACAACTTAACCACCATGCTGACAGCGCTACAGTCAAACTCCGAGCCAATTTCTCTCACAAAGGACCATTTCAACATAAACATTTGTTCTCATCTGAAGAGGATCAACATATCTGAAACTACATTTATGTCAACCTCAAGCTAGGCTAAAGAGAATTCTACTGGAATATTGTGTCTCTGATTCTCTTCTGAACAACCTCATGTGCATGAGAGAGTTCAGAGAGAATAAGAGCATCTTCAATTTATTCATCTATCAAAGTGATTGTTTAGTCTCTAATTCTCATTGAGCACACATACAGAAATAACAAAGGAATTCACTCAACATAACAATGCAGATTTTCTTACTGATTAGAAGTATAACCTGAGATTGAAGGTGACCACCAAAAATGTGTTGAATCAGGGTCGTCTCTTGAAGGTTAGAAGGGACAGCTCTTTCTCCACCAAATTCATCAAGGCAAACAGATTGCATTGTATCAATGGCAAACCTGCAAGAATATTAGATATTAAATCATTAATTATATGTAGTCCTTCTAAACACAGGCAATGTGGAGTTCACTGCAGAAAGTCAAGAATAGCTGCAGTAGCAAATAAACCTCATGAGCTCATGAGCGTCCTCCTGTCTTCCATAATCGAAACTGCCACCAATATTATGCAAGCCAGAGAGAATATGTGTTGGAGAAAAGGCCTGTCGACTTTGCCTTACTCGTTCAAGGTGGGCTTGAAACTCACATAGAAAGCACCAATCATTAAAACTGCCTGAAAAAGTAGTAACAAATATGGGCATGAGGAAAAGTCACAGAACCAATAAGAAGCAAAACGTCTTGTTAATGAAATTACATTCTTGGCGGTGGCCTTTTTCCAACAAGTAGGCAACGAGTGGCTTTGTGAATGAGAGACATTGGAGAACCACATTAGCAAAGCAGCTGCACAGATTCACAACAAATATAATTTTGTCACTGAATGTTCTTATGGCAATCAAAGGATCGCATGTAGCAAAGGTTAGTTGGGTTAAAAAAGAAACCTATTTCCACAATTCAAGAGTCCGCAAGGAGAAAATCCCGGATTGTCCCAATTAAAAAACTGAACAAACTCATCATACGAAAAAAGAACCTGAAAGGAGGAAAAAGGGTCAAACACTCAGATTTGAGTATGCCAGAAAACGCACAAGATTCAACCAGGTAAGCAAAGTGTAATGTATTTTTCATCGAGGTATACAAAGAAAATTACACTTTTGGGATGCTTGATAGGCTTGGAACGGGAAGTGCCGGAAGCAGGTACCAGTGCTATCGAAGATAAATTTTTGCCCCCAGCCGCAGACGCTTTAGACCCACGGTTAGTTGCCCCAGTTAGAGTCAAATCATTTCCATTGGATAAATGAATATCCTTGCATTTTGACTTATGCCCAGATTTCCAGTGTGACTGTTGGCATGTCAGTGAGCTGATGAAGACATACAAAAATCAACTTGTCAGATTGAAAACCAATATAACGCGCCAACTTCACGGGTCAACGTCGAAGTTGCAGCATCAAATTAACAGAAATCAATAACAAGGGAAACCCTATGAATTACTAAGACACTAGAAATCACAATCCCGTGATCCGCTTGGAAACAAAAATAACAAGAAACCAATAATTCACAGTGACAATTTAATGGACGCACCAGTATCTTACGGCTTTACAGCGCGAGCACTTTTTTGAGCCAGCGTTGCCGCAGACAACACAAGCAGAATCGTCCCTGAGAGTGTCCGGCATCGGAATTCGATCAGTTGGTCTTTCCCCCTCGAAATTGGCGTCGACCTCAAAGTACCTCGAGGCCGTCTTCTTGACCAATGTATGCAATCCAACAGCTACAACAAAAGCCGAGAATATTAATTGCAGGAACCAATTCAGATCCCACGATACTCCAGAGACAAGCATCTATACCACCCCGCGTTGATGATCGATGATCTTCCTTCAATCCTACGGGTGTTCATCGATTAAATTACATGCATAGCACGATGAGCTTCCCACAACAAAAATTAGGGTTTTTGTTTGTTTATCCTTGATCGTGTGATTATCAGCTTAGAGGAAACAGAGCTGCCACTTTCTCTTCTGTTTCTTCGTAACTTCACACACACATATGTAAAGGAATAAATAATCTCCGAGTCCCTTGCGGTTTCTTGTTTTTTTCCTTTTTCCTTTCCCGATCAGAACACCGAGTAGAAGAAGGGTGATATTAATGAAAGAGAAAATCAAAAAGTGTTCAACTAAAAATCTTTGCCATATGTACCATATACATATAGGGTAATGGTGATAAAAGCTGTTTTCTTTCCAAAAAAAAAAAAAAATCGGTACTGTGGAGGGCTCTCTCACGTATGTGAATCTAACACGTGTATCAATCCAATGATCGAATAATCTTTGAGAAGAACGTTCATATCTCTCCAATTATCTTGAGTAGACTCCACGGTCTTCTCTTTTTTCTATATATGATTCCAATATTGAAAAAGTTAAAAAAGTACTCTATCTAATTATATCATCTTTTGAATTCGATAGATTTCGATGGATATTGATTTTATAAATCGGATCCAGATGATTTAATTCTACTGGGTCATCTTTTGTAGTAATAAATTAATATATTTAGAGATAATAATAAAAAGTAAGATTATGTATAAGGATTTATATCTTTTTTTCTGCTAACAATAGTATTTTTTAATTTTAAAAATGTATATTCATGTTTTTATTTTGTTATTCTCGATATATTAGAGAAAAAATGTATATATACATTGGAATTTAGCTCTTTGATAATTCTTAAGATATTTAAAATTTAATTGGTGAGTTTGATTGGTCTGGAAGGGACATAATTAAAATTATTTGAGAATCATTATTTAAGTTGTGATCAAACTCTATTCTTTTTTATGGTGATTGAACATTGTCGATTATATCCACTATTTTCTGGATTTGGCTCTTATCATCTTCCCTTCTCATCCATTTTTTTATTTCGGTCATTAGATTGAAATTAAGCGGTTTAGATTTAATATTTTATAAAAATATTATTTACATAAATAATACTTTTATAAAATATTAAATCTAAATCGTTCAGATTTAATCCTAAAAAAGAGGATGGGAGTCAAACCTCTGTTTTCCTATTAACCATGCCATAGCCCCACTTCATGGAATTTCACCAGGAATTTATTTGCACCTTTCTTTTTGTCATAGGCTGTAAAAAAAAAAAAAAAAAAAAAAAAAAAAAAAAAAAAATTACGCTCGTTGGAGTTAATTATTCTTTTCTTATATGATTTTTCGTGTCTTAATATTTATTTATAAAATTTAAAAAATATGAAATTCATAATTCCTAAATCTCCCTGCCAAATCACCCTGAGGCGTGAGTTATTGTGTTTTATAAGCAGCAGGGTTAATAATAAACCCTAGTTAACAACGCCGACGAAATGTTCCTCAGCAGTGAAGTTATTCTCTTTCCGGTGGAATATTCTTGAAGAATGATCCTTCTTCTCTTCTTTTATTGTGCCCTTTATCTTTTACCTCTCAGGTAATATTCTTGGTTAAAGATATAATTTTTCTTCCAGTACAAGTAACCTTTTTAAATTTATTATATGTATATATAATTTTTTCCCAAGTTTATTATCTTGTAATTTTTTTAATTCTCAATTATTAAATAAGAATAAAATTAAAAACTTGTTTATCTTTTTTTATTAATGACAAAATTTGGGGTGTTTTGGGGATCACAGATTAGAGCGTACCTTAAAATCAAAAAATATTTATACAATTATTTATAAATAATCCACCAAAGTAACTATGATTAATGAAATTTAAGATTTTTATTAATTTTCAATAAAACATGTTGAAAATAGCTTGTAAATATAACGACAGAGCAATTTCTATTTTCAATTTTTAATCATGAGATCGTCAGATCTAATGTGTTCGGACGTGCTTACGTGTCTCATGCTCTCCAGGTCTGTCGGGTTGTACGGGGTAATTTTTCTCGAAAATATTGTTTCAAGAATAAAGGAATATAAATATTTTTGAAAGTTAATGCAAGTGGCACTGGCCCCAGTTTTCAATACAACAAGTACATTAAACATTTTTTTATATAGCTCACAAGGATAACCTTGAAATTCAAAATACACAACCCCAAACAAAAATCTAAATTTACCCCAACAAATATTTTATTAAGTATTAACTAAGTTTTATATTTTGGGTGTACTATTGGGATAATCTGTAACTATATATCCTTCTATATACGTCTCTTTAGCCAAAATATTTGTATTCAATAATCTCCCTATTTGCATGGGACAAAACATGTCAATCTGCATATAATAGCTCACATGTGTTCTTTATTTCAGCTTTAAAATGATGTTTTAACATATTATCTTTCAAAAAAATATTTAACGCCTTTAAAGAATAAGGCAAAATCTGTATTCTTGAGAATTTATAAAGTTGACAAAACTCAAGATCCGTCTTAATAATCAATACCTTCACAATCGCCACCTGATAAGTGCTAATATTATTCATAAAACTTGTGACCCAACTTCTCCTGTCATCTCTAATCAAGCCTCCAATTTGTTGCCTGACTATGCTCTCTTATTAATACATCCACATCTAGCCAAACATATCTAGGATTTAGCTTCTTCCATTTGACCAATGCTTTTGCTATCTCCACAAGCATTGATGTTTCCATCTCCCAGCCACAATTTCTTCCCTTAAGTGGTGTTGGCACTGATAAAACACCTCATTTAAAATAGCTGATTTACCTTCAAACAACTCAATGCATCGTGCTTTCCACAATAACTAGCAAAAATGTGCAAATATTTTGGTCCATGTCCACTTTCCTAGATTTCCTATTGTATTCCATCGAAGCCATTCTTGCAAACCATAATTAAAAAAAAAACACACACACACACACACACAATATATTTATTAGGATTAACATACAAAAAGACAATTTTTTTTTTATATAAAAATTTTAGGAAAGGGGTTGGGCTCACCCACAGTCAAAGGTAGGGCGATTGGAGCCCGTCCACGTGGCATCGGCGGAGAGTACACATGCCTCCACCTCTACCATTGATTTCCACTGCTTCCTAGACCCCGAGGATGCCTCCCCCAACGCCTTGACCGACGCAGGGATCAAACCCTCTCCCTTAAGGTGAGGAAGTCCGATCCCACGTTAGTTGAACCCAAGGACGAGGGGTACAAAAAGACAATATATTCATGTTGCATTCGATCGAAGCCATTCCAACAAATCTCTTAAGATATGTAATATTGTTTCCTCAATTTGAAGAACTCAATATACACTCCCTCATATTTGAAAGCCCAACTCTCACTCTCAAAGAATTAGTTATTAATCTCTCATGGGCTAATTGCCAAATAAAAAACTTAATTTTTAAGGCACATTCCAGCGCCAAAATCCCCACATTCCCAAGGATGACCATAGGTGTTTGGTAGATATAAGAGTGTATATGCTGATTTTACTATAAATTTCCGATAAGGTGAATTATGCCAAATGACCGTGTTTGATTGTGGATCCAATAGGGGGTTGTAACCTAACCATTTTGTTAATAACCCAGTTGGTAAATATTCCTTATATCTTACAACATCCCAAGCATTGCTCGGAGCAGTAAAACTACCCACCATTTCCTCCGGGTTAATCTTATGACCATTTTACATTACATATTCAATCAAATGTCTGTTAAAAGGCGTCCAAAGATCCCACCAAAATCTTGTAGTTTTGTCATCATTTATTTTTCTTATGGTACCTTGTAAAAACTTCTCCCAACTCTAGTAATAGCTTGTTAGGTAAAAGAATTATACTTCTTTTTCTCCACTCGTGGAACACAATCTTCACCATAGTCATATTGTGCTCTTAGACATTACACCCATAAACCATCTGAGTTGGTTATCAAACCTCAACATAACTTCATAATAAAAGCCTTATTCTAAAACTTTAAATTCCTAATTCACAACCCACCTACCTTTTTACTTCTCAATAATTTCTGTCAAGCTATCAAGTGTATTTTCTTACCATTTTCATATTGGCACCATAAGAAACTCTTGCTTATTTTTTCTATTTCCTGTGTCACCCCTTAGGCAGAAGGGAGGATTGCATTTGATATGAGGGTAATACTAAAATAACAGCCTTGATAAGCATGGCTCGACTTACCATAGTTAGGTATTTACTCTCACAGGAAGATAATATAGATTTAACCTTATGGGCAATATGCCCAAATGTTTCCTTGATTACTCTAGAGTGAATCAATAGAACTCTTAAGTACTTTCTTAGAGCTGTCGATACCTCAATGCCTAGTTTGTTACTAAGAGCAATCTCTTTATTAAAATGTATATTGCTAAAGAAGAACACCTTAGACATGTAAATATTGATTTTATGTCCGAAAACAAGGCAAAATCATCTCATTATTTTCTTAATAATCTCCATCTTCCTTGAAAATGCCTCTAGAAAAAGTAAGAGATTATCCACAAAAAATAAATAAGATAATTCAAGATCATGCATTGATATTTTAAAGGCTTCCAACATCCCCTTGTGCACTCCCTCTTAATTAAATGACCAAATCTATCCATACACAAAACAAAAATATATCTACTCAATAGATCACCTTATCTTACACCTCTGGGAGGAAAAAATGTGCCCAAGTACATTAAACATTTGAATCCGATTCAAGACTCGCGGGAGGGGTGGGGGGAGCAAGAAAGGAAAGACAAGTGAGAAGGGAATAGTGTTTTAGAATTTAGAGTGGACCATAAAGTGTAAGTGACACTTGAGACCTCTTGGGCTTTGATTGCACAAATAGTAATGGTCCAGTTGCTTGGGCCCAACATGTGAATTCACAAAGAAGAGGACAACGAGGAACGAGGAGGGAGTAGGAAAAGGAGCACAGATTGAAATTCAAGAGAGAGAGTACGTGAACTAAAAGGCAGTGAGTTGAGATGGTTTTAGAGGAAAGAGGAGAAAGATACAAGAGAGATAGTGGAGGGGCCATGAGAATTAGATATAGATGAAGCCCATTCACTTGAGTTTTTGTCTTTTTTTGTGGACAATTAAACAAGAGATGGAGCCCACATACATAATAATAAAGGAGCAAAACGAGCATTAAGGTAGAGAAGAGGACGACGTAAATAAGGAAAGAAGGAAGAAAACCCGGAGTGGTGTTGTCCACTCATATTCATGGGCAGGTGGAGTACATGTTTGTGGTAGTAACAAGAATTCAGGATGGAATATTCTGCATCCCAAAGATATCATTATAATCTATAGAAAGATCAAAGCACACACACTTATAAACAACCTATAACGTATGAAACTCACTGCTATAAGTTCTGTAATAGTGGAAGAGGGGTTGATGAAAATGGAAGAAAGAAGAAGAAGAAGAAATGGAACAAGTTGTTGACGGGGTTCAGGGATTCTGTTTTTCTTCCCTTTCATCTTTTTCTGTCTGCTGTCTTTTCCCTACAATCCCTTCCCCACTCTCTTGCGACTTGCGACTACATTTTTTTTTTATTCATATCTGTCCCTTCATACCTTTTGATTTTGGATATAGCTGGGCGTTTTTGTCTTTTGCGTCGGCACATGATAATACAATACTAGTTCGCATCCTTATAATATAACACTCATTTTAACCAAAAAATTAAAGTGTAAAGTGTATTTTATGTGTATTTTTAGTTTATCTTCTACTTATAAATATAAGTATAAATTAGACCAAACAAAATTTTATAAAAGCTCTTATAATTATAAGAGATTATTTTACAATGAAGAAAAAATAGCTTAAAAATAAGCACCTATGATGAGCTTATTTTTAAGCTCTTTTTTTTTTTTTTATATATAATCTCTTGATCGAACACTATTATTTTTAATTTCGCCACCACCACCCTTTTATGATAATTTTTAAAAAAAAATTTATATAATTATCAAAATTTTTATTTTTAATTTAACTTTTAAGCTAAAAAATTTATTTTAAAAGCTTTTTTTTTTTTTTATTTTAGCTTAAAAGTAATTTTTAAGCTAAAAATAAGAGGATCCAAATGGGTATATATACTCTATTGAGTCTATAATATAATATTTCTATAAAAATAACTTGATTTAGAATATAAGTTATTCAATTATGTCCTTGTAATTAATGCTTATTTCCAATTCTACCTACTCATTAAATTTGCAAACACATTTTTTGATAAGGGTAAAAGAAAAAAATTTCAACTTATGACATATTTAATTAGTCTCACATTTTGTTTATTATGAATTAATTAAAGTGCTCAAACAAGTTTGAACTACACACTCACTCCTCGAGTGTGAACTAGTCGGTTGTTTGGATATACCTAGCCTAGTTGAGAAGACCAGAGTTCAAGAAAAGCGTTGGATACCAAGTGGTGGGTTTTCCAGTTCACCAAATAAATAATAATTAAAATGTTCCATATTATGGACCGCAAGGGAGTATATTAAGGATTGAGGAAGTATTAAATATGTCTTCTAACATCATTCTTCCACTTAAATTACGCATCCACTCACATGTGTGATCAACTTCAACTTGTTTTTAACGTTCTAATATATACTTAAACGCTGGTTTCCTTTTGTGTTACACCTAATCTAACTTTAATTAAACTGAATGATTATATTTATTATTACAGGAATATTCTCTTATCTGTTTTTTTCTCCCTTAAATAATTCTTCCACTTTGCTACCAAACGTGACTATCTGAGCCCCGACGTTCGCATTTAAAATTCATTCCTCAATAATTAAAAAAAGCCATAAACCTGACAGTTGCATGGATGAGGCACGTTGAAGCTGGCATGCTTCATAATTTAAGATGCAGTAACATCATTTTATATATAATAGCCCCTCATTTTAAGCATATATTCGGCAATAATGTGCTTAAAATGGGAAAAATCATCATTGTGTACGTACGGCTTTTTCATTATTGATTAAAAGGGATAAAGTTAAGATCAGAGTCCCCACGTATATATCTGAGTGTGTGTATTATTAATTACAATGACACAAAAAAGCTAATGATTTAAAGTTACAAGTGTTTCAGTTTTAATTGAAAAGAGCTTTCACTCACAATATTACCACTGCAATATCATTGGACGGGTAAAAAAATGTTGAGAGTATATGTTTGAAAATTTTACTGAATATAAGAGTCTAATTTATTTTTATACTTATAGAATACTAATATTTGAATTCAGGCTCATAATTACATATGACTAAGTAAAATTTTTAAGAAAGTTTAGAAGCATGAACTCTAGGATTTGGATCATATTGATCCATTCCCATGGGAAAATGGATCTGATATACTACCTTCGATCCTAATTATAGGAATGTAATTTATGTACAAAAAATGTTCTATAATTAATTTATATGATAAAGTATTTTTAATGGCAGGGTGTGTGTCTGTATCCACTTGAGTGGCTGAAGCTAGCCGCTAGTGGTATTCATGATCGTGGATTGTTAATAATTGGTGGCATTCCATATTATTAATTAATCCCAAAATATATATATTTATATATATGTGACATTTCAATTATAAGGCAATCACATGAAGCATATTTAAATAATGCCAGATATGCCTCGAGATAACCAACAAATGGCTACCTAATTCACCGGCCAGAAACATGGTTTCGTAGTTCAGCTGCATTTTAAACAAAAGCATAGGACACGTGGTATAAATAACTGATGTACTATTATTTTGGCAAGGAAGAAAAACAAAACTGATCTATTTGTACATCCTTCACTTCTTGATTTACAATCAAATTTATAATAAAAATTATGCGATAAATTAGATTTTATATTTAAGATTGAAAGTGATATAATTTACATAAAATGATCGTGTCTTGTCTCTCAATCTGTTTATATTGTTAATGGGTTTGTTTGAGTTAAAGGTGGGAGTAGTGACTTATTTTTTCTATCTAATTTTTTTAAAAGCTCGATAGGAAAAAAGTCAGGTTGTAAATACTCCCTCCAGTCTTTATTATAAGGCACTCAACTAACAATTCTCACAAACTAATCAAAACAGTTAAAACAATAAAGTTGTCCTATAATTTGAGTAATTTTACCCCTACTAATTGCACTAAACCCTAATATCCTATTAATTATTACTGTTACCCACTACTCTTATTAATTATGGGTATATATGAAAAAAATAATTAATGCTCATTGGGAACAAGCAAGTATCTTATAAAAAGGACCAAATGCAATTGATAATTGGTGTCTTATAATAAGGATCAGAAGGAGTATGATTTGTATGGATTGATTGATGGATGGTAGAAGTGGTGGGGCCCATGTCAAAAAGCTTAGAGCTTTTTGAAAAAAGCTACCCCATTTAGCTTTTTCCTTAAGTAACTTTTAGGAGCTTTTTTTTCTTTAAAAAAAAACCCCATGAACTTAAATTTCAACCAAAACACTTCACTTTTTTATATTGCTACTTTTTGTTGGCTTTAAACTATTTAAAGCTCTCTCTAAATAGGCCCGATAACTAGTGATAACATTGCAAGGGCTTGAGATTCTTATTCATGTGATCTTTCTCTTACTTATTTGCCTATTTTTTTATTTTGAGAAAATTCCTTTTAGGTTCTAAAAGACTAAAAAAATGTTAAAAAAGTCTTAGGGTATGTTTGGTTGGGGGGGGGGGGGGGGAGGGAAGGGGAGGAAAATGGAGAGAGAGAAAAGTTATTCTAAAAGGTATTAAAAGTTTTCTCCCCTTTTAATATTTTCCTTCCATTTTCCTCCCCTTCCCTCCCCTCCCCCTCCCCCAACCAAACATACCCTTAGGGTGTCATGGTTGGAGGGAGGGGGAAAATTTATTGAAGAGGAAAACTTTATGGGTCCTACTACACTAAATTTGAATCCCATTTTCTCCTCCCCTCCTTTTTTTCCCTCCCCTCCCATTCCCTCCAACCATGCACAATAGAAAAAATTTTGATGTCAAAAAGATCTCATTAACAACTCCTTTGGTATGACATTTACAAGTTTATCTATAGATTTTAACAACTCCTTTAGACTTTTTTAACACCAAAATTTTTTCTAAGATCTTTTTAAATATTTTCTTGATCCCTAAAACCTTAAAAGAATTTTCCCAATCTGCGACGGCTCTTTAATTTCTACACTTTTTATAAAATCTTTAGATTATTTACTATCCTTAGTTTTGCGTGGGAACATTTAAAACAAAACGATCAGATCACATGGATGGCATATAGATCAGACAGTGATCATACTAAACTTCCCCAAAAGCTTATTATTAGCTTGTAAATAGTTTGGTTTTAAATAGTTTAATTACAAGTAGCCAAATTTTAATGTATATTATTTAGTTAATAACAGAAAAAAGTAAGTTTTAAAAGTAGTGTTTGTTTCCACTTTTCAAGGACATGAGTTGAAGTCTTTAAGGGAAAAAAATAATGAAAATACCTTTTATGAGAAACAGTACGAGTAATATTATATATGGGTAAAGGAAATTGGAGATAGAGTTATCTCCGGTGACCCCAAAACTACGTCGTTTTGGAAATAAGGGTGTTTACTTATTTCATTTATTTTTTAATTATATTTTTAATTATATATTAGTTTAAAAGTCAAACTAATTAATTGAAAAAAAATACTTTAAAGATAAAATTTAATTACTTTTCCCATTATATACGGGGAAAAATATTTCTCTCCACCTGGAAAACTTTAAGTCGATGAACCCAAAACTACGCTTTTAAATTAATGAAGAGTTTGTTAGTAATTTTAGGTGAATTAATGGTGTTTCATTAAAATTTATATGATTAAAAAATAAAAAAAACAGTAAACACTCTTCATTAATCTAAAATTATATATATATATATATATATATATCTATAGCTAGGCATTTATATGAGATATCATTATTATATCATTATTATTATTATTTTTTGAGAGGGACAGCTGCGCTTAAATTGTTTTTCAAGTATGTCTTTTGATTCATGAGCAATGTTCCCTAATTACCAAATATGTTGTCTTTGGTCAATGAATGAGGAGTAAGAAAGCGACTTTGGTAAATTTTTTATATATTAAATTTAATTATTATTTTTTATTATCTTTCTTAAGGCGGTTCCTAATACTTGTTACGGTCAACAAGATTGACTTGCAAAAGCGTAAGATGAACACATGAGAATTATACTTGCGTGCTCTTAATTGCTACACGTAGAACGTGCATGGTAATTAAACTTAATAATTAATTAAACCAAGTTTTGACATGCCAATAATTTCTTTAATTTAGATTAACCTGTTATTAAGAAACACGTTTTTCGGATTAAACAAATGTTTTGATTAAAAACTATTTATCGCCATCAATTCGTAGGAATCGATTTTTTTTTTTTTTTTTTGGCCCACTCGCGGGAATCAATTAAGCTAATTAGCCGTTATTATTAGTATAGGCCAGGATGAAATGATATTGGGTGCCCAAGAAAAGAAAATTAACTGAAAATAATGAAAAATTCGTAAAATTATTAAAATAATAACACGATAAATATATAAATTAATTGAAAATATCGTATCATTTGTAATCAGATTGGTATGTTAAAAATTTGTAATTTTTTCTTCAATTTTTATATCAATTTGTGTTATATAAATATAAGACTTAACTATGCATGAAATTACCTAAAACTTCGTATAACATTTCCTGAAAACTTATGTTTACATAAAATTACAAAAGATGTTATATAATGAGCGTGAATTTGTAAAAAATGTCTTCTTTTTTCCACCAGCACTATTTTAAGGTTTTATTAAGAAAATTTATTATCGGAGTACTTAATTTAAAAGTTGGGCTCATGGTTGTCAATACATGCATCACTAAAATATATATTTTTTGATTAAAAAAGGCAAACCGAAGCTTGAAAAATGTGAGATAGAAACTAGACCATGAAAGTCTATTCCTTAATACAACAAACTAAAAATAAACCAATAATTACATGCATCACTAAAATATGGTCAAGCTTAAAACACACAGACTCTTAAGAGGTGAGAGATCGGTGATAATCCCTATGGGTGGGTGAGTTTTTCATAACCAACACCGTAAGAAGATTAGTGATGGTGTTGATAATCTCTTTCTAATTCTACTTTGGATGGTGGCAGGGACGGACCCAGCAAGATTAGTGATGGTGTTGATAATCCCTATTTTTATGAAATCACATTTAAACCTCATAAAATTTCAATATTTTTAGTTTAGTCCCTCCATGAAGCTATTAGAAAAGGACTACATTGAAAATACTGAAATTTTTATAAGGGATGGATTTCATAAAATTTTGGGTTCTTTTCTTTATTTTTCATTTGGGTTTTTTCCTATAATTTTGTTTCCCTTGTATTTGCTTTTCTTTGTTGTGGCTCTTTATTTTTCTGTTATGGTTGTCGTTTGGTTTTTATGATTGTTGTTTGGTTATCCTCTTTGTAATAGGTGCTTCTTTGAAGTTTATTTTAATGGAATCTCCTTTGACAAAAAAAAAAAAAAAAAAGAAAAGAAAAGAAAGAGAGATCGGTGATGTGACTGTCTAGCATGGAGCGCGTCATGGAACGCGCCTCATCGCCACGTACATGCGTCACCCAGAGAAAAGGCGGGGATTTAGAAATCCCATAATAATCCATTTTTCTCTTTCTACAATGACTGAATCTGTTTCAGAGAAGAGAGAGAGGAATCCACACTCCCTCCTGCTCTGCTCATCCAAAATGAGCGTTTTTATATTTTAAATTTTTCATTTTTCTGAATTAAGTTGTATTTAACGATTTAAAGTATTTTCCTAATAGTATTCAGTATTTTAAATTAAGTAAGTGCTATTGGAAAAATCTCTATAGTGTGAATACACTAAAAATTAATTAGTTTAATTAATTAGAGATATTTGGTATCATTGAAAAAATATTTTAGGATAAGAAAATATTTAGGTTAAGTTTCTCATATACATTTCTTTAAGTTCTCCAATCACATGTCATCATATATTTTATTTTAAAATTATTATCATTTGGCTATAAATCTATATAAAAAAATAAAACACATGATCATACGTGATTGAAGAACTTGATATAACAGATATAAAAAATTTAAAATAAGTATAATCCTTAGGATACTGAATTTTGGAAAAATATTGCTGGTGGTAATGTTAGATATTTTTCAATCATAGATATATTATAAATTAATTAATTTAGGATAATAGATTAAAAAATACTTCGCAGCATACAATTTAATCAAGTAAATAAGAATATATCTAAAAAAAAATTGGATTCCCTCACATTTTGAGGGATGAGCATGCCTGCCCATAGATCCGCTGAGCAGGGCATGCGGGGAGAGAGAGAGAGGGGAACAGTTTTGCTTCTCTGGAAGGAAACATTATAAGACTATGGTTTGATCGAAATCTAAGTTTGAAGGGAGCGAGCTCTAGACGTCGTTGTCTCTTATAAACAAAAAAGATGACTTAATTCAAGGAAGCCAAAAACAAATATGGTCATCCCTCACTAATTTTCTATGGTTTTTGACCTCCCAATGCACATGGCCTCTGTGCTCTTCTTGGGTTTTCTTCTCTCCTCATTTTTTTTCTTTTTTTCTTTCCCTGGCACATGCTGTCATCTACTTAAAACGTACCCTCTCTCTCTCTCAAGTGTCTAGCTTCGTTTAATGATGTATCATTGAAGGCTTTTGAGTTCTGACTCTTGAACAGATTCCTCAGATCTACACCTTAAATCTTTTTGGACATTGTCAACCTCAATTCTCCTTCTTTCTGGCTCTGTCCTGCTCTCTCTCTCTCTGGCTTTCATTGAATCCGATAGCAAAAAAAAGGTTGGCTTACTTTTGAGCTCTTCATTTCGTTATTATAGATTGTTTGGGCAAATGGGATTCACTTATTATTCGCTCAGGCTATCCTGCTTCTTATGATAACTGTCTTTTAATTAACTTTGTTTTCCACTTTGCAAGTGTTTCTTCAAACACCAAATTCGTTTCTGTCTCAGCTCTGCAATTGCCTGAGCTTTTTTAATCTCTTAATTGCCTCTTAGTTTCATCCTTTTTTTTTTTTTTTTTTTTTTTTTTTTCCTTTGCTTTTTATTAAGATGAAGAATAAGACAATTCCTCTCCTATTATATATATCATACAGTTGCTGATATGGGATGAGACTGATCATTGAACTTGCAACTATTTCATACTTTTAGAGCTACTGATAATCAACCTCCTCTTCTTTGCTCTCTGTGTTGTCCAAATTATGCATTTACTTCTACTTCAGTTTCTTTTTATTTTTTTTGCTTGCTAGTATCTATTACATATACACTAATTACATAATACAATCTGTACGAAATTATTTTTTGATGCAGTGCCTAACTTGACTAATCATGGCCAAACATATTGCAACAGGAAGAAGTGCTTTGACTTCTCTCCCAGCTGTGTTCAGACAGAATCATCGTGTGGACGTAAAAGGCTTTATTGAGTCAAGCCAGAGATCAAGAAATTTCAAGTTGCACATTATAAAAAGAAAAAAGAAAATCAGACTGGCTTGGGAATTGGATATAAACAGTGGGCTACCATGGTTTGTGAGATGGAGAATGACTATACCGAGGACATGGACATCGAAGTCCTCCATTCGATGTGGCCTGAAGATATTGGAACTGATGTTGGCAAAAAATTTAATATAGAAAAGCCTGGAAAGGACCAAGATATGTTGGAAGAGATTATAATGATGGAATCAACTATAGTTGATTTCAAGCGTCTCATGGAGCTCACAAATTATACAGATAAAGGTTCTTCTCAACTTTCACACCTTATGAAACACTTGGAGTATAAGCAAGCCAATGCCTTGCAACTTCTCAGAGAAGAACTTGACAACCTAAGCAAACAGAGGCATGAGGTTGAGCAGAGGAAGTTGCAGATACTGGAGGAGCTTCGGTTCGAGGAAGAAACATATGGGGACAAACGTCCAGTTTCTATTTTGGATGAAATTTATGATTTATGGCCAGATGTACCAAGAAGGAAAAAATGTGATGTTGTTGTTCAGAACAAGAGAATTGAAATAGATGCTGAGTATGATACAAGTGTACATTGGAAACAGAAGGCGCTGGATTTGGAAAAAATGTTGGAGGCAAGTGTCCAAAGAGAGCAGATACTAGCAGAGAAGTTGCAAGAAAGTATAAAGAATCTTGAGAAGCAGTCCTTACCTGTAGAAGAACTGTCCCAGATTCTGAAAAGGGCAGATAATTTCTTGCATTTTGTACTCCAGAATGCACCTGTGGTTATTGGTCATCAGGTAAATTACAACTAGTACTAAGCAAGGCACAAGTATGTTGAACAGCTTATAGAATGATCCTTATAGCATGTCACATCAAAATTCATGAGGATGTTGATCTTTTTGTTTTTGTTGAGATTTTCCAGGACAAAGAGTTGCGATATCGATTTATCTATAATCATTTTCCAAGTTTGCACGAGGAGGTAATGAATTGCTGTTGAAGATCTTATTTCAAGGTTATATGAGAAATGTTTTTAGTTATTGCACTGTATTTGTTTTCTTTCAAAAATTTTACTTGTTCTTCAAAATGAAACTCTGTTTCTTCTTTTAAATGCCTTTTATTTCCATGAGGAGTTTCTGCTACAATATCTGAACTTTATAAATTTACTCATATTTTTCAGGATATCATTGGAAAAACAGATGTTGAAATTTTTACAGGATCTGGTGTTAAAGAATCTCAAGATTTTAAGAGAGAAGTTCTAGAAAAAGGCTTGCCTGCGAAAAGAGAAATTACTTTCGAGACAGAATTATTTGGTTCAAAGACATTCTTGATTTATGTAGAACCTGTCTTCAGCAAGACAGGGGAGACCCTGGGAATAAACTACATGGGAATGGATGTCACAGATCAGGTAAGTGAATTTTGCATTTAGTCACAATTTCGTCCTTTTGTATGCTAGGAAGAAAATTAATTTTATGGGCAAACTACAGGTGAGAAAAAGAGAAAGGATGATGAAGATCCGGGAAGAAATTGCGGTTCAGAAAGCCAAGGAAACAGAACTGAATAAAACCATCCACATTACAGGTATAAATAACCACTTAGTCGAGCATTAGTTGTGAATTTAATTCCTCTCTGCTATGGCAGCAAGAAACCTTATCCATTTTTTCTTAAACCTTCTAATAGAGGAGACTATGAGAGCAAAACAAATGTTGGCAACCATGTCTCATGAGATAAGATCCCCATTGTCTGGGGTTGTTAGCATGGCTGAGATTCTTTCGAGGACAAAACTTGACCGCGAGCAAAAACAACTCTTGGATGTCATGCTATCTTCAGGAGATTTGGTTCTTCAACTTATAAATGACATACTTGATCTTTCCAAGGTTGAGTCAGGTTTGAACACTATCCTTTATCGTCCATGACTCATCTGGTACCTAAACCATACAATCTGTAATACCAATATACTTTTAATCAGAGATAAACTGGTAAGTTAGGTACTGATCATTTAATCTTCTCTATGTAGGAGTAATGAAGTTAGAAGCAACCAAGTTCCGGCCAAGAGAGGTAGTAAAGCATGTACTCCAGACTGCTGCAGCTTCACTGCAGAAAATATTAACATTAGAAGGACATGTAGCAGATGATGTACCAACTGAGGTGGGAACATATTTATAACTCCAATGCTTTTCTGTCAAATATTTCCTTCTAGATTTGGTGCTAAACTACTGGCTATTGCAGGTCATTGGAGATGTTTTAAGGATTCGGCAAATCCTCACAAATTTAGTCAGGTATTAAGCTTTTGTGAAATTGTCAGATTCGTGTCTCTGCCACTTTGCATTCACAGTTTTCATTCTATGCAGCAACGGTACCAAGTTTACTCATGAAGGCAAGGTTGGTATAAATCTTTATGTTGTGCCAGAGCCTTCTTTTGCTAAAGCAGAAGTAAGCCTCCAGAGGACAAGTGCAGACCAGTCTAGCATTTCAGGGAATGGCGTAGAAGAGAAGAAGTATCTCTCAATATCTCAAAATAGCAGTAACCAAAATCAAGCTTTGAGTGATGAAGGTAGATCTCCGGTTAAAAGTGAATGCTTAATGAATGGAGGTACTGAGGAACAACCTCAATCAACTGAAACAACAGTGTGGATACGTTGTGATGTCTATGACACAGGAATTGGAATACCAGGTATCTTTTGAATCTTCTCTACAAAAGTATGAACACAGAATGGTTAATCATGAGACATGTCTAATTTTTTCTTTGGCTTCAATTTCTAACGTGACAGAGAAGGCTGTACCTACTTTATTTAAAAGGTACATGCAAGTCAGTGCAGATCATGCAAGAAAGTATGGTGGGACAGGGCTGGGACTAGCAATATGCAAACAACTGGTAAGCTTTGTGTTTCTCCTTCTAAATCAATGGAAGTTATGTTTCATTTGATCTTCAGTGTTCTTTTCATTGCCCTTGCAATAATAGGTTGAGTTAATGGGTGGTCGTCTTACTGTGACCAGCAAAGAACAATGTGGTTCTACATTTACCTTCATATTGCCATATAAGGTTTCAACTATTTGTGATCATTCTGATGAGCCCTCAGATACAGAGGATGATGATGATGCATCTGATGATACTGCAGAGGGCTTTTTCCAATTTCAGCCACCCTCTTTGGGCTCTCCATTATCCTCCCATGGATCTAGCAGGGCCCAAAAATTATTACCTCAAGAAATAGGGTGTGCAACCTCGCGTAAATTCAATAGGTTTTCAGAGAATTCCAATTCAATTTCCTCTAATAATGTCAAATCAAAAGAGATAACTTCAGATGAGGTTGCATCCTCAATAACTGATGGCCCGGACATATCTGAATCTGCATGTTCATCGAGTCACAGCCCAGAGATAGAGAATGGAAATGTAGATAGAAGAAACAAATCACGAAATGGCAGTGCAGATTCTTCATATCACAGGGAGTTAGATCAAGATCGGACGGCTATAGCAACAATGTCAAGAAAACAAGCACATCAGAGTCAAGAAAGAGCAGAGATTACCTCGCAATGCGTCACTAGCAGCATTACTTCGGAAGTAGCAAAACCAGATTTAAAGCCCAAGATCCTTCTCGTGGAGGATAACAAGGTCAATGTCATGGTGACACAGTCAATGATGAAGCAATTAGGTCATAGCATAGATGTTGTGAATAACGGAGTGGAAGCTGTATGTGCCGTTCAGCGCCAGAGCTATGACATAATTCTCATGGTGCAATCTCATACACCCTTCTTGTGCATTTTCCCTTGCTCAATTGCTTTTACTGTTTGAGAGGGTCTCTTGCTTCCTTCAGGATATTGATCTTGACGTTCATAATCTTTTGCGTCATGTTCTGCATAATTTTGTTATTTTCTGTGAATAATGCTCACTTGCTTGCATTTTGCAGGATGTGTGCATGCCAGTTATGAATGGTCTACAAGCAACAAGATTGATTCGTTCTTTTGAAGAAACTGGTAACTGGGATGCTGCAAGAGAAGCTGCAATTGAGCTAAATCTACCAGTTTCATCATGTTTATCTGCCACCAAGTCGAACCACATCCCAATTATTGCGGTGAGCAGCTATTCGTAGAAAGTGACTTGTAGGATTGGAAGGATTTGCTTCTTGCACTAACGAAATAGTGAATGATCATTGACTTTATTTTTTGCATGTTAATGATGCAGATGACAGCAAATGCATTGTCAGAGAGTGCTGAAGAGTGTTATGCAAATGGTATGGACTCATTTGTATCAAAACCTGTGACTTTCCAAAAATTGAAAGATTGTCTTGAGCAGTACTTAAGGTGACATGCTTGTAAATTTTTGCCTGTGTATAAAAGAAAGAAAGAATAAGAGCCTAGGAAAGTTTTGTAACGAATACATCAAGTTCTACAGTGTCTAAAGAAAAAGTATATAGAAGTTCAAGATTTTCTTTAATCACTTCATGCATAGTTTAAATGATTCTGACGGAAGAACAGGAGACTCATTATAGTAAGAGTAAGCGCAAATGGAACTTAGGGCCTAGTAGCTAGAAATGAACTTTCAACAGACGAAATTGTGCCAGACACGATCTCTTCCAAAGTTGATGCTGATATTTTTCTTAATTCTATACCATCGGACAATCATGCACAACATAGCAGCATCATCAGACCCTTCATATTACATGTCCATCATTTGTAATTTTAGATTTAGATCCTGAAATTCAAATAATGACCACAACCAGATGTTCCAGTCGTAATTTGCCTTGAAAATGATTGGTCAGAGCCAGTTGATTATTCATTTTTTTATTGGCCACATAATGTGATGTTGACTTCATTAACTTACCACCGTTCTCGGTCTTCAAACAGACTGCACTATTTTGGTAGTGAGGTGATTTCGTTCGCATAAAAATTATTTTATCACGACAAAAAACGAATTGCAATAATGAATTGCTTAGGTTCTAGTACAAAAAAATGAATAACTAAACTGAAAGCACTTGCGCTAAACATTCTGCTAGGACATTTTGACAATTAAATGAAAAACCTTGAAACGTAACACAATTGTTACATGTGAATATTATTCAATCGGTGATAACATGGCGTAGGCTAATGTTCTTCGGGTCAAATAATAATAGTCAACAGCTGGAAGGGGAATTTCCCCGTATTATATTCTATTCACCAGGAAAAAAGTAGATGGAAAACAAGACAAATTCACTTAGATTTATGTTGATTATAACGTTGGATTCCATGAACATCGATGATCCCAGGGGGGAAAACAGGATCAGTAGCAGCTCTTACAGCAACGTTGGCCACCGCAGTAACATTGACGGGAGGAGTGAACAAAGGCCCCACAAGTGGGATCCGATTCAATGGCCCCGCATGTTGCAGAATCTACATCAGTTTCAGTTAATAAGCGTGAAGCTACCAGAATAATATCATACCAACAAATAATAGAACAAGACGAAAAGAAGGGGGCTCGGGTACTATGCTGACTTAGAGAAGCACATTAAAATTACCATCTCCATTGGCGAACCAATTGCACCTAAGGGTATCTTCATACTCCCGACACTTCGGGTACCATAAATGAATCCTGGTCTCAGAATGACCCCTGCAAAAGGTTTAAAAAGTCCTATTACACATGAACACAGAGCCACAATAGGAACCACTAGTAGCTTTCCTCCACGGTTCTCAGCTACATTAAAATTTAACTTTCATGCCCTACTTTGCTGGTGCCAATCTTAAAAAAGAGAGGGACGATTTTTTTTTTTTTTTTTTTTTTTTTTTTTGGGGGGGGGGGGGGGTTTGTTGGTTTAGAATTTAATGTGCCCCCTATTACCAAGTTATGAGATGGCTAGGTTTTCTAAGTCTATATATGACATAACCACTGCATTGATCATTAATGGTATGAAACATCCCATTGATAGTTTAAATGGACAGAACACTAACCTCCATAAGGGAATCTGGTCAGAATCTCGGCTTCTGTAGCTCTCTACATCAATACAAGACACAGTAAAAAATATTGAAAATATAAGAATAGGAGAAGTTCAGTATCAGGTGTGCATATGGTAAATTTTTTCAGCCCATGTAAAGAAAGAGTACTTGAAACATTATAATCCAAAAAAATAACGATAATTAAAGGCATCAATGCAGAAAAAGGGCCAACCACGGGTATCTGCATATTTCTAAACTGTAAATTCTAATAGACTTGCATTCGACTATTCAAGACTATGGGGAAAAAATTCAATACTCCTATTGTGTACGCTAGGAACCTAACAGAGTCTTGGCACTTTGCAATATGGTTCTGCAGAAAAAATCCACACTAATGATTCCTTACTCTAATTATGTTCTCAATATTTACAAATTAGAAAAAATACCTTTCCTTCATAATAACCCTGCAGTAAGAAATTTACTACACCAAAGTCAGCAGCAGAAATGTAGACAAATCTTTTGACACCTGCAGCAAACAACAGCACGTGACATAGTACATCTGAAGAGGAGTTGCAGTTAATCCATTATATCTATATAGAATAGTGGAAGCAAGAATGTCCACAGCTTTCAGTATATACTATATAGTAATCAAGCCCAATGTACTATTCAAATCAACAGAAACAAGCAAAACAGTACAACACTATAAAGCATGACTACAGTACAAGAAGTCTAACAGAGTATAGGAAAATCATGGTTAGAGGACCACCTATATACTAAAACTGTAAAAAGAAAATAATGTTCTCCCAACAAAGCAGAACAAGCATATATTTCTAACTGAAAGAAAGGGAAGAGAGTTTCCATAAATAGTCTATAGACATTATCAAATCTACTATGACAATCCAAGTAAAGTTCAATATTGTCCAATAAGTTAAATAGAAGACAGCAGTTCATGTTTTGCTTTAATCAAGTTGAAAAGCAAAAGCATTACAGGACCCATCTGAGAAAAAACAAGGGGACAAGAAAGTCCTCAATGTTTAATTACCTTGTTCTGAAGCTGCTCTAACTGCATTGATGTTAGCAGTCCCGTTAATTTTGTACATGTATGACTTGGAGCCAAAGCCACCAACACAGGAAATCTGAGAAAATAAACACAATTTGGATGAATTTGTTACTGGGAATTCTTACCGAACCAAATGAGTAAAAAACCAAAGGCAACAGCACATACTAACAAAAGAAAACTGAGTTTTTAAATATACACTGTGATGAACCTCAGAGAGAAGAGGGGCGGATGGCAGGAGTTTAAATAATTGAAAGAAGAAAATGAACGACCAATGAACTTTAAAATGATAATAGATTAGCATGAATCTTTCTTATCATCCCCTGGCTTCCATCCAGCCAAATATATGCCAAACATTATTTCCAACAAATGTAACTTACAACAGCAGCGACCCCATTCAGAGCTTCCTTCCAGGAATCAGTCGAAAGAAGGTTCCCTGGTTACAGTATGACAGATTTATTTAGAGACATCACAGAATCCCACATCAATGTTGTCTTCAAGGAAAATTGTCATACAAGAAAGCAGACCTTGATGCCAGGTGACATTGTTAGCCCAGGAATCATGCAGAGATGACCTACCAGACCTGGAGTAATAGACAGAATGAAGCATGAGTGGACATATTCCGAAGAAGATGTTGAAAAAAGGTAACTGTAAAGGAGGCATCAAAACCTAAACAAATGGTTAAAAAAAAAAACAGGTTTTTTTAAAGTAACGCTAACAATAAGTTTGAACCTACATTCTCCTGCGTACTACTCCAAACTCTCGCTACTAGCATACTACTAGAGTCCTAGTAGCTAACAACAAACTATAGCATCATCTACAACTTCGCACCAATATCCCCTAATTATTAGATATCCATTGTGCAGCAATTAAATACTACCAAGTACCAAATGCCAATACTTAAGAGTTTGATAGACTGATAGTCATTAGAAAAATAAACATATTAAGATGTATCGAACCTGCTTAGACTTGCAACAGACAAACCGCGATCTAAGGCTTCTCTGCAAATGTGCGAGCCAACAAATCCATTGCCGCCCAACACAAGCAGCTAGAATATGCATACAGGTTAAAACGCGATGTTAATAAATCATGCATACAGAATGAGTACAAAAGCAAATATTTAGATATCATTATCATTGTAGAGTACCTTCTCTGTTGGAGGTGGAGGTGTATTTATGGTCTCAGCTTCCTCGGCTTTGAAGGGCTCGTCGACCTTATTAGAGTCTGTGCAGAGATATCTCCCATTCTTGGCTATAGTAATTGCACTTCATCATAGTTCCAGGTAAACACAGTTTAATGGCTTGTTACAAAAGGAAAGCTGGATATAGTTCTAGCATCTTGCCAATGACGTAAAGATTCTTCGATAAAAATAATGATAAGAATATGACGGATCTTTTGATTAACAACTTGATTGCAAAGGTATCAAGAAATGCAAGTATTTTCCAGACACAAATCATGAAAGTAGTGACCCAAACCCCAATCAAGCAATACACTCCCACCGAATTAGCTGTAGTTTCCATTCCATGGAATTCACTGATACGTTCAGAATACACTTACTTGACACCGACAAACCTCTACCCACTCAACGTAGATTTGTAAAATTGCACAAACAATTTCAAACCCCTCCCAACAAAAAAGTGCGCAAATTATCAAAATCCATTGGTATATCCACTCCTTCCCTAAACCCACCAAGCAGACATCGAATTGAACGGCATTAAGAAAGAGTAATGAGCCACCAAGATAGCCCGAAAAAAATAGAATGCGATGAAAATTCTATACCCAGATGCTCGAGGTTGGAAACTTACTTGAGTTTGGAAATGGAGGTTCTGGAATGAATCAATCGCGAGACGATCGTCCTCATTTGATAGTTGGCTTCCCTCGATCACTCTTCAACAATGGTCTGGCACGACGATAACTGAATTTTCAACAAATGAGCAGCGAACCGACAACTGGGGGCGTATGATTCTCTGCGGGAACGAAGACTTGGATTGTTGGTTGGGCATGAGCATTTGGAGAGACAGAATAAGGAGGGCTAAAAAAAAAAAAAAAAGAGGAGGCTGAACACATGGCGCCTTAACCTGCGGACACCCTTCCTAGCATATGTGGCTCGATAGAGTCCTTGAGAAAGCTCCAGTGCAGGAATTTTCACGCTGCCATGCGGACGCAAAGTAACAATGGTGTTCTCCCTTTAGTTAAAAAACTACATGAATATAAATATGGGCCTAGCTTCGACTTCTCGGCCCAAAATCATGAAAGCAATCCTAAAGTCTTAGCAATGGGGTTGAGTATAGCGGAAGAGACTGGACATATAGTAAATCAAAGTTCAAATTTCTATTGAAAAAGATGCTCACATTTAGTACTTACAATACCTTGAATGCAATTATCTTCAATAGAAGAATACCTATGTCAAGAAAAAAACTAATAAAATCTTTACAACTTTGGGCCATAAGAGTCCACTTAGCAAAGTTTACTATGTAAATTGTTTTGTCAGCTACTAGTCCAAAAAAATTTGTTGTCAGTTTCACCCTTGATGCTCTTCCTCTTCTCACATACTGCCATTCATCGATTCTTGAAATTCTGGATTTTGTACTTTGCCTGCCTAATTAATTATCTGCTTGTATAAAATAAGAATTGAAGCTTTTAAAAACTCTTCAATAATGATTTAGTCAAGGTTTTGAAGAAATTAGGTCAAGCTCTATTATTGCTTGAGCCTCCATCTTTCTATTTATAGAAATGTATAACCAATGATACAATGACAAGTGTCCTTACAAGATTATCTAGAATATAATACAAAAGCAATATACAAGATATGAATTATTTCTAACTCCCTCCTTCACTTCGAACCATCCTCTTCTTCTTACTTCTGATCAAGGTAAGGTCTTGCTGATGCTTTTTGGTGGGAGCAACAGTGACTCCCAACTTATCTCTAAGGAAACAAAAGCGGGAGCTATGTAATGGTTTAGTAAGACAGTCAGCAATCTGAAACTCTGTTGGTACATAAGAGACCTTTAGAGCTTTAGACAAAACTTGATCTCTAAGGAAACAAATGCTTAGTTCTAGCATGATGCACAGGATTGGATGCTAGAGCGGCGGCACTGGTGTTATCACACCATATGGTAGGTACATGCTTTAGTTTCAAACTCAACTCAGAAAGTAATGATCTAATCCAACTCAGTTCAGATGCAGTGTTAGATAAAGAACGATATTCAGATTCACAGCTAGAGCGAGAAACAACTGATTGCTTCTTGGATGACCAAGTCACAAGAGAGTCACCTAAGTAAACACAATAACCCCCAACTGAGCGTCTATCATCCGGGCATGATGCCCAATCTGCATCGGAATAGGCGGAAATGGCAAGTGCACTGGCTGGTTTCACATGAATACCATAGTGAATAGTACCCCTAAGATACCTCAATACTCTCTTCATTGCTTTCCAATGCTCAGTAGTTGGTTGTGACAAAAACTGACTCAACTTACCAACACTGAAACTAATATCGGGCCTTGTGTTACACAAATATTGAAAAGCACCAACTGCACTTCTATACTCAGTGGGATTGGAAAGTAATTCACATGAATATGCAGATAAAGATTTTGTGGCAGTCATGGGGGTGATGCAAGGTGATGCATTAGTCATGTTGAACCTATCAAGCAGATCACATATATATTTCCCTTGAGTTAAGTACAATCCTGTGCTATCTCTATGTGCTTCAATTCCAAGGAAATAGTGAAGAGAACCAAGATCCTTCAGTGAGAAAATAGAATGAAGTTTGGCAGCGAAGCATTTAAGACTATAAGCATTACTACCAGTCACAAGTATGTCATCCACATATATCAAAATCATTAGAATTTGAGTCTTATCAGAATAGACAAACAAAGAGATATCACTCCTTGAATTTGTAAACCCCCACGCAAGAAGAACATTACGAAGTCTGTCAAACCAAGCCCTTGGAGCTTGTTTCAAGCCATAGAGGGCTTTAGACAATTTGCATACATAATCGGGCCGAGATGAGTCAACAAAACCTTCTGGTTGTTTCATAAAGACAGGTTCAGACAAGAAGCCATTGAGAAAGGCATTATTGATATCAAGTTGTTTAATTTCCCAATTCAAAGAGACAGCAAGAGTCAAAACAATGCGAATAGTAGAAGCTTTAATGACAGGACTGAAAGTTTCATAAAAGTCAATACCTTCACTTTGTTGATAACCCTTAGCCACAAGTCTTGCTTTCCGCTTGGCTAGAGTACCATCTGAATTAAATTTGGATTTAAAAATCCATTTGTTGTCAACAATGTTCTGAGTCTTGAGTCTAGGTACAAGAGTCCATGTTGCATTTCTTTGAAGAGCTGAAAATTCTTCTATCATGGCTTTCTTCCAAAGAGGCAAAGCTAAAGCTTGCTTTGCTGTTTGTGGTACCGAATCTGAGGCAAGAGTTAACCCAACATAAGGAAACTTGGGTTTGGTAACCCCAAGCTTGCTCCGGGTGATCATTGGATGATGGGAAGTGGCTGGTTGTGGCTGCATGGGGGCTGAATCAAAAGCTGATGTTGAATTTGAAGGTGATGATGACATAGGTGAAACTAAAATTGATTGAGAAGCTGATGAAAGGTGGTTGTTTGTTGGTGTGGGTGAGGTCGTGACTGATGTGCTAGCTGATAAGGGAGAGTTAAGTTGAGTAGGTGATGCTAGAGGAGAAGCCGAAGGTGGTGAAGGAGCAGGGGAAGGTATAGCTGAAGGGTGGCTGGGTGAGACAAGAGGAGAAACAGCTATGTTGGGTGAATTAGGCAGCAGATCAGATTCAGAAACAGAGCCCTGTTCACTAATAAGAGGAGATAAGCTTGAGAAATTAACAATTTCAGCAGCTGCTGGCTTCTGAAAGCACAAGAAATTGTTAGTAAATGGAAAATCAGCTTCATTAAACACAACATGCCTTGATATATAGATCCAACCAGTGGAACTTAGACATTTGTAACCTTTATGAGAACCAATATAACCCAGAAAAG
This sequence comes from Acacia acuminata, assembly GCA_019022655.1. Classification (NCBI taxonomy): domain Eukaryota; kingdom Viridiplantae; phylum Streptophyta; class Magnoliopsida; order Fabales; family Fabaceae; genus Acacia; species Acacia acuminata. The sequence goes on from JAFJYI010000015.1 coordinate 2,602,635, forward strand.
TGCATTTAGCACTATGATATTGAAGTTTATTCTGATTATAGGGTCGAAGGCAAGGAAAACAAGCACATCCAAAGATTTTCAAGCTTTTATAATTAGGTTTTTTTATTATAGAGCACTTCAAAGGGTGAAACACTCTTCAAAACAGCAGTAGGAAGTCTGTTGATGAGATAAACAGCAGTAGAAAATGCATCCCACCAATAAAATGTAGGCATAGAAGCATGAGCTAAGAGTGTTAAACCAGTCTCAACCATATGACAATGTTTCCTCTCAATTCTACCATTTTGAGCTGATGTGTGAGGACAAGAGTGTCGAAAGACAATGCCATGATCATCAAGAAAACTCTGAAAAATTCTGAATTCACCACCCCAATCACTCTAGAGGACTTTAATTTTCCTTTCGAACATATTCTCAACCATGTTCTTAAAGACTTTAAAGGCAGAGAGAGCTTCGCCTTTTGTTTTTAAAGGATAGATCCAAGTATGCCTACTATGGTCATCAAGAAAGCTAATGTAGTATCTATAACCTTCAACAAATTTAATGGGTGAGGGACCCCAGAGGTTTGTGTGAATCAGATCTAGAACACAAGTAGCTCGTGAAAGAGAGACAGAAAAAGAGAGTCTGTGGGATTTGCCCAGTTGACAAGATTCACAAAATTGAAATTTTTCATTAACTGGTAGGTGAACATTACAATCAGTAAGAACTTTTTCTAAAACTACTTTACTAGGATGTCCTAGTCTTCTATGCCAAGATTATGAAAAAGACAAATTTCCACTTGGCCTAACTTGACTATTTCCAACAGAAATTAAACTAGCAGCAAGGTCTGGCACTGGAACAACAGGGTTGTCAATTCGATAGAGGCCTGGTGTTGATCCTTTGGTGGTTGTTCCCTGCAGCAAAATACTAGGCTGACTCTTGTCCTTCACAAAACACCCATCAGAGTTAATTTCAACAGAGACATTACTATTGTCATTAGTCAATTCGTAACCACTGATCAGTTTCTTTGACATTTGAGGAGCAATGAGGATATCATTCAATTTGAGAGATTTAATACCAGCAGGTTTATCACAGAGTAATTTTGCATTTCCAGAACCAGTAACATGTATAGAAGAGCCATTACCAACTGAAACCGAAGGAATACCTGAAGGCACAGTAGTTCCAACATCATCAGGGGTGTTGGTAACATGATGAGTAGCCCCTGTGTCCAAATACCATGCTGGGTCAACTGTAGTTTCCGGAGTAGTGATGTAGGCAGAAGCAATGGTGTTAGGCTTGTGTGTTGGAGGCTTAAAATTCTTGTCGAAGCGCTTAAAGCAGTTAGCAACTTCATGACCAAGCTTGTCGCATAAGTAGCACCACGATCTATCAGATTTGGATTGAGAAGTATGTGTTCTGCCTCCTCGGTTGGACCGACCTTTGCCTCTCCTGCCTCCACGTCCATGACCTCTGTTTTGCTAATTGTGGTCAGATTGGAAAGTCAAACCAGCAAAGGCATGAGACAAGTTTGCAGAGGTGGTAGTATGAAGTTGCTCCATGCGAGATTCATAGGTGAGTAACTTCAATTGGAGGTCTGACCATGATAGAGTTTCCTTTTCAGACAAGATTACCATTATCGGTGTGTACTCAGCATCCAAATCAGCCAGTGTTTGTGTAATCAAATCAGCCAGAGACAAGGAGCAGCCAGCTAAGGTTAAATTATCTGAGACCGATTTTACTTTAGCCAAATATTCTCTCATCTTGAGAGACCTTTTCTTGAGTTGTTGAAACTCACTCTTCAAGAAGGTGATTCGTGACTTAGTATTAGAGCCGTCAATCGGGCCGGCCCGCCCATCGTGGCCGGCCCGTGATGGGCTGGGCCCATCGTGGCCGGCCCTCCAGGGTTCGGAGTAAGAAAAACACTGTTTTTCAAAGCCCTACCGAGAGCACCAGGCGGGCCGGCCGCAGCAGGCCTGGAAATTATTATTCCAAATTTTAATTATTTTTTTCCGTGTTTTTCACACAAATATAATTAGTAAATTACAACAATTAAAGCTCTAAATTACAACATAAATCATCTAATTTATCAAATAAATGTTGTCAATATTTATATCCAAAAAACACAATCATCCAACAAATAAGCATTCACGAATTCATAATCAAAAACAAATTATGTTCTAAAATAACTTACATAAAATATAAAAAGCATACCACTAATATACATAAATTATGGTCAGTGAGATGCGAGAGCTGAGAAGAGTTGCGATCGAGGAGGAGACGAGGAGTGGAAGGGACATGAACATAGTTTATAGTGTAAGGATCATAGGAGTTAGGAGTAGTCAATAACAATATTAATATATTAGTTTAAAATTTTTAAGACTCTACATTGTTATAAGACATAAACATTATATTCCAACTTAGTTCGGGATTTTGTTAGGAAAATATATCAAAGAAATTTTTTAAGACTCAACATTTTTTTAAAAAAAAAAGAAAGAAAAAAATATGACGCTAAACGGGCGGGCCCGTAGCCAGGGCCGCCCGTAAAAGCCCGTGGGTGGCCGTGGCCGCCCCGCAGGCCTCGACTTCATCTCTTTCTTCTATTTTTGAGGCCGGCCCGTAACGGGCCGGGAGAACGGCCGGCCGATGGGCCCTACCGCGTTTTGACGGCTCTACTTAGTATTAGCACCAACAAACTAAGTGATTGCCTTCCAGAGAGAAGCTGAAGACTTACATCCAGTCATTTGGCTGGCAATTTCAACTGTCATGGTGCCTAGGAGCCATCCAAGGAGGATCTGGTCAGTGGCTAGCCAGTCTTCGTAGACAGGATTGAGACACACTTGATCAGCTGAATCAAAAACGAACTCTGGAGGAATAGGCGTGGTGCCTAGGACGTGACCGTCAAGACGATGTCCACGTATGATGGGCATAACCATAGACTCCCAGGTGAGGAAGTTGTCGCCGTTCAACTTAACGGGACTGCCCTGGTGTAATGAGCTAAGCAGCGGAGTAGATCGAGCTGGAACCTGAGGACTTTGGTGAAAGGCAGAGGAAAAGTAGGGAAAATGAGTATAGTGTAGGGGCTGGAAGGTCAACGGGGATGGGAAAAATTGAGGAGGACAGGTTGAGAGAGGGATGGGTTGTGACGGAGAAGAGGTGGTCGATGGCGGAGTGGAAGACTGAGGAGGAAAAGAGGAGGTGGGGGCGGTCGTCGACTGGAGAACTGAAGATGACGGAGAAGACGAGAGGGAGGTGACCGGAATCTGGGTGTGCGATGGGTGGAAGGCTGTCGGAATCTGGGCGTGTGTGGAGTCGAAGGCCGTCGGAAGTTGGGTGTGGGAGGAAGGAAAGGCTGTCGGGAGTCTATGGAGTCGTGGGTTAGCAAACGAGAGAGATGGATATGTGTGAAAAGAGGGAAACGAGGAGAAATTATGTGGCTAAAGAGATGAGAAAAGAGATGAGGTCAGGATGTGTGGGGCAAGGCCTGCGGACGCTGACATGGGAAGGACAAATGGGATAGTGGAGGCTCTTGGGGATTGGGCAGTGGGAAGAATGGTGGAATTAGGGTTAGGGTTTTCAGATATTTGGGTGGTGGTGGCTGGATATGATTGAGTAGAGTAATTCCCAGAAGATGCCATTTCTAGCTTTTTAGCTCTGATACCAAGTCAAGGTTTTGAAGAAATTAGGTCAAGCTCTATTATTGCTTGAGCCTCCATCTTTTTATTTATAAAATGTACAACCAATGATACAATGACAAGTGTCCTTACAAGATTATCTAGAATATAATATAAAAGCAATATACAATATATGAATTATTTCTAACTGATTTACAGAGATGAATTTTGTGTTAATTTACATAAATATACACTTTTAAAGGTTCAAAAGTGATCCCAAACAAGCTTAAAATATCAGAGATCATTGTGGGCCTAACTCGGGGTCTTTGCTTCGTACCTAAGGAAACAGAATATGGAGGAAGTAGGAAGGGAAGAAGATTGTTACTAAAAGCATGTGCTATATTCTTGAAGATGACCGACGATGGACCGTTATAAGCATTTGGTGTCAAACAACAAACTGTTCTGAGAATTCCTAAATTATTCAAACTAGAAAATTTTTATTCAAACTAGAAAATTTTCAACAAAAAAAAAAGAAAATTTTCAACTTACACCATCTAATTAAAGCTGTAAACGGAGAGAGAAATTAAAAATTCATGAATTTTCTATTTTTGAGAGATTTTAAAAGCAGCAGGCACATGTTTGCATACGTACGCTTTTCCATGTTATGAAGAGAGAGAGAGAGAGTCGGAATTGGATAAATACGTAAAGGGGACCTTTGGCGGATTCTGAAACAGCTAGCAGTACTGTTCTGCTAGCAACACTTCAATAAGCTGTACGTAGCTGAAGTTTGAAACATGCCATGCAAATATATATATATATATATATATGCCCTTTTGTTTAGAAATTACACGTTGTCATGCCTATTATTGAAATCACAGATGAAAGTGGATAAATACAGTTAGGATGAAAGTGGATAAATACAATTGTTAGTGTTAATTATATTAAGCAAACTACTTCATGATTAGGCTTCTACCATTATGCCTTGGGTTACTGAACTCATGCATATGATTGCATCAGCTATATGTATATATACTAGACTTTGAGTATTACCGCCGCTTCTCTCTCTATTGCTCTCTGTCAATCCTTTTTGCTATAATCCTTTGTATTATTACAGAGAATGCACCTTTTTATACATCAATCTGCAGACTTAGCGTTAGATATAATCATATTCACGTACATAATCAAGGAGCGAGATTCGAGGAGATAAAATTATATAGGATATATAGTAATGATTTGGATGTGTAAAGAGAAGCGACCCTTGAAAATTGGAACAGTCAAAAGTGAAGAGGCATTTCAACTGATGATGATGAGAGGGGTTGCTTTTTAGTTTTTATTTAATTTCATGGCATGTTGTAGAGAATATAATGATAATAACGTAGTGCAGCATATCAAGTTGGAGATACATGCATGTTAGTGTTTTACCTTTTACGTACGTACCGGATGCCAATTAAGTGAAAGTGGAGGAGGTATTTCTATCTCAAAATATTTATTATATTACTGTTTAAATCAAAGTTTCGGAATCACCCGCGCCACCAGCGCATATATATGAATAACCATCCAATATATATATATATATATATCAGTTTTTGGTTTGGGAAAAAAAAAACAGAATCCTCTTCTAAACGAGATATAAGTTATTACCTCCGATCTTAATTATAAGACCTAGTTGATTTTTTTGGAGAGATTAGGAAACTAAATAAGTTACTTAATCATTATAATAATTGTATATATGATTATATATTAGTTTGTTAGTTAATTATATATTAGTTTGAAAAAAAAACTCTATAGTAATTTAATTAGCTTTCTTAACATCTCTAAAAAAGTCAACTAGATTTTATAATTAGGACCGGAGGGAGTATTATATGAAGTCAGTCTCCCAATGTTGCATAATTAGTTTTCCCATTTTTACTAAAAAAAACAGTGAAAAGTTTATGTTTGGCAATTTTATAGTACTTACAACATGTTTGGGAGGGGGGGAGGAATCATGTTGACCAAATTATCATTAATGAGAAGAATATTATTTTTTATTGAAAGTGTATTTTTAGAATATTGAAAAAATTTCATGGACATTTTGGTAAAAGAGGTAAAAAAAATTCCTCTCCCCCCCCCAAATTTGATATGTTCTTATACATAAAAAAGATAAGGGTACTTTATAGGGTTTGGTATGAAAAATATATTGGTACCTGAGTTCATGTTCAAAATTTTTTTTTTAAGGGTTAATATGCAAAGTTTGAAAATGTTGTAATTTTGCCCCATATAGTTAAAAAGAGTTAAAAAAATTAAGAGTTGAAGACTAATGTTGCTTTACAAAAAAATATTTTTTCGAATAAGGTTTAATATCACATCAAAAGTTTAAAAATGTTGTAATTTTGCCCATATAGTTAAAAAAAATTAACCTTTAGCCTTTAACTTGACAAGGGCAACGTTACTTTATTTTAATATTTCTTCAAGTGTAGCATATTGCTCTTATGCCAAAACACCAACATTGAATCTTAAAAAACTTTAAGTGTAGCATATTGCTCTTATGTGAAAATTTTCGAAACAAATGTGTAATTTAACCGTTACTTCAATTAAAACAGTAACTTTTTATTGATTTTTCTGAATCAGTAACCTTAAAAGCGAGATGGTCTCAATTTTAAAAGTAAGACAAGTAATAAAAAAAAATATAATACGGTAATAAATTGAAAATAAGTGGTAGGAGTTTGTGTGTGTGTGTGTGTTTTTTTTTATGTTTTGATAAAAATAAAAAATAAAAAAGGGGTTGGACTCATCCATGATTTAAGGAGAGGGTGAAGTCTCTATTCTTCTTTAAAAGCCTTATACAAATATTGGGTAAAGCGAGTGAAACCATTATTACTTCAAACGTTTATCCAAGACATCTAAAAATTAGGATCCAAAAAAATACCTTAATCAACCCCATAATCGTCCCATCCCCATTTGATGAGAGTAGCAGGTGTTAATTAGGATGGAAATGTGAAAGGCGAAAGGGTGGTGGGTGGGCTTAATAAGTAAGGAACAGCCGAATTTCACGAGTTGCGAGTGAGAGCCGCTGACTCCCTCTTACCTCCGTATTAAACTTGTCACCTACTGCTCCACCACATCACCCACATTTCACTTTTAAATTTCAAAAATACTGACCATTCACAAAATTAATATATATTTCTTGGCAAAAATATGCTTATGATTAATCCATCCTGGATTCGTTCCTCAGCGATCTCCTCAAATACACTGATAAAAGTAAACAAATATGCAGAACTTGAAGATACGCTGCATATTTATTATTTTAATTAAACACACAGAATCCAACCAATATTCTCCCACAGAAACAACTTGAGAGAAAGGCGCGCAAGAGGGGACAGATTCTATATGCATACACCCAAGCAATAAGAAATGCAAATCCAACTACTAATCATCAATATCATCACCTGAAAGGAATTCTGATAATATGATGACGTACGATTCAGGAATTTATCATCTAAGGTTAATTAAAGAGAAAATCCATATGAGGGCCTTATTTGGAGAAAAAAAAATCCTAAAAAGGGCTCCAAGGGCCCTTTCTGGGATTTTCAGAATCTGCGTTGACAACTAAATTAGCCACATTAACAACAAAATCAATACCCGTTAATAACTAAATTAGTCGCATTAACAACAATATTTTAACAACTAAATCAGCCACATTAACAACAATATTAGTCCCGATTAACAACTATATCAGTCACATTAATAACTCATGCAGATTCTAAAAATCTCGAGAAAGGGTTCAAGGCCCTTTTTGGGATTTTCATAATCTAGGGGCCTTTTTTAGGATTTTTTTCTCTAAAAAGGGCCTTTAAATGCATTCCCTTAAATACATATTCCTAAAAGTATGGTTTTTGGCTTCTCAATTTTTAAAAAAGACGCTAAAAATCAATCTTTGATATCATTTTTTATTAATAAGACGGCTGATATGTCTAAATTACTGTACATAATTATAAAAAATGTCACTGTTTTTATTTTTTACTTTCATTTTTAAAAAAAACAACATATTTTTCAAAAAGAAATAAAATCTATTTTTTTTATCATACAAGAAATTTTAGATAGGAGATTGGACTCACATACAAGACAAGAATAAAAACGCTTTGTTTAGTTACACACAACCCATAGTTACCTGTCGACAGCTACTAAATATAGTAATTAGGAGTTAATTACAAACTGATAACCCAATTTCAAAAATAGGAAAAATGCCAACTATGAATAGATGAATAAAGGGGTAAACGGTAGTTATTGGTTCCACTTTCGTCACATTGGTTATTCGCTCTTATCTCAATGTTTTACGATTGTGCCTTTTTGAGTTTTTTCTTTCCACTGTGACATACAAATATCTTGTCCCGGTTACGTTACACTTTAAACTGCAAAAAATACAACAGCGTCAAGTCCGTGACAACCTTCCAAAAAGCCTCACTGAAATGGAGACGACAGTAATAATTTAAATTCTATCCATTTTAGCCAACCTCAAATACATATATATCAAGGTAAGAATATTCATATTTTTATTCTTTTGTTTAGAGCACAGACCTTCCACTAATATAAGTAATAACGGTCTAAGCTTATAGGCGATTTACAACCTTCCACAATGATATTCTCCCCATTCTTAATATAAAATATAATTGATTTCCTTAAGAAAAATTAAGGAAATTAAATAAACTAGTTATTAATTATAACATATGTATCATTTGATTATATAACAAAATAATTATATTCGATATAAACAAATAAATATCAAATTTCAAGGATAAGAGGAGTGCTAAACAAACCATTTTGTGTTTTCTATAAATAGCGTTTCCCTCTCCCCACGCTTCCTGCAATAAGTTCAGTAGTGGCGGCTTTATTTCCCTCTGCGAAAAGCAAGATGGGAAGCGTCTCCGACTCCGGCAACGCCGCCGCGAGTTCGTCATCAACCGTATCATCACCCCCAAGTGCAGCTCAGGTTCATATATCTCCATGGCAATCTCCGGTACCTTATTTATTTGGAGGATTCGCCGCCGTCTTCTGCCTCATCATGTTCTCGCTTCTCATGCTAGCCTTCTCTTACAGAAGACAATCGGCCAGAGAACGACAAGGCGGTATTGCACAAATGGAAATCGGCATTGGGACTCAGAAACAGAGTGAATCTGGTGTGGTGGAATCGGTCCACGCTTACGAGCAGAAGATTCTGGTCATTATGGCCGGCGATGAGCGCCCCACGTTTTTAGCCACCCCTGTCTGTGCCAAGTGCTCGTCTCTTGACGAAGGATTTGATGAGGCTTTTCAGAAAGGAGATGACGAGAATCATGAAAACTCACAGAAAACTGACAAGGCAACTTCGAGCACAACTCCACAGGAAAATGGAGGTGCGGATCCAGAAAGCCGTCAACACCACATGTGAGAAAGCTGGCTGCTGGGTTTTTTCTTTTTTCAGCTTGTTAATAACCCTGTTTCCAGGTTCTCTTGATCTTCTTTATGTTTTCTCTTTTCACTGATGATGATTCGAGAAGTGCAAGTTTAAATCAAGATTAATGAGAATCTGAGAAAGTTCATATTCGGGTACAAAGATATATATACACCTATATATTAAGGACATTTCGTATGGCTGCGTAGAAATAGAAACGCCTGGAGTGATGAAGAGAGTGGGAAAAAGGTAAGGTGGTGAAGCGGCGGAGCGGAGGCGTGGCTTTTAGGGCATGACAAAATAAGACAAAACCGTGAAGCGCGGGATTTTTGGGAGAGAGATGACGTGGAGCAATATTGGAGACACGTGTCCTCTCTCCTCTCCCTTCATGGCTTTCACGCTTAACACCTACCTGCTACTTAACGCGGCTCCTCAAGGTCGCGTCCCCTCCCCAATTTACGCCCTCTTTTTATCTTTCTGGTCGTAACTTCATCCTTTTTAAAGGGCATGGACACCTGTATAGGGTGACTATACAATCTAATTAAACGATATTAACTTATTTTAATTAATTTAAGGTGTAAAGTAAATACCGAGAATATGTTTTTTTAAAAATTAATTATGGGTCTTACAAAAAAGTGTTAGGTGGAGCCTGAGGGCTGAGATCATCTTAAGCTGGTGAGTGGGAGTAATACGCGGGAGTATTCACTATTATATTTATTGGACGCAGGTTGGGAATTTATATGAAAGAGTTCTGATACAGCTAATATGGGAAAAGGAATGGAAGCTGATCGTTTGTAATTGATGCGTATGCGCGTGGGAAAAGCAAAAGATCTAAAATCTGGCATTAATTAGTTCCCTTTATAATAAATTTTGATATGTTTAAGGGACAGACGTACATTAGTACAGAAGAACTCAAGAAAACTGGTAATCATCACTCACCAGCTGTTTTCGTGGTGCTCAAGCCTGATCCCTATTGGCAGGATCATAAATTCTCTCTCTGTATGTTCAAATTTGCAATTTAACATCAATAAACTGAAATAAAAACAATTCCTTTTCATCGTTATGCTGGTTAATAATTACTTTGATAAGTCATCTCAGTGGCGTTATATCAAGTGTATGTTATATGTTGATGATTCATGGTTTCCTTCTCTTTGTCAAGCTCGCGTTGATACTAAAATGTGCTGAAATTAGCTTCTCAGTTCTCTGTATATATGAATCTGTACCTCAGGTATCCTCATTTTATCGTTTTAAATTGAGTCAGCACATCCTGCTGTCCTTCCAAACCCCAAGCAGGAAGCTGTTGGCACCATATTTAGTTTCAGTTAGCTAGTTCCTAAAGCAACAATGAAAGAAATTGCAGGTAACAGTTGCAAAACTTACAACTTCCTGTGAAGAACAAAAGGAAAAGATCAGATTTTTTCATAGATATGTCTATTCCATATATAAAGGTTATAAATCAAACCCAAGGATAGGAATATTTAAATTCGGGTTATGCTAGGCAAAAGTGGAAGCAGGGCCTCTGAAAAAAGTTGGGTTGTTCAGTTGAGCCCATACTTGACCCATTTGTAGTTCAGAGCGGCACTTTACAAAAGTGCCCATTCAAAAGTGCCCATTCAAGTGAGCCATATATCATGAGCCCAAACTTGCTCATCAAAGTATGGATATTTTTCTTCCTTATCTTCAATCGCTGTCTAAGAAAAACGACTTTTGACTTACTAAATGGGGGTTGGTATAAGTGGTAAGCGGTTTGTACCGCTTAAGCAAGGTCTTAGGTTCGAATATTGTGAATGCAAAAAACTCCCGTTGGGAGACTCCCCCACTATAGCTAAGTGCGCAACGCGTGTCGGATCCGGATTAGTCGAGGCGAAGTTATGATGAACCGGGTGGGCAACCAAAAAAAAAAAAAAATGACTCTTGACTTTTCTGTCGGCAGCTTTGTCTGGAATTGGAGCTCTAGACTTGGCCTAAATTGCATTTCACCTATCAAGAAGGACGAAGCAATTAGTTCGTGAATTACAATTGATTTGTGAAAGAGAATACCGGCCTTGGCCATTATTTTATGGACTGTAATTAAATGTTCTTAATTCGGCAAACAAATTACAGTCCACGCATAAATGATGGCCTTAGAGGGACAGAAAATTTGGAATTACTGCGCTGATAAATATTGATAATTCTGATATCCAAAAACGAGCATTCATATGTCTCCACGAACTCGATGCTCAATTCAAAACTTTCAAAACTAGCCAGCTGGAGATATAATTACATACTAGCCCGATAAAAACAAGTCCATATGAGAAAAACTCACGTAAAAAATGGATATTAAAAAAAAAAAAAAAGGAAAAAAAAAAGAACTACCCTTGCACTAACGCTCTGTAGGTTCTACTCTTGCGGGCCGCACCGTAACACACACAACACCTCACCTCTGATGAAGCCAAGTGGGGTCCACTTTCTACAAGGACGGCCATTTTCTTCTGCTTCATCCCCACCCCTATATTTTGCTCCATAGAGTTTTTGGCTAAGCCTTGCCCACGTGTCATTACCCAATTGAGGCAGCCCAGATCTCTGACCCCACCAGATAGATAGACACAGACCTGTTTCCAATACTCACGCTTCCTCCTCAACCACCCATGCCCAACATTTTGTCTTTGGGTTCATACATTGCTCTCGGAGAAGGGCTTGGATCCTACCTTCACTGGAACTAAACCCCCTCCCATGGCTTCGAAGCTCTGTGACTCCTGCAAGTCCGCCACCGCCACCCTCTTCTGCCGCGCCGACTCCGCCTTCCTCTGCCTCGGCTGTGACTCCAAGGTCCATGCTGCCAACAAGCTCGCTTCCCGCCACGCGCGTGTATGGGTCTGCGAGGTCTGCGAGCAGGCTCCTGCTCACGTAACCTGCAAGGCTGACGCTGCTGCTCTCTGCATCACCTGCGACCGTGACATCCACTCGGCCAATCCACTCGCTCGTCGTCACGAGCGCGTCCCCGTAACTCCCTTCTATGATCCCGTCCACTCCGTCGGCGTCCCGTCCGGCGCTGCCATCAACTTCCTCAACGACCGTTACTTCTCCGACGCCGATGCTGATGCTGATGTCAGCAGGGAAGAGGCGGAAGCGGCTTCCTGGTTGCTTCCTAACCCTTCCAATCCGAAGGCTATGGAGAGCTCAGATCTGAACTCCGGTGAGTATGTGTTTTCCGAAATGGAGCCTTGCCTAGATCTGGATTTCGGGCCGATGGATCCGAAGGTGGAAGAAGCTCAGGATCAGAACAGTTCCGGCACCGACGGTGTTGTGCCGGTACAGAGCAAGAGTGCGCAGATTCCATCCCTCAACGACCACTACTATGACATGGAATTGACCCGGTCCAAGAATTTCAATTGCGGTTACAACGGCAGCCAGTGCCTGAGCCAGAGTGTAAGACTTTGTTTCTGGAATTTTACAATTCATTACAGTTGAACCTTGATTTTTAGCTAACATGAAAGAGTTCAGGTGTCGTCGTCTTCCGTGGATGTCGGGGTTGTTCCAGACGGAAATGCAATATCGAACGGTTACAGCAAGACAATGATGGGGAGCGAGAATCAGACGGTGCAGATATCAGCGGCCGACAGGGAAGCTAGGGTACTGAGGTACAGGGAAAGAGGAAGAACCGAAAGTTCCAGAAGACCATTCGGTATGCTTCCAGAAAAGCATATGCAGAAACAAGACCCAGGATCAAAGGCAGATTCGCAAAACGATCGGAGGTAGACCGCTTCGGAGGATACGGCGTGGTACCAAGCTGTTGATCGCACTGTTGGCTGCATATCAAGTAGTAAATGGTGTATATATTTTTTGTTGTCTTTGCTTTCGTTGTTCTTGAATTTGAACTTGTTTGTGAGTGTGATATAAATATGTAGCTATGAATTTTGGTGGTTGATAATATAGTATTGGAATCACCGAATCTATAGCTCCAGCTCCTCCTTTGGCTTCTGGCTTCTGATTTGAGGAAGCAGCATCATGAAATGAGATATTTTAATAAGATTGAAAAGCAAAGCATGATGATGGCCCTGTAGGCATGCGTTATCAAAATCTGGGATCCTATTGGTTTGTGGAGTGATTTAATTATTCATTTCAACTAATAATTAATTTGTTAATGAAGTATGGATGAGGAAGCGATGGTTGTGAGAGCAGCCATGTTTGCTGGAGCAGTGGAGCTTTTGCTTTTTCCTGTGAATGGGGAATATTAAAATAATTCTTGCTCTGTACCTGCGTCAAGGTCGTCTTTCGTTGTTTTCTCTCACTGTGCGCTGTGCAAAAGTACAAAATCTTTTTTATTTATTTTTTATTTATTTAAAGCCATCATTTTGAAGTAGGGTCCCCAACGAAAGATGCCATTAACATAATTCATGCTGGGGCGTCAATTTTTCATTTATTGGACATAAGAAAGTCAATTTTTAGTTGGCACGTTCTCATCATCATTTAGAAATTGTATTTTATAGTCGTATTTAATTAAATATTTTTACCATTCTATCGGTAATTATTAATATTAATGTGAATACTTGTTTTATTCATGTTTACAGGAAGTTAATTGTTTGACCTAACAAGTAAAAAGAACAAATACATACTAGCATATCAAAATTATATGGAAGCCAAATATAATTTAAAAATTATGTCAAGAGTAATTTAATGTAATAATAACCACAAAGGCTCCCTCATATATTTACACGTGTTTTTTTTTTTTTTTTTTTTTTGGAATTAAAGGTTAGATAATTATTATAAGAGTAAATACTTTTTTGGTCCTCGACAAAAAACACGGATCCTATTTGGGTCCCTTACAAAAAAATCAAATCTTATTCGCCTTTTTTAAGGACTAAAAATGACATTTTAGAAATTTGTGAAGTATCAAAATGTCAACCAATCAACCCTTATTCGTCCTTTTTATGGACTAAACATGACTTTTTTTTTAAAGGACTAAAATAGGGATCACGTTTTTTGTCAAGGACCAGAAAAGATATTTACAAGGTTTCTCTTAAAAAATAAGTTGGGAAATGCCTGATCTAACAGTTGCTGGAACGAACTAATATTCGGTTATCAAGGGATAAATCCAATTATTTATTAAAAAAAAATAGATAGCTAGTTCATGTTTCTTTTTCTTTTCTTTTTTTTTTTCAATTTTATCCGTAATTTTGATATATATCTACTTATATTTTATGTAAAAAGTTCTTGGTTGCTCTTAAAACACCGTAAAATACTGTATACATTGCAAGATGGCATATTTTACAAAAGATATTTTATATTCGGAATAGAGACATAGTGCCACCGCCTAGTTATGTCCATCCGAATGGCATTCTCTAGAATGCATGATTTTCATATGAATTTCAAGGTCAATGGTCCTTACGCATCAATATGAATTAGATGCTTCTGGAACATCCACTTCAAGTCATTTTATTGGCCATTATCGTGGTGGATGTAAAGTAAGGCAGATTTTCTCTCATATTTTCTAGATCAAGCTCACATCTTCACGATCTAAAGTTGAATGAAAATGACTGTAAATTACAGTGTACAAAGCAAATACAAGAAAAGTATTAACTCAGGCTATAGGAAAGTACTTATAAAAAGTTGGTGTGTATGCAAGGTGAAGCACATTTTCTTTCATATTTTCTAAACTAGGTTTGCTCATCATCTAATTGAAAATTCATGGTCTAGTAATTTATCACCGTACCAAATAAATATGGAAAAAAAAGTTTTATCTTAACTTACGTAAAAAAAACAAAAAAAAAAAAAAAAAAAAGACTTATGAGAAGCTAATCTAAACAAGCTAATATCACCTTCCTAATTCCTATCATCATAGTCTCTCTCACTTGTCATCTCCAACTTCACAACTCAAGCATCCCACGTGCATTTAGCCCATTGAATGAATAGTTGAATACTTTAAACATAGCTAGCTACCATCACACGACGTCTTTTATAAGATTATAATACTACACTTGATACAAACCATGAATCAGGTTTAAAAAAAAAAACGGTTACACAGTACAGGAAAAGTTAAATGACACTTCAACAACAACCACCACCACCACCACCAAGGCATCGACTCGTTTTTTGCGAGGGAAACTTGGGCCACTGACACTTTACACATATCCCCCCATTGCCACGCACGCACAGCTCTATTCTACATGACCGTTATGAGTTTAATTATTGTTTTTTTCCTCCCTAATTCTTGCAGCATAATAATACAGGACTATATGAAATACCTATCATGAACTATATATAAAGCATAATTTTGATACATCCCACATCTTTTAATCTGTCACAAACCCACCACCAGGGAGGGATTTTGCTGCATCTTCTATCCTTCTACTGAAGGACGCGAGCTACTTCGAGAAGCGCCACTGCTTTGGTTTGTTTGGCCCGTCAAGAAACGAACGACCACACAAGTGATATTGTCAGAACTGCCCCTTTGATATGCTTCGTTCATCAGCCTCTTTGCAGCCTCCTCTGCATCCGCAATTGGTTTTATCATAGCAACAGCTTCCTGAGGACAATAGAGTCAAAAAGAGTTAGTTTGTTTAACTACTGGGTGTTTCACAGAAAATGAGTTCTCTACCAAACAAAACCGTAACATCGTGTATAGGTCAGCCCTTGGCTTGTTGCGAAGAAGGATAAAACTCTCCTCTCGCAGTTTGTTAGTGCAAGGCCTGCAGGCAATATTTCACTCATGCTTTCCAGAAATGATATTAATTTATCAGCTTTGCCTAACCAACACATGATTCTGTTATGTTTATTGTAGAATTTGAGAGAAATAGGTGTAGAAAAGAGATACAAGAAAGAGAGTAGAAGTATTAACCAACTCTTTCAGTATTAGTATTAACCTGATTCATTTCAACGTGCTTATATTTTAATGATGGAGATGCAGAAGAGTTATCAAAGAAAATAAAGGGGAAGACAAAAAAAAATTGTAAACCTCGTTAGTGACAACATCCCATAGCCCATCGCTGGCCAATATGAGAAACTCAAGAGAGCTGTCAACTTTCTCTTCCTGCAAGACCAAATGCATTCTAGTAATTACAATACACAGGAGGGGCAAAGGAGGCAAAACACACTTAAATAGCATAAGATAGGCAGTTTATAAAACTTGTCCTTGCTATCCATCTTGTCCTTTCACACACAACATTCAATTTTTGACTCATTAATAGAATGCTTGTGATAAATCTATAAAATGTCAAAAAAATGGATGTCACCATTACAGAAACACACCTGGATTTCTGGATCAGCAACAACATACTGCTTCAGGAGTCTATCCCCAAAAGCCCGAGAAACAGCAAGAACACCACCAACTCTCCAAGTTCCTGTGAATACAATTTTAATTTTTTGAATGGCCACAAGCCAGATAGATTACAAAATTAAACCAAGAAAGATGACTAGGAGATTAACTTACCAGCCCACATGACAAAGCCCCCGGCATCTTCAATCCTTTGCCTCTCATCAGTTTGGTCTGGCTTATGATCTCGAGAGACAGCAATGGCTAGAGGAAACCACACAACGAAGTACTCGTATTATTTTTTAAAATTGGGGAAGGTTAAACCAATTCAGTTATCTATAAATGAATGCATAAGAAACATTCATAAATACATGTAGACACTCACTCATGCACTAAGAATACAATATAAAACCTAATGTGTCCTAGGCATCAGATCTTAACAATAAATGATATCAATATGGCTTTTCAGCCGTCAAAGTGGAGCTTCTGCATAAATGCCTTTCATAAAACATGAGGTTGTAGGACAAATTTCTCAAAAGTGATACATGATAAGAGCACAGGCCAGTAAAAAAATTATGACTGTATCATCTAAAATTTGCAAATGTGACAATATCAGCAAATAAACTCAAAATAAATGGTCAGAAGACTATTTCATGTTATATATATATTTAGTTTCCTCACAAATTTAATGTTTCCTCACATTAGCATGTCTGAATCTCCGTGTGCTTGTGAATCAGAAATGAAAGGAATAGGTAAACAAGTGAAGAAAGGTAGAAAAAGACAGTAAATTTGATCTCTTGAGATAATAATTAAACATTACTATGCTGTTCATGCCTCAAAAAAGACAAGTACAGTCTAGAACTTTACAAGCACTAAGCAGAGGCAAACATAATAGGACCACACAGAAAAGGAACTTGTGACAGAATGAATTGTTATGCGCTTGATATATTACAAAACTAAAATTCGTGTGAAAACTTAGTGATCATATGCATATTTGATATTTCTTAGAATGAACATAACTGCAGATAAAGCCACTAGCCTTACCATCACCACCCCTGCATATAACAGCTCTGGAGTCCCCAACATTTGCAACAAGCAAACGGTCGCCAACCAGAATAGCAGTGGAAGCAGTTGATCCAGCATCTCTGTTTTGAGTGTTTTCTGATTTGAGAAATTCAGAATCGGTATGGTTATATGCATCAGCTGCAGACAAGAAAAGTTTGGCAGGAAAAACAATGTTATCTTCTGGACATAGCATGCCAGAGAGCACCAAACAAAAGGATTGTAAAGCAGCGGGTAGGAGAAGGCAAACCAATAGCTGATTTGGTGTCAGAAATAAACTTTGGATGTCTGATCAAATTACTGAAGAGGTTTTGCTTGACATATTCAGCAGCCCGTGCGCCACCATGACCTGTGAGAGTTAAAATCTTATAACCAATGTACTTACAGCTGCATTATACATTTTGGAGTTGGAAAAAAAAAAGGGGTTATCAAGCATATGCTGAATAAATGAAAATTTGGATCCGGCAAATAAAGAATCATTTCTACATGTTAAGATAAAGAGAACGTGACTTTCTCATGTCAAACAAGAAAAAAAAAACAACATATATTTGTCACACCAAACAAGAAGCACTATACACCTGAATGAAGGTTCAAAAGTACTCATAAGAAACAATAGAAAATAGCATGTAATCCTTCTCCGCAGAAAATTTCGAGTTTAAGAAAATGTTGAAGCATCTGGAGGGGAAAGAAAAGAAATTTGTAAATATACCATCAAAAACTCCAAAAAGGCCAACGATTTCACCATCA
Organism: Acacia acuminata; assembly: GCA_019022655.1. Lineage (NCBI taxonomy): Eukaryota > Viridiplantae > Streptophyta > Magnoliopsida > Fabales > Fabaceae > Acacia > Acacia acuminata. The sequence continues at coordinate 2,620,666 of JAFJYI010000015.1, forward strand.
ACGCCATCAATTCTTGTTTCATAAAAATCTTCCATTGAAGATCTCTTGCCAGGAGAGCTGGCATATCCATAACTGAACTTTCCGTTCTGACTGTTGACACAATGGAAGAAAACGTGTCAAAATTATCTCATAAAGTCTCATTCTTGAACATAAGTTGCCAATTAATCACATTAAAATCAATAACATAAGTTTCCATTTCTTTGAGGCACTATATGGAGGATGTAAGACTAGAATGGACAAGTTTGAAGTATGTATAAAAATGAGGGTGAAAAGTGTAACAGTTATATCAAGAATTATTGCTGCATAGAACCGGAATCCCAACATTAATTTTATGCAACCTCCTATGTAAAAATATAACTTATTTAATGTTATTTTCACCAGAAATGTTAATTAAACCTTTTTGTTTCTAGAGATGTTCTCCTGAAGGATCAGGAAAAATGTCTAATATATATTATGTGGTGAGTTAGGCTCGACTTATAAGTTCATAAAAACATGAGGATATGTGAGATTTAAATGAACCATCTATTGGCATAATCTACATAATAATCAAAAGTTACAATAATTATCAGCAAAATTATGTTAGGTAGTATTTCATCATAATATACTCAGCTTGAAATCGTGTATGGTCCAATAATTTAGTTTGTTTACTTTCTGGCTCTTGGCAAGGGTGTGGAGAACAATGTCCAGGAAATAAGCAAGAAAGGCATGGAACTCAACCAGATATCAGAAACATTGAGCCTAAATATGACAAATGCAAAAACAAAAAACTGCCACAACATAAGAAGCACTTTGACCCTCTTAGCTGACATTATTCATCAAAACTTGCCTACGTGCTTTTCATGGACACTAAACTTTAGCTGCTTTCTATGACAGATCAACTGAAACTGATCAAAGGACAGAAAATCCAAAAGGAACACATGTCAAAGCCTTCTAGACTAGCAATATACAAATAGATAAACAGAATCACACGGGAAAAGGGATGGCAGGGGAACAATTTAATGAAGCCAAGAGATTTCTGCAATTTTTCTTTTTTCCTTTAACTGTTGATTTGGTGCCTTTGGGTTAATTAACCAACAAGACTGAATCTAACTGACAAGGCGTTTAAGGAGAAACGAATGAATCAATTAAAAAGTTCCCTTATTGTAATAGGAACAGAGCTTGTATTTTCTCAACTCATCCCATTACAGGGATGAACCATAGATAAAAAATACCAACCCAACTGAACAGGAATACAAGTTATAGGAACTACAATCATACAAAGAGGAATCTTATGGTAGTATAAGCCATTTATCCAACTTTCCTCCCTATATTATCAAGTAGCCATGGTAGAGATATACCAAATGGACAAGCCACAACCCAGAACCATTATTTAGCAGTAAACACTTCAAAGGCTGAAATAGGATCTATAGATGCCCAGTCGGAAATTTCATTTAACGATAAATACATTATAATTCCAAAATATCCGCTCCGTGATTTTGAAGCTCAGTCATGAATCGCCCAGAACAAAGTAACGAATATGCAAGTTAACGCAATAAGGAGTAATATAACGTCGCGGATATAAATGACACAAAGATTTAATACAACCACCTACCGCGGATGAAATCAATCTGCAACATTGACTATTAAACGCACAGATAAAGCTACCATTTCATCCTATTCTAGATCTAAAACGGGATCGATATGCTAAAAGAAGTTAACCTGAGGCCTCCGCCGCTCACAGGGGCATCTTCAGCAGCATGAACCTGGCTTGAAGAGGACAAAACCGAATTGAGATAACCCATATTATAGCTTGAATATTCTGGGTACCCGGATACTCTTTCCTTGACCAATATGAGAAAGTGAAGAAACAAAAGCTGTATTGCGTATGTATAGCTGATTCTTGCGTGCCAATGATTCCAAGTTATCATGACATGAGTGGGGTCACTCAGAAATTAATAGCTGTCAATCAAGTTTAACCTTCATAGAAAACCCAAAAGGAAGAAATTGTAAATAATTTCACAAGACGCGATAAATTGCGGAAAGATGCGAACTCCGTGCATTGATCTTGTATTTACAGCTTACCAAGCAAAAAGATGCCAAATCTAAAACAGGAAGATCAGTAATTTGAAGGAATTATTGCACAGAGGAAAGAGGGTTATCATTATTAGGCACAGAAGGTACCTGAGGAAGAAGAATAGAGCCGAAATGCCATAACAAGGAGAGACAGAAAGTTTTAGGACGATAGAGGAGAAAAAGACGAAAGGGGAAGAAACCAGAGGTAATCGGGTTCAAATTAGCTTATTTTTTTGTTCAACCAATAGAGTTGAGAATTAGCACATAACAAAATCAATCTTTTTTTAGGGAAAAAAACAGTGGCATCATCCGAAAATAAGGGGGAGAAAAAAAAAAAAAAAAAAAAAATCTTACTTTGACGATTATTATAATTATTCTCATTAATTTTGCCATATTATTTATTGATCATGGTTCCTTAATTGAACTGAATGGCCGTTTCTTCATTTGCCAAAAATAGTGCGTTGGCTCGCATCCGCGTAGCCGGAGGATCCGGTGGCTTAAAGTGGGACAGAGTCAAGGTTTCAAAGAACTGTATCTTTCCATTAAAATATCATCTAATTCGGCTGTGCTGACACCTGTAATTTGCATGCAGAAGGAGACACACGCTTCTTCCTGGTGATGATTCACGTTTTAACTGCCCCTTCACAACGTTTTAGCGTTTTAATGACGCCGCAGCCTACCCTATGTCTGACGGTTTTACAGTGTACGCCTAATGCTTCGCATAGTAATAATCTTTTACTGCTTAACTGCTCAGAGCTTCAGCCATAGAATTTTGGCCTTTAAGTTATCAGAAAGAATCCGCCGACCAATACCATTGGAACCTATGACCCCAGCTAAAACTAATAATAAAGGATGCGCCTATAAAAGTGTTAGACATTAAGCAGAGTCATTAAAGGAATTAATAGTCGGTACCTTGAAAACAGCTGCGAACATAGATCCGTTTTTTCGTGATCCATAATGCAATGGAAACTAGAAAAAAGAAATTAAATATAGAGTTGTTTTAAAGATGTGAAGTCCTAATGGATATCTTTAGGTCTCAAATTTAAATTTTAGATAAGACACATTTGCTAAAAGTGATAGTTACAAACTCCAAAATTAAAATAGTTAACAATAAGATTCAGAAAAAGCGCTGGGAATTTCAATTAGTATGTTCACCATTTGGGTTGTTCAACAGGAAAATATCAATTTCAGTAACATTACGTAATTATTATTCTTTCAATGTCTAATGGCAGTTTTGTTTATTCAGCACATAGTGACCTGTTGCAGCTACCAACTTCTTTCAACTTCACTTGTATCTAATTCTAATTATATGTCATAGTGGGATCTTGGGGCCTGCAGAGGCCAATAAGATTAGATTACTTGATTCAGCGCCTACAATTAGATATGAAGATAGGTACGTGAAAAGCATCAATTCCGGCCTATTCGTTCGGCTTTTCTGGCAAATAATATCTGAGAGAAGGATTGTGTCAATATAATTGTGGAGAGCGTCAACATTGTTTCTATAGTCCCCACAGAAAATTGTGGGGCTTGTGGATTCCCTATACCCAACGAAATTATCCTCTACACTTGAAATATACATGGCCGTTACTCATTGCGACTTTGATGATATTTTATTGGGGACCAGCATGCTATATCAATATTGCAACACATAAATGGGTGTTTTGATTGGTTTTTGGTTTTTGGGAAGTAATTTTATAGTGTAATATGTAATATGAGTTTTTGTCTCAACTTGCGCAGAAATGCTTCTAAAAACTTTGACTCAAACGAAAAATTCTGCTTAGGGAAGTGGGGGGAATTCACATAGCAGGAAGCCCATATAATAAATTTGGCCAAACAAATTCTCCATGAAATGATTGTCACCTAAACTAATAAAGAAATAAGTAATCAGCCTATTGCAAATTGTTAAATTGGTCTGGTTGGCGTTTGGTGCCGTTCCAATGGCAGCCAAGTGGCAAGCAATGAGAGGGGTATAGAAACAATTATATAAAATACACCTATCACTACCAGGACTCTATTTCAGGAAACCATCTCGTTCAATATGTTCATCCAAAATGTATTGTATTTCATGAAAACATTAATCAAACAAAAAATAACGTCAGCACTACATGTACATTCCTTTCATTTATAAACAATAAACTCAACATCCCTCTCAACCCATTCTCCCCCGAATAATAACTCAATAAATTTTAACATAACCATACATCAAAATATTAATACATATATTACTGAAAAAAGAATTTATATTAGAAAAAAAATCCAATAGATACAAAAGAATGACATCCTTTCACAAGCCATTTTGCACAATGGCAAGATTAATTTATGAGTTTTATTTTCTTCATGAGCTTTTAAAGCAGCTACAAGTAGGAAAATTTTGAGACCAAGCTCGCTCACTTTTAATTCCTACATGCTAACAAATGTACCTCTACTTCAATTTGTGGAGGAGTTTTGATAAATAAAGCCAAGACGCTTCTTGCATTCTGTGGTTAAAATGATAGACTAGAGCAGAAATAATGTCTAAAGTAAATTTGTGGACATCAGGTTTCACTGCCATCCGTAGAAGCATGGCTGTCCACTCATCTGGCGCCAACTTAATCACGTCATTAAAGTACTGAAAGCCTTTTCCAATCCTATTGAGAACAATACGCTCCTGCATGCACATTAGTTTGGAGAAAAATAATAAACATGAGAAATAGAATCAAAAAATGTCTTGTATTTAAGACCAAAATTCACTTTCAAACTAAATCCTATATTTAGGACCGGAGAGGGTATTGATTAACGTATTCATAGATTTACATGTGTTTCATAACTAGCAGCATACAACTCGACCCTTAAAAGCTTATGCCAGAAGCCTTCATTTTAGTGAATTCTACTATAACAGTCATTTTAGTCAGGGCACCAAGCAATGCAGTAGTTAAAAAAAAACCAATTGATTTATGTGTTCAGTGAGACAAACTTCAACATTACCTCCTCAAATAGCAATCTGCTTGGGCCCTGAGGCCTCTCCTTTAACAAATGATCGATGATTTCATCTTGCAGGAATAAATCAGCCGCTTCTATTATATCTCGAAGAAGGAAGAGACGCACTCTAAGACCATTTTCTGATAGAAGGAACAACAAAAGATCTTCAGTGGCATCAACGACTGAATGCATGTCAAAGTACTTCCAAGCCAAAGGACTTGAAGGGTTCTCAGAACTAGGGTCTTCGGTTGTTGACTCAGAGCCCTGCTGAGATATTGCTGCTATCTGAAAATTGAACCCGTACAAAATTTAGACTAAGATTACATATAACAACATGAAAACTCTCAAATTTTATCCGAGAGTATTTAAACTAGAGTGGAGCGATACATGGGTGCAACATTTGCAATCCCCACAAAACATTACTAGCAAGGACCTGTGGTTTCAGCCTCAATGACTCATGTTTACACATTCTTGAGTGAGCGTGACAAAATCAACTTGCAAATTTATGATCTGATTTTAACTAGGCAGCATGTAATAAGTGAACATTAACATTAAGGTTCTCATTGTAAACCAGCATGCAGGTTCTGCACACAAGGCAGGGGAGGGGATGGACTGAGGACTGGTTGCAGAAAAGTAAATCCAATTAAATGATTGCTGATTAGACCACGCAATTTAAGAGATACGGTTATTCATATACACAAGGAAAACCAGAGAAGCATAGAGGCAACTGTATAGATTTGGTTATGCCACTCATGTAGAGCTCCATCCAGGGGCAAGTAAAAAAGGGTTCATCAAGATGTTCGAGTATAACTTAAAAGAGTCATCCGTAATATGAGACAGTTAGATCATGATCAAGCACATGGTAGTAAAAAAAAAAATCCAAATACGTAAATTTATATAAGGCTATATACAGAGATCAGCCAACCCACACAAAAAATAGTGTCCGATGGCATAGTGCAATGTAGAGAGATAGGCATAGACAGAGAAGGGGGGGAGAGAGAGATCTACCAAGCGCTCTAGTCGATTCCACCTAATAGATCCATTGTTACAAATGAGAAGTTGCCTCAAAATTCTTCTCATATCAGGACTTGGGTCTGCAATCAATCTCCCAATGACAAATGGATATGCGCTCTCAATGACTTTAAAATCAGGATCCAGAACTTTTGCTGTGCCTTCAAGTGATCCCAATGCTCTTATCACAAGCGCATAGTCAGGTGGGAGGGAGAAGTTAAATTCATACATGACATCATAAAGTTGGTTCATTATTCCCTGAAATCCAAGGTAAGAATGAAAATTAAGAAATTGGGTACTTCAATTCCCATACTTGAACTCCCTGGAGGAAATAGACCAAAAATATTTTCCCTGTCTGAAGCATTGCCAGAAATCTGAAAAAATTATTCTACAAAGTAACTCTAAGGCTTGTAGGAACCTTGGGCACTGCGCCACCCTTTTTTAACTCCAAGGCTTAGGAGCCCAAAACAGAATAAAAGCATTTTTGACCCCAGGCGTCCAGTATCTTATCAGCAACAAGATTAGAAGAAATGAAATGACAAGGCTAAGGTAACAATGTACATTTTTCATTTTCAGGAAGAAATCACCACAAACCCTAGAAGGAGGAGGAGGAAAAGCATAGGGAAGAACCTGGAAATCTCGTGATTGACTGGTTCCATCAGCAAAGGATGCTCTCAAAGCATCAGAAACTGCGTATACATCAACTCCTTCAGGAATAAATCCCAAAGAAAGAAAGTCATTTGCCAAACCCAGAGAATCACGATTAACAAAGTGCACAAGCTGAAAGAAAGAAAATCTTATTAATGCAGGAAATTGCCCAAAAAAAAAAAGTCTTGTCTTATCCCACTAATGATTAAAAAAATTGCATACAAAACAAATGGCAGAGGAAAAAAGATTAAAAGAAAAATTATGAAGAAAATGCATACAAAAGAAAATTCATCCAAGAGAATACTGTTTACTAGATGTCCAAATTCTACTGAAAAAATAAATCATATTTCAGAAAGTAAAACTGATGTGACCATACTAAAAAATCCCAGCATATGAGCAATATAACTCCTCATAATTTTTAAAATAAATAATCAAATGCTAAATTCAGCAAATATGACTCAGCAATAAGAGACTGATGTCTTCCATGAAAAAGTGATGATACGTAAGTACTTTTACAATTATACATGATAACTCACAAAACAGTCAACATCTAACTCATTCTTCTGAGTCTTCTAGATCACCATCGCAAACATCAAGTGAAATCTCACATAAACCCTCCACGGTATAACATAAAAAGCTAAAACTTCAGAATAACATGATTTATCACATCTCACAGTGAGAAAAGAAATGTGTCGATTGAACATGTCTATATATGAATGCAATTGAACTTCTTCAACCATATTTATTGGCAATACAACAACAACAACAGAGCTTTAATTCCACTAGGTGGGGTCGGCTACATGGATTAAACAACGCCATTAAAATGTGTCAAAAACCAAATCTCGGGATAAATTCTTAACTAAGAGATCTTGCTCAATAACCCCATTAATCATTCTCTTCGGTCTTCCTCTACCTCTTTTAATTGGGCTCCAAACATATTAATGCAGTAAAATTTATTAAGGACCAACATATTGAAGTTCTTCACACAAAATATCATCCATCAGTTAATCAGCATTCAAATATTTCTCACCATTTGAATAAGTCCAATTCGGTAATGCCTGGGAATATCCCCCATCATTCCAAAGTCAAAATATGCCAGTCCTCCGTCATCGATTGCCACCAGGTTGCCGGGATGTGGATCAGCATGGAAAAATCCAACCTCAAGCAGTTGCATCAAAGAGCAGTACAATCCCTACAAAACCCCATGAAAGAGGGAAGGCATATCGATTGGCAAACTTTAGTTTTAAGTTACTAAAGAACCATATGTTGAACGTTGAAGCAAATAACCTAAACCTAATAGCGCAATTGATTCATACTCAGGACATTAAAGCATACAAGTTTAACAACAAGCGTTTACACAAAGATATGGGGTGCAATAGATATCTGTAAACAGACAAAACACGTGACCATGATCAAATATGCCCTTTATAGTTTATACCTGGTCAATGAGTTCCCTTTTGTTCAAAGAAGCATTCTTCAGGCGTGTTTCATCAGTCAGCTTAATTCCATCTATCCACTCCATAGTCAGCACAGTAGTACGTGTATAATCCCAATATATTTTTGGAACTTTGATGCGTTTCATTCCTTTGAGTCTACTTTTGTTTGTTCTTCCAGCTCTATAACCATGTTCATTACCACCTGTTGAGAAGAGTCACCAGTCTAAATCCCATGCTAAATCTCAAGTAAAGGCATAAACAACCCACATTAAGCTTAAACATCATTAACCATTTGACCAAAATAAAAGGCTTAATTCATATATTAACTTACACTGCCCTATAATATTTAAGGAACATACTTGAAATTCAAAATTATTAATAACCAGCCCACCATGTAAGCAAATATCTTCATGTGTTTGCTCACAAGCATTTGCATTTCTATGGAAAATGGGCCTCCAAAATTGGGCAACAACTAACGCATAATATTCAGTATTATGTAAAATTAGAATTTTCACTCAAACATCTGATTGAATAATACAACGCTAAAGTGATCATCATAGAAAGTAGTGATCAGCACTTTTAGAACCTAAGTATCAACTTACTTGCTTGGAGGCTGTAAAGAGAAGCGAAACGCTCAGCATTTTTTCCTTCTAGCACATAATTAATTTCATCAAACATGTGCCTGACCTGTTGCAGATGTCTTCAGCGATTGATGTATAAAACAAAATCAATTTAAACAAACAAATGAGGGTCTAGATAGGAGTTGGCTGAATATAAGTTATATTTAGAAGTGGAATTTTAATGTCGGTTGTGACAAGTGAAAAACAGGTCATACATAAAGCAACCAAGATGTCAACGCACTCTGGAGAGAAGGTACTCACTATCTCATTCACTGCTACAATAAGATCTCTACGTGCATTGGCAAATCTCTTTAGTTGGCCACCAATCATATGGAACAACAAGGCATCGAGGGTTAATGAGAGTGACATACCAGGTCTCTGTACTTTTACAGCGACCAGCTCTCCAGAACACAGGTGACCTGCAACACTTGAAAGCAACAAGTAAACACTAGATTTTCCTCAAGCATGTAAACCCTTCCCTAGCATCTGAAACGTAATATCAAGTAGCAAAGGAACAAAATCCCAAGTCATTTTACCATAAAGCTAACCTTTATAAACTTGCCCTAAGGATGCCGCTGCAATAGGCTCTGGGGTAATGTCACTAAATATATCAGAAACAGAGGCACCCAGCTGGGCTTCTATAGATCTCATGGCAACATCAGTTGAAAAGGGGGGTATTTGATCCTAACATGAAAGAAAAATTAATAAAGGTTTGTCAGTACCAGACAAAGGATGTGCAACAATCAATTACATTCTATCAAGTGTAAACGAAGAGGCCTGTGTACCTGTAGCTTAGCAAGTTCTTGGCAGTATACAGTTGGTAGTATGTCAGGCCTAGTGCTCAAAGCCTGGCCAAGCTGTAATAATAATAATTACATCCAAAATAAAGGGCAGTCCTTAGAGCATACTGAAATCTAACATAACAGAATTGGTTTGAGTTTAATGACATTAAGTATAGGGACCAAAGGTACCAAAAGTTTTTGTTCTTGCCCGTATACTTTTAACAAGTTTTGGTTTTGGTTCCTAAGTTAATGCCGTTAAACTCACACCAAGTTCTGATAAAATATATGAACTAAAAACCACGATTTGAAACTATGGGGAACAAAAGCAAAAATTGATCAAATTGTGAGGACCAACCATGTTATTAACCCCATTTTGTTATTCAATTATTAGTTTTATATGGTCTTTGCTTGCAAAATGAGCTTAAAGCCAAACAACAAATATCTCAAGTTCATTACCACTGCCATTTTACTATTTTACCCCATTCGTCCTGTTCACTTATTCACAGTGGATGAGAAGCTGGTAGCCTTGGCATATTTAAGCATTTTCCCCACTTTTAAAAAACAATACAATGAATCAGAACACGTGATGAATCAGAGTCAGGATCAGAATGAGGAAATAGCATGTAAAGAAACTTACCTTGATGTAGAAGGGACCCAAGCGTATTAGAGTTTCGCGAAACTGCAAAAAATTGTACAGAAATCACCATTCATCCCGGTCAGTCACTTCTACCCCCCGAACAGATAATCAATAAGTAAATAAACCGTTGCTGGGGGAAGGGTCAAAGGAATGCAACTGAAAATCTAAGTAGAAGGGAAACAATTTTCTGCCATCCCCCAAAATCAAAAGTATAAGTAAATATATCAGTGGTTGATAGCACATGTGAATGTGATGTTGAGATCCATAGTTATAGTAGATAGCACAATATCAAGTATGTCTTACAGGGTTTTCAGTAGTATACATTGCTGATAAGGATACAGGGTTATTGTATATATGCTCCTACATGGCAATGCATTTGTATTTAAAGCAATGCACAACCAATCAAATTTGTAGTCCTGGATTTTGACAAACCCCAAGAATATTAATAGAGTGAAAAGGTTAGACAGATTTAAAAAATGCCTCAAATGTGAAACAACATAACTGTCTAAAGGAAGAAGAGATTATACAGGAAAACACACCACACAATAAGAGCAAGCATGCAAGCATACATACACCAGAAGCAAGCCAATTATCTCAGAACAAATGCTACTGCCTTCATTTTATAGGAAAATATTTTTTATTTTTGAGACAGACTCAGTAATGCGCAGGCATAAATAAAATGTCCATCATATTATTACATTTATGTTGTCTAACCAAATGTGATATATGTATTAAAAACAGACATAAAACTTAATCAAATATAACCTAAACTAAACAAGAGTAAAGTAGTTTAACCATTCTTGGACTTGCTTTAATTTCAAAACCTATACACACCTCCATGGAACAAAAAAGAGACAGTGAAAACTTGAGGTTTTCACGGGCAGGCCTTTTTTCCTTATGGGGGTTTGGGTTGGTGTTTGTGGGGTGGCCAGAGTTTGAAGTATTTCACTTCTTGAACTTATCTCTGAAGCAGTGAGTTCTACAAGCGCCAATGAACAAATGCAATGCAAAGTTTTGATGTAGAAAAAGAATTACCTTGATTGCACGCTTTCCTATGTCTTGAACAAAGAGCTGCCAGAATGCTAGCCTGAACACATGAAATGAGATAATTGCTGCCCTGTACAAAGCCAAAAATGGGCCAAACCTATAGACAGTGGAGAAAGTTTTGGAGCCATAAGTTCCAAGAGCTAGCCCAAATTCACTTTCTAGGGATTCTCTCCTAAGCTTTGCATACTCAGCAGATGGCTTGTCCCCATGCACACTGGTGAAGCCAGTTGAATACCTGCACAAATATCCCCAAGCTCAACCGCAACAACCCCAGAAGAAGACTCCAAAGAACAAAAAATTGAAACCATAATATATAGGGACAAAAGAATTTTGCACTGATTTAATACAAAGTAGCAATCCACTAACAAATTTTGATGCAACAAGCAAGACGGCAACCAGCCAACATCTGATCTCCTGGCAACCTCCATGTGTTCAAGATATCCCAGTGGCATGCATTTGCGTAAAATGACTTCAGTTGCTCTCTTGTGCTGTAACTCTGCAAGATAAATACTCTCGTAATGAGAAAACCGTACTAACAAACAGTTTAGATGGAGAAACAATAGCTACACAACAGTTAAAGTCCCAATAACGCATTCCTATGAAAGATGAAAGCAAATTCGTCAGACTGCCAAAACAACATTTTCCCCTATCAGTGGGCAAATAAACATCCGAATTATCACCACTACTGCATATGTCCATTGAAACACCTTATAAATCGCTTAAGAATAAAATTAACGTACGCTAGAGCCAATGACAACAACAGAATGTTCCAATTGCAGAAAAATCAAGCAGACAAAGTCTAGTATGTAAAATTTAGTGATCAATGGAATATAATAAACAAGCAACCACATTTCCAAATCAAACCAAACCTAAAAATCAGCTATGTTAACATGAACAGTGCAAGGTAAACATGAAAATCCTGATCAACCGATCAGCTTTTACACTAAATTCGCACAGAATGGGGAACATTAGACGAAGCGACAATCGTCAGGAAAGTATCTAGTGGTATATACTTCTGGATAAAACCAAGGCGCCACGGTGACGGTAGAGAGTCGCAAAAGGTGAAGGCATTCCTCATTGACCGACGAGAAAATCTTCGACAGAAGTTCAGTTATAGAAGATTTCGCAGTAGTAACACGTGGAAGAAATCTGAACATGAACTGTCTGAAACAATGCGTAGCACAAACCCGTGAGCCAATACTGACAGGAAACCCGGGCGGCCTGACATTGATATGGCGCGAGTAGCGATATGCGTCCTGAGGAGAGGGCGAGAGAGAGGTAGTGGCTTGGGAAGTAGGAACTTAAAGCGCGCGTCAAATTGACACGTCCTATGGTTAATATGCACTTGGCAGCATTGACGGGCACCAACCGCCCGGGACGAATGACGGAATGAGTAACTGATGGTCTTCCAGGGAAAATTGAACTACAATGATTTTCCTTCTTGACCAAAAAAAAAGTATGTTGCATTTTTTTTGTACAAAAAAGAAAAAAGATTGCAATTTTTTTTTTTTGTATAAAAAGATTGCAATTTTATTTCAACAGAAATACCACGCTGAATATTGAAGGCAAAAAATATATAGTGTTTGTTTAATTATATGGATGTCCATTGACTCATATCCTAGTTAACATCAAATAGGCTATATTTAATAATTTCTTATCTTTATTCTACTTCCTTCCGAAACCAACATCACTTGCTCTCCAAGTATGGTGGCTTTTCCTGCACATTAAGGCCTATAAATAAAGGTTTTGTTCAAGCATTATAACACATGCATGAATGAAAATTACTCTCATATTTCTCTCTTCTTTTATCTCTTACTTTCTTATGTTAGATACTGTTCATTTTCATATCAAGCACTATAACTCTACAAAGGTATATTTCTCTCAGGGTTACCTTAACTATTTCTTCTACTTTCTTTTACCTCAATATTTATGTGATCTTGATCTATCCATGATAACCGAGCCACTATATAGAATTAAAGATGATCTTTTAGTGATTGTTTAAAACATCGATTTCATAGCTAAGATTACAATTTTTTATTGTTTTTATATCTTATTTTAATCTCCTCTACAAGTTCTTCTATATTGTTGATATTGTTATTTTAATTTGACCAAAAGTCATACACTTCTAATTTCATATTCTGAATTATATTGCTAGAAGCCGTACTGCTTTAACTTTATATTCTGAAATTATATTACCAAAAGTCATATTGCTTTGATATGGTCAGAAGTTATATTCCTTTTATTCTTATTTTGATATATTATGACCAGAAGTCATATTTCTCTTACATCTATATCATATAGCCATAAGTCATATACCTTTTTCTATCCTAAATATGGCTAAAAGCTATATTCATTTAATTCCTTATTATATGGCAAAAAGTCATATACTTTTTTGTCTTCTATGTTATTGAAAGGCTAGAAATCATATAACTTTTATTTATCATGAAGAAAAAATGTCATGAGTCATATAATTTTAATTTCTCATCATTGGCTTGAAGCCATGAGAACTAAGTGGGTGTAGATCGATATGGCTATAGTCGTGGAAATGGTCGTGGTTGTGGTCGAAATTGTGGTGGTTCAAATTCTCACCCGAAGTGGGGAAAGATTGAAAAGAATCACAAAAGGAAACTAGTGGATATAATAAACATGCTGAAAATCCAAATTATAGCTATGGCGACAAGGGTCATTGGTCTCGCACCTATCGTACGCCAAGACACCTAGTTAAACTTTACCAAGAATCACTTAAAAATAATGGTAAAGGGCAAATGTTGAAGTAAAGCATGTTGATAAGGCTGCAAATTTTGAGTATGAAGACATAGATATTACCCATTTAGGTTTTGTTGATTTCTTAGTATAAATTATCTTTGTCTATTTGAACGGCTATGTTTTAGTGTGTTTAAAGTTGCTTCCATTTAGTCGGAGGTGATTTTATCCAAAAAAAGTTGCTTCCATCATATGTTTCTTTTAATTATGTTTTTATTTATTTTCATGTCTCTTTTAATGGAGAATGAATTTTATTGACATCAATCATAAAGATTTGTCTCATTGATAGCGCAACAACTCACACCATCCTTAAAAATGATAAATATTTTTCTTCCTTGGTAATGCAAGAAGCCAACATTTACACTATATCCAGTAGTATAAATTTGATTGAATTTTCCAAAAGAGCTAATATTTTGTTACCCAAGGGAACAAAATTATGCATGGATAATACATTTATTCTACCAAATCTAAAAAAACTTATTGGGTTTCAAAATATCTACGGAAAATAGATATAATATAGAAACAACAACAAAAAATAGTCAAGAATGTCTTGCTATCACATATAGTTTCTGGTAGAAAATGCATATTAGAGAGTTTTCCTACCTTTTATTTTGGCTTGTTTTATACATTATAAGTTCAATAGAAACACATGTTTTTTTTTTTTTCCTCGAAAGAAACACATACCATTGAAAACCAAAAGTTCACTAATAAATTTAATATTTAGCATGGCCGGTTATGTCATCCCAGGTCAATCATGATGCGATAAATAATTGAGAATTTATGTAAATATGCCCGAAAGTGTAAGCAAATACCACAATCTCATGATTTCTCATGTGCTACATGTTTCAAGGTAAAGTTGATTATTCGGCTCTCACTAAACAAAGTAGAAAGGAAGTCTCTCACATTTCTAGAACAGATGCAGGAAGATATTTATGGGCTAATACGACCATTTGGATACTATATGGTTTAAATTGATGCATCAACTAAATTGTTGCATGTTTGCTTATTATCTTATCCCAACCTAGCGGTTGCGAGATTACTTGCTCAATTGATTTGATTAAGAGCACATTACACTGATTATCTTATTAGTAAATGAAGGACTTGATCGACCCCTACTGGATGCGACTACTTTTCGTTATTTAATTAGCCCTAGCGCGCCGATAAATGAATGATTTGATCTGCGCTTAATGGATGTCGTGACTACATATATTTATGGTTCACTTGACAATGAATTTATATGAAAGTTCTTGAAGGACTTAAGGTGCCAAAAGTATCTAATTCAAGTTCTCGATAACAATACTTAATTAAGTTAAATAAGTTTTGTATGACTTGAAGCAATCAATGTGTGTATGTGATACAATTGTCTCAATGAATATCTATTGAAAGAAGGGTACAAAAGTGATCCAATATCCCCATGCATCTCTATGAAAAGATCTAGAAGTGAATTTGCTAGAATTGATGTTCATGTTGATGATATCAACATCGTTGGAACTCTCGAAGAGTTTCAAAAGACAATTAATTATTTGAAGAAAGAATTTAAAATGAAAGACTTTGGAAGAACAAAATTCTATCTTGAATTACAAATTAGTACCTCAAGAATGTGATCTTTATATATCAAGAAGCTTATATTTTTTATTTTATTTTTTTGCTAAAAAAAAGCTTATATACAGGGAAGGTCCTAAAGCTATTTTACATGGATAAGTCATATCTATTATATACCCAAATGGTAGTAAGTTCTTTGCAGGAGAACATATACCTATTTCAGCCTCAAGTAATTAGCGAATAAGGTGATGAAGAAATATTTGATCAAAAGTATGATACCTTAGTGCTATTAGAGCACTAATGTATCTTGTTAATCACATACATCTTGATATATCATTTATTGTTCATTTATTAGCATGATACAATTCTTTACTAACATGAAGGCATTTAAATGAAGTAAAACACATTCTTTGTTACCCCAAATACATTATGGGCATGGGGTTATATTACTCAAATATATCCAAACATAAATTAGTTGGGTATGAGATGCTGGATTTTTGTTTGATCCACATGATAGTAAATCACAAATAGGGTACCTATTTACATATAGAGATGTAGCTATTTCATGACAATCTATGAAATAGACTATATCAGCCACATCATGTAATCATGCAGAAATTTTTATAGCAATACATTAAGCAAGTCAATAAGTTTATGGTTGAGGTCAATGATACATCACATACGAACAACTTGTGGTTTTATCTTCAGTCAAAATGGTCTCAACAATTCCATATGAGGAGAATGTTGTGATGTATTAGCCAACTTAAAGAATGTTATATCAAGGGTAATACAACGAAGCATATTTCATCAAAATTCTTCTTCACTCATATCCTTCAAAAGAATGGTGAAATAGTTATATATCAAATTTGTTCAAGTGAAAATCTAATAAATTTATTCACCAATCACTTTCAAGTATAATCTTTATAAAGCTTGTCCATGACATCGGTCTTCAAAAACTCAAAGATCCCAACTGATGTTGTCAAGAGGGGGAATCGATACACATTGTATTCTTTTTTCCCTTATCTAGGTTTTGTTCCACTTGGTTTTCCTATAAAAGTTTTTAATGAGACAATACTGAAAAGTGTATCAACAAATGTTGTGCTATTCTCTTTGGCTAAGTTTTTTGTCCAACTGTATTTTTCCCAGTTAAAGTTTTTAATGAAGCACGTTCATAATGGATACCTAAGGAGGAGTGCTATGAAGATTAATTATATATGTTTCTTGACTCATATCCTAATCGGTATCTACTTAGCTACATTTAATAATTTCTTACCTTGATTCTATTTCCTTCATAAGCCAACAAGACTTGTTATCAAAGTTCCCTATTAATGGTGGCTTTTTGGTGTCAGACTCATTAAGGCATATAAAAGAGCAATAGCGGATCTTGAGATAAATGTTTGGGGCTAAATATATACTCATTAACTAATTAAGAAATTTGGGAGCCAAATGTATAAGTTTTTGTATAAATTTGTATAAAAAAATCAATTTTATATTTTATATTTAGGAATTTTTTTTTTTTTTTTTGGGCATGACCCCCTCTGACCCTTAAGAAACTCCATCTCAGATCTTATGTAAACATTGTAACACACACAAGTAAATGATAATTAAATTTTTTTATCCCTTACTCTATATTCTATTATTCCATATATATATATATATATTTCCCATAACAAATATTTTTTATCTCTTACTCTATTATTCTATTATTCCAGATATATTTTTTTCCCCAATAACAAATGTTAATATATTTTTTGCTCGAAACAAATTTTAATATATCAACTAATACTATTATGCTCTTATTTTGCCGCCTATTAGTAAAAACCCTCAGTAAAATGTTCGCACTTTAGCTTGGCGGGTTCAGTTGGGGCCTTGGGTTTTTGAGTCTTGTGGTTCTGAGAAGAATTTCCAGATTTAAATCAGTGTTGAGTAACCAATATACGAAACCGTGGTTTCACCAATTCACCTTGATAGAGCTTCTTGCGACCTATTTCTGTCTGTGACGTTCATAACTTTCTTCAATAATGGCGAACGAGCAGCGAGTATTGCGACCATGGTTCCTCGACCTAGTACCTTTTTTGGTGGTTCTCTTAATAGCGGCTCATGTCATCGCTTTGGTACTCGTCGATCTTCTTCATTTAATGTTATCTTCTTCTGCGTTTCTTTATCTTCCTGTGTTAACAGAAAGTAATGAACTTTTTTGTTACTCTTATGATTTTAGGCATACTGGATTTACAGATTAGCAACTGAGAGACAACCGCAGCGGAGAAACAAGGCTCACTAGGAGCAGATTGATCTGTTGAATATTGAAGCGGAAGTTTGGTGAACCCTAATAAGTTTTAATCAATTATCGAGCTATGATCCTCGTCACCATTGTCAATAGTTAGCGAAATTACCCATGATTCTGTAGTCAGTGCTCAAAGCACTCATAGCTAAGTGCTGGAATTGGAGTGGTCTGAAATTTAAATCAAAACTGACGAGTTTATGTGTCGGTTTCATCATATGATTATGCACGCCTTATTATCGGGATTTTGATTGATAGTTCATGTGGATAAAAGTTTGAGCATTTAATTGATTTTAACCTAGTTATCTTAAGTTCTTGACTGACTATATTTAAATTCTGTACCTAAACTAATATAATGATCTGCAAAGGTGAATCTAGGTATATTTCTCTGTCATTATAATTGAACTAATGCCATATAGCAATTGCTGATTCATGTGAAATTGCTCGGAATTATGTTTTATCGCCCATATAACTATGCTGGGAGCAGTTGGAATTTGTTATTCTAACATCAAGATCCATCATTTGCCTCCGTGCCTAATGGTTTTAGTTTTCACTAGCATCTAATGATACTGCTTTAAAGTTGTTGAGATCGTAAGTTCGTAACTACTCTCTCTAATATATGTTATATTGGGCTGTCACTGTCAGTCGTCAGACATAAAGATGAATGTGTTTATGTGAAATGATATGAAACTTGCATGAGTGAACAGGAAATCCCAAAGCAATAGGAATGGTGAAAGACATAAACAATTTTGAAATATGATTGAATATTACTGAGTACTCTTTAGAGATAGTTTAACTCTGGGTAATATTTGCTGGTTGGATGCTGAACAATTCTTAAGTTGGTTGTGTATAACTATTTTGCCAGAATGAAACAGTTTCCTTGGAAAAATTGGTTAAGCTGCAATCAACTTCATTTTTTGTGCTGTCTCGTTGCTGTTATAATACTTTGTATTTGCATTTTTTCTGAACCTGGGCAGACTGTCAACAGTTTCTGAAATATGGGTGTTTATAAGTTAATGCGTACTGGAAACTTTAACTTTCATTTAAAACCCAGTAAACTTCTGGGGCTCTCCATCCTTCAATTCAACAACCTTGCTTTTAATTGAAAAAAAAAAAAAACCACTGTGAATGTCATGCTGTGTCTGCATATGACGTTAGCCAAAATCTCAGTCTGATCTTATCTCCAGTTTTGCTTCTTTACAAGTATTATGTTTTGTCTTCACTTAATTCACACTTGATTTTCTTTTGTTTATATCCTCATTTACAAATTATCCATATCGAATGCAAAGTAAATCCAGCAAAGTGTGGAAAGAGGTACTTCAAATGTAAGAAAGTAGAACAGAAACTTCTTTAAAAATGATTTCCTTCTTCTTTCTGCACATAAAAAAAAAAAAAAAAAAAAAAAAAAAAAAAAAAAAAAAAAAGCAAACTATTTTCTTTCCTTCTTTCAAAACTTGCTCACTGGTCTGTTTTCTCCGTCTTTATCAAGGTTCATGAAAACACTTTTCTTCTCATACCGTCTTTCTCATTTTTCCGTCTTTCTCATTTTTCTGCAGAAAAAGAAAGTGAGGAAAAGCTAGTGGTTGTAAGATGTAAACCTACTCAGTATACATTTATATATATATTCCACCTCATTGTTCAGTTGTGCCATTTCTATTATCTGATCATCTTCCATACTAGCTTTTAAAGCTTATCTTTTATAGCACTGAACTCTTATTGTCATTCATGATCTGCAGGCTTTGCCTCAACAAGTCATACTCTCTGTTTTCTTCATGCTCCATTGAAACTAATTGAACTTCTGAGTTCCAAGGCAGTGAAGGTTTCTTTCTTTCTGCAGTCCTCTCTTTGGGTTTTTTTTTTCTTGCACTTTGATATCCTCTTTACCTCATTTGTTTCTATGGTGGCAATTGAAACAAAATCCAGCTTTGAGAATTGTTTGGGAATGAGGATATATGAGGTTAGCCACTGAATGTGAGCTAAGCAAAGAAAAAACATGAATGTTAACAAAAGTATTCAATGATGGAAGCTGCTCTGTAAACTAAGTCGAAGATGAATAATAGTGAAAATATAATGCTAGTATCTGATGGAAACTAAGGTTCTCCCACCTCAGTAACTCACTTTTAGGGGTAGGTTCCCAACCCATCTTACCTGAGTGTATCCAAATGCATCAATCTCATATTGAGTTGTATGATATACTTTATGGCGGGGGTATTTCAGTGGATTGTTTTCCTCTCATGTATAGCTGATTCTTAAAAGAGGGTTCTCCATCTCTTTTTTTTTTAATCATCAGTATCCAACAAGTTATGTTCTTCTGAAGCATGCAACAAAATTGTCATTATTTGTGAGAAATAAAAATCTCCCTTTTGATTTTAGCAGTAAAAAAAATAAGGTGAAATGATTGTACAGCAATCATATTGCTTATATGACTTACGTAGGAGCATAGTGTGTCTACCATGGTACACAGGGCATTTTAGTCTTGAAGTTTCCTGAACTCTGCATTGTGTGCATGCTGTTATTTTTTGTATGTATTAATATAGTATGCATTTTTGTACGCTAAGAAAGTTGGTGAATATGTCTTTGGTTGTCAGCGTATAGCATATAACGATAAACATTTAAAAGTAATTAGTTTATTAGACACGTTTTGTTCCATAGTCAAAAAGACAGTACTTAATACAGAGTTTGCAGAGTTAAAAAACGGGACTCTATAAATCCTTTGGTAATTGTTTTCCTTGTTAACTGAATTTTATGCAACTCAGTTATGGCAGTGATCCAAGTTTATCTTGAGAGGAAATTTTGCTTCAGACTTTACAAAATCGGCATAACAGATCTGGAAGTGTTATTTGGATAATCCCGTCTTAGGTCTTTGAATATCATTGCTGCGTCCTCTGTATGGAACTGGTGTTAGCCAAGGGCCAAAACGGTCGACTGTTTGTGGTGTGTCTAGGATTGAGTTATGGATGCGAGTTTGGTCTATGGGGGCACGCTTGAATTATTTGTCTCTGTTTTCTGTTATGTATGAAACATTGTCTAGGCAGTGAAGTTTTCTTTGGTTTGGCCAATAAAACTTACATCAGTGTATTCAGTTATCAGGCGATTGCAATGGTGACATGACATCACTGTCGTGTTAGTCGTATGGCTTATAGAAATAGAGACAAAAAAGATACCAAAAAGATTTCGTCAATAACTTGCATCGTGCAAGTTCCCATATTCGTGGTTCTATAAGCTAAGTTCCATCTATGTGCTTCGCTGGTTCACACAGTACTTCCTTGGAGTTGGGTGTGCATCACATGCGCAGGTGTTGTCAAATCCAAATGTATAAAACATAGGCATAAGTAGTCGTTAGGAGCAGTTATGGGGTAGGAGACAAAGGAAAGCGAAGGAAGTGAGGACCGTTGTGGAATTGAGTGGAAAGAAAGTTCATCCGCTTGTGGATTTGTTTGATCCTTGTCTTTGTGCATAAGAGACCAGCACAGCGTCGTCTCTGTATTTTGCCGCCTCGAATGTAATGATCAATTAACGTAGCTATCGCAGGACTTGAGAAAACAACATCGTACCTAATTTAACTTACCTTTGCCGATATGTTTGCGTTAAACTTAGAATCTCCAGCTTCATCTAGTCTTCAATCCTTCTTCTCCCCTTTTCTTGGTTAAGGCACCCAACCGGACGCTTCTTCACTCGCAGGTGTCACTTATGGGTGGGCGGGCTTCATAATATCTCAGGATTTAAGGGAGGCTTTGGCTCAGGCTGCTTAGATAAATAAGAAATACTTTGTACTACAAACTATGTCCTATATTTAAATTCGGAGGTGGTAATATTTATGAACCATGAATCAATATTACAGTGATCAGTGATCATACGTGTCTTTTTTCTAACCATGTAGGCCTTGTATGCCTTGAAATTTAAATAAGATAAAAATACCTTCATAAATGATATTGAAAACTTTCATGAGATATTTTAGTTATTCAAAACCCAATATTAATGCCATAAATCATTAATTTTATTCTCTTTACTGCTGGGATTTGAATTAGGTTTTCCTTTTTCCGTGTGCTGATGGAACAATGTCAATTGTGCCTTATAGATTCCTTATAAATGTCAACTGAGTAATTTAAATATAAATATTAGAGATAAACAGAGAATCTATTGACAAAAAAATTCGTAGGAAGATTGAACATTATTCGCTACATACAACTATTAAAATTAAGAATATCAATTGTGAATATTAAAAGTATAATTTCACGTGCAACTTTTAATGCAACAAAAGCAGGTTTGATTATAATATTTCTTTCCAACTAATCTTAATATATCATGAATCAGTTAATTATTAGAATCATCTATATTTTTGGTCACCATATATATTCAATATTTTAATAAAGTAGGGTTGGATCCTGTTAAGCCGGATCCAATATGCTAAAAATAAAATATTGAATTTTTAATTTATAATGTAACTACGATTACTCCACAATCGGAGCCCGCCAGCACGAGTCAGCGGTACAAGAATTAGCTGGCTGTCTCAGGCGGCACAATAGAATGCCTTTTTTCTTTTTTTTTTTTTTTTTTTTTTTTTTTTTTTTAACATTAAAAAAGAGAGGAAAGAAATAGGGAAAAAACGAGAAAGATGGGAGCACATGTTGTTATCAATGCTTTGATGAGCAAACATTACTCGTTTGATTGATTTTCCACTGTCTAAGTTAAATTTAATTTAATTTTTTATTTTAATGTATATAAAATTCAAAATAAAAATATTATAAATATCACTTCTCATGGAAAATCTCATATAAAGTTACTTATTTTAAATGGGGTTGCTAAATATATTAATTAAGTATGAATTTTTCTATATTTTTCACACACACATATACATATAGTTTTTTTTTTTGGAAATTTTTATATTGATGTAAACCGTTTTATGAAATTTTAAGTATATTTTACAACTTTTTTCTGAAATATCCATAGAAGTATATGAAATTTAAACGTGGCTTTTTAAAAAATATAAATAATATTACTGATTTATATTAAAAAATTAAAATTGATATATTAACTAAATTACTATCTAAAAACTCACATTTATGTGTTAAGGAAAATTATTTTGGTTTAGGTTAATATTGATAAAAATGAATTTTATTTCAATTCAATTTTGCAAAGGTGAAGTTGGCATGGGATATGCGTTATTTTTTTTATCTCATCCGATAAAAAAAAACTTTCTTTTTTCAAAAAAAAAAAAAAAAAACTCACATTTATTTTTTTATCATTAATACAATTAATTGACTTTCAATTAAAATATATTTAATGGATATCAATGATATTATTATGGCATGACATACTTGAATTATTATTTTTTATTATTTTATATAAATTCATAATTATTTTTTATAATTTTTTTTAAGAGGGGAGAGAAGAAAGCTCTTTTTGAGAAAGAAGCAGCGAAAAGAGAGAAGGGCATTGAAGTTATTTTACATAGATTTTGAAATCCTAAATTGAGTTGATGACTTAATTAATGATTTGTTGAATTTACCAATTCGATTTAGATTTTTTTATTTTAAGTAACTTTATATGGGATTTTCCCTAACTAAAAAATTTATCATTTAAAAAATTATAAATTTAATCTGTTCCAGATTAAATTTTGAGATCTAATTATGAAAAATTAGGTGATATTAAAAAGATGTGTACCTGGAAGGGGCATTTTGGTAGTTTCACAGAAACGCAAGGGTTCTTTAGTCTCACGATTCCTGCTTCAATATTAAACATCCCTCCCACACGCACACGCATTACTCATATCTTAAGGAGTTGTGTGTGGAGTGGAGACCAGTGCAAGCGTTCTCGTCCCTGGTTAGTCTCATATCAAAAATTTCATCCATGTGCCCCAAGAATAATAATAATTGCCGGAGCTCCGGCACCGATTCCTCCCCTTCCAGGTCCGGCGATTCCGCCTCTGCGGTTGAATGGCTTTCCGAGTCCATCGCTGGTGGATCTCTACGCCGCGTCGACATGAACCATGGAACCAACGGTTGGGCGTCACCGCCCGGCGATCTTTTCTTCGTCCGTTCTGAAAATTACCTCACAAAACGACAGAAGGCTCCCGCTGGAGACTATCTGCTTTCTCCGGCAGGTATGGATTGGCTCAAGTCTAATACTAAGCTCGATAATGTGCTCGGCCGTCCCGATAACCGTGTGTCGCATGCACTGCGGAAGGCACAAGATCAAGGCAGATCGTTGAAGAGCTTTGTTTTTGCCGTGAATCTCCAAGTACCAGGTAAGGATAATTACAGCGCTGTGTTCTATTTCGCCACGGAAGATCCAGTTCCTCCCGGCTCACTCCTTTATCGATTTATCAATGGTGATGACGCCTTCAGAAATCAGCGGCTTAAATTGGTGAACCGGATCGTGAAAGGACCGTGGATTGTGAAGAAAGCGGTTGGAAATTATAGCGCCTGTTTGTTAGGTAAGGCTTTAACATGCAATTATCACAGAGGGCCAAATTATCTAGAGATCGACGTTGATATTGGGAGTTCGGCAATTGCGAAGGCTATTTTGCATCTGGCATTGGGTTATACGACAAGTGTCACTATAGACATGGGTTTTTTGGTGGAATCGCAGACGGAGGATGAATTGCCGGAGAGATTAATAGGTGCCATTAGAGTTTGTCAGATGGAGATGTCATCGGCAAATGTTGTTAACGATAATACTCCGCCGTTGGCACGTGGGATAGGGTTGACGAAAGTGAATGCTGACGAAGAGGAGGCGGTAAATACCAAGTTAGGGTAAAATAATTTATTTATATCTTGGAAGCTTTTATTTAGTTATTGTAATGTATCTTTTTGTCTCTCCTTCCGCGACTGCAGGTCACTCGCGAATATCAGATAATAACCGAATTTCGGTGTTCATAAAACTTTATTCTCCGCGTTGTCGTTCCCCAGAATCAGCGCCATAAAAAAGATTGAGAATGGAAAACAGAACAATTTAAGGCTGGAAATTAAAAAGGAATCTGATCATCTGTCTTCTGCTTTTATATTTTTTGAGTGAGCTTAGTTATGGATGCTTGTTCAGGAATCCTTAGGTGGGTAATCTTTTGTATAGGGAAAGAATCGAACTTTCTAAGGGTCGGCATCAAACCTGCTCATATCTACTTTGTAGTAGGTATTAGTAGGGGCAATGTTTTTGTACATATAGAGGGTAGAACAATATAGTAATAGGTGAAAGCGATTTTCGCAGCATCTATTAAGGAAATGGAGATGCGTGCATATTTCAATATTAGTAGTTTTTGGTAGGGTTCAAATCCAGTGTAACAAATTGACTCTTCCCGTAGATTGTAGACTATTTGGTAAAGTAAGTTATCTTAAGACAGTGTGTCTTTAATGGGCAATGACTTCGAAGCATTAAATAGATGACTTGAAGAATTATGTGACCCACGGCCTTGCGTCACAAAAAGATTCCACCACACCCCACTTGAACCCAAAAAAATAATAATAATTCCAGCTAGGCAGAGTAGTGTGGGTGGTTCTTAAAGAATAGCTTTGTGGTTGAGATAGAGGGAAAAAAGTAAAAAACGTTGTTGTGTTGAACCTGATTACCTTTTGTATTTTTCCCTGCACGTATGGCCCATCCCTCTCCTGGCAGTGGCACATCCATTCACAGAGAAGGAAACGCCATTGCTGACCTCAATTTTGGATTTTCTGGTTGCTTTTGAGCAATACTTTTCTCTATTGTTTTTTAAAATTTCAAAGACTTCGCATTATGAGTCATTGATTATCATGCAGAGACGGTAAAGTAGTGACGTAGTGTTATTGTCATATTTTATATGTGATCCCTGTATTTAGTCATACATGGCCTAATTGGACTCCTAAGGTTTTTTTCTTTCGAACTCATACCATTCCACTCAGGTTCGATATTGTCATACTTTATTTGATTATTTTGTTTGAAAAATTGAATCAAATTCGCTTACTGTATCATTTTTAGAAGGACCATACTTAAAGATCAAATTGCCATATGCACGGTTAACCACCAACAACAATAATTGGAGAATCTGATAAAATAAATATGGTTCTCATCCTATTTATAAGGTTAAAATATTTAATTTTCACATACTGAACAAAGTTAATTAACTTAATAAATATTGACTAAATTAATATTCTACTCCCTCCAGTCTTTTTTGTAAGGAACATTCTCTCCTATAAGGATGGTCTGTGATATATAAAATAGATTCTTTTTATCTGAAATTTTAAACTAGTCTTTTTGTTTTTAGCCCTATTAAATAACACTCATTATCACTTTGCAATAAATTTTCATTAATCATCTCTCATGTATTCTCTTTATAAATAAGAGTATAATTGAAAAAACAGTACATATTTGACACATTTATTACTTTTAACTAATATTTTGAAACGTGTTCTTTAAATATTTATAAAAGACACTCCCTCTATTTCTTTTTATAAGGACTACTTAACCAAATCTTGCAATTCGACACGTCACTTAAAAACAGTGCATGTGTGAAAATGTTTACTTTTTTTGGACTAAAATACCCTTATTTATGAGGAGAGAGGGAATAAGAGAGATAATAAGGAAAATACTATAATAGAGGATTTTAGAAGAGAGGGAATAAGAAAATAAATATGGTAGAAGTAATAAGTCTTTAGGGGCTGTGAAATTTTACTATATTGACATTAAATGGGGTAATTAAATAAGGA
Source organism: Acacia acuminata (assembly GCA_019022655.1). NCBI lineage: Eukaryota > Viridiplantae > Streptophyta > Magnoliopsida > Fabales > Fabaceae > Acacia > Acacia acuminata. Next base: position 2,647,121 of record JAFJYI010000015.1, read on the forward strand.
CAAAATGAGAAAATAAAAAATAAAAAATAAGATGTTCTTTGAATATTTATTAAAAGAAAGAATTAGGTCTGTGTGGGGATTGTTTCTTATATAAAAAAGGAAGGGGGTATTATACAAAAATCTACAAATGCTTATATAAGTCAATTTAGAAGTGCACATGTATACTTTAGTCACCAACAACAGCAAAATAGTAACAACTAACAAGTGTAATTGGAGAATTTAATATAATAAATATTACTATAGTCTTATTTATAAGTCTAAATCATTTAATTCACACATACTAAAGAAAGTAGTTAACTTAATAAATATGAACTAATTTGATATTTTTTTTTTTCAATTATGTCTCATTTATGAATGACATAATTATCTCTTTCTTTTCTCTCTATCTTTAATAGAGTGAAAATTATAACATTATTACTTATTACTTTGAAAGTGAGCTTATAATAAGTACCAATTTTTTCCCAAACTGAATTTAGATCATGTTTGGTTTAAAGAAAGGGTTTAGAAAGAAACATAATATAAAGGAATGAAATAAAAGGAATAAAAAAACATTTTGTCATATAAAGAAAAAATGGGTTGATAGAAATTTTTTTGTTTAGTTTAAAGAAAATGAGTAAAATGACATTTTCGCCTTTGTCTTAAACACTAATGTCATATCAACGGTCACATGCAGGAGTTTTTGTGTCTTTAGCCTATTTTTTTAGGCGGTGGAAAATTGGTTCCCACATAAAGTTTTCAAGTCTGCAATTGAAATTTGATTCCGACAGAAACTATTTTTAGCTGAAAAATGAGCTCCCACCAGAATTGCTAGGAGCCAATTTTGAAGTGGGGAGGGAAAATTTCTAAGGACACAAAAATCCTTTGATGTGACATTAGATGTGATATAAAAAAGTGGGTGAGTCCCATGGGGCATTAAATGTTACTCCCTTCAAAGTCTAATTATAGAAAAAAAATTGATAGTGTAAATTACACTATAAAAGTGTTCATATAATTAAAATCGGAGGTAATATAATATTTTTACTCTAAAGTAAAATGGTGTTTCGACTTATTTTCCTACCTCATTTCTTTACACCGAAAAAAAAAAAAAAAATCATAAACCTATTTTTTTTAATTACAAACCAAACACCTAAGTAATAAAATATTTTCCATTCCTTTAAATCATTTTCTTTGATCCAAAAGCCTTAAATAGGATTAGAATAGTATAGGTAACTTCACGGAAGTTTTATTAAGAAATATCTTCCTTCCTTTTTTGCCATGAAAAATATGAATTTCAAGCACATGCTGAGCTGTTGCATTGGGGATTGGAATTAGTAAAAGGAGCTTTAATCACGTGTTGACAAGTGGCGGCCACATTTTGAGAAGGGCACATTGGAATTTGGAAGTCAAAGCAGCCCACAAAAATGGAAGAGAATTGGCCACCACTGCCCCATCCCACGCCCTTTTCTTGTGAATTTAAATTTAATTAAATGAATAGCGGAGGTGTACAACAGCACATTATCTTCCTCCTCCTTCCAATTTCGCGTTATCCTAAAATACAGTTAAAATTAATTAAATAAGTCCCTATTTATGAATGAAAAAGAGACAGTAATAATAAAAAATAATGTATATAGAATAGTAATTAATTGAGAGCAAAATGAAAAAAATACATTTATTATTGAGACAAATTAAAAAAAAATTATTTAGGGATAAACTAATTAAATTCTTTTTATCATCAGAGGGAATATATATTCTATAATACTCATAATAACATAGTTCAATTCTGCTTTGTTTTTAAGTAGCATGGTTTCGTCTTTATATTCCTTTATAATTCAATTCCGTTTTATCTCCATAAATTAAGGAGCTATCATAATTTAAAATTATTTTTTCCCAAAAAAATATAATAAATACTTAAGAATTTAGTTTAGATCCATTAATCATTGGTCAATAAATCTATTTATTGGTAAATATTTTCTAATTTCTTTTTTATATTGGAAAAAATCGAAATAATTTTTTTTTTTTTAAAATATGAAAAGACAAAAAGATGTTCCCACTATGTATAATAGGGAAAATTACGTTCAGGTCCTAAGAAACAAAAATAATTACAAAAAATCCTTTAAAATCACCAAATTATATATTTTGATATTATTTGTATTAACAACAAAAAAATGCTAGATTTACAATAGGAAATGTTATATTTACAACAAAATTTAAAATATGGCTATCTACAACAGAAAAAACTATATTTACAACAACATTTAAACACCTGAATTTTGAATGTAGAGAGGTCATTTATAACATAAAAAGGCTATATTTACAACAAAATTTAAAATCCTGGTCATTTACAACAAAAAAGACTAGATTTACAAAAGAAGTCGCTTATATTTACAACAAAATTTAAAATCTGACTATTTACAAAAGAAAAAGCTATATTTACAACAACATTTAAAGACCTAGATTTTTTTCCATACATGTAATATCAAAAAAGTCCATTGGGATTGTTATGTAATTTGGTGATTTTAAGGGACTTTTTTGTAATTATTTCTGTTTCTTGGGACCTGAATGTAATTTTCCCTTTATAATTCTACGTGAGCGTGAGTGCCTCATTGTCCTTTACAAATCTTAAAATTACGAAAGTGACCTTCCCTTAACTTGGCGACGTCCTTTTTCTGCGTCTCTCTCATGCATACATAATCGAATCTCACCCCCCCCCCCCCCCCCCCCCCCCCCCCCCCCTTCTTTTCTTTTTTCCAGGACCACCACCTCCGCTGCTCTCCACCATCCCTGCGCCTTCGATCTCGCCGTCCTTGTGACCGCCAATGTCTGTGCCTTTTTTGCCCCACCATCCCTCCGCTAGCTCTGAGTTTCTCTATCTTAATCCCCAAAAGGTCGTAACCAAATCACCGGAGACCACTGAACGTCGGGAAAGGAACACGTTCCCGGCCGCGAACACCATCTCTTCTCTTTTGCCTCTCTCTCTTCTTCTTTTACACATCGCCTCATTGCCATTTCACTGTGTGTATTTCTGCGCACGACCCACAATAGAGAAAGGAAGCCAGTAGGTTGGATGCAGAATTGAAACGGTAGCTCCGATAGTTGACAGATCTTCGACGGTGTGACCATATTAATTGTCTCATATAAATGATTCTACCTGCTGACCAATATTTTTTTCTTCTTGGAATAGGTTCTTGCATTTCCTTTAACATTTAACTCCGATGCCATCGTCGCTAACAAGTTCGTCATCTTCTTCTTCACCATCATCACTGACATGGCGACATCTGCTCCATCCGACATCACCGACAAAATCTCCAACTTTAAAGACACCGTCATCACCAGGAGGGGGTACTTCTGGGTGAGTTAGACTTACATGGCTTCACCAATTCTTCAATCGGCACCTCCTATTCCACAGGCATAGTCAAGTGCGGATTGAGAGACAGATTGTGAAACTCCAAATTTAGCCACACGCACCAGTTCTGCCCAGAAACGAAAGGAGCAGCATTAGAGCGGGGTCAGTCTTCAGCTTTTTCTCTGCCATCATTGCTGAAGAAAGCATGGGAGCTAAGCACTAGCCTAAGCTTCGATCGGTCTCATGAAGGAAGGATAGGAAGGGTGCACATTAGGTGCACATATCTTATGTCCACCTTATATGCATGAGCACATTTTTTTATATATATCTTATTTATTTAGATTAGATTAGATGTTGTAACTTGGAAGTGTTTTTTGCACCTCTTATATCAAATTAATTAGTTTCTAGAATACTAATGTTACAAAGAAAATATTTTTGAAAGTAACACTGAAAATTAATTTATTAGAGATACTAGGTGTAAAAAATACTTCAAGATGCAACATATAATTTAATTTAAATAAATAAAATATTTTTTAAAAAAAAGTGTACATCCCCAAGATGCGCGCGCATAAGAGGTGTGCTAATAAGAGGAACTCAACCATAGATGCCAGTGGAGAGAGAAGCATAAACGAGAAAGGGGTAGATTAGTCAAGTGAAGGTCATTTTTGTAATTTCAATGAGGTCAGAAAAAGATAAATGAGCTCCTCAATTTTCCTATTTTTAAAGCTCTCTGTCTAAGATTTTCCTTTGGAAAAATTATATTTAAATACCAGTTGAATTTGATAAATCCATTGAAATTCTTAAAGGACAGAGAAGAGATGGGGGCAGTGAGGGATATGGAATTTGGGGTGAAAAGTCCAAACTGCCCTTTCCTTGAATGCCACCCTCTACGACTCCTCTGAACCCTTTCTTATCTCTCTCCCTTTGTTGCTCTCTTTGGCGTTTGGCTCTCCTCACCCTCTCTTCCTCTTTCTCTCTCCTCACCTTCTCTGATTCTTTCTCTCTATCTCTCCTATGGATACTTCTCTACAACTTGCGGGGAGTATAGCAAGGATTAGGAAGAGGGAGATGAAGAGAGGGTGAGGAGAGAGAAAGAGGAATTCAATTGTTGGAAGGGTTTGAGATGTAATGTGGTGGTTGTTGGGGCTGGACTCATTGTTGGAAGGGAAAGGAATGAGAGATGAAGAAGACGATGAACAGTGTTACAAGTAAAAAATTTGACGAAAACACTAGTTATTCCCATTACTGAACTTGTAATTTCCATTATAAGATTTGTTAAAATTGACCCTTATTCGTCATTTCATTAGTGACACAAGTGAAAAACCTAACAACAAAATACTAATGTTACAAGAAAAATATTTTAAATGTAAAACTGAAAATTTATTAATTTGAGATATCGAGTGAAAAAAATATTTCGGGATGTAACATAGAATTTAATTTAAATAAATAATATATATATATAATGTGCTCATCCCTAAAATGCGCATAAGAGATGCATCTAATATAAATTCGATAAGGAGAGGGAGAGAGAGGAACTCGGCCTTGGATGACAATGGAGAGAGAAGCATAAACGGGGAAGGGGTAGATTAGTCAAGTGAAGGCCATTTTTGTAATTTCAATATGATGTTAGAAAAAGATAAATGAGCTCCTCACTTTTCCTATTTTTAAAGCTCCCTGTCTGAGATTTTCCTTTTTATATTCCCTTATAATTGAAATTTTTGTCTCCATATTAATTAATAAAAATTATTTGTTGATGAATATTTCCTAATTTTTTACCGGAAAAACATAGTAAATGCAGGGGATTCAGTCTGGATCCATTAACCAATAAATATAATTTATTGATGATTATATTCTAATTTCTTTTTTGTATTTCTAATTTGTTTGGATTATGTTTTTACATTGTGATTCATCATATGTGTTTGAGCTTGAGTGCAAAAATATTAATTTAAATTTAAATAATTTCAAGGTCTTTATAAAATTCTATTTTTCTTTTAACATTGTATGCTCTTGGAAAAAAAAATGAGGAAGCAAAATAAAAAAAGGCATGTATCGGTACTCACACATATAGCCGACTTTATATAACCTAATTGAGGCATCACACATATATGAACTTTCTCATACAATGCACGAATGCCAATACTTGATTTTAATACAAGATGTTGTTAACTAATTACCACAAATTAAAAGTGTCATTTAAGTCGTTTAATATAATTTAAATTGATAAAATTTACCTATTTTATCCTTATTAAATAATATGATTTTTAAATACACATTTTGTTATCTCCCGCATCTCTCTCTTGCAAGAGGTAAAGGTAAAAAACTATCATTAATTATCCTAAAAACATGTTATATCTTAGACTAAAATTTCCTTCAAGATTTCTCACATTATTTACCACAGGAGCATGAGTATTTGTCACGTAGCACTCAAGTTAGGTCCGTTGTAAAAGAAATTATCGATTTTAAATATAAATCCACCTAAAGGGTTATTAATGACAATTTTCTATTTTATATGTCAGTTAATTCTCGTTGGAAAAAAAGAGAGGAGAAAAGTTAAAAAAAAAAAATGATTATAAATGTAAACAGAGAAACACTTTTAATAATGATAAACTTAAAGAGTGAATAATTCATTAAAATTTGATTTTATAATAAAAATAAGAGGGATAAAAAATAACAAAATTCTTGCCCCTCCGAGTCTGAGGCTGTTGATTCTGTTACCAAAAATTGTGTGTCTTGTATTGATTCATCCGTGCATGTTATCTCAACAGTTCATTCCAAAGTTTCAGGGAACTAAGATTATTTATTTATAGGTAAAGAAGCAAAAAATATACATGTGCTTTACCTTTGAAAGCGTCCGAAGACCATATGCTTTTTTAGGGAGCAAAAATAAATACGTGGTTACATTTTAGGAGTAAAAATCACACCACCGTTAAAATCTAACTTAACGGTGCATTTGCAACAGAAAATGTCATATTTACAACAACATTTAAATACCTGGATTTTGAACATAGAAAGGTCATTTACAACAACAAAAAGGCTATATTTACAATAGGAAGTGCTGTATTGACAACAAAATTTAAAATCTGACCATATTTACAACGGAAAATGTCATATTTATAACAACATTTAAACACCTGGATTTTGAACATAGAGAGGTCATTTACAACAGAAAAAGACTAGATTAACAACAGGAAGTGTTGTATTTACAATAAAATTTAAAATCTGGTCATTTACAACAGAAAAAGCTATATTTACAACATAAAGTGCTGTATTTACAACAAAATTTTAACAATGGTGTGACTTTTGCTCCTAAAATGTAACCATATATGTATTTTTGCTCTCCAAAAAAGCATATGACGGATTCCAAAGATAAAGACACGTGTATTTTTGCTCTTAAACCCTTTATTTATTTATGAAGAAACTGTTTCATTATATTCCTATTCCCCAAACATTTCGTATTTCTTTTCTACGGCTTTTGCTTCGTTTCATATACTACCTGCTCCCAAGACCAAGTCCTTTCCAATATGGGCAACTGATTTAGGTTATTTCATATTTAAGTTATCCTCATATCTATTGACTATATCAACACGATATTCGCACGTTTTAAACAAACTATAAAGAATCTCACTCTTGATGAAACATTAATAATACAACATTAAACTTCAACTTTCCAAGTAATTAATGTGATTTTTTTCTCTCTTAAAAATAAAAGCTGTAACGGGGACATGTTATACAAGCGTGGAGTCATTTTTCTGTTGCTAAAAAACGTATGCAGAGGTTTTTTAAAAAAAATTTTGGGCGAGGCATAAATGAAGATGAATATTTGAACCACCAATTCTTCAATTATGTAGGCACATGCATGATTGAAAATTGTCCTATATTCTCCACAAACTTGATTGCATGATGAGAGTGGAATGATAGGAAGGCAAAAATGAAAGCAAAAGAGCTCATTTCGCTGTCAGCTGTGGAATAATGGCATCATTTGCTCATGGAGGAGCCCCTTCCAGCGATTTTCCTTCTGTCATCATCGTTATTTTGCTTCACAGTTCACAAAATAAAAAATGACAACCCTTTTATAATTATTATAGTTGGTTTAAAAAACATTCAAGTTATTATGAACGTTTACTTTGGATGTGAGTATTTTAGTTTTGGTCTCTACTACCTGTTTGGTTTGAGGGAAGGAAGTGAGAAGAAAGGGAGTGGAAATGAGGATATTGACCAAATTGTCATTAATGAAGAGAATCTTCTTTTTTGTTGAGAATACATTTTTGAAATATTGAAAAGTTTCCATTAGCTATTTAGTAAAAAGGAGGGAAAAAAATTCTCTTTCCCCATCCCTCTCCCTCAAACCAAATAAGCCCTAAGTCACTTCATTTGGTCATGGGTAAGAATTATCATGATATGCGAACTAAATGGGTAATTAATTATACAAAATATACATAGATTTGTTCAACTTATTAAAAGTTATTCCACTAAAAAATTTCAACAGTCTAATTTTAGTTTCTTTCTAGCATTGTCGTTCATTAGCTTAACTAGATTTTATTAGTTAAATTAACCGAAAACAAAATTTACCTTCTTATATTTTTGTTTGCGAATATGAAATTAAATTAAATTGATTTTTAATTGCAAAATTTTTCTTAAAAAGAGTTGTACAACTTCAACAAACTGGTAGAGAAATTTATTCTAAAAGCAAATCACATAATCAATCATTTCATTATGGAAGTATTCCCTCCACTCCTAATTATAAGACCTAATTGACTTTTTTAGAGAGATTAAAGAAACTAATTAAATTACTTTAGAATATTTTTATTTTATCTCAAAACTAATTGATTTGACTAATAAATTAATATACTTCCTCCAAATATAAATTATATGAACACTTTTATAATACACATTGTACTATAATAGTGTTGTATAATTAGAAAAAATATAATCTAAAGATACACAACATATGAAAGGATTAAATAATTTATTTAGCTTTCTCAATTTCTACTAAAAAGATCAATTAAATCTTATAATTATAACCAGAGGTAGTAATACATATGCTTAGATGGCTTCTTCATCGTCACCCATTACATTGTCATAATTAAAGCCTGCCAATTAAATGGACTCAACCGCCCGAAAACGGGTCTTCTAATAAAAGTTTAAGTTACAAACATATTTCTTTTAAAATATTTTAAAAATAGAAATACAGGTTTTTCTAATAAAAGTTAAAGTTACAAACATCTATCTTTTAAAAAAATTTAAAAATACAAAGCAACGAACAAAAAAGGTCACTGCTTTTGGTAGTGGAGGAGATTCTACAAACATAAAAATGAATGCAAGTTTTGAAACTTGGAGGAGTTGGGAATGTACTTGTGTACATTCATCTACTGTTCAGCATAGTCAAATGGAAGGACCTCCTCAGAGACATCAACCACTTCTTCAATTTCAATTTCCTTGGCCTCGTACTCCTCCTCCTCATCACTGGCCTCTCCATCCCTAAGCTTCTGCCTCTCTAATTTCTCTTCTTCATTCAATCTCTTCCATTCGTTTACCCATTTCTCCCATTCTTCCTTCATCATCCTCCGCTTCTCACGGTCCTGCTCACTTAACAGCATTGATACATCCTGGTCTTCTGCCTCGTACTTCTTGCTATACTTCTTCAAGTTCTTAGCTATCTCTTCCTCTTTCTCAGGACTCAAGAATGATGGGGGCCTTGGTCGCCACAAGAACTGTGATTAACAGCATTAGCTATACTTCTTATGCAGGAACATTTCTTCAGAAACAGAATGGACATATAAAAAGCAATTACCTGAAAGAAATGATCCTTGAGTATCCTGTACAGGAGCTTGCCATTAAAAGACCATATATTGAAACCGTTTTCCATTTCATGAACAGAGGTCACTGAAGTTGCAACATACCTACAGAGACAACCCGGTCAATACAGATGACAGAGCCAACTCAAAACAGAACAATTAAATATTTTCTTTATTAGCCTAAATTTAAAACATTTTTATCTCACAGCCAATTGCACTTAGGCCTTCTTCGTAAGCAAACAATTAGAACAGATAAACTATAAATGCTTTCTGTACAACTTGCAAGTATCTACCTTAAAACAACCATACTTTACAAGTTTAAAGCACAAAGACCATTCTTATTGAATTTAAAACAACCTATTTACTTAAAAATGAAACATTCAATTAATGTAGGCACACGCTAATTTAACTCTACTCACCTTCCAGTTGGATCCCATTCAATATCTGTAGCCATAAAATGCTCTGCGGTTGCCATGGTTTCAAGTTCATCCACATTATAAAATTCAAGCTGTCCATTAAGGCCCTTCAATCCTGCAAGTATTATGTAATGACCAGCAGGTGACCAGAAAAGAGCATTAGCCTGCTTTCCTTTGAGAGTTGTGAGCTTTGAAACCCGGCCAGTATGCTGAGCAGTTCTCATAGAGTAAAAACTGACATCAGGCCTTGGGTTATCACCATGAATAACAGCAAACCTATGGCCTTTTGGCTCCCAGGCAAAGGCAATGATCTTGTCATTTTTATTCTCAAGCTCCAAAACTTCAATAGGTATGTCTCGTTCTTTTATACGGAAGAGTTCAAAGCCCGTGTATGTGCTTTTCTTGGTTTTTGTATAACGATCAACCTTAACAGCCAGGTAGTCTCCATTGCTTTGCCAGTACATACTGCAATCACTTAAACTGAAAAGATTCTTCTGCCTAAGTTCCTCTTTGCTGGGAATTTGAACCAAGCTCACCTGTAAAATATGCAAGCACAAGGCTGAATTCATCTTTATTTCACCCCCAAAACAATCCTTTGTCCATGAAAAAAAGAAGAAGTTGATACATGAAAACGGACTCACCCTAGCAGGCTGGTTCCCACCACCTAATTCTGGAACAAAAAGTGCGAGGATTGGATCAGTTGGTGACCAGCTGAAGTCCATTACACTTTCAACCTTCAAGGATTTCTTGTCAATGAGGGAAAATGTCTCTGTCTCATAGACAGAGATCATATTTTTCCCCAATCTTGCAAAATACTTGTCATCCTTTCCTCCGCTCCATCTAGAAAAACATCATCCTTCCATTATGCCAATAAGTCACAAGCAAAGATTATTAAAATCAGGCCAAAGAAGACCAAATACCTGAATATGGGCCATGACACCCCAGTGACACCCCCAGTACCTCCAGCTGCAAAATCATCTGCACTTCCCTTAAAATCTCTCATCATTTTTCCAGTCCTCACATCAAAAATATTTATGACTACCCTCTGAATAAAATAACTTAATTAGAAATAGCACCAAGCTAGAAATAAAATAATAAAGAATTCAAGATAGCAAATGCTTACATTTGCATCTCGAGGATTGCTAGGCTCGTGGCTGCTATAGGTTACTAAATACTTTTCACCAGGTGAAAAATCAATAAGTTTAACCTGCGGTTATATAAGTTCAATACTAAGTAATAAAGACAATGTGCAGGCCCAATACTGCATAAACAAATTCCATAATTAACCTGGGGATGAGCATAACGCATAAGACGGTTGAAAGCTGTGGCACCTCCCCAAACTGCGGCTCCTTGTCTGTGAACTGTTGCCAAATATGTACCCAGAGGAGACCATTGCACAAAGCTTTCAGTCCAAAACTGCAAAGTAACATATCTAAACACTCAGCATCTTCATGCAAAAATACTATGTCAATATTGAGTGAACATTGGAGGGAAAAGACTCCACTCACGGTCCGCTTATAAACAGGATCAGGCTTCAAATGCCTAGCATCATTCCACAACACCTCAGTATCTGAACCTGCACGAATTACAAACTGATCGCGCGCTTTTGAATCAGTCAGCCACTGCTGAAGATTTTCCTGCAAGAGTATTTAACCAGAGAAAATAGTAAAGATCACTGACTAGCTGTATCTATTTGTCTCCATGAACGCATCAGCAATTGAGAATGATGCAAAAATCTCATGATCTCCACCAAATTAGACAAGAATAATTATGATGGGAAAATCATATGGCATAGATAGTGAGGGGAAAATCAATTCAACGTTTATTGGCAGCATCTGCAGTTTACCCTATTGCACAATGTATGTCTAATACAACAAAAAAGGCAACCAAATCCTACAAGAAGATAACTTTTTTAGCATATTACCCCTGGTGTATATGGCTTGATTTCAGGGGGAGCCCATTCATCTGGAACTTTCATGAACTTCTCAAAGTCATCAAACATATTCACAGAAAAGATATGGGAGCGGTCCAGCTTGTATCCATGTGTCTTCTCTTTAGCAAGCTCAGCTTCCTGAATGCCACACAGAATGAAATAGAAAGTGATGAAAAGAGACACTTTATCTTACAGGTCATACAATAGAATGAGTCAACCTATTAAAGCATATAAAAGCTTTTGTGATAGCTCAAAAGCCTCCCACAAAATGATATAGAGTATAAAAACTTAAGTATGAATTGACAACTAGAACATTAAAAAAAAAAATTTGCATAAATTGATATGAGCTTCTACATGTTTTAATAATAATCATAAAAAAAAAGGGTCGATATCTTAACACAGATGACATCTAATGGATTGGATTGAACTAAAATAATAAAAAAAATTAACAAAACTACCACCAGCTTCCCCCATTGCACCACAAATTGCTCAGACACTTCCGCTCCTCAGAGAGAAAATAAGTGAAGGCAGAATATCATATTCGAATAAAACACTTTCTCTCCTATCAATCAGTGAATCTAGAAGTATGATTATATATTTATTTGACAACATGCTTTAGATAGAACTGGACTATAAAAATGAAAGAAAAAGAGAGGGGAAAGAAACCAGAAATAGAGGGGTAGAAGAAGACAGATGGATCAAGAGAGAAACAGAACACAGAGAGAGAGAGAGAGAGAGAAATCTATCATTCCATCATCAATCATAATCTGCATTACAAAAGGGATTAGGCCCTTATTTATGGTCTAGACTGACTCAATGAGCAAGCTAAAGCTAAACAAACTAAACCCACCCTTCTAACTAATTCTAATGGCTAACTAACTAACTGACATTAACCAACTGTTAAGTCTTTATTACATTTATATATCAACATCAGTGTGGTTAACAGACTTGTCTATAAGCATGAAGTATGAACAAGTAATGGTTGGGAGTAAAGATGCACCTGAGGCGTGTTATACTCAATAAAGCAATAGCCCAAAGTTTTCTCCGTATCTGGATCAACAGGCATCCACAGACCGTCTTCCTTTATCACGCCAATCTGGCCATAGATCTTTCGTATCACGCCTTCAAGCTTCTCAAACTTCTCCCGAGGAACTACAGGTAGGTTGTCCACCACTATAATGTTTCCAAATCCTGTTTCAGACTCCTGACTATCCTCTTGGTAAACATCTTCATCGTCACTGCCATTCAAAAATAATGAATGATGATTGAAACTGGATACAGAAGTGCAAAATAGCCTGACTTTAAACATTGAACAGTTTTTGTTGTTGTGTGACAACATCGAACAGTTTTAAAAATATAAGAACCGAACCCTAACGAACAAAGGAAAAAAAGTTTTGGCCAGCAAGATCATATTTTTTGATATAGCGAGCCAATCATGGATGGGCACAAAGCGCAGGTGGCCAAGATCAATCAAAAAATGGCAAGCTACCCCTCCATAGTGATGCTACTTCAAAGTTGCAGGCACAAAGGATGCAGACACGCAGCTATCATAATTAATCCAGGTTACCTGAAAACAATCAGCACATGAAAGACGTACCTTACTATGCCGAAGTCATCGCCGGGAGGGAGGCGAATAGAGTCAAGATCGATGGTGGAGAGATCGACGCCGAGACGCGACGCCGTCGCCTCAATCTCTGTCATCACAGCCACATCCGCCATGGCTGGTTTCTCCTACTTCAGCCAGTAACAATTGTTATGGCTTTCCGATTCAGATTCTTCGGATAGAACTCTCCGGGAAAATCTGATACAGAGCGAAGCAGCCCGAATCACACTATCTTGAGGCTTGCCGCTTCCTTGGGTTTCTAGAGAGGTTTTTGCTCTAGTTTTCTTTGCCCTTGCCCTCCTTGTCTGCCTCCGTTATTTATTTATGGCAAAACTCGTCCCTCCTCATCCATTAACACCTATCAATTAATGATTATTTGAGGAAGGTGAGATAAAAATCCCACTTGAATTTAAAAGCTCTGTTAATAATGATAGTAATGAAATTAATAACAAAACTAAAATAATTGATAATTTATTTTTTAGACAATTCATTTGGTTGAGAGATAACTTATTTGAGATTTTAAATTTCATGTGATTTTTTTAGGGATTTTCCTTTATTTTAATATATATTGTTATTTTTAAAATAAATTTTATATATTAGGGAACATAAAATACCACTTAAATTTTAAAATTCTGTTGACAACAATTATAATTAATTAACAAGAACATTGAAGCAATTGACAATGTGTTTTGTTGGAAAATTATTTAGATTTTGAAATTAAAATAGTATTTTTATGAGATTTTCCCTCTATATTAGTGTTTAACATTAAAATTATAGGTTAAAGTATACATTTGATCATTTATGTTTACCTTTGATATTATTTTAGTCCTTAAGTTTGTAAAGTCGCGTTTGGTCCTTTAATGTTAATAGTCAACTGAAAATACTGACTCAACAGGTTTTAAGCGATGATTGTGCAATTAAATCTTTGACCAAACATACTTATATGTTAGTACTTTAATAAATTAATATTTTAAATCCTATTAATTTTTGAAAAAAAAATCTTTACATACTGTTTTTTGATTTTTCACAATTTGTGAAGATTAAATATATATTTTTTGTCGAAGAAAATTAAATATTTTTCCATTAATAGGATTTAAAATATTAATTTATTAAAATACTAACATATAAGCATGCTTAGTCGGCGTTTAATTGACAAATATCGCTTAAAATTGTTGAGTCAATATTTTCCGTTAAGTCTAACTAACGGTATTAGATTAAGGGACCAACTACAAGACTTTTACAAACTTAAGGATTAAAAATGATCTGAGGCAAATATAAAAGCCGACAAAATGTATACTTTAACCAAAATTATAATACCAACCTTTTGATGAAAGACAGAGAGCATGTTTGGATCCTTTTTACGCTTAAAAAAACAAAGCTTTTTTAAAAAAGCTAAAAGCTGAAGCTTTAGAATCATATCACCGATGGCTGTGTTGGATGAAGATTTTTGGCGGTGTCAAGGAAGGGAACGGTGGTTTGCAGCCAAGCCTTCCTACAATCGCGACTTTGTTATGTTTCTCTTTGATCTGAGCTCTCTTTTGTGGCTACTTTCCTCTCCTTCACAAGGTCTGGTGTTGTCAAGTGTGAGGAAGGAGGGGGTTGTGCACGGTGGTGTTTGTGACAATGATGAAGGTGGAAAGCTTAGGTTTGTGGCCACTTTGGATCTATTATGGTGTTCATTGCTAAAACTTGAACTCTGCCATAACGATGGAGAAGGGATGACGCTGGCGACTATGGGGGTTGAAGGTAAGGGTAGCCAGTGAAGGAAGTGGAGGTGCGAAGGTTAGAGTGAAATCAAAATTGAAGGTCCCAGGTGTGTCTTTGTGTTAGCCCTCACGGTGATGCTCTCAATTGGAGAGTGATTTGCAAAATCTTACAAAATCTTAAATTAATTTTTGGACAAATGAATAATTTTAATAAGAGCCTAAAAAAAAAAAAAAGCTTCTTTCAGAAGATTTTGACTTTTGCCTTTTCTTCATTTAAAAAAAAAAAAAAAAAAAAAAAAAAAAAAAAAAAAAAAAAAAAAAAAAAAAAAAAAAAAAAAAAAATCTTTTTCTTATAAAAGCTTTTATAAAAACCTGTTTGACCAAAGCTTCTTCTTATAAGAGAAGAGAAACTAAAAAAGAAAGGATCTAAATAGGCACTGAAAAGTTTTTTTTTTTTTTAAAAAAATTAAGAGATAAAATTGAGATTCAGTACAAATTAAAGAGCTAAAGGTATATTTTTACCTTTATTTTATTTATTTATTATTAACACTTGTGAATACCTTATTTTGTTGGGGTCCAACAAAAATTATAAAAAACAAAAACAAAATAATTCTGGATAGAATTTGGAAAAAAATTCGTTGATGATGAATGGTACAGATATGCAAATAACGTTTTGAGTCATTATTGTGGAGAGAAATATGAAATAAAAATAAATGTCATTGATGATAGTTGAGAAATGATATTGTTTTTTTTTTTTTTTTTTTTGTCAAAAGTGCTATTTATATTGTTATCGCAATCCGATGCAATACATAAAAATAAATTAAAGATGGAATACAAACAAAGCCAAATCAAATACAACAAAATAAACCAAAAATAATGACAACCATTCACCATATATCAAAGATTTAAGAGTAGAAGTAGAAACATGGATAAAACTGGCCTTCTTGATATCCAAGGTCAAAAGTAACGTGAAAGAAAGTGTTGGTTGTAAAACCCACACTAATAAACACACCTCCTTATAAGCATTAGTTCCAATTAGAGCAGTTGCACAAACACTTAGACTTGGGATAAATATCAAATAAAACTCAACCTTAGAAGGAAGAAAACCCATGATATCCTAAGAACATTACTGCTCCTTGGTTCAAGACTTCAAGCAAATATGGTGACCTCGACCACACACCAAACAACACCTCTTGAAATCTTTCCCCAAGAATGCAGATCCGAGCTATCAAGTGATAGTCGAATCAAATAACGTTTGAACAACCATCCAACCAAGAGAATTTATACTCAAATTTTACAGATGGTTTTATTTCTTGAGAAAACAAAAACACCACCACAAAACCCAGTACCACAAAAAAAGAAACAAAAGACAAATAGCTCTCACCGTCACAAAACAGATTTAAAGAAGAAGAGGAAAAAACTCGCCACAAGGACGAGAAAAGTCCACAACCCCCATAAATCAAAGGGAGAAGGCCACAGATCAAATATCTGAGAACTGATCTACCACTCTGACACAGTTGTGGCATAGAATGATACTCACCGGTAACTTATAATGGTGCCACAAGTTGTCAACGAGAAAGAGATGAAGGAGGGTTGTGAGACAGTGGCTGTCTGGTTGAGTATTGATATTGTTTAAATCTTTGAAAATATTTTAATAAAAAAATAATAAAGTCTCATTGGTTCCTTATTAGATAGGGGTGTTTACTTTTGTCACGTACAAGACTGAGAAATAATTATTACCGGGATGGACGCGACGCGGGACATGCTTTGTTCCATTGGGGCTTTTTGTCCAATCCAAGAATCATGGTGTTATTACTTATTTGTATAACAAGCACTAACTCTCCCCGCGTGATGCGCGGATGCAACAATTAGCTAACATGAAAGCATATCATTACCTTCCACTCATCTAAATTATCAAAAAATTGAATTAAACACAAAGGAACATAAAAATAGGAATTGGATTTCAAATCTAATAAAAATAGAAGTTGTCTCATTACCCAAACATACAACATGATCCACAACTACATCAATAGTTATACTTTTAGCAACTTCTGCATAAAAGCAACAAAAGGATAGCCATCATAGTATATTAACATTCCTATATAATATGTTAACTCTCGATAGAACAACAAATAATTTTCCATATGTGAACATTTGCTTCGATAAATATAACCCAACATTTTGTAATAATTGACATCATAGTACATTAACATTCCTATATTATGTTAACTCTTGATAGAACAACAAATAATTTTTCATATGTGAACATTGGCTTCGATAAATATAACCCAACATTTTGTAATAATTGACTCGTTCAAACTTATCATTCAAAAAACAACAACGAATTGACATAATATAGATAAAGATTTTATGTTCAAACTTATATTTTATTAAAAACAACAACAAATAGATTATGACAACAGAATAATCATCACGGCTTGCAATAATATAGTTTAGGATTCATTAATCTATTTTTCACTATTATTAATCTATCTCTTAAGATGCAATTTATCATGATAGATAATTAGAATCTAAAATACCTCCCTTATTCACATAGCCAAAATAAAATGTACATATAGTTGGCTCTTTCACATACAGATAACCAATCTCACTCCTTACATTCATGTAACGTTGTGGAGCAAGGCCCTTGCTTCATATTAATGGCATTAGAAGATTATTACTAACATATTCTCTTTGGTATCGAAGAATCATGGTGTTATTACTTATCTATATAATATATCTATTGTTTTTGTTTTTTACCAGAATATCTAATATTTTTATTAAAGATTCCTTTTAGTTATATAAAAATATTATCATATATTTTTTTTAGATGGATTTTATTCATATAAAATATATTATCATATTGGTTATATCTTCAATACAAAATACTATAAATATTTTTTTAAAAAAAACCATCGTAGTCGCTTGCAACGGTGTCACTGTCTACTTTCACTCTTTTTTATTTTTTATTATGTTTTTTGATCTCATAATGATCAAAGAGGACAATCATATATTTATATTATATATTTTCAGTAATCTGGATTTAGTGTTTAACTCATACCCATATATTTTACTTTTACAAGTTTAGAAAACAAGAAAATAGTGATGGTCTAGTTCCTCAAAAAAAAATATGGCACATCTTGTTCCCGCCCTGATCCCGGTCTTGCCCCATTTCTGTTGGGACCATGACGCGGAATAAGCTTATCCGGTTTCATGAACACCTAATATTAGATAATGGTGCTCTAAGTTATAATAAAGGGAAAATTTTTTTTTTTTTAAAAAAAAATCTCTCATTGACACGATTAGATTTTAAATTAGGAAACGTTGCTAAGAAATAAACATAAAAATAAAAATTTAAAAAAATCTCCAATTGATGGTAATTATTTTTAAATTAGGAAAAGTTATTAAAGAAG
The DNA here is from genome assembly GCA_019022655.1 of Acacia acuminata. Classification (NCBI taxonomy): domain Eukaryota; kingdom Viridiplantae; phylum Streptophyta; class Magnoliopsida; order Fabales; family Fabaceae; genus Acacia; species Acacia acuminata. Next base: position 2,665,309 of record JAFJYI010000015.1, read on the forward strand.
ATGAAAAAAAGAAGGCCTTAATAAGGCAAAATACAGAATGGTGAAGATATAAAGATGCAAAGAGTAAAAAAAAGAAAAATCAGGAGAAACTAGCAAGTTGAAAAGGTGGAGACAGACACTCCAATTTATCGTTTCATATCATCTTTCTGAAAGGTTTGGGAGAGTTGAGTGCTTATTGAGATAGCCATTATTTCTTCCACCACAGATCTAAATGCCTGTCATGCCTGTGATTCCACTAGTGCCCCCTTCTGTATTTTTCTGGATCCACCCCTACCAGTGAACATATCAATACATACAAAGCTTTAGATAAGTCTTGCTTTTTTGCAATCTACTCTCAATGCTTAACCACGTTCCCAGAGTTTGATTTTGTTTGGTTGATGTGTTGTCCTCTCCTGATTCATTGATGAGTGGCGTGATTGCATATTTGTTTCCTCTGTTGCCAAGTTGCCAACACGCCCGGACCCTTGTGAAGATGCATTATGTGAATGCCATTTTTTATTTGCGACTCTGTATTCACCCTTTGTATGTATTTTGGTAAAAAACGAAAGTAGTCATAAGAAAGATATTGTATGACTAATTCACTCGCCTTGTCTCTTTTGAAATATAAACGCATTTTTATTAAACCGAGAAATAAGAAATTATGTTACACTGGTTTCTGTATTTTATTGAAGATTAAACTGGTTTTACTAATCCTATTCTAAAATTTCTAATTAGAAATAACTTCCGTAAATAAATAAAATCGTCATTTGAAAAGAAATAAAAGATCATTTTTTGTAATATGAATCAGTTTTCCCACCATTGGATTCCACACTATCAATTCAGCATATTGGGAATGAAGCTTCACGTATACACATTCTCAGTTATCACACAACTCAGTCATTCATCATCATCCACATCATCAACATCTTCAATTGGAATGTCCTCGCTGTCATAACCAATGGGACCTAGAAAAATAAACAAAGATACAACAAACTTTGAGAAATGGAAAACATACAAATTACACGGTTAATGCAACTGGCCTAAAAGTTAAGAAACACATGCTCATCCCTTCATCTAAGAGTTCCCATGGATGCAAATGTAATGATAATGTTGTATAATTAACGTGTTCCTAAAGTCCTAGCAGTTAACATTGTCAAGAATTTGGTCAATCTCTAAAAGGTCCAGTTGAGACCAATCAACAAGAAGCTTTCTTTTATTAACGATATTTACAGAGCTTAATTTAGACACGAAACGAGAGTTTGGAAGCTGCCTTGAAATGAAGCAAGTGCAAGGTAAAGTAGTGCTCAAGAAATACAATACTATATTTCCCCTTTGCATCAAGCTGTCAACGCACTCCCAAACAGTAGAAACACTATGAAAAAGGAATCTCAAATGGTCCGGCCTACAAATCTCTAGTTCTCAGCCCCATCTCGAGCTTCATACATAATGGATTAATTTCTCATCTATAACCAATTTAGAAAAGGAAGTGGCTGAAATTTACCTCCTTGAATTGAAGGAGAAGGATAAGGTGATAAGCCCTGTGGTTCAGGAATGCCATCAAGAAGATACGGAAGTCCTAGGAGCTGCAAAAGAGATTCTGTCTGCGGATTTCGAGGATTCACTGCAAAGAATCAAGGGAGAACAAAAAGAAATAATAAATCATCTAAACTTTTAAAATCATGGCAAGAACGAATTAATGATGTGAGAAGAAGAATTACCAGCAAAGGTACCCTCAACATTGGATTGAGAAGGATTGTAACATGGAGCAGTTCTAACAAATTCAAAAGGCTTGTACCCTCTCTCTTGAAGCCTACTTCTAACCCATTGACGACAGTCCTCCATCTCAAGATCTATACCTCTATCAGCAAGCGTATACGGTGTCATTTTATTCGTGAGTAGAAAAAAGGGAGGACCAAAAACACAAGATTTTATAGACATTTCGAATTCTAAATGTTCACATCACATGCAAACTCACTTGAAATCTGCAGCTTTGGCAGTTAGAGGGAAGACAGAGTTGAACCTTCGTGTTATAGCTAACCATTCTTCATCATACTGAATTTCATAAGGTCCTGCCTCTGATTCAATTTCCACAATCTAATGACACAGAACATGCCAAAATTTGAGTCATACTCAAACACTAATTGCAAGAAACGCACCACACACTGTTGATATTGAATTAAAAAACAACACCTGTAAGAAATCCCGACCGGCAATGCACTTATCAAGTGCAAGAAATTTTGTCTGAGGACCACCATCCCCATGTTGAACAAGAGCAGCAAACTTGCAGTGTAAGTGAGCTGAAAACCAATACTGTGGTTTCAATTTTTCCAGGAGTTGCGCAGCAGCTTTACTCCCAAGCCTTCTTTCCTCTATCTAGTACATGTTTAATTAGGTAACTGAAGTGAGGATATCATACTTTTTTGGATCACTAAATGTTATATCCTGGACAAAGTGCAAACAAAAAAATTACCAAGAACCAATGACACCTGGTTTGCATATGATGAAAGAATAAGAGCCACCAAGCTCATCATTTAACAACCAACTAAACAGTTACCTCCTGCTTAAAAAAATGTTTGCGCTGAATGAGATCCTTCCAATTCCCGTAATCAGTGATTCCCACTGGCCAGTCATGCGAAAGAAATATATCAATCGGTTCCTCAACTTGAATGAGCTTGTGAACATCATATTCACGAACATGGTACACAGACCTGATTGTACTTTGATCATAAGGAGGCCTCTCAAAATGTCCTGCTCAATGGAAAGACCTGTGTTACTGTTCTTGCAGGACAAATGCCACATGCAAAGTTATAGCATATGGTATTTTTGCAGAAAACTCATGGTGTTATCAATCAAATAAAAATGACGTGAGCAGCAGGTAGTTGAGAAGGTATCAGCATGAACCCATAATTCATCACATGATCAAAGGTGCAGAACAAATAAACAACCTGACTTATAATGACGGGCATTATAAATCCCAGACACTCCACCAATTCGGATATTCCCAAACCTGACCACCCCCGCAGCTCCCAAGAAATATATATTAGGCGCAGCCCATCCTCCATAATACCTAGAACAAATAACCAACAAATATCAAGGGCCAAGACCACCAAAGCCATGCTGCAATAAACTTTTAAGAAGGCGTGCGGACTAAAACAAACAGGTAATTCGGAAAATAGCCAACACTTCAAGAAGGATAAAATTAGTTTAATGCAGGCTAAGTAAAAAAATGAAGAATAAAGCCAGATATATTGTATCAGATTGAAGTACCCCAACTCACAATTCCCACAGATAATTAGATGCTTCGTGGTTTCCACCAATGAATATTGTCGGATACGGGGCAACCTCCAATCCCGAATAGTACTTCCAGAATGAATTCATAGCGCGATAGCGCGGCGGCACATTCAAGCTCTTCAAATCTTCTTCGTTTCGGACAGCCTGAACCCGGAAGATAACTATGTTCGTTGAAGAAATTGATGTTTAATGGAAGTGCGGAAATGAAAACTATGGTTCAGGGTCAGAAAATGGCCTACCTGAAAATCGCCGCAGCAGAGGAGGAGGTCGATTTTGATGTTGTTTACTTTTTCAAGACGTTGAATAGTTTTGTAGACATTATCGAGATCACCATGCATGCAACCCTCCACTGCGATCTTCATCTTTCAAACTTTTGGAGACTCAAAAGAGGCTCGGGAGGGAAATACTAGGGTTTAAGCAATCCCTTCCTGGGTTTTTGAGTGAAACAGAAAACGAAGAAGTCAAAAATCATACTTGTCTGATGTAAAGAATGTATAGGTGAAAAAATGTCTAATTGACTTTTTTGCCCAGGGCAGCAGTCATGTACAGGTTAATAATGAAGCTTATATTTTTTAAACTTTTTAAGCAGGCTAAATGGCCACACAACTTTCTACAAAAGACCTACTTCAAACTTTGGGCGAAGGAGTAAAAGTGCACACCAAGTTTGTCTGTGGGAGCGTCCAAAGACCACCAAGTTTTAAAAGGAAAGAAAAGTAGACACAAGGTTAGCTTTTTGGGAGCAAAAGTGACACAAGGGGAAACTCGGTTAACTTGGTGTTAACTTTTGCCACATGTGCCCGTGAAATACCGACGGGGAAATATTTTTTTTTTTTTTTTTTTTTGTTTAATTAAAAAAGCCACAAGACGCCGAAATCGACAATGAAGAAAACCGAACCGTAAAACTGAACCCAAACCCATCTTGGCAAATCGAGTGAGGAAACTCATCTTTCAGGCTATCTCCTAATTAAAAATTGATGAGAAATACGTGTATTTGGGAATTAAAATTGCTACAGCAAGAGAGCCTTCTTTCAGGCTATCTCCTCCTTCTCCGTCTCTTTCCCAAATTCGCTGACTCAATTCCGAAGAGGCATCCAGAGTCCCGAAACCGGAATACCACCGGCAGCCACGACTAAGTCGAGAACAGTGCACCGAACTCGGACTCTTTTACTGTTCTTTTCCGTTCAGGTTAGTTGTTCATTCTCTTCTCCCCCACATCCTACCTGGGAATCGGATTACTTCGCTTCTTACTTCAGATTTCATCTCGTTTTTCATGTATTAGTTTCAAATTACCTTTCAATTATATAATAAAATTTGGATTGAGAAACACTCGTTCGATGAAAAACCTGCAGAATTCACTTATTATGGTTTGATATACAGCTCGGTTAGGTTTCATGATTGCGACTCTCTATGGTCTTGCTTCAAATAATTCCAAAACGATGTTTGCTTTTTCTTTGTTTGGTGTAGCACTTTGCTCCAAATTTGCTGGGAAATGTTCTCACTTTGTTCTTTATGCATAAATCTGTATAGCAATTTTCCCCTTTGTATGTAGATAAGGGCGAACAAGGAGAATGAACAAAGGTGGTCCGGCAGGTGGAATTGGAGGTGGTTCTGGAAGCAGGCCGACCGCTGCGGTGGTCGGCAAGACGGTGGTCGGAGATGATGAACACCGGTGGACAAAGTTAGGGTTTCTGATTTTCCCAAATCAATTTCTTTCCCAGCGTGTGTGTGAATGCAGCCCGATAATGACAAGTTTGGGTGTTTTTTTTTTTTTTTTTTAAATTATTTACTTTCCACCGAATCCAAGCATTTTTTCGCTTAGTTGGCTTCTTGTCAGTCTTATTCAGCGTCCACGTCCTCACTCCTTCCACACTGACGTTGACCGTCTGGTCAACTAACTGATTGTGTCACTTTTGCTCCCAAAAAGCTAACCTTGTGTGTACTTTTGCTCCTTTTAAAACTTGGTGGTGCTGGACGCTCCCATAGGCAAACTTGGTGTGCATTTTTGCTCCTTCGCCCTCAAACTTTCTACAAAACAGACCTACTTCAAACCGACCTATTTTAAATAAGCTAAAAACATGCCAAATTATATAAATTAATACTAATGAATAAAAATTCATTATAAAATATGAAACCAAATACAACATTATAACAATTTTCATTACAAGTTCACTAATTTAAATCCAATCAATGTAAAGCCACTGAACCTTCACATCAAATCTTCAATATAATTTCCCCATCTGTTTCAATATAATTGGGGTAAAAGTGCAAAAATACACATGTGTTTTACTCTGAAGAGCGCCTAACACTAAGTGTTTTTTTTAGGTGCAAGAATATATATGTGGGTACAAAATAAGTGCATAAGTCACACTCTCCGTTATCTAAAGCTAACTCTGTTATCTGAAGCTAACCTGTGAGTGGGTTTTTGATTTCTCCATCAAAACACATTGCCAAGTGTAATAACTTCATCGTCATCTTCACCTTAACAAACTCGGCCATAGGCGAAGACCAAGCCAATGCCATAGCCAACTCTCTCACACCACTTCACATTCCTACTTCACTTTCTTCTTTCAATTTCCTTTTTTTTGAACTTTCTCCATCACTTTTGGGGGAAAATTTCTTCCCCACATGGCTATTTCTCACAGCTCATCTCTCCTTCCCAAGATCGATGACAATACTGGTGGCAATGGCGGTTCTGGTAATGACATTAGCTTCCGTTCGATATGCGATTGCTTCCCCTTCAAGAGGAATCCTACTCATTCTCGTGACCGGCTTAGGGCCTCCTCCGAATGCCAGTTGCCCCAGACTACTCGATCCCATCTCAACACTTGATTCAATTGCAAGGGGCTGCTTTGGCTGTTCCCTTTTAAAGGGAAGTTGGGTTTCTATGCTATGATTATCTTTGTGTTGTTCTTGTTTGCTTTGACGTCCATGGTGTTGCAAAGCTTGATTATGTTGGTGTTGAGACAGGCCGGCAACCGTGGAAGGCTACCACGGCTGAATATGAGGTTCGGGACTAAGTTGAAGTTCGTGCCTGGAAAGGAGTCTAGGAGGTTTATGCTAGGAGATGGGCTTGATTGGGTGCGTTTATGCTAGGATTGTGTTTTCCTCTGTCTTCAAATTTATATCGCATCATCTCCTTGTGATCATTCTCCTATTTGTGAATTCTCATGTAAAATCACAGTTTGAAAACCACGAGTTCGGGAGTCATCTGGGTATTAAATGTTAAATGATGAATGTGTTCTTCAATCTTCACTTTTCTAGAATTCACATCCTATTTATGAAATTTGTGGTTCATTCACCGCCTTAAGCTCTGAAAGTTTGATTTCCTTCACGTTCTCCTTCTCCATCCTAATCTCATTATCTACTTCAACTCTCTCATTTGCTTCGCCTTAGCAGATTGATTCACAGTCGCCTTTGATGACCAAGATGGAGGAGAAGAAGTGCACTTGGCTGATCGATACACAGTCATCGTCGTGGTCAACAGTGGCATGTATGTATCTCTGTTTTTTTTTTTCTCCAGCTGCTGCCAAGTCACCCTCCAAATCAACATGGTTAGTCAAAATTCTCCTTTTAACGGTCAACGTCTTCTTGTTAGTTGAGAGTGTAACTTTTACACCTATTTTGTAACCACATATGTTCTTTTGCATCTAAAAAAAACACTTCGTATTGGGCGCTCCTCGAGATAAAATACATGTTTATTTTTGCACTTTTACCCTATAATTTAAAGTTGTTTTAACAGTAGAGTAATAGTTTCTGAACAGTTTCGGATTTCATCCCAGCAAAATGTATAACTGCATCAAGCAGAACCAAAATAATCACTTTGAACAGAATCTTATGTCATAATCCCAAGTCTTTACTGTGGAAGAAATTTTTTTCTCAAGAGCAGCTCTTTCCCGGAGTTCTAACTACAATTGGCAAAAATAATAAAGTAAGCAACAGTAGCCATATGTCAATTTCAAGTTTATAAAACATGCAAGACTTCGTTTGGACGAAAAGGTGAAAAGAAGCAATTTTTTTTTTTGGTCGAAGAAAAGAAGCAATTGAAGTACAGTTTTTTCCATGTTTAACGCTCCCGGGGTATTTTAAATTAAAAGTGGCCCTATTTAAATTAATTTAATCACAATAAAAAATGCAATTAAACAAAGCTTGGATCCAGAACAGGAAGGAACGGTTCTCGCTCCAAACTCACAACGTATCAAAAAACACTCTGAACTGATAAAGCCAGAAACTGAAGGGAAAACATAATTTCGCACCGCCGACATATCTAATCTGTAACGGAAAGAACTAAAGCACAAATTTTTTTGGCTGTTGGACCAACGGCAATCACAAGATGTGAGGAGCGCAACATCAAATTGAGCCAGATTTATCAAATCCAATCCCAACATTCAATATTACAAGAAGAAGCATGAACTGGGAGACCTAATTCAAGAATTTAAGCCTGAGAGAATCAGCCTTAGCGCATAAGTAAAAGGCCTTATAGCCGCGAAGCAAGAGTGGTAGAACAGTATGGCTGCCGATGTAGCCGGCTCCGCCGGTGACAAGAATGGTCTTGGGGGCCATAACAGAAGGTGAAGGGCAACGAAAAGGAGAAAGGGCCAATGTAGGGGGGAGGAATGAAGGTTTGAAATCAATCGCAGAAGGTTGAAAGAGGGGCCATTACTTATAAATAAGCCTACATCTCTCCAAAATCCAATGCAGTAGTCTTTAACATCCCTAGCTCCAAGTACTTAAATTGACACTTCAGGGCAAAAATTGATAGTCCCGTAACAACTTTACCGATTCTATCCCTGGCACTCGAGCTCAGAAAATAAGGCTCCACAATCCCAGATAATGGAAAATTGGTTTTATCAAAGATCAAAGCGAATAGAAACCAACAGGATTTAGATGAGCGCAATAAATCATATAGAAAAGCACGCAAAATCACATCGACGCAGACGAACAGGACTTATCAATCCCTTAAACCCCAACTCAGCTCCCGAAACAGGAATAAAAGCACGTGAATAGATGCTATCATAATCGCAAAACCCATACCCGGCAGAAATGAACTTACCGATGACCACACGAAAACGCAGGAAATGATAAGCGCGTGAAAAAGCTGCATGATAGGCGCGGGAACCAAATGCTTATTATAAATTAGGGTAAATACCCTTTTTGTATAAAAATATTTGACCCCATTTTTTCCCTTCCAAATAAATCCACCCTTATTCGTCCTTTTTTATTAAAAATGACTTTTTAAAAATTTGTGAGGATTAAAATTTCAACAAATCAACCTTTATTCGATCCTTTTTATAGATTAAAAACGACCCTTTTTTGTAAAGCTTTTAACTAAAACAAAAATGGGGATCGCGTTTTTTTAAAAAAGCATCTAAATATATTTACTCAAAAATTAATTATATTTAAGAAGGGGGTATGTGATTAATTAATTTTTCCGCCATCAAGATTATTGATTAATTAATTGAACATATTAAATAAAGAGCGAAATCCTTTTCTTTTGTATTTTTCGGCCGCAAGAGCGAAATTCAAATTCGCCTTAAGGTATGTTTGGTTTGAGGGAGGGGGGAGGGAGGGAGAGGGAGGGGGAGAGAAAAAAAAGGAGAGGAGGGAAAATTTTTTCAAAATTGAGTGTAGTGGGGCCCACAAGTTTTCCTCTCCCCTCCTTTTTTTCCCTCCCCCTCCCTCTCCCTCCCTCCCTCTCCCTCAAACCAAACATACCCTTAGTTTTGGAGGTCGATGTAATTTGAAAAGATAGATGTTTTTGTTTTGAATTGTTTTCCGTTCGCTCCTTTTGCAGTTTTGCTTGGGCTGGGACTTTGGACTCGGGGTATTGAAAAGTCGAAGACGAAAGGAAGAGTGAAGAGAAAATGGGGCATAATTATCAGCACCGCCATCAGGCAACCGACGGGCTTCTCAGCTTATTCACAAAAGCGAATCATGATCTTGCTTTAGTCCATCTCAAGCTCGAGAAGGAGTTTCAACAGATTTACCCCGACAGCGTTAGTAAACTCATTCTTCAATATTTTCCCGGATTTTAGTTTTACCTTGATCTGTGGTTCTTTGATTTATCGGAATTCCTTAAATATTGAGCATTTCAAGCCATTATGATAGTTTTTGCGGCTTAAACGATTTGAATTTACTTTCCATTTCATTTCGAGTGGCGTGGTGTGTTGGCAGGCAAACCCTATGAAGCTGGTTTCTAGGATAAAAAAGATACAAGAAGATATATCAACCCTGAAAGAGCAGTGCCACCAGCTATTGGCAGCTAAACAGGTATACAACTCATGCTTTTTTAAGCTGTGCGCTGAAACAAAATAATTTCCGTAGCGTTTTGGACAAACTTACCAGTTTGTTTCCCCATTTCCTTAGCAGACCAAAATCGATGTATACATAATGGTTCCTTGCTCATTTTGAAGTTGCTGCTGCCTATTGATCATGCAGGACTTGATCGATAAGGCTCAGAGAACTCTGGTTGAGAACAGAGATTTGGTGCAGCGCATGCAAGCATCCATGGGTACCTCTCTCCCTGATGAAGATGACTCTGCATTCACTAACTTCAAGCAGGTAATTGGCTGTTATAAAAATAAAAGGAAAGAAGAGTGGCTCTTTACTATTTAAATTGAGTATTGTCCCTGCATATGATTGGAGGTGAGTGGCTCAAAAAATCAAGATTGCCATAGTAAATGAAATTATTCAATTTCTACAGTTGGATACGTTCTTTCATTCAATAATTCCAAGGTCCACTATGCCTTCCCAATTACCATTAACGTAGTTAAAGGCACTCCGCTGCTGTTAGACCTGTAAAATGCCTAAGGCAAGAGGTCTAACAAATAGAGGAATGAGGAGTCTCAAATGCTAGGAAGATATTCACCTGTAAAATGCTAGAAAGACATTCACCTGAATGAAGTGTTAATTGAGGAGTCTCTCAAATATTTGTGCGTGGTTTTGTTGCAAAGGAGAATAAATTTTACATCCTGTAAATCGAGAACATCTTAGCTCATGAAGGGCTTTATTGTGCAGTCTTTCAAATATGTGTACTGAGGTTTTTGCAGTGGAGAAGTATACTATACAATCTTCCATTTTGGGCGTATTAAAGTGGATCATGAATGTGATGATAATATATACACATATCTCTTGCCATCTTTAAGGGTTGCCTATTTTCCAAATGGTGTTTAAAGTTTTTGCACTATTTGCCAGCAAGCAACCAAGATTAAATACGGCCTTGCTTAGCATTCATCCAAGCAAGGATTCCTTGGGTGGCTTTCCTTTTGCCTGGCCAATACAACTATTTCTTTTGGGGGGCGGGGGGTTGGTTGGCAACTCTTCATAACTAATTTTTCCTGACCATGTAGATTATTGAAGAATGGACAGCACAATTAAGATCAAGAACAGGTAAAAAAATTTCTCACTCAATCAATATAGTTGTTATTACATATTGATTTGTTGTCATTATTCATGAGTATTGGGAGCAAATTTACTAGTTTCCAAAATAAAGTTTCAAATTAAATGACAGTTTTATGCTATACAAATATACAGATGTCAGGAATTCTGTTCTGCATAAATTTCATATCTTGGAAAGTGAGGTTTTTATTTATGACTATAGTTTTTGACTTTATTATCCTTTATCTTGTTTTTTCACCTTTCTGCTTCACTTACTTTTGTATTCCTCTTGAAACTAATTTATCGGGGAGACCTATCTCTGAAGTGGCTGGGGACTTCGGATGGGTAAAAAGATGGGAAGGAGGTTGGGATTGAGGTCTGCTTTGAGGGGAGGAATGAAGAGGGGAATATTGGGTTGAGGGCTTGAAGTGAATCAATTGTTGAGCTTCCTTATTCGTGTGGACTTTCGGGGTCAATATTTGTATGAGACAGCAATTCCTATTCGTAAGCCTCCATGAAACTTGTTGAGAGACAGAAAGAGAGAGAGAAGCGAGATTTTTTGTTCCCATGGTTAATTACCTTGACTGTGTGTTGTTGCAGGGAACGAAACAAATGATTCCGACTCTGGAGACGTCAACAAACTGCTATTCTCAGCTATTGTTGAAAGCAATTGAACTGCTCTAGTAAAGATTATAGATGCCACCGTTATCATGTAGAACTCTGCTTCATTTAGGTGCTTTTCTTTCTCTGTAGCTCTCAGTTTTTTTAAGCAGCTGATTGTACGTAAACCTCTCAGTTCTCATTATTCAATCTCAATAGAATCTCTGTTCATTAGAAAAAATCTGTTCATACCGTCAGATCATTCCTTTTAAGGTTGCATTTGCAGTTTTGGAAGATAAACTCTTGAGCCATATTTACTGTGGCTATCCAGTTGGAGATTAGCATTTGCTTTAAAACAGCAAACAGATCAATTTAATGAGGTATTATGTTCCAATTGCGGAGAGGGCAGCAAAGAAACGAGGTGAACAAATTTTGAAATGTTATGACATCAGTTGGACCCAAGTGCATGCTTTGCAGCTTTAGAATTCAATATTGCGGTCATTTGTTAATAAAGAGGCAAAATAGACTAGCCATCATCTCTGTGTAATCCGGGTACAAAAGATGAGGCATAAGTCTAATGAATCACAAATGGTAAATAGTGTTGTAACCTAGTGGTATGAAAGTTTATACGCGATTGGATCATATATGTGACCTCAAATAATTAGTGCTCATCTAATTGCTAAAAAATCACTCCAACAGCAGCTGAAACAGGCTCAAAAGGCCTAGTGCTTAATTCCGCAACAACAGTGCATACTAGTTCAGCAGAACTCCAGTCAAGCAATTTTCGGAGATTCGTATCTCTCTGCACAAGATGTAGATTCGTTGGCCGTCTAAAAACAGTTCGATAGCTTTGGTTGTTTATGCGACTCTTTTTAGTTGACCCTGGTTGGTCATATAACCTTTGTTCATTACGTCTCCATTGTGTACAATTGAAAACTGTTAGGAGAACTTGGGTGCTAATTTCTTTCAGTAACTTAAGCATTCTAGCACTTTTTTTTTCTTCATAAACATCCGGTATCCTAAAACTTGAAGGATCTATCGGGGTCTAAACTAATCTACATTTCTAGAGCTTAAATTTGAGACTCTGATTAAACTGGAATAATCCTTACCAGTTCATCCAAGTGTTAGGTGATAGCATTCTAGCACTTCCACGTCGTGAATATGGTTTTAATTAAATACCACTCTGGTCCTATTTATAAGTCTCATTTTGACCAAATCACACATACCAAGGAGAGGTAGGTAGCTCAATGATTATAGGGTAAAATTTCAACTTTACCCTTATTTATGATTGGGTACCTTTTAACTTTTTCTTCTCTCTCTATTTTCTTTGGTATAATAATATGGGTAAAATTGTCACAATCTTATTTATTTGGTCAAAAGGGATTTATAAATAGGACCAAATTTTTTTTGTCAAAAGGAACTTATAATTATAAATAGGATGAGAGTGATAGATGTTAAGTGTTCAATGATGAGCTGAGTGTATATATGCTATTCATGAGTCCTATCTTTGTACAAGCGCTAACATACATGTTTTCCTCGGCCGCAAGACAAGGATGTCGGAATTAGTGGGACTTTGGGAATCAGATATTTTCTGCTTGTAGTAGCATCACTCAACGTATTCCGTGCAATCTGACAATTTTATTTTCTTTATGCAATATTCATCGTTTTTTGTAAGATATTAATAAAGTTAGTTGGATTAATAAATATGTTAAATATATAATGTATTTTAAAGAAAAATCTTGATTCCATTAATAAATATTCCTTTTTAATACTCCCTCGCTCCTAAGTATAAGACATATTTAACCGATTTTGGAGAGATTAAGGAGATAAGTTAAATTAGTTAATTTTACTTATTTTCCTAAAATACCCTTATATAAATTTAAAATGGCATAAGTAAAAGTGAATTAACAACCCTTACCACATACTTCTCCAACTTAGAATTTTTCTTTTCACCCACTTTTTAATTGAAATAATGTTCTTGCTAAATACACACATATGTGTGGATAGATACATACATATACACACACAGAGAGTATATACGTATACATATAGATACACACACATACACATACATATATCCACACACATATATATGAACACACACACGCAAATATATATATATATATATATAGACACACACATGTATATATCTACACACATATATATTGATAGTCGCGCACGCGCACACACAGATATACATATATGTACACACACATATATGCACAGATACGCGCGCACACATATATATGTGTGTCTATATATATGTATATGTATTTGTATATAGACACATTTATGTAATCACAAAAAACCAAACACACTTAAGAGAATAAAATAAGGGCATTTTAGGAAAAAGTTAACAAAAATTAGAATATTGTTTTATAATTAGGACCAAAACTAACTCCCAAATGTTATCTTATAATTAAGACTGAAGGTAGTAAATGGTATAACGTGAAAAAAATGGAGGCTTTCTGTAGGTCCTTGTTACTTGACTGATAGTTGAAAGGACAGGATCATCACTTTGACTTATAGATAAACTTGTAAGTTAAGGAAGGAACAGCTCCAGGTGACTTGCGAGAACCTGTAACGCTACCTGGTCGGGTCGGGTCGGCGCTAGAGAGAAGCGGTGAGGATTGCAAAATCCATGACTTCCACGAGGCAATGAGCTTATGGCTTCCCACATTAATTTATAAATTAATTTGGCAGGTGTCACTGCCTTGCGCTCTTAATTGCGGTAACGCCCTAGACAACTACACGCGACACGACAAACTTCACCTCTTACCACCACCAACTCTTGCCCCTTTGATCCAAACAAGACAACAAAAGCAGTACTGAACTAGTGAATTCAAATTCCCACTATACCTCACATTTCAGTTTGTAGTTTCTCCTAGAAGGATCATGCTCATTTTATAGCAAACAGTAAAAAACGGTGCTCATCTCTGCTTCCACATTCACCCGTTGCAAGTTTTTACGTTGTTAAATCACAACACACACGAATCTGATGGGTTTGAGGTACTTGTCTGGGTTAGGGCTGATTGGAGCATTTGTGTTAATATGGGTTGCTTCTGCAGAGATAACTCAGGTTTGGGTATTCTTCATTTTTGGTTTTTCCGTTTTCTTCTTGTTCTTTTTTTTTTTTTTTTTTTTTTTTACGACTTAATGACACTTTCGGGGTGCTCTCTGGATCAGTTTAACTTCTTTTTGATACGTTACCTTAACCAATTAGCTGTGATGTAACTGAACATGTGTCAGTTAAGATAATATAATATGGGCAGGTAGTTTGGTGCTTTGCGTAGCTCTTATCAGACATGTGTTTTTAGTTGTCTTTTGTTCTTTACTTCACCATTAAGTTCTGGAAATTTCCATTATATATGCTAAGATTTGTTATGCTGAAGATGCTCTCTGTTCCTGCAGAGGATTTTTACAGAGTATAAACAGCCATTTGCACTGTGTTACATATGGATATCTTTGATGGCGGTTCACTTACCTATTTCAGTCCTCAGAGAGAAGATCTGCAAATTATTGAAAGTGTTATATAGAAACTTTCACAAGGATTACTCTTCAATTACCTCTTCTTCTGGATTTAATGCCACTCTTGGAATTGATGAGACTCGCCAAGAGGCAGGAACATATCTGAAGAAATGTCTAATTGTTGACGAGGAAGCCAGTGAAAGAGAAGAAGGAAAGCCTTTTGTCAATGAAGACGAACCTCACTTGATCCCAGAAAACTGTGAACATAGTTCCTGGGAAATCGCCAAGTGTGCCTTATATCTCTGTCCAATTTGGTTTGCATCAGAGGTAAAAAAATTGCTTTGAATATCCTATTCTTATATTTAAAGATTTGGCCCTCTTTTACATTTCAAATTATTCCTGGAGACTCAATATACAAGGTGGCAACATGTAGAAACAGAAATACCTATGTTGTAGCACAATCATCCATTAACCTAGATATATTTAATGTTGCCAAACACAAAACATTAAAAGGGTTGTTTGTTAGAAAAACTTGGACAGTTAATTAATATGAACAACTGGACTATGGGGATAAATTGAGACGTGCCTGTTATAATTCCAACCTAATCTTCACATCTATGTTGCAATTTATTGAACTTTGCAGTATATGTCAAACCTGGCACTTGCAAATACTAGTGTTGCGAGTACGACGGTTCTGAATTCCACATCGAGTCTTTTTACCCTTCTCTTCGGAGTTATTCTTGGTCAGGACTCAGTAAACATCGTAAAGGTGGTTGCCGTGCTGATCAGCATGTCAGGTGTTGCCATGAGCACAGTGGGGAAAACTTGGGTAGCAGATGACACCAAGTAAGTTTAATGTTCATTTTGTAAGTTTGTGATTTTATATATCTATGCGTAGTATGTGTGTGTTGCTGTTGTAAATAGTCTTTCAAATTCTAAAATTGGAAACCGTTCTTCTTGGTGATGGCTAGAAATCACTCTATCGCCGGGGATATTTTTGGTCTTCTCTCAGCGGTATTTTCTGGATTATTCACGGGTGTGACTATCAAACTTGCTTTCCATTCTAAATTCAGATTGACTTGTGAATCTGCATATTATAATTAATCAAATGGTCTTGTCTTGTAATCTCAGTGCTTCTCAAGAAATCTGCTGGATCTGAAGGAGACAAGGTTGACATGCAAAAGCTATTTGGCTACATTGGTCTCTACTGTCTTCTTGGTTTTTGGTGGCTAGGTAAGTAGATTACCCTCTACTATTCATTCATTGAAAGTTGTTCTGTAGTTTAAGAATGCAAAGATAATTCAAATCTCAGAAACTAGAAATGTCAGCCTCCTTTCTTTGTGGAACTTTGCTGATGTGAGCTGTTTGATGCAGCGTGGCCGCTAAGTGCTGTGGGTATTGAGCCTCCATTCGAATTTCCGAGTTCTTGGTCTACAAAGGAGATTGTGGTTGCAAATGGCTTTTGTTCCAACATAATCTCAGACTATTTTTGGTGTGTTGAGAGCCACCTTTATTATTAAGTTTGATTGACCTGTGAGGAATTAAAGTTCAACAATAGTGACTGATCCTTAAAATGAATAATTTGACAGGGCACTTTCAATAGTTTGGACAACTCCTCTGGTTGCCACATTAGGTATGTCCTTGACAATTCCTCTTGCAATGATTGCTGACATGGCAATACACGGCCGCCAATACTCTGTCGTATACATCCTTGGGTGCTTTCAGGTTTCACTCCTCTTTTATTTAATTTCAACTCCAGCTTTCATGCAACTAAGTTATAAAAACTGTATTTCTCATATACTACTCCGTGGTTCTTAATATAAAATATATTTGTGGAGTTGATCTTGGTCTTAAATATAAAACATCGTTTTTTATATTTGTAAATCTTTTTCTAATTTACACATATTAAGAGAAGAGGGAATTAAAGAAGATGATAAGGAAAATAACTTCCTTGATGTAATCAAATATGTCTTATATTAAGGATCGGAAGAGTATATTGGTATTGATTAGGAGCTTTCTTTGCACTTTTGACATAATATTTCATTTATTTACCAGCCTCCCACTAATCCACATGGGAAACAGGTTTTTGCAGGATTTGTTCTGGCAAACCTTTCGGATAAGTTTTCAAGAAAGAAGCCAGAGATTATAATCACATGACGTCATGATGACCTTCTGAGAAACACAAGTTGTATATTAAACTGGACTGAAACTCCATGATTTAGCTAGAATATATATTTCATAGCCACGTTTTAGTGAAATAGTGGTATAGAAGTTTGAAGTCGTGAACACATTTGTTCTCCACAAAAATGGACTCAATTAGGCGGAGTGAGGAGTTTGATAGATAAATTAGAACACTTATAATTTATAAATAATATGACCTGTTATTGATTTTATATTTTTTGTGGATAATATTTTATTACTGATCCAAGCTTTTTCACATCAGTCCATATTTCTCCAGCTCTAATTATCATTCAATTTAGGCATACGTAAGATTATGTAACATGAGATAACTGGTCATTATGCTGACATTTTTTGTGTGTGCGCCAACCGGACCATTATGATAACATGAACTTAGACTATTTGAAAACATTATTTCATTTTCAGCCAACTCAATTTTTTATATTTAATAAATATAGAAAAAGGGTAAAAGATTTCGCGAGTTATTGGAGATAAGTTATCTCCAGTAACCCGTAAAACTACGTCGTTTTGGATTAATGAAGGGTGTTTCCATAATTTTGCACCCTTTATTAATTCATCTAAAATTACAAATATACCCTTCATTAATTCAAAACACTACGTAGTTTTTGAGTCACCTGGAGATAACTTATTTCCAATGATTAAAGAAATATTTTTCCCATAGAAAAATATAGGGAAAATATATAAACATAGAGATAGAAAATGAGAATCATTTGTCTTTCACTCTTTTGGGCGAATATTATTTTATAAGACTTGGTTTTTTTAATTTATTGAATTGATAGGATGACGTCAATCAAATGAAGTCACATTATTCATAAGCGGTGAGAACATTACTTGTTATAGTTTTAATATTTTGTATTAATAGTATCAAACTCTTTGATAAATTATAACATGTAGCGTAATTTATTTTTTGAAAGAAAAATTATTTGTTTGATCCTATAATTTGAATCGTTTCTTTGGAGGGTAAAATTATATAGTCAACTTTTTACCCCAAAAAAGTTATATAGTTATTCTAGTGAGGTATTTAACATGGTAAAAAATTATTGCGGAGAGAAGATAGTTTGATCAAAACGAAGTCGTCTCCTGGTCAAAGGTTTTTTTTTTTTTTTTTTTTTGGGGCCTGAGTCAAAGGTTAGTCTCATGGATGAGGGTTGAAGAAAGAAATGAAGATTTAAAGAAGGGATGGACAATTTGACGGAAAGAAAAAGAAAAGGAAGACCACGGAACAGAGATTCTAAAAATAGGAATAGAAGGGATGGACAATTTGACGGAAGGAAAAGGAAGACGACGGAACAGAGATTCTAAAAATAGGAATAGAGATTGTGGAAAACAAAAGGAGAGGGGGACAAAAGGAAGAAGAAAGAGAACAAAGAAAAGAGAAACAATGAGGAGAAAGAAAATCCCAGCTTCTCCAGAACCATAACTTTGGCTAGAAAAGCATTTCTGGCTTTTTTTCTTGTGTTTGACAAATTTTTTTCAAAATCAAAGTTTAAGTCTCAAAATCACTTTTTTTTTTAAAAAAAAAAAAAAAAAGTCAAACACTCACTTGGTTTTTTTTTTTCGCCCTTTTTTCTTGGCCAGATGCCAAATTCTGGGGTTTTAAATTATAGTTAACTATCAACTTGCAAACGTGACAAATATTTCAATTAAAAAATGTACAAATATTTAGAAAAATGCATTAAAAACAAACATAAAACGAAAAATTCAATTTCATGATAGTACCATAAAGAATGAGCATTACTTTGATGGATTTAATTTTAAGTAATACTCCTTCAAGTGTTAAATATAAAACATATGTGACTTTTTAAAAAAAAAAAATTAAGGAAATTAAATAAGTTATTTAATCATATTATATGTTGTGTATTAAAAAATTATATATCAGTTTATAAGTTTGGCAAAATAGCTTAAAAAAATGATAAATATAAATACTTTAAAATAATTTAATTAATTTCTTTAATATATCTAAAAAAATCAACTTCAACTTATATTTAGGAACCCTGTCTCTCTTATATTTAGAACAAATAGTACTCCCTCTAGTATTAATTATAAGACCTAGTTGACTTTTTTAGAGAGATTAAGGAAACTAATTAAATTACTTTAGAGTATTTGTATTTGTATTTTTTCTTCAAACTAATTAGTTTGAATAATAAACTAATATATAATTTGAGGATACACAACATATGAATTGATTAAGTAATTTATTCAGCTTCCTTAATCTCAAAAAAAAAAAAAAAGTCTCCAGAAAAAGTCACCCAGACCGAAAGTAATATTTAGTCTTTAACTTGAGAAATATTGATTGGTATGAGAGAGTATTAACCTTTATTAATACTGTGGAATCCTGTGGGTGCAAGTGTAGACATGTTAGAGTACAGATTTTTCACTGATCGTGGTGGGGACAAGTTCCAAGCCCTCTTCCTCAACACTATCACTCATTTTCTTTCCTAAAACCTCAGAAGGAAGAAATCCCTCAGATTGATCAAACTTAGGGACAAGGAAGATCAGAGAAAGTGTGGAGAATCTGAGAATATTCCTAAGAAGAACAGCTAACCAGAGGTTAGTGAAGTCAGACCTAGTGACGTGAAAGAGATGAAGAACCACTCCTCCCATAGTTCTTGACAAGAGCATACCAATACTATCAACACTCATTAACAGAGCAAAGAAAGTTCCCTCAATGCCTAATGGACATAACTGGGTGCTCAACACAATCATTGGCATCCATCTGATCTTGCTTGAGATTCTAGTCGCAGTTTCTTCAATGACAACGAAGAAGTAATCGGGGATTCCCATGATCAAATTCCAACGTAGGACGAACAAAAGGTCCAGCATACCAGATATGGCATATAGAAGCTGTGCATAGAACAATAAGTTTCTAAATGGCAGGTCCTTCAAAGTCTTGTGGTAGATCACAACACCTAAGATCGAACCTACTGCACCAATGGCATAGATCATGCCAACGAACTCCTGCATTAATAGTAAGAAATATTTTAGTGTTGTGTTACAAATATGATTGCAGCAATAGCGGAATATAGGAGAAAGACCTGAGAGAAAGCAGGGCCAGCTTTTGGATCTGTGTACCAATAAAAATGGCCTTCGTGAGTGCTAAAGTTCAAAGTCAAAGACAGGAACATGTACAGAGAAGGTCTCCACACTTGAGGATACATTAGTGTCTGCCACATGCTCCTAATGGTGGATCCTACCTTCTCCATGATCAGCTGCCAAAAAGGATAATGCATAAACGTTGGAAATATGAACAAGGAAGATGTCTTAGTTTTAGTTATTTTCTTGCTTTCTCTGTATAAAGTGGAGATGCTTGATTTCAGTACTCAGACCAAAGAAAAATCTGCAAAATATCATATTCCATGCTTCATTTCTCGTCAAACAACAACATGCCTTTTCTGAATGAAAGAAATTACCGCTAACTTTCAGGTAGACATCAGCAGGCAAACGATGAATGTATAGTAGAAAGTAGCTAACCTGCTTCTTTCCATGATGGGAGCCGCTTAATTTATCTTCATAGATCACAAAACCCAGCACAACAATCAAAGCCGGTGGAATTGCCAAAAGACCCAGTGAACCCTGCAAAAAAACCGTTAAGTCAAACAAAAAAATAAAAATATATAGCGAAGATCGCGGGAGGAAATAATGCGAGAATTATCATTATATAAATAAATAAAAAACTAACTCCTATGTTTAGCAATAATCAGTCAAATACAGTGTTAGTATATTGATGCAAGAGGAAAATGGGCGTTGACCTGAGGACCAAGATGATGAACGAAAAACCCACTAGTTAAAAAACCGATCAGCGCTCCGGTAGAAGAGCAAAATCCGCAAAGGCTCTGCAAATCAGGGGCCAATGACCTAACCTCGATGCTATTCCTCGCGATACAGGCGTCAATGGTGACATCAGCAATGGCCATCGACGCCGATACGCCAATCAAACAAAGTAAAGCCACCACAACAGGCAAATTAGCCAGCACAGCGATCGCCAATCCCGAGAAGAGGCCAAGAACTCCGGCGAGCACGAAGTATGGGCGGCGCCGGTACCCTCGAACCGGGAACGTATCTGTAAGGATGCCCCAAACCGGTTTCATGACCCAGGGAATGAAGTAGAGACCAGCATAAAGCTGAACCACCGAGGGCTGGACCTTCTGTACGTCCTTCCAATAATAGTCGGAAACGACCTTGAAGAAAGACCCGGAAAAGCCCTGACCCAGACCGTAGACAAGGAATACACCGGCGATGAAGGTAGGGTTCAGCTGAGAAGATAGCATTGTCAGCCATTGAAAGGGTTCGAGGATGATGGAAAGAAGGCTGGCGGTTCTTGGAACTACTGGACTAGCAGGAGTTTTCAAGGGATGAGAATCTTCGTTTCGGTCATCTGGAGGTGGCATGGTTAAAATGGGTTACCGTGGTCTGTTTTAAGAGAGCATGGAGGTTGGATCTGGCTTCAATGAGAACGGAAATGGCAGATATATATATATATATATATATATATATATATATGAGTGAGAGATACCGATTATTGCATATTTGCTTAATCCTTGACTCTTGATGGCGGTGAGAAGGTCTTGTGGTCAAACTTTTGATCTTCATAAACCTAAAATATAAAAATAAAAATAAAAGAAAATGCTCATCCCCTCATACTTATTTAAGTTAGCATTTAAAAAATACATTTATATAAGTCAAAAACAAAACTTATCTCACATATAAGTCATGTTGGAAAACAATATTTACCAGTAAACTCCTCTTGTATATAAGTGATGTTGGAAAGTAACTTCTACCACTAATCTAAACAAGCAAGAGGTGTTTTTTCAACACTAATCAAATTTATTTTATTTATTCAATATAATTAAATAATATTTAAAATAATGATTTTCCTGATAAATAGAAAAAATCAAATTAGCACAAAAATTATCAGATGATCATACCTTGTATAGTTATATTGGTCCTTTGATCAACCATAATCTTGATTAGAGATGGAGAATGATGAAAAGCCGAGTCAATTTTTTTCTTTTGTTTCTGTTTTTATTACTGATTCTTGATTTTCTCAGCTTCTTTGATGTCAGTATGTTGACTTTTTCGATGTCAGCTTGTTGTTTTATAAATATTATCTTATGAGCTGCTGATTTTTTTTATTTTTATTTTTTGAAAAAAATGTTAATGAGACATTTTCATTTCCTTACATACACGTGGAGCCCAAAAGGGGAAAAGAAAATAATAAACATCTAAATCAAATAATAAATAAATCTTGTCCTTTTTGTTTCTATTTGTGCAGGCAGGCGGGGTTTAGGTGAGTGGGCTACTGGGGGAGGTGAATCATATGACCATATGGACAGGTCAAATTGGCTAAATGCAACGTTAATTGAAACTAAAATAAGTTATTTAATTATAATATAAATTATGTATTATTATATTCCATATCAATTTATAACTCATACAAGTTAGTTTGATAAAAAAGTATAAATATAAATATAAATATTTAAATTTAAATTATTTAATTTTTTTGATAAGTGTATAATTTATGATTAAATAGGTGTATATTTTATAAGAATTAATTGGAATTATTGATATTATATACCTATTTAATTATCTTTTATTGATTTTTCCATCATTGAATCTTAGGATCAAATAATAAATCGACATAAAATCTACTCATATCTTATTTTTAATGTGCATGAAATATTACGATTTGGAAAGAAGTAAAAAAAGCAATTAAGAGGATAATTAAGAGGATATGCAATCAATCAAACTCGGTGGTCCACGCAAGAAAAATAGAAACAAAATCAATTGCGTGATCTGGTGGAGTAAATTACAAGATATGAGATATCTTTGTAATAAGAAAAGGAGAATCAGTAACCAAGACCTAAATTATAAATAGGGAAGCAAAGACAAGCAAGAGATGAAAAAGCAAGAAAGGATTGAGAGACGCAGAACAAGAAGGAACGAAGGAGAGAGTGGCGTTTCAGTTCTCTTCATCATCTCCATGGAAGGACGGAAGGATCTGTGGAGGTGACGAAGAGATTTCCTTTCCTCTCTCTCTTTATTCTTTGAACCTGAATTGTTATCTTTTTGTTATGGATTTTGAATAAAGCCGTATCTTTTTGTTATGGATTTTGAATAAAGACTAGTTTGTTTTGCAACCTAGAGGACCTATGAACTTGTGGGTGAATTGGATTTTGTTTTCATTATTTAGTTAAATTTGATATTAATTTTGGTTACTTATTGGTTAGTTTTATCTATTTAGTGATTGACCGTCATTGAATATGATTTTGAGCATTAGGATTTACCTTGACGAAGGGGATTTTAATAAGGCTCTGAGATTAAGTAATATGGGATTAGATTACGATTTAATTTGCGGTTAGGATAGACATATACCTAATGGCCCCATATAATTGTTGAAGAATGTGTCCGAGTTTTGTTGCCTCTTGAGCAACACTCGAGATTAACAAAATTGATATTAAAAGCTGATTAAATTAGTGAAAACAAGATTTAGTGACCTTGGGTTGCTCATTTGATTATTGTGGTAGTTTTCTTATTTTTATTTTAGTTTTGATTTTCTTTTCTTTTATCTTAATATTGTAAAATTAATGCTTAAGAAGTTTTGGTACTAAGTCCTCATGGGAATGATACTTTACTTACTCTTTATTACTACTTTACTTACTGCCTCTATCAAGTTTTTGAAATAAAACTTTAAGTCTATAACTCGCAAAGATATAGGGTAGATCAAGTAATAAAGAGTAAGTAAAGTATCGCTCCTACGAGGACTTATTTAAAACTTCGATTAAGCATTAATTTTACAATTTCGTTTAAGTTGAGCAAAATAAATTGAATTTAATTAAGATAAAGGAAAAGAAAATCAAAACTAAAATAAAAATAAGAAAACTACCACAATAATCAAATGCAACTCAGTGGTCACTAATCCCTTGTTAGCTTCATAAATCTTGTTTTCACTAATTTAATCAACTTCAATATCAATTTTGTTAATCTCGCTTATAAATAGCTATAAGTGCCTGTCGGTCCACTTACAACCCTCTCTTGAGTATAACTTGTTTTGCTCAAGAGGCAACAAAACTCGGACACATCTTCAACAATTATATGGGGCCATTAGGTATATGTCTATCCTAACCGCAAATTAAATCGTAATCTAATCCCATATTACTTAATCTCGTAGTCTTATTAAAATCCCCTTCGTCAAGGTAAATCCTAATGCTCAAAATCATATTCAATGACGCCAATCACTAAATAGATAAAACTAACCAAGATTAAGTAACCAAAATTAATATCAAATTTAACTAAATAATGAAAACAAAATCCAATTCACCCACAAATTCATAGGTTCCTCTAGGTTACAAAACAAACTAGCCACACATGGCTTTATTCAAAATCCATAACAAAAAGATAACAATTTGGTTCAAAGAATAAAGAGAGAGAAAGGAAATCTCTTCGTCGCCTCCATCCTTCCGGAGATGATGAAGAGGAAAAATCTCTTCCTCTCGCTTCTTCGTTCCTTAAGAGAGAGAGGAAAGGAAATCTCTTCGTCGCCTCCACAATCCTTCCGTCCTTCCGTGGAGATGATGAAGAGAACTGAAACGCTCAGCCTGATCCTGTGCTTCTTCTTTCCTTCTTGTTTTGCGTCTCTCAATCCTTTCTTGTTTTTTCATCTCTTGCTTGTCTTTGCCTCCTTATTTATAATTTAGGTCTTGGGTCACTGATTCTCCTTTTCTTATTACAAAGATATCTCATATCTTGTAATTTACTCCACCAGATCATGTAATTAATTTTGTTTCTATTTTTCTTGCGTGGGACCACCGAGTTTGATTGATTGCATATCCTCTTAATTGTTTTTTCTACTTCTTTTCCAAATCGGCTAATATTTCCTACACATTAAAAAAGAGTAGATTTTATGTCGATTTATTCTTTGATCCTAAGTTTGATTCAATGATGGAAAAGTCGATAAAAGATAATTAAATAGGTATATAATATCAATAATTCCAATTAATTCTTATAAAATATACACTTATTTAATCATAAAATATACACTTATCATTTTTAAAGAAAAGAGTTAATTAACTCTTATAATAAGTAACCAAAGTAGTATATCAAACTTGGAAGGTTACTGTCCTAACTTAATCACGGGTCTTGAGTTTGAGACGTGAAAATATAGCATGTGCGTGGGTGGTAGAAGCTTCCCCCGAAAGGGGCCAACCCGATCTCGGTTCGGATTAACTAGGGCCGTTGATGTATCGGATAGTCTAGGACCGTTGATGTCTCGGTTCGGAAAGATGGCATGCCCTAGGACACCGAAAAAAAAAAAAAAAAAAAAAAAACTTGGAAGGTTACAAAATGCATTAAACTTGGAGAAATGGCTCACACAGTTTATAATTTATAGATTTGCTAGAATTTTTATATTATACGTATATAAAATGTCAAATATAAAATTCATAACAAATTATACATTTCACGTATTGATGTATCATAGTAAATACATTTCATAACCTATAGCTTTTATTTGATAACATGCCCTCCCAAAACTGATACTCTCAGTCTCACTATCAGGAAAACAAAATAAAAATAAAAGCGAATTCTCTCACTATTAAAAGCAAGAAAGACAATTCTGCACAATCTGTCACAAATTATTAGAGTCTCCTCGTAGCAGCATGGTTGGGATCCTGTTTCTTGTTTATTACCGCTACAATTTCCATCTCTCAACCTCACGCTGCAACAAATTTCTGGATATCCTTCTGCAAATAGGAAATACCACAGTAAGCATAAACTATTTCCAGAACTCTTCAATTTCATAGCTGACTATCACAAACTATATTTCTACAACTCTTCAACTTCATTTAAGCTTTCTTCCAATGATCACTATCTTTGGCTTTTATCTAACAAGAACATTCCACCATTCAGGAATAGAACAAAATTGTTAGGCAACCAGGCAGGAAGGTTAACATACCTCAATTTGAAATGGTGAGGTTGTTGGTGGGTATCTGTTAACAACTTTACCATTTTTATCAACCAAGAATTTCTCAAAATTCCACTTCACAAGATCACCCAGAAAGCCTCCAGAATTGGATTTCAGGAACTGGTATACTGGAGCCGTGGTTGGTCCATTCACATCAACCTGTTACAGAACTTTGACATTATTTACTGATATTAGCTGAGTTAACACTTACAAATGGAGACAAAATGTATATATAGATTAAACCTTATCAAAGATTGGAAATTCTGCTTTGAACCGAGTACAAGCAAAATCTTTAATCTCAGGATTTGATCCAGGCTCTTGCCCACCAAACTGATTGCAGGGGAAGGCTAAGATCTCAAATCCTGGAAAGTGGTAACAAATCTCAGAGTGCACTTAGAATCATAAGGATAATAAAACAAAACACATCATTGACTAAAATTCCTAGTGTCATGTTTCAAAGAGCAACAATAACCTTCGATGATTCACTAGAGTGGACTTAAGTCATATAATCTATCCATCATGAATTTGAATAAAGCATCACAAAAGGCAATGAGAATGTACAGTTAAAAACACAAATAACCAATAGCTTGCCATATAAACATATGGTATCCTGATATCCTGCGGAGAAAGACCTAAAATGAATGTTTTTCCCAGACAAATATCATCCATGCCACAGCATACCTTGAGGTTTGTATTTTTCGTATATGTGTGACAGCTCTGAGTAGTTTGATGATGTTAAACCACTGTCATTCAAAGAAAATTTAGTCAAATTAATCAAAACATAGAGAAACTTTCACATAGCAGTATAATTCCACATAGCCCTAAAGCTGATTTGATTTTTGCAATAACATAGAAAGAGGGACAAAGAAGAAAGACTAAAAGAGGGAAAATTCCATTAGCTACATAGCCTCCTCGTGGATTCAGTACCATCTCGAAGCAACGTTGACGATCAACAGAACCTTTCCCTTGAACTTGCTAAGAGAAACATCCTTCCCATCAATATCCTGCACCATATAATAACCATAAGCCAATTATCCATGCTTGAAAGTACGGTTCGAGCTGTAGCAATTTCCATCAAGCTTACACCAAAATGAAATTCCAAGGACGTCACGCTTCAAAAAGCAGAGAAACAGAAACGCAAGACTAACCAAGAAGGAGAATAATGGAATCATAAACTAAGGACGACTAGAGGACATATACTGCAGGAGAAGTTTCTATGATCAGATTAAGAGGATAAAGGAATAGAAAATTTGGCCGATACCTTGACAGTAAAATCATGAATGCTTTTCTCCGTGGCTGCTCTAGCATAAACACCAAAAGATCGAGACCTAGAAGCGAACACCGGAAAATTGGATGAAATTTGAGCAAACCCGTGTTGAACGAAGGTCGACTTGGAGGAACCAAATGAGGTTTTAATGGATGGAACGGAGAAGGCCATACAGGGCCATGAAGATGAAGAATTTGGTTTCACTTTAGCTTGACGGAATTTGTGAAGAGGAATAGTGAAGCTGGAGGCAGCCGCGAAAGCCATGGAAGCCGAATAAACTGCTTGAATTACAAAACCTTGTGAGCCCGAATCGAAGGTCTATGCGCAGTGTGTAGTGGTGAAAGAAATGTCAGGGCCTTTTGTTTTTGGTATATATTTGGGGACTTTGTTTAAGGTGCTCTTTGACTCTCTGCCTATGATAGTGGTGCTTACACGTAGCAACGTAGGTTTCTGGACCTTTTTTCCGATTTCTAGCATATTGATGGTCATATTTAATAAATTTATTTTGACTAAAACATCTAATCTTATTTATAAATTCTCTTTATCTAAATGGGATTATGATAATTTTGTTGATAATAAAAATAAAAATAAAAGAAATAGTTGAAAAATATCATTCATAATTGAGAGTAAAGTTAAAAATTTATCTCATAAATATTGAGTTAACTATATCTCCTTAGTATGTGTAATTAAATTAAAATAAACTTATAAATAGGGACCATAATTGTACTTAATAAAAAATTTAAATATACGTTGTGTATTATTATATTATACTCCCTCCGATCTTTATTTTAATGATCAACTAATAAGTGTATTTGATGTTTTTTATAAGCACTTTGATCCCAATGAGTATTAATTATTTTTATATATATTTCCCTAATTAATAAGGAAGTGGGTGAGAGTAATAATTAATTATATTATAATTTAGTGCAATTATTAGGGATAATATTGAAAATTACTTAAATTTTAGGACAATTTTATTGACTTTAATTGTTTTTATTGGTTTGTAAAAATTGATAATTTATACCTTATAATAAGAACTAAAAGGAGGATAAATATATTATTATATAAGTTAGACAAAATAATTTTTTTAAAAATGAAAACATATAAAGTAATTTAATTAGATATGTTAATCTCTTTTTAAAAAAAACTTTATCTTATAGATAGTACTTCAACAGATCCAATGTCTTCTTCTGCCGAAAAAACAATCCAAAGTCTTCCAGAGCTGGGCCTATACTGTTTATGAGTCACAGTCAAATGAATAGGTTAACGATTTTATTTCATAAAATCCAGTAAGGCTTATTTGAAATAGCAAATGAAGCTTTCAAAAATAATTTTTTAATAATATTTTATGGCATATAAGGTGATTGGGTGAGAGAAACCTTGTCTGTGAGTAAAGTTAGTTATGATAAGGAGCTCCAAACAAACACTTAACCTTAATAAAAAAAAGTGGGTAAAAACAAATTTATTAGTCATGTTTTATTTACTTTAAGAATATATTCATTAATTTATGCTATGTATTATAGAGGAAAAATGACTATTTGAATGTATGTGAAGAGCAAACAAACAAATAAAAACTAATTTATATACATTTAATTAAAAACATCAACTAATAATGATATTTGTCTCACGGAATTGTCGTTTAATTAAGAAAATATTGAAAGGGTCTCTTTGATTTGTTCAATTTGATTCTATTTTGAAGGAGAAATTAGAAGAGGGAAGAGACTTGTGCATTGGCGTTGACTATAGCTTAAGTAAGATTAGCAGAATAGTGCACTAGAATAGAAAAGATGGTAGAAGAAATAAAATACCGGAGAGCTCAATGGTAGAGATGAGGTTAAACAGAGGGAGACAGTGAAGCACATATTATTTACAAAAGTTTAGGAAGAAAGGAGGTTATGTTCACTCTTGCTTTCCCTTTAAGTAACAATCAAGAAATAACTGATTTCCTAATTATAAATAACTTGTTTCTTAATTAAAAAAATCCAAAATTAATACGGAATGTCAGGGTTTGCTTGATTGCCAAGGGCATTTCCGTGAATCTGTGTTGCAGAAATATTAAAAAAGGCTGCGATGATGGAGTTTGCTTTGCCGACACTTCTGCAGCTGACTTCTCAAGTATATTAATCAGTTGGCCTCGGAATTTGATTGATATGGCATTTGACCAAAAAAGAAAGCGAGTGCTTCATCAGTCGTTCATGAATACAAAACGATACATGGGCCAAGCATGATGGATACGTTTAGTCTTTTAGCAAATGGACGGGCATGGTTAATGATACCGGCTTATTCGGATCATTAATAAAAATGACTATTATTTTAATTGAATTTTGTAAATTAAAGTTGTAATCTATATGTTTGAATAAACTTGTATGAAAAAAAACAGTTTGACAAAATCTAGTTTAAATAATATATTAAAGATCTGACCAACATAAAGTTGATCTACAAGAATTATTTTAAAGGTTAAGGTGCAGATTGGTCAATAAACTTTTACTCCATGAGCACCTAATACAAAAAAACCTTTTAAGTGGACCAAAAATACCAATAAAAATTTAAAAATGTAAAGTCAACACAGCGCCGTTAAAATGTCCGTTAGAATGTAAACTTTCAAGGGTTAAGGTGCAAATTGGCCAACAAACTTTTACACCAGGAGTGCCTATCATAAAAAAGTCTATATCTGATCCACACAAAAATTGACTGTTGCAAATCCTTGTCTGGGCACCCCAACCATATGCATTGGGGTTAAGAAGAGTGAATGCAACAACAAAAATTACAAATGTAACGAGCAGAATTCATTTTGAGTGAGAATTGTGAGTTTTTGAACTTGCTTGGGCAACTCCATGTGCAATCCATCCAAAATCCGACTGTTACAAATCTTTACCCAGATCCCCCAACCATATGCATTGGGGTTAGGAATAGTGAATGCAACAACAAAAAAATCACAAATGTAACAAGTAGATTTCATTTTGAGTAAGGGTTGCAAGTTTTAAAACTTGTCCGGTGCAAGTGCAGATTGTGATTTTTAAGTGGACATAATATGAAATATACTTGTTACATTTGTGATTTTTTTGTTGCATTTACTCTTACTAACCCCAATGCACATGGTTGAGGGGTCCGTGCAAGGATCTGCAACAGTCCGATTTTGAGTGGATTGCACTTGAATTTGTCTAGGCAAGTTCGAAAACTGACCACCCTTACTCAAAACAAAATCTACTCGTTACATTTGTGATTTTTTGTTGCATTCACTCTTCCTAACCTCTATACACATGGTTGGGGTGTTCGAACAAGCATTTGCAACAATAAGATTTTAGATGGATTGCACATGGACTTTTTTGTACTGGACGGTCCTAAAGTAAAAGTTCAATGGCCAATTTGCACTTTAACCCTTAAAAGTTTACATTTTAACGGACGTTCTAACGACGTTATGCTAACTTTACATTTTTAAAAGTTTTTTAATAATTTTGGTCCACTTAAAAGTTTTTTGTGCTGGGCGATCCTGGAGTAAACGTTGGTTGGTCAATCTGTACCTTAACCCTTGTTTTAAATGTGGCTTTACAGCTAGGAGTGGAAATAGGCTAGACTTTAGCTAAGTAGACCTGGGCCTATGACGGAAATTCAAAACTTGAGCTTGGGTGTAGGTTTTTTTTAGGCCTGAGTCTGAGCCTTTAAAAGGCCTAAAGCCTATTTAAATGTCTACTTAAAATGTAGGTCTTTATATAGACTTAAAGCCTATGTATCAACGTTCTTATATAATTCGTCAAAGCTATTTAAATGCCTAAGTTATGTGTAGAAATTTTAAGGATTCATTCTCATATGAAATAAAAGAGTTGGTAAGTGAAAGAAAAGAACAACTAGTGGTAACAATTGTTTGAGCAGGTAGGAATAAGAAAAGGCAATAATTTATTGACTAAGGAGGTATATTTCTTAAAAAATCAACCAACCATGACAAGTGGCATATAAATCTAGACTTTACCTCTTGTTTTTCTTGCAGAAAATGAAACAAACTCCTCCTATTGGGATCATTTTCATTTGAGCATCCCTAAATAAATTTATTGCAATTATTATGTTGCATCGAATGAAAGTAGTGAGCTAGCAATGTCATCTCGAGAGATCAAAAATAAGAGAAGTAGATATGATCAATTGATGAATGAAAATATTAAGCTCTCATTGATAAATGATGAAATGTGAAACTTAGGGTTAAGAATAAGTTATTAATTTTATAAATAATCTACAAAATTAATTTAGATTATATTACATATAATTATGCATAATAATACATTTAAAAGAAAAACTAAATAGGTAGACTTGCAAGTTAGGATATGAAAATAGCCTACCTAAATAGGCCTGACAATAGGCCTAAGCCTGGGCTTAACCTATTTACCAAATAGGCTAAGCCAGGCTTAAAGTTGGCTAGGTCGTAGGCCCTGATAGTGATCTAACCTATTTCCATCCTTATTTACAGCTAATCATCTCAAACATCATTTTGGGCTCAATATGAGTAAAAGGAAGGCAGTCTAAGACATGCTTGTGGGCTTAAGGCATGCATAGCATCACAAACCTCACTTAGCCTTATGGGCCTTGTAAGGGTGTTTTTTTTTTTTTTTTTTTTTTTAACCTTCAAATGGTTGAGTGAATTGTTGTACTGCCCTATGGATTGCTAGCGTGCCTTACAATGGCTATATTTGGAAGTTTTCTCAAAAAAGCATATGTTTGGTAAGGACCAATCGCCAACTACGCTTCTCATCCAATCAGGCAGATTCTCATAAGCTCAATTTGGGAGCTTTTTAAGAGCTCCTTCTCATTTTCAACCTATCGTGTAAGCCCAAATAAGTCACTTTTCTACTGTTGATGCTTGTCACTCTCTCTCCCCCACAAAAAGGTGTAAGGGATCGGGCTACTTGGAGCGGCCACTCAGGGTCAGGGAAGGAGCGACGGAAGGCTCTCCTTCCTTGAAGGACACGATGCCGTAGATGGTGAGGCAGATGCTGAGGATAACCACTAGGGACCCCGCCCCTCCCGTGTACTGGGTGTTCCTCAACGGCCCTGCCTTCACAAAGGGACCCCTAGCAAGAAGTTGTGTGCCAACCGCCCAGCCATACTTCCACCCTTCTAAGCAAGGGGCTTACTACCGTCCTGTAGGCTTGCAAGTTGGACAGATACTAGGCGATGAAGGGGCTGGATGTCGCCGGAGTTTTGAGGCTACTAATGAAAGGGTCTCTAGACATCTGGTAATTGGCGCCATCCAACATAGTTCACAACTCATTCATTCAGAAAGAATATGAGCATATACCCATATGGAAAAAGATAGTTCTAGTAAGAATGATGAAAAAAGAGAAGGGGAACCTTATCATCAGATTGGGCGACCTTGA
The DNA here is from genome assembly GCA_019022655.1 of Acacia acuminata. Taxonomy (NCBI): domain Eukaryota; kingdom Viridiplantae; phylum Streptophyta; class Magnoliopsida; order Fabales; family Fabaceae; genus Acacia; species Acacia acuminata. Next base: position 2,697,809 of record JAFJYI010000015.1, read on the forward strand.
CTCTGAATGTGAAGGTTCTGAAGGGAGGAGGCCTAAGGAGAGAAGAGGCAGATAAGCCCTTGGGGGTGAAGGAGGACTTGAGCTGGCTGACCATTACACAACTGGTGGCCATGATCTGAGTCTAAGAGTTGGGGGTGCAGACCGCACTAGAGGTCTCCCCCCTCAACAAATGACGGCACATAATTATCTTAAAAATAATTTATGCTGCCGTCATTCCAAACAAGTTTTAATTTCACAAAATCTACTTATGTTACCACCAATCTAAACATAAATCATATTTCACAATCTAACTTTTAACTAATCTAACTTTTTCATAAGTTGAATTGCAAATAAGTCATTTTTTTCATCGCTATCCCAAACGCACACAAGCATGTTTGGAATCACTTTTGGGGTTCCAAAAGTGCTTATTTACAAAAATCTAAACAAAAATCTTCTCATATACTTATTTAGTATATTGTAAATCTCAGTTGAAAAATTACTTATGCGTCAATTGCTATTGCAATTAAGCATAATTATAGACATATACCTATGTGTGTGTATACAGACACAAACAAACATAATTAAAAGAGGAATATCTTATGATATATGTATATATTCAGAAGGAGGGGGTCCTTGAACGACAGAATCTGCGCTGTTGAGAATAGAAAGCAGTATGAGAAACACGTATAAAGCTTTGAGTTAAAGGAAAATATTGCCTAATGACGTTCTGTGTTGTGGTTCATGAACTTTGTTGGGAGGCATGTGCGTGCGTTTAAGCAAACAGACAGGAGCAGATATGCACGGCGTCTTGGCCATGTGACCCCCCGGATTTGAATCAAGATCCGATTCGCTGCCTTTTTTTATTACCACTATTGTTGTTCACCCCACGCTTCATTCTCTGAACCAACACGCACAATGAATCCTGTACTGTTCTATACATGTTACAACATCTAGTCTCATTAATTTATTACTATTCAGCCCCACAAACTTTAAACTTGGCCACTCCTCTTGTTTCTGAGGAGGTGGAAACGGTGTCGTTTTAAACTGGTAGTGTTTAAAGCTGTACTGTTTGACAAGTAATTATGATTTCCACGTAACCTCAGTTTAATCATGTTACCATGATTTGCTGTCGATATTTTAGGCGTCTCCGTTGTCACACTCAACAAATACTTTCTCCCTACTAAACAGAATATTTATTTATTATATCTGTAACATCATCATTTTAAAAGTGGATGTATTTTTTATTCAAGAGCATCAATTTTCTTATGATCCAAAAAATGAAAGAAGAATAAAAAGATGTTTTCTTCTCTATCTCAAAATCCCGGCCATGGATATGGATAATGCTTCTGCGCTCAGAGCCGCCGTAGATATTAAAAATCAGCCTCAGCGTCTTGACTTTGAGGGTGAGGATGATCACAAAGGTCTTGACTTTTGAGGATGATCCTTTTTTTTTTTTTTTTTTTTTTTTTTGTTTGTTCTGAAATCAAACGCTCCTCCAACTCCAAGGCCAAGAAAAGCTCAAATATAATAAAAAAATCCGGGAAATCAAGAACAGTGAAGAGCCAAGTCCTTTTTTTCCTTCCATTTTCTTCCTTCAGAAAATAGACCGCGAAATTAGCCAAGTGATGACTCACTAAGAAGTCCAGAGGCTCTGATTAAAGATCGTCCTATGAAAATTCTTCTCATTTTCTCATAGGTTGCTGCCGTATTCCTTCTCCTTCTTATCTCTTCCTTCTCCCTTCTGCTTCAAAGCGGTCGTTTTCTTCGGCTCTTTCACCAAGCTCTCTCATCTTTCCCATCTTCTCAGAAAGCAATAAAATATTCATCCAGGACTCGTCTTCCTTAATCGCTGAGTTACTTTCAAGTCACTCTCATTCATTTGCCGTTGCTTTCAATTTTAGCTCTGATCTCTGACTCTGCACGGGGCCTTTGCTGGTCCAGTGAGTATATGCTCAGATTACGGATTCTAGTTGTGAACTGTGATTTCATTTTTATTCCTTTTTTTAACTTATTTTCTGCCTCTTTTATTATCTGAGTCTTCCTTTATACTCCCTTCTGGTTGGTCTTGAATTTCTTCTGTTCCAGCATTTTTCTCATCAGCCATCAGGGAACTTTCAGATTAATTTTTTGTTGTAATCTAAACTGTAAATTTCTTGACACTTATAATTGCAACCCGAGATTCTTAGAACTTATGAATTTATTCGGAATACATTTGCGAATGAAAATACATCAAATTTTAACCGATGTACTTCTTTTGAGATATATATATATATATAAAATACTGCTCATTCTGGTGTTGTCTACAGTGACACTTTCGTGTGTTTAGGCTACCTACCTTAAAGCATTCTGGTCACTATAGTCATCCTCCAAGTTCTTATATAATATATTTCAAAACCATATCTTTTATTATCTCTCTAACATGAGTGTTTGTTAAATTGGTGGAAACTTATGGTTTGATGAGCAACCATTATTCCGTTTTTTATAACTACTATTCTACTTAATCATGTGCCTGCCTAACCTGGGCTTCTTGCTGAACCTTGTGTTTCGTCCGATGTGCTCTTCCCTATCTTCATCAACAATACAATAAATTAGCAGTCTACCATCATTTTCTAATCTCCCATGTTTTTTGTTGTTTTTCCCACTTTCAGGTGTTGCTTATTTCAAATTTTATCATGCAACAATTCTATTTTTATTTTTATTTTTGTTCTGTTGTTCATCTTCCAACACGAATAATGAATTCCCCTCCATTATGTGTCGCAGTTTAAGATCATTCCACAGTCAAAATCCGTTTTATTAATTGTCCCAGTGAGAGAAAATATCCTACAATTTTATTGGCTTGAGCCTTCTCCCTAGTTCCAAACCATTTGGTGATCATTTAGTCTCTCTTAACTGTGATTGTCATGCAGAATCTTTAAATCCTCCATATTGCTTGCTACATTTAAGTGATATTTCATTGGGATATTCTCGCTATCCGCATATCCACTCACAATGTTGCTGGATTTCTCTCAATTGTTTACTGTGGTTCTTTCATGGAAGAGAACTACATACAGTGAATTGTGAAAAAAGGAAATTTTTTATTTTTATTGCTTACAAAAGTTATTGGCTCGTTAAGATCAGATATACATTTCCTTATATTTGCAACATTTGAAATTACAGGACACAGCTTTAAATGAATTTTGGATTTTCTTGTCTGTAACTTGTTTGGTCTATGCTTTACTTCAGTTGCCCCAAAGAAATTAAAGTAGCGCCTCTCTGTTTGAGTTTAGAGAAGAATGGGGGTTTACCTCAGCACTCCCAAAACTGAAAAGTTTTCCGAAGATGGTGAGAATGACCATCTTAGATATGGTTTATCGTCCATGCAAGGGTGGCGTGCAACAATGGAAGATGCTGTGAGTATTTATTGAAATATTTTCTAGTTCTATGTATGAAATACTATTTGCACATAAATCTTAAATCCTGTAAATTGAATATGCGTGACATAATTTGATTAAGAAAAGCATGCCGCATTATATCAGCCAACGTGACTCTGATCTTTACACCTTGACTTAATTTTATTCCATTCCTTTGTCTGGTCGTGATACTTCTCTGTCTTCAAGGTATCTTCTCATTTCTAACATGAAAGAAATAGGCTCTTCTGCCATTTCTTTGGAGTATGATGGAGTGCTTGGGAATATATCAACAAAATGAACTTGTTTGATACATATTGCTTTTAGATATGCTATTAATATTAGCATGTTATTGATTTTATAATTCTTTTCTCCTTTCTTAGCATGCTGCATATCCTGATCTGGATGCGTCCACTTCATTTTTTGGTGTTTATGATGGACATGGAGGTAAGATTTAAAAATGTTTGATTACTTGGGTTGATGAAGCTCTTTATCTCAACTCTAAAGCTGGTGGCTTCATATATTGCATTGATCTCGATTAGTTCTTTTTTTATTTTTTCATCTTTATCTTTTGATAAGAAAAATGAGAATCAGGTTGTTATATATAAAAAGTAAAGTGAGAGAGAAGTTTTCAGTGCAAGAAAACTAAAAAGAGAGATGCTTTTCTAATCTCTTAATATATTAGGGATTTTCTTGCAGTAACCATGCCCTTTACATTTGTGTCGATTTTTCCTCTCTACCATTTTTTCCAAAAGAAGCAAAAGCTAAAGTGATTTCCCATCTGAGGTTGATTGTAAATAACTAAATGTAGAAGTTGTAAGTACTAAATACACTAACAATTGTAAAATGCATGAGTATGATTTGAGTCACCCCTTCCAAGGAAGGAAAAGGAAGTAGGAGTTTGGGTTTGGTACTGCAGAGAAACTACAGATTGTGTGTAATCAATAGTGTGTTCTGTCATGATTGCTAACTGTACCCTTGTGTTTTCTAGGGAAGGTGGTTGCAAAGTTTTGTGCTAAGTATCTTCACCAACAGGTGCTTGCAACCGAATCATATCAGGCTGGAGATATAGGAACCTCCCTTCAGAAAGCCTTTTTCAGGTTAGTGAAAAAGGGGAGCTTCTTTTTTAGTCAGTTAAGGTCTAAAATCAATGCTAAGTACCAAATATTTTTTCAATATGTAAGTCCTATAGTTGACATTGGCCTCATTCTTTAGTCCTATAGATACATTCCACAAGTTTGAGTAATTGGAAGACTGTGATAATCAAGTATCTAGCTTTTCTTGATGGCCCACCATCATTTCAGTTGATGCTAATGGTCTTGGCGTATAACATGTGTTTCAGTGCTATATCTCAATTTGTTTCATTTTCTTTTAACTTATATGAAGCTAAGAAAATGAAGTAATGAAGTATGACATTAACTCCTCTCTCTCCCCTGGGGAAAGAAAGAGACAAAAAGAGAAGTGATTGCTATTTCCTCGTGTACACTTCACCATCTTCCTATACTCCTCCCCATGAAAGGATAGAAAGTTTTATACTGGCCATTTTTTTGGGACTGAAACTGGCCATTTTTTATTTTTTTTTGCAGAATGGATGAGATGATGCGTGGCCAAAGGGGCTGGAGGGAATTAGCAGTCTTGGGGGATAAGATGAATAAATTTACTGGGATGATAGAAGGGTTGATTTGGTCTCCAAGAAACAATGAAAAGAATGATCATGTTGACGATTGGGCTTTTGAGGAGGTAGGTGTAACAGTTTAGGAGGCTTACCATAAACTTTGTTCTTAATGTTGCAGTTATCATTGCTTATACTTTGTGGTTTGGTGCCTGAAACATGTCTTTGAGCGGAGATATGTTTTTCTTTCCATTGTAATACTACATCCGGTCCTTAGACTTGGTTGATTTTTTGGATAGATTAAGGAAGTTAAATAAATTACTCCAGAGTATTTATATTTACCTTTTTTTATACCAAAGTAATTTGTCTAAATTATAAATTTATATAGATTCAAATGATACACAACATGTTATAATTAACTAATTTATTTAACTTCCTCAACCTTTCTAAAAAAAAAGGTCAGCTGGGTTTTATATCAAGGATCTGAGGCAGCATATATGTTTCTTTGGATGTGCTGATCTTCCGGTTCTCTGTTTCATTAAAATTTCTTCTGTGTGTTTAATTTTAATTTATTTGTTTTTGTGTACATTCAATAATTACAACTGAATTGGTATAATGTAATTAGGGCCCCCATGCTGATTTTGCTGGACCAACCTCAGGAAGCACAGCATGTGTTGCAATTATTAGAAACAATCAGTTAATTGTTGCAAATGCTGGTGATTCACGTTGTGTGATATCTAGAAATGGTCAGGTAATTTATGGAACAGAAATTCGGAACATTCCTATTGTGCTAACTGCTTACATGCTTTATCATTATATTCTTTAGGTGCATAAGCATGGTATGTATATATACTTGTTAAAGCTAATGAGATTATTTTTTGAATATCTAGCAATTTGCTTTATATATTTTCTCGTGTAGATTTTAAAACGAATGTTTACAACTGAAGAATTGTTTCTTAAAATATACACAAGAAAATATATAAAGCGAATTGCTAGATATTTTCAGTTGTAAACATTCATTTTAAGGAAAGAATTTTTTATGGTTATTGTTGGTTCTGACTCTGGTTTTTTCTACAGGCATACAACTTGTCTAGAGATCACAAACCTGATCTTGAGGCCGAGAAGGAAAGAATTATAAAAGCTGGTGGTTTCATTCATGCTGGAAGAGTAAATGGCAGTTTAAATCTTGCAAGAGCTATCGGTAAACTTTGTGATATTTAAATTAACTCCAATGCACAACCCAACCCTCTAGGCACATTAATTTTAGCGCGATGGAACCATAAATGGAAGGCAACTTTCTAGAATAAACAAATTTCAATTTTCAAGTTCATTTGCAATTTCATGTACATGATATTATTCTCTTGATCGCTCTGGACAATAATTCCCTTTAAATTTCTTCTGTTTTTTAGAATGGCTGAATGTCGGTGATTTTTATAATTTCTGTTCTATTGCAGGTGACATGGAATTTAAACAGAATAAATTTCTCCCTGCTGAAAAACAAATTGTCACTGCCAATCCTGATATAAACACCGTTAAGTGTTTTCCAGTTCAACTAACTAAATTGGCTTGGAACTTGTTCCTAGTTTTTCCTTTAAAATTGCGTTTGTTCTGACTCCCAGATTTTTTCAACATTTTATAGGTTGAGCTTTGCGAAGACGACGAATTTATAGTGCTAGCATGTGATGGCATATGGTAATGCACCTCATGTTTTTGTATTCTAGTTTTAGTTCTATTCTATGAGCCCTCTGAAGGAAAAAATGTTGATCAAGATCATGAAAAAGTACTATGCAATTGGGTTCTCATCGAGACTCAAGGCAGAGATGTTTTTTTTTTTGTGTGTGATTGTGGCCAGAGAGAAGCTCACCAACTCAGTGAGTTGCATAACAAATGAGCAGTGCGTGATGATGTGCTTTCTTTTATCTTGATTGTGTTCAGGGATTGCATGTCAAGCCAGCAGTTGGTAGATTTTGTGCTTGAACAACTGCGTTCGGTAAGCCTGAACTTGTTTCCTGACAAAAATGATTAGTGTAGTAGTAGTAGACAATTACTGATGACGATGATGATAAATATATATATTAATGAAAGAGTGATTGATGGGGAGTGCAGGAAAGTAAACTTTCTGTGGTGTGTGAAAGAGTACTTGATCGGTGTTTGGCGCCATCAACTGTGGGGGGCGAGGGATGTGATAACATGACAATGATATTGGTGCAGTTCAAGAAACCGACCCACTTCAAAGCAGCAGGAGCAGATGAGCAATCTTCTGAAGCTGAAGCTAATAATTCAGAGGATACGAACCAGAGTGAGTAGGTTGTGGTCTTCAAATGTGGATTGTATAGAGTGTGCCACTGGCCACTGGCCACGAATAAAATACACAGATGCAACATTTCTCCGTATAAAATATCAAATGTTGTATCATGTCACTTCCTCCTTCCTCTTTTGTTTACTACTGAAACTGCGCATTCTGCTCTGTGCGTTTGTAATTCTTAATCATCACTATTTGTAAAATGTATAATTATGGTTGTGTAGTAGTTTTCCCTCCTCTTTCCCTCTTTAAGCCGTCGGATCCTTGTGATAAAAATCTTTGGTGTGATCCAATAGCAACTTTCCTGGTCACAGCTAGCTAACCCTATCATGGTTGCATGAAAAACTGCAATCTTGAGCCATTTATCTGCTTTAGCGCTCATGCACCATTCTTTGTGTGTTTCTCCGACATGATTGTAACACCCCTACGATTGAAACCAACATACTTGTAGTTATCAATATTCCAATTGGAAGAAAATACCTAGGGAAAAGTTGAAGAAAGACCCAAAGGGAAAATGCCCTGTCGACCAGTGGGACCCACGTGGGCCGGTAGATAAAGACCGGGTCGGATAGGATGGAAAGACCAGGGGATCTGAATCGTGGGGCCCAGGGGCATAGGAAAGGTCTATCAGACTCAGGGAAAAAGTCAAGGGTAATTATTGAGCCAAGCCAAAATTGGTAATTTCCATAAATTCCGGGCCAAAGTAGGTAATTTTCCCTAAATGTAAAAGAAATATCTAGATATTAGTGGAAGAAGAGGTGCCACATGGCAGCCATCTAGAGCCTCTGGAATTCTCTAGAATTGCTTGGAGAGAAGGAAAAGGAAATCAGTGCGAAAGTCAAACCGCTAAGGGTCCCACGTTCGGGGAAAAGGGCAAAATAGGAAATAAATGGGTAAAAATTGATTTGGGCTGAAAGGTGGGCCCAAAAAATGGCGTGCCATATGCCCTTGTGGGCTGGTGAAAATATGGGGAAAAATTGGGTAATTATTAAAAGTTCTGGGCCAAAATCGCAATTTCTGGAAGTTTCGGGCCAAATGTGTAATTTTCCCCAAAAGCAGAAAATATCTCAGATATTTTTGGGAGAGAGCTGCAGCACGTGGCAGCCCCTAGGAGGCCCTGTAAAACTCTAGAAAACTTGGGAAATAAGTCAAAAATTCAGATCTCATTATTACCCGTCGGAAATTACGCCCGTTAATTCTAATTCTACCGGATCAAAATTTACCTTTATAAAGAGATGTTTATCTTTTCATTTTCACCCCAAAGGGGGCAGAAATTCCAAAGGGCAGAGAGAAAGAGCTCAGCCACCTCTATATCCAAGCTTCAGGATCCAAAACACAAGAGTATTCACCGATTTGCCGATCGATCTTGAGGTAACCCGAAAACTCCATCTTCTTGAGTTCTTGTTAAAGTATTTTCGTGCACCTGGTCAGGGCTTGATGATAGGGTCTGATTTTGGAGATTTTGATGGTTCCAAAGTGTTTAAAACACGATTTTGTGTAGGGTATAGTTGTAGCTTAAGTTTCCGAAGTTGAAAACACCGAAAAACCTCTTGAACTAAGCTTATCTTCAAATCCGGAATTTCTGGCAGTGCGTATTCAACTGGGCTTTAAAAATAGTAAACGAATTCGGTTTTGGATGAAATTTTACAGGTGGAAAGTACACACCCTAAGGTTCACCGTGATATATAATTTTGTATGAGTTGGACTTTTCTACTAGGATATAAAAATTACTCAAGTTGGTACAGATGCAACAGGTCGAATTTGGACCAGGAGGTGTAAAATTGGTTATAAGTCAAAATACGTGTACTTTCAGGGCCTTAATGTTTTTTTCTTGAAAAATAGACATCTTAAAGGTTTAAAGGGCACTGGTTTCATATAAAAATTATTTTTTTGGAATTTTATAAAAATCGTTGAAGTAAGGACAGAAACACTGGATTTCTGGAAACCTTGAGTTAGGCTCGGTTTTTGTGAATAAGAAAAAGGATATGAACCCAGAAGGATTTTATAATTATTTTTCCCATAAACTAGACATCCCAAGAGTTCCATGGTCGCTGATTTCATGATAATATAAGTTTTCTAGAATTTATTAAAAATCGGCGAAGTTAGAACAGCGACCCTGGAAAATTCTGGTGTAGGCGAAATTCAAAGAGATTAGAAGTTGAGTTGATGAACATAATTAAAAGTGTGATATTTTGTTGTAACTAGGGTGTTAGCTCGTGTGGACCATATCAAGAGAAGTGTTCGCTAACTTCAAGGAGTGGCAGGTAGTAACTGTTGACTTACATACTCTATGTTGCTTTTGCATGTTGTGTTTGATCATGATGTAGGTGATCGGGCTGTAGTACCTATTGGACTGCGTGTCCTTAGGGTCCGCCGCTGCAAGATGCGAGGGCATGTATGATCGGCCGTAGTACCTACTACAAGATCGAGGTATGTGAGGTAAGTAGGGCCTATATGACTGTGTGTTTATAGGTTTCTACTGAAACCTCTTGGGGTAGGTAGTTGGGGTCGGCCGCCCTAGCTACTGAGGCCCCAGTTGCGCGCTAATTGTACCGAGGGGCTTGTCTTGACCAGGCGGTCCTGTGGATTGTGCCAGAGGCAGAACATACATGCCAGATTATTGTGCCTGAGGCAAAATTTATTGTTATTTTCCTGATTGTGATTTGCATTGCATGCACTGCATACATATTGTATTTGAGTCGACAAGTTACTCCGGGGTTCAACTTTGAACTCAGATCGTTGTGAAGGAACAGGGTAAGAAAGTAGCGCGGGAGGAGCGAGAAGAAGGTAGGGCAGAATGCGTTGGGTTGAAGAAATAGGGAATGCCCTATCGCTTTTTGTATTGTAATACTTTGGATGACTGTATTGATTAATACTATATTCGGATGTCTGTACCCTTAACCCTTCGGGGACTTTCACTTTCTGTTTATTTTACTTTTACCAGTATTACGTACTTTGTCCAAACTGATCAAATGCTTCGCTGCGTAACGCTCGATGTATGATAATATGAGAAAATTGACTAAGGAAAGGTAATAAATTAAAGAGATCCCTCTAACCCGCCACCCGAGAGGGCGAGGCCGGTAGGGGTGTAACAATGATGGTCATGGTGAACTAAAAAAATGATGATAACCTCTTTTTCCACTCCAGTTCCTCATAATTATAACTACAAAATCATACTCTATCATGAACAAAAACCTAAATGGATGTCTTCTGTTGTCCTGCTTAAAACACTCTTCATCTCCTTCCCTTGTACTTTCACGGTTTTTCTTGGCTTCTGATATCCCTCTGTTTTCCCGCCCTTCTTCTTCTTCTTCTTTCTTTGCTCTTTTTCCTGTAAAGGTTTTGCCTCTACGAACCCGAGTTGTGAAGACATGAAAGAGAAACGTTGGGGTTTTACTTTGGCCATGGTTCTCTTCAAAACGGAAGATTTAAGGATAAGATGATGAGGGATTTGGTTATTAATTCTCATCAATACAACGTTTCTCGCAGAGATTCAAATGCTAACTGCAAATTCAGCAGTTTATTAAAAGATTATTTGGACCTGCAAAAGGTTGGAGTTCTTTCTCCCTCTCTAAGACACACTATTATAATGTTTATTATGCATTTTGCTGCTGTATCTGGTCTGCTAGATGGCGATAATGAAGAGAAATTGATTATCGCTTTTAAATGATTTTTGTGTTGCAGGAGAATGTCAGAAAGAAAAGGAAAGTTCCATCGGCCAGATGAAAACTAGCAACACTAGTGCATGAAGTTAGGTATGAAATATGCAGATTTCATCCGTGTTTCTTTTTTCCTTTTCATTGAATTACTCTTGACTCAGTGTTTTCCCCTTAATTAGGTTTCTGAGGCAACGTTATGAATACCTAATAAATTCACAATTTTCTGAAGTTAGAGGAGATGGTTGTCGATGAGGTATATTTACTTTGAACGAGGACACAGATTTGTGTTTTTCATTTAAAAAAAAAATAAATAAATATTGGAATCACTATCTCAAAAGAGACATTACATTAGGAGTCTAACCTTCATCAACATCTTCCTCTTAGATAAAAGGTGGAGGTTGATCAAGGAAACCAAAAAAAGGAAACCCTATGCTACGAGAGTATCTAGTTAATTGATGACTATTAGTTATACACTTTCTATATCTGTGAGTGATCACAATCTATCAATCTCTATGTAGAAACATCCTAATCTCATCCACAATGTCTTTGAAAGGATGATCACAACCTTTCCAACATATACATGAGTGAATAAATAAATCTTCCTATACCCTATGATCTTACAATTGTAAGCTCCGAATAAAGTATTTTTGCAAAAAGCGGAAGAACAACAGTTACTAATTTATTAGCCATATGTCATCCTTTAACCCTCCACTGCTCCTTCCATCCTCTAAGAGTCGGCTTCTAACTTGATGTTGAATCTTGTAGAAGTCTGATCACTTTACCTCTCTGATAGCTGTTCCGAGAACATTTTTATCCGAACATCATGCTCTAAAAAAATGTGATGAGCGTTCAATCCCACATTAGTCCAAAAAGCTTGTTTTTCACTTTTCAAAGTGAAAGTTTTTTTATTTATTTTGGGCATAAGAACCACGAATGGTTTATTGTACCCAAAAAAAAAAAAAAAAAAGGCTCTGTTTCCCAGGATGACAAGTGAAATTTACAACAAGCCCACGAATTGTATAACCAATGAAAAGGTAGAGACAGTAAAATTACATGTTTTGCAGGGGAAAGAATCTGTTCACACATGATTAACAAGTGGCACTGTTTTTTCGAATTATTTCATGCTGGTTCAACAATTAGCTTCTTTATTTAAAATGTGACTTTCTATAGAAATATTTGATTTCTCTCGAAAAGCTTTCAATATTTGACATTGGAAAGACAAAATAGGTATCATTACCACATGAGTGTGAAATCAGATACCTAAATTCTTACAATATGATAATAATAAATGGAAAAGAATCCTATAATGCCCTCGAAAAGAATAAAGCTCTGAACAAGAAGTCTCTGACTGCTCTCTGTTCTAACACCTAAGAAAACAGAGACATTCGCATCAGAAAAACCACAAAGCCAAAACTCCAACAAGAGCCGCCATTAGGCCACCCTGCAGAGCAGTGGCGCTGCTAGTGGGAGCTACAGCAGGACCCTCGAACTCCGCCGGAGAAGGTGCCGGAGAAATACCCATGTGGTGGTTTCTGGGAGTGAGAACAATCACAACGAGCTTTTGACCCTTCTCGCAGTGCCCATTTGCTCCACTAATGAAATAGAATGGCCCAGGACGGTCAAGATTCACCTTAGTGTTGCCATCAGTATATTCTCCAATGGGGTTTGAGGTTTTGCAATTAACATAATCTTCCTTGTTCACTTGCAAAACAGAGTCCTTCCCACCTTCATACTTCCACACTGATCAAACAAAAGACAGAGATACTGTCATAAAATGTAATCTCAAGTGAAACAGAACTGTGCCAGAAGAAGTGTAGAGGTTATATATATATATTTACCGAGATGGTCGCCGACTTGGAAACGGGACCTTTCAGCCCATTGATTGAGAGAATCAGATTGAGAAGAAGGGATGATCCATGCATCAGGCTTGCCTCCCACCAAGATTTCCCTGGCTGCAGATAGGCCGAAGAGAAGGAATAAAAGGACAAGAGAAAAAGAAGAAGAAGAAGCAGCCATGGATTCTGATAACTGAAGGGAAGCTAGTGAGAGCGTTAGATGATGCAGAGGGAGGTGTTTTTGTTTTGTATTGCAACAGCTTCGGAGGGGTTTGGAGTATTTAAGGAGGAAGAAGGAAGAAACTAGCCGTTGAAGAGTTGAGAGAGAGCATTCATGCCTCCCGCAATGGTGGGACCCACTCTGCGTGGGGGATTCTGCTCAAGTAACGGTCACTGAAAGCGGATTCTGCTCCTCAGGTGTTTTAAGATTTTTAGAAACAGACAAACTGCGCGGCTGTTAGTTGAAACGGAACATTCATTTTCGGCTTCCTTCTAGCACTCTCTTTTCAAACTGCTACTCCGTTATTAAGATCCTATTTATTGTGCAGCCGGTCCCATTTGTTTCATTTAAAACAGTTTTTAACCCACAAATTTTGTGTTTATCTCATTGCATTTTTAACTTAAAAAATTCTATTGTATAGATTTTCATATATAATATTTCATAAATTCTATAATCACTTTATTCATAAATAAAGCATAGGCCTATGATATATTTTTAACAACATAGGATTCCTCGGTCAGCAAAGGTACAGTTCCAAACTGTCCATTATGGGTTAATTAAGCCAAAACAGAAAATTCCTCAAGACAGAAAGCTCTCTAAATTTAAAGAATCAAATTTCCTTGTGCAGAAATTTATGCGAGTGATTTTTTGGTCAAGAGTTACGAGTCATCTAATTGATGGTAATTAAAGCATTCAAAAACAATTTTTCAATCAAGATTTTTAACATGTATGTGCATCATTGTGGACATCCAGAACCTAATTCGTGAACGGGGTCGTTTTATCAAGGGACACCTGGAACATTTCTTGAACATTGAGCAGATGATGTGTATGTTAGGCCTGGGCGTCAGATTTTACTTCTACCAACTGTGTTAACCCATATTGACGAATTAAGTTTCAATTTATGCGTAGCTTTTAGATATCAAGATCATTATCACTTAAGACAACAACCACTGCTTTTTTTTTTTTTGGTTGATATAACAACAACCACTGCTTGAATACTAGAACTGAGTTTTCAGACACAGTTTCCTTCGTGCTTTTTTTTTTTTTTGGTTTAATTTGAATAGAAAATAGAGATGGGATCAGAAATGTTGGGTGAGACCATACTGACTGCCGAACACAAATATATCAGGTCGGGCTTTATCTCATACATATTCAGTTGATGATCAAGCCTAGAAATGGAAAGCTAGGATCATTACGAATGATTAACTGCCCATTTTTAGCTGGAAACAATCATAAAGAGTTTAAAATACGTTGGACAGTGTCCCTAAAATAAAATAAAATCGATCCATTTCATATTCAAGTTTTTTAAAAAAATTAATCTTAATATAAAAGAAAGACTGAGTGAATTTTCCGATTTATAAGCAAGCAGAGATGAAAATTCATACCCTTAATTATCTGTCTTTTAAAAGTTGGAAAAACATGGGGAAATACTGGGTGGGGCGAGTGGCAAGGTCAAAGGATCTGTGTTAGAGATAGAGTGATCCAGAATAATGAAATAGGAGCTGGGAATGCATGAACCGCGCTTGAGGACACGTAGCAACGACGTGTCAGGAAGACATGACCCTTAAGCAGACGTGGCAAACAATGTGAATGTGGGTTCTTACTTCTTCTTGCTTAATGCTTTGAAACCAGGAGAAAACAGTACAACAGAGAGAGAGAGAGAGATGGCGGGAGAAGAAGAATGGAGGAAGAATGCAGACACACACAAGATGAGTCCGGAGGAAGTGAAGGCGGCGGGAGTGGAGGCCTCCAAGAGACCCCCCGGCAGTGGCCGCCATCCTGGAGGAACCCTTCACCAGACCAGAGCCCTTCCCTTCAGTTTCACCACCATCACTCTTACTGGTTTAGTCATCTCCGCTGCCGTCGGATATTTCGTCTTATACGCCCACAAGAAGCCCGACGCCACTGCCTCCGATGTTGTTAAGGTTGCTGACGCCCGCGACACCCGACCCAGCAATTAGTCCCTTTGTTTTTCTTCTTCCACAACTATTACCTTGTTTGTTCTCACCACTCTTTTTCTATCACTGATATGATCTTCTCTTGTGATTTTGACTGCTTATATATCCTCGTCTTTCATTCAACCTTCCTTACGACACTAAATTAAAACAAAAAATGTACATCATCAATAATCAATGTTTTCATGCCTGCCACCAACAATCATTTCTTTCTAATATACTATATGCCGCATTTTTCATCTTCACTTATTTCTCCATATAATTGCATCACTGCCAGTGGATCATATGCGCGATAACGGTTCCAACGCTACAAAAATTTCATCAAGGCACTGAAACGAAAGAATCACGGGGTCTTGCAATTGAAAAATTGTACAGTATAGGTTACATCAGAATATGACATGGAATGCCCGAATTTCAAAACCTTACACAAATTTTCTTCGTCCTTCAACAAATATAGTAGATAAAAATCAGAACAACTAATTACTTGTATTGAGGAAAACAAAAGGGAACAACTAATTACTACAACGCTTAATCAATTTTCACAGACGAGTAGATGAGCCTTGTGAACCAGAAGCATGCATAGAATCCGATGGTACCGGTCAACACAAAAAATGCATACGAAGCTATAAGCATGTATCCGAAGTACAAGATTCCAGATACCATCTTTGTGATCTCAAGCTTGGTGAAGAAGTAGAATGTCGCGTAAAGGAATAGGTAAAGGGCAGAAGAGCCAGATGTGAGGTATGACCGCCACCACCACAAGTAATCCTCACTGCACAGCTGGAAGTAGCAGAGCACAACGGTTATCTCTGCACAAGTGATGATCAGGATCACGAAGACCAAAAAGAGGAAACCGAAGATGTAATAAAACTGATTCAACCAAATTGAAGTGAGGATGAAAAAGAGCTCGATGAAAACGGCTCCAAAAGGGAGTATTCCCCCAATCAGAACAGAGAAAGCCGGGTTCATATACCAGGCCTGCTCGGGGATCTGCCTCGGGATTTTGTTAGTCTTCACGGGATTCTCAATTGCAGGCTTCCTGAATCCAACATAGCCACCCACAAAGACCAGTGGAACCGAGATCCCGAACCATAAAAAGATCAGTGCAAACATAGTACCAAAAGGTACAGCTCCAGATGATTTTTCGCCCCATATGAGAGCATTTAGTACAAAGAAAATGGAAGAGACGATTGCAGGAAACATGACTGCCGTCCTGAAGGCGATTTTCTTCCACTCAGTCCCTTTAAACATTTTATATAAGCGGGCAGAGGAGTACCCAGCGAAAAGTCCCATGAAGACCCAAAGCAAGAGCATGGCTGTCATTAGCCCACCTCGGTTTGAAGGGGAAAGGAACCCAAGGATGGCAAACATCATGGTGACTAGTATCATTCCAAAAAACTGGACACCTGTTCCAACATAAACACACAGCAAATCCGGGTTGGTAGGGGGCCTAAAGACATCTCCATGGACAAGCTTCCAACCAGTCTCTTCTTGGGCTTCTTCTTGCGTCTCGAGCTCATTGTACTTCGAGATATCACGATAAAGTGTGCGCAGCATTATCATTGCCACCATACCCGAGAGGAAGAGAACAATCATCAATGAGTTCACAATTGAGAACCAGTGAATTTGGTCATCACTCATCAGCAAATAAGCATCCCATCTTGAAGCCCACTTTACATCACTAGGCTGTAGCCAAGGCCAAAGCAGCTCTCATGAATAAGACGACGCCAACACCATAATAACAACAATAGCAATAGCAGCAGTAATAAAACATATAAGAGATAAAATAGAAAGTACGGAGAAACTAATAAGTATAGCCCACAATTAATGCGCGATGAGAATAACCATTAAGAATAGCCATGGCAACCGGAAATTTGTCCCGTTACTCCTAACGAGGAAAGTATACATGTAACATGGTATTATATTCATAATAATCTCACCTGGAACTCAACATCATATGTGAATATTATCTCATTATTCTCTTCAACCTCTTGAGGAGTGTTGGAATTAACAACTGCGCGTTGGGTATGAGGGTCACATGTTGTCAATCGGGTCTTCTTGTCCTCCCATTTCCCTTCGTATTCATGCTTAACACTGCACAAGAACAATCGAGTAAAGAAAATCAAATCAATATACCATAGAAGAAATGATCAACATAAATAGTTACATAGAAGAGGTGGGGCTCAAATTTAGTGACCTGAATGGCTTAACCTCAAAACCCACAATTCTGGCCGATTCAGTTACTTCATCTTTATGGTACTTGACAGTAAACGACAAATGGTTGTGAACAAAATACTTCTCCTCTTTGCTCTGAGCAATTAGACAAAGTCAGCACAAAGAAATATATGATATTCACAGCAAAAGGCACATGCTAGAAAATAACGAGTATACCCCAGTATATTGCCCTTTAAGCCCAACATGGAAACCAAGCTGATAAACAGTGGAATCCTGATCCATCCGCTTTAGAGGAACAACAAGAGGAAGGTTATCAAGGATCCTGCACATAAAAAGTAGTGTCAATCATTACAAGATATGTCAAAACAGTTTATGGAATACACTGGAAGTAAAATAATATAGGTCAGTCAATAGCATGCATACATGTTCACACGGTACTCATCATCAATCTTCTCTTTAAAATCCTTCGCAGTTTTGGCATCAAGTTTAAGCTTACACACAACATTGCACATTTGTGGCTCACGCATTTTGAACTGAAATATTTCAAACTTAGAATCAGACGCAAAACATGATAAGAAACAGGCTAACCATAATGCTCAAAATAAAACTAACCACATAAAGAGAATTTTCAATGCGGTCACCACGAAGCACTTCACCAAGATTTTCTGCACTATCAACTATTTTTCCAGGGCCACAATAAGGAAGCGAATAATATGAGTAAGGCAGCTGAGTCTTTGTCGATGTTAATTTGTTGACTTTAACTTGCAACATATCTCCCTGCACCAAAGAAATTTACTTTGTTTGTTTAAGCATATCAGAAGCGCGTGAAAAGAAAATATGATATACATCACATCCATCAAATTCAAATCTTTTACAAGTTTACAATAGAAGTATCCTGAGCATACAGCCATAAAAAAGGAAGCCAACTTTTAAAGTGGTTTCATCGAAAACAAGATACATCAAATTCAAATCTTTTACAAGTTTACGGTCTTAAAAAGAAGAGTTGACTCCGGTCTTTTTTTAGAACTATTAAGTAAGCTAATTAAATTAGTTTAAAATATTTATATTTATCATTTTTTCTCCACACTATTTTACCTAACTTATAAACATAATCTAATGATATACAACATATGATATGAGTAAGAAACTTATTCCCTTAATCTCTCCAAGAAAAAAAAAAGAGTCTACTCTGTTTTATATCTAGGACCGAGGGTAGTACATTTTATTTGCTTAATACACTCCATCAGTCGTTATGAGATCATAGTGATGTTAAAGGATAGTTCAACCATGCCCGTACACGTAACATAGAAAACTATAAAGACCTTCACTTGCCATTCCGGAAACCCATCATCTCTATCAGCTAGCTAATTTTGTAGAAATTTTACATCTATAGCTCAATAACCCACATGACTCCTCAACAAAATCCCAATTCTTTTCAAGTTCAGAAAATACCGACGACAATATTATGATGCAAAATACCCTCAACAGTACCTTCACGTGGAAACAACAATGTTCAGTTATAAATTATAGTGCAATGTTGGCTATTTGCAGGGAGGAAGGAGAACGAGTATCGGATAGTGGCATTTCAATGTTTTCGGTCCTCGGAATCTCAGCACGCATGAAGAAACACGATGAGAACAAAGAAGAAACACCAAATTAAGGGCTACGCAGCGGAAGTTGTTCAATGAGGTGATCTATTAGAGTTATATTTTCAACGTTCAATACAATCCCCTGGCCCCATTTTTGAATCGCACTTGGGGGTGAAAAAACTAGAATCTGATCTAGCGTGGATCGGAAATTGGAACCCAGATCAAGAAGCTTATATGAATCCGATAATAAGTTAATACGTGTGGGAAAAATGGAGCTGACCTTATAGAAATCCTGCGGGGCAACGCCAGGGAGATAGAAACAGTGAGCACCATGAAGGAGAAGCAGAAGAGTAGCAGCGAACGTCAGAGTTTGGGAGGCACAAGATCTCCAAAACGCCATGGCGCTAGAGATCGAATGAGAGATCGATGCAGATCTCAACAGAGGAGGTGCTCCTTCAAATGGGTGTTCCGTCCAGCGTGAGTTATAAAGGGAGAAAAACAAAGAAGAGAGAAGATGTAGCAACTGGATCGAAGACGACTTGGTGTCTTTCTCCGGTTACAAGTTGGATACGGTTACACCGCCCACTTATCAGATAGTGCCACGTATGTGCTTGGAGTTGGATCTGACCAAAACATCCATCGAAGGAAGGGCATTATCGGGATTTTCAGAAAATGAGAATTAGGGAGGAACCTACCAAGGCTTCTTATTTTCTACATTGTTTAATGGGTTTTTTTTCTCAATTTGTCACTTTTTAAATAATTAATTATCATTTTTTGTGTTGTTTTCAAAATATTTCCCAACGCTGTCCACTATTTAGTCGACTAAACCAATATTTAGTTGACTAAAACGCGGGGTGCTGATTTTTTGGCTTTTTTCTCTATTTGCCACTTTTTAAATAATTAATTACCATTTTGCCACTGTTTTCAAAATATTTCCCAATGTGTCACTATTTAGTCGACTGAACCAAGATTTAGTCTACTAAAACGCAGGGCGTTGATTTTTTTGACTGCCCCCGCGATTTAGTCGACTAAACCAAGTGGCTTAGTGACTAAATAGAGACAGGGGCATTTGGAACCTTAATCCACCACAAAACCTCCCCAAACCTCTCCCACTCTATTTTTTTCACCAAATCCTTACTGAATCCGTTCGTGGGTAGTGAAGGAAACTTCATTCTAGCATCATTTGCGTCGATTTCGATATGTTCTAATCTCCATTTCGAATTTCGGTCGTTATTCTTTCGTTTATGCGAACCCCCATTTCTCTAGAAGGTAGACAAATTAATTAAAAGTAAAAATGAGTTTTATATTTAAAATCAAAGTTCACCCAAGATCGTGAGGATTTTTTTGTTAGGATTCTTAATTATGTCCTCGATCCTCACTGATCTTGGGTGAACTTTGATTTTAAATATAAAACTCATTTTTACTTTTAATTAATTTGTCTACCTTCTAGGGAAATGGGGGTTCACATAAACGAAAGAATAACGGCCGAAATTCGAAAGGGAGATTAGAACATATCGAAATCGACGCAAATGATGCTAGAATGAAGTTTCCTTCGCTACCCACGAACGGATTCGAGAAGGATTTGGTGAAAAAATATAGGGGGAGAGGTTTGGGGAGGTTTTGTGGTGGATTAGGTTCCAAATGCCTATCGCTATTTAGTCGACTAAGCCACTTGGTTTAGTCGACTAAATCATGTGAGCGATCAAAAAAATCGCCCGCTAAATTTTAGTCGACTAAATAGTGGCACATTGGGAAATATTTTGAAAACAGTGGCAAAATGGTAATTAATTATTTAAAAAGTGACAAATAGAGAAAAAAGCCTTGTTTAGTGACCAGAAGTGTTTATTTACTGGTCTGTTTTTATTTATAAGTTTATTTCGCCTAAATTTCACATATTAAGGAGGAGAAGTAGTTAACTCAATGATTATGGGGTAAATTTTTAACTTTATCCTCATTTATGATTGGATATTTTTTAACTGTTTCTTCTATTTCTATCTTTATAAATACAATTAATATGGGTAAAATTATCACAATCTCATTTATTACATGAAATTTGATTTAGAAATAGGATCAATTGTTTTCATCAAAATAAATTTATAAATAGAACCAGAATAATATATCAACTAAAACAAAGCTGAGCTTAAATATTTATAGTATATGATAAATCATAGTTGAAGATCTGTTTTTTTGAATATTCCCATCACTGTTTTTTTGAATATTCCAATAAAAATTATATAAAAACCATTTTTATGCATAAATAAATACTATATTGAACGATGAAGGCGTTTGCTGCTTTTGCTTGCTTGAATATTTTACAGCTTTGGGTAGGTTTCATTGCGTCAACATTGAATAAAGAATGGATTGGCGACTAAATAAATGCACCGACAGGAACAAGGTAGTTTTTTTTTAATATAAGAACAAGGTAGTTCCATTTTTTTCTTTTTTTATCCTACTCGATTCATCAGTAAGGATGACTTTCCCAACAGTGATAGTTCTATATAAAGTGGATTACAAGTGCGTTATTGCAGTTCGAACCCTTAGGCACTCTTAAGGAATCCAACATCACATTAAATTTGGACCAACCACTTGTTGGTGCAAGGTAGTTTATATATATATATATATAAATTTTAGGAAGGGTTGGGCTCACCCACACTCCAGTCGGCAGGCGGTGGGCCCGGTCCCAGACATCTTGGCTAGAGAGTACACATGTCTCTACCTCTACCAGCGTTTCCACTACTTCCTAGACCCCTAAGATGTCTCCCCCAGTGCCTTGACCAACATAGGGATCGAACCTCCTCCTTTTAGGTGATGAAGTCCGACTTCCACACCAGTTGAACTCAAAGACAAGGGTCGATGCAAGGTAGTTTTTTTTTTTTTTTTTTTTTGATTATCAACGATGATTGTAAAAACTAGAAGGAAAGTAAAATTACATCAAATGGGAAACTAATCCCAAACCCTCTTGATCCACCCAAGCCCATAGGAAAGGTGGACAAGTAGCTAACAGATCAGACTTGTTAATTCCAATCTTAGCAAGAGCATCAGCAATTCTATTAGCGTCTCTAGGAATACCCTGCACCACCACCTGCCAATCGAGATTCAACAGGGTTCTGATCCTGGAAAGCAAGAGGCCATCACTTGCTGCCTCCACATTGACAATAGCATTAATGATTTCTGCAGCATCAGATTCTATGATAATATTCCTCATTCCCTGATCCCAGGCAATTTTCCTTCTTAGGAAAGAGGGGACAACGAAATGAGTGTTGGACCAGTTGGGACAAGGCCCAGTGAGGAGTTTTTCGTTTGGTCTTGGGCTGCCCACTGGCTGGATACGTGGTATTGGGTAAAGTTGAGTCCATCATGGAAATGGTGGAGGCTCCTGTATCAGACTGTTTCATTGGTGAGGCTTCCCCTAACTAGTAACCTTGGTCTTGGAACTCGAGAGACTCTGTGCGACCTTCGACAACACCCTTGCAAATTGTTTGTTGGTTTAGTGTTGGGCTGGGACATTCTTTTCAACCAAACCATCATTTTTATATAATGAATCATCATCTTTTCATATTCCCATCTCCTTCAGTCCCCGCCTTATCCAAGATTGACTTGCTTAGATAAATACTTTGTGCATTTTATGTTAAAACAATTTTTTACCTCATTTTGTGTATTTTATGTTAAACACCTGGATATAATAAACATTTTTTTTCTGATAAAAAAAAATTGACTTGCTTGTGTAAATATAAGCCTTGTGATTCTAAATATAAAATATAATCAACTAATTTATAGATATTAAAAAAATTAAAGTTATACCAGTTATTTGTTATTGTCATCTCAAAATTGTGTGTCACTCTGAAGCTACGGGAGTACTTGGTGGTTTGCAAATAACAAGGGACTCCTATGCTTAAAGATTGGGTTCTTACGGAGTTGTAGTGGCAGAGAGTTGAGGGGTGCTAAGAGGTTTGAAGATACCATCGCTAAGTTGGCTCCAGAGAGTTGCAGTGGAACCCTACACCGCGATACCGTACCATATTTAGGAGTATATATAGGACTTATACCCTAAATTCAATAATTAACCCCTTTTAATAGAATAAAAGTTCGTATTTTACTAATATTGTAAAACCTGGACCATCCACTAAATCGATTGGGGTATTGGGTTAAGGGTCAAGAATCGATGAAGTTAAACCAAAGATCATTCGGGGTTAAACCGTTAAAAAATTTAAGATCTTTTAAAAATAGCGAATCGGTTTATCGAGACTAATTTATTGATCAATTCGTTTTTGATCCAAGTTTCAAAACCTTGTATTTTACTCAACTCTTGTATGTGAGGTGTGAAATTTGAGGAATTGGCTTACCACTTTCTTCCCTTTCACTACTCATCTCGGCCTATTAGATTGAAATTTGGGCATTTCATATTTAAGGTTTTTGTAAAAATATTAGTTTTAAATATTTTTTTGTTACAGATTTTAATTATCATAACTAAGATTTAGCAGTTATTTTAATTAATTTATTTTCTAATAATTTGATATTTTATTAATATTTTTATAAAACATTAAATCTAAATCTCTCACATTTCAATCTAAAGGTTGAGATGAGTAAATGATGGAAAGAGAACAGTAAGAGTAAGGGAGGGCAGTCAGTCCCAAATTGTAGAACCATCATGGGTATTTTTGCCACAGTAAATTGATATATAACTTCCATATATCGTGCAGAAGCATAGTTTTTTACCAGCACTGTTTAGAAGATTTGTGCTAAGCTATGGAGAGAATTGTCAGATATCAGCGATATGCTATTCGCTTGACAGAATCTTATTTATACTGGAAAATGCAGTTAATAGTGTAACTGTGCGACCGTTCAATAACTTGTATCAAGAGAACATCATTGACAAAAGCTGATAATAGAATGATAATGATCTCGTTTTACCTTACTTGGCAATCAAATAAAGTTGTTGATCATGTCGTGGTAATCAATTACATAATCGTCTATAGTTCAAGCATTGTTTCTTTTAAAAGATAAATAAACGAAAAGTACTGCTACGTGGTTCAAGCAAAACTATAACTTATTTTCCCCGTATGGGTGGAATATAAAAGGAAAAGGCTGCATGCATAGTATACACATTAATGCATTTGTTCATTGCTTGTAAAATATATAAAGTGATGATGATAATCACAGTTATAAAAAGGGTTTATCATTTGAATGGTTCATATATAAAGATACTGAGGGATATCGAGAGAAACGATACTGAGAGGATCCGGATCCCCCATTCTCCACCTCAACCTTCATTTCCTCTCTCTTCTGAACCCAATCACGGCCTTCCCTCTTCAGTCTTCCAGAACTTCCCATGGACAAGAATCTTTAGCCAGGGATGTTGGATTCTTTGGACAATCAGATGCAAATTTCTATTCCAAGGAGAGAGCACTGAAACCAGGGAGATGCTACACCGGTGGAATTACCTTCTCATGGAAAGTGGGGCGAATCAGAAGTTAAGCCATCAGATCTTCCAACTGGACAAGATAGAGGAGAAATCTTGGACCCCCTCCTGTTAATACGGTTCGTATTGATGTGGATAGTTCGGTGCGTCAACATCACCAAGCAGCTTGTGGGGGAGTTTTAAGGAATACTCACGGAGATTAGTTAATGGGTTTCTATAAACCCCTTGGCCTCCTTTCTATCATTGAAGCTGAAATCCACGTTATCATGCTAGGGTTACTTATTAGTCTTCAAATGAGGTTACAGAAAATCGTCATCTACTCCGATTCTCTGGACGCCGTCAATATGCTAATGAGAAACTGCACTACCGACATCTCCTTAAAAACATTATTGGGAAGACTAGAGACCTCCTGTTCCGGACTGGGACGTGGAACTTCACCATACTCCAAGAGAAAACATCTCTTACGCTGACTACATGGCCAAAGAGGGCCATAGTGTTACCTTTGGTGCCGGGGTAGTTATGATTCCAACTATCCCCAGAGGATGCCTTGATATGGTTTTGAAGGATCAGGGATCCTGTTGTTCTTAGTTTTCTCTTTCCTTCTTTCCTTATTGTACTAAGGGCTAGAGTATTATAATCTAGTTCCTTTCCCACCTGTCAAGCTTCGGCTTGCCTTTTAATGCTAAAAAAACCCAACTTTCTCTCTCTATATCATCTTCTTCCTTCCCCGAATAAATCATCTCGATGATCAACTGCGTAGTTCGTTGGCCTGTGTATCATGAGAAAAGAGTGCTGGCAGGAACATCTCCAAAAGAGTCACTCCATTTTATCCATGAGAAAAGCCTTGAACTTCATCCTAGAAAAAACAACCTGCGGATTACATCCTCCGTGAATTTTTCTTAATATAAACAACACCGTTGAAGAGCACAAATCTGGTTCCAATTTCAGATATAAAGAACATGACTATAAATAAAAATAAGATTCGATTAGAATATAACGATGAAAATTCTTCTTCTAAAAACTGTAAATGTTTGGGAGCTCAGAAGATGCGAGAGAGAGAGAGAGAGAGAGAGGAAAATGAATCCACGGAATGGAATGAAGAATGTCTTGTTCCACATTGTATCAACTCATCAAATCACCGGAATCCTCGTTTTAATCCAGAAGAAAATAGCAAACAAGTGACTAAAATTTTCTCAATCCAAAAAGAACTAAGGAATTGAATTGAATCAAAAAGCATATTTTTTGGGTAGAAAGAGAAAAATAGAAAGCTCCCAGATCTTAAATCGACCGAAGAGCAAGAAAAGAAAGGAGTAAAAGGCATATTCTTTTATAACTTGGAAATCTCTACTCACAATCTCGCCTCTGCAAAACTCTAAATCCACCTCCAGAGAGCTTGAATATCGATTGCTAAGCTTCTACCTTTCTCCGCTGATTGATCTTCATTGTCAAGCAAGGATGCACCGGCGGCGAGGGTGGCGGGGACGGCTTTGTTGCGGTGGCAGAGAATCGGTGCCCAGGATGGAGGAATCAAAGACGCTCGATCCTTCCGTTCTGTGCTCTCGGAGAGGGACCAAGGGCATGATTGGCTACACATTAACCAGGGCTTTTTTTTTTTTTTTCAAAATGCTCCTAATTAAATAACTATTTACCAAAATGCCTCTGTTTCCAAACTATTTCTCAATCTGCCCTTGTTTAGTCGACTAAACCATGATTTAGTCGACTAAAACGCGGGCTCAGTTTTTTTTTAACTTTCCCCGAGATTTAGTCGACTAAGCACTGTAGCTTAGTCAACTAAATCATAAAAAAAAAAAAAACAAAAGGTTAAAACTCCGAAGGCCATAACGGTTCGGGAGTCTGAATCAAGTGATTCTTTTTTTGATTCCACATAACTTTTTGAGATCTATGCACTGACATAAAAATTAACTTCCATATTTAATGAAGAGAAAGGAGAAAAAATAACTGATTCTTTATTGCGCAGGAGATACTAACAATTCATTAAATATAATCAAGTGATTTATATATGGGGTTTACTTTTCTCATGTTACATGAGAAGAATAAATTTCCTACACACACATGAAATGGTGGGACCCACATATATATACAATGCTAATTGTATATATATGTGGGTCCCACCATTTCATGTGTGTGTTACATGAGAATATACTTCTCCTACAACATGAGAAGTGTTTTTCCCTTTATATATATATATATATATATAGTTAATTGTTTCCTTTTATTTGATGTTTTCTTTTTTACATAATATCTCCTGCACAGTAAAGATAGGATATGTGTGTGTATATATTTAAGGGATAGGTTATTCTACCTACTCCTATTTTACCTACCTCTGCCTACCTCTCTCAATACTGTTAGATTATGAGATCATCCAATGGCAGAGATTTGAGGGTTAAAATAAACCTTTTTACCCCTTCCACTCTCTCACCACGTCCCACCTCTCTCTTCCTCATTTGGAACCTAGATTACAATTTTCCATTGGTAGTTTAATATACCTAATCTCCGGGTTGGAACCCTAGATTCTCTTCTTTCTCTCAAAGCAATGATCTTGTGCCATGATCTTGTGAAGGTGAATTTCCTACAAACGGGGAAGAAGGATCGCGAGGGGACATCGAGAGCGACGCAACAAACACAAGCGGAGATGATTTTACAATTGTCGTTTGATTTTGACATAGAAATATTTTAACGGAGACCTATCATGACCCAAAAACACTTGGCATTTAAAAAAAGAATTTAAAAACGATTAGTCATCGGAAAGTGGAAGATTTCGCACCATAAGACGTCAGAGATTGGAATGATCTATATGGAACTCTTTCTCTCTTTCTTTCCCTTTTTCTTCACTTTAATTCTTCTAATCACCAAAAAAAAAAAACATTACAACTATCATCATTGCCATCAGCCTTTGCATTAGAATTCCAAGGTGGTTTATCTTTTGTTTTCTGCTTCGCTATTTGTATAATCAATTAATCATCACGTTCATGGTGATTTTGATATTCTCTAAGCTTGGATTTGGTTCCTTTTCTTGTTTTGGGCGTCTCCAAGTAATTAGGTTGGTGTCGGCGTAGTCAATTTATTGGAATTAAATCCAAAGCGAAACGCTCAGCGAGATTCGATCCCTAATTTGGCCTTGTCTCCGCGAGATTCGATCAGAGAAGAGGGATCTGATTCTAGGGTGACATAGCAGAGGGGGTAGAGAGAGAAAGAGGGTGGGAGGGAGAAGGGGTAAAATGTTTATTTTATCTCTCAAATCTCTACCGTTGGATGATCTCATAATCTAACGGTATTGAGAGGGGTAGGCAGAGGTAGGTAAAATAGGAGTAGGTAGAATAACCTATCCCTATATTTAATGAATTGTTAGTATCTCCTGCACAATATGGATCACATAATATATATATATATATATATTAATGAATTGTTAGTATTTAGGGATAATATGGATCATATAATATGGACAATTCAAAATCTAAATTGAACCCCTTAACCTTTTATTTTTATCTTATAAAAGATCAATCGTAAAACCATGCCTAAATTAAGTTAGTTGGTTCTCCCTCCCTCCTTGACTCTATGTTGAAATTAAACTTCAAACTTCAAAGAATAATCACCTTTTTTTTTTGTAGATGAGGCTGTTATTCCCCTAAAATCAAGCCCCAGAAATTTAGTGGTAGTCAATTCCATTTTAATATTAATATTCTCTTGCAACATATGATCTCATACATAACTTCCAAACGCTATTATTCCCCTAAAATCAAGCCCCACAAATTTAGTGCGGATACTTTTCTTTTAAAATCCATATTATTAATGGAGAGATCATCTCAATTTTGAATATATTGTATTTTGAAAATCCAGTATTAATTGTTACTTACAGGGAGGGATAGTTTGAAAATCAAGCCCCACAAATTTAGTGTCGATACTTTGAGGCTCCCTATAACATGAAATTTGAGAATCTAAGAAAATCCATATTATTAATTATTGGATTTTCAAAATACAATATATTCAAAATACATATTATTAATATATATATATATATATATTCATTAAATATATATATATATATATATATTAAATATTAACAACTCATGTTAATACAAACAATTCATTAAATATATACACACACATATCCTATCATTATTGTGTAGAAGATATTATGTGATCTAATAAAAAAGAAAACATCAAATAAAAGGAAACAATTCATTATATATATATATAAGAATCACTTGATTATATTTAATGAATTGTTAGTATCTCATGTGCAATAAAGAATCAATTGTTTTTTCTTCTTTCTCTTCATTAAATCTGAAAGTTAATTTTTATGTCAAGTGCATAGATCTCAAAAAGTTATGTGGATCAAAAAAAGAATCATTTGATTTGGACTCCCGTGAGAAGTTATAGCCTTCCAAAGTTTTAACCTTTTTTTTTTTTTTTTATGATTTAGTCGACTAAGCTACAATGCTTAGTCGACAAAATCGCGGGGAAGTTAGTCGACTAAAGGGCAGATTGAGAAATAGTTTGGAAACAAAGACATTTTGGTAAATAGTTATTTAATTAGGGACATTTTAGAAAAAAAAGCCAATTAACCAGGCATGAATCCCTTCCAAATACCCATTGGAACTAGCTTGTCTAATGCTGATTTTGAAAATAAAATTTGTCTTATTGAACTTCATTAAGTGGCTATTTTCTTGGTCGAATGGGAGACTGTTTTAAGCCTTAATATTTTCTTAATATGCATTAGTTAAAAATATGAAGATGCCCTGTATTCATTCAGCGTTGTTAATTTTTCAGAGTTGCCTTTTATGCCAATCGTGGAGATAGGAGCTCTCAACTCTTTCAAAAGCCAGAATTGAAGTCATTGCAAGAGTCGAAGAATTTTCCTCAAGTGTAAAGCCTGTAGTCAGACAACTTCGGAAACTTCCCAAGAGAATTAAGGAAATTATTGTAGGAAAAGATTGGAGATTTTGTTGTTTGTTGCATTTGACGTTGCCTTGTTCGAACTCTGACAGGGACTACATAGGAAATTGTATATAGGAATCACGATTTGTAGGGATTAGGAATAATCTTCATTAATAGTCATTATTATATTTATAGGAATACGATTTGTAGGGATTAGAAATAATCTTCATTAATAGTCATTATTAGTTATTATGAGCCATTACTATTGAGGCTCTCTTATCTTCTATATATATGTAACGTTTGTATATGAAATAAAGGACACAACATTCATTCTTTCCATTTTTGTCCAGTCCACAGTACTGGGCAAAAATGGAAAGAATGAATGTTGTGTCCTTTATTTCATATACAAAGGTTACATATATATAGAAGATAAAGAGCCTCAATAAGAATGGCTCATAATGACTAATAATGACTATTAATGAAGATTATTCCTAATCTCTACAAATCGGATTCCTATAAATATAATAATGACTATTAATGAAGATTATTCCTAATCCCTACAAATTAGGGATTCCTATATACAATTTCCTATGTAGTCCCTGTCACCCCCGCAAGCTGGAGCATGGATGTCTTGGATGCCCAGCTTGGACTTGAGTTCATGAAACTAAGTAGGATGAACTGGCGGCTTTGTGAAGGACCTAATAATATACTCCAAACGTCTCATCAAGGACCAACACCAAACGGTTAACAAAAGTGATTAGAATATAAATCAGAATAAAAAAAACAAAAAGGTGATTAGAAGAAATAATATGGAGAAAAAAAAAAGATGAAGAAGACCATGTTAACTCCTTCTTAGAGAGAGACCATGTTAACTCTCTCTTGGAGGAGACCAAGTTAACTCAAAAAAAAAAAAGGATCAATCGAAATAATAGGTTTCGAGAAAACAAGGAGAAAAAAATAGGATCAATCGAGATAATAGGTCTCAAGAAAACGAGGAGAGAAAAAAAAGGATCAATCGAGATAATAGGTCGCGAGAAAAAAAGGAAAAACTAAAGTAAAATCGAGAGAATATCGCTCAAGAAAATGAGAAGAAAAAAAAACTAGACGTAACGTGGGAAGAACGAGAAAACCTAAAAAATAAAAAATGTAGAGGACACAACCTAGGCTCTGGTACCATGTAACTCGGCAGAATGGAAAGAATGAATGTTGTGTCCTTTATTTCATATACAAACGTTACATATATATAGAAGATAAGAGAGCCTCAATAGTAATGGCTCATAATACTAATAATGACTATTAATAATTATTCCTATTAATGAAGATTATTCCTAATCCCTACAAATCGGGGATTCCTATATACAATTTCTATGTAGTCCCTGTCAAACTCTAGAAATCTTCCACTGGGCAATAATGCCCGAAAGGCGATTCCAGAGGCGAAGGTGAAACACCTTCATGGTCCAGCCATGAGTTCGATAGGTTCGAGGTCGGAGATTTGTCGATGAACAGGCGGAATCCAATCGGAAAAAAAAATAAATATATTGAATTATTTATAAAATAATATCATATAAAATAAAAAATATAAATAAATAATAATCGACAATTATAAATCAAAACAAGATATAAGATTATGCTAACATTTTCGTAGGTATCTCAAAGAAGAATTTTATTTTTCTCTTACAAATCCAATAAGTAATGAACCAACCATTGTCCCCTTAAAAAAACAGATAAGATATTAATTGAAGCCAAATTATTGTCTAAAATAAAATATCATATAATAAATACATATATAACTAATAAATTTTAAAAGGCTAGCTAGTAGACAAGTGATTCTGCCATTGGAACAAAAGATAAATGAGTCAATTTCTCTTATTATTATTTTCTTATTATTACTGAATCATATCTGTTTAATTAATTTAAAATATTAAAATATTACTTTAATATTTTTCTCTTCTTTCTAATTAAGTATAGATGGGATGAGGAGGAATGAGAAAAAAAGAAAACTTATCTATCTCCAATGAATATATGAGGTTCCGAAGGAGACTTTTTGTTGAGTTAGGGGTATTTTTGACCTTTTATATTAATGGAAGTGTCGCTTTTACACTCAGAAAAAAGGTAAGTGTACAGTGATGGGTGGGTGCATTTTCTCCGTAACCGTAAGACCACGCCTGGTTAAGTAAGCATCATTGGAGGCATAAGTACCACACATGCGCATATGATTTGACTCCATTTTCCCAACCTCCGCTTTTTTTAATACGAGATTAAAACTGTGCTTGGCCATAATTAACAACCACGCCTCCCTTTTAATCATGTCGTATCCTCCTCTCCTTTTTGCTTCATTGGAATTAACCACTTCGGCAACAAACAATAATCATAGGAAGAATGGTTTGGAGGATGGCCTAGTGGGCCCACTTACTCTTCTCATCATTCCAAGATCTTGTGGACCTATATTATACTACATTGCATACTCCATCTCGTCCCCTCGCTTTTTTTTTTTTTTTTTTTTTGATATATAAATAAATAGAGAAATCATTGTGATGTCTACAAACAGAGAAAGGAAAAAAAAATTGTAATTACTAAGAAGTTCAAACAATATATGAGCAGTATGGTCTCCAATCCTAATTATAAGATATATTTAACTAATTTTTGAAGGACTAAGAACATGGTTTAAATTAGTTAATTTTATTTATTTTCCTAAAATGCCCTTTTAAAAAAATTTACACTTCAATTATTTTATTGATTTCACATAATCTCTCATTTATATCAATAGAGGTATTTTAGGATAAAATTGACAAAAAATTATAATGTTATTCAATAATTATGACAAAAATAAACTCTCAAATGTTGTCTTATAATTAAGACTGAATGAAATAATTTATTATATAAGTTTATACACGAGATATTTTCATCTCATGACCAATAACAGATTGATCTTGTAATACATGTAGTTCCCAGAGTAAAATGTCATCTCTTTGTCGGAGCATATATTACTTGCATCTGCTTATGATTTCTCTAAGATGAGTTTTTTTGACACTGCGTGTTACTCTCTCCGGTCCTAATTATAAGATATATTTAACCATTTTTTGGGGAGATTAAGGAAAGGAGTTAAATTAGTTTATTTTACTCATTTTCCTAAAATGCCCTTATATAAATTTAAAATGATAAAAGTAAAAGTGAATCAACAACCCCTTATCCCATACCTCTCCCACCTAGAATTTTTTTTTTTTTTTTACACACTTTCTAATTGAAATAATGATCTGGCTATAAATACATATATGTGTGTATATATACGCGCACACACATATATATAGACACACACACTATTTACACACATATAAATACACATCCACACATATGCATATACACACACATATGTGTTTGTGTGTGTGTGTGTACACACATATATAAACACACACACACATATATGCGCGCGCGCACACAAACATATGTTTGTGTGTACACACACACACACACACATGTTTGTGTGTGTGTATCTTCACACATATGCGCGCGTGCGCACACACACATATATGTTTGTGTGTGTATATATCTACACACATATATATAAAAACACACACACACACATATATATGTTTGTGTGTGTGTGTATCCACACACATATGCATATATATACACACACCCACACACACATACACATATATCTAGACACACACACACACAACCATATATATATATATATTTTTGTGTGTGTACTCAACAATTTAAAATTTTCAATTGACTAGAAAAGTTTATGCATCCATATACATATACTCACTAAAAACCAAATATATTTAAAAGAATAAATAGAGGCATTTTAGGAAGAAATTGAATTAATTTTCCCTTGTAACTCCAATGGTCCTGATACAGATTTATTTTGTTCATTGTGGCTCCCCTTAACATATATGAGAAAACTGCAGTGAGTGACCTCATGAACCATTTTCATTTGGGCAGGGGTCAGGGTACATTCGGAGACAGCTCGTGTCTTATACATGGATCGAAACCCACATTTTGTGCCAACCACTTCACATAATTCACATGCAATATGTGTGTTCACACTTGTATAATATATGTATATTTAGTTATATTATTCAAAACGGCCCTGAGGAAATAGCTAGTAACATTATATGGATGCCTCTAATTTTAATTGCGATAAGGATGATCAAATGTCTCTTTCACGCAACATACTTGAGAACTTTAAGTAACTTAATCCGGGTGTTTAGTGAGGTTGACATTATTGAAATTTCATGATTTGCACTGTATCACCACATTTTGCCAGAGATTCAAAAATTAATCACAGAATTATTTGGTGGTTAACACTTAATGCTTCTACTGCTTCACCGGCCAGTAGATAGTTCAGTGCGGATCAAGTTGCGTGGTGTACACTTCTCGTATTTTTTATTTATTTGT
This sequence comes from Acacia acuminata, assembly GCA_019022655.1. Lineage (NCBI taxonomy): Eukaryota > Viridiplantae > Streptophyta > Magnoliopsida > Fabales > Fabaceae > Acacia > Acacia acuminata. Next base: position 2,731,243 of record JAFJYI010000015.1, read on the forward strand.
TTGATGTGGTCAACCGATGAATCATCTAGATGCTCTGCTTGATGTACGCGTGGCACTTGGTAATTGTGTTTGGACCCACATCACCCGACACACCCATCCCTGTAGTACTTGTTATTGACCGCAGTCACTGGTCATAGTTTCGTCCATAATGGATGGATTGGGAGTTGAGTTTATTTGAAATTAATCTCACGAAATTATTCATGTTTTTCACCCTTTAATTTTAAGGAACTAAGAGTAAAATGCGGATCGCATTACCTTAGCTTATATACTAACTTAGAAACAAACAACAATGTCATTTTGACAGTAAGATAACGTCTTTTAAATTCATAGATACGTTGAAGATGTAATGTGAAACCGAGTAGAATGGTATAAACGTATAATAATACCACGATACAACCCCTTATATTTTAAGTGTAAAATGGGCTGTAGCACACCTCTTCTGTTCTCCAGCTTCCTATTCATTTAATACTGTAAAATATTTTTCCGATTTTAATTATAGGAATACTTTTATAGTTCAATCTACAACAAAAATATTCCTATAATTAATAATAAAACATACTCATTTACGCGTGAATTTAATTAATTGCAGATTTTCCCCCTTTGGTCATATAACTGACAACACATTTGCTCCCAACCCTCCCACAAACCCCACAACTTGGGGGAGCGTATAGACATTATTTTTAGTTCGAATAATATATTTTAAAATTTGGTTATATATAACGATTTGACATTAAACAGATCAACAACATTAATAAATAATCCTCGTTTCAGTTGCGAAATAAACGCCAACTGGCGTTTGGCGACCAAGTTTTCTCAGGAAGGAAAACAAAAATGGGGTGAGTCAAAAAAGAAACAAAAGAAAAATAGCATGTGTGATCACGTAAGCATGGTGCATGTGAAGAGCATTGGCTTGGAACAAAAATAAAATAAAAAAAAGAGCATGTGAGGAGAAAGAGGGGAGACCCATATGAAAAGGGTCCGACGCGGTTGAAAGCAAGTTCTGAGCGGTTGGCGGTGGAGGGAAGGAAAATTGGCGCGGCAGGCATTGTGGAGAATAAGCAGAGAGATGAGGGACAAAATGGTAAAAACGGAGGGTGGCGTGCGTTAACGGCATAAAAGCCTCATTTAAAGTCATCTGAGCCACCCTGTAACCCAGTCCCCTACTCCCTATACACACTTCTGTGCACTTCACTACCCTCCCATTACATTTACTCTCCTCTCTCTCCTTCTCTCTCCTTCTCCTTCGTTTTCTTTTGCTGCCATGTTCAGACGCTGCAGAAACCACTGTGTCAGACCCTCTAACATCATCATCCATATACCCCAGTAGAGTGTGGGTTGTGACTCCACCTCCATTCTTAGCTCTGACCCTAGGAGAGAGCCCCGACGCACCCTTTCATATTTGCGCCAACCTGAGCCGAGAGGATCTTCAGCGGATCAGGATTATTTAAAGCAAAGGCGGCGAAGATTTATTATGCGGTTCTCATTTCAACAGTGAGACACACAATCTCGCTCACCTCCCTTCTTCTCCCTCTACCATTCTTAATTTCCTTCTCTAATCCATACTAGTAATAATTATTTTGTTTCTGAGGTTTGGCCAAAAAAAATTATGCTTATGGGTTCTGACGCCATTTTTCTTTTTCTCCAAATCAACTTCATCTATCTTCTGATGTCATTTTTGTCTTTTGCGCAAAGAGCTTTATGCTAGAGCCACCGATCACACTACTCGTATACTCATAAATAATATTACATTTTCTTCCATTCCCAAAACAAGTCATGAGTGCTCTGAGTTTCTAAACAGCCTTCTCTTTCCAACCTCAAGAGGTTGAATACGGCGTGATTCCCAGTACTTTTTCTGATTTTCTTGCTTTTTCTTTCTTTTGAACCTGCTTTCCAACTGTTCCCTCCTTCTAGCGTCATCAATGAAAAAAAACCAACACGAAAAACGAGTTATTAGTGCGAGGCAGTAAAGGTTTCGGTATTATGTTTATTTGCAGGGCCGACCAGCGTGTTTTGGAGGGCATTCTTCTGCGGAAAGCCTTTTCTGGCCTACAGTGTTTGGTAAACTGAGTCGAGTCAAGCTTGTCTCTGTTCTGTGACTTGGTGGCCAGAGGTTAACAGGCAACACAAGGCGCCCTCTGAGAGAGGCATTGTTCTGCTCATATGGCCGACTCGGGCTGCAGAGGAGAAGTAACTGTTTGTCGTCTAGCCTGAACGTGTCCTTCCGCGGTTATATGTGATTTTTTGGTTCGAAAGAAAATGAAGTTTATGAAGTTGGGTTCCAAGCCTGATGCCTTTCAAGCTGATGGAAAGTCTATCAGGTGAGACTTGAGAAGCCTTATTTCCTTTCTTTCCTCAAGTTGTCTTTAAACATGAAGTCATTTATGAAAATGTTCTTCTCTTTTTTCTGACTTTCGGTGTCGTAGTACCTGTAGAGTCCGGGTCTTGATTTTTGTTTTAATTTGTTATCAAGTGTTTGAGAATCTTCTGCATCTTTGGATAGTTATAGTCGTAGTTTTTGTCAGAGCCATATTAATTCATGTTGGTACTGATTGTGGTTTTGCATTGAATTCGAACTAAAATTATAACTGGGGTTATATTTTCCTTAATGCGTTGAGAACTAAGATGAATACGGTCTCCTGCATGATCATTCCGTTATATTTTATAATTTTATGAGCACCGTGAAAACGCAGCATGGGGAAGAGAATAAACTTCATGAATAGGCTAATTTGATCAGGATGTTAATATTTAGTTGCCGGTGATAGAAGAAAAAGGATGAACACCGTGAAAAAGTAGGAGGTGATCCACCATTCGAACTGTGATACACACACACTCGTATGTGGGTTTGTATTTTGGGACTGTAGTCCACCCATGGGAAAGTTTAATGAATTATTCGACATCTCTGTTAGGATGTCCCGTTCCGTTTCCTCATAACTGGACGATAAGCCTCTTTAAACACTACCATTATTTCTTCTCTACAGTACTCGCATATATTTCTTCCTCCACTCATAACTGACTATCTTGGTTCGTGATATCACTAGTGTATGCGGGTTAATTATGTATTGCGAATAAATGTTAAGAAATGAATTTAATTGATGTTGATGGATTATTTTTTCAATCAGTCGAATTGGTAGTTTTTCAACCCTCTTTTGTATTATGTTTGAGTGTTTGACTGTGAAATATCATTTGTGCCTTGGTTGCAAAGTTCCACTCATAAGTGATGCTGACAAGGATGCTGCATAAGATGGGTACTAATTTTTTCGAGCCTGGGGTTTGGCCTTAAAGCCGTGTTTCCCTGTAAAAAGTGTTGGCTAAATTATCCTGGCATAATGTTGATCTCTTATTCTAAGATAATCTTTGAATGCGATGTGAACCCTTTATGTATTGCATAAAGTCGGTTGGGTGGATTTTTTTTCTTTCGTCAATTACCATTTGTATTTTTTTTTTTTTTTTTGGGTTTTTTCCTAAGTAATTTTACCGGCATGGAGTGCTCATTTCAATTTTTTCAGGCATGCGTCATCTGAATTGACTACAGATATTGTCATAAATGTTGGCGAAGTCAAGTTTTACCTCCACAAGGTACAAATAATTTCTAAATCTTCGATTTGTCCCGTTTTGCAAAATGATTTGGGTAGCCATCTTATGATTTGCAAGTGATATTTATCTTGGAACCTTTTCATCGTTTCATTTTGTCATGAGTTGCAGTTCCCTTTACTGTCCAAGAGCAATCGACTACAAAAGCTAGTGTCAAAAGCTAATGAAAAGGATTCTGACGAAATTTTCTTGAATGAGCTCCCTGGAGGGGCCAAGGCATTTGAATTATGTGCAAAATTCTGCTATGGAATGACTGTTACTCTTGGTGCTCACAACATTGTGGCTGCTCGCTGTGCAGCTGAGTATCTTGAAATGACTGAGGATATTGATAAAGGAAACTTAATTTTTAAAATTGAGGTATTTCTTAATTCAAGCATCTTGCGGAGCTGGAAAGATTCCCTAATTGTTCTACAAACTACTAAATCTTTTCTCCCATGGTCTGAGGATTTGAACATTATCGGCAGATGTATAGATTCTATAGCTTCTAAAACTTCTGTGGACCCACCTAACATCACATGGTCCTACACATATAACCGGAAACTAACAGAGCCTGATAGAATTACTGAGCATAAGATGACATATGAAGAGAAAGCTGAGTCTGTTCCTAAGGATTGGTGGGTTGAAGATATTTGTGAGCTGGACATTGATATTTACAAACGAGTAATGATTACTGTGAAGTCGAAGGGAAGAATGGATGGTACTGTGATTGGGGAGGCATTGAAAACGTATGCAATTAGGTGGTTGCCTGATTCCATTGAGGCATTGGTTTCTGAAGCCCATGGACGGAGAAACAAATTTCTGGTGGAAACGATTGTCTGTCTATTGCCATCTGACAATGCCATGTGTTGTTCTTGTAGTTTCCTTCTGAAACTATTGAAAGTGGCCATACTAGTAGGTGTAGATGAGTCGGCAAAAGAGGAATTAATGAAGAGCACCTGCCTTAAATTGCATGAAGCTTCCATCAAAGATCTACTAATCCCTGCAAGGCCTCCTCAGACTACCATATATGATGTTCAGTTGGTACAATGTCTCTTGAATCGATATATGAATGTAAAGGGCATCAGCTGCAATATGGAAGTTTCTGAGAAGAAAGATAAAGCTAGTTTAGCACATATGTTCCTCGTGAATGTTGGCCAATTGGTGGACAATTTTCTTGCTGAAATTTCAAGTGATCCGAATCTCAGCCTTTCTAGTTTTATCAACTTGTCACAAACAGTTCCAGTGTTCGCTAGACCCAATCATGATGGTCTTTACAGAGCCATTGACATGTACTTGAAGGTATGCTATTTACTCCTTGATGTCGCTTACAATTTTTTTATGTTACTTATGGAGCTTTTACGTTTGATCTTATGCTTGTTGAAGGACTAGTTGGGCACTGATTAGAATTCGTTGGCAGATCTCTCATATTACCCTAATCTTCTATTGGTTAATATTCTTATTTGATGGATTTGATATTAAATTTCACTATCCACAACCAAGAATAGAACCATAATTTGTGCCAGTTTTTGTTCATTGTTGCTTAATGCTTACGGTAAGCAGCCGTCAATAGTGGAACAGCCTAATTAATGACAGATTTTTATGTTCAGGAGCACCCCAATATGACAAAAGCTGAAAGGAAGAAGCTATGTGGACTGTTGGACGTGAAGAGACTGTCTGTGGATGCATCTATGCATGCTGCACAGAATGAGCGGCTTCCACTTCGGGTTATAGTGCAGGTTCTCTTTTTTGAGCAGGTCAGGGCTTCAGCCAGCGTCCAAGCTCTTGGTAATAAGAATTCAGGTAAGCGTTTGTACACAGTGAGCACGGATGAAAAATGTGAGAAAACAGTTGGTGAGAAGTGCCAATCCCTCGAGAGCCAGATGTGTGATTTGAAGATCAAGGGAGAAGAATTTCCCAAGAATGGGAAACTGAACAAGAATAATAGCAAAAGCAGCAGAAGTGGAATGCAATTACTTCATTCACGTTCAAGGAGAATCTTTGACAAGTTATGGATTGGTGGTAAAGGACAGGGAGAGAGCAGGAGCTCAGAGACATCGGGAAGTTCGAATAGCCCAACATCTATTGTCCCAGGATACACCAAATCATCTGGTTCTTCTTCTAGACACAGAAGACATTCTGTTTCGTAAGGAGGATTATCTACTATGAAGTGTAAAGTGCTGGTGTTTGTAGTTGGTAGTTACTGGCTTACAGTTACAGCTATATCTGCAGAGAATTAGTGATTTTTGGGTCTGTCTAATTTGGATATCTCTTCCTCGTGTGTATGATATTCCTTCTGATCATTAGGTTAATTTATTCGGTGTTTCTCCACTTTTGTTGTATAGAATCATGATCCTATACTTGTTTTATGACCAATCACAAGGCGAAGGAGCCCAGTTTCTTCCGGGCTATGCAACTTATGTGTTACCCCGTCTCTCAAAAAAAAAAAAATTGTCAATTGCGAATTTAAAAGAGAACATGTCTTTCCTACTCCAAGTTTTAATGCCAGCCTACAGGGGATGCAGATTTTCTCAATGGCAAGTTTCTCAGGATCTCTCGGTAGTTTGAAATCTTTACAACATCTACTTTTTAAAATTTTATCTTTACCATGTGAGGTAGTTTTTATCGTCAGAGGTAATTTGAAATAGATAATATGTCTCTCCTGGGATGTTTATATCAATATTAAACGGATAGGATTTAAAATTACTAAAGGATATTGAGAAACATGTGAACGTGCTACTAAATTTGGCACTTATGTTGGCTCCCCAACTCTTGAGCAATTAATTTAGTCCTGACAAAATGAGGTCATTCATTCAAGCCATTAGTTTTGATTAGTTCATATTTCATGGTCAATCAAAGATAAAACAGATAATCACTCTTCAAGGTTATTATCATCCTTAAAAAGTTACAATGATAGACATACCGAAAAGATTTGGGCTTAGGATCAGTTGATGAAGGAGGCCCAAATCGGGAACATGGACCTGAATTGCCGAGAAAAAAGCCCTGGAAGCTGCGTAAGAGACAAAAACAGAGAAGGGGAGGGTGTGATTTGAACCTTCGAGATTCTCACCCTGCTGTGAGATCTTCTGCTGTAACCTTTCTGATCCGACGAGCGTCCATACCCTTTATCATCGCGGTCCTTTACAGTTGCAGCTGATGCCTTCTTTATTTATTTTTAAATATTTCATTGTTCTAACCATACTAAAAAGATACTCAACGTCGGATACTAAATGAAATTAAAAAAAACTTTATGATCTTAAAGAAATATTTTAAAATCTTAAAAAAATATTTTAGAGTACTGAATGTTACTAAAATGATACTTGATGATCTTGAACGACATTTTGAAAAAATATCCTAAATTATATTTTTAGTACAATCAACTGCACCATAAAATATTTTTTCAAATCTTAACATAATTTTTCAAGATCATAAAATATTTTCTTAGTTCGGTTAATATGTAAACTTTTAGTACCAGTCATAAAATAGTTTTTTAAGATCCTAAAATAATGTTTCAAAATCACGAAGTATATTTTTGGTACCAGTCAATATTCTGAATTATTCTTTTAGTATCATGTGAGTACTTGAAATATTTTTTCAAGATTATAAAATACTTTTTTAGATGATGAAGTATTTTTTCAAGATTTAGTCAATATCTACAAGTATTTTTTTAAGTACTTATTCAATACTCTAAAATAAATTTTCAAGATCTTAAAATAATTTTTTAAAATCTTGAAGTATTTTTTTAGTAGCAGATGATACCTTAGTACTCCTTAGAATCATGAAATAAATAAATAAATAAATAAATATATATATATATATATATATATAAGCATTAGCTGTCATTGTTTTACGTCAAAAAAACGGCGCAGTTTTATGAAGAGGACTGTAGCAGATAATAAGGGGTATTAGATGCTAGCCGGATCCTAACTTTTCTCTCTCCCGTTGGTATCTGCATTTCCGGTCTTCTTCTTCTGTATTCTCTATTACTCCCTCCGTTTTTTTTTTTTTTGGGTCAGTATTACTCCCTCCTTTCTAACTATAAGTTAATTAGACTTTTTTTTTGGAAAGTTTAAGGAAGCTAATTAAATTATTTTAGAGTATTTTTTTTTCCTTCAAACTAATTAATTTAACTAACAAACTAATATATAATCTAAAGATATATAACATATGAAATGTTTAAGTAACTTATTTAGTTTCCTTAATCTCTTTAAAGAAAGTCAACTATTATTATGATTAGATTTGGAGATAGTACTTTTGTATCCTTTGAAGCACTTGACTGTGAAGTTTTGGCTAAGGATATTAATTCTGAATATACAGAGGATTTCGCTTTTGTTATTAGTATTCGTGGTTCTTAGGTATCAACTAATAATTTTCACAAACCAATAAAAATAGTTAAAATTAATAAAGTTGCCTTACAATTTAAATAACTTTCAATATGACCTCTACTAATTGTATTAGAATTTAATATTATATTAATTATTACTCTCACCCATTACCTTTATTAATTATGGGTATCATAAAAAAAATAATTAATACGCTTAAAAAATAAATAAGTACCTTATAAAAAAAAATTAAATATAATTGTTAGTTGGTACCTTCTAATAAAATAATGATCAAAGGAAGTATTTATTATTTTTTATCGTGACAACATCTTTCACGTAACCGTTGGTTCAACCATGTGACACGTAACAATAATTTGTTCGATATGCAGCAAAAAAGAATAATAAACCTGAACCAGTTTGGAACAAACTTCAAGCGGGGAGGCGCGGCACACAAACCTCGAGAGACAAGCATGTAAGAAGCATATATGGGAGAATAGTGGCGGATGAGGAATTTTAATGACGGGGCGAAAATAAAATTTTACTCCTTCTACTCTTAATTATAAAACCGGGTTGACTTTTTTGGAGAGATTAAGGAATTTAAATAAGATTCTTAATTATATCATATGTTGTGTATATCGAGATTATATATTACTACCTCCGCTCCTAATTATAAGAGCTAGTTAACTTTCTTTAGAGAGATTAAGGAAGTTAAATAAGTTACTTAATCATTTTATATGTTGTGTATTTTTAAATTATATATTAGTTTTTTAGTTAAACTAATTAGTTTGAAGAAAAAATAAAAATAAAAATACTCTAAAGTAATTTAATTAGTTTCCTTAATCTATCCAAAAAAGTCAACTAGCTCTTATAATTAGAATGGGAGGGAGTAGTTTTTTAGTCAAACTAATTAGTTAAAAGAAAAAATAAAAATAAAAATACTCTAAAATAATCTAATTAACTTCCTTTAATCTTTTCAAAAAAGTTCACTTGGTCTTTGTTAGGAAATATGTTGTATTTATTAGGTATTAATTATGTATTGATTAGGTATTGATTATGTATTATTCGTAATTATGTTTAGGGATTCACACGTCTAATTGTCTGTCATTATAATTACGCGTCTGATTACGCGTCTTGTCTCTCTTGTATAAATTCACCTCTCTTATACATGAAAGAATATACTTTCCAGACTATATTTCTCTCTCTTTCTCTCTGGTTTAACATGGTATCAAAGCACAGTGCTCGTTTTTAGCGTCAATTTGGGTTTCGTCGGTCACACGGTGAGCTCGACGGTGTGTAACGAGAGAGAGAGGAGAGCAAAATCGAGTTCATTTTCCGACAGTTTTTGGACCGGGTTTGGTCCTTGTGTGGCCTCGTTACGATTTAGCGGTACGGTGTAGGCTGCTTGTTTTTTGTTGGGTTTGGCGATTTATTCTCTAGCCGTTCTTTGTTTTATTGGCTTCTTTGTAATATTCATCATTTGTGTGGATCTGATTCCTTGCTATGATCGACTCTAAACCAAGTACGCAACCGAGCTTGTCCTGTTTCAAATAAAATTGCTTGAACATAAATTGAACTTGACAAATTATTGATTTGGATCAAAACCATCCGTATGTATTTCTTGAGTATTGAGAAAGAGGGTCATTTGGTTGAAGCCTTTCGACGGATGACTCCAAAATGGCATGGACTGCGATGCCCGTCGTTCTTCTGATTCAGAATTCCATCGATGGAGACATCCTTCCTCGGGTTAGTCATTGCAATACGGTTAAGGAGCTTATTGACTACGGAGTTCTTGTATTCCGGAAGGGGAATATTACTAGGATGCATGAAGTTTGTAAAGGGTTCTACGAAAGTGACCAACACGGCCGTCCCTTGAAGAGTTTCTACACAGAGTTCAAAAAGATGTATGAGGAAATGCTAAGGTTAATGCCACCAACCACCGATCTTCAAGCGCAAATTGATAATATGGAAAAACTGGCCATGATGAGTTTCCTTACTGCTCTGGACCCTTCTTATGAGACTATTCGTTCTCAGATCTTGTCCAGCTCTGAACTTCCATCTCTTCGGGATGTGTATTCACGTGTGTTGCGTGCGGCCAAACGGTATGGTCCACCCAACCTCTCAATCTAATACCAGTGCTTTAGCTGGTCAGGGCCCGACAAATGCTAGAAATCCGGGTATTTCACGGTCAGGTCCTTCTTACGGAGGTGGTACTTCTGCACCCAAAAACCCTAGTGGTGGGATTATTTGCTACTATTGTAAGGAACCTGGTCATACAAAAAGATATTGTCGTAAGTTGCAACGAAGCAGCCACGTAGTGGATCTGCTCATATGGCCCAGATATCTGACAATACTTCTGAGGATTCGACTGCACTTGCTACAGGTAACTCTGACTCGTGCCTTGCTACTTCTTCCTCAAAATGGATCATCGATTCCGGTGCCACTGATCATATGACAGGTAACCATCATTTGTTCTCTTCATATGTACCGTATGCCAACCCGTCGTCCATCACAATTGCAAATGGCTCTTACTCCGTGTTCTAGGGTTGGGCCTTTGTTCACCCTACTCCGTCTGTTTCCTTATCATCGTCCTTAATGTTCTGATCTTGCTTTTAACCTTTTATCCCCTAGCAAGCTTACTCGTCACTTAAATTGTTTCATCTCACTTTTCCCACGACCATTGTTTAATTCGGGATCTTACGAAGCGGATTATTGGTAAGGGGTACGAATCGCGGTCATTACTTCCTTGAGGATCGGGTGCCGCGTTCCGTTGCTTGCTCACGGTGGTTCTTCTCCTTTTGCCATTCATTGTCGGTTGGGACATGTTCCTTTGTCGTCTTTAAAGAGGTTGTATCCTCAATTTCATCATATGTCTTCCTTAGAGTGTGAGTCGTGTCAGTTTGCAAAACATCACCGTGTTCATCTGGCACCTCGCGTCAATAAAAGGGCTGCGTCCCCGTTTGATTTAGTTCATTCTGATATTTGGGGTCCTTGTCATGTTGAGTCCAAATCTGGTTTTCGGTACTTTGTTACCTTTGTTGATGATTTCTCTCGCACCACTTTGTTTGTATGTGATGAAAAATCGTTTGGAGTTGTTTTCTCACTTTAGCAATTTTTGTCTTTGAAATCAAAACTCAATTTGGTGTCACTATAAAAACATTACGAAGTGACAATGCTAAAGAATATTGTTCTACCCAATTTCAAAACTATATGCTCGAATGGCATGATTCATCGGTCCTCGTGTCCAGATACACCGGCTCAAAATGGTGTTCTTTGAAAGAAAAAACCGACACTTATTAGAAGTAGCTCGTGCTCTCATGTTTCAAATGAAAGTTCCAAAACCTTTACGGGCTGATCTTGTGTCTCGCCTACTTTCTTATTAATCGTATGTCTTCTCCGGTTCTTCGTGGCGATACTCCATACACCACCTTGTTCCCTTCCAAGTCCGTGTTTCCCATGGATCCAAAAATCTTTGGGTGTGTTTGCTTTGTTCGTGATGTTCGTCCCTTTGTTACCAAACTTGATCCCAAGTCTCTTAAATGTGTCTTTCTTGGATATTCTCGTGTTCGAGAAAGGTTATCGGTGCTATTCTCCTACTCTTCGTCGGTACCTTGTGTCTACCAATGTCACATTCCATGAGTCGACCCGTTCTTTCTAGTATCTTCTCCACCTCCATCCACTAACACCACGAGATGGTATTGATGATACCTTAGTTTATGAGGTTGATTACCACCCGGTGCGAGGCATCCGAGTTGGCCCCCGCTAAACCACCTTTGTTCATCATGATTATCGGAAGCGTCCTAAGGTGAGTAATGACAATCCCGGCAACCCCCGTACCCGCTTTGGCGTCGATCCAGTTACGTTGTCCCCATCCCGTCTCGTGAACAAGAAACGATTAGTGCTGATTCACTGTTCCTTCGATGACTTACCGGTGGCCCTCCAAAGGTAAACGTACTTGCGCCCACCCTATTTCCTCTTTTGTTTCCTATAACCATCTTTCCCCTCCATCATGTTCTTTCATAGCCTCCTTAGATTCTATAACGGTTCCTACTAAACTCAAAGCACGCCTTGGCCCATTCCGGTTGGTGTCTTTGCTGCTATGAAAGAAGAAATGATGGCCCTTGATAAAGCAGTACACTGGAATCTTGTTGATTTACCTCCTGGTAAGAAGGCTATTGGGTGCAAGTGGGTGTTCACGGTGAAAACCAAAGCGATGGAACCTTGGAACGTTTGAAGGCTCGGTTGGTTGCCAAAGTGTATGCTCAGACCTATGGTATTGACTATGAGGAAACTTTCTCTCCTGTAGCGAAATTGTCTGGGTTCATCAGCTGATGAAGGAGATTGGTATTACCACATCTCTGCCTGCGAAATTGTGGTGTGACAACAAAGCCGCTTTACACATAGCCTCAAATTCGGTGTTCCATGAACGGACAAAACACATTGAGATCGATTGTCACTTTGTGCGTGATAAAATCAAGGAAAACTTCATTTCTACGGGACATGTGAGGTCTAGCGATCAATTGGCCGATTCTTGACTAAAGCCCTAAATGGAACTCGAGTTGATTATCGTGTAACAAGTTGGGCATGATCAATATCTATACTCCAACTTGAGAGGGAGTGTTAGGAAATATTCTGTATTTATTAGGTATTAATTATGTATTGATTAGGTATTGTGTTAGGAAATATCTTGTATTTATTAGGTATTAATTATGTATTGATTAGGTATTGATTAGGTATTATTACGTAATTATGTTTAGGGATTCACACGTCTAATTGTATGCATCATTATAATTACGCGTCGATTACGCGTCTTGTATCTCTTGTATAAATTCACCTCTCTTATACATGAAAGAATATACTTTCCAGACTATATTTCTCTCTCTTTCTCTCTGGTTTAACAGTCTTATAGGATGTAAAAGAGCATATTATAAATAAAAATACTTGAGTATGTTGAAAACGAGTTTAAACGTCACCTATTTAACGGTATATATGTTTTATTTGTTAAAATCTTTGGGTTAAACATGATAGAGAAATACTATACACACACATACTGCTATATTTTTATGGGTGAAGGTGCATTTTTGCCAATATACTATTAGGGAAGGAGCATCCAGCATAAATATTAATTGTTTGTACCTTAAATGCAAAACAACAATTAGAAAGTGCTAAACTACACAATCCGTCGGTTTAAACAAGCAACGGATGTTAGATCTTGATGATGTGGCGAAGCTAAAACCAAAACGTGGCAAAAACATTTGACCGAGCCTTATTTTTGCAAAGTTGAACCTCTCGCTCTCTCTCTCTCTCTCTCTCCTTTTCTCGTGCCTCGAGCTCCGCAACCATGGAGAATCTTCCCGACGAATTCAAGCATTCGGGAGACGCACATGTTCTACCAAACCGAAGAGCTCAACGGGTATTTCACTCTCTTTAATAAACAATTATTATGTCCTGGATCGATCGATCGATCAAACTTAATTTTGTTCATGAACCGATTCTTCCCTAAAATTTCCTCTCAACTTGCCACGCATTTGGAGATTGGATGAGGCAATCTTCGGATACTACGATTTGAGCTCGCCGGACGGCAACTCTTTTTCGTCGACGGCTTCCAAGAACATCGTCTCGTAGAGGAATCGCCAGAAGAAACTCAACGAACGCCTCTTCGCTCTCGCGGTGGTTCCGAATATTAGCAAGGTAAAATTAGTTAGCTCACACAATGTTGGAAAAAAAAAAAAAAAAAAAGAACTCCGAACCCACACCACTACGAAATATTTAATTTATTCTTAATTTGGTAGCTAGTATGATTGAATCTGTTGACTAATTGAATTGATGTTGTTGCTGTTGTTGGTGGTGGTGGTGGTTTTGGTTGGGACGATTAAATTAAAGAACAGATGGATAAGGCATCGATATTGAAGGATGCGATTGAGTACATTCAAAACTTGCACGAACAAGAGAAGAGCATCAAAGCATAGATAATGGAGCTTGAATCTGGCAAGAACATGAACATGAACATGAACATGAACACGAACATGAATCAAAGGTGAAATCATCAGAAAAGGAAATCGCGATCCTGGAGAAAACTAGAGAGAGTAGAGCGAAAGGAAGAACACGAAACCCATCGGCGAAAGAAACAGAGGTCGGCGGGAAAATGGGGAGGAAAGAAACAGGGGGTGGTGGAGGTTTGCTTGCTCATTCTTTCTCTGTGGATCGTTCCATCTCTCTGAACCGTTCAATATCGTCACTCCTCGATCCGCTCCGACAACGGTAGCCAAGTGGTCAAGAAACCAAGCCACCGAAGTGGACCGCATGTGCTCCCGACCACGCATCCTGGTTCCTTTCGTTGCGCAGCCTTCACAAGGGCTTTGTCTCTCCTCGGTGGCTCCGTACTCTCCGAATGGCTCAACGCGTAGATCGGCGATGACAAATTCCATCGTGCGAATCGGTGGCGTTGGGGAGATCAGTGAAGAGTGCCTTGTCGGTGCCTTGATTCGCCGTCGTTGCATCAAAGCAAAGGAGGTGTACCGATTTCCAGCCTCATGTCCAAATGTTTCGACACAACTTGCCACGTTTTGGTTTTAGGTTCACCATTTCAGCATTTAACGTCCGTTACTTGCTTTCACTAACGGGATTGTGTATTTTAGCACTTTCTAATTGTTGTTTTGCATTTAAGGTACCAACAATTAATATTTGTGCTGGATGCTCCTTCCCTAATAGTATGTTGGCAAAAATGCACCTTCACCCAATTTTTATCTGAAACATTAAACATGTATACATTATTTCAAGCTTTGGTTTGACATGACTGAGAAGGGACGTCTAAGGAAATATATAAATGTACAGCATTAGGTTGTGTTATTCACGTTTCTGCGACTGAACACACTGCTAATAGCTCAACACCCATCCTCCTCAACTTCCCTCTTCGTCCCCATAAATATAATTTTTTTTAAAAAAAATTAGGGGGGCGGGGGCCACCCCTAGCCCCCTCCCTCCGCCCCGTGGGAGAAGCACCTAATGTAAACCCCTGAGCATCGCATCTGAATCATTGGTATTGTATTGACTTGCATATCTTAGTGTATAAGAAGAAAAGAGGAAGAAGAAAATAGTTATAATGTTTTCAAGACATGTGTAATACTTTTCTTTAAGTTTGATTTATTCATACTGATATCTATCTTATAAAATACAATTTAGATTGAAGGGCGAATTTATTGTGAGATACAACGAAGTCTTGAGTATAGATCTCACTCCCAAACTTAAGTCAAGCCAATAAAGGCTTTTAGAAAGTGTTAATTTTATTTTATCTTTGTGTGCACTAAAAGACAAAGCCAATAATTTTGATCTCGTATTATTGTATGATTTCTAATATTTTGTATATCATATCACTAACGAAGTTATGATGCGAGGTATTTATAGATAATGAAGTAATATCTTGAAGTGATGCCTCTTGAAACAAGATATCTTCAATTAAAAGTTGTAATCATATATATGTTATATTCATGAGCCCTCATGAACCGACATAACTTAAATAACTAGTAGATATTTAAAATAATGTTTCCATGAAGAGTTACATATACATCTTAATAATATGTAGGATTTTCTTAAAAGACCAAGATAATATTTTTTTTAAGAACCATTAGTTATAACCTTTAATAGGTGTCTCTAGAAATTAAGGAGCACATAACTTTAATAATCTTTTGTCTTATAACTCTCCATACACAACTCCTCATCACTTAAGATATGACTTTTCAACATACCATATATAAGCGAGGAGTTGATGAAACGGATCGAGCCCGTCACGAATGCATCTCCGGCCAATTCTAACTCTGCACGGTTACACACACTCGTCCGATCATCTCTTCAGTATTTAACAATGGTTGACGCTCCTCAGCTTCATAACGTCAGTACGTACGTAGTAGCTCACCAAATTAAATTCCAATTTCAAAGCTTCATCACCAACAATAGAATGGCTCCTGATGATTATTCTGCAAATCACCTCTGGTGTGAGGAAGTCTTCGACCGTGATGCTAAATGGTCCTTTGTCGTCAATCGCTTTTGCAATCTTCTCTTCTTTTAAAACGCTTCTTCCAAACAATCACATTAATCGATCTGTGGTTTACACTCATTCGTTTGGTTTTCTTATCGATCAGGATATAGTCCTCTTAGACACCCGTTATTCTGGCAAGGTTCGGAATAGCTTCCTTCAATCTCTTTCTAAACTTCGGATTATGACAGAATTATTCACTATCTCTGTTTTTATTATTGCAAACAAAATTTATTAGGTGCTGATGATTGAAATTGATGAATGTTCATCCCGCCCTCTTATGCCAGCTCTTAGTAAGATTAAGTTGTATACTTGTATATATCGATTTAAACATATTCAACCACACTTTTATTTTTCGTTATTATACGAGTTCAACAATCATAGCCATAGGCAGCTCATATAAAACAATTCACTCAAGGACGCACGCATGCGCTATCAGATACATACATATTCATATATATATTATCTTCATAATTTAGCGTCCAGATTGCAAGTTTAACGTAACCGAGGATTATTACGCTTCATTCTTCGTGTGTTTTTGTTGCTGTTGGTGTTATGTGGAAGCCCCAAAACTGTGTTTATAATGGGAGGTGGCGCAGGGTCTGCTGTGACAGAAGTGCTGAAACACAAGTCACTGGAGAGAGTGATCACGTGTGATATAGACCAGGTTACTACTGAATTATATTCCCTCCTCGGCCGTCCATCTAATCACAAGTGTTGTTGAATAATCTTTGGATGGAGGTGTTAACAGTTCAAAATTGAACGTTCTCGTTTTTTGCATGGCCATCCATCTAATTCTGTCCTTTAATTTGCTTTATTTATCCCTGACCATTCTTTGTGCCCATCACCGTTAAATTAATTTTGGATGGTGCGAATTTAATTTAATTTTTATTTTAATACATGTAAAATTTAAAATAAATATAATCTTACAACTATCTTTTTTCATAAAAATGATTTTTTTTTTTTAAAACATAAATTTGAAATTTGGACCGAATAGTTAAGATCCCATTTATTTTAGTAATGAGTACCAAATGCTGACTGCCATTAGTTAATACATACTACTACGGAGTACTTATCCATTGCTTCTGAAGAATTATTTACACCTATCCATCTAGTTATTTATTTTCAAAATTCGTGAGGCTAAAATATTTATATAAACTTTGCATATATTGAAGGGCTGAATTAGAGAAGAGAAACGAGAAGTATGATATCATTGTTGGAGACTTAGCAGATCCCGTTGAAGGAGGACCCTCCTACCATCTGTATACTAAATCTTTCTATGAGAAAAACACTAAAGCTCAAGCTTAGTGAGAGAGGCATTTTTGTGAATCAGGTAGGTAGGTTATTAGGAATAATAAGACCCTTTAATTATTTAATTTGGCGAGAAGATTTAGCAAATGATAACGTTCAATAAACTATCATCTCTCTAGGTTGAACCTGCTGGCATCGGCTCCCACAGGGACGTCTTCACCTCCATGGCTCCATCTATAATACAATCAAACAGGTAATTAATCTGATTCCAAACTCTCTGTCAGCTGTTAAGTTTATTCTGACACGTCAATAAATAGCGAAGTTTCAAGCATTTAATTAAAATCAATATAATTTTTTTCCCTTTATATGTTCTGCTTCTTTTCTGCAGAAGTGATGCCATGCACAGCTCACGTGCCATCTTTTGTTGATACCTGGGGATGGGTTATGGTATATGCTTGAAGATAGTTTTGCTGTAATATAATTGGGAATATAGTTTAGCTAGGTTAAAAGTTAAGTACAGCCAAGATTATTCATATTTATATGAATCTCTATACTTTCTCTTAGGCTTCGGACCATCCATTCTTGATTGGTGCTGAGGAAATGGACAAAAGAATTGTGGAAAGGATAGATGGGGAACTACTCTGATCTATCTAAATGGCGCCTGGTTTCACTCCTCTACCATCATGAATAAGACTCTCTCTCAATCGTGGGTTAATTTTTCTGTCAACTCACAGTCAAAGTCTATTTCTATGCAGACATTGAAAATTTCACGTTCCATATCTTTTTATGGACCTGATGTTAATTACTTCCAATTTACAAACAAAATAGTAACTTGGAAGGCCTTTGCTGGGCCAAAGTAATTGTTATATGAACATTGTGGTGATAAACATCACCATTATGTAAGTCAAAGGATTTTAACATGAACGGTTTGTTTTTTTCAGGTTTCTGAATGAAACTCACGTGTACACTGAAGAGGATGCTAGGTTCATTCATGGTGGACGTGGTTGATTTAGCCAAGCGTGACCGAGGTCTTGCACCACGTGGTCATTACATAAACTCAAACATGTTTTAACACTTATAAAATGGATGGTCAAACCCCTCACAGGTCTTATGGACATTGCCAATTTCACTCGATAGCTGGGACGAGGACCATATCATCATTAGTTGTCGTCGTCGTCGTTGTTTGCGTGACTTTGTTATTGTCACCGTCTCTTCCGATCGACATGTTTTGACTATGCCTCAAGTAAGAAAGCCTCTTTTGGTATCTGCCATTCAAGTTACAACTAATTTTCTTGATTGACCTAAACAAAGCCTTCATAGCAGTCTATCCAAACTTGGTAATAATAACAAAAAAAAAACGCATCTACGTATAGCCAGATACACCCATTATGCTGCTAACCAAACACTTCCGCTATACAGCTAGTTTATTTTACTACTGTATGTCCTCAAGCTTTTTGCTCTCTTCATGTAGCTGAGTTGTTTGAAGCACGAGAGAGAGTTAGCGAGTGATATATTTTTATATATTAAATGAATTAATGAAGGACAACTGGTACAGATCAAACGATAATCCTTTTAAGATAATGCAGCATGATGATGTCATCTGAAATGAAATGAGCTAATGATCCCCGTGTAGAAGACAATTAGGGCACGACCACTTTGTACTACACATTGTGCTGTTTAAGACCAGAGAGGGCAGCGTAATCATTGCCTTTGCTCTATTCAATATTTCTGATATTCCTTCTGATTCTTCAAAGAAGATGACGAGTAATTAACCATTCCGAATTGGTCAAACATATACGGCGCATGTGATTCTGTTTTTTGGGCTGCCTTTTACTGTGTGTCAGCTCCATCACCTACTATGATTCTTCCCAGCTATGATGCCCCCGTTTGGATCAGGAAAATCGGACGAATGAAATGGAAAATCCGAATTTTTCTAGTGGCGGTGTCTGTTTGGCAGGTCAGTTCTATTTTGACGATTTTGCTTTATATATATGAATTTGGCGGCTCTCCATTTTTAGTAGGAACCAAATTTTAATCGGTGTCTGAAATGGACAAAAGACTTAATATCCTCGTAAAATGTAATAAAAACTGGGTGCGCTGTCAACTGAAGGGAGAATGATAAACTAGAAGGGAAGAGGAAAATGTAAACTGAGAAAATTGTAAAAGTATTTCATTGCATTGATACGAGTACAGGGCTCAGTTATATATTCTGAATAAGACTGGACACGTCACTGTGTAAGACTACAGCTGTAGTGACATCGGGACAGCTGTGCTAGTAATGTTAACATCCACCCTACTGATATGAAACAATCAACAAAAAAACTGTGAACTATGTAGTATGCTCATGTGACACAATCACATTATGAACTACTGAGTCTATGACGTTGAGCTTGTCACGAAGATAAGAAAAAAGAGTGTTTGCTAATGGTTTAGTAAGAACATTAGCAATCTGATCTGCAACTGGTACATATTTGACATGAACAACCCCATCAGCAACCTTTTCTCTAATAAAGTGTAAGTCCAATTCAACATGTTTGGTCTTGGCACGTAAAAGTGGGTTAGCTGCTAGAGAAACTGTATTGGAGTTGTCACACCAGATGGTAGGGGTGCCAGTCAATGAGATCGACATTTCTTTTATGAGAGCAACCAACCAAAGCACCTCCTGAACTGCATCAGCCACACTGCGATACTAAGCTTCAGTGGAGTGGCGGGAGACGACTTGTTGTTTTTTTGAGGACCAAGCAATAGGATTGGTGCCTAAGTAAGCATAGAAGCCACTCACTGACCGCCTATCATCAGGATCATTCCCGAGCTGCATCAGAGAAAATCTTGAGAGTAAACAAACCACAAGGGCGAATATTGAGACTAAAATGACTGGTGCGATTGAGATAGCCCAAAAGACGTTGGACACATTCCAATGTTGTTGCAATGGTTGATGCATGAACCTGCTCAACGTGTTGACTGTGAACTGGATATCAGGATGTGTAAGGCAGACTTATTGAAGAGCACCAACTATGTTGCGATAAATGGAGGGATCACCCATCAGTTTTCCTCCCTTCTTTTGCGACAGGACCAGTTTGGAGTCCATGGGGGTGGAAAACGTTGTAGCAGTAACCAAATTTGTTTTCTTGAGCAGCTCATGGATATAATTATTCTGGGAGAGCAGTAAACCAGTAGGTGTGCGAGTGAACTCAACACCCAAGAAGTATGAGACATCACCCATGTCCTTTAGCGAGAACATAGCACTCATGGACTGAATGAGAGACTGAACCTGTTTCTCATCACTACCAGTGATGAGCAAATCATCAACATAGATGATTAAGTAAGTCACAGATGAAGCCATACGATGGATGAACAAGCAGGGATCAGCTTTAGACTGATCAAATTGAAGGGTGCTCAGAGTATGGCAAAAGGTGTGAAACCAACGCGAGGTGCCTGCTTTAACCCAAAGATGGCCTTCTTAACCCATAGATGGCCTTCTTGAGTCTGCAGACAAAAGGTGACCCAAGGGAAGAGGACTGGACAAAACCCGGAGGCTGATCCATGTATACCTCCTCTTGAAGTGTGCCATTGAGGAAGGCATTATTAAAGTCAACCTGATGAAGTTTCCACGCATGAGTAACAGCTAGTATGAGTAAGATACGAACAATGGGAGGCTTAACCACTGGGCTAAAAGTGTCGGTGTAATCAGCCCCTATTTCTTGAGAGTATCCTTTTGCAACCAAACAACCTTTATAGCGTATGACAGAACCACTAGCATTAAACTTCTTTTTGAAAAGCCACTTACACCCAATGGTGCGACGGTCAGAAGGGAGGGGAACTAAATCCCAAGAGCCAAATTTGATTAAAGCATTATATTCATCCTTGGCTGCCTGTGCCCAATGAGGGTCAGCGAGAGAATCAGCAATGGTGGTAGGGGTGTAATCGGGAGTGGTAGTCAGGAAGGTAAAGGATTTAGGCTTAGAGATGCCATGTTTGGCACGAGTGATCATAGGATGAGTGTTGGTGGGGGCGGTGAGAGGGGAGGGGCCAGGAGAGATAGATGATGGGGAAGGCACATAGAGGGAAACAGGTGAGGGAGGTTGTGGTAAGGCAGGAGAAGGAGATGGTGGGAGAGGAGTGGGAGGGCTGAAAGATGGAGGGTTAAGGGAAGCAGAGGTACCTGAGATGGCAGTGGTGGAACGACGTGGAAACTGATGCTTATCAAAGAGAACATGTCTAGACACATAGACACGACCAGTTTGCACTTCAAGACATTTGTAACCACAATGATTTGAACTGTATCCAAGGAAGATGCATGGAGTGGATCTGTATTGTAACTTATGCCGATTATAGTCCCGTAAGTAAGGATAACACAAGCACCCAAATACTCTAAGGATGGAGTAATCTAGCTTGGAGCCATGCAATTTAGCATAAGGAACAGCACCACCAAGAGCTTGTGTGGGAAGTCAACAAATGATATATAGTAAGCATATCCATTAATCAAGAAAACGGCGTGTGGTGCATTATAAAGGTCTTGGGTTAAGGGTTAGTGGGTCGACGGAGGGAGAGGTGAGATATAGAAAAATGAAAAATAATTTAATTTCTTATCATACCATCTAAAAGGAAGCTTGTGTATTTTCCCATTTTAAGAGAACAAGCATTACAAGAAGTAAAAGTGGACATGGCCTTATAAAAATAAATAACAACGGGTATTTGATTATGCTTTATAGGCTTCCTATAGCCTTACAGAATGAACCAGATCCATAGCGGGATGACCAAGACTAATATTTCCTAATAATCGCTCTCTCTCTCTCACGTCTCCATTCTCATCTTTATTACTATCCCTCCATATCATATGGATCTTTAATAGTGACTTTAGAAACGCCACGGTGAAACAAGAGAGGAAAATACTTTGAGTGTACACAACTAACGGGAGGACCCGGGTAACTCGTAACTCGGGGCGGGGACGTTCACAAACATTGGTACTCTTGGTTGTTAGGTAGGTGGAGAATGGAGCGGGATGGTGCCACATATCAATAGTGACTTTAGAAACAGAAGAGGAAAATACTTCAGCAGGTACACAACTAACGGGAGGAGCAGGACGAACTCTTGGTTGTTGAGGCTGGTGGAGAGGCTGAATCGTCTGAAGCTCAAAACATGAGTCATAAGGAAGTCAAAAATAGAAAACTAGAGCTCATTCCAAAAGTACAATAAAAGTACTTTTTCATCTCATCACAAAACCATACCTTGACTACTGGCAGCATTTTCAATCACATCCTCTATTTCTTTTCTAATTGCAAGAGTCACAAATTTACTCTAAACTAAATTAAAGTGGGCATTCACCTTCGCGGCGAAGCTATCCATCAAAGTATAAATAGACGCAACCTCATGATCAACATGCTTCTGCAAATTATCCATCCTCCTAATATCTTGACTTATTTCAAAATCAATACCTTTAACTTTCTTAATGATCTCATCAATTTCTTTAGAATATTCAGTATATATTAGTTCTTCCTCTTCAGCTACGTGGTTAGAATTCGCCAACACAAGTGATTGCAGATTGTCATCTTCCATTCTGGGTAGAAACAAGTTAGATACACGATACACAAAAAACATCCTATGATCAAGGGTTCTGCCAACATAACATTATCTATATTTATAAATTATTTGAGAAACTTTCACAAAATCTCTGACTTCCTGTAAATTGTTCAAGACATTAACAATTTTCCAAACAAAACAAAATAATTCCAACCATGAATTTATGTGAATTATTCATTATATCACATTATATGTGTTCTATAATTGGTCTTGAATTTATGTGTAATGGTTCAAGGACTTTACGTGGCTGAATTTATGTGTAATGGTGATTTGAAAGTAATGGTAAAATACAAATAAATAATAACCAACAATTATAAACCAAAACAAGATAAATTTTTCACTAAATATAAATTCTTATAGTACTACTCAATCCACAAAACTAACATTTAAATGTTGCATTTGTTGGTTATGATTAGTTTTGATGATGTCTTATATAGATGACATTATTGAAAGCAAAAAGATTGAGTAATATATTGAGTAATATAGTTATCTCCTATATTGACTAACTACTATGTTTAATGTAGATTAGTTCAAGTTGAATCATAGAGATTAATCAAGAAGAAGAGGATATATTGAAGAAGGTATAACTTGCTAAGAATGATGAGTCCAAGTTGAATGACAAAGAATGATCAAGAGAAGAGAAGAAAGAAAGAGTTGGATTATGAAGAATAATCAAGATGAGCAGATTAAAGAAGGAAGAACTTGTTGAATGGAATGAGAATATAATTATTCAAGTTCTTATATTGATGCTAGAAGGCTCCAAGATCATATGGAAGTTCGAATAGCTCAATTCATAATTAAAACAAGCAAAAATGAGGTTCTGGATGAGAAAACTCGAGGTAAGGACTCAAACCTCGAGTTTTGAGTGTCTTCAGCATCTTTGGCATCTCCGGACTAGGAAACCTCGAGGTTTCACATCAAACCTCGAGTTTTCAGCACTGATCAGCAACCCTGGTCTGCTCTGTTTCACGTTCAGCTTGGGCGAGGTCTGGTAATTCAATGATATCTCTCAAACCAGACATCCGATTGAGGTGAAACCAGTGGAATATGAAAATAGGCTTCCAATGCGTCATTTTGATATAAAATTCAAGCTCAAAGGAGCTCAAATCAAGAAGCTATGAATTGTGGAAGTTGACTGTGAAATTCACGTCATACAGCAGACCAAGCTGTAATGTTTTGAGTGTAACTCACAAACTACAAATCGGATTGAGTTGAAATCGGTGGCATATGAAGGTAGACTCAAAAGGTTTTCCATCAATATTTGAACGGATGAAAACGGAGTTCAGACCAAGGAGATATGACCTTCAAAATTTGACAGTCAGTTCAGGACGTTGCAAAAACGCTGGTCAAGAACAGCCTTCATTCATCGGATGATAACGAACATAATACAATGAGTTTGGAGCTGATTCTTCTTGCATTGGATTCTTACCTCGAACTTGGACATGTAAACTTGAGTTTGAGATTGGCCAAGAATTTTCCAAGTTTTCTGAACTGAGCAAAACCGCCGGTTTTCAGAGAAAACTCAAGGTTTCATCACACAGAGACTTCTAAGCATTTTCTGGAAAATGCAAAACTTGAGGTTTATGGTAAAACCTTGAGGTTTTGCCTTACGAGAGAGTCTCCTAAGTTTTGAACACTTGTCTAAAACCTCAGTTTTTGTTTTAACATGAAAATTCCAGGTTTTCACAAGTTTTTTGAAACCTCGAGGTTTGATAAGAAACCTTGAGGTTTTGACTTGCCAGAGAAAACTCGTTTTAGCCAGTTTCTCAAAACCTCCAGTTTTGTGGAAAACCTTCAATTTTGAGTCAAGTACAGTTTTCTCAAAGTTCTCACAATTAAGTGAAAACTTGAGGTTTGTCCAGGCAGAGGGCATCTGTGTTTTCTCAGTTTTCAAAACCTCCAGTTTTCTGTTTTGGCGCAAAAACTCAAAGTTTTCACATTTGAGTGAAAACTCGAGGTTTGGTGGGAAACCTCGAGGTTTTGGCAACCAGAGAGCACACGTCTTTTCTCTAATTTGAAAACCTCCAGTTTTGGATGAAAACCTCCATTTTCATGTTTTGGGCTTAAATCGATTTTACATGCTACAGTCCAAACCTCGAGGTTTGAGAACAAACCTCAAGGTTTCATCGCAGATGCAGAAATTCAAATTTGACGAATTTGTAAAACCTTCTTGTTTGATCTTAATACTTCCTATCATTATTCTCTAATGCTCATATATATGTTTAACCACTTTGTTAGTGAGTTTCAGATAAATTAGAGAATGTTTATTGAAGGTTTAAAGCAAAAGTAAAAGTGATGTCAGCACATTAAATGCAAAACCCAGAAAGTTGCATACTTTTGGGTAATCCGTCTGCACACGTTTAACAAAGGATTAAAGATTGTTTTCCACATCCAGCAGCTGCTATTCCAACGGATTTATTTTCAAGAAGTCAACTCTGAACTTCTGCACAGCTGGATTAAGTGAAGATTAGAGAGAGAAGAAGACAAAACCTTAACCACAACCTTGTCTAATGAAGGCAACGGTTATATTGAAGATTACAACGGTCATATATTGAACTATACCTATAAAAGAAGAAGCATTCAAGGTTGATGACAGAGAGCTTGCACTATCAAGATGCCAACATTCTGAATTCACATCTTTCTTATACACACTATGTTTTTCAATGCTTACATAGTTCATCAAAGAGAGTGAAATTATTTGTAATGCACTTCAGTGTTTATCTTATTCACTTCTGAGAGAGAAGATTTATTATAAACATTCTATCTGTTTATTTGAGAGTTACTCAAGATTGGGTGATCTTGAGAGGGAAATAGATTGTATCCTTACAGTGTGTAAGGGGGAGTATCTCAGTGAGAGATTTGGCTTCACAAGTGCTTGGGTGAACTTGTGGTTTGTAAAGGCTTCTCTTGTGTCCGGATTAAACAAGAGGATAGTGGATTGAAAATCTCAAGTGGAACTTGAGGACTGGACGTAGGTCAAAGATTGAACTGAATCAGGATAAATCTCAGTTTCCATATTATCTTCCCTTATCTTTTATGTTTCTAGTATATATGTTTGAATGACTATCTATTGCTTTATAACTCTTTACTGTCATACAAACTGGTTTTACTAAGTTGCAAAAAGATTTTCAAAGTTCCTAAATTTTTATACTTCACCCAATTCACCCCTCTTAAGTTCACCGGTTCTACAAAAGATTCCACCAACTTCAAAACAAAATTTAAGGATCGTTTGCCAAAGGAAAAAAATACCAATCTAAAATTGTTACAAACAACAGAGAACACCTTGTAACAAAAAAAATTGAAATCACAATTAGGTCCCAACGAATACCTTATTTCATTAAGTAATAAGCATGGTTTTGAAACCCGGACCGGACCGACCGGTTCAGACCGGAAACCGTCGAACCGGCCTAGGAACCGGTCCGAGTGAGGGCTTAAACCGGAGTCCCGAGTTAACCCGGAGTTGACTCGATCAACTCGGCCTGAACCGGCCGAGTTGGCCGAGTCAAAGTAAAGATGGCTTTTTTTTTCAAAAAAAACATCGATTGAACCAAAAAAAGGAGAACGAGAAGGAGGGAGAGTGTCGGCGGTGGGCGGCGGGGTTTCATACCTTCGACGGTGAGAAAAGAGCAAGTGGAGTAGGTGATGGAGAAAGAAGAAGGTGAAGGTGGGAAGACCTCGTGGATGTCGGCGGTGGGTTACTCTATGGCCGAGACACAGAAGGAGAAGGAGGACAGAGGAGAGAGAGAGATCTGAAGCGCTTCTCAATATTCTCCACCAATGAGGAAGACGCCGGCGATGGAGATCAGAAGAATATGGACAGATGGTAGAGCCACCGTTGGAACTGCCATGAGAAGAGAGAGCTATCATATTTGGATGGTCGCCGATGGTAAAGAAAGAGAACGGCATTAGAGGGTGTAAGAGGAAAATATTAGGGTTGAGAAGAAATTAGGTTCCCGATGAGCTCTGTACCTTTGTGATACTTTAATTTTCGTATGCTAAAATCAGTCAAATCACAGCCACGCGTTTGGATGGTCCGCCTCTTCTTTTTTTGCTCGAAGATGGTCCGCCTCTTCACAACTTGGTACCAGTATAAGATTTGATTTTTGTTTTTTTTTGTTCAAAATATAAGATTTGATTTGATGCTATAGGATTTGGGCCACCTATACGTACATTGTGCGGTTGGCATGGAGATAATTGCACCAATGGCCACAAAACCAATGTTAAAAAAATCAATATAATAAACATAATATTACACATCTCACATCACATCTTATATTTTGACTATAAAATATTTTTTATTATTATAATATGAACACATATTATCTATTTTAATTAATTTATTTTTTTAATTAATACCGGTTTGACTCGGTCGACTGACTGTCCGACCCATCGACCCTTAACCCGAGTACCCGACCGGTTCAATGACCGGTCCGGGTTTAAGAACCTTGGTAATAAGAGAACAAGTGGAACATCTTGTAACCAAAAAAAAATTACAATTAGGTCCCAACGAATACCTTATTTCATTAAGTTATAAGAGAACAAGTGGAAGTCATAAACTTTCTTATATACAAAAACTTATTTTCTAACAAAAACACCACCGAGAAAAGCACATAAGCACAAAATTATCCAAAAGGCAAAAATACCAAGCTAAAATTGTTACAAACAAAAGAGAACACCTTGTAACACAAGCCAATGCTGCAACTAGGGTTTTAGAATGAAATCCAGCATGATGATGATGGAAAAAAATCGTTGATAATTATTTCATTCGAGATTCATATAAGGAAAGATCTCCTACACAACTTATCATACGTTTAACACAGGATTTTTTGTCAAACTATTACATAACAGATAACAGTTTAAAAAAATTCAGTTAGTTACATAATTTGTTATGATTTGTTTATTTGATAAGTTGTAACTATGGTTCAGTTGTAAATAAGTAACTAAAGCATTTAGATGTGAACTAATAAATTCATTCATAATAGAGGAAAACAATTCATTCAAATAGGAGTACATTCAATCAAATATTAGTGCTCTTCTTTTTCTTGTTTAAAAGTTCCTCACAGATGAGGTTTTGTCAAACTATTACATAACAGATGAGGTTTGCTTATCGAACACAAGCTAATGCTGCAACTAGGGTTTTAGAATGAAATCCAGCATAAGGAGCCCATAAAAACATCGCCGATAATTATTGTTTAGGACGGGAGTTTTTGTCAAACTATTACATAACGAGATGAGGTTTTCGGTTTTCCTTCGAAAATCTAATTAAGGAAAACAAATTTGAAGTTTCAGACAATTTCTCAGGAGCCGACTATATATTCATTTTAGTTAATGCTAAAACAATAGCTCCTTCTTATCCAAACAGGAGGAAAAAAATACTCCCTAGCAAGTCTCTCTTCCTCCACCCACAACAAGGCTATTCAGTAACCAAGCCTCTCCTCCTCCACCTCCACAACAAGGCTATTTAGTAACCAAGGATTTCAGGGCTCTGTCACAATATTCAGGGAAAAAAAATACCTGAAGCCTGAAGAGCGAGAAATCGACGACGATGCAGTGAAGAAGAATGAAGTTGGTCGGACGGTGGTCGGACGTCGCCACGTCGGAGACTCGAAGGAAGAGGGAGACTGTCAGACTGAGGATGGAGTGCACTCAGAGTCGGAGCAGAGTGGATCCGTGGAGGAAGAAGAGTGATGGACTATTGGACTGAACTCTGAAGGCTGAACTAGCGTGGCGTGTCGAGGAAGTTGAGACTTGAGATTGAGTCACTGAGAGAGATGAGGGAAAAATGTAAAAAACAAAAACAAAAGGAGAGTGAGGGTGAAATTAATAAGGTTCTGAGAATTGGACCGGTCATTGAACCGTAGGGTTCTTTTGGGTTAAGGGTCAGTGGGTCAAACCGGAGTCGACCGGTATTAATTAAAAAATATAATTTAATTAACATAGGTAAAAATATTTATATTTTAATAATAAAAATATTTTATATTAACATGTGAGATGTGTAATATTATATTAATTTTTTCTTTTGAAAAAAAAAATAACACACCTTTTGGGCTTGCAAATTGTCAGATTTTTGAAGGTTCTGAAACCCGGACCGCTCATTGAATCGATGGGAGTACTGAGTTAAGGGTCAGTGGGTTAGACCGGAGTCAAACCGGTGTTAATTAAAAATATGATTTAATTAAATAGGTAAAATTATTTATATTTTAATTAAAAAATATTTAGTGATCGAAAGTATACAATGTGATAATATAACCTTGGAAATATGAGAAGATGTACAGGGTGATCGGATTTTGTGTGGCTAAAAAGTAAGAGAAGATGTTGAAAAAAAAAGGAAGTAAAAATTGATCATGGGCTTGCTTCACGTGGCTAAGTAGCGAAGTGCGTTTTGTATTTAATTTATTTGAACAAAAAATAAATAGGCTTCTTGAGCCATGCGTCTTCCAGCCTTCGACATGACATGTGTCAAATACTTCTTTTAAACTTTTAAACTGTACCTTCATCTCTCTCCTCACTAACTCCCCCTCAGATGTTCCGACTTCCGATCAGTTCCTCTATCTTTCTTCATTGCAAATCTCACTGAAACAAATCTCCGTCTTCTGACTACTGGTAGCATTTTCAATCATACCCTCTATTTCTTTTCTAATCGCAAGAGTCACAAATTTACTCGCAACTAAATTAAAGTGGGCATTCACCTCCGCGGCGAAGCTATCCATCAAATTATAAATAGATGCAACCTCATGATCAACGTGCTTCTGCAGATTATCCATCCTTCTAATATCTTGACTTATTTCAAAATCAATATCTTCAACTTTCTTAATGATCTCATCAATTTCTTTAGAATATTCGGTATATATTAGTTCTTCCTCTTCAGCTACGTGGTCAGAATTCACTAACACAAGTGATTGCAGACTGTTATCTTCCATTCTGGGTAGAAACAAGTTAGATACACAAAAAAAAAAAAAAAAAAAAAAAAAATCCTATGAAACAAGTTAGATACACGATACACAAAAAACATCCTATGATCAAGGGTTCTGCCAACATAGCGTTATCTATATTTATAAATTATTTGAGGAACTTTCACAAAATCTCTAACTTCCTGTAAATTGTTTAAGACATTGACAATTTTCCAAACAAAACAAAATAATTCCAACCATGAATTTATGTGAATTATTCATTATATTTATGTGAATTATTCATTATATCACATTATATGTGTTCTATAATTGGTCTTGAATTTATGTGTAATGGTTCAAGGACTTTACGTGGCCGAATTTATGTGTAATGGTGATTTGAAAGTAATGGTAAAATACAAATAAATAATAACCGACAATTATAAACCAAAACAAGATAAATTTGTCACTAAATATAAATTCTTATAGTACTACTCAATCCATCAAACTAACATTTAAATGTTGCATTTCACCAACTTCAAAACAAAATTTAAGGATCGTTTGCCAAAGGAAAAAATACCAATCTAAAATTGTTGTGTTACAACAGAGAACACCTTGTAACCAAAAAAAAAAAAAAAAAAAAAAAAAATTGAAATCACAATTAGGTCCCAATGAATACCTTATTTCATTAAGTAATAAGAGAACAAGTGGAACACCTTGTAACCAAAAAAAAAATTACAATTAGGTCCCAACGAATACCTTATTTCATTAAGTTATAAGAGAACAAGTGGAAGTCATAAACTTTCTTATATACAAAAACTTATTTTCTAACAAAAACACCACCACAAAAGCACATAAGCACAAAATTATCCAAAAGGCAAAAATACCAATCTAAAATTGTTGCAAACAAAAGAGAACACCTTGTAACACAAGCCAATGCTGCAACTAGAGTTTTAGAATGAAATCCAGCATGATGATGATGGAAAAAACATCGCTGATAATTATTTCATTCGAGATTCATATAAGGAAAGATCTCCTACACAACTTTTCAGGAAAGATCTCCTACACAACTTATCATACATTTAGCACATGAGTTTTTGTCAAACTATTACATAACAGATAACAGTTTAAAAAAATTCAGTTAGTTACATAATTTGTTATGATTTGTTTATTTGATAAGTTGTAACTATGGTTCAGTTGTAAACAAGTAACTAAAGCATTTAGATGTGAACTAATAAATTCATTCATAATAGAGGAAAACAATTCATTCAAATATGAGTACATTCAATCAAATATTAGTGCTCTTCTTTTTCTTGTTTAAAAGTTCCTCACAATTCTCAAGTTTTTTCATATACAAATCAAGATAGTCTTTGCAGTCACGAGACATGGTTTCCAGGTTAGCCTCAAAATGTGAAATCGACAAATCAAATTCTCTACGCTTCCAGCACATCTTATTGGCACAATAACCTGATTCACTACTAATACCATCAATTCTATGATTGATGGCATTAATCTTCTTCCGGAAGTTCATACATGTGAAACTTAATAAACGCATTTCTCTCTTGTCAGGAAGACTAAAAGTCTTTTTCCTCTTCGGTTCCTGTTCCAAATCTTCCTCTAAGTCTAAGCTTTTTCCTCTTTCTGCCATCCTTCTTTGAAAGACGCTTTGGAAACAAGAGGTGAATATTGTCAAGTGCAATGGAGAAGACAAAGTCACAAAAAAAGTGAAACTAAATATATTTAGACATTAACAGTTTAAAAAAATTCAGTTAGTTACATCTCCTACACAACTTATCATACGTTTAGGACACAAGCCGAACAAATTTTCAACTTTTTGGCTATTTAATACATTCATTAAGAAAATAACTACTACCTCCTGTCTTAAATATGCACTACAAAATATATTCTATATTTAAAATTGGAAGGAGTACTAGTTATGTATAATAATAAATAAATGATAAAATTATATATTGATTTAAAATTATATATTCTAATCAAGTCATTTTCTTTTGAGTACTAGTTATGTATAATAATAAATAAATGATAAAATTATATATTGATTTAAAAAATCTAATGATCGGAGACTATATTCTCTTTTCTGCCTTATAAATAAGATTAAAGGAATAGTTTGTACTAGTGAAATTGCACTACAAAATAATGACTAATTTGATAACTTTCAAAATCAAGATTTTTCAATAAAACTCTTTTTATAAACTAAATTATTCTCTAAAAACTAATCCAAACATTAATTGTTTAAAAAACTATTCCAAAAAACTAATCCAAGGATCATAATTCATAAGATAGTAAACTGGTAATATATACATACAAGGTTCATTTATTAAGTGTTTTTCCACTTTTGCTGTATGGAATCATGATCCTTTATTTATTTTTTGTTTGACCAGCGAAGGATTCCCGTTACTTCCGGTAAAAAAATAATTGTAAATTGCAAATTTTCAGGGAGAGAACATGCCGTAGAGGACAAAATTTAGAACTTACGTTACGTTGACTCCCCAGTCCATAAGGAGAGATTTAAGTCTTGAGAAAATGAGGGTCATTCAATCAAGCCATTAGTTTTGACTAAGACTATTTCATGGTCAAATCAATATCCAACAGAACAGAACAGAGCATCACTCTCCAAGCTCAGTGATTAATGACCAACGGCAAAATCGAATATGCTCAGAAGATTCTTTTAAGTATGGAATCCCTGCCGTAGAGAATTAGAGATGACGCTAGAATTAAATATTTTTCATTGTATTAATATTATATTGGCTAAAGTATACATTTGTTCTTTTATATTTACTTCTGATATCATTTTAGTCATTTAAATTTGTAAAGTACATGTTTGGCTTCTTAATATTAACACCGTTAGTCTAACTTAATGAAAAATACTGACTCAATAATTTTAAGCGATGATTGTGTAATTAAATGATAATTAAGCATGCTTATATTTTAGCATTTTAATAAATTAATATTTTAGATCCTATTAATTAAAAATATTTAATCTCCAGTTTTACGGTTTTTCATAGTGTATGAAGATTAAATATATTTTTTTCCTTTCTGTCTTGCGGTTTTTCACAATTTATGAAGATTATATATATATATATTGTTGAAGAAGATTAAATATTTTTCAATTAATAGGATTTAAAATATTAATATATTAAAATAATAGAATATAAGTATGATTGATTAGCATTTAATGTGTGATCATCGCTTAAAATTATTGAGTAAGTATTTTCCGTTAAGGTAGAGTAATAGTGTTAACCTTAAGGACCAAACGTATACTTTACAAATTTAAATGACTAAAATAATACTAAAGGCAAACATAAATGATCAAACTTATACTTTAGCCTATTATATTTATAGCCTCGTTAATTGTATTAAAAAAAAAAAAAAAAAAACCAATATAATACTCCTTTCGTGAATGACTTGATTATTGGACGTAACGGAGTGAAATGCAGTCTGTTTTTGGCCCGAATATGGAGTTGATTTTGTGCTACGAAGCCAGCGGGAATCATTTAAATTTTCAATATCGCGAGCAGGTGCTTGCCAATCCCTCAACATTGTCAGCGATATCATCGTTTCATTGTTACCTCACCCATCTTCGAGTCAAAGCACACCCTCTGTTCCACAATCCGCATCCACAGAACATTGACAAACACTGTTCATCGCTGCAAGCCTGTATATAAGTGTGTAGCGCAGTGTTAGTGGTAGGACCCGTAAAAAAATGAGACCTTTTCCCAAACAAGCCATCATATTAGTACCTTTCTTTATCTTCTTCGCCCATCTTTTCCACTCAGGCTCGTCAGAAATCTCCCGCCCCCGCCCTAACTGCAAAGCATGGCTCGTGCAATCCATTCCCACCGATATGCCCCACCTCTCACGCGTTCCCGGCGTTCTCTCTACTGGTTTAATGCCTATTTATTATATATATGCCTTTAATTTTTTTTTTTCCACTTTTACAATTTTTGGATTAGGATTTTCTAGAACGAAGTGTGATTGATGTGATTCAGGGGATGTGCTCCGGTGGCTCGCGGCGAACTCTACTCGGCGGCTGGACATAATTGCTCAGTATTGGCAGCTGGTGGCTTCTCCTCATGATTCTCGTTCTGGAGATTATGGCTACTCCGAAAGTGATATGCGTAAATTTGGTGCCCCTGAAGGTGCTGCTGTTTATAAAGCCATAGATGCTGCTGCTGATCGTAATGTTAAAATCAGGTCTGATTTAATGTGTGTGTGACCAAATAATGGTTTTGATACTAGCTAAGGCATGCTTGAGAATGACAAATCAACAAACTTTGATTTAATTGTTTCTTAGAGAAGGTAATCTGTTGGTATTTCAAATTGAAATCACTCTAGGTTGCTGTCTCACTCCGGAGTATATCCAGACTTCACCACAGAACCATCTCACCTTGCTTCAGGAAGGTCAAATGTTAAGAATGTGACCTTGTTACTGGGAGATTGGTGGGGTTCGGGCATTGTTCATGCCAAAGTCTGGATATCAGATAATCGAGACGTATATATTGGATCCGCAAACAATGATTGGAAATCTCTTACACAGGTGATTATATTTGTATTTAGTAAACACACGGATACTTTCTTCTGGGATCCTAAGAATCTCGATTAATGAAGCATCAACTCTCCTAAAGACATGTCCCATTGGTTTTTTGCCTTTCTCCATGTCTTATTTTTAGTTGAAGTCTTTCTTGTAGGTTAATCAATTTTAGGATATTTTGTTAAAGTAATTCTTTTATTCTTTGGGATAGCCATTGGTTATCTGTTGGGTCCATGATGCCTGTTCTGATCACTATTGTTAACTCCTTTAGGTTAAGGAAGTCGGAATCTATCTTACTGGTTGCCCAGGAATAGCTCAAACGGTTGAAGTCTACTTCAACAATTTATGGAGACTTGCATCTCTTAATTCTTCAGCTTACACCAAAAGAATATTTGATCAACAGTGGCAAGTTGAAAGAAAGGTTCCTTGCTGGTCTCATTTCATTGATCCAAAACAGAGATGCGAGTAAGTTAGGTTCTTGTTATAGAACACAAGTGTTACTGGAGTTTTTGCTGAAGTCTTTCTCACTTGTTTCCCTTCAGAGACTTGTTCATTATATTGGCATGTTTACCACCTTGATGCATCATTTATATTGTGAGGCTGTGTTTTTGATATAATGTGATGCAGGTTTATGTTCTATGAACATTTTCTCCCCTGTTTGGAATTAATTTCATGTTTATGGGAGCATTAGAATTTGAAATTATTTTTTATGTTAGAGATCAATGTTAAAAGGTTGATAAATGATTCAATATCATTTACATTACAAGTAGTATCTAGCATGGTTGCAGACGTGAGAAACTCTATAAAGCGTGGTAACTTCTTAGATGAGGTTTTAATTACATATAAAACAATTGAAGATTGATGAAAATGAATGTAGACTGTGGTAAGAATACTCTTCACGTTTTTGACTTGTTAACGTATTTAATTATGTTATTATAGGTCTCCACTTCCTCAGTATGTAAAGACTCCCCATGTTACAGGATATCCTATTCTTTCTGATCCCTATATGTTTGAAGTTTCAATTGAGACTCCTGGAAGTAACCGTTCAACAAATCTTCCCCAAGCTAGCTATCTCTCCTTTGCTCCTCCTGAGGTAAGGAGCTTGGTTTTAACAATCTGCTAGGTGATATGCATCCTCAACTCTAGTCATCAGAATTGATTTTATTATTTGTTTGTATTCAATGTCACTGTTGAGGGAGAAACTTATTCCTTAAGATGAGAGCATAACATTAATGAGAAAGAACTGACACCCTTGCTTATGGGTATACTATCATACAGAATTTTACTCTGGCATTGAATTTTTCTTGCTCTTTTTCCTTTATTTTTTTCTTCTCTTTCTTCCTTATTGTTGTTTGGGTTACAAGTGAGGGTTAAAGCAAATGTGAAGGCCAGAGAGCTAGGACTAGCATTCTTTAAGTATTTATAAAAACCATGCAATGCCTTGCATGGGATTCGAGAGCTCTTAGATACTTAGTACTTGCAATATTGGTAGTTTGGTTTAACCAAGCAATGACTGATAATAACCAATACCTCTCCACCTCTTCTTGCAGCACTATTTTGACGATCACCCTTTTTGATTGCTGCAGACCTTAGCTTTACTTTGGTATAAAGGACCTGGGCTGTATTGATTCTGATTCTGTTCTTGGATTGTACAGTTTGTCCATTTTCTTTAACATACATGTCATTTACTGTAGTGAATCGTTGATTGCAAGTATTGCCGGATACTTTTGGTTTTTGGTACTGTTTATCAGCAATTCAGAAATGTCTTTATTGCATTTCCGTTGAAGATTTTGTAGTGTATGGAAAACCTCAAATAACATGAAAACATTTAAGTACTATTTCATCCCACACCATTATATATATTATTCCTATATTTATACTAACAGAGATTGGATGGGTTCCTGCAAAATTAATTTACTACCCATCAGTTCCTTACAATTCCTTAACTATCTCCCTATGTATCATGTTAAATCCATTTGAAAGAAAATAGAGAAATTTTCTGAAGTTTATAGTCGACTTTTAATGTCATGTTGACCATCTTCATTTGTTCACCATGAATGGTGGTTGCAGCTGTCATTTGGCAAGTATCAGGCTGATGAACAGGCTTGGGTTGATACAATTAAATCTGTTGGAATGAACGAGATAGTAAGAATCAACACCATGGACTGGTTGGGTCAGTCACAATATACTGACCAAACTATTTACTGGTCATCCCTGTCCTCTACGATATCAGAGGTAGAGTTATTTCTTTAAATGGTTACTTTATACTTGATTCCCGGAAATACTTTAATTTTTGTCTCACAAAATCAGTTGGGGAAATTGTTTTCCCTGAAAAGAAATAAGTCAGTGCATTTCATATCTTTGTGCCTTGTCAATATTCTTTCTTGTCACAGCACTATGAACTCAACCTGTAGAACTAACATTTGGTTTTGAAGTTTTAGCAAATTTTTGGTGCCAAGAGCTATATTTATGAGTAATATATTCCGCATAACTTATATATTCTTTCTACCAGGTTGTGTTTTCCAAGCATGCAACAGTAAAAATATTGGTGGCATATTGGAGTCATTTCATCAATGGCACAGATGCGTACTTGAAGTCTCTCCTCTACTCCAACAATCTGTGCTCATCTTCAAAGTACAATAAATGCTCTGGAAAAGTTGAGATCAAGTACTATATGGTTCCAGGTTTCAATTCAACAGGGCCTGCCGTTAAGGACGGAGCCAGTACAGGAAATACATACCCTGGTTTTACGAGGGTCAATCATGGAAAATATGCAGTTTCTGACGTACGGGCTCACATTGGAACCAGCAATCTCATATGGGACTACTTTTATACCACATCAGGAGTCAGCTTTGGAACACACAATCCTGCCATTGTTTCACAACTTCAGCAGATTTTTGATGCTGACTGGCATTCACCTTACTCTGTCCCTGTTGAAAAACTGGAACAACGCCTTTCTTCTTCATTCTAGAAGTGCTTATTTCATTTCTGTTTTACTATTTTCAAAGTGTTTCAAATTGGTGATTTGATTAGTGGGAAATATAATATTTATCTCCATGATATCATCAGAGTCGGTGTTTTTTTTTTTTTTTTTCCTTTAACCAGAATCAGAGTCAGTGTATTGGAACCATGGTCAGGATTAAAAGTTTAAACGAGTTTCAATAGTAACGGTTACAGCATCTGGTCGTTATTTCTGGAAGACTGGGTGGGTGACGCACTAAAAAGCTGCTACTGGATAAAGGCAATATATGCACTGTAACTTGCTTGTACTTCCCATGTGTGAGGGTTTTAAACTCCTTGATAAAGGGAAAGGAAAATCCTGACAAAATATTGTTTAAATTTTAAAATCTTAAATAAATGATTTTCTAATAAAAATGAGTTGTTAATTGTTTTACTGCTTCTATTAATCTCATTAATGTTGTTAACAGGATTTTGAAGATCAAATAATGTCATTTTTCCTAAAATAAAATTGAAACATCTTATATATCATTCATTTGGAGCTGGCGGAACCTCCGCTAAAGTTGATGCTTTCACTATGCATCACTGTTTTTTTGATAAGGAAAAAACTATGCATCACTGTTTGTTTCATTGCATAAAACATCAAACGTCTGTTCTTAAAGGAAAACCGCAGAAACTACCGAGAGTATGATCAAAGAAATGTGAAACTCACAATCGTCTCTGTTATTTTTGTTTTCAGATATGCTCGCTGGAAAAGTAATTTTGAAAGGTCTCACTTGATCCTTTTTAACTTCCTACAGTTATTTATATCCATTAATAATATGATTCAGATAAACTATCCAGCGTTACACAAGTTTCTATCATGGGTCTAAAGCCACAAAGCTGACTTTCTCTCTCTCTTTCAAAAATTATACAGGGCTGACTTTTGCTGGTAAAGCACAAGGAAGTTGACAATGCACGATCAAGCAAGACTTTGCACGCATGATCCTACGAACAAGGACATTTCTTTAGTCAGTTCAATCGAGACGGCGTAGAAGGTACTGGACCTCAACTTCCTTTGTAAGAGGGATAACCCATTTGTCGTACAGGCGATATACTATGGAAGGGTTGACCTTGTAATTTGTCTTGTCATCATCGTCACGCTCAAGGCTCACATTTTGCCCAAGCACCATTGCCTTCTTTCAACCCTCTTCTTCACCATCTCTTCTACTCTCTCCGATGTCAACAATTTCATCAATCCTTCTTTGTCCTACATGCATCAGTCAACCCCCAAATCTTTATATGAATCTAACCTGTATATTGTTCATTCCTTGCGGATGAAAGCATTACTGACTAAAGTAAACTATTATTTCCGATCTCTAAGACTTAGTTGATTTTTTTTTTTTTTGAAGAGATTAAGGAAATTAAATAAGTTAGTTAATTATATATATCATTTGATTATATATCAGTTTATAAGTCATAGTTTGATATAAAAAATATAAATACAAATATAAATACTTTAAAATAATTTATTTAGCTTCCTTAATCTTTTCAAAAAAAGCCAATAAATTTTATATTTAGGACCGAAAGTATTAGTGTGTGTGTGTGTATACCTGGGCACAAATTAAAGGTTCGTAGTCCTTAGGAGATTCCCTGAACTTAACCTCTGCTACGAACTTGCCGTAGTGAATCCTTCTAGATATGGCCTGCATTATTTTCAATTTCAAATAGTTGGTAAATTAAAGATGCCTGATCTCCATAACTTCAAAACTATATATATACTTCAAATATTAAGGAAGCTAAATAATCATATTATTTGCTGTGTATTGCTATATTATATATTGATTTATAAGTCAAGTAAATTAGTTTGAAGAAAAAAACAAGAAGTATAAATACTTTAAAGTATGTGACTAATTTAGCTTATTTAATTTCTTTAAAAAAGTCAAGTGTGTCTTATATTTAAGATCGGAGGTAGTACTTGTAGAGAATTGCAGATAAAGTTATCACCTGCAATAAGGAAAGATCAGCAGCTGCAGTTTGTGCATAGTTACCATCGTCACCGGAAGCAACGAGCAGTGGAAGGAGCTGTTGAAAATAAAGTGCCCAGATGGACTTGTTTATGTTGACTGAAGCGGCTCCAGGATGCAAAATCTAAGGAACAAGTCAAGTTTAAAAGGAATCGTTTAAGTTTTCCTAATCTGAATGAACTGAGGAAAAGCACATTGGAGACATGGTGAATCACCTTTGAGAAGGGGTAATCTGGCACAACTGACTTTGGTAAATATTCTGGGAAGAAGGGATTCTCTTCAGGACTTTTGTATCTACCTGCCTGCAGAATACCACCACATTTCATGTACCATACACTTTCTAAAGCAATACCCACACACACACACACACACATATAAACAAGTTTGTATTCTTTTTCTATGGCTATATATACACGTGGATAACTAAAGGACATAATGTAAATCGCTTGTAATATTATAATATACAATCATGAATATAACAAATGACATTAATTACCCAGTACCTTTGCTTGAATGGCCTCGGTGTTCCTGAAGAGGAAGTTGAGAATAGAGGCAAAGGTGGCGTAATGTTGATCGTAGGTGTGAGAATTGAGGGGGAACTTAGCTCTGTCGATGAGATTAAAAATGATGGTATCCTCTTGTCTCTCCAAAGCCTTCCTCACTGAATCCAGAGTGTACTCTGAATTCGAATCAGCCGCCATGATTCTGGGAGTCGCAGCAAAAACCACCAACAGAAGAAGCAACATTCCAGGTCGAGACTTGATATCGTAATAAGTTCAAAATGTTTGCAAAAATAATAGAAAAAGCAGAATCTGGAGCGAAACAAGGGAGATGAATAGAGCCTTATGAATATGGGAAAGGGGGGTCAACGACATAATATATATTTGTAGCAAAGTGGAACGTGGCCGAGAGAACTTAAGAGGAAAGTGAGAAGCCAGCGAATTAGATAGAAAACTTAATTAGCGAGAAAGAGTCGTCGGAGGCAGAATATTATATACATGTGATGTTTTGTTGGGTGAGGACGCGCGTGGAAACCAGTTATTGGTTTGAGTTGTGGGGTTGGAGAAAGGCAACAAATGCTGTTGCCGGCCTGGTTAAGGAATGAAACCGTTATTGTGGGGCCCCTTCCCGCGTTTTTCTGCCTCCGACAACACAACCTTGACGCTGTCTGGACGCCTAACCTATATCTCTTTCCCATTTTTGAGCCTCCTTAATTAGCTTCTTACTTGCTTTCCAAGCGAAAACTTGTTGACCAGTTGTATGTTAGTGGAAAAATGATTAATAAATACTAAATAAAATTTTAAAATCTTAAAAGTTTGTTAATATTTATAAAGGTAACATGTTTCAAATTTAGATTTTAAAATATTGATGAATTTATCACTATGTCTTTAGTTGTTAATTTTTTTTTTTTTTTTTTTTAAAAAAAAGAGCAGCACCACCGCTGGACTGTCTGCAAACTGAACAGAGAGGGGGGTCTTTTGTTGTTGTCGCCACCGCATCTGGAGAGAGAGAGAGAGGGATGGGATCTCGGGTTTTTGGAGTGGATTTGATAGGTAAGATGTGATTCTTGGAATCAGAGTTGAGTTTGGAGGTGGACTGTGTCGGAGGATCTAGTGAGCATTTGGACAACCTAATTGAAGGAGGAAGTGTCGGCTTGGACGAAAGTGGTGAAGTAAGAGGCAATGGATTCAAATCTGGTGATGGGTTTGGGATGTGGTGGATGTGGGGGCTGGATTCCATTGTTGGAAGGGGAAGGAAGGAAATTAAAGATGAAAAGGAAGGTGAATATAAAGTCGTAATGAATTAACAACTTCATCAATGATATTCATAAGACGTGTAATGGATTTAACCATGGCGTTTGTCAGGTGAAAACATGTCAGTCTGGGCTCTCCAACATTTGAGCATTGTGAACAAAAGTCGTAATTGGATTAACAAATTTATCAACAGTATTTACAAGACTTATAATAGGTTTAACAAAGGCATTCGTCGGGTGAAAACATGTCAATCTAGGTTTACCAACATTTAAGCACTATGAACAAAATTCGTAATGAAATTAACAAGTTAATAAATAGTTTTCACATGACTTATAATGGGTTTTACAAATGTGAGTGAACCCAGACTAGCATGTTTTCACCTTACGAACGCCTTTGTTAAACCAATTATAAGTTTTGTAAATACCTAGGGTCATACATATACCGCACCCGGGCAAGGGCTAGACATGAACCCGTGGTCCGGGTCCGGATAGGGTCGGGGATTTGGACATGCCAACCCGAAGCCCGACCCCTACCGGTCGAAACCCGGTCTTTCGGGTCAACGGTGAGGCCCAGACATTGGAGAGGCGGGACGAGTTAGTGGTCCAACCTAGCCCGATCCATGTTGCCTCTTTTTTTCCCCAAAACCTAAAATAATAATAATTCATCAATTGAATCCATTCGTAATTTCAAATCACAGATTTAGAGGCTTCAATTCCAAACCTAACATCAACATGATAAATTAAAAATCATTCATCCGCCGATCTCGCCCATCAATTTTGAGAACTGAAATAAAAATCAATAACCCGACGCTATTATCATTCAACAAAAATAACCAAGACAATGCACATCATTACATCGCCCATAGATGAATTGAAACATTCATCAACTAAAAATAACATCAACAAACAGGATAACAAAAATAATTTGAATCCATCAATTCCCCGCCCATTAATAATTTAAGTCAATTCATGTGCGAGAAGTAGGAGGAATAGATGTTGCGGTACCGGGTGGTGGCACGGGAGAAATAGGACTAGGACTAGGAGAAGCGAGATGTAGAAGGTGCAGACCACCGAACCGGTTATCATCGGATGGGGAGTGACAGAGAGCCCTTTATTAAAGGTGGCGATAAAGAATTTTGCTCATCCATTTCAATTTCAAAATATACCTGCAAGACATGAAAAAAATGCAAATAAAAATCACAACCAAAAATAACATATCTTAGGCGCAAATTGTTACAAGAAGGAAGCAAGAAATGTTAAAGCGTGAAAACCGATCGAATTGAAAATCCACCAAAAATTTGCATGCTAAAGCATATCATCATCGACGAAATGTTTCAACTCGAGATTACTTAAACATAAACTTAGACCTTCTTTCACAACTCACCTATTTTCACACAAATGTCAAACATACGCTGAGTAGTGCCATTGTCCTAAAAGGATTTCCTATCACTAATAATTATGCAAATGGACACCATAGAGCAAGGTAGCACTAAGAACATTTCGTAGAAATTGAGCAATTACATAGCCACATGCTTAAAATGATTGACCGAAGAAAAAAAAATGGAAACTGTTTAAACCGATGGTGAAACTACATGTACCGAGACATCGAACATACTTCATTAAAAAGGATAAAACGGGACTCGCTAGATTAATGTTCAAACTAGGGTTCCAATTTCAGAAATGTCAACTCAAAAAATTTGAATAATATATCTCATCTTAGATTTTAGGTAATGTATGAGAATATATGCCTAACCACCCATACAAATTATCAAAAAGTTATTAGTAGCATGATTTATTTCTCAAACTTCGGATACTAAGACCAGTTTTTTACCCACAAACCTATAAGACTAGTTTATTGTCTAGCTAGCGAGTCACAAACTTCTAAGGAATCCAAATTCTCGAAAGGGGCTGTTCAAATTCTCGAAAGGGGGCTGTTCAATTAAGTAGTTCGAATGAAAAAAACCTGCATGGATAACTAAATAAAATAAAACAGAACCATAGAACAGTGCAAACGGAACAACAAACTCGGGGAAAAGACAAGTGACCAACTAACAAGTAAATATGAGAACTTGAACCTTGAATAAGAGAACTAGAGGCCGACTTACCGATTCTTTGTGACGGAAAAGGGAATCTCGAGTTGGAGACGGAGATGGAGTCGATCGAGCTTGAAAGTTGGGACCGAGTTCGGACACGACACCAAAGATCCACCAATTAAATCTCGAAGTCGGAGACGAAGATGGGGCCGATCAGGCTTGAAAGTTGGGACTTGGGACACGATCTTGAGTTTAGACACGACACCGAAGATCCGCCGATTGAATCTCGAAGTCGGAGACGGAGATGGAGAGGAGATGGCGTCGGAGACGAAGACGGGGTCGGAGAGCTAGGGTTTCTTCCTAAGTGTGAAACTGAAACTGAGAGGAGAATCAGCAATCGGGGAACGAAAATGAGGGCTAGGGCTGGTGAGAACTGAGAACTTGGGCCATGTCGTTTAGGTAATTTCTTTTTTTTTAATTGAAAGCGATATATAATATATATTATAATAAATAATTAAATATATGTAATTTTAGCCAGGGAGGACCGGGCTAAGCGGTCGTCTACCCCTACCCGGAACCGGTCCTACCTGAGGGTCGGGTCAGACCCAGTCATGCCCAAAAGGTGATCGGGTTTTTTTGCCCCCTTTCGGGCTGGACTTGGAGGAGACCGGGTCGGGTCGAGTTGTCGGGTTTCCGGGTATCTTGGACAGCCCTATAAATACCATTGATAAACTTGTTAATCTCATTAAGACTTTTGCTTTTGCTCATAGCGCACGAATGTTGGTGAATCTTGACTTGCATGTTTTCATTAACAAACGCTTTATGAAACCCAATACAAAACTTGTCAAAACTATTACTAAACTTATGAATCTCATTACAAAACTTATCGAACTCATTATTTATTTTTCACCTTCTTCTTCCTCAGCCTCTTTTTTTCCAATCAGAAAACGCTTTTGTGAAACTCATTATAAGACTTATTAAAA
The DNA here is from genome assembly GCA_019022655.1 of Acacia acuminata. Lineage (NCBI taxonomy): Eukaryota > Viridiplantae > Streptophyta > Magnoliopsida > Fabales > Fabaceae > Acacia > Acacia acuminata. The sequence continues at coordinate 2,775,164 of JAFJYI010000015.1, forward strand.
CCATTACTAAATTAAACTTGTGAATTCCATTACGAAACTTGTCAAACTCATTCTTTACTATTTACCTCCTTATTCCTCAACCTTTTTTCATTGTTCACATTTTTCTTCCTCAGCCTTCTTTTTCGTCCCCTTCCTCCTTTTCATTGTTCTAAGTCCCCTTTCTCAACCTTCTCCTTTCCCAGTCGCGGTGCCTCTCACAATAGAGAGAGTAGAGTGAAAGAAGGAGAGAGAAAAGTGACAGTGGAAGAAGTGGTGATAGTGGTATTGTTCAGTCGTGGTGCCTCTCACGGTGGAGAGAAGAGTGAAAAGAAGGAGAGGAAGAGTGGACGGTTGAGAGAAGAGTGAAAGGAAAGGTAGTTTAGTCTTTTTCTCAAATATTCAAAACCCAAATTCCTACCTCATATCTCTTTATCCTTTTCCTTTTTTAAATAGACATTTTTGAGTTTTGGAATTTCATTTGGTATTTATATATCATTCTCCTTATCTTCTTAGTCTTTTTTTAAATATTTTTCAAGGACATACTAGTATTAATATCCATCCATATAGAAATATAACATTTGTTTGTCAGTTATACTCTTTATAGGAAATAATGCCCCCAAAAAAATCAGTAATAACAAATAGAGGTTTGAAAATGGAATTCATGGGATCTAATCAGCCAATTATAGAGTTGGTGGGGTTTAGTTTATTCAGACCTAAGAAAAAGAACAAGGATTATAATAAGAGTTGAAGAAGTTAGTTGATGGTTGGAAATCATTAAAGTACTCATGATGCCGGTGCGAAGCACCATTTATATTTAATATCAATCTCTGTCGATAATAGATGGTCAAACCCTCCAGAGGTCTTCTGGACGTTGCCAATTTCACTTAGTCAATATAAACAGCTGGGACGAGGGCCTTATTATTATTAAAAGCCTCCTTTGACATCTACATTAAAGTTACAACTATATATATATTTTTTTTTTGTTTGTGGGGGGGGGGGGGGGGGTCGACCTCAGCAAAGCCCTCGATCATCACCAGCAGTCCCTCTAAACTCAGTAATAACCAAAGAAACAAACAGATTTATGATTAATTACCATATACCCATTGTGCTGCAAGACTAGAGTAACCAAACATCCACTTGATAGCTAGTTCATTTTACTGCCGTTTGTCCTCAAGTTTTTTGCTCTCTTCATTAGTTGTTTAATTTGAAGCTCGTGAGAGATCGTTAATGAGTTTATATATTAATGAATGAAGGACTACTTGAGCAGAAACAATAATCTTTTTAACATAATGCAGCATGATGATGTCACCCAAAATGACATGAGCTAATAATCTTGTGTAGAAATTAATTCAACAACTGAATTTCTGTCCCATTCATCATATGCATATATATCCAGAATCCAACGTGTTTGAGGCTGCAAAAGGATGATTTAAGAAAGTTTTGAGTCTTTTGGGAAATTATCTATGGATATCAGCTTTCATGTTAGAAAATTCCATAACACGCACTCGTCCTTAACTTTCAATTAGTCTGCTCGGTTCTTATCTGCATTTATATGAATGGGGCCACCATTAAACGATCAAGTTCAATTTTGTAATGCCCTTCCAACCTCGCACAAGGTATTTTGGTTCACTAAGGCAAATTACTGAGTCAACGTTGACTATGTATATGAAAGCGAACGTGATTCGATTCTTAAAAGAAGATGACGAATAGTTAACCAATAACCATTCCTGACTGGTCAAATATATACGGCGCATTTTTTATTCTGTTTTTTGGGCGGCCTCCCAAGTCCCACCGTACTGTGTGGGCTCCATCTCCTATTATGAATCTTCCCACTTCCCAGCTATCTTTTAACCTAAGACATCTTTTATGCACCTTTGTGCTTCTTTGTCGTATGTGACGATCACTATTTTCACAAAATTATACATAGCTCGTATTCGTAAGAAAGAACAGCGATGAAAAAATGACACAAACCAATGAAGAGTACATAACACAAGAATGGTTGCGATCATATAAGTAATAGTAATTTATACATCTCTACTCTCCACAGACCGGCCGCAGTCTCTGAAACATTGTGATGAACTTACTAATGCCCATGATGTTCATCATCAATAATAGTATTAATTAGAAACAAAGTTTAAAATTCTGCCGGAGATGGCGGTGGCGAGTGCAGCTGTAAAGTTGGGATCTCTGGTCAAAGAAGTGGCCATTTGTTGAACCAAACACTGCTGCATTGACTTCCCACCATTTTCACCCAATATGATTCCTCCTGATTCACTTTTGCTCTGGTTCGACGCAAGGGTTGGTAATTCAGATCCATGTCCACCATGGTTGTGCTCTCCTTCGTAGGTCGCCACCAACACTGTCGGGTCTTCCGCACTTCTTTGCACCTATATATAAATATAGATATAGATATATATATCAGTGATCTATTCATGAATTAATATAATTAAAGGAATATAATGTTAAGGTAAGTGTTATCAAATCGGTTCAAGCTATATTGATAGAAAGACAAATCTGATACACACACATCTAATTAACTCATAATCCAACATAATTATCCTTTTGTTTTTTGTAATTGAAAAGAGGGTTAATCAATTTTAGTGTGAATCAAGTACCTTCTTTTTCACAGGGCAGCTTGGTGCAAAGGAGCACCTGAAGTAAGCTCTTGGAGAAGGGTTATCTCGAGTCACCTTCTGACCATATTTCCTCCACTGATATCCATCCCTCACATACTGTGTATGCACATTCACACATAATAATTAACCAAACTTATTATAATTAGTAATTACAAGCTACCAAATTTACCGACACCCTAAGACAAAACTGATTGAAAGCAAAAGGCAAACTAGAAGAAAAATCAAGACCATGAGAACTTACCAAGCCAGTATCTGATGGTTGGATGCGCACCATAACTCTGGAAACCTTAGCGGATTGCCTTCTGAACGATGAATCTTCGTCGGTAATGTTGCTTATGCTCTCAGTATTATTGCCGCTAATACTAATCATATTATCCTTACAGGCTTCCGTCTCCGCTTTTCTCTTCCTTGATGATTGATCACTGGTTGGATCCCTTTCAGGACTAGTATTATTATCGGTGTTGTTGGTCATCACTTGGATCAATTGCTTTTTCAAAAGATTGAACCTCTCACTCAAGTGTGTCAGTCTCTCCGTTAGCTTCTGATTCTCACTGTTTAAACGATTCAACTCTTGCACCAAATCCTCACTCTGTAGCCATCACGAAATTAAGTAAACTCTCTTGATTGTTTACCAGACAAGACAGACAACTAGCTTTGAAATTAATGAAGAACAAGGATAAAATGAGTTAAAGTTAGTTAAGTTAACGAACCGTGGTTTCTGGTGTGTCCCGGGGACCAACGTTGAGGTTGAGAGAGGTGTCCACGCATGTTGATTCCATATCACAGAATTTGCAAAATTAAGAACGATACAGATCGATCTGAGAGGAAAAGAAGTCGATATGGTTTAAAAGCTAAATGAAATAATTCCTGAATCCGGGCCAACTAGATGTCAATATATAGAGAAGAATGGGGAAGACTTTTAATATTATTCGAGAGGAAAGTTGTTGGAAAGTGGAAATTAAATGACCAAAGTTATAAGGCACTTGGTTTTACAGTTTCTTCGATTGTGCCCAGTCTCTCTCTGTTGACGAACTCTAATAATATAGAGAGTGTAGGAGTAAATTAGAAGAGAAAGATAAAATGATTTTCGCATCGCCATTTGGATTACCCTCACCTTAACATGATCTCGTTGACTTTAATTTGAGGTGCCTCTTGCCAATGGCCATCTATACGTTTTTCATTATTTTAAAGTTTAGTGTATTATTCCTAGCAAGTAGAACCAAAATAATGGTTACGTTAGTCAAACAAAGAGAACAAGGCAAATTTAAAGCTTAGCTTGAGGAAGAATAAACACGTACTGGAATAATATATATGGATGATCAATTTTTACCATAGAAACATATATAATGGGAAAAGCATATATAAATATTCCAAGTGAATGAGAAAGACTGCGCAGAAGACGATGGAGGAAAATAAGGAGAAATGAATAAAAGTATCGACTAAAATTTCAAAAGACTTCCAGAGAAAGGCAACGCGTTAAGTTATAGAGATTCAAAGGGACCTTGACTTGAACGTGTAAATGCAGTCTTATTGCGTGTTACTCATATACATCCAACTTTGTCCCTCTAATTATACTAGATCCTGGGCCAGCTTTTAGTATATAATTAGTTGGTATATAGCTCATGTACAACCAAGTCGTGGTTTGAAACCATAAAATGGGGACTAGTTCACACCAAATCATATACAGCTCAGTCCTCCTTCTAGAGACGTACGCTCTTATTAATTCACCCTCAAGTCACCACCAAATTTAAGTACATAACTATTCTTAACTGTTTAAATAGGATTAGATACATAAGTTCAAAATAGTTAGTATTATATTCGTTCAAAGAATTTATTCTATCTTGGAATAACCTAACCGGCTGATTGGCTATGCTTCATTACGTTTCATTTGTAACTAGCTCCCATGGTAAGTCGTCTATCTCGTTGTCACCGAAGAAACCAATTTTATCACTTCGATCATTTAAACTTTATTTATATGCCACGTCAAGTCATCAAAACTAACGCATCATTTCTAAATATGTGTTGGGGTACGTACGTGATGATATGTCCATGAGGTCACCGACGTATACGTTATCTTTGATATATATATATATATATATATATATGTAGGGGTTATCATTTGTCATGTCACTAGGTTATGTCAAGTCACACCAAAATTACATCATTTTAGGGTTAGAATAATTAATGAACTCTCAAAACGACGTAGTTTTTGGGTTAGGGGAATTAATAAAGGATCTTTTGGTAAAATTCATATAATAAATACAAAAACACCATTTATTAATTTTCTTAACTCTCAAAACAACGTAATTTTGGGAAGACTTAACATAATCTTGTGTCAAGTAACATAACAAACGATAAACCCATATATATATTTACTGCACATTTTCTCAAGTCATCAAAACTAACGCATCATTTGTAAATATGTGTTGGGGTACGTACGTGATGATATGTCCATGAGGTCACCGACGTATACGTTATCTTTGATATATATATATATATTTGCTGCACATTTTCCAGTGAAACTTCGTAGTAACTTAATTATAGGGTGATTAAGGTAATGTTTATCTCTATCGTTCCCTAATCTTAATGCCTTCTTCTCGTGTTCCCTGGGAGGACATCAAATTAAATATATTGAGAGGAAATTATGTAAGCAAGTGTACGTATTGAACATGACCCTCTCGCATTATCATAAACCTATTATTTTTCAGTGGATGGTTACGAAGCACCTACCATTAGTCTATCATTCATTTTCCTTTCACTACTATAAAAAACATTTTTTAACGTTTTTTTTAAACCCTTTTATGTCCGTTTATAGAGGAACACCTATGTAAGAGATGTACTAAAGCCTAGGAACAACGTCCTTAAAATAGAGAATGTTATAAGAGACTTACGACATCCCTATAAGTCTTTTTTATAATTTTTTTTTTTTTAAAAAAAACCCCCAATCTACAATATGTTCTGGAGGAGCAATAAACTACCACGACCACTGAAGACAGGGCAGCGACAATGGATAATCACAGAAAAAACCAAGCGGTGAAGAACTAAGCCAAGGGAGAGTGCACTGAGACGAACGCATTCCGAACCAGCCTTCCGAACGTCGCGCTCGCCTCCTCACTAGCCTTCCGAACGCATTCTCGCCTCTTTCAGCTTAGTGCCTCGTGTCGTCGTCGTCGGATCTAAGGAGAGTGTACTTTTGTGTCGTCATCGTCAAATCCAAATGTGTTCTCGCCTACTTTAGCACGTTCCACAATAATGTCAATCTCTCCGGTATCATTCTCGACCACTTCAATGAAGGTAGATCGGGGAAATAAAGCAGATCGAAAACTAGTTTAATTCCAAAGCTAAGCACAGTCGAAATTACAAAAGGAAGAAAGTTAGATGAAGGGGGAGGGGAGCTCACTGAGCAAGGTCACCAAGCTGGCGCAGGACGTCAACGAGGCTAGCCATGGGATAGAGAGAGCTCCATTGTTCCACCATGGGAGAGAGCGGCGAGCGTGCGTTAGGAATTTGGGGCAAATGAGAAATAAAGAAGGGTGGTTGTGGAAGTGAGTTTTTGAGGAAAAGTGAGCCGCTTTTTAGGCGTCCCAATTTTAAATTTGAGACTCCTAAAGATCTCTTTTTGTGCCCCAATTTTTAATTTGGGACACCTAAATATCACTTTTTGTGTTCCAATTTTAAAATGGTGCTAAAAATAGTACAAAAGGTCAATTTTAACATCGTTTTTATTAAAGGGATACCCAATAATTCAAAAATCCACCATATAATTATAAAAATGTCACTATCTTTATTTTTAACTTCACTTTTTAATGTCAATTTATATTTTTTTAATAGTGTTCCCCTTAATCAATTTCTTGCATTGACTGAGGCCTTGGGTCTTTGTATTTATATCTAGTTTTAGCGTGATGAGGAGGCCCTTGGGGCAGGAAATAAAGTAATGTAATTATCTGGCTCCCCTTATATATGGATTTTTGTGGATCAGAACAAAATGCATGCGTCATGGTTACATATGTGGCAAGAGGTTAGAGGAGATAAATAGATATGGTGGGTGGCCTTAAAATGAGACGTATATAAGCACATGTGATCACACGGTTCTCTTAACCAACGGATTAGTTAATTAAGGTACGTGGTCAAGTCATTGAGGTTAAGTACCACCTAATTCAGAGACATTGTCCCAACTCCCAACATGACGTCCGCGCGAGATGGCATCATCAATCTTGTTTTTGTAAATTCTGGAAATAACACGAAAGTTTTCTGCCCATATACAATTGATTTATCTGTATATTCCAAAGAGACTTTATGATATAATAGTGCAATTTGTTAGGCCGTTTCTGGTAATGCTGATCACTCCCATATTTATATATTTACATGTAACTTTCAAAGTCAAGGTTGATATTGGAGTCAGATTAAAATACGTACTTTAATTTGGTGCTGGCGAAAGGTGTTTGTTGTGCAAAAGTCCTACAAATCCACCGTAGCATGTTGGGCAATTTCACATGTTTTTAATTTCCTCCGTTAGACTTGGGGCTCCTGGTCTTCGTGCTTCTTATATACGCACATGCTTTTTTATTAAACTTATTTAATATTTTTTTAAAGAAAATATCTGCATTCGGTATCCATGCACATTTTAGAATGGAATTGGAACTTCTAATTAGTGTGTTCACGCTCACTTTTTAATTTGGAAAAATGAATGAAAGTGCTTGTAGTTTAAGGAAATTTCATATAAAAAAGTATTGATACCCGAATTCAAATCCTCATGATCAATAATATTTTCAAACAGGTTTTTTAAACCAAATTCTTCATTTTCGTCATAATTAATTTATTTTACCAACTTCTTAACTCTTCCAATAATTTCCAATCAGAACAATGTATGCCGTGGTCGCATGGGGACAAGTGTGAAGGGAATTGTTTAAACAGTTCTCTTAATTAGCAACATGTTAACCTTGTTATTGAAACCGACGAACAAGCTATGTCTTAATATACATATGTACATATGTATGTGTCTGTACGCGTATGTGGCGCACGCGCCCACGTTGTTACGAGTGTATGTATATAAAGAAGTATTTAGGTAGTTGAGGTAATAAACAATTGTGAAGGTGTGGAGTAAAAACAATGAGATTCATAAATAAATCAAATGTATTCAATTGCTGATCCAATCATGTACAGCCGACGTTATTTTTTTATTTAAAGTATACGTTTGATCCTTTATGTTTGTTTTGCAGTATCATTTTAGTCCTTAAGTTTTTGTAAAGTCGCGTTTGGTCCCTTAATGTTAACACACGTTTATCTAACTTAACTAAAAATAGTGACTCAATAATTTTAAATGACGATCTGTGCAATTAAATTGATTGCATAATATAGTTAATATTTTAATAAATTAATATTTTAAATCATATAAATTGAAAAAAAAATTAAGCAAAAAATATATATTTATTAGAATGAAAAAGGATTTATAAAGAATAAATATTTTTCAATTAATAGGATTTAAAATATTAATTTATTAAAATACTAACATATAAGCATGCTTGGTCAGTATTTAATTGCACACTCATCACTTAAAATTGCTGAATCAGTATTTTCCGTTAAGTTAGATTAACGGTGTTAACATGAAGGGACCAAACGTTCACTTTTCAAACTTAAGGAACTAAAATGATATCGTAAAACAAACATAAAGGACCAAACATATATTTTAACCTAATAATAATGTTACATGTGTATGTTTTTTATTTAGACAATTGTGCCGGACTTCAAGTTTTGTTCAAGGGTTATATCAAATAAAAAAGTTTTGTTCAAGGATTGGGCTTGAAACGGATCATGGGCCAGGGAGTCTTCTGGCCTATTAGTGCAGGTGGGTTGATGTAGATTGAGTGCAATGGAGAGGGGTTAAGTTTTTTTCAAGGATTGGGTGAAGTGAACATGGGCCAGAGAGACTTCTGGCCTATTAGTGCAGGTGGGTTGATGTAGAATGATCGATGGAGAGTGGTTATGTTAAAAGGTTTTTTGAAGCCCAATAGTGAGGCAAGAACCTAGTCCACCACTGATGATGTAAAGTGAAACATTTTTGGGCTGAATATAGGGCCCAATCTTGGAATGAGTCAGTCACACTATCGCAGTGAGAATGTGACGTATCATTGAAATAGCGAAGGAAATTTACCAGTTTCAAGGGTTCTCTGGCTGGTTTTTCTGGGATTCGTTATTCTTCTATTAATTCTTGAAATTGGCAAAGACCTAATGAAGGTTGGGTGAAATTAAATGTAGATGGAGTGATGGTCTTAAGCTCCTAAAGGGCTTATTTGTGGTGGTATTCTGAGGGATTGTCGAGGTGTATGGATAGATTGGTTTTTAAACACATTGGAATGTGCTCCGCCCGGCAGAGGATTGGGTGATTTTTGAAGGCTTAATGCTTGGCTGGGACTTAGGCCTTAAGTGCTGGAAACCAGAATTGAGAAAGAAATGGAATAACAGAGTTCTAAATCTTATTTCTCACTGTTGAAGGGTCAGTCAAAATATAGACCCATTACATAAAGAGAGCAAGTGGTGCAACACTCTTATACACAACGGGTAGTTGTGCAAACTAACTCTTTACAGATTGACACAGTAAAGTGCTAGTTGTGCATAGTGCATACTACAGCTTGGGGATGTCCAAGGATCGAGCTAGATCGGGTTGGAGGTTAACCCAAAGTCTGGCTCGATAGGACCTCTGGAAAATTCAGCTTGAGGTATGGTCCGGTCTAGTACCAGCCCAAGGTTGGGCTGGACCGGACCGGACCGACGGACTGCTTGGACCAATCTAATTTTTTTTCCTTTTTTTTTTTTTTTTTTGTGCCTTCTTGAGAGGTAATATTTTTGCTCTGGTTTCACCTAATTTTCAAAAGTAATAAAAAGTGACTGAGTGAAAAGTGATTCTTATAAATTAAAAAGCACATTAGAATGTCCAAACTCCAGTGAGTGACTCATTGTAGTGGTGATTTATAAAAAAAAATACATCGGGTCAGACAGGACCAGTCCGAGGGGTCTAAGCCCTTCGACTAAAGTCCAATCCAACCCAAGAAGTTTGGTCTAGTCCGATCCGGTCAAATTGTCTTGGACCAATTTTTTTGCTACCCGAACCGGATTAGACCTGACCAACCAAACCGTCGGGTTTTTTGGACAACCTTACTACAGTTGTCTAGTATTTTCTAATATTAAGAAAGTAATGGTTGCATCTGATGCTGCTGAGCTTGTTAGTTGTTTGGCAGATGTAAATTCTAGATCTGATAATCTGTTGGTTCTGAGGATTAAAGAAATGGTGGCTAGAAATTAGATGGTCTCCATATGCTTTACTAATAGACTCGTTGATGCTTTAGCTAAATGAGGTCTTTCCAAGTTCTAGTATTTTCAGTGATTGTCCTTTGTCTTGGAAGTCCTGGCTGATCAAAATTGTATGAGATTCATTCCCCCTGTCTAAGTAACTTCATTTCAGTGTGTTTTGGCTTCTAGCTAGCCTCTTCTATTATATATATATATATATATATATAATAAATAAATTGAAATAGCAAAGGATGGTTTTGAAGAAACTTTTGTTAGGCTCAATAAAAAATGGCAAAGAAAGGAACTTGTTGGGAGGAATGATGACAAGTTTGAAGGGAAAGAAAACCCGAAGATAAGAATTGATTGAGAATTTGAGATGAAGCAGAGACGGTGAAGGGAGGGGCATTTGGAGATAAGAATTGATTGAGAATTTGAGATGAAGCAGAGACAGTGAAGGTGAAGCAGACACAGTGAAGGGAGGGGCATTTGGAGATACGAATTGATTGAGAATTTGAAATGAAGAAGCGACAGTGAAGGGAGGGGCATTTGGTGAGTACTGAGTAGTCGGCCAATAGTACCGAATTTGTTTCGTGCGGTGTGGTTGATCTCTCCTTAGGACGCCACCTGTCCCCTTCAACTTCCTCACAGTGACACTCTCCCACTTCTGGTTTCTTCTCTTACTTCCCTTCAACTCTCACCTTTTTTTTTTTTTCTTTTCTAAACTATTAATGAAATTGGTAAAAAATAAATAAATATTTTAATTTTAATAATTTTAAAGAAACTGATTTAAAATTTTAAAATGTTACAAAACTTGAGAAATTAATTAACTACTTAATTTTTCTTAAATAAAAAATCATAACTCTCTTACCAACCGTCGAAGGCAACCAGTGACGGGAGCTCTGGTGGCCTAATATATATACATATACACTTACATAGTAACAAATACTCCATTTATAATTTTAGTATTGTTATTAACAATTAACATGTCCGTTTTGACAACTTTAGTCACACACATGCATATATATAGCCGATGTTTATAACTTTAGTATCACTATTATCAACTCAAATATCTATATTGTCAACTTTTAATTGAGAAATTTAAAAAAAATATGGAGCTCTAGCGGCCAGTTGTGAGCAAGGTCACCGGATCTTTGGTGACTGCCACCGCTGGAGCTCTTGCAGCTACCGGCCAACAAGGGATTTAAGGATTTTTATTTAAAAAAATTAAGAGTAGTTGGATTATTTCTCAAATTTTATAACATTTCAAAATTTTAAATCAATTATTTTATAAATTATTGAAATTCAACATACTTATTCATCTTTTATCAATTTGATACTATTTTTCTGCCTATTTTCCTTTTTTTTTTTTAACATTCTTCCATGTTAACCTTCGCTCTCACTATGTATCACTCTATGATTATTCTTCATTTTTCAAGGGAACATACCGCTTATTATTCTAGAACACGGAACGAGGATTTATACATGAACCTTCCTCATCTGATTAAAAAAGACGAGGAAAGAAAATTCCACCATTGCGCCGGCGATCAGAACCTTGGATATCTTATTCCCCCAAAATGCTGAAATACCTTTGCCAAGTGCCAACTCCTGCAACAAGCTTTCTTTCCTCCGAATGGACCATGGTGTTTACATTATTATTATTTTTTTTAAAAAAAAGAAAGACTATGACTAAAGCTGTAGGTGTAGGCTCAATGGCTCACCAACGATAGTTACATTACCTATTAACATATTTATATACAAATCTCACACCAAAACCCCTTTTCCTCTCTTTTCACCATCAAAGCATCAAATCAAGCCGGCTAGACACAGAAATGGAAAAGGAAAACACACCGGGAAAAGATCATTTTGTTAGAACGGTGTCTATACTCTGTTTCTATACTACGTTGCTAATAACTTGTCCCTGAGATTCTTCTCCGTAACCGCCAGCCACGTTACCATTCCCCGGGCTGTCGCCTTGCCACGTCCACACTATGTCTTTCAGCGCCGGCCTAACTTCTTCCTCACAAAACTTTGCATATTCCAGAGTATCGCCTGAGCTCTTTGAGAACTCCACGACCGCCACCTCCGGTGACACCTCGAACACCTCCGCCGTCACCGTCAGCCTCCCTTTCCTCCCCTCCGACGGCCCTTGCAGCCTCATCTTGAAACCCTTCTCATTCCCTACCTTAAAACTCAGCCCTCTCGCCACCGTCTCAATCTTCGATACGATCGCCCTCGCCGAGCATTTGGATGTGAACATCGACCCTGTTTTCCTCTTGCTCTCGAACAACCCAGACAAATCAAACCCAGAAGACATGGAAGAAATAAACTCGAACGCATTAAAAAACTTGGGCGATGAAGTTTTCGATCTTGGGTTTGCAGGCTCTGATTTCTGCAGCTCCTTATCATCGGAAACGGCTTCCTCTAGGTGAAAAGCGAAGGGCCTCGAGAAACCTTTCAGAAACCATGGGACCCGCATTATCGCCGGGATCGTAGCCCTTCTCTCCGGATCAGCCACGAGGATTTTCGAAATCAATCTCCTCGATTCAGCAGAAAACCATGGCGGATATTGGAATTCGGCTTTTAAAACCTTGCTATACATGCTCATGAGATTCTCGTTCTGAAAAGGAAGAAACCCAGCGAGTAATGCATAGAGAATGACACCGCACGACCATATATCAGCCTTGGACCCATCATACCCTTTCTTTCTCAACACCTCGGGGGCGACATACGCCGGAGTACCACACTGGGTGTGGAAGAGACCGTCGTGACGGTGATGTTCCGGCAAGGCCGAGAGGCCAAAGTCGGAGATTTTGAGATTCTCGTTCTCATCCAGCAAAAGATTTTCAGGCTTGAGATCCCGGTGAGATACTCCCCTGCTGTGACAGAAATCGACGGCGCTGATTAATTGTTGGAAGTACTTGCGAGCGACATCTTCCTTGAGTTTGCCTCTGGCGACCTTGGCGAAGAGCTCGCCGCCGTGGACGTACTCCATGACGAAGAAAATTTTGGTCTTTGTGGCCATCACTTCTTTGAGCTCAACGACGTTTGGGTGACGAACCAATCGCATAACGGAAATCTCTCGCTTGATCTGATCCATCATGCCCTCCTTCCTTACCTGCTCCTTGCTGACGATCTTGATGGCCACGCTCTCGCCGGTGGCTATCTGTTTGCCGTGATACACCTTGGCGAAAGTCCCTTTGCCGAGAAGCCTACCCATCTCATACTTGCCAAACACTGTATTTTTCTCCTCCTCCATTGATTCTGAATCTTTGAGCACCAATTTTTTTATGCGAACGTATAAGGTAGTGTTGGAATCAAAAGAAGGAAGGGAGGTTATGAGTAATTAGTAGTGGGGTGGGTTACATTGCATGGTGCGAGGTAATTAAGGAAAGGATTAAAGGGCGGATGGGTGAGAGTGATGTGATGATGAGAGGGGGTGGCCGCTTACCATTGGAGCTCGTGGTATTGGCCTATTCCTTCAGCGTGGGACTTGAAAGCCCACAGAATGGGAATATGGGTCCATCAATTAGGAGGGGGACACGTTATGTGGGGTGGGGTTCAAAGCTTCCATCAAGGGTCTCCACTTATTTTGCATAATTGAATGGTGTGCTCATTATTATTTTTTATTTCTTTCTTTACTGTGAAAATGCATCTGTTTTTGAAAATGGATCTTTTTTTTTTTTTTGTTCTGCCTTCTCGACCTTTTTCTGTGGAGGGTCTCTGAGGGATTGGCCATATGATGAAAACGATTCTGTCAAGATTCGCCATCGCCTTATCCTGTCGTACGTCTGGATTCTTGCTCGATTTATTGGTCTTTCTTGCTTTTTTCCCTTTTTGGAAACTCAAATATCTTTAAGGGAGGTTTTTTATTAGATCTTTCGAAATTTGGAGGGCAAACATATTCTTACATCTCTAAAAAAATACGCTTATTGAATTCAAATTTATGTTCTCTTTTATTAATGGCCCAAAGTTATTTCAGTAACATTAGATTTTTTTTTTTTTTTTTTTAACATTTAAGGCCATTTTGCTTCTCTAATTTTTAACATATCCATAGTGATGCTAATTCCACAAAAGCTTCTAGATACTCACAAGTACTACGCAAAAACTTCTGAAATATTGATCTTATGTTTTAATATTTCAAATTATATATATATACCTTGAATTTAAAAACAATCTAATATATTTGTTAAAATTAAAACATATTTGGAGACGATATTTCTAATATTAAACCTTTCTACTAATAATAATAATAATCCCACTCATAGTTATGTTTTTACATTTTCTCCGTTGTTCAAATTTCCCATTAACCTTATAATTAGTGTGCCTGAGGATTTGGATTGAGGTACAAGGCATGCAACCTCAAAATATGGTGCTTCGAGAATATCGATAAGTTGATCAAGCTAAGAAACTCTATATCCAATTATTGCGGTATCAATTGTACATCAAGCTATAAAACTCTATCAGCCCAATCAGAAGTTGCAAAGAAGGCACAGGATAAGTAGACGATAACATAAACTATTACTACTTCTGGTCTTAAATATATGATATAATTTATAGCGTAATTTTTGTTAAAACACTGTATCTTATATTTAAGACTAAATGAGTACCATACAACGTATCTTATTGTTGGTGTAAAAATGCTAGGAAGTTCAAACCTACCTCACTCAAATCAGATATTATTTCTTGATTTCAGCTCTGAATCCAGTACGCATGCACACGATATGACCATCGGCAATTGAATTCTTTTGGTCTTATCAAATATTGGCAAGGTTTTTATTTCTCTGCGCTAGAACAAAACATATTCATTTGACAAAAAGAATATTTGAGTATGATTCTCACAATCATGGATAGCAAGATATAATGTGATTTTTTAAATAAGAAAACGTTCAAATGCACTTCTTTAAATTCCGCATCTTTTTGAGTTGATGTCTGAAAAATATGTTCACATAAATTGAGATAAAACTTCTCATATACACTGATTTTATAAATTATAAATCACGTTCAAAAAACAGCTTTCTACCGTTAATCCAAATAGGCTTTATAAAAATGGTCCATCAAAATTTTCTGCATAAAAAATGACGAGCTCTGAAATTCAAGATCCGCATGTATGACCAATCATTTCCACCAAAAAATATATGTCTTATTAGCCTGGTCAAAATAGATTGGAATTTGCTAAGACTATAAGAACTAGCTGCTAATAAAAAAAAATACATGCCCTGTCCATCCAATTTGTTTTATAAAGATGAATTACTCATTCTTAAGAATTTTAAAAATGTATTTAGAGTTTGCTGGATCAATAAATGTATTAAAAACACAAATTTCTTTTAAGAGAGTTGGTTGTTTTTAATATTAATTATTTAGATTTCAATTTTGCGGTGAAAAATCAGCATCTAAAACGGATGTGCATGCCAATCTTTGGCATAAGAAATATTATTAGTCATAGATATAAGTCCTAATTAACTTCTTTTCAAGTTAAATAAATTATCTAATCATATCATTATATCATATGTTGGTTAGGATTAAATTTAAATATATTAGTTTAAAAGTCCAATCATTGTTGTCAAACTCGAGTTGACTCTCAGTTCGTTTTTTACGCTTTCTAATTGACCAAATCGAAGTCGAATTCTTAATAAACTCGTGATCGTTGTAAACTCGGTTAAACTTATGAGTTTATATACTAAATTTATCATTTTTACATTTCTAGCTTACAAAATCGTGCTAACTTACCCTTAAATTTGTATTAACTTTTTTATTTGATCATACTCACGCTTTATATATGAGTTTTATAGAAATTTCTTTATTAAATATGGTAAATTCTGAATATTGATAGATTTAATTTCAATTATTTGAATTTAAAAATGATTTAAATCAAATTGTTGTTATTTTTTTTATATTTTGATTATTTATTATACATTATTAATACATATTAAATAGTAAAAGTAAACTCTTACAGGTTACGATTGAGTTACTAATACGAGTTTACATCATCGTTGTTACGAGTTTATTAAAACTCATAAGTTTGACAACTTCGAAAGTCAATAAATTAGTTAGGAGAAAAAATGATAAATATAAATATTTTAAAATAATTTTAATTATTAATTAATTTAAAAAAAAACGTCAATCACGATTTATAACGTACCGTATGTCGGCTGCGTAGAGACTTTAGACGCCACACACTCTATGGCGGGGAAAAAAAAAGCAAAGTCCACACGCCGCATTATTATTGCTTCTTCATTCCCGCGGTAAAGTACTAGTGATTAAGATAACGTCTTTTTATATTTAATGTGTGTTTGGATTCATTTTTTAGAATAATTTTTATAATTTATGACATAAAATATATGAGAAGAAACTTGCCTCAACTTATAAAAATGACTTTAAAACCATGGTACTAACTAGTACTCCCCAACTTGTTCTTAACTTTTTTATAAGGAATACCAACAATTATGTATGGCTTATTCATATTTATAAGGAAGATTTAGATAAGTGCATTTTTGAAAAAAATGTTACAATTTTTGTAAATTATTATCTTTAACCAACTTTCTTATTTACATTATTACTCGATTAAGTGTTCATTATAAAAGAGATGAAAGGAAGTACGATAATACTTAACAATGAGTTTTGGCAAAATCAGTTTAAAAAGCGAACAAATTTCAGTTATGGTTACACTAGTCGTCCTACTTCAGAAATACTACTAGCTTTTTTAAATATAAGCACTTGGTTAATTTTTTTAGGAGTTCAAAGAAATTAAATTTTTTAATCATATTATATGTTATGTATGATTAAATTATATATCATTTATAAGTTAACTAAATTAATTTAGAAAAATGATAAATATAAATATTTTAATATAATTTAATTAATTTTCTTAATCTATTAAAAAAAACCAACCACATCTTACAACGTAATTTGAGGCTACGTCGGATGCGTAGAGACTCTAGATGCATTTACAATGTCGACAAAAGAGACAAGGAAAGCAAAGTCCACACACTGCATAATGCTTCACCGCATTATTGGAAAGTACTAGTGAGTAGTGATTCAGATGACGTCTCCTTCCAACAGTAAGTAGTCCTCACCAACTTGTTTTTAAATTTCAATAAGGGGTAACAACCATGCATAGTGTACTCTCTGTTTGAGTTGTTGTATATTCAGATTAAAATTCATTTCACATATTTTTTTCATATATTATAAATTTAAAAAAATTCTACTTAATATAAATAATTACTTATTCATATTTATAAAGAACATTTAGATAAGTGTATTTTTAAAAAAAATGTTAAAATTTTTACAAATTATTATCTCTAACCAGCTCTTATTTACATTATCACTTCATTAAGTGGTAAGTATTTGGGTAACGCCCAAAATACAATTTCATAAATCATATTTCACAAGTCGAGAAAATTTTTTATCACATATTTACCTCATAAATCATAAAAACCATTCTATAAAAACTTATTACTCTGGTCTTATTTATGCTTTCTCCTATGGTTTGTCAAATCTCATCCGCATCACGTAGAGACGTGGCTCAAAAATGGTTGATGATTATGGAACAAATTTTTAACTTTATCTTCATTTATGAATGGGATATTTTAAAATTTATTGTCAAAAATCTCTCATCCTTTTCTCTTTCCAACGCCAAAATAGTCAATCTCTCATCATCATTACTATGGACAAAATTGTCACAATCTCATTTATTTAAGATTTTTTTAAAAAATGAACTTATAAAAAGGACCAAATTTTTATATATTATAAATCACACTAAAAAAATTAACTAATATAAATAATTACTTATTCATATTTATAAAGAACATTTAGATAAGGGTATTTTTTTAAAAATGTTGCAATTTCTACAAATTATTATCTCTAACCAGCTCTTATTTTCATTATTACTTGATTAAGTAAGTGTTTGGGTAGTCCCCAAAATGCGGTCTCATAAGTTATTTCTCACAAGTTAAAAGAAAATTCTTATCACATGATTACTTCATAAATTTAATGTAAACACACAGTAAGTGTTCATATAGAGTAGGTAATACTGAACAATCACTTTACTAGAATCATTAAAAGGAAGAAAAGAGGCAAAGTAAAAATCCGTAATCACATCATAGGATGATGAGGGGGGCAACTTTAATTGGGCGACGTGTACCCTATAAAATTGTAATGACGTTCATTATGAGTACATTTGTCAACTTGTTAAATGATAGCGAATGAGGTCAAAAAACGCAGAGGGAGGAGACACATGTCACGTAACCATGAGTTTTGGCCCAATCAGTTAAAAAGGTTTAAAAAGCGGACAAATTTCAGTTATGGTTACACTTGTCGTCCTCCCCCAGATGTCACCCACACATGTATATGACCTGGTCCTACTTGCAAGCAAATTTCCAAAAGCGTCCTATGGCCATTGTTCCACACGTCCATGTGTTCTGTTTTAAGTTTTAACCTCCAGCCTCACGCTCATTACCTCACGCTCCAACAGTTAACACACAGCTTTTGCCCAATTTCTTGTTCTTTTCACAACATTGTCGACCAGTTACGACATTTTCTGAATGCGCCCATCGCTTCTACATTCTTATCCACGCACTGTATAGGATAATACTTCACCACCACCCATCCCCTGGGCCGACCTACCTCCCCAAACACTCCCTCAACCTCTTTTTCTTTTTTCTTTTTTTTAAATGGTTGATTCTTAATACCACTCTCTCGGAGTGAGTATGGTGCCCAGATGTCTGGTACACTCGCCCAAACCCGATAAAAAATTGTCCAGCCCTAAAAAAGTGGCCTGAAATTTTTTTGGATATTTTTTTTGGACCAATAATGGCAAGCAAGGTTGGGCATCGAGCGAGTTCCCGCCCGCCCATTTGGTTCTACACGAAAAATTAAATATATTTAAATATATATTATTATTTTATTTAAAATATATTATATTATTATGTCAAATATATTATATTATACTTTAGGTATCTCTAAAGCTTTGAAATTCTATGAATGTGAACTAGAATCTTCATGGAGCAGGGTAGGACGTCACTACTTGGCATGGGAGCCCGCCCTGCCTAACCCACCCTTACCTAGCCCAAAAATGATTAGGGCTTTATCGGGTAGGGCCAGGCCTCGGACTACAAAAAACAGCTCGTTCATTCTTCGGGCTGGGCATTAGGCTAGGGTCTCGCCCCGCCCATGCTCACCCAATCACCCCTACCACTCTCTGCTTTGGTTCTATTTTTAAGTCAATTTGAACTAAATCACACATACTAAGGAGAAGTAGTTAGCTCAATAATTATGGGGTCAATTTTTAACTTTGTCCTCATTTATGAATGGGTATCTTTCAACTCTTTATTTTCTTTCTATTTTAGTGGTACACTTAATATGGGCAAATTCTCACAATCTTTTTTATTATTCTGAAAATAAATTTATAAATAGGATCAAAGTGCTATAAACAACTTTCTTTTTGTATTTCAAAATTTCAATTATTTTTTATTTTTCCATCTTTATTAAATATATAACTTTATATTAATTAATCATCTCACAACCACCATTAATTATTTTTCATTAAGTCATTTATTATATACTCTCATATTTTCTACACATCCTCTCTTATGTACAAAAATAGGAGCATATTTAGAAAAGATTTGACTTTTTTTACGCATTTTTTCATCTTTATTTCCTGATAGCTGGAGCGCAGAAGAATAGTTTGATTAGTTTATTTGTTTAATTAAAAAGGAGCATAATTATTCTGTAGCCTTACCTTAATTATCTGTATGCAACATTTTAATTAATGTTGATTATTAATTAATATGTTTATGTACAGTGTGGGGGATTGTTACCGTAAAAATATGATCTAGTGGGGGGTTTTTCTTAATGCGCTGTCCACATATAATATGATACTAAGAAGAATCTAAATTAAATATTGTTCGATGAAAGGGAATGATTTATGAGAACAAAGCTGGTCCGACCAACAATGAATTATGGAGTTAATAATTCAATTATAAGCGTATGTATATGACGAATTAACTGAACCTAATTCAAATAATGCAATGCTGTTGGGCCCCACCGTGATCGTGGGCCCTTTATTAATTATAATTAATATTTATTGGACCCTAATTAGGGTTGGTTAATTCCAGTGCACGCGCTCCTTTGCATTATATAATAGAGTATGGATCTGAGTACTTGTGTTTTGCCCCCAAGATTATCTCTAACAAATAATTAAGGGATCCGACCTCCCCACCTTAAGGGAGGGGGTTCGATCCTGCGTTGTCAAAGCGTTGAAGGAGGTATCCTAGGGATCTAGGAAGCAGTGTGGAAAACGCTTATTTGGTAGAGTGGAGACATGTGTCTTTACGTAGGTATGTCACAAGATTTGCTTCAGCCTTGTTCTTGGGATCAGTAGGTGAGTCCAACCTTTTTCCTAAAATTATTATATATAAAAAAAAATTAAGGGATAAATACCAACTCTGTCACGGAAGTTTTGGTTTTGGAGCACCCAAAGATTTTAAGTTTTTTTGGTATCATTTTTGCTCAGAAATTTACAAATGTAGCAATATTACCCATCGGTTAATCTTGACCATTGAGTTGATCATATTTGCTCCAAAAGTTTTCAAAAATTGTAAACTTTCGAGGTAAAGATGATACCAAAAAACTTTCGGATGCTGAATACCTCATAACCAATACATCCGTAGTAAAAATGGTATTTAACCCCGTAATTAACATTTTAGAAGCATACAGAGTATAGTTTGGCCTTCGAAAAATTAAAAAAAGAAACATACAGAATTCCAATCTGCTCGCGGTCTCAGGAGGACACGTCTCCTGCAGCTACCATAACAACCTCACCTAATTTTCTCATTTAATAATAAAATATTCTCTTATCTTACAAATTTATAAATAAAGCCTTAACAAACAATATTCTAGGATATGTTATAATGATGTGGGTCTGTGTTTTTATTTATTTATGTAATATAACTCCCAGCGCAGAAGCACCTTCTGCCCATAAAAAACAATTATATCTCCCTAAAAAAACATTCAAGTGTTTTTTTTTTTTTTTAATGTAGTTGGCATTCTGGCAAGCTGAGTTCGGATCATAATGTTGGAAAAAATTATTGAAAAATGAGAAAAATATCACCAAATACCAAATTAAAAACTTATCTATCTCCAGTAAATTCTAATGAAGAAATATGAATACTTATAGGTTCACGCCAGTAGGGTAATATAAATTTTGTAAGAAGAACCATAAGTATTTACTATAAGAAGTTATTAAAGACAACTAACTACTGATCTCTTTGTATGTGTTGTCCGGAAAGAGGAGGACTCAATGATTATTCGTTCGCCGGAACCAGAAGTCAAAATTTTGGTAGATATGGATCCTGTAAAAACGTCTTTCGAGGAATGGGCTAAACCTGGTCATTTCTCAAGAACAAATAAGGGATGATCACTTTGGATCTGGAACCTCTGAATTTAGTTCTTTACAATGATTTTTTCCTTAATATTCATTTTTATCTGGAAATTTTCGGTTAAGAAGTTTATTTGGATTGGATCTCATTGATTTGGTTTGACATTGCACCCAACAATTGTCCATACACCCACTGGCCACTGCTCATGAGTAAGAATTTTAAGAACAAAAAAATGGACCTTAAACCAAATAACATATAATAATGTTTTGTTTTGTCTGGTTTGTATTGTGGAGACGTGACAAGGATGAAGAGAGGCCATGTGACCATGTGTCATGTGAGACACTTGTTATGAATATAATAAACATGGGGCCACCAATAATTCAAATTTTGATCTTTAAGCGAACAATGAAGGTGACCTGCGATCCACAAGATGATCGGGGTACAATTCCTAGCTACCAGTCCACCTCTTATCCGTTTGCGTCAAGTATGTAGAAACAAAAACACAGTATGTAGTCAAACAAATGAATTAAAAAGCGCCACAATTTTACAACTCAGCTGTGAACAATGAATGAAATTAGTCAATTCCATAATCTATGTCGACGAGATCGATTCAAGTCACTCGATGTCAAGATTGCTCAACGTTTGCATCATCTTAGTCATCCATTTCCTTTTCATCTCACCTCAATAACTTGCACGGGATATTTTTTTTTGAAATCGTCTGGCTTCTCTTATATAATTATATACTCCATTCGATCATAAATATAAGATAAAGTTGATTTTTTTTTATAAAAAAAAGCTATCAAAATGGATCCTTTATAAAGTAAGTAAAAAGGTCTCTTCGGAATAGTGATATCCTCGAACTTGAGATAGTGATAATGATGTGTTATTGTTTATATGGACTTATACAAACGGAAGATGGGATAAAAGTAAGATTATATATATGATTTGTGTTTGAGATAACGGTTACAGAAGTTACCTTTTTCTAGATGTGCTATTATTTAAATGATTATTTAAGATAGAGAATGATTGAAAATGACATGAATATTGTTGAATATTACACACATATGTATTGGTCGTGTATATTGTGATAATTAAGTATAAAAATTAAATTTAAATTTGATAAAAAAATAAAGTATTATTAAGAAAATTACAAAAATCTAAAGTATATAATTAAATATATTCTAATAGATAAATTATAATGCATACAAATATATAATTAATAGTATATTATTTATTAGATCTCCTATCTTTAACATTTTTTTTTTCAGAAGCTTAAAAAAATGATTTTTGAAAAAAAGTCACTTTTTTTTTCCGTTGGACTTTTGTTCACTTGAGCTTTTTTTTTTTTTGTTCACTTGAGCTTTTCTTAACTTGTACGGCAATGCCTAACAGTCACTAGGTCGCAGCATCGGCCCTTGTATATAATTTAGCCCCTTCTCGCTCTGTTCATCTCGGGCTTCGGAAAGCTCCCTAAAAAGTTTACTTTGGTGGGACTAGGCCCAAATTAAGAGGATGGGTCTTATTTCGACCTTATGTTACCAAGTAAGCCCAAAACAAAAGTATGCGGCTTTGAAGGTTTGCTTCTTGCATCTGGATTTGTGAACCCGCTCAATGAATCTAATTATGGGGTCTGGATTGCGCGGTAATTTTCCCCCCCCCCCCCCCCTTAAAAATTATGTCATGTAGTGCTTCTTTGGGAAATCCACGGTTTCATAAGCTAGTTATTAGTTAAGATAAAATTTCTTTCATATACTCCTCTCATAAATATATGTGACATGAACAAACTCAAAACTAGCAGTAATCAACAGATATGCTCTTGCCTATGACCCAATATTTTATTTAAATCACAACATTCAATAACTCACCCTGGTGACATATTCTCATCATTGTCATGCGTTCATAAATATACATAGGGTCAGTTTGGGTTAAGGATGACTTATTTTTTATCTGATTTTTGTAAAAGCCCAATGAGAAAAAAATTCATATTTTAAATATAATTTGTGTTTGGATTGATAGTGGTAGAAGTGGCGGAGCTCGCGTTAAAAAGTTAAAAGCTTTTTGAAAAAAATTATTTGATGAAGTTTTTTCTTTAACTGATTTTTTTTTTTTTTTTTTTTTTTTTTTTTTTTTAAATAAAAAGCCTAGTAAACTTAAAGCTTTTTTTCTCAAACACTCTACTTCTAGCTTTTTTCCTATTGCTACTTTTTTCTAGTTTTAAACTCTCCCCAAACATACCTGGATGTTCAGCTTTCAATTTTTTTCCCAACCCACTCCCCATTTTATTCTATCTTGCCCGTAATCCCGTGAAACGAAACATTTAGTACTTTTCATTTATTTATTTATGTGAGTAAATACCCTTTCTGGTCCCCTCGACAAAAAATATGGACCCTCATTTTGATCCCTTACAAAGAAATCGACCCTTATTCATCCTTTTTATGGACTAAAAAAGACCTTTTGAAAATTTGTAAGAGATCAAAATATCAACCAATCGACCCTTATTCGTCCTTTTTATGGAATGAAAAGGACTTTTTTTGTAAGGGACCAAAATGGGGATCGCGTTTTTTGTCAGGGATCAGAAAGGGTATTTACTCTTTTTATGTCTTACAAATTTAATAAAATGGTACGTTTTTTACAATTTTTTTATCCTTAAAAATTTTCTCGTCAAATTTAGATTTCGGCTATTTATCTTATAGGGTAAATGTGTAAAAATATATATATACTTTATCCTGAAGAGCATCCAACATCAAATATTTTTTTAGGTGTAAAATTATACATGAACTTCCACAATTGAGGCAAAAATACCATTACCATTAAATTGACTTAACAAAGTTACTTTTTCAGTGGGTCCCACATTATTAAAATAAACAAAAATGCCTGACTTTTTTAATTTACTTTTTTAATTTACGTTTCTGCCCTCCTATTGTTACCACCATCTCATCATCTCTGTCGACGGGGGTTGGGATTTGTGGGGGATTTGGATTTGAAATCAGAGGGCAGTAACGTAAATTAAGAAGTTAGGCATTTTTATTTCTTTTGGTAACGTGGGGCCATTGAAAAAGTAATTCTGTTAAATGAATTTAACGGTGATGATATTTTTGTCCTAATTTTAAAAGTTAATATATAGTTTTGCACATAAAAAAAACATTTGGTGTTGGGTGCTCCTTAAGGTAAAACATATGTATATTTTTACACCTTTACCCTATCTTATACTCCCTCTCGATCTTAATTATAAGACTTAGTTAACTTTTTTGGAGAGATTAAGAAAGCTGATTAAATTACTTTAAAGTATTTTTATTTTTATTTTTTTCTTCAAACTAATTGATTTAACTAATAAACTAATTTATAATCCAACGATACACAACATATAAAATGATTAAGTAACTTATTTAGTTTCCTAATCTCTCCAAAAAAAATCAATTAGCTCTTATAATTAGGACCGGGGTAGTATTATGTAGTACGTTAACGTTTCATCTTAACACTAAAATAAGTTCGCTAAAAGCATTATTTAATGAGATATCAAATACACTTGCCGCCGATGCTCGAAAAAGATACCCTAACGATTTAGTATTTAATATGGCTTTAATATTTTCCTGTGCTATTCGGTTCTTATTCTGATTATTTCCGAATACCACCAGCTTAATTACGACACGGGCAATCGGCGTCTGAACTGATCGGTGATGCACCAGATCGGGAATCGACCAATGACTTCAATAAGAGTCTTAAATCCTTAACACTCCGAAATTCTAAATCGCCATCAGCATTCAGCAACCTGAAACCCACTTGAATTTTCGTGTTATGCATTAATATCAATACTTGGAATATTGATTATAGGCAACGAAAAGAAATTAGGCCCCAACAGGCATGCTCCTGTATATAACTTAAGTGGCTAATCAACATTCAACAACCGTTTCTCGTGAGAAAGACCAGAAATTGTCTTGCCGTACAGTTATATATGTATAATCAAGGACCAACCACTTACCCGTTAGAATATCTAACTTATCACTCTAATCTTATTTATAAATCCTTTTTTACTAAAAAATTTAGTAGTATTTATAAGTCATCTTTCTTTTAGATAATAAATTAAATGAGATTGTGATAATTTTTTCCCTATTATTAATTGCAATAAAAATAGAGAGAAAAAAGAGTTGAAATATACTTATTTATAAATGAGAATAAAGTTGAAAATTTATCCTATAATTATTGAGCTAATTAACTACCTCCCCATGGTATATATGATTTAGTTAAAAAAGACCCATGGTATATATGATTTAGTTAAAAAAGACTTATAAATAGGATCAAAATAGTAGTAAGTAAAGACTTTTGCAAGACCAGTGATTTGAGCCTTGCTAATTAACAATCACGTACCTGTGAAGAGGGGCAGACACAGATCTCAAACATGACTACTTTCAAACCACAGCATCCAGAAATCATTTGCCTCATTCGATTCACAAACACGCTAAGAAGAATAATTCATTATTCCAGTCAATGATAAATTACAAGTGATGATAATAACAGGCATCTCTAGTTTAACCTTATCATAGGAGAAATACACCCAATAAAAGCAACAGAGAGAAAGATCAAAGAAAACTAGTCATATCCAAGTTTTGGAACTGGCACAATTATCAGTTTCTTCATTCCAAAGCTCAGCATAACCTCCTAAAAGGCCACGTGTACTGTCAACAAGAGGCGCTTTTGTCAACTTGGCTTATAATAAGATACTGCTTTAACCTTAATGACAAAAAATTAGAGACACAGCTGTTCATCTTTCTCAAATTAAATGTAGGGTTAAATGCCAAGCAAATTTCCAAACAAGACTCCAACTCCTCAGTCCAGGTGTGCTGAGTGCTGAGTGCTGAGTGAAAAAAACAGGAGGTGCAAAGGCGAACCAGATTCTCTTTTAATTTTGCATCATTTTTACGACTATGACTCTGCAACCTGTGTCAATAAAAACAATCATTCATCAAGTCACACTAACCAAATCATCATTAGACCTTCCGCCTTCCCCTATATATGTGTTTTCTAAAGTTGGACACATACATTAACAAAGGCTTAAAAACATTCTCCGATTGCAACTGGAGAAAGCACCCAATCAAAAGGCCGAAAGCTAATTGCAAAGAAATATATATCATTTTGTTCCGGGAAATGGCATTTCAAATTCTCTTTTGGTAATGCCCAACACCGATAATTGTTGCCTTTCACCATAACAATAACAAGTTCTATTCCATTAACATCCAACTCATTGGATATATATATATATATATATATATATCAAAAGTACTGAACCATCAGCATTTGGATATATATTATATTCACCAAAATTGTTGTCTTTCACATTCAAACTTAAGACAATCCCTTCAAACTACTAATGGTTAATCACGAAGAACGCTTTATGCATGGGAATATAATCTCTTTTGCTTTCCCCATACCTATGTATCATATACCGCAAACTGGCAAGGTTATGGATCCAATGTTTCTATCTTTGTCTTCTCTTCATTTCAAATTTCCATCATGTTGATATTTTCTCTTCTTTGATTTGCATGCACCCGTCCTCGATCTTCTTCCATTTTCTGCAACCATAAAATTGGAAAAGAACCAAAAAAAAAGGGTAAATTGAATAATTGACATGTTTATTTCCAGATACTGGCATTGATAGAATGGTGATAATGACGCAGCATATGTGAAGAAAATAGTAACCATTACAGCCGTGGTTAATGCGATGACTAATGATATAATATATGGTGATAGCTTGATTCAAATGCTACAGGTGTACAGCATCAGCATGCGTAGCAACTGTTTTTCTTATAATATTAATAACTTGATCACTTTCCAATTTACTGTGAAAATTCTCCAACTTATGGCCGGAAAAGGTTGATTATAATATAACATTTAGCACACAGACACGCAGGAATGTACACCAAATAGTGGCTGTAAATGCCCAACGGCACTATAATCAAGCATTTGCAATATCACCATTGAAGTATCGATCATAAGGCATAAAGATCCATCCCGTATCTAGTGAGCCAGATAAATCTTATGAATAACTTTGATATTCCTTTTTCACTTTTTGAGTTGGGGACAGAAAACTTAAGAAACTCAAAATATGGATACAAAACAGTAAACGTACATGATTCGGCTATAATGCTACAGCACATCTTAATAATTAAAATGTTTTCATCGTGTTGTCCTTATATTCTACTTCCGTATAAGAGTTTATGCAGAAACTAAACAATTGTTGAATTTGACTACTTCTACTTAATTATCTGAACTGTTGATTAACTCAACAGATATATTTGGTTAAATATAGAGCTTTGTCCATGAAGTTAGGGTTGGGAATTGGGATAGTATAATTCAAGGTATGGGAACTTCAGAATTTCTCAAATTTAGTTTCTTATCTTGACTGTACTGAGATTGCCTCCTTGTATTAACTATCAAGCGTACTGCATATATATGCAGGCATTTCTTTTAGTTTTATGGTAATTTATGTAGGCAAAAAAACATGCATGGACATAAAAGATGAGCAAAGGATAAAATAATTTTAAAAAGCTTATATAAATGACTAAATTAAAATGAGAAGGGTACTAAAATGTTCCTAGTAAAACCCGCAATTTTGATAGGTGCAGCAATGTCAAAAACCGGAATAATATTCTAATCACAAACCAATTGATGACGACTTTCCCACCCAACAAAGAATAACCATGCAATGCAATCCATAAAAATAATCAATTCTTTCAAATAATAGAAAAGCCATCATTTCCAAGATAGAAAAAGAAGGATAGAGCTAGTATTTAACCATATATTTTTATTTGTTCTACCTTGATTAATTTGATGGCCCCAGCATTGCTCTAATTAGTGCAATGATTTGTGTGTGTGTGTTTTGGATTAGTAATTTTTTTATTAAACAGTCGGTGAAAAGGTGCAGGTATACATCGATGTGTGGTTTAATAGAAGCCAGACCAGCTAATCTTGCTTAGATTAATTTAAAATATAAAGCATTGCACTAATTAGAGCAGGCATAATAAGCAATCAACAGTGAAGTCACGCTGTGAAAGAGAGGATTCAAACTAAAAATATGCTAATTAACTGGACACTATTGCATTTATCTATAACTGTAATCACACAAACAAAAATTACCTATTAGATGTTATGCTTACATAAACTTCTTAGATGATAAAATGTGAAGAGTTTTAGAGATTGTGTGTGTGTGTGTGTGTGTTTTGGGGCGGGAGTATTTTAATCATGGGCAAAAACTCTTGTAAGCACGCTATCACATCAAAAGGACATCCCATAAACAAAACTATACACAGACTTGAAAGGTAATTAAAAGCCAAATCAAGCATTGTCTTACTGCAATAACTGTGGATGTACGAACTCTACGATGATATCCTATCTGAAATACAGCTTATGATTTTTTGACAATGTCTGCATGAAAATAACGTTGATGATATTATAATTGGAAAACGATAATAGAGCAAACTTCACAACCACCAATGATGTTGCCCATATAAAATTGATGATCATAAATTACTATCCACCCATCCACTACATTATACAAAAAAAGATGCATACAACATACAAGTAAGTGATGGCTGTCAAACATCACGGAAACTACACTAGATCACCTTCATAAAACAACATGATATACATGACATGAAGACTTACACAACTTGGAAGCCTTTTTTTTTTTTTAATTCAAATTAAAACTGTGCAGAATCTGTAGTACACTTTTTAAGATATCACTAATACTTTTTTTTCATCCTTAATATAAGATGTAATTAACTAATTTGATTAGATTAAAGAAATTATTTATGTTCGTTAATATGACAAAAACACCTTGAACATCTTCTTCAAATTTCTCCCATTTATTGTTAAGGAGAATGTTAATAGGGCTAATTTTGGAAAAAATTGGTAAATGTATGTGAATATGACTTATTTTTAGAATTAATACCAACTCCCCAATTAGATAATATATTAGGGACCAGGGGAGTATTTTTTATCAGAGTCACAATGCCTTACAAAACGAGTCACTGGTCTAAATCACTCGGTCTAATACGGAGTAGAACTATCAAATTACTAGTCTGAAAATGAAAGCTTTGATGGGTTAAAGCCCTCTCGGATTTAAAAAAGAAATTATAAAGCAAACGTTGCAAGCATATGCTCTTAATTATAAATTAAGATAAAACAAACTATACAGTAGTTCGTAAGTTGATATAGGACCATTATTGACAAAAGGTGACTACAAAATCTCATCATAAATAAATACATGAAAATTGAAAAATAATTTACACACCAGATATACATAGGACAGCTCTATCAAATCAAAAAGCCACATTAGAAATGAGAGAATGCAGCATATGCAATCGAGGGGAAGAAATTTCAATTAGATAACAAATAATTGCCATCTAAATTAACTCTAATAAGCACACCAGGCTTTGGAATGAGAGAAAGAGGAGTTAAAATAAAAAGGAAGCTAAATTAATAACCTTTCAATGACACGTTGATAATGCAGCCTGCATGATCCACAGAAACTTGTCATCAATTCGCAACCTGGCAATTAAAAATCAAACATGTTTTGCAAGAAACTGAGAAATCAAGAGCTATTATGATTATCAGAAAGGAGTAGTGCATGCCATAATCATAATTTTCCTGAGAATTGATGAATATGTTTGACCGTTAAATTCTATGTTCCAATAATTGGAGATGCGAAGAGGTAACAGTGATAACGTGAAAAAAGAAAAACAGGAAAAAATTTCATGTCTGATTACCAACAACCCCCAACCAAATCACATGCTTTCACGGCGTATGAAAGCACGCATGATGTCTTCCAAGAACGATCTATTCTACGTTTACCTGCATAATCGGGGGGGGGGGGAAAAAGAGAGGGAGGCTCGGTATCATCAGTTCATGCACAAGCCAAATCGATCTAGTCGATTTTTCGACTATATATTCAAAGCTTAGATCTCGCGTCATACGGAATAACAGATGTGATTTCTTTGGTAAATCTCCAAAATATTACATTCTATATTATGAAAAACCAGATCCAAGGGATAGCAATTGCAAACTATTGGGGAGGCGGAAAAAAATAAAGCTCGACTTAGAAAAACACAGACGACTTTAATTTGTATTCTGAGCAAAAGGAACCCACAGTGTAATGATAAGGTTTTTACTGACTAAACTCGAAAGAGTCCATTAAAAATAAAAGCGTCGAAGGAGTCATAATGTAAATCTGGATTCAAGCGAAAACAAAACAGCCAAAGCGAACCAGTTACCGATGCACCTGCATGCGCAGGGATTATATAAAATATGCAAGGGAATGAAATCAGGAAGATGATTATAGTGTCGTGAGCGACGAAAGAAAGACGAAGTGTAAATGTGTGAAGAGTGAGGACCATACTATCTTTATCCAAAAGAAAAGGACCATACTATGTAACGTGAATGGTCCCATGCTAGTATTTTTGCCGCTTAATCCGCACAGTAATTAGGGGTAGCTACTGCGGGAGACATCAAAAGTCACGCTTTCAGGTTTCCATCGATAAATATATAATATAAAATTATTATTGCTGCCATTAAATAATAAATAATATAATCCATCTGAGAAAAAACTGAATAAAATCCAATAGTTCCGGGGGAAAAGGTGGAAAGGCAAAGAAACACAGAAGGCAATGCCTTTCACTGTTGGATAATGAAGGATACAATCTTCTTCAGCGGTACTCCGGTTCTGTCGCATAACGAGAGGGAGGGAGAAGAATGGTTAGGTTTAGAAATGGGAACAAAGCAGAGCCAGAGAGCAATGAAATTGATTTCCGGCACTGGAAGATGACAGAAAGAGTAAGTGAGCACGCAAAAGCAATAGTATACAGCTATACCAAGTGCCTCTGTGTGCTCACTCTCTTCTGTCAATTTCTATGTCCCAAGAAAGAAGCAACATGGAGTGGAGTAAAAATAAAAATACGAAGGGCATGACCAAATATGGAAACCTCGAGAGAATAAAGCGCTTTTTGATGAATCAGCGGAACAAATGCCTCCATAATTGACCCAGATCTGATGAAAATAGAGATACCCATTCCAGGAAAAGCAAAACGAAATGTGCAAAAAGCAGAAAATACCAAGGATCCTTCATTTTCTTCCCCGATGCTTTAAAACGGCGTATATTTGGAATGTTAGGGTTTGCTACAAACAAAACACGCCAGTGAAAAAGGGGCGGGGAGAAGAGAGTAAAAAGAAGACTGAGCTATATAACAGATGAAAAGTAGAACACAAAAAAAAATAAAAAGGAGAATGAGGAAAAATTCACGGCCACAAAAAGGAATGGGAAAGGCTCGAAGATATCTGCAGACTCTCTCTCTCTCTCTCTCCAACGTCTCAATGGCGATGCATCTTGGAAGAGCTAAATCCAGGCCAGACTCATGCAAAAGGCCGATGACACGTAACAGGATCCCTGACGTGTTGGGGAATAGAAAACTGAAACGTCAGAGAACGCCAAAACGGCGGGCAACAGGGGCACCGAAAGGACAAGAATGAGATAAGACAGTGGGCGAGAGAGTGGTTTTTCTAGGGAAGGATCGGGAGAGACGACGACCTGGGAAGAAGATAACGAGGGAAATTGATGAGAGAATCAGGAAGAGGGAAGAGGGATCTCAGTCTGAAGATTATCTCATGGGGAGGGAGGTGTTTTTGGGGGCAGGCCGAGAGGGAGACGCCGGGCACATAAAAGGAGGAGGGAAAGTCGTGGGAGGGAGGGGGTGTGAGAGACGGAGAACCGTTGATGTGATTGACCATTACCTGCCGTCAGATCAGCCAGGTGGGCCCCTTTGTCTTCTCGGGAATTGCGCACTTATTTCTATGACTGCGACGTCTTGGAGCGCCCACGATTATCATTCTTGAGTGCCCTCCTTCGCGTTGCTATCCCTGTTCGTTTTCATAACCCTTCCATTGGGAGGAGATCCTCTCCTTATCTTATTTTTTATTTTTTTCCATGAGTCACATTTGGGCCTTTGATTTGAAAAAATGACAAAAAAATGAAAGTAGTATTGTATTGATTGGATGGATGTGATTTAGATATTATGAGTGATTATGAGAGAAACCCAACCCTTCCGCCTCTATGCTCTTTCACTATTTAATTTTCTCATTAACTCTCATGGATTCATCTAAATTGTTAATTGAGAAGAGAAAAAAATTAAAATAATATCATGGCATTTCAGATTAAATGAACAGACATAACTTAAAAATAAAAATAGTGAGGAATGATGAGAAAATGTGAATCACTTGTACTAAGAGAAACAACCAAGACACTAAACTGAATATCTAATCATAATATAAAAGTTAAAATATACTTTTAGTTCTTTAACTTTATATGAAGTATACTTTTGATCCATTAACTTTATAAAGTATACTTTTGATTTTAAAATTCTTATACCGTTAATTTTGCTAAGAAAAATGTAAACTTAAGTGATAAAAGGTGTAAACTTAAGTGATGATTGTCTAATTAAATGTTATTAAACTTAAATTTAAAATATGGGTAAGTTAAAGAATATATAAAATTTGTGTAATTAAATGCTTATCGATTCATCACTTGAGTTAATCGACAAGATTTTTACATTAAGAACATTAATCGTATTAGAATTTTAGAACCAAAAGTATGTATTATGTAAAATTTAAAGAACTAAAAGTATACTTTAATATAATATAACTAAAACCAAGAGAAAAAGCGGTTCAGAGAGTTTGAAACTTTTATTGATAACAAAAGTTTGAATATGAAAATATATCCAGTCCTTCCGGTCCCAATAATAAAATTTTCAAATGTAAGCTTTTCACCGATTTTTTTCCTTATCGTTTTAATTTCCGTCAACTACAAGGGCCAATTTATTGCTATACTTATAATGAAACAATAGAAATTTATCAATATAAAATATTTTTTTTTTTTCATAGGCCCGGTATGATTGAGTGGGATGTCAGACCGATGGCATGTTATTGAGTCAAATTTAAGTATTATCAAATTCATTTAGAAGTAATTTTTTTTAATACATTTTTCTTATTCACACAAATACGTCAAAAATTGAGAACTCATACATAAAATATCCTGTATATGATGGTGCTATAAATTTTTGTTGAGAAGAGTGAGATTCATTCTTTAATGATGAAACAATGAGTTTTTTTTTTTCTTGGAAATTCTAAATAAATACCATTTAAACTTAAAAAACCCTAAAAGGTCTATTCATAAATAGGTCTCAATTTGAATTCTATAAACCCTATTTTTTTAAAAAGAACCTTCGACATCATTAACAAATTAAATAAAGAGAACTTGAATTCTATAAACTCGCATCATTAACAAATTAAATAAAGATAATGACACCTTAAGTATAGAGATTGACAAATTATGCTCCTAAAGTTATTAATGACTACACTCAAGTTATCATTGTCAATACAAAAGTTATTATTATCTTTATTCAACTTGTCCACAACGCTTGATAGAGTTTAAGGGGCTCAAGTAGTCAATCTAAGTTGACACTAGAGCTTCGGCTCCAGTAAGGGTTTTTCTTTTTAAAAAAATGAGGGGCATTTTGGTAAAAAAAATACATTTAAAATCTCAGATTAGTTCCTTGAGACCTATTTTTCATTTTCATGTGTGAACAAACTTTTTAAGGTTTTCTAAGTTCAAATAATATTTATTTAGAATCCTTTTTTGGCTACATTCTTTATGCACGAGTTATTTAATTTGCTTCTACACATTTTTACGTTCTCCTTATAATGGAGTTGTTTGTCGAGAGTAAGTACTTAATTAATAGCAATGAATATCTTTTTAGCCTGACTTGATAAGAATAATTGAATATTAGCGTCGAGTTGCAATGACTCAATACAACACCGTTTGCATGCACGTAAGTGCCATGGATTATAATAAGTTCTGGCTTTTATATATATATATGAACTCTCTGTGTATATTCTCTTCTAAAAATAAAAGGTTGAAACGATTGTTTGTCAATTAAAAACATACCTACTACTAGTCCTAATTATAAGAATAAATTGATTTTTTGAAAAAATCAAGTAAGTTAATTAAATTACTTTAGAGTGTTTTTATTTTTTTTCCTCCAAACTAATTAGTTTGATCAATAAACTAATATATAATATAAAAATACATAACATATGATATGATGAAATAACTTATTTAACTTTCTTAATATTTCAACAACAACAAAAAATCGACATGATCTTATAATTATGACCGAATGTAGTAAAAAGGGCTGTATAACATGGCATCTCATTTGAATGCAATGGATTCCATAACATAGAATATTACTTTCGGAGGAAATCATATAAATGAGCAAATGATCCAAGTAATGTTAAAAATAGCTAAAAAAGTGTTTTGACCTAAATATATTTTCAGCCATATATATATGAGCCATGAAAATCCTCAAAAAATTACAAGCAGTGTAGGGTATAGACGTTTAAATTTGGTTGGCACGATATATATAAAAGGAGACTAAAGCTAAGTAACACCTAGCCTGTTGTTATTTTTCAGTTGTGTCCAACATCTTAATTAATGTTATTTCCAATGTTTACAGCATTATAGTCTTATATATTTATAATGCATCCAAAAAATTTTAACTCATAAATGAAAATAGAGTACTGGATGTAATTAGAAAACAACGTTAGGTGATACTAAATATTCTCTTTGATCCTTATTATAAGGCACCAACTAACTTTTCTCACAAACCACTAAAAGTAGTTAAAGTCAATAAAATTGTCTTAGAATCTAAGTAATTTCCAATATTACCCCTACTAATTGTCATAAACTCTAATATCACATTAATTATTACTCTCACCCACTACCCTTATTAATTAATTATGACTATACATGGAAAAAATAATTAATACTTATTTGGAACAAGCAAGTGTCTTATAAAAAGGATCAAATAAATTTGTTAGTTGGTACCTTATAATAATTAAGGACTAGAGGGAATACACACTAGGAAAATAACATCAAGTTGCTAGGATGCACAATAAATATAATTAGAGTGCAAGATCAACGACAAGCCAGAGATTGTTTCTATCCAACGTTAACTCTACGTTGACAGTTAAAAATATAAAATTATACTGGTTTTAGAAGATTTTGTATTATGGACTTATGGTGTTCGGGTGTTCCCTAATTTTTTTTATGGTGTCTATCACTCTTATAGGAGATTGTAAATGATTTTTTCCCCAAATTTTTATGGCACACGAGAAAGTCCAAATAACATACTACCTGGTCCTAATTATAAGAATATTTTTGTAGTACAACTTGCACTATAAAAATGTTCTTATAATAATGAGCAGATGGAGTATTATATATTTCCTATTAAAAAAGCACAGTAATGTGTGATTCCAGAGAATTGGCCGGGTAAGCTTTTTGCAGAGTGGGGAAAGCAGAAGCTTTGAATGAGAGGGAACACCGATAATGGAGAGGACAAAATACCCTTATTTATTAGGCAGGACCACCACAAAAGGGGTCGACTTATTTTTCATTCTGTCTCCTGTCACCATTCTCTTGCCCATTCTCCCTCCACAGTTTTCTGGCAACGTATAAAAATAATGCTTTAAAAGCTACCTACATATT
This sequence comes from Acacia acuminata, assembly GCA_019022655.1. Classification (NCBI taxonomy): domain Eukaryota; kingdom Viridiplantae; phylum Streptophyta; class Magnoliopsida; order Fabales; family Fabaceae; genus Acacia; species Acacia acuminata. The sequence goes on from JAFJYI010000015.1 coordinate 2,811,028, forward strand.
TCTAACTATATACTACCTATGGTCTTAATTAAAATAGTATAGAGTATGTCTTATATTAGAATTGGAGGGGGGGGGGTCCTTAATTATATATCTTGACATATGTGTGTATATAATGAATCTCAGTCACGAGAAAATACCGAATGAGTCAGCAAAGGGGAATTATCGATCAATACGTAGTCTGAAGGGTTTTTATTGATTTCGACAAAAAAAAAAAAAAAGAAGAAGAAGGGGTTTGTATTGACCATATACGAAACCAAAATCAAATCAGTGCAATAATATGGTTTCTTTTCTTTTGTGGGGATTAATATTTGTTTGGGTGAAATTTGTGGATTAATAATAATAATAATAATAAATATGAAAAGTGACTGGAAAGTACCATTTGAATACAGTGAAAGAGGAAAAAAAGGAGGGCGATATGTCACATGGAGCCGTTAAGCCGATGAATGCAGACAAACTTATCACTGTTAGTTTCAGAATTTTGCCACCGTAGATGGCCTCTTTCGGGTGAGGTTTGAAAAACATTCAGTATGTTGAGATAAAACTCCTTTTATATACTTAAGTTAATATGTTGTAAATCACTTTTAAAAAATACTTCTACCGCTTAATTCAATTAAACAGAGTTTGCAAGACTCACCATAAAATTGCTCATCACACCAGGATTAGGATCCCCCCCCCCCCGGTGGAAGCACCGGTCTTATGGGTAAAGAGAAAAAAGTTTATTTTAATTATATTTATAAGTGATATCATTAAATTTTTTATATAAATAAATAATTATACCCTTCATTTATTACTATTATAACTTTATTTTCATGAGATTTATTATATATTATACAAGGTAAGGTTAAAAAGTTAAATTTTAAGACAGAGTTGATGATGAAGTTTAATGTTTTCTTTATCTTTGTAAATTATATTGGAATTTACTTATAAATAGAAATAAAGAAGTATTAAAAAACAGCTAGAACATCTGCATAAAAAAATTACATGTAAAATTAATTTTTAATAAATACAGAGTGTTTATAAGAAGGAATGATCGTATACAAAAGAGTTGTTGTAATTTATGTCTAGGATAAGAGAGATTGTTAATTTGTATTTACAGAGTTGTGATAGTACCCATCCGGTCCTAATTACAGGAACACTTTTATAGTATAATTTATATTATAAAAGTGTTTCTATAATTAGAACCGGAAGTAGTAATATTTAAATCACTTATATGGATTTTAAGAAAATTAATTATTATATGTTCCCTAAAAAAATATGTCCGCCCAAGCTTTCTAAAGCATTTAGGCTGGTATGGTGAAAAACAAAAAGATATTACATGTAGTATTAAAAATAAGAGCTAGATTTTCAGGAAGATTAATAAAATAAAATAAGTTACTTAATCTTATTATATATTATATATAATTAATTTATATATTACCCTCCCTTAAAGAGTCAACTAATTGGTTTTATTACCCTCCTTTAAAGAGTCAACCGAGTATGGTTAGAACTTAGAACAAGAGGCATGATAGGCACACCTCACTGCTCCTCTGGTGACCGTCAGAACAATCTTTTTCAATCATTTTGGTCTCCCGCCAAAATCGTTCTTACATTTACATTAATTATGTCATTTAAGTGCTCTCATTGCACACTCACAGACACATGATTGCCTAATAGTGATCATTTCAGTCCCATATATATTACTATATCCGGTTTTAATTATAAGATATAGTTGATTTTTTTTAAGAGACTAAAAAAACTAAATAAGTTACTTAATCATTTATATGTTGTTAATACTTAGATTATATATTAGTTTATTAGTCAAACTAAATAATTTGAAGAAAAAAATATAAATAAAAATACTCTAAAGTAATTTAATTAGCTTCCTTAATATCTTCAAAAAAAGTCAACTATGTTTTATAATTAGGATTGGAAGAAGTATTCTAATTCTATTTATAAGTCTTTTTTTTTATCAAATCACACATACTAAGGAGAAGTAGATAGCTTAATGATTATAGGATAAATTTTCAACTATTTTTAACTTTACCCTCATTTATGAATGAGTACATTTCAACTCTTTATTCTCCCTCTATTTTCATTGGTATAATAATATATAGGAAAATTGTTATAATCTCATTTATTTAGTCAACTTATAAATGGACTTATAAGAATAAGATTAAAGTGGTATCGTATAGTGGGTTAAATACCATTTTTTCCACGGAAGCATTGGCTATGGAGCATTTAACATCCAAAAGTTTTTTTGGTATCATTTTTGCCCAAAAGTTTACAAAAAATAGCAAATTTGCCCTGGAAAGTTTATAAAGAAGAGCAACAATTCAACGTCAAGATCAATCGATGGGCAAAATTACTATATTTGTAAACTTATGAGGCAAAAATAATACTAAAAAAATCTTCTAGGTGTCGAATGCCCCTAGCCAATACCTCAAGCAAAATTGATATCTAACCCATCATATAGTAGTTGATTTTTTTTAGAGATTTAAAAAATTAATTATATTGCTTTAAAATACTTTTATTTTTTATTTTTTCTCTAAACTATTTTATCTAATTTATAAACCGATATATAATATAATGATATACAATATATAATATGATTAGCTACATTATTTAGCTTTTTTTATCTATCTCAATTATAAAAAAATTAACTTTATTTTATATTTAAAAGCTGAGGGAGTACCACAAGAGGATTTTTTCCCTTATTGCATGCTCATTTGGAAATTCAGAAACACACATTTATGTTATTTTATTTACAATGGAATCTTTTTTTTTTTTTTTTTTTTTTTTTTTTTTTTTTTTTTTTTTTTTTTTTTGCCATTACGATGGATTCATTTCCATCCTAACAGCACTTGAACATGTAATATATGTACGGAAATAGTTATAATAATAGTGAAGAACAAAACTTCGAGGGGCAAAATTGCTATGTTTGTAAACTTCTGAGGCAAAAATAATACTAAAAAATCTTCTAGGTGTTGAATGCCCCCTAGCTAATACTTCTAGAGCAAAATTGATATTTAACCCATCATATAGTTGATTTTTTTTAGAGATTTAAAAAATTAATTATATTACTTTAAAATACTTTTATTTTTTCTCTAAACTATTTTATCTAATTTATAAACTGATATATAATATAATGATACACAATATTATATAATATGATTAGCTACATTATTTATCTTTTTTGATCTATCTCATTTATAAAAATATTAACTTTATTTTATATTTAAAAGCTGAGGGAGTACCACAAGAGGATTTTTTTTTCCCTTATTGCATGCTCATTTGGAAATTCAGAAACACACATTTATGTTATTTTATTTACAATGGAATCTTTTTTTTTTTTTTGCCATTACGATGGATTCATTTCCATCCTAATAGCACTTGAACATGTAATAAGAATAGCCACTATAAAATATCTAAATATGTACGGCAATAGTTATAATAAATAATAATAGTGAAGAACAAGACTTAAAGCAAAATAGAGATATAATATCGGTAAAAACTGTAATTTTCAGGGGCGAAAATAAGAAGGCAATCGATGAGGAAGAAGAGGAGTGAATGGGAAAGACGAGTAGAGGAGAGAAAGTGAGGTGAGGGGCGGCAGGAAGCGGATAGGAGGGACGTACAACTTGAAAAAGTTTCACATTTTTCAAATGCTCCAATTACATATTAACAAGGTTTTAAAAAAAGAAAGATATTAACGACATTAAAATGATTTTTTTTACTTGTATACTATTTTTTTTTTTTTTTTGGGTAAACTACTTGTATACTATTCTATTAGCTACAAATACTCATTCAATATAGTTTTTTTTAAAAAAATTGACTTGAATTGGCCATTTAAAATATAGTCTTCGGCGATCTAAATATAGTCGAATTCATTCAAATTCAAACTCACGAATTGACTTTTTCGAGTTTATCGTTTTTTATGTTTCGACTTACAAAAACGAGTTGAGTTAGTGGTAAACTTGTCTTAGTTGTAAACTCGATTAAACTCACGAGTTTATACATCGAGTCTGCGTTTTTACGTTTCTAATTTACAAAATCGTGTAAATTTACCATTAAATTCGTATTAAATTTTTTTATTTGATCATGTTTAGCGGCTTTATATAGAATTTTTTTAATTAAATATGATAAATAATGAATGTTGATGGATTTAATTCAATTATTTGGATTTAAAATATATTTAAATCAAATTGTTGTTATTTTCATATTTTAATTATTTAATTATATATTAGTAATACCTATTTAATAATAAAAGTAAACTCTTACGAGTTTACGCCATTATTATCGAGTTTACTTAAATTTGTAAGTTTGACAACCTTGGTCTAATTTTATGATGTTTATAATATTTAATATAAGATAATTCTTTGTGGGATTTTTTATGATATTTTATTGGTCCTTGAAATTTGAGAGGGATTTTTTTAATAATACATATAATAGGATTTATAATTTATCAAAAAAAAAAAAAGGATTTATAGATTTTTTTTGAGATTTTGTTAGTCCCGGATTTTCCGTTTATTATGTTTAGTTTACGTGCAATAATAAAAGCATGTCTATATTGATCGCATTATAAATGTGGAGGGCGTTGATGAAGAGAGACATAATAATGACAAATGGGTACCTTAGTTACTTTATCAGTACCTGCCCCCTTCCCTCCTTTTCTTTTGGACTTACCCTACGTACTTCCCCTATTTTTCACCTCCTTCCCCGTCTTTCTTAGTAAAAAAAATTAAAAAGCCACAACAAGTATCGCGATTCGCGAGTAATATTATTTTTCCAAACAACATCACAATGGATGAATACTTAGCCTACAACACACAATAATCCTTCAATTAAAGCATCTAGATACTACTAACAATGCCTTCCCTACACATGTATGTTAGTTAGTAATCCCGTTTTAAATATAAGATATAGTTATTTTTTTTAGAGATTAAGGAAACTAATTAAATTACTATAGATTATTTTTATTTTTATTTTTTCCTTCAAACTAATTAGTTTGATTAATAAACTGATATATAATCTAAGAATACACAACATATATGATATGATTAAGTAACTTATTTAGCTTCTTTAATCTCTCTAAAAAAATCACCTTTTTCTAATTTAATATATAAGTCACGTCCAACCATTTGACTATATTTTTTTGAAAAATGGTTAACTATTTAAATCCGTCTTAAATTGAAATATTCTTTAAAAAATTATTCCTACTAAATGTGGTTTTGAGGGAGATTTAAAAAAAAAAACAAGAAACCACATGAGAGTATTAATTATAGGACATATTAACAAATACTTCTCTTATTCTTAATATAAGACATATTTGAGGAGTTAATCTTGAATCCTAAATGTAAGACATAGTTTTCATATTTGTGGATTTTTTTTTAATTTACCTTTAATGATACTCCATCAACAATAATTAAGAAGGAGTGAGAATGAAAGAATTGAGAAAGATGACTAGAAATTTCAGAAACTACATGTCATATTAACAAACTCAACTAACTTACGTAATCTAATCAAATTAGGTAAACATGTCTTATATTTAAGGTTGGAGGAGTAATTGTTAATTACTTTATAAGTGACTTACTCCTTTGGTCCTATTTATATGATAGAGAGAGAATTAATTTTTGGATCACATATTTACAGCAATAGAGAGGATTTTTTATATGAATGTATAATTTTATTCTTCATTTATTATGTATTGACTTTGTTTTTATGTGACATAATGTATTTTAAATATAAAATTGAAAGTAAAGTTGTTAAATTTGAAGTAAAAATTAATGAAGTTTAACCCTTTTTTATTTATCTATCTGTATGAAACATGTTGGAAGAGATTTATGGATAGCATGGGATGAGATACTATAATATGAACCAAACAATTTATGTGGAAGATGAATTATAGTGTGGAGCAAATTAAAGTGAGCATATAAATAAAATGAGTTTTGATCTATCGGTTTCATGGCTTTGTTGTTATATATCATTATGAGTCACGTAAAGGCAGTACACGGTGCGCCCACTTGTGCACTACCCAGACACACAGTACACTTAATGCTTTCATGGACCACTCCAACTTGATGAATGTAAACCCTTCCCCTACTCAAAACAAACAAACAAATCCATGTTGTACATGTTACCCTTCCCCACACTCTCTCACACACACACAGATATATATATATATATATATATATATAGTTCATTACCCCTATGCTCTAGCTATATTACCCATCAACTTGTACGTGTTCGAATCTTGTTCCCACAATACTCTTCTCCTCTCCTCTCCATTCAATATTGCTCATCATATACATTCAATATAATTTACTTTCCAGAATTTGCATTCACGCACGAACCTTTATATTATTATTATTATTATTATGGGATTTACACTTCTCATGTTGCATGAGAAGAAGAAAATTCCTACATACACATGAAATGGTGGGATCCATATCTTGTTTTTTTTTTTTTTTTAAAAAAAACTCAAGCATGGAAATTGTGGGACCCGTATCTTTTTATATCTATGACATGAGGATACACTTCTTCTACAACATGAGAAGTGTATTTCCCTATTATTATTCCTTGCAAATATATATTTTAAATTTAATTTCAATAATTTAAGGTATGAAATATCAAAAACAAATTCAAGGATAACGGATATTGAGGGGTGCATTTTCTTTTGTCTATCCATTACTTTTTCCTCGATCTTAACAAAATTCAATTTTAAAAACTAGAACAAATAAACATAATGTGTTTATCAAACTATTAGAAGGGAGTAATGAACAATTGCATATACTCATAAGATTTACTCCATACACGTGTACAAAATGGATCATGGTGATTAGATCAGCAACAGAATAATGAAAAAGCAAGTCATTAAGGAATGAACCGAGAGATACCCTTTTAACATGATATATTAAGTATGGAGATTAGGAACATAGCTCTGACCATGGAAAAATGAATATTCATGTCTTATTATTGTCGGAAAATTAATCCTTTAATTCTTATAATTCTCACTCAACAGTAACCTAGTTTTTAGATTTTAACTTTAATTTCTATAACTCAGTCTTTGATTTTAACTCGATTGTGACTCAGTTACTAAACTCTAACTCAATAGAACTCGCCTGAACCATCTTAAACTATTAGTCATTTATTTTAGAAAATAAAATTATAATATTCTACATGAAGATTGGGTAAGAATCTAGAGACCAAACTTCAACGTGGTTCTGACGATAGGAAATGTGTCATTGAGTGGTGTTGAGTCAAAATTTAAGGATCAAGTTACAACCAAATCAAACTACAATGATCAAAAAATTCATTTTTTAAAAACTATAATTACGTTTCAGTTTGCTAATTAAAATATGTAAGTACTATAGGAACGTTCTCTCCACCATAAAGTCTTATTTCAATGTGGGTTTGCATATATGGTCACGTAATTTCTCCCCTAATGGACACTGAATCACACTTAAACAAGTAACAAACTACTGTATACATGCAATACCATCCAGATCCATCGATAGGGTCCACGATCATCATATTTTGCAACATCCCAGGCCTAAATTTAAAGTGGCCACTTTCTATGAATATCTTAATATATCCAGCTATATATAGAGAGAGAGAGTTTATTATAAACTGCTCCAATATCCACCACGCGATAGAAATTATGATCATTCATAACACAGATGATCGACAACCATGTATTAGACACGCATCTTTTTAACTTTGGTTGGCAATTTGAAATAAAAATTAAAATGAAAAGTTATAAGTTATTTATAGTTTTATACGCATAAGAAGATAAATTGCAATAAATACCTTTATTAATACTCCCTCTGGTCCTATAAATATAAAATAAAGTTATTTTTTAGAAATCTTAAGGAACTAATTAAATTATTTTAAAATATTTATATTTGTTATTTTTTCTAATCTATTTTGCCAAACTATATATAATCTAAGGATATATAACATACTATATGATTAATTAATTTATTTAACTTTTTTAGTTTCTAAAAAAAAACAATTATATCTTATATTTAAGAATAGAGCAAATCAACTATATCTTATATCTTATATTTAATAACGGAGGAAGCGTAGGAAGTACATGTCAAACCACTTGGATGGGATGAAATATTATTAGTTGAACTTATCCTTTTCTGTACAGACACACAGCTTTTATGGGAGGGTGTTCGTGAGTTGTCGAGATGGGGATTGCTTCTTTCCTTTCTGAGAAATCCATTAAATGAGGAATCTTAGCAAGTGGGAAAACGTACTCTCCATGTGACCATTGTCTCTGCACACACACGAACTTGTGTCAGATCTTTTCGTCGTTTTTCCCAAAAACGACGTGTCCAAAATCATTTAATTTCAAGATTAAGAAAATAATCATGTTTAATTTGTATAATACTACATAGGATATAGGGCAAATTACATGCGTTGTTGTAAATGCACTTCTCGATGAAGTCAATGTATATGCTGCGCGTACAGGGAATTGAGACTAATTATCCACCGATTAGAATTGGATGAAACCAAAATTCATATATATATATATATATATATATATTGCTAAGTAATATATTATATATAGACGTTCTTAAATAACTTAGCTTAACTTATAACAACCGTCTACGCCTCCTCCAGTCATGAATGTAGGAGTTAGTTAGGAGTCAGTGACTGGAGATATTTGCTTTGATAGTAAATATTAAACCTCAATATATCTTATTCTTTAAATTTATAATTTTTCCTCTAAATTCTCATTGTTAATTAATTGCACTTACCAATGGAATTGTGAGTAGGAATGGTTTTCAATGTATCACCCTGATTCTATTTATAAGTTTACTTTTACTCTCTTGAAAATGAGCTTATAAATAGGATCAAAATGATAAATAATTAAAGGAGTATTTCATGGAATTAATATGCATCTCAATTACTAATTTAACTCATATATATGGCGTAAAGAAGTTTCCCTCCTGTCTTTTAATATATGACATATTTATCGATTAAGAAATTTAGTTTAATTAATTAATACGATATATATTTTCTAAAATATCTTAATCATCATCTTTAATTATTTCTCCTCATCGATTTTAATTGATAGAGTGTCAATAGAAATAAATTAAGAAAAGATTGACAAATATTATAAATAAGTATTACTACAAAAGTGTTCTTATAATTAAGACTAGAGGGAATATTACATTTAGGATTAAGATCAACTCCCTAAATATGTCTAAAAAAAGTATTATAATAATGTCAACTAGAGCTCACACCATAATTACGTATGTTTTTACAAAAAAAGGCGAGCTAATTAATTTATCTCTCGAGGGGGAAATTTTGCGACAGACATATATGCATATCAATATATATAAGGTCGATTTGTTTAATATTCCATGCTCTTCGTGTCTTCAAAATTAAAATTCACACTTTGATTCATAATTTGAAGAAAGAAATGCATAGGTTAGGTCATAGGATGGATGTCAAATGTGGCCGAGGTACTACATATGGAAAGCAAGTTGATCAGAAACTAAGAGAATTGGAGAAGAAGGATAAATAAATGATATACGAAATTAAAAAAAAACTAAATTTGAAAATATATAAAAAGGAAAGAATGAATATGTGATGAATAAATTTTAGAAACAAAAATAAGCGAGAATTCAAGAAATGGATTTAATTAATAAAAATTTTAAATTATAAGTGAGTATCATAATTCATAAACCTGATGATATTTCTGATACAAAAATTTGTCATTTCATATTTAATTTTTTAGTTTTTATCAGATTTTTTTGTGATTAAATCTATCGTTTGTGATCTTATAGTAATTCCCAAAAAATAAAATAAATGACAAACACTGACACAGCATTATCTACAATAGATGCTGCTTGTACCGTTGTTTGCGCTGCAGTCTCCCTCAACATGAGCCCTACAAATTTATTACTATAAAAATAACATTTCAATGTTTTGAGCCCTTGTGTTCTCTATTGTCGCTACCTACTATCTTCATTTCTTCGTATACTTTTAATTTATATGCACCAAAGGGACCATTACAAACAACAACCATATATTAAACCTAATACTAAGAAACTACACACCCATCGTCATTTTTATCACTCTTTTCGACAGCCAAACACTTTCCCACATCCCCAAAACCATACATATATATTGAAGGAATCAAAATAACCAATATTTTTTGGTATTAGTGCATTCTCACGCTTTTCATATCAAAATTTAAACTTTTGACCTTTGCATGCATCTTGACATTATATAGGCATGCTACATTTTAATTTGAATTTTGTTGTGTAAGTCCTAGGAGTTTGCTAGCCTCACAACTACAAATAAGATTTTTTAGACCGGATTAAAAACGCTTCTTAGACTGATTTTGGAATAAGTCTCAATACAGACAATCGTAAAAGTTTGTTATTTTTAAGATCGGTAATGTGACCGGCCTTAAAAAATTGATTTTTAGATTGGTTAATAAAATATTAATTCTAGAAATTCAAACTATATAGACCTGACATCACTTATATTAGGTTTAAAAAGTCTGATTTTTAAGATTAGAAATATTATATGACAGATCTAAAGAGTCTAACTTTTAAGACAACAGGTCTTAAAAGTATGACTTCTAAGACCAAATATTTAATTAAACACACACAACCTTCTAACACCGGTAATATTATAGTACTTTTTACATGTGTACCTTCTCTCACACACACCCCTAGCAATACTTTGTTTTTTTAAAAAATAAAATAAAATAATGAATAATAAGAGCACTCTCTTTCAGTGTAGTGATTATAATCTCCATTAAACATTATAGGCATGCATCATTTAAATATGAATTCTTATAGGCATGCATCATTTAAATATGAATTCTTGTTGTATAAGACCTAGGAGTTTGCTAGCATAGACTGCATTTATATATACTATTTACATGTGTCTTCTCTCACATACCTCCCTAGCAATTCTTTGTTGTATTTTCTTTTAAAATAAGAGCATTCTCTTTTAGTGTAGTGATTATAATCTCCATTAAACATGTAGGGTAGGAATAATAAACTCTTTTTAACTATATTCGTTTTATATGCAGTGTTTAGAATCAAACCATCGATTATTTGCTTTAGAGATATTTAGAAGCTCCTACTTGTGATGTCAATTAAAATGAGTTGATATCTAACATTTATGTATAACTAACCAAACATGTGTTAATTAAGCATCTTGATTTTCATATTTATATATGTATAACGTGTGCGATATTAATGGCTTCTCTTCTACAAGCGTATATTTAGATATCTTATGGCCAAAAATGGATGGAAGAATAGAGGTTGCAAGTTGCAATATTAATTAATTGGGAAAATAAAAGTAAGAAGACAAAAGCAAATTAACTTTTGCTTCACGAACCATATCTTCAAGTGCTGTCTTTTTAGCAGCATCAGATATCTTTAAAGATATACATTACATGTAACTTCACTTTCTTTCTTTATTTTTATGGTTGAGTAAGTGACATGTACGTATGTAACTTAACTTTCGCAGCGATGTTTGACCAAACACAAAGGAAACCAACGACCCCAAGCAACCTCCATGAATATGAAAAGGCAAAAGCAAAAATAAGGCCTCTCTTTAATTTCCAACCAAACTATACATAATATTAATGTGGGCGAGGCCTTGATCTTTTATCCTATGTATACCTATGGATCATTGATATTTATAATTCGTTATGAATAATACTTCTATCATGTACTTAATATAAGATATATTTATGTAATTTGATTAAATTTAAAAAGTTAGTTAAGTTACTTAGTATGATATATATTTTTTCAAACAACCTAGTGATTTTTCTTAAGGGAAAATTAGAATGAAGGACCTAGAAGAAAAAATATTTATGGAAAAAGATCATAAAAATTGTAATTATCTAGAAGGACCAAATATATAAATACAAAATTAAGAGTACTAAAATGCCCCTAAAAAATCTTTTGCAATCCCTCCTATATTCTCTTCCCCATTCTATTCTTAAAACTAATACAAAATTTTAAGTTTTATTATATTAAAAAATAGTTTTCTCAATTTTCATTTTCACAACTTGAATATATATCTATGAAAGAAAAAATTATGCATTCTTCAATCTGTAAAAATTATAATTTTTTTGAAATCAACTAAAATTTTAATAAAGGTTAAGGTCTTTTATAATTTCTCATGTATGTTAAACCAAGAAAATTTGTATGATTTATTTTTGTTTTAGAAACAATTTATGTGGGTTAAAAAATTCATGTAATGTTAATAATTTTTTTTTTTTAAAAATCTAATTAACCTATTCTATCTTAAAAAATATGAAATAAGTTTAGTTTTTATTTTTATAAAAAAGAACTTAATTGATATCATCTTTGATAATATAAATCGGACAATTTTATGATATGAATTAGTGAAAAATAAAAATTAAGAAAAATATGAGTTTAACCATTGTTAATTAATTGTAGTTATTTTTTTAATCATGAATACATAAGATTTGATTAGGGGAATTTAGTAATTTAAAATTTATATTATGATGTTTGGTCCTTCTAAGTAATTACAATTTTTATGGTCCTTTATAATAAATATTTTTTTTTCTATAGGTCTCTTTTATCTTAATTTTCCTTTTTCTTAATTTCTTCTTCTCCTTAATTATTGTTGAGGGAGGGACAAATTAGGAAAAGTATTGACAAATATAAAAAAACATGTATTATAGTTGAGACCAAAATTAACCCTCTAAATATGTCCCATATAAAATACAACAAGGAGTATCTAATACTAACTCTAGCCCTAAATATAATTACAATTTTTATAGTCTTTTATAATAAATATTTTTTTTTCTATAGAGTTCACTTATTTTTTTGGGAGAAATTGAGGAAGTGAAATAAGTTAATAATCATATAAGATGTTATGTATTATTAGATTATATATCAATTTATATGTCAGACAAAATATTTTGGAGAAAAAATGATAAATATAAATATTTTAATTAATTTCCTTAATATCTAAAAAAAAATCAACTTTATTTTATATTTAGAACCAAAAAAATATTGAAAAACGAACCAGTTCACGCTATAAGTATTAACTCATACAAGTTGGTAATCTGCTTTATGTGTCCAAACCCAACCTTCTAGACATATAGGTTGGTGGATTATATGTGAGTTGTCTCTTTTAACTCGTGGATTAAATATTTGAGCTGAAAATTGTGCTATATAGGTTAATCTGTTTATTCTTCACTCTAGTAGTGTGAATTATTCCATAATTATTCCATATGAGATTCTATATATTTCAAAGTAATGTTTTTTTGAACGTTAATTCAGTTTGATATTTGGTTAGATTACTTCTGATATCATTATATCTTAATTATATGACTCATTTCTACAGTTCTACGGTCATTTACGGTGTTATAATTTTTTCTCTCATTGTCTGAGATTTAGATTCAATTTCTAACATATTAAATGCTTAAAATACAGTCATGAGAGTATGTTAAATATTAAGAACATTGAGTGAAATACCTTATACTCGAAACAAAATGGTATAATGTATTTAAAGAAAGGTGGAATCAAATATAAATTAAATCTTAAGAAAGTTCGTGTTATTTAAAGGCAGCTACTGTGTCTGCTATTGGAATTGAAGAGAGTAAAGCAGGACTTTAGATAATTGCTTGTGGGTACATCCTAATTTTTAAAGCACTATCAAATCACAAAAGATACAACTTTCTTATTTGCTACTTTAAGCATAGAGGAAAATTAAAGTACTTTTGACAATCACATCCTTGTTTGTAACCCACGATGACTATAAAAGTAACATGGATCATGAAATTGTACTTTCCTTAAAAGATTGTGAAATTCGTTACACCATCTGTAATTCATATTCATAATTTTATATGAATCTCAAGATGAGCATCATTCGCGTCACAGTCTACCATTCTGTTTTTTTTTTTTTTTTTTGGGGGGGGGGGGGGGGGAGTTCTGAATGTAAGATTTGAGGCTACTTCCCAGAAAACATTCTGCTTGATGCTGATTCTTGAGTAAATTGTTCATAAAGCAGTCACTCAACCTAAAAAGAATAGTAATTACAAACAACAAAATGCATTGAATTTTAATTTTATTGGCCGAAACATCAAAGTATGGAATAATAGACCTGGTCCACAAAGCCCAATAACAATTGGGCTTCCCAACATATCAGAGTCCCTCAGTTCAAGGAGTTGACAATGAACCACATATTCTTTTTTTTTTTTGGCCAATAATAATGCAGCACTTGATGATTATTTAAGTTACAAATTGACTAGTTCTGAACAGTATAAGTTTCAATCCCTTGTCTTTGTGTTCAACTGAAGGGGTCAGACTTTTTCACTCAAAGGGAGGGTTCGATCTTGGAATTGGTCAAGGTGTTGGGAGAAGCATCTAGGGGTCTAGTAAGCAGTGGAAACATTGGGAAGAGATGAAGGCATGTGTACTCTCTAACCCAGTATACCCTACGGACTGGACTCCAAACGCCCTGCCTTTGGACTATGGGTGAATCCAACCCCTTTCCTAAATTTTTGTATAAAAAAAAAGTATAAGTTTCAAAAAATGAGGAAAAAAAACTACCATTTGGAAGAACAAACTTCATTGTATGTTAGTTTCGCCCACAACAGATTTTCTTTTTGGGCAAAAAGTTCCACTACGAGCTTGAAAGTCACTCGCCTCAATCAATAATCCGCAAGGAAAATGGACCGATAAGGCCCACTTACCAATTAACTTGCGTCCATTTGTGTTTATCACTAACGTATTATTCCGATTTAAAGTCAAATTTCCCCACATTGGCGATAGACTAAATACCCCGACCCATAAACAGAGATCTTGCAACTTCAAGAGCAGCTCATGATGATAACATACTAACACGGTCAGACATGAGGAGCTACTCGCTGAACATATAGTCGTAAAGTTTCGGTCAACTTGTCATATATGCAAAAGTACTAGTTAGGTCTCTTGCAAACACACAGAATAATAGCCTCCAAATTACGTCTTCCTAGAAACAAGGTGACAAAAATTGATAGATACTAACTCCTAGCTCCACTACCAAACTAACCTAGTATAAATAACAATGCTAGCAACATTGTGGGAACAAGTAATTTACAATGATAAATAAATGCCTAATGGAGTAAATACACGGACTAGATTGAATAACAGCCCACAGCCCACCGGGAGGAAGTACCGCAAATGCTGCATGGAAAATTACAGAGTAAAGGCCAATCAAGCAGCTCTGAAGGAATGCAGAGTGTGTAGCTATATCATTTTCCTAGCCTCTTCGACGCTTCTTTCCAGCCTTGGCAGCACTTCCTTGCGCCTTAGATGAACTCGATGCCTTACCCTTGGTGTCTTTTTCCTTTTCTGTTGAATCTGCTGATAACTCATTCTTAGCATCTTTTGTCTTTGATGAACCAGATTTGATCTTGCCAGAGGCATTAACACTAGACTTCCCCCTACTCCTGGGAGGTCTCCCCTTAGAAGCAGGAGTACTTAATGTTTCTTTCTTGGGTTTTTGTGGGGTTTCTTGCTTGGTCTTTGAAGAAAATTTTGGTTTGCTAATATCATCGTTCTTTGATTTGCTGGTCTTGGGAGCGTCAATGTCACTGGATTCAGTCTTCACTCGTGCAGCATCAGCAGATTTATTGGAACCACTTCTTGAAACATGATCCTTTGATTTACTACCAATGCCATCCTCCGATTTGCCAATACTCTTGGAATCTTTGGATTTGCTATCAACTTTGCTGCCATCTTTCAACTTGTGGCCAGACTTTGTGGATTCACCCTTCGATTTGCTGGATGCAGCTCCTCCACTGCCAACATTTAGAATTCAAAATTTAAAAATCAAATAATGGACGATAAAGAAATTAATTTATGATTTCCACACCTCTTGGTAAGAGTATCCGTGTTTCCTCCCTTAATTGACTGACCAGCACTTTTTTTCCTTCTCTTATTTGAGTGCCTATATACAATAGTAGAAAGATAAGGAGAATGAGAATGAGGCCCCAGAAAACACATCAAGCATTTTCAACTACAATAACTTCAGGAATCCCCAAAGTCAACCCAATGGAACAAATGCAATCGAACTTTTACCACGGAAAAGACAATACCACACAAATGTTAATTTTGAAACACTACTGAAAATATTCAACTCAGAAATTGAGGAATGAAGATGGGCAAGAAAATCTACCTTAGGCAATTTGGAAATGGAACAAGGATTATACTCAGTATCCCGTAAGGTCTCAACTCCATTATTACCACTATCTTTCCAAGCCATATTTATATTTATGTCAATTTAAAATAAAAAATAATACAAATATTTCACCCCCTTCCAAGGTTAGTTTTAGATATTATATCTTAGAGGATAAATCTAAGATATGAAGAATTAGAAAAGGATATGATATCTAGGAGAATAGGAATTTTCTGAGTATTCCTTCCTTCTTTCTGTTTTTATTCTTTTAGGTGGGGTGGGCTTAATTTCCCTTGCAACAGAGAATGGAGATAGGGATGAGAAAACTAGTGGATGGAGCTTGGCAGGGACAAGGGGAAGGGAAGCTCCACCATGCCCAGCAACACCAACCCTGGGGACACATAGTTGGGACGCTTTCCAAAAGAGATCATCACCACGAAAGAGAGAAAGCAATATTTGCAAACATAAGCTGCTTTAATAAAACAACAATAACATAAAACATACATATCAGCTGAAACATCAGGGCTTGCATGATCGTCTCCTTCCTGTTAATGGAAATAACAAGCATAAAGTTAGATATCGAAAAAGTTTAAATACACAGGACAGACACCAACATAAGATTCAGAGTCAACCTGAACAGTCTTCCATATTTCCTTTCTAAGATTTAATATTTCAATATCACCATCATCATATGCAACCTAATTTAGAAAGCAAACCAGTGTCAGAAAAGTATATAAAACAAAAATCACCATGAATTTTGCTTTCCGTGGTTAACAATGAAGAAAGGATCAGATTGTTCTTAGTTAAAAAAAGAAAGAGAAAACTTTTCAGCAAGATAAAAGAGAGCGCCCGTTGCTCTGTAACTTGCAAATCACCTTGTGCTTCTTTTTGGCAGAATCAAAGGACTCAATGGTACCAATGTAAAACCTACAAAAGGTCATATTTCTGTCAATATTTTTTTTGGCCAATGATATTCTGTCAATATAAATATAAATTGGTCTATGATATGTAAATACAATAAATAGGAGGAGTTAGTTGGGGGTAAGTAGAAGAGATTATCATTAGTAGCTAAAGACTATAATTAGGTGGCTAGGACTAATTGTAATTAGGTTTTGGAATAATAGACTAAAGTCTGTGTGCTCGTTTCTTTTTCTCACTCTCATCTGTTCCTCTATTCTCTCTCTTTCCTCTCTTCTCTTCCCTTTCCCCTTATTGTTAAGCAACAGTTTAACTGAAACCCACCAAAGAGGACCGTGCTTCAATATAAATTCATATTCTCCCCCTCCTCACACCAAAGAATACAGTAGATGGAAGGCCACAAACAAGTACAATACATTAAAATGCAATCAGGTGTACTTGCAATAAGGTATATACCAACTTTGTATATGAGCCATTTAAGGAAAGACAAGCAAAATAAACTAGGAAGAGAAATCTTTGAGCAGAACATATCTATTGAGCAAAATGGTTTGTCACCTACAACGCTTGTGATCTAGGTGATGCAAACAGAATATAGAAATACAACAAAATTGGTAGAGGAGGCAAAATTAAAAGGCCATCCATAGGTGATTAATCCATCAATAATAGACATATAAAAAACAATTATTCATGCAAACTACTAGGCTAAAATTCAATGGAAAGTAGCATACAACACACTTTGCCTTGTCAAAATTTCCACTGCTATAAAAGAAGAGCCAAGTACTTACTCACAATCATCTGGCCACCAAACTTCAACCCGTGAACCAACAAGATTTTCACCATATACCTTGATATCAGACTTCTGAGAAAGCATTTAGATAATTATCAATCAAGCTGGGAAGAAAAATAAACTTCTGGATTGAGCATAAATAGAAGGAATTCCACATGCTTTGAACTAAAAAAACATTATTAACCCCTACAAAGATAAGCCATAAGCCAGCATACATAAGGACTTCACATGAAATATTTTCTTACAATATAGTAACTAAACATATCATAAAAAAGTAGAAGAAATACCAGAGAGACAGAGCATCAAATACTGAAAGTTCACATTAGCCATTGCCCATTAAATTGGTCAAAAGTAGGTGACATAATAGCAAAGGTCTAGCATACAAATAAGATAGCTGCAGAACAGATGTTCCCTGGCTAAAGTAACCAAATGAATACATCATGATATCATGAAGTCAACATTTTGTAATTGAAAAATTTAAGAAATGAAACAGGAGATCATACATTTTCTTTTCCTGGAGTAGTTTTCCTCTTTGAATTAGTCTTGAGCGTTTCCTCTAGATATTGTTCATCTTTAATCAATCTTGTACCTGACTTTGGTGAAGAAACTGTTTCCTAAACGATTTCATAACAATTTCATTAATCAATTGACTGAAAAAGATCAAACTATAGATTATACTGTGATAATAAAGCAGAGAATATCAAAGAAACAGGCTATCAACAGCAAGCTCTAGAGTTACCTTTTCTTCATCTTTAGCAGATTTTGCTACAGCCAAATCAGAGACTTTGCCCTGCTTTCTTTTATTTTCCTTAAGTTTCCTTGAAGAGGATCCAACACCCTTATTGGTGCCATCTTCTTTCTTAGCTGAACGCCTTTTGCCCTCAGAATCACTTATATTCCCACTTGTTTTTTCAACTGAATCTACCGCATTAGACTTTTTCCTATCAGAGCTCCCAACAGGCGCCTTCTTGGCAGACCGCTTGGTAGGTTTTGCATCTGAATCACTTGTTACTTCTGACGACTTTTTGGTAACATCCTCAGAGGAAATTACCACTTCTTTGGCAGGCCTTCCTTTCTTGGTAGGTTTTGCATCTGAATCACCTGTTACTTCTGATGACTTTTTCGTATGATCCTCAGAGGAAATTACCACTTCTTTGGCAGACCTTCCTCTCTTTGTAGGTTTTGCTTTTGAATCACTTGTTACTTCTGGCGACTTTTTGGTAACATCCTCACAGGAAATTGCCACTTCTTTTGCAGGCCTTCCTCTCTTATTTGCTCTTCCAGGTTTTTTAGAACGAATTTCATTAGGATGGCTTTCACTGGGAGAAGGAGAAGGAGAAGCCACAACTTCCGACTCATTAATTCCTACCTTCCCTGATGAAATCTTAGCATGACTCTCCTTGTCATTCTCTGAAGGTCCTTCAACCTCAGTAGAATCAATCATTTTCTCAGCTGAACCCTCGGAAGGCTCTGCCAATTTTTTAGAATGACGTTGCTTTCTTCTCCTCTTGGTGGCTTGTTCTGGCTTTCGTTCTGTATTGTCAACTTTTTTGGTGCTGACATTATCGGGGTCCTGATTACTTGGTATATTCAAACCCGTAGAGTGTTCAGAATTATTTACATCTTCTTGCTTCTTCAGGAACTTTGGATCTTCCAACAAGTCATCTTCAGTAGACTGCAAAGTGCCATTGCTCGTGACAAGCTTAGAAGACCGACCATCAACAACAGTGACTTGTTGAGGAGGGGTAGCTTTTTCAGCATCCTCTTCAGTCACCTGATCAAAATAGTGTTAACACATTGCAATGCTCAATCATAATTGAAAATATGCTAGAGGATGAAATATAGAGCCCAAAAAGAAAAGCAGAAGCATGTATGTATGTGTAAGTACCTGTGTTGACTCATTCAATGTTGCTTTTGCTGGCTTTCCCTCATCTTCCTGGAGAGTCATTATAATAAAACCAGAAGGAAATCACTTAAAAGCTTTCATCATGGAAAAGAAATTACAGCCCATGCATTAGTTAACTTGAGACCAAAGAGCTTACCGCATTCACACTGGAAGCACATGCATCATTTTGCTCCAAGCTGCCAGATGCCTCTTGACATATAGAAGCAAGTACCTTACTATAATCACCTAAAGAAATGCCCAAAGTCTTCACTGCTTCCATTAAGTATGGTTTAAGCTTTGTTGCACAACTTTCCAGGACTCTCTCCCCCAAATTTTGAGCATTTTGCGAAAATTCCTAAATCATAATGATGATGGTTTAGATCTTAGCAATGAAAGCAATTCATTGAAAAATCATAACACCAAAAGACAAACAAAATCAAAATGATCAAACTTAAACCTCATTGCCTTTCTTCACACTGGCTAAGATTGGAGAAAGCATGTCCATAGGTATATCTTCACTTTCCTCTATAACAAGGGTCATAATAGTCTCAATGGAAGATAAAACATTTTCTGGATGATGTCCCCTGAAGTTTGACATGGAGCTGGTTAGTGTTACGTAAGACATAATTAGTAGTTATAGTAGTTATATAAGGTAGTGTTAGTTTAAATACTTAGGAATGCTTAGCTTGTCTATTGGGCCTTGAGTCTAAGCCTATTATGAGAGACTATATATAGATGGCTATTAGACTAAGAAAGGCATGTATTGATTCAGTTTAATGTGTATGAAAGTAATGAGCAGTGCAACAGCACTTGCTTCGGCTATGTCTTCTCTCTCTAACTCTTCTTCTACAACCTAGTTATCAGTGGTATCAGAGCGAGTCATCCTCGGCTCCTCCGCTGTAAATCTGTATAGTTCTTGAATCAGTCCGAGTCATTCTTCTCTTCACTCACGGCTCGTTCGATATTCAAGACCTCTTGACCCAAATGCAAGGTGAACCGGCGGAGTCATGACCCTATTGGTTGGTTGGCATCCGTGTCGACCTAAAAGTCCAAAAAGAAGCATCAAGAAATATATTCTTGAGATTCATTCTTGACAGAATCAAGGGTCTGCATGTTCGAGTTTTGACAAGGTTTTGGATTCTCTGCTATTTTCAAAAGCCGAGGCTTATATCATTGTGCGTCAGAGATTATTAGTAAATTGTCATCTCCAATTGCGGCGTTACTTCTGAGTGGGTAATCATCGAATCAATTGCGTTCGGTGATTTGGGAGTCAAAGATAATCTGATTCTGTCATTCATCCTAATCAATTGTACTATCGGATTCTGGGTACACGGGAAGTCAAAAAAAAAATCAAGAAAAAAACGCAAAGGTTCCATTCTTGACCCACAAAAGACATGTTGACTAGTTCTGGGCTCTGTTTCGGTGTTTTGAGGCAAATATCATCTGCTCGATAGGAATTCTGAGAGCAACCGACCGATTACAACTCTGCGGTGCCTGTCATTTGAGTTTCACGTTCGCCACGTTGATTTTTTTCGGGGATATCATCGCTTCGATTGGTTCTGAAATTGCGTTTTGCGTGCGTCAAGAGCGACAGCGACTCTGGTTCTTGTTTCTGATTTCATCGACTGCTGCCGGATTCTCACGGGTCTGATTGGTTCAAGATTTATTGTTCGGCCTCCTTCAAGTCAGACCGAATCGACTGGGTCGGTAAATTCTAGATTGTCGCTTCTGGTTCGGGTTCTCATCCAGTTCCGTTTGGGTACCTTCGGAAATCAAGAAAAGACCCGAAAGTTTTACAACTGGACTCACTACACGACAAAGACCGATTTGGGGACCGAGTATTACGCCTCATCATTTGGGGTCCGCATTCTGCAAAGTCGACCGACACTGAGTCGTCACTCATCAATTCGACTTCTGGGTGTAATTGTTTCTGGTTTCGGCAACATCACGCCATTTCTGATTCTGACCACCGCTACTCTGTTTCAACTCAGGTTCTGGATAATTTTTCCTCTGCATCGGGTATAAATTCCTGTTCATCCAAAATCTTTAATTCTAGTCGACTGGTTCTGACTTGGCACTGTGGGTTGATTCTCTCTCGCATGCATCTGGCTTCACGTGAAATTAATTCTGGGTCCTCGTATAAATTCTTGGTTGACTGTTTCGGTGATTTTCAAGACTTCTCCTGTCATCGCCAGCCTCTGTTTTCTGGTTTTTGGTCCTGTTCAGGTGGAGTTTGTTCTTTTTGGGTTCCTTGTCTCTGCTTTCCATCGTGTTACGGGTCTAGTATCACTGTTGCATCAAAGAATACTCCCGGTTTTGCATTTCCAATTGGTGTGTGGTCGAATAATTGTTCGTGTCATCGACTGTTCGTGTATGGTCTGGACTCGTTCTCAGGCAGCTGCACACAACATGTCGAATGAGGTGAATGAACGTTCTGTGCGCTTGAGTCGGCCATTGAAGATCTCCCAAATGTAATTCGGACGGCTATTACCAATCAAATGGCGACATTCAACTGCCGCACAAGAACGCCAAATGGCGGCCCCTTCTTTGCGCACAAGAACGCGTCGTCGACGGGGTGAGGAATTACAAGGAAACAATGGGGATAATTTCGAGGTCCTCATCGCCAAAGGCGGGGGCTGAATATACCCCTCCGACTAGACAAACTAAGTTTGACTTCCCGAAATTCCAACGCCATGACATCGATGGTTGGTTGTACAATTGCGAAAGGTACTTTGAAATTGATGGCACACTCGACAACCGGAAGACGCGCTTAGCTAGTGTCAACTTGGATGATAAAGGGTACATATGGCATCAATCTCTTATGGATGAAAACCAAGGCAGAGCCATCACGTGGTACGAGTACAAGAGGGCAATTAAGGCTCGGTTTGGCGTACCTTTTGAATCTCCCATGGCTGAATTGAAGAAATTATATCAGACAGGTTCGTTGGAAGAATATAATGATAATTTTGATGTTCTTCGCTGCAAATTGGGATTAAGTGAGGAGCATGCTGTTCAAGCCTTTATTGAAGGGCTCCGCCATGATCGTGCACGACAGGTGCGCCTTCAAGAGCCACGCTCGTTGTTACATGCTCGGCGGCTTGCACAGATTCAAGAGTATAATATTCACGAAGAGGCTACAGCAAAAACAGCGATGCGTAAACCGTACATGGATACGACAAGGTTGCTGCCCACTAGGAATTATTCCTCTTTTTCAGGTGGGGGCCAAACATCAGCACTAAAACCAGCAACGACAATGAAGACTAGTGGCTATTCGGGTGGAGTAACTACGAACTCTAATACTAGTTCTTCCCTGATTTCAACGGGCAAAACAGGGAACTCTACTTGGAAAAGGGCAGCGGAGTATAGTGGGGATGATCTGGATGACTTGAGGACCAAAAATCTTTGCTTCTACTGCAAGAAACCTTTCTTCCGCGGTCACACGTGTCCCCAACGTCAACGGATGCAGCTGCAACTAATGGAATTGGATTCAGATGGTATGGGAGAGGATGAAACTCCCCAAGGTGACGAGGAACCATAACCGGAGAACGTTGAGGAAGCGAATCAGATCAATGCTTACAAATCTCTTTGCATGCAATTCGGGGTAGCATGGGTGTTGTATCAATGCGCATTCAAGGGTTTGTTGGCCGACGCCCGGTTCAGGTTCGATTGATAATGGGGCCTCCCATGGGTATCTAGACTATGCCTTGGCTAAAAAACTAGGTTGGAAGGGAAGTTCCACGGATGATGGAGAAGTTGAGGTGGTGGTGGTTACAAGTTAAAGTTGTATGGTATTTGGGAGTGGGTTTAAATGGAAAATGCAGGGTAAGGAATTTGTTTTTGATCTGAGAATAATGGAGATCAAGACGTACGATATTGTGTTAGGATTGCATTGGTTACAAGAGGTAGTGCGCAAGGCCTCTTGGGATTATGAGGATCTCTCTATGAAATTTCAGTATCAAGGATCGACATGCACCCTAAAACCAAATTTTCCACATAGCGGCCGGGTAGTTCACAAAATCCAGCAACCTAAGGGTGAGGGCATCAACTTTTTCTAGTACACTCTCTTGATGATACATTTGTGACCACTTGTACACTCTCTAATGGTAATCGGGAAGCAACCGGTGTGCAAAGGGTTCTTAAAGAATTTTACGACGTGTTTTCAGAACCTAAGATATTGCCTCCACTTAGGGAAAATCACAACCATCCGGTGATATTAAAGGAGGGGCTGATCCGGTAAATTTGAGGCCTTACCGATACCCATCTATTCGAAGGATGAGATTGAGAAGCGAGGTTAAGGGAATGAAGACTCGGCGTGGTAGGAAGAAAGGCATTGTAACTGAAGTGTTGGTCCAATGGAAGCAATTACCGGAAGAAGTTATGCATTTCGGCGGCAGTTTCCAGCATTTGTCCTTCCTAACCCTTGAGGACAAGGGTTCTTTAAGGGGGAGTATTGTTACGTAAGACATGTCCAGTGTTAGTTTAAATATATGATATCTGTAACCAGATAAAGATAAAGACATATGGAAGATTAAAAAAACTACAATCATATAAAATATGTCAGTGAAGACACAAACATTAAAAAGAATGACCTAATTAAACTTTTCACCTTATTCATGTACTAGGACAAACAAACTTCAACAAGAAAAACTGAGATAGTCAGCCCTTTTGAGAACTGGAAATTTATATGCCCTTCCAAATTGACATAGTACACTGATGAATCAGTGGGCTTTTAGATCTAATAATCTACTGTGCAAACAATATAACTACCAATAGTCAACATCTTCCAACAAGGAGTTTATTGAAAGATAAAAGGCATCAGAAACCAGAAGAACTCATAGTGACAAAACAGTCATCAGAACAACATGTGTCACCTTGATGTTAGTTGGATTTCATTTTCTGGCGCAATGTTCTGTTTCTTTAGATGTTCATATATAATGAAGAGGAGATTCAGTGATTCACATCTTTATCATTACATAAATGGACTAGTCAAATCCAATAGATAACATTCAAGAGTCAGTGATTAAATCAATTACAAGGATCTTCATCTGCCATTCACATTTGATCACCTTGAAATTAGCCAAAGCATCCATCTTAATATAACAGACATAAAAAATCTTCGCCCATTATACAGGACAGCTCAACAGAACATACAAAATAATATTATAATTGCAACAAATTCTAGTACATTAGTATTCACAGCCTTCTCAAACTAAAGTTTATAAAATAATAAAATACTAAAGTATAAAGCATGAATATACAATGGCAAGCATAAGATGCTGTCTTTATGCTGGATTCAAGCTCAACAGATCTTACCTAACAGCCTTAAAGAAATGCTGAAACATCTCTACAATCAGGGAGTCACAGTCAAGATCTAGCATTACCACACACGATCTGACCTTTGCAACAGTTTCAATAATGGACGTTCTCTTAGCATATGATCGACTTGATGTATCATGCAGATTTTCAAATGAAGATACAATTAATTGAAACACCTCCTGTAAGTAATTACAGTGTTAAAACTTTCTTACTTAAAATGATAAATACAGAATAAAGGCCAGGTCAATCAAATTTAAAGGGGAGAAAATATTGAGCACACCTTCATTTGATCATCATCATAAGGAGCATCGGGTGCAGTTATCCTTGTTATTTCAGAGATACAAGAGGCAACCGCAACTTTCACATCCTCATCTGAATGCCTCAAAAGTTTATCAGCAATTAATGCTTTCAATGATGATGAGAGTGCGTTTTGCATAGGTTCTGTTGGAGATTGTTCAACCCTTGATAGATAACTCTCAATTTGCTACAATTTCAAAGCAAAAACAGTAATAATACATGAGCTTGTGGAAATGTCTATTCTAACATGGCCCGAATGAAAATTACTTTGGGGAATAAAGGCATAACAATAAATAGGATATAGGGTACTAGTAGCGACAACAGTTCTCAAATGCTTTAGTATGGAGCAAAATCACATATGGCTGAACAACCTACTGAGTAATGTAATGCATATGAAAAACATATCAATATACTTAAAATAGTTCATCTACACAGCAATATACTAATAAAATAAAAATATACATGCATATGATAACCTAAGAATGAAATTAAAATTTAGAGAATAAGTTATGCCAGCTTAATAACTAAAGCATGTCTAATTGAATTTAACAATTGAATTTAAAAAAGCATTATAAAATTTAGGATTCTGAGATAATCCCAAGAGATCACCCTCTTTTTCTCTACAAGCAATATCATCCCAGAAATCATTGTCAGCAACCCCCTTAATTTCATACCCTTTAGTGTCTTAATAAGTTTGGCTGCTCTTTGTAAATACAAACGAGCATGACACATGCTACATATACTGGGCATTAGGAGGCCTGGCAATCTATGCACAAACTGAGAAAACTCAATGTCAGCACCCAGTTCGATTTGAGCATCTTACACTACTCACCCGAAAAATAAATGCTCACATTGGAAATATTTGTAATTCGTTAAGCAACAAGATATGAAGTATATATCCCAGCATATTGTTGATAAAAAAAGACAATTGAATTTTACGTGAATGGAAGAATTATAGATATATTTATATATATTATCAACGCATTTATCTAAAACATAATATAACATTTCTCCCGAGCATGGATAATCAAACGGAGTTGGCTGAAACAAGTGGAAGGAGCATTAAGACGTCAAAAACTAAACAATTTCAGATGATTGTTTACAATTTACCAATCCACCACCTCATGTGCTCTATACAGGTATTACTACCAGGTAAGCTGATAGAAGTGATTCATTTTCCGAAAGCATCTATTAAAATGGAACCCATATAGAAACCAAAAGGATGCAACGGGCAAGAATTCCCTCGATCCTAAGTAGACTAACAGAAACACCGGAACCCTGCTACCAAAAACACCCAATATCCCAATAAAAGGACGGGTTAACGAAAACAAGAACCCCAGAACGCAAGTAAGACTTCAACTAGCGGGCGAAAACCCAGAAAAACAGAAATTGAGAGGAAACAAAAGACCATGCTTACATCAAGAAGGGGCAGGAGCTCGTCGACAGAAGACGGAGGATCTACGAGCTTACTTCCAGCTTCACGAAGCTGCTCTTCGAGCTCTTTATCCGCAGATGCCATCGGTACTGAACGTGGGTCTCTTTCCCTGGATCTTCGATAGCCCTCCACCAGTATACGCTGCTTCACTCCATCGAAGCCCTCGAAATAGGTGGATGGAAGCGACACAGAGCAGGCTTATGACAGTTATTGGGGGGTTTTCAGAGATACCACAATAAGTTAGGGTTTTTCTATTTTTTTTTCCCGTACTATAAAGAAAAGGAGCGGAGTCGCGAAGATGGTGTAGTTTTGACGACAGTTTCTTCCGTAAAATACTAACGACACTGAATCATCGATCTTCTCAGCTAGTTCTGATTCTATTGCTATTTTGTGTTGTGTGCATTATGGGAGCCAAACTTGGATTTGGCGGGTTCCTCTCAATTTGGGTTAGATTTGAGAGATTGATCCGCCTTCGAATTTTCGGTTTCAATCAGGCACGTGACTGTCGCGTGCTGTAACCTTTTTTCAAATCTCTCTAATAAAAGAAATACATTGGGCTTGGCATAATTTATACTTACAGTTTTTTTTAATATATAAATATTAAGAAAGGGGTTGGGCTCGGAACCACTTTCGGTGCACCATCAACCTATCTAATTTGGGTCGTCCAGATCAGATCGAAGCGATCGAGGTTTGATTTTTTTAAGCGCTTTTTTTTAAATAAAAAATCGTTTTTTGAAAAAATGTTAGTTGAGAGATTATTTTTATTTTAGATTCTCTACCCATTAAAATAATTTTTTTGAAAAACTATAAAGTAAAAAGAATAAGATCTGAACCGTCTAGATCTGATCTGGACGGTCCAGAAGAGAAGAGCTCTCCCTGCCTATCCAAAACAGGCAAGGAAAGTGATTCCGGTTGGGCTCACACATAGTCCAAGAGTATAACATTGTAACTTTGATCCACGGGAGATATATGACTGAAAGTACACATACCTCCATCTCAGCCTATGTTACCTTATTTTACTTTTCCTATGATGCCCCCCAACGCCACGACAATGTCAGAAATCGAAACCTCTCCATTTGTGAGTGTCGAATCCTTAACCATTCAACCCACGGACCAGGCCGACGGGTATTTATACTTACAGTTTTGTTGCAACATAATTGTTCTCGCCGTATGGTAATGTTTTTAATTGTATATTTTAGTGTTCTTATGCATATTATGATATTGATATCAGGATCACAACTTCGAAGCTGGCTAATTGATTATGGATATGTCTCAAATAACTGTGCTTTATTTATTCTCATTTTTCTTATCTTCACGACGCTTTAAATTTAGAAGTTATACATTTGATTATTTTAATTTTTTTGGCTACAATCCTTGCAATTGAAAACGATGAATAGTATAGGGCATTTACATTTCTCAAAACAAAAATGTCTTTGCCACCTTTTCGAGTGGTTTCCAGTAGTTCCATGTGAGTTTTAAGCAGCTACCATGAAAGTGCTCATGCTGGTGAAAATTTTCACCTGCCAAGGCGTGAACACGAGGCCGCTGAATTTTTCACCATGACTAGAGATGAAAAAGTTCTTTCACTACATGACATGCATTGATTTTATCAATAGTTTCCAGTTATTTGCACCTGACTTTATTCTTTTGCAATAATCTCATGTCTTTTTTTCTTTTAGCAGAGGGAGGAACCAAGCAAAGATGAAATGTTGCTTGAAAGATTCCAATGGAAAAAACTCCAAGGAACTAGTAGCAGCATCTACCGCATAAAAACATGGTTAAAATAGAACAGACAATCTCATATATCAACCCTACCATTTGGTATTCCTTTGACATTTCCCTTTTCATTCATTATAGTCTTTTTTATAAAAACTTCTTAGAAAGTTATGATGCTTGTTTGTTTTAGTTTTTTAGAAGTGTTTTTACGATGTTCAAAATAAGTTTGAGAGGAATCTTAAAAAAAACATTTTTTCTTTCTTCCCACACAACCATTTGGTATCAATAATTTCTTCATATCTTTCTTCCCACACCAGCATCTAGTATCAATCATTTATTCATATCATGCAGTAGGTCTATTATTTCCGTTCTTGATTTATTATAAAGACTTGGAAAAATTGTATTTAAATCACAAACAAGAGAAAATACAACATAAATGTTCATTGAAATCTTAAATTTACAATGATATGTGAAAAGTCCAAAATAACTCTATTGATTAAATAGAGAGCGTGAACGGATGATTGTGTAACATTAAGGGTATTTTAGACTTTTTACATTTGAAATATATTGCACAAATGTCTCAACTCCCAGAAGAGTTCACTATAAATTTTAGATTTCAAGAGACCTTTGTGTCAAATTTTTTTTTTTTCTTGAGACTTAGGTGCAATTTTCTCTAAAGAGTTCACCTTTTGTGGAAAGAGATTATTTTCATCAGCAAACACTTGCAATGAAATTTCAGAAGATCATAGCATTGGTTACTTGTTGGTATACCCGACAGGCTTATTGTAATGAACACAAGCCCAAAGAGAGAGCCCAATCCCCAAAAGCTAGCCTATGAGGAGGGAGAACCCAATGGACTTATAAACCTTACTCTAAGAGCTTGGCTTCCCGATGTGGGACTCATAACATAGTCACCCCCTCAAGAGCCGACGTCCTCGGCGGCTCCACTCCACAGCACTTCACTCGGCCTCCAGCCGGTCAGAACCCTTCCCGATGTGGGACTCATAACATAGTCACCCCTTCAAGAGCCGACGTCCTCGGCGGCTCCACTCCACGGCACTTCACTTGGTCTCCAGTTGGTCAGAACCCTCAGTGGGTAGCCCTCTCCGAAACATCGACTCTCAATGAAAGCACCAATATAATGAACATAAGCCCAAAGGGAGAGCCCAATCCCCAAAAGCTAGCCTATGAGGAGGGAGAACCCAATGGACTTATAAACCTTACTCTAAGAGTTTGGCTCCCTGATGTAGGACTCATAACACTTATATCCTTCTTGGTGTGGTTCTGATGAAGATATGAATCTTATGATATCTACATTGTCTTGCAGATTGTTCGACTGCTGGCTCTGCAGCACAGGAAGACGAGGATCTGCACGGCCATTTATATGCATCCCCAATAACAGGCAATGCTGAGGTTAGTGGAGGTCTATTGGTGGTTTAGTACTATATGTTTTTATGTTTTGAAGCGCGAAGCATTTAAATTCTTCCAAGTGGACTTACAAATATAGATAAATCAAGTGAGTAGTGTTATATAGTTATGAGGACTTTGCTATCTGTTCCCAGTTATACAATATTCCAAATACCACCTTTTGCATTTCTGTCTTTGCATGTTTCTGAAATACTGGGCAAGATCTGAGGATTGCACATGCTCACCAGATACTGTAAGCTACATTTTTCAAGTGAATAAACCCCTGCCTCTCTCACACACACACATGTATAACAATTCATTTGTTTAGTCTCCTCTGGCTCCGGGGTGAGTTTTTGGCATTGTGCATGAAATCTGTGAATGGTTAGCTGGTGTTTAGGGTTTTAATCTATTTACTTTTTCCATGCATATCCTCTACTCCTCTAGAATCTTGTGATTGGGTTTTTCCGATGTACTTGTTTGTATTAACCTAGGATGTCTACGTACTGAATTTGACCCTTCTTGTATGTTTAATGTTTACACTCCATCTTTCCCAAGAATTTGGTGCAAAACAATGGCCGAATCTCGGTGCAAAAAATGGCCGAATCTCACTCTAATTCATGCATGTTCTAAAATTAGCACTATTTTAATGTGCTTCCCACTTTCAAGGTTTTTGAAAAAGAGGAGGTGAGTAACAAGCTGGAGACTAAAACCAAAAGCCAATAATCTCTTTTATCAAATAGTTGTCTGCTTTAACATTACTTCTAATACGTTAATGGCTGGATTTGATCTTACAGGTCTGTGGTATACAGTAGAAGGGGTGTGCCTGCACGTTAATAATGAAGGCAAAAAAAAAAAAAAATTGATCTATTTATATCAAAATATCAAATACTCCCTTGGGTCCTAATTATAGGACAACATTATTTGAGAGTTGGTATTAGTCATAATTATAATTATAGGACAAAGTTCTAATTTTTGTTGATTTCTTCACAAAATACCCTTTAACACAATAATAATTTAATAATGCATATATATATTCTATAAAGCGAGTAATGCTTACAACTCATTAATGACACACACACTTCAATTCTACTTATGTTTTTTTTTTAATAAATTAATTTTGATCAACTTTTTTCATATTTAATAATGACATCATTATTAAATTACACTTCCAACCTCCAAGAGTAGACCACAAGTTGTTGAGAGAGATGACGATATTTGGATTGTGTAAGAGCTCAGAGAAGTCGTGTGTGAGATATGAAAGGGCGACAAAGAACATAGAGTCAAAGTCACTGGATGCATTTTAAATTTTAATTAAAGACATTTTGGGAAAATAAATATAATTAACTAATTTAATTACTATTCTTAATCTCTCCAAAATTAGGTAAATATATCCTATAATTAGGACCGAAGGAAGTATTATGTAGTTTGAATGAAGGAACATGGGTTTGCGAATTTTTTGTGCTTGCCCCCACTTCTAGTGGAAGATGTACACTGATCATTGAACAATACGTTATACTTGAGAATTTTTGCTTTAAACATGATAAAGTACTTGGTTAAGTTAAACCTTGTAATTTAAGGCTAATAGTGTTGCATGGTTTAATATTAAACATGCTAAAAGACAACTGAATAATGTTTTTAAACTAAGCATATGATAAGGGCGAATTATTGGATCAACGACCGTATCAGGATCAAGTTAGTAATGATATTTTGGGTGTCATTGAGAGAACAGAACAGGCTTGTGCCACACTGGACCTTACCTTCACATCCCCAAGTCTCTCGCTAGATTCTCTCGTAGATGAAAGCACTCTAAGATATCCATGTGTGATGATCCTTCAGAAGCTTTTTTCCCCATTAAAAGGCGTGCTTTTATTTTTGCCAATTGCTCAATCAACGGTTAGTTACTGAGAATAACATTATGCAATCATTCTATCAACTTCCTCCTATGATCTTTTAATTAACTTAATGCTCATTTTTAATAACTTTTTTACTTAATGTATCCTGCACGTCCAAAGGGTGACCACCTGCATGAAAAGAGCTGCAATTACACCACAACCTCCCTTTGGTCCTGAAAAGCAACAAAAAATGGAATCATGTAGCCCCACAAGACATTTCTGCAGTTGAAAGCATTGAATTTAAAGGTGATTGCACTAACTGTGACAGCTCTGCAGAGTATATATACAGAAAACCCAAGGGTTTGGTGATAAGTCTAGGGTTGTTGAAAACTAAGTTGTTTTGGCAATGTTCTTTCAATGTAGGTGGACTACTTATTGTACTCTTGTTTGCTTATTTATTTATTTCCCACAAACAGGCGTGTACATTTCACTCACATTTTGTGGATCTCATATGATGTTTCAGTCTTTATATCCTTGACTTTTGTATAAATGAAGTAGCACCATGTGCGGTACTTCAAGAATTTCCCACTCCCTTATTGTATTTGATATATCACATAACATTAGCTTGTTTGGGAAAAGGATTATAAGACAAAAAAAGTTCATTAGAAGTGAAAATTTGTTTTTGGATGTTTGAAATAGCTTCTCACTTGTTGGACTTCAAAGTCTAAAGCTACTTTTTTTGTGAAACCACACCTCTTTGCTTCTGATCCCATCACTAAAAGGCGAACCGTCATCCTAAACTCAAATCACATCGAGAAAAGTCCATCAAATATAAAAGTTAATTTCTACTACCGTTATCCAAACGGGCCTGAATAACCATAAACTCACCATAAACTCAGTTTCCTCATTTAGCTAAACACTGTTCAAGTTTTCACCCCAAAACGTCATGGAGCTTCAGAACCATTTTCTGGTTTTTGTGCATTGTCTCTTGAACAAATTGTCAACTTCCCTTTTTCTGCCACCCAAGTAGGAAAAGCATTATCTCCAATAATTATTGATGCCTCGCCCTAACTGACTGCTCTTGGACCCTGTATTTCACAGCAAATATAACCGAGAATCGCCAAAAATGAATAAACCAAGAAATTTACTGTGGCGTTGGAATGTTCACCCAAAAAAAGTCAACAAAAAAATAAAGCAGCCATCAGAAAGTAACAGGTTACTGAACCCCACAACACATAAACATGACTAAGACGAAAATGCCATTTGATTTATTTATTTTTAAATATGCGAGAAACATGTCAGCTCTCGACAACCAGATCCCATATGGGATCCTTCCATTCCCCTTGAGATCTGTGGAGTAGTTGCTGTAAGAAAATAGTTCGGTGAAATAGGTCTCAGCATTAAACAAATACACAGTATTTAATGCCTACTTAAACTAATAGGAGTAAAGGTGTTAACAGCATATGAATCTCACTGCCCATGCCTAATAAATTCCATAAACTACGATCATTTAAAGATTCCTGAAGACTTAACAGATGGAATCGACAAACCATAAAGGGAAATAATTGCAGTAACAGTCTCTGCTAACGTGGGAGATGAAAGCGACCGACACCCTTTCATGTTCTATAGCGTCAATTAGAAATAGTTAAATGCCATTCACAGAAAACAGAATGGAAAAGTAAAATGTCTATGTCTCTACTCTCTCGTAAGGACACTGGGAAGAAATAAATGTTCCAATGACTTGAAACTGACTCCGTGGAGGAAAGATTCTCTCAAGCAGAAAATGAGACCCTTTTATTTATCAAGTTATTTTTTTTAACTTGGGAATAATTTTGAGACTCAATTTTTCGTACAAACATCTTCATTTCGAGTTGTCATGAGTTGTGAATTTATCCCCCAGTCATTTCATACCACCGACAGATAATAATCTCTCAAAAAAAAAAAAAAAATTATCACAAAAAGTTCGATCGTACAACTGTGATTGTGATGTGATTTTGAATTTGTGATCACTAGAGCTCAGGCCTGAAACAGAGACCTTTCATGTTCGGTGGACTGGCAATCATATCAAAGACACGGAATCTGCCCACTGAGATCCACCCAACAAGAAAAGGCAAGCAAACAGGGAACCCATTAGAAAAAGTTCTTGGATTATTATATGTTACTGATAATTAAGAATTATTAATATTTTACATGAGCTATCAAATAGCTACAAGACTAAAAGATCCATAAAATTAAGATCTGAGCAAGATCAACTACATGGTTCATTCTCTTCAAATTCGACTTCCCCTTCAAAATGTCTTCAAAATGGCAGGCTCTTTGAAGTCGAAGTCGAACTCGAAGAAAGTGACTTAAAATGTTCAGATGGAACAAAATCCTGAGGGATGTTAGCCCTCTTTACAATTTTCCTCATGTTATTCTGCAAACTCTGTCGGACTAATTGCTTCACTGCTTTCTTCTCCTCACTCATCATCATATCTTCATCTCCCTCCAAAGACCTTCTACCACCTCCACGTGGCTTTGTAGACGATGATGAAGAGCCACACATAGGAGCAGAGACATTTGCATGGAACTTCCCACTGCAACTCCCAGAAACCTGCTTGCCTTTAACTACTCTCAGACATTGTAATATCCTCGAGGCTCTTTTTTGTGCCAATGGGGTACCCAGAAGTGTCAATTCAAACAATGATGATACAATCCCGGCTTCAATCATGGCCTGCCTGTCACCATAAGCTTTATGTGCCATAATCATCAAAATGTAGGAAGCTTTCTCTTGGCATCCTGGTGCATCTGTCCAGTTTAATACATCAACCAGAATTGGAAATGCTTCAGGCACAGTACTAATAGCTTTTCGGCCCTCTGGTGTAGATGTCAGATTGCTCAATATGGGGAGGACTCTTTCACTCACCTCCATGTCTCCTAATGTGTTTATTAGATGTGAAACCAAATCGGTTTCCAAAATGCATGAGATATTGGTTGTGAAGATTGAAAGATTGTACAGTGCTCGCAGAGCATCTTGCTTAGCTTGAGGGCTACATGAATTGTCTAGATTTTTAAGGGTTCTAACCAGTACAGGTATTGCACCAGAGGATCCAATGGTTGGTTTGTTTGAATCTAAAGCACTCAAGCTAAGGAAATTTGCAACAATCGCTTCAGAGACTGATGATTCCAGAGCAGTAGGAGACTCAATGAGCTTTAGCATCTTGTGAACAGCGCCAACTTTGACAATGGCTGCTTTATTTCTGTACAAGAAACAGTCCAAACAAACACAGTCAGAACAAAAAGTTAAGAGCCTGGAATCAACCAGGAAGCCAGAAAGTTCTATCAGAATGAAAATGGCTGGCTTGTTGGAAAAAAAAAACTAATTTAACAGCAATTGATCATGAAGGTGAAAAAACAGTAAAAGAAAAGCATGATAAACAGAAAATGACAACTAAATGCCAAATGGATCAAAGGGAGAAAATGACTTAACACAATTTTGAGAAAACAGGGGACTAAAACCATATAGATGGAACCAGAAACTCACGCATCGTTGCCGATTCCGAGATTGAGCAACGCATACAGAGAAGCGATTTGAGAGTTGGTGTCTTCCAAGTCGAGCATTGCAACCAGAGGAGGAATGACTCCAAGCATTGCGAGATTTCCTCTAACTTCCAAGTTTTCCTTGGCTAGCAATCTAACATTTAACGCTGCTACTTGTCGCTTCGCCAAATCCTCTCCTTGCAACTCCTGCACAATTTGCTTCAGCTCCTCCAACGCGTTTTCCTTCTTCTTAGTTTCGGCGCGATTCTCCGAGTTTGCTATATGCAAGAAATCCGATAATTTTTCGGACCTCGCATTGGAGTTACGCTTAGACTTGGATGATCCCTGCTTCTGTTCTCGGTGCTTCTCCTTCGAGTTCCCAGAGGTTGATGTTGCGGTTGAGGCTGTGGAGCTGAGGTCATCACAGTGGGAGTGGTGATAACGGGAGCTGCTGCCGCAGCTCACGGCGTCAAAAATGATACGACGGAACGAGGAAGCCGAGAGCGCATTCCATAGGCGGAAATGGCCGCCGACGGCTGCATTCGTAGTAGGACCGTGGCGATCGAGAATCAAGGGTCCGATGTTGTTCTGGTGACACTTTGCCATGGTCCGGCAGCCTACATTAGGGGGATCGAGAGAGAGGAGTGGTCGGAAAGGAAAGAGTGGGGGAGACAGAGTGGATCACAGGGGAGCAGGAAAGCAAATTTTGATCCGACGGTCCAGATTTAAAAAAAAAATATTTTTTTTGTCGTTTGTCTTTTTCGAAAAAGACAAAACGAGGGAGATCAAGATTTGGACGGTCCAGAGGAGAAAATCTGATCAATGATCACAGACACAGTTCACTTAAAGCTGACCATTATTTTGGTTTTTATACTGTGTTTTCCGAAATATGCCCGCTTCCATGCGTTTTCCTCCTTATGAATTGGGATTTGAACCGGGCCTTTTCCCTCTGAAACGGTCATTTCACGATATTTTTTATTGATATTTCCATTTATTTATAATGTAAAATTTATAGCCAATATTATTTACAAATTACTCTGCATTTATTTACAAATTATTAATTATCTTTTTTTATGTATAAAATTGGCATAAAAAAGTAAGAATGGATTAATAATAGTATGCGGATCCTCAGACATATATGAAATGGAATAAAGATGGACCAAGCTACTTATGGATGTAACCACAATTAACATCACTAATTATTATGTATAAGTAACATGAGTAAGCGTATTTCCCATTAACTATTATAGGAGAAGCATATTCCCCATTAACTATTAATAAAAACAATTACTAATAGTATATTACTCCTCTAGTATTAAATATAAGATAAAATTATTTTTTTGAAATATTAAAGAAGTTGATTAAATTATTTTAAAATATTTATATTTATAGTTTTTATCCAAACTAATATACATAATATATAAACTAATATATAATCTAATGATATATAAAATATTTGAAAGATTAAATAATTTTTTTAATTTTTTTTTCTTTAAAAATAGTTCAATTTTATCTTATCTTTATGTTTAGGAGGTGTACTATAGTTCATCTATCACAGAATAATTAAACGTGAGACGTGATTTACTATTTTATCCTTGTGAAATAGGAGAAAATGATTTGAACACGGATTCTTCCTTATTTATTCAATATGTTCGTAAAGCTGTTTGAATGTGGGTTTTATTGGTTGAGAAATTGGAGGAAACAATAATGCATGAGTATAACTGTATAGGGCATCAATAGTACGTACACTGATTGTACCGTGAAATCACCTTCTTAATTAACAGCCATACCAAACAAATTTCCACCATTTATAATCATCTTAACATTCTTTCTTTTCCATGAAATGGATGGGCCACATGCATGTACGTTAAGAAAGTGAGGAAAAAATTAAAAGACGGTGGAGATGTCGTTGTCTCGGGATTCGGGAAACTTTGGGGATGGAAGGACGGAGAGTGCATACTGTACTGGTAGTGTATAAAAGTAAACGATAAACACCGTGGCGACCGGGAGACAGCTAGTGTGTCAAATGGGGAAGCTTCGTATAGGCCGGCCGGTGATGTTTTTATTATACTGGGCCCCACGATCCACTGGTCATTTTTGTTTTGACTTTGCAGATGCACGACGTCGAGGAGGAGTACAAGTACCGGTACATGGCGCTGAATCGCAACTCCATTAAACTCATGGTTAATACTTAATAGTATTGACCTCAGCAGAATTCTTGGATGCCCGGAGTGCGCTTGATTCTGCCCCGTCCCTTTCATGAGAGTACTGCTTCCACCTCAATCAAATCGAACATGAGATCATACTATATAATAAACCAAAGGGCCACCCACTCTGCGCACTCGTCCGATTATTTGAATTTCTTTGTTTGTCTCTGTTATTCTTTAATATTGCAGTGAGGATCTCGGGGATCATATAATTATTAGCTGCATATATAGCCATGTTTCCTGGTCGGGCCTCATGAATTTACCTTTCATTTATTTTTCATTCAGATCCTGTCTGCAACGAACTATCGACCAACCTTCACACTGAAAAGTGAAAAAACCGCCCCAGGGGGGACAAGGGAGTAGATCAACACTACTCAAAACAAAAACTTTGAATGAATTAGATGGGCAACAACACCGGTTCCTGTCTCTCCATATATACTAAAAATAAATATGTTGTCAGAATAAAAAAGTTGACATGTTAGAAGCTTCGTTCTGTACGTACAAAAGGAATGCGATAAGTGTTTTCAATTGAGGATTCAATCTTCACCCAGCCACCCGGGCCCATGAAATTGAGAGGAGCATCAAGCAGCCATGCCTTTGGCATCAGTACAGTTTTAAGAGGCGTACGTGTTGATCTCTGTATCAGTGATGGGCGCTTCATTCATGCTGGCTGAAGCTGGCTAATTCTGATCCCTCTCACAAGATACATTATACATATACTATATCTATTCCCCAATTACGTGAACAAAAAAGAAACTAGGAGGATGGGAATTTAGGAATTTGGCATCTTAAGAAGGAGACGGATATGTGGGTGATGTATGTTTTGGACACCCAAATCGGAAAAACGTCCGTTGCTCATCCTAAGTTAGTCAAAGTAAACAATTGGGTTTTGGTTCCAAGCTTCAGCTTCTACTATTATGAACCCTTTTGTTAATGCATTGGAGGAGCTATTGTGAAGGAATACAAAGAGTATATTAAGGAGGATCCTGCAATTAAGCACTTGCAACAAATCTTTTGGGCCCAAACTCCTTTGAAGAAACCATAATCACTCTTTATGGTTTGCGTGAACCCTCTGAACTCTATCACGGAGTGAAAATATCAAATGAACTTGTTGCAGGTTGCATGGTTACTGATGAAGTTATGGTCAAACAGTAAATGTGTGGGCACCTCTCTACTAGTTATGGGCGCTTAACGCATGTTAGCTGAAGCCGACTTGTGAGTTGTGATACTTCCATGTCCTCTCGCAAGAAGTTTTCAATAGATGGAAGAAGGTTTCGATGGAAGTGGGGGAAGAGGAAAAGATGGATGGAGATGAATATTGTGGGTGTTAAGAAACAAATTTAAAATTAAAATAAAATCCAAATAAATAAACGTTTAATAAGCCTGAAAATTGAAATTCTTAACTTCCTATCCTTTAAACTTGAGCAGTCCCGATATTTCTGGATCACATTTTTGTCAGTCATAGACAAGGAAGCAAGGGGCTCAAGAGAGATCCTAACTCTAGGTTGTGAGAGAACCATAATGCAACATTAATCATTTGCAACCATAGCATCCGCAGCACGGTTCTCCAATTTCTTGATAACCAGTTTCTTTTGGGGCGGAAGGTCCTTGGCGATTGGGATCACATCAGCATCGACAACAATTGAGTCCTCTTCTCTAAAATCTCCCCTTAGTACTCCCATTGCGATTTCATTCTCAACCAATTGTTGTATAACTCTTTTGACTGGTCTTGCCCCAAAATTTGGATCAAAACCCAATACACTCAGAAGTTCTGCAGCTTCTTTTGTGTAAAGGAGATCTATTTTCTTTTGCTTGAGCCTGTCCTTGACCCGTGCCATCTGTTGCAGATAAGAACATGTATCAAGTTATAACTCTTGAGAGATAAAAATAAATTGGGATGACAATTATTATACTCTATGAGGCGATCAAAACCCGCTAACTCATGATTTTAATGGTGGCTCTATAAGAATATAGACTCTGAATTGCTCAATGGCTTATTAAACATAAATACAAACTAGTC
The DNA here is from genome assembly GCA_019022655.1 of Acacia acuminata. Lineage (NCBI taxonomy): Eukaryota > Viridiplantae > Streptophyta > Magnoliopsida > Fabales > Fabaceae > Acacia > Acacia acuminata. The sequence goes on from JAFJYI010000015.1 coordinate 2,850,525, forward strand.
ACCTGTAGATTGGTCAAGGAATTATCTACTTCAATATGCAATTGCACTTGAATCTACATTACTTGAAGATGTTCACAGTACCATATACTTTTTTCATAAATTATTAAATAGAAACAGGCCTTAAAAACTACTTGTAAAATCTCTAAAGTAGAAGAAATCTTTGTACGATAAAGCAAAGGTTTGAATCATAAACTCAGGTTGACCATATCTATGGCCTCCCAATCAAAGGTAATTTGATCTTTCAAAAATATGTGCGTGTATGATCTTTCCAGACTGCAAAGCATAACAACTACAGTAGAAAACGGCAGTCAGAAACACTTGTTTCTTCAAGATACGATCCTATACTGAACAATTGAATCACTTTCATAATGGAATTCATGACCCTATTTTCAAAGCACTCTAAATTGGAACTGGAATACCATCCTTTTTTCATTGAAAACTTACCCACTCCACTCTCTCCAAAATTTTCAATCAAGCCTTTAGAACTACCAGGAAAGTTCCATGAATGGCAAAAGAAAACGACAAATAATAAATACAAGTAATATGCGCGAAGGAAAATTACCTGAAGCTCCACTATTTTGCTGATCTGTTGGGAATCCAAAGGCTGGAAAACAATATATTCATCAATACGATTCATGAACTCAGGACGGAATGTTTGCCGAGCCAACTCAATTACTTGTCTTTTCATTTTTTCATAAAGAGCATTTCTGTCGCCCTCTGTACTCCTAAGAGTTTCAAGTATGTGATGAGACCCAATGTTTGAAGTCATTATCACAACACAATTTGTGAAGCTAACAGTCCTTCCTTGGGAATCAGTAATCCTTCCATCATCCAACAATTGCAACAAAATGTTGAAGACATCATGATGAGCCTTCTCTATTTCATCAAAAAGTACCACTGAGTAAGGTCTTCTACGAACAACTTCAGTTAACTGTCCACCTTCTTCATAACCAACATAACCCGGGGGAGCCCCGACCAAACGTGAAACTGCATGTTTCTCCATATACTCACTCATATCAATTCTAATAAGAGCATTTTCAGTGTTAAACAGATAACCAGCCAAAGCCTTTGCAAGCTCAGTTTTGCCAACACCGGTTGGACCCATGAACATGAAGCTTGCAATGGGACGATTTGGGTCAGACAATCCTGCCCTTGAACGTCTGATGGCATCAGCCACAGATTTCACAGCAATATCCTGTCCAACTACCCTCTTATGAAGAACTTGTTCCAGCGAGACCAACTTTTCTCTCTCTGTTTGTTGCAGGTTCGATATTGGTATACCAGTCCATTTGCTTACAATCTCAGCAATATCAAGATCGGTGACCTCTTCCCGAAGTAAGGATTGTCCAGAAATTTGGAAGTCAGCCAGGTTCTTTTCAGCTTGTTCTAATTGACGCTGAAGGGAAACCAGAGTTCCATACTTAAGCTCCGCGGCACGATTAAGGTCTTGCTCACGCCAAGCAGCGTCCATCTCGAGGTTAACTCTATCAATCTACAGATGATTTAAACCTTTGTAAAGCGGAATTATAAGTAAAATATTCTCGCTAATAATGTCAAATGAACTAAACATTACCTCTTCTTTAATTGACCTTATCCGATTCATTAAGGCTTTTTCACGATCCCATTGTTCTGCCAATTCTTTCTGCTTCTGTTTAAGTGAACTCAAATCATTTTCAAGCTTACTTAATCTTTCTTTGGATGCTTTATCCGTGTCATTTTTTAGAGACAACTTTTCCATCTCCAACTTAAGGACGGCTCTATCTATTTCATCCAACTCAATTGGCTTTGATGTAATCTCCATTTTTAGCTTTGCAGCAGCTTCATCAACAAGATCAATGGCTGAAACCAAGAATAAGAAATTAAATTAGAAGCATAAAAGAAACAATTTTTTTTTTTTACAGCTAGCCAACATTAACTGGAAATGATTTCAAAATATATGATAAAGCTGTTGAAATCTAAACATTTTCTTTCAAACTGACCTTTGTCAGGCAGAAAACGTTCTGTTATATATCGATCTGCAAGAACTGCTGCTGAAACAAGTGCACTATCTGATATTTTCACTCCATGGTGCAACTCATAGCGTTCTCGTAAACCACGAAGAATGGATATGGTGTCTCCAACTGAAGGTTGGCCACAATACACTTGTTGAAACCTGCGCTCAAGTGCAGGATCCTTTTCAATGTACTTTCTATATTCATTCAGTGTAGTTGCTCCAATACAACGAAGTTCACCTCGCCCAAGCATTGGCTTCAATAAGTTCCCAGCATCCATTGCACCACTTGTAGCTCCTGTAAGTAAATCAATGACCCCCCCCCCCCCCAAAAAAAAAAAAAAGGAACATTAGATGTTGCTAAAGTAAACAGTGAAAACGAAACTAGGCAGAACTATTATTTTAGACTAGAATGCTTTGCAGGAAAGCATCAAAACGTGAACTAGCCTAGCATTATAACAAACGACTATGATGATGGGAGATCAGGATAAGGAGGTATGAGATCTGTACATAAGAAGGAGCCTAGCATATCCCCAATGGCAAGGAAATAATCATAAGCTTTACAAGAGCAAGGTAACCAACCTGCCCCAACAACAGTATGAATCTCATCAATAAATAAAATTATTTGCCCATTTGATGTCGTAACTTCCTTCAGAACAGCTTTCAACCTTTCCTCGAAGTCCCCACGATACTTGGCGCCAGCAACCAATGAACCCATATCAAGGGAGATCAACTGTGCAACATCAAAGATAAAAGAAAACATCATCAAATTCAAACAAAAATAGCATAGCTTTGCATTCCAAAACCAAATTCTATTATCTTCGTTTCAGCCAGAATTCCATTATCACTTCATAGCCAGGGGAAGGAAACAAAGTTCAACCTTTCTGTTCAACAATGGTTCAGGAACATCTCCACGCACTATCCTTTGAGCTAATCTGTAAGGAGATGCAGAAGTTTAACTGTTTTAGTCCAATAAAATATAGGAAATGAGTATGTAACCAATGCACTAAAAATCACAAAGTAACAATTACACATGAAACCAAAAAAATCAGGACAGCATTAAGCTGTTAAACAAATTAAATTCTAATATTAAAAACATAATGGCTAGATCAAACTTTTAGCATACACATTGTTCAAGGATTTATGCCTTGATCCAGAAGCTTGACTTAGTTTCCACTGGCAGAGTCTCTAGACAAGTGAGACACATTAGAATATGAAATAGAAATATTTAGAAACAACTACTCATCAAAAATTATTCTAAATCCATATTCACAGTGCATGAGCTTCATGTTACCATACCATACTTAATTCACCAGGCAGACTTTAATGCTTGGAAAGGTTTTTTGAGAGGAAAAAAAAAAAAAAAAAACTGTACAGAAAGAGACTACTTATAATGGAACTCAAAATCAATAGACAAAGATTAGTAGACCTAACTGATACAAAAGAAATATTGATAACAAAGAAGCTTGTATTTTATAGTCAACATATAAAACCTAAACAAAAGTAGATTGGACAAACCCTTCAGCAATTGCAGTTTTCCCAACACCAGGTTCGCCAATAATAACAGGGTTATTTTTTGTTCTTCTTGACAGTATCTGAATACAACGCCGAATTTCATCATCTCGACCAATGACTGGGTCGAGTTTGCCACGCCTAGCAAGTTCAGTCAAGTCATTTCCATATTTGTCTAGCGCCTCATATTTTCCCTCAGGATCTGCATAAAGTTGGCAACCAGAAATAGAGGCTGTTACAGACAAACAAAACAACAGGTAGACAAGGAGAAAGAAGATAAACTTATAAGCATTGAAAGGGAATAAGATTGCAGCCACATGTCAAAAAATAATTTTTTTTTAAAAAAGACTCAACAAATGAAAGAAAAACAAAACAAAAACTTTGGTAGAAGTAAGAGACCTAGGATTTGCTTCACGACTTGGTAAGGTTCCCAAGAATCAGAGATGTAAATAATGAACATACTCTACAAATACATGTAAACCAATCAAAAATTGGAATCTACATATCCATTGCACCACCAATTTTTCAATTGATACTTGGTCATTTGTCACATTTCAACTATAACTGGTTAAAAGCGTCTATTATCATAACACTTGAACTATTTTTCAGTGATCCGGAAAAAGTTCCTAGTCTTATACTAACTAAATTCGGCCTTGGCTTACAGGCTTAGCATCATAAAAAATAATTATTTAAAAATAACAGAACATATCCTACTTTGGTCAGTCACTCTTTGACTTCCACGAACAGCCTGGATAGCATCTTTCAAAATTTTCTCACTAATGTTGAGGTTCTTGAATAACTGTTGCCCAAACCTCTTATCCGATAGAAATGCCAACAAAAAATGCTCAACAGAAACATATCCATCCCCCATTTCTTTCTTGTATTTCCGTGCATTGTCCAAGAGAGAAACAAGGTATGAACCCATCATAGGTCCACTTGTGTCACCTGTTACCTGTCAATTGAAATTCAAGATTTAAAAGTAGAGAATTCTGCAATAGCTGAAAATATCGATCACCAGAAACACAACTTTGGTTATCACCAGGGAAAAAAACAAAAAGAAACACACCTTCGGTTGCCGAGATATGAAGTCATCTGTGGCCTGCAAAACTGATGTGTTGTCCAGTTCTGCCTTGGTAAATATTCGTCGGGCTAGACCATCTTTTTGCTCCAATAAGGCTTTCATTAAATGCTCGGACTCCACAACTTGTTGTTTGCTAACTCGTGCTGCATCGATAGCACCAATAATACCCTCCCATGCCAGCTCTGTGAACTCTTCGGGGGTAATCTGAACAAAGATAGAAAGCACATTAACTTGCAAAATGTGCAAAATCACACTCATTAATTCAATAACACTTTTCATAGCTAAAAAAGTTTAGCTAGATTTCATGAGATATCATTCAGAAATTAAAGTAATTACAAAAAATAAATTACCGTTTGGCCTGCATTCTATAGTGTGTGCTAATTGATGGAATATTGGTTTTTCATGACGAAAGTACTTTCAGCTGATAGAAAAAGGAGAAGAAGAGAATTTCTAATGAGTTTGCTAATTCTTTCAGGTGGCTTAACAGCTCAAGTCATAGAACAGACGGTTTTAATGGTCCCAACTATAAGAATACGATGTTCGACATGTTCAATTTTATAATAGGTATCAAAGCCAGCTTGAGGGGATTGCAGCTGCGTTCAAAATAATGGTTGTTGACTTTCTTTTTGTTTTCTGTACTAGAGAACTACTTTGTACTGAGGAAGAAGAAGGAAACTGAGGAAGATCATATACAATCCTCCTAAAAAAGATTAGAAAGACAGATAGCAGTAGACATTATAACCACCCAAAGAACAGGATACAAATCAAGATGATAAGCAATCCTTTCATAGACAGCTTAATAAAGAAAGATAAAGATAACTCGGTAGGCCCCATAATGACCCGAAGCAGACTTGCAACAAAGCAGCCCGGTAATTCTTGGAATTATAATCCATAAGTAGAACAAAATGCAGAAGTCATAAAATATAGTCTTCAACCCAATCAATCACCCCACAGTAAAATATTAAATAGAATTCCTTCAATTGAAAGATAATTACTAAGTTTAAAATAACTTCGATGAATACAAAAAACGTAGATATATAAACCTGTGTGCTAGCAGCTGAGCGATACAAGGGATTAGAAGAGTGGAAGTGGCGAGTGAAAGAGTGAAATAGAAACTGGGAGGAAGCTGCATTACTCGGTGCAGCTCTGCTGATGATCCAAGCCTGAGACAAGAAATCTTGAGCATTTGACTTCGGTGAAGTAGAAGGGAGCCCAGATAACACACGTTCACGGGGAACGAGAGCGGAGCGATAATGATAGGGAGCTCTGTGAGAGGTCCTAGACACGCTAATGGCAGCAAAAGCGGGTTTTGTTAGTCTTAAATTTCTTCGGGTTGCCATTAAGGGCGAGACGAAGTAAGAGGGATTGTACAGCTATTAAGGATTATTCTCCTGCGAATTTCACATTCGGCTTATGAGATGAATTGTTGGCGAAAACTTGAGGAGGGGGCAAAGGGAAGCTGGTAGAAAGTTCTGGGGCGAGGGATTTTCTGTTTTCTTTTCCCCGCTCTTTTTAAGTGGGTGGCACCGAATGACATATAACTCTAATGAGCGTTTGTTACAAAGAAAGTACGAGGAGAGAATGGGAAGATCTCAATCTTCCCGTGAATTTGGGGTGTTTGATGAGAGAAAGTCGGTCGGTATTTTCCAAAGGTGGCCCAATCTTCCCTTATTTGAAGGAAGATGCTTTCCATCCGAAAATAGAAGGAAAGCTATAATCTTAAGGAAAGTGTCTTTTTGATAGATTTCCCCGAAATTTAAATTTGGCGGGAAGTTTGAACTTGGCGGGGAAAGTTCAAATATTGGCGGAAGTTTGAATTTGGCGAATTTTTTTTTTTCACGAGTTCAAACTTACAAGAATATATTTTTAAAAAATATATTTTAACAAAAAAAAAATATTTTTCTTTTTTATTTTGAATTAATTTCTTTTGAGGGTAAAATAGACATTTCCTAATTCCTTACCAACTACCACCTTTTCATTTTCTTCCTACCAAACAACTCAAACCATCTTCCTCTTCCCTCATCTTTCAAATCTTCCTTTCCTTTCCTTTCTCCCTCCAAACTTTTTTTTGTAACAACCGAAGCCTAAGTAAGGGAAATAATTCGCACCGAATGACATATAAGTCTAAGTAAAGGAAATAATTTATTGATAAGTGGTAAGTTGTTAATAGTAAATTGGTAGCTGATTCACTTTTGTTTTGTGTTCAAGTATCAATTGAAACTTTTTTGATATTATTTTTTTTAATTGGGACTTAAAAATCATTCTACCTTAAAATTAAAAAATTAGAGATTTTCTTTTAAATAGTGTGGGCCCCGCTCTAATTTTGAAAGTTCCTCTTACACCTCCAAAAAAATATTTAACATTTTTATCAGCCTTTCTTTTTTTTATACAAAAGAGGGGCATCAGCCTAAAAGAAATTAAACCACTCTAAAGGGGAATTCAATGCCAAACAATCTTGATCAATTAAGGTCTTAAGATATTGATGACACCTATCTAAAATAGCCGAGCTTGACAACCCTTCCTTTGCTAAAAGATCTGCCACTCTATTCTATTCTCTCAACATATGTTGCACTTGAAGACTACAGTTCAACTGCCTCATGCTTTGAATTTGTAAGAAGACCAAGCTACAATTGGTACCAGGACCTTCTATCACAATCAGATCAATGGGATTTTTAGAATCAGATTCTTGCACAACCTTTCTAAAATTAAGATCCCAGGCTAATTTCAATCCCTTGAGAATTGCCCACTCCTTCGCTTCAAAAGCACTACAATTGCCAAAAGTATAAGCAAATCCTACTATCCAAGCGCCTCTGTAATCTCTTAAAATTCCTCTGTTATATAAAGCATAAATAAATAATTAGGACTTAAGTGGCACTATATCAAATTCTATGAGGCCAAGGGGTAGTTAGTTGTGTTGTTAGTTAGAGAGTTAGTCATACGGTCAGTTAGTATATCTGTTACTGTATGATAGTTAGGATTTGCCTTGTGAGTCAAAAGTCTCTATCCTATGTATATGTATATTCAGATGTGAATTGTGTATGAATGGAATGAGCAGTACAACAATACTGTTTTTCTTGTGTCTCCCCTCCCAATCTCCTAACTAATTCACCAACTCTAACTTTCCAACTAATTAACTAACTCTGATATTTTCTATTTTCTTCACCTTACATATCAATACCCTCTTCCCGAAGACATCCTTGCCCTCAAGGATGACAGCAACAAAATACAAAACTGGACTTCAAAAATACAATCTAATAGAGTGAAACCACATTGCAAACATAAACTTCATAAGCTTTTATTCAGGAAACTTTTGCTAATCTTTAAAAACTGTTGCTTGAAATTTGGTAGAAATCTGTCTTAGAGTACTGTTGTACACAACAACAACTCACTTGTTGAATTCTGCCAAATGGAACTAACGGGTGTAATGCTAATCCAAAAAGCATTTTAATAAGTCCTCCCCTGAACCAACTCAAAACCAAGCATCTTGCTGCAGAAACAGCCAGAAAAACCCAATTAAAAAATGATCTTGTAGGCCTGTTGGGAAAAAACCATGACAGCAACAACTTTGGGCCTAATTTTTGAAAAACAAAGCCTATACACTCATCTGCAAAAGAAGAAAATGGGAACTAGCTGGCCACTGGACTTTTGAAACTAACTCACTCCCTAACTAACAGCAACAACTAACTACCCCTTAGCCTCATAAAATTAGTTTAGTGTGTTAACTAACTAACCACCCCTTGGCCTCATAGAATTAATATAGTGCCACTTAAGTCCTAATTATTTTGCCCTATTTATTTATTTATGCTTTATATAACATCCTCCGCACCCAGCCTTTGAATCAGCCTTTGTCATTGCTCCGTCTACATTCAATTTAATCCAATCCAAAGGTGGGGGACTTCAAATGAGATTACTACCAGCTGGAACTCTAGTGCAAGTGATATCCGAGTTTTGCAGCTGTACACAAATTCTTTCAGCGATAGCATATAACAATGGCTGGCTCAACTGGTTTTTCAAACTCTTCATAAAAAATGGATTCATTTCCCATAATTTCCTTGTGGCAACTTCCCATAGTACCCACCACCAACTGGATGCCAAGCAAGCTTTTTAAAGCCAAGGCCTCCAAAAACTTTAGGAAGAGTAACTTGATGCCAGCCAATAGGATGATAACCGTGCACCTCCTGATTCTTTCCCCAATTTCGTTACAAATGCTCACAGGTAACTTTGTTGCTTGCATGGGATATACTGGGATCGTGCTTAAGACAGATTTGACCAGTGTAGTGCTTCCAGCTGTGGATAAACAACTTGATTTCCAATCTGCTAGTTTTGTCTTGACTTGGTCCACCATAAATTGAAATGTCTCTGTAGTTTTCCGTTTCCTGGTTAGGGGAAAACCCAGAAATTTTCCAATCTTACTTGAGATCTTCTTTCCTGTAATATTCTTGATTTTCCCTTTTATCACAGCAGATATCCTTAGTGAAAGGAATAAGGATGATTTGCTTCTATTCACCTTAGCGCGCTCCAGAAGCATTTGAGAAGAGGTCGAGGCAGTTCATCATACAATAGACTTGTTCTTCAGTAGCGTCTCCAAACAATAATAATGGATCTGCAAACATTAGATGTGATATGAGGGGGCCATCTTTGGTTGCTCAAATCGGCTTCCGTCTACCCTCACCAACCTTATTGCTAATTAAGTGAGATAACTTGTTCATATACAACATAAACAAAAAGGATGATAATGGGTCTCCTTTGAGGAAACAATTCATCTGTTTGCAAACCATTCCAGGACACATTATAAAACCCCAAAAATCCATGTACGTAGTGAACTAGTGATACTATAAGGCCTCGATCCCTTCCGTGAGAAAGATAGAAACCTCCCACCCCTCACTGTCAAGCGATGTACATCCAAAACAACCGGATTTGTTAGTGACTATATACAAATTTTTGTTTCATTATCCATAAAGATAGAATAATTTTTATAAAAATAGCCACACGTGTAAAAATTTAAAAAGGGTTAATACTATTATCGATCATTACATTTTATAGTGATTTTTTTTTTGTTTTAACTTTAATCCATATAGTTTCAAATTGTGACTTTTAATCTACGTGGTTTCTCCCATAGTTGAAAGTATAAATATAAAAAAGCGCATATTAAATACATAATAGAGCCAAAAAGTCGATTTTGTTTGACAAAATCGTTTTTTTGGGTGAGAAAGTTGACTTTTTACCACAAAATCTTCTGTCTTGCACTTGAATCCTTAGTTTTCTCACTTTCAAAATGGATTTCATAAATGTGAGAGTATGCAATCATTTATAGTAAGTACAACAACCATGTGCAAATGATTTCCATATCGAAGAATTTTACATATATTTTAAGGATGGATTGTACGCAGTTGAAAAAAAGTAGGTATATTTGTTAGAGATAATTGCACCGAACCCTCTAAACAAAAGAATTACCAAACGAAGGTTTTTTCCTCGTTTCTTTCAACACCTGTTTAACACTAGGGGAGTGAAGGGGAAAGAAATTTTGATGATGACCAATTTAAAAGAAATGAAAAGGTAAGGTAATTAAATTTTAATAAAAATGATATGTAAGATAAATCATAAATGAGTATGAATAACAAATTAAATCTTTTCACTATTTATCCAAAAAAATTTAAGTGTGGCTCATTAAAAGTTTTTGTCTCCTCCATTTCCTAATTTTCAAGCAAACCATATAAAAAGAGAGATTTTTTGGGGAGCTCGTTGTTATTTATACTTTCCACGAGTATTGATTTTAATCCCTTCACTTAAAAACACCAATAGAAGTAGACTCATTAAACTCAACTTCAAATCCTTACAAATTTATATGGACTAATTTATTGGACAGAAAAAAAATTAAACGTACGAAAAACTATTATTTAAAACAAGTGGAATAAAGCTAAAATTTGATCTGACTATGGTATAAACTAATAATAAACTTAATTCTACAAATTACAAGAAGTTCCACAGCTCACATTGGTGTTTATGGCACAACTCTTAGGGTTTGGTCCCATCTTCTTCCTTTCTTATCCATTTTTTAAATCTCATTCGTTGGATTAAAATCGAATGATTCAAATTTAATATTTTATTAATATTTTTATAAAAGATTAAATCAATCGTTTAAATTTCAATCCAACGACCGAGATAAAAAAAATGAGAAGTGGATGGAAAAGAAAGAAGATGAGAGTAAAATCCCAACTTTTAATCTCGAGTTCCACGTAAATAATATAGTTACTATTTAGAGATAAAGTTCACTCCATTACTTTTTTTTAAAGTAAAGCATGCATTTATGATTAAAAAGACGAGCCATTCCTCACTTTATGCGATTATTTAGCTGGTGTGTGTCAGAAATTTGAACGACAAAGGCCAGCGAAATCAAAACAAAAAGAACGCCTTTAGTTATTCTTATTTAATTCTAAGAAAGAAAAGTTATTCTCACTTAATTACTTGATGCACAGCACCCTTAGCCACATTTTTAAAACATTCCAACTTACAAGTGCATTCAATTATATTACTACTCCGATTTTAAATATAGAATAAAATTTGTAGTACAATTTTATATTAAAAACTTTATCTTACATTTAGGACCGGAGGAACTATTTGTTTAGCCATTAATGGTGTCCAAGAAGGATCTCTTCCTCCACGACCGTGGGCCCAACGTGGGGTGAAATTCAGATTAATCGGAATCAAAACTTCTGATAAACCGGATAGAATACAAAATTAAAAAAAGTTTTATACCCCATCATCACTTATTGACCCACCAAGACGTTCCGACCCTATCTCTCTCATATTCTCCGGCATCTCTTTCTCCCTTCACCTAAGGGGATGTGACCTTTACTATATCTATCCTTAATATAAATATATGGTTGGCTAATTTGGGGAGAATGAGATAAATTACTTGATTATGATATACTCTTATATTACATAATCTTTTCTAAATATATATGTTAATTATTGAATTACAGTTTAAACGATAGGAAAATTAATTTAAAGAAAAATGATAACTACAAATATTTTAAGATGATTTATTTATCATCCTTAATCTTTTTAAATTAGTCAAATGGGTTTTATATTAAATTCATGAGTTAGTATTTAATTTGTTTTACTGGATTTATTTGTTAAAAATGGAAGCAAAGCCTGGGTACACTACAATTCGTTGATACTCGGGGTTGGCTCCTTATAAGCGGACAAAATGATGAGCATATCGGCCACTGAAGCCCAAATTAAAGGATAATGTGGTGGATGAAATTATTTGAAATGAATAGTGAATATGATGGGCACGGAAGTGATTGCCCTTTCCCCCCACAGTTTATATTTATACTCAATACAATTATTGCTCCACATTATGTTCATTCGATGCCACACTTGGTCATTGATTGACACCCCCATTAAATACACATTATCAATATCTTTTCATTTAAAAATAAAAATAAAAAGAATAAGTCTTAAATACTTTCTTTCAAAAATAGTCAATATAATTATTTATCGACAAGTGCTTGTTTGAAGTTATTTATTATATGTCTTATTATGTAATTCGAGGTGTAACTTCTTATACATACTTACTTTATATATTGTAAAATTACGGTTGAAAATATACTTTTAAATGCGTCATTCCAGATTAACTCTAATATTGCAACAAGAAGATTTGAATCCTAAACTTCCGTCTAATGTTATCTCACATGAATTTCTACTAGGTTTATGCTCAAATGATTTTTTGATGCCTATTTAAACAATTTTATAGTTCGTAGTAAAAATTAGGAATATTCACTACAAAATCCCCATGAAGAAATATCATTAGGAAAAATTCCATAATAAATGAGCAATATGTAATTACGTTTTATAGTTTAAAAAATAAATAAAAGTTTGTAGTGCGTTTTCGTGTTTGAGTTTTTTTTTTTTTATATAAAAAAGATTGGTATTGGTATTTTTAGTAAATGTACCCTTTAACAAATGACTAAAAGTTTATAGTGCTGGTTTGGTATTGGTATTTTTAGTAATAATAGCATGATGGTCTTGAAGCAAATCATACAAAATGAGTGACTAGTCCGTAGTACATGCCTTTTTTTAGCCTGTGAATTTTTTGGTTCGCAATTATCAAATCCGGCTTAAACTTGATATTCTAAAAATTTAGTCAAACAAAGGTTGATATTCTAAAATCAAATTATAAGGGGAGCGGCATGGTCAGAACAAATCAGCGACTGGTATTGTGTTGTCGCGTCCCAATTTTTCAGTAATCAACGACTTCATAACTACCATCGTGGCAAGAGCGAGACCTTGTCGCCCTAGCCCTTGTAGTTGGTAATCCAGGGCGTCCCGCCCACCACTGCTTCTTCCTCTCCTTATCGATTTTTTCTTAGCGAAGTAGAGTTTTGGATTCTAAGCGTGAGATCTGCGAAATCCAAGCCTTGATTCCTCCAGTTCAAGGTCAGATTTCTTACTACTCACTTGCTCCCACCTTAGGGTTCTTACTAATATCATACTACTTCCGTCTGAAATCTGTACTCCTCATTCACTAGTTGATTTGTTGTGCTGGGCTTTGTGCAGATCTAGCCGAATCTCGAAGATTACTCTGTGATTCGAAGCTTTATCCTCAGAAATCCGCTTCAGGTTCCTAGTTTTGTATGCTTGAAGATTTTTTGTTGTCTGTGACGGAGATCGGTTTGAAATCTATTTGAGATTTGAACGCTTAGGCGTCTTTTTGCAGATCTGGGTTTGATTGCATTTTCCGCTCTGGTGTTTCGATTTGTGTATCGGAAATGTCAATACTGCAGAAAGGCGATTCGGTTCAAATCAGGGAGGTTTGGAAGGACAATCTTGAAGAAGAGTTTGCATTGATCCGTGAAATTGTTGACGAATATAGTTACATCGCCATGGACACGGAGTTCCCCGGAGTGGTTCTTAGGCCTGTGGGTAATTTTAAAAACATCAGTGAATATAACTATCAAACACTGAAGGATAACGTTGATATGCTGAAATTGATCCAGTTGGGACTCACCTTCTCCGATGAGCATGGAAATCTTCCTACTTGCGGCACTGACAAATGTTGCATTTGGCAGTTTAACTTTCGGGAGTTTAACGTTGGTGAAGACATCTTTGCCAGTGATTCAATTGAACTACTCCGCCAATGTGGAATTGATTTTAAGAAGAACAATGAGAAGGGTATTGACGTGAGCCGATTTGGCGAGCTTCTGATGTCTTCAGGGGTGGTGCTGAACAATGAAGTCCATTGGGTCACATTTCATAGCGGGTATGATTTTGGTTACCTCCTTAAGTTGTTGACCTGCCGTAGCTTGCCTGATACACAATCGGGATTCTTTACTTTGATCAACATATACTTCCCTACGGTGTATGATATCAAGCATCTGATGAAGTTCTGCAACAGCCTCCATGGTGGATTGAACAAACTTGCAGAATTGTTGGAAGTTGAGAGGATTGGTGCTTGCCATCAAGCCGGGTCCGATAGCTTACTCACGTCTTGTACATTTAGAAAGTTAAGGGATGTGTTCTTCAATGGCTCGACAGAGAAGTATTCTGGTGTCTTGTATGGGTTAGGTGTCGAAAATGGACAGGCTAATTGAAACAATAAAATTGGATAATTGGGCGTAGAGCAACAAGTGTGAACTTCTTGCTTGTGTACCCCATCCCTGCCAAAAAGTTCGTCGTTTTCTTGTAACATTTCGTCTTTGCTTGGTCTGCCACTGAAACCTTGGTGGTTTTGTAGCTTGGGTTCTTTGTAAATCACTTAAGTTAGTGTTTCAATAATAACTTATGATGATTCCTCAAGATATTGCAGCCATTCTCTGCGATCTGTGTATCTCACCTGGTGCGTGGGTTGAGGACTCTAATCATTTTGAACAAATATATATTATTAACTCACAGAAACAGTGCCTGAGTTAGGATTATATGCCACGGAAGACATATATATGGGCCATAGAAAGAATTGCGTCCTGAGTGAGGAAGGGGTTTCTTGTATGGTATGATCAAACAACTCTGAGCAGGATCGGTGGATGGTCCAAAATGCAGGAGATGTTCGTCGTTGCACTCTCTCTATTTACAAAATGAATTAAGGTTCATTTAAAGAGAGAATAACAATTTTTTTCTTAAAAAATAGCCGGCTATAAGGGCATATAATTAATTATACAGATGAGGACATATCATAATTAGATATGAAACTCCTTCCTCGACTTTTTTCCTTGTATCATAGGGTCTGAATCGTCCGATGATGTCTATGCAAATCAGTGTGGTTTCACTCGGTGCTTTCTTGTTGCAAATAAATAATTTCAAGCCACCTCCATAAATTCGAGTCAATCTCAATCGTTCCTTGATTTAATGACATGGTTATTTTTTTTATGTGAATCAAGCAGTTGTATATTTTATGTTTTATTGACTTCCATACATAAATAAACAATTTTTTAAGGGGAAAAACACCAATCTTATGTTATGGGATGCAAATAACATATGAATAAAATTGATACGGATTCCTTCCAAACATGTGGGTGGAAATGGTGGTGTCACCATAATTTTTCTTTTTATTTAAAAAAAAAAAAACTAACATGTCAAGTAAAACGGGTCGAACTTGTCGAGTCAACCTTGTCGAGTCAACCTCTTTAAATCCATGTAAAATGTCCAGGCCTCCATAAATAGTATTTTAGAATAAATAGGCATTTAGACATGGTTGACTCTCTTAGACCCAAATCTATCAGTGAGCAGCTTCTTAGGTTTAATAAAGCCTTTTATTATTTTATTATCTTAATAATTTCATTTATGTTTTGATCGTATTGACAATTATATTTAGGTTGAATTATACAAAAACCCTTAAATTTTGAGTCAGTTGTATATTTGTGTGTAATCCCCCGACATTTCAAAATTCAAATTTAACCCCCTCCCCCAAATTTTCATTTTTTATTATTAATCTCTTGTTAAGTAACCATTATCTTTTTAATGTAAAATGTCACATTAGATTATGAGATGATATGTGACATCAAGTGTAAATTATTAATTTCATAAACCCCTTAAGCTTTGAATAGTTGCAGATAACCCCCTAAACTTTAATCCATTACAAATAACCCCTTAATATTTCAAAATTTAAATTTAACTCCCTTAAAAAAATTTATTTTTAATATTAACCACATGTTGTTATTTTTATCATTTTAATGAATTTATTAAATTTTTACTATTATTTGTCAATTAAAATAGTTCTAGAAGAATAATACTTAGAAAAAAAAATAAAAATAAACATTGAACTTAAAAAATAATGAGGACAAAAGCTATCCTCTAACACAAATGTAATATTTAAACTATCAATTCACAATCATCTCAAAAATATATTTAACACAAATGATGACATTTTTTTACTATCAATGCTTAATTATTCCAAAAAATAAGTAAATGTTATACAAATGATAACATTTTTATTTTTATATTTTTTAAAATATTTTTCTTCTATTTTTTGCCGTACAAGTCAACTATTTTAATTGACAAATGATAGTAAAAAACTTAATAAATTTATTAAAATGATAACGGTATGTGGTTTGATATTAAAATTAAAATTATTTAAATTTAAATTTTGAAATGTCAAGGGGTTATTTGTAACTGATTAAAGTTCAAAGGTTCTCTATAATTGTTCAAAGCTTATGAGGGTTTTATAAAATTAGTAATTTACAGAAGATATCGTGTGTTATCTCATTATCTAAAGTGACAATTTTCATGAAAAAGATAAGGGTTTAACAGCATGGGGATAATGGTTAAAAAATGAGAGGTCGATAGGGTTAAATTTAAACTTTAAAATGTCAGAGGATCATATCTAACCAACCCAAAGTTCATGAGTTTTGTATAATTTAGCCTTATATTTATTAATTTTTATTTAGCTAGTATTTATTGAACCATAGTGTTTCTCCTTCCTATTTTTAAAATCCTGACATGTAAATAAAGTTTTATTTGAATTTAAGCGTTTAAAAAACAAAGGAAAAAACACTTTGTGCTTTATCTATAAAAGCATTGAATCGCAGCTTATGTGTGCTTTAAAAACTTTTTTTGGCCTAGCGTTTATGCTTTCAAGACTGAACATTGTATGGTGGTAAAAAAAAAAAAAACTGAAACATTGGACCTTTTTTATGCCACTGGCGGTGTTACATGGGTGTACAATTTTCTTTTAGGTGTGTAGACTCAAAAAAGTCTCGCAAATGCATGCGTGCGATTTTTTACCTGGTAGAACAAAATGATGTGATTTGGCCCGACTAAAATTCTGTCCAACGTGCAATTTTTTTTTTTTTTTTTTTTTTTTTTTTTTTTTTTTTTTTTTCTGGTACATGAGAATTAGGAAAATAAACTAAAGAAAAGACTATATAGGAGAATTGAATCCCAATTTCTCTTATGCGATCATCAACTGAAGACATTCAGAACATCGTTCTAGGAGCTCTGACGAAGAAATTCCTCGTTTTGCTACAGTATCAGCCACCTTGTTACTTTTCCTTGGAATAAACTGAAATTTAACCCGCCAATCCTTCCTCCACCATTCTAAAATTTGCCATAAGATAAGATCCCCTCTAGTATGTGCTGAGTCATCATATAACATATCAACCAGATTTCTCACCAGTTTATACCCCAAATCCCAAGTTAATTTGAGGCAGAGTAGTATTGCCCACTCCTCCCCTCATAACCCGAACACGAACCCAGATAATGTGAAAAGCCAGACTTCCATTCACCCTCACGATCTCTAAGTACACCACCACAGCCGGCCTCCCCTGTGAATCACGATACAGCACCATCCACATTGAGTTTTATCCAATCACAGTGTGGTGTACACCAGTTCGTAACGCATTCTTGGGATACTTGAGCATGCTGTCCTTCATCTTGAATCTGCACATAACTCCTCCAGGAACAAAGAATCGCCTCTGCGGGATCAGACGGCTTCTCAAAGTCTTCATTGAAGCACATTTCATTTCACCAAAGCCAAAGCTTCCAAATTGCCACCCCCAAAACCTGTTGCCAATTCGCTTCCTGCCTTCTACTCAGGTCCTTCGACATATTCCATGTCCTCCATGTTGTTAACGAGGAATAAAAGAAATTAGCATAATAATATGGTTTAACCAAGGCATACCACATTTGCTTTGCATACACACAGTCTCAAAGAACATGTAATGCATCTTCGACCTCATTTCTGCAATAAGAACAAACTGGCGACACTAGTGACCACTTACTCCTTCAACGTGCAGAAATGAACAAGGAAAGGTTGACAAATGTATGGATTGTTAATTGATATGGCTAATTTTATGGGCTTCGTGAAATAAAGGACAAACCACGGAGTCTGGACTTTGGAGCCTCTCATTATCATAAGCAAAAAATGAAGTGGGAAAAATGTGGTAGGGTGGAGTATGAAGCACGAGAAATTAAAGCTGAAACTAATATGCAATATGAACCAGTCTCAGAAAATCGAGTGAATACAAATAAGCTCCAAAGTTCAGACTCGTCATCACGCTGCACCTGTAATACGAAACTTAAACAACAATTTATAACAAAATTTCAAAGTTACTGAGACACGAAACTTAAACAACAATTTATAACAAAATTTCAAAGTGACATTGACAGCGCAAGAGCGTGGCTAGCTAGAGGGGAGAATCAATCTGCTAGAGACCATTTACTAAATTATTCACCATCTCTGCGCCCCTTCTTGCTTCATCTATGCGCCTTGACTTTTTCTTAAATGAGTCCATATCTCCCAAGACGTTCGTGACAACCATTTCTTGGCCATTAATTGTTGGCGTACTCACGGCAAGTAAGGCTTGTAATCTGAGTCACGTCTATGGATGTTGTGTTTAAGAGTTATTTTGTTACCACCGGCTGATAAGAAGCGTCATTCTTTAGGATCAAACAGATTCTTCCTGCAAATATAGGGCAAGTATAATAACAAAATATAACAGCAACCAATAAGCAAACAATATGAAAACAAAGAGAGAATTCAAGAGGAGGAAGAGAGTACTCAGAGATTTCCAAAGCAGAGTGCCTTTAACCTTTACAAATTTTGCCTTAGGTGGTGAACCAAGACACCCATTGGGTAGCATTTTGAACCCATTAAATTTGTTAATGACACTTTAAACTTTGGTACAAACGCTGAAATAAACCTTCTATGGGAGCTTCAGTTTTGAACATTGAGAGCTCATAGATCATAATTAAATGTTGGAAAAGACAAACGAATAAAACAACCATTTAATAACCTAAATTCACAGGGTATAATATATATACTTGTAGTTTCTCATTTTCAAATAATGTGAGGCTTTGTTCTATTTGACACACTCACTTTTTATATGTTCCATTTCACATATTTATTTTTTATTTAAAATCTAACATTAATTATGAATTCATAGTGTAGATTACCATTAATCTTTCTCACGATAGAGTGAGTAGACGACTCAACCATTTATAAAACATTTAAATACAAACTACTGTTCCTAGGATCAGTTTTACAGAAAACTCGCAAATGGACGAGCCGTGCATGCCATGCATTTGCGAGAAACTTCCCCTTCATAGAAAGAGTGATCATGCTGGCTAATGTTGCTGTCCAAACACATCCACCTCCCTCTTTTCTTCAAGCAAGAAAATCCAAGCTAGTTTAACCATCACTGCTAGCTAGCTGGTCAAACTCATCTCTCCTCATAACTGTATTTGTAGTGATGAGTCTCCCCTTACTAGGCGACACAGTAGAATTTGCTACTTTCTCACTTTCCTCGATAATATAATTCTCTGAAGTACGTAAATGCTCTATGAATAGTAAGCACAAATTATAAACAATTCAGTTATATTACTACTGTCTTATTATAAGACATAATTGACTTTTTTAGAGAGATTAAGGGAATTTAAATAAATTATTTAATTATTTTATTTGTTTTTATCTTTAGATTATATATTAGTTTATTATTCAAACTAATTAGTTTGAAAAAAAATAAAAATAAAAATAAAAATACTCCAAAATTTAATTTTTAGTCTCTTCAAAAAAATTAGGACCGGGTTGTAATATATTAACAACAATTAATATTATTACAATATTCAAAAATTATATTAAGTTATAGTAATATCCACAAACGGTTAATAAAAATAGTGCCTCCGGTTCTAATTATAAGAACGTTTGTTGTAGTGTAATTTTACTATAAAAATATTCTTATAATTAGGATCGGGAGAGAGTATAATTTATTTTGCACTTTAATGAAACACACAGGTCCAACTTGTTTTACACAAAAACCATACACACACAGACAGATTTTTAATTAATAGATTGTTGGCAAGAAAATAATTATATATTACACCATAACTTTTATGACAAAGAATTACCCCGTCACTTTATATGTATATGTATATGTTTATATACAATTATATATTGATCAAGTCAATAAATTGGTTTTTGTAGTTTAAAGTTAGCATCTCCATATTTCTTCCCCGACCGCCAATTTTTAATTTGATATTGTCCCTGTTCCGGCGAATTCCTGGAACTCTGCCGCCGAGATCCGGCGGCGACGGGCAATTTTTTGCACACTGCGGTTCGTGCCAATTTAAATTTTTTAATTGATTTCAGTTTGATGACTAATGCTACTCTAAACAGCTGACCAGCTTTCAGATTTCTGTCTCGTCCTTTCTGAAAATGTTGGATGAGTATTGGATAATTTAGGGTTTCTGACAGGGCTGTTAATTGTCAAGACTTGTAAAGTCTTCCTTCTCACTTTAGAGCTTCTTTTCTTTCTTCTGCAGATCATGAGTAGTCTGGTTGAGAGGCTTCGAGCAAGATCAGATCGCAAGCCCATCTACAGCATTGACGAATCAGACGATGACGCTGATATTTTGCCCGGAAAACACGAGCCAACTCAGGAAAAGTTTGAGAGGATAGTCAGGAGTGATACGGTATATTTATTGAATCTTCCCTTTTCATTTAAGTCAGATTATTGTTTATTTGTTCACTTATATATAAAATGTAGTTTACTTCTTAGACATTTTGCAGTGCTTAGTGGGCGACTGAAAACCTACATTAGCGCAGAGAAAACTTCTACTACAAAATTCTCGTAAAAATTAACAGTTGAACTTGAATTATGTTACCATTTATTTCACTCATAAATTTTTGGTGATTTTCATTGTTTATAGTAGCATCTTTTCATTTTTGGCGTTCTTGATTTGGATTGTAAATTACTTTCCCGCCTTGTTTTGATGTTTACATCCCATAACTACAGAAAGAAAATTGTTGTCAAGCTTGTGGAGAAAATGGAGAACTTTTGAACTGTGAAACTTGCACTTATGCCTATCATCCTAGGTGTTTACTTCCACCACTTAGAGCTCCTGTTCCAGACAATTGGAGGTGCCCTGAATGTGTAAGCTTTATTGTTTAGTACTCATGCCAGCAGTATCTATAATCACACTCTACTTTGGTGGAATCCCCGAGTTATAATGCTTGTCTGTGTGCAGGTTAGCCCTCTTAATGATATCGATAAGATATTAGACTGTGAGATGCGCCCTACTTTAGCTGACGACAGTGATTCCAACAAACTGGGGTCAAAACAAATTTTTGTCAAACAATATCTTGTTAAGTGGAAGGGACTATCATATCTCCATTGCGCATGGTAAATTTGTTGGAACTCATCTCCTTCAAGTCTTAGATAGTGTCTTGTGTTTTTTATTTTAGAAATCTTCTGAACTCCTCTGATGCTTGTTATATTTTGCATCCCATTTTTCACTTCCAATCTATTTATTTTCTCATCAGTTCTTGTTTATAGTGAGTTTAGTTATATTTCTATTTTGCTTTGGAAGCCTGTTTTTGAAAGGCTTTTAATTTGCTCTGATTCTGTGTATCATTTTGGGCATTGTATATTTACCAGCTACAGTTCATTTTAACTCAGGGTGCCAGAGAAGGAGTTTCTGAAAGCTTACAAGACACATCCTCGCCTGAAGACAAAAGTAAATAACTTCCATCGTCAAACGTCATCAGTTAATACTTCTGATGAAGACTTTGTTGCAATTCGACCTGAATGGACCACTATTGATCGGATTATTGCTTGCAGGTTCAATTTTTTAGAGTTCTATCTTCTCCCTTCTGCATACATGAAATATATGAGACGGTTCTGTTTGTAATTTATGTTTCTTCTCCTCTACTGCCTCAATAATTTTCTTAGTTGTCACCCAGCATTTCTCCCCCTGCCTCCTCTTTCATCAAAAAATGGAAGGGAACCTAGTGAAATTACCATGTTTTATGTGAAATTCATGAGAGAATGGTGATGCTGCATATTAACTTGTACAATGTTTAGTCGGTTTTGAGGGTTTTCCAAATTATACATTATAGTTGTTTTGTTCTGATAGCATTCAGGTTATTATAACGCTCTTATGCTTTCTTGTGATTTTTTGATTATAAAAGTTACTGAATGCTTATATTTCATCAAAGGTTCTATTTTAATGTTTCAGGGGTGATGATGAAAAGGAATATCTTGTTAAATGGAGAGAGCTTTCGTATGATGAATGCTCTTGGGAGTTCGAGTCTGATATTTCTGAGTTTGAGGCAGAAATTGAAAGATTCAACAGATTTCAGTCTAGGTCTAGGAAACTTGTTATTTTTAATAAGCAGAAAGGCAGTGTTAGGGACGGGGCAGAATTGATGAGGCATCAGAAAGAATTTCATCAGTGTGAACATAGTCCTGAATTTCTTTCAGGGGGTAAGTTTTCATGACAAACCTCTCATGATAACAATGTTCTTTATAATTATTTTCTCATATTTCTCCACATGATTTCCTTTTTCATGTGTATGAAGGTACTCTACATCCATATCAACTTGAAGGCTTAAACTTTTTACGTTTCTCATGGTCCAAGCAAACTCATGTTATACTTGCCGATGAAATGGGACTTGGTACTTAGTCTCTCTGGAATTTTATTTTTATTTTTCTCTTTTGTTCACCTTTTGTCTATTTTCTCCTTTTATTACTTGTCTCACTTGCCCCCCCCCCCCCCCAAAAAAAAAAAAAAAAAAAAAAAAAAAAAAAAAAAAACTTGGAGTTTTCAGCAGGATTTGCTATTGCACTTTGATAACTGAAATTTTTGGCTGCAGGCAAAACCATACAGAGTATTGCTTTCTTGGCATCACTTTTTGAAGAGAACATTTCTCCACATTTGGTGGTTGCTCCACTTTCAACACTGCGAAACTGGGAACGTGAATTTGCAACATGGGCACCACAAATGAATGTTGTATGTATATCAAATCTGAAAGCTATATTGTCACAGAAAATCATTCTTTTCTTTTGACTGTATGCTTGCTTCTGTAGGTTATGTATGTTGGATCTTCTCAAGCCCGTGCTGTTATACGTGAGTATGAATTTTACTTTCCAAAGAGCCAGAAGAAGTTAAAAAAAAAGAAATCTGGTCAAATAGTCAGTGAAAGCAAGCAAGATAGGATCAAATTTGATGTCCTCTTGACATCATATGAGATGATCAACCTTGACTCAGCATCGTTGAAGCCTATAAAGTGGGAGTGCATGGTAACATTCTATTTGTCATTCTAATATTGGAACTGGAAAAATAAATTTCCACCATGATTTACCTTCTGATCTTATTTGTGTTTTCTTCATTCTGCTAATGTTTTGATATCTTTATCTATCTATAGATAGTTGATGAAGGTCACCGTCTCAAAAATAAGGATTCAAAACTATTTTCTTCATTGAAGCAATATTCTAGCAGACATCGTGTGCTTTTGACTGGGACTCCTCTGCAGGTTTACTTTAGATTCTGCCATTGCCCTGTAACTTGTTTAATGCAATATTATGTCCTCATTTTTTAGCATCAGCTAGCTAACTTTTCTTGTCTGGTGTATTTTAGAACAACTTGGATGAACTTTTTATGCTTATGCACTTCCTTGACGCTGGGAAGGTTAGTCTGACCATATGTGCAATTTTTTTTTTTTTCATTGAATCAACTCATGAATGTCAGAGTATTTCACAAACTTTCTATTTGGCTGCTGTTAGTTTGGAAGTTTAGAGGAATTTCAGGAAGAGTTCAAGGATATCAATCAAGAGGAGCAGATTTCAAGGCTTCACAAAATGTTGGCCCCCCATCTTCTTAGAAGTATACATCTTAAACTTTAAGAAATATAGCTACATTTCATTTGCTTGTCTGTATTCTTTTTATTACTTGTATTATTGCTTTAACTGGTAGAGATAGTTTTTCAAGTCTTAAAATGAAAAAGCTTTTCATTATTGGTTTTTTGATATAGCTTGAGAGCGTTCATGATTTATGATCATAAAGGAAGAGTTGTTTCTTATGTTAGTTTTATGGTTGGATTTTATGTTACCTTTGCCTGTTCTTCTTGGTTGAATTATGGTGAACCTGATTTTCCTATTGGTGGTCACAATCATGTTTTTGAAACTTCTTTGCTATATTTTTGAAGTTATCAGATGTTTGAATATAGATAAGCAAACCTTTCTCTCTGCAATTATTATGGACAGAATAGTCAAACCCTTGTAGATTATGTACGTCCTAATACATTGCTTATGTAGATTTACGTCTCAAACATAAAAATTCAGGAGTTGTTGGAATGATCAGTATTGGACTTAACCAAGTAGGTTTTTTTAATGGAGAAGGTCAGTCACTCCAAATTGGTTGTTATATTGGTTTTCATTTATCAGAAAGAGAATTACTACTGGTCCAGAACCAGAAAATACAAGAAAAGCTTAAAACAGTCATCAATAAAATCCCTCAAGAACTGTCCATTCTCTTTTTCATTTAAGGAGTTCCCCTTGAAAATGCCCTATGTGCTTGACACCAAAGGGAAGCCATGCACACAATTCTTTATCATAAAAACAATCTATGAAGATGATGTGCATCTGAGGATCTGCGCATTTCTCGAACAAAAACCTCAAATAAACTGGACATTATGTTGATTTTTAGTTACTAATGGACTCCTAGTTTGGCATTGATGGACAGTACTGAAGGATATCAAATGCTTCATTGGTTTGCTGTTCTTATTATGAGCTATATGGAGTTGACAGTTTGTTAAAACAACTTGTATTGCTGGAACAGAATTTAAAATATTTGAGGTCAATGCAGGGGTCAAGAAAGACGTCATGAAGGAATTGCCTCCTAAAAAGGAACTTATTTTACGTGTTGAATTAAGCAGCGAACAGAAAGAATATTATAAGGCTATTTTGACGCGTAATTATCAGATATTAACTCGTCGTGGTGGAGCTCAGGTATTTTCATGCTTTGATGGACTGAACCTTCAGGCATTCTATTCTTAATTTTATCTTTTAGAAATAGAAATGTGAAAAATCAGGTTTAAGCTTAATGTACTGTACTCATGATTCTGTTTTGATTTTTTTAATAGATTTCTCTTATAAATGTTGTTATGGAGTTGCGGAAGCTCTGTTGTCATCCTTACATGTTGGAAGGAGTTGAGCCATACATTCAAGATGCAAAAGAATCTTACAAGTAAGTTCTTATGTCATACATCGCTAAGAGTGCCATGCCATTGTGGGCATCTATCAGAAATATGTGTGCTTTGCTTATGTGGTGGTTCATATTTTATCTGTTCCTATATACTTCTGGGTATTGTTGTGTATAACTAATTTGACGTAACCTGTGTTTTTAATTTCTTTCATTTATTACAGAAAGCTCTTGGAATCATCGGGGAAGTTGCAATTGTTAGACAAAATGATGGTGAAGCTTAAAGAGCAAGGGCATAGAGTCCTAATATATTCACAATTTCAGCACATGCTGGACTTGCTTGAAGATTACTGTTGTTACAAGGTATCCATGTGAGGTTATTCTGTTCAAATATGCTGTTTTGGTTGTGATTTGTGCAAAGTTGTTGTATCATATTCTTTCATTTTTCATTGTTCTTTTTATCAGAAGTGGCAGTATGAAAGGATTGATGGCAAGGTTGGTGGAGCTGAAAGACAAGTACGAATAGATCGGTTTAATGCAAAAAATTCTTCAAGATTTTGTTTTCTTCTTTCTACTAGAGCTGGGGGATTGGGGATAAACCTTGCAACAGCGGACACGGTTATTATATACGATAGGTAAATCTGTAATGCTAGTTATTTTCTTTTTCTGGTAAGATAATATGGCTAAATGATTTATTGAGAGAAGAAAGATGTAAAGGAGGGTTGAGGTGCCCTCCCAAGAAATAAAATATATAGAACATGAAAAAGTTCTGTGCAGTTCCTCTGCATATTGAAAAGAGGCACACCCTAAAAAATCCATGACCATGAGCTGACATCACAAAGAACCTGTAAATAGAATCCTTGTCTATGGGTCTGAATGAGACACCTCTGATTGGATTCAGAAAGCATGGTGGGTACTTGGATTAGAGAAACCTTTTTGCCATTTGACTCTGCATGGGGAACACAGCAACTTTCTGATTAGGCATGTAAAGTTGGGTGGTGCAAATTTTCACCTGGCATATTACAAATGATTTTGAAAATGTGTTCTCAAATGAATTTCTTGAGACTAGTAAAAATATTCCCAGGAAACAAGCATGGAGTTTTTGTATGAGAGAACATTTTTTGCGGCCAAATTTTTGTTTGTAGTAGAGGAAATTATTGTGAGTGATAGTTATAGTCATATAGTTTTACTTAAAATATAAGGAGCATGCTGGATAAAGCTCTTTTGATTGTCTAGGGATGTTTTGGCTGCCATGAAAAGAGGTTCATGATTGTTCAAATGCTTGATTAAGTTGTGTCATAATATCTGTAACATTCAATGCACATACGTAAACATGTTGGTTTTTCATCTTTTTTAAGCAAGTGTATGGAATACCTATACAGCCTTATGATGATGAAAGGCAAATATTGTTTATAATATTGATCATCTAATGTGATTTAATATATGAATAATTCTCTGATCAAATTGTTAATCTAGTGATTGGAACCCTCATGCTGATCTACAAGCTATGGCTAGGGCTCATCGACTTGGACAAACTAATAAGGTTGGAGTTTTTTTGTCAATTAATTTGTATCTGTCTATCATTGTTGATGTTTCATCTAATGATGGTTCTGGTTTTGTAGGTAATGATTTATAGGCTTGTAACACGGGGAAGCATTGAAGAAAGAATGATGCAGATGACTAAGAAGAAAATGGTGCTAGAACATCTTGTTGTAGGCAGGCTAAAATCTCAAAATATTAACCAGGTAATTAGTTCCTTTTTTTAGCATCAATGATTAGGCGAAGCTTATGCTAACAGCTATGGGTACAATTGGCAAAGCTACATTTATGTTAATCAGATGGACATGTTATCTTCATGTCTTCCTCATTCTTTGAAAATGATGTAATATGAGTACTTATGTGGATCTGAATTTAACGTATATTTTCTTGTATCTTGTCATTCTTGTGTCGTGATATAGTTATTTCCTTATAGATTTATTTATTTATTTACTTTTTTTTTGTGGGGGGGGGGGAGGACATAAGACAGGAGGGCTTTTTGTTTTTGTTTCTGTCAGAGAACTTCAATTAAAATTTTGGCCAAATTTTCTATTAAAATGAGTAGGTGCTTCACAAAAGAGTGCCTTTTTAAGCATTTTTCTTTCCACAAGCTGAAACAAAACTCTTTTTCAATATTTATCTTGAACGCCTAAAAGCATTTCTAAAAAGCTAAAACAAATAGACACTCGGATTTGATGATGAGGCATATTCTTGAAAAAGACGAGTTACAGAGAGTGGAGGAAACAAGACATCAACGAAGTAAAACATTCCATATTTCCTTCCCTCTGCTTGTCAGACAAAGACAAGCAGGATCAGTGGCTTGTCTTGGAAAATTCTGGCATGATTCATCCCCAATTCACCAAACCGTTGAATAAGATTCTTGTTGTGGAATCAAATAACCATTTCAAAAATCACTTCTCAAAGAGTAACCAAATTGGGTTCTTGCATGCTCCAAATACATTCTTAAGGCTGTCCCTGAGGGCTGAGGGTGCTGACCCTTACCCTGCTTGGCTGCCCCTGAAAAGAAAAATTGTTTCAATTGTTAATACCTGTGTATTGACTGATTCTGGAATATGTAACATCATTACGTTTAACATACTGATTTTTAAATCTTGATTAGGGCATGTTAAGTTTTGAATAATCAATCAGATCAGATTTAATTGGAAAAAGTATTTTAGAAGATCTGATGGTAACTATTATTTTAATTGTTTGTAGGAGGAGTTGAATGATATTATAAGGTATGGCTCCAAGGAGTTATTTGATGATGAGAATGATGAAGCAGGGAAATCACGCCAGATTCATTATGATGATGCTGCCATAGATAGGTATCATTCCCTTGTGTTCCTCTAACATGATATTTTTACAATATGTAGTATTTCTTATCTTATACTTTTCTCATTAATAGATTGCTGGACCGTGAACAAGTTCGTGATGAAGAGGCTACAATGGATGATGATGAGGATGGATTTCTGAAGGCTTTTAAGGTTGACTCTCAAACAATTATGCATATACATTTTATATTCAGATCTTCCCCCTCCATTTTGGTTGGTGAGTGGACGTGTTCTTTACAAGGAAATATTTAATAGATATATTAACATAAAAATGCAAATAAATGAAAAGGAAAGAAGGGCATTTGGTGGTGTGGTCGTTTATAGAATGGACCGTGAGTGTATTCTAATGTAGTTTGAATAACTCGTCATTTTGCCGTCTTAATGTGAATATTTGTTTTAAATTATTTACATATGCTGCCAAAGAATCATGCTTATAACAACTATTCACATTTATAGAGCTTCACAGTGAGATCATATCTAGTCCTGCCATTAAAATCTCAAGTAAGCAGCCTGTATTGATTGTGAGGTTCTTGTGGATTTTCTTATTCTGCCTTCTCAACCTAAAATATAAAATCCAATCATGAGCCTTCATGTAATGACTTGAATTGGTCCTTGACATGGTATTAGAGTCGGTCTGAGCGTGTGATGAAGTTCTACCCTTGCCTCCCTACACCCCATATCATAAACAACATACTATGGTTGCACCATATGGATCAATCATTTTCACCGCAAAATGAATTTAGCACCCAACCTTGGCTGAAAGTTGATGGCACTAATTTGAATTTTCGGATCCTGGGGAAAGCTGTCTGAGTGGTCTTTGCCTAAGATTTCTTGTGGGTGGAGTAACTTTAGTGTTGATGAAATTTCCCCTATAATCTATAATTGTTTGAGTTTTCTCTTGTCCTCATTGTTTTTCATTGACTAATCAAATGATGTATGTTTTAGGTGGCAAATTTTGAATATATTGATGAGGTTGAGGCTGCAGCCGAAGAGGCAGCAAAAAAGAAAGCTATGGAGAATGAATCTGCTGTGGCTAGTACAGAAAGAGCAAAATACTGGGAGGAGTTGTTAGGAGACAGATATGAAGTTCATAAAGTTCAAGAGTTGGATGCCTTGGGCAAAGGGAAGCGGAGTCGTCACAAGCAGGTAAGTACTTGTGTTCAGTGCCATACACTTCAATCAATTTGCAAAGAATGACTTTTATTTGTTGCCTACAATGATTTTGTTTTGTTTATTTTTGCAAAGGTAATATCTGTGATTCTAAAACTTTTCAGATGGTCTCTGTTGAGGATGATGATCTTGCTGGTCTGGAAGATGTAAGCTCTGATGGTGATGACAATGTTGATGCGGAGCTTACTGATGGTGATTCAAACTCAAATGGAACTATTTCTAAAAGACCTTATAAAAAGAGAGCCCGTGGTATATCAATAATTAATTTGTCTTTTCTTGTAATGATGCTGTTCTTGATCTGGTCTTGACTGTGGTGTCATCTTTTTCCTAAATTCTTTACCAGCAGATAACACAGAGCCGCCTCCTCTTATGGAAGGTGAAGGAAAATCATTTCGAGTGCTTGGTTTTAATCAGAATCAGAGAGCTGCGTTTGTGCAAATTCTGATGAGGTTATATTTTATTTGCTGCTGTTTGGTTTTTTCTGATCTCTTACTTTTGGAATATGTATTCAAGAAAGAGCCTTGGCATGCTTATATCTGCAGTTAATCTCACTTTATGAATCAATGATAGGTTTGGGATGGGTGATTATGATTGGAAGGAGTTCACTTCTCGGATGAAACAGAAGACTTATGAAGAAATCAAAGAGTAATGATATGACTTTTTCCTTGATTTGTTACCATATTTGGGATGTTTCATGTCATAAATTAGCTTTTATAATTTGTATCGATACTTTTATTGTTTCTGCAAGAAATGAAAACCTTTTATTTTAGTATTGTTGTTTTTGAAAAAGGTGGGAACTAGATAACACTTGCTTTCATTTATGCTTGACGAAGTATGGAACACAACATACTGATCAGAACATTTTCTTGGATTTTGTTCTTGATAGACCTTGTGTATACGTACATATCATTCCTGTCTTGTATATGCTCATTCTCAAGACAAAAAATGCAATGTTTAATAGTTTCAATATGTAGTTAAACTGTGCATGGGGATTTTTTTCTAGCCTTTTGGGGAGCAGTTGTTTTAATTGTTTGGCCTTCTGAATATTTGCTTAAAGCTGCAAGTAAAATGTTATTATTCCTTTTAAAAAAAATTCTGCATGATATAACATGAATATTGATGATGTTTGCAAGACAAATAATGCCGGAGTTGGGAATAAATGATTTAATGTCTTATTTCATTTATTTTTGTCAAGTATTATCACTCTCTCTCTCATGCCCCCGCGCACACACACACACACTCTTTTTTATGAGGATTTCTAATCTTCTTGCTCTATGGTTTGTTTCTTTTTTAGCAAGGTAGTGACAAAGTATCAAAATGATTTCTTTTCTGCTGAATTTCCTGACCGACAAACATTTTGCAATCTATATATGTCCATGCATATGAGCCATGATCTAATATTTATTCTTGAATCTTGAGTGTATGCATGTATATATCAGTGCATTGGTTTAAGAAATACTTGATGATGTTATTTTATAATTTATAATTTCATTACCTACATTTCGGTTTGCATCTTACTTCAAGTGAATTTTTTTTGAGTGAAAATGACGAAGTTATTAATTTCCAGCTACGGAATCCTTTTCCTAAATCATATTATTGAAGATATAACCGATGCCTCTACATTCTCAGGTAGTGGATCCTTCTTGCAGATGTGGCCTTTTGCATTTTAGTTTCTTCCATTACCTTATTGAATTTATCCTTTTTCTTATTGATTTGGTGGTAGATGGCGTTCCAAAAGAAGGGCTTAGAATTCAAGATGTACTTGTGAGGATTGCAATTCTGGGCTTGATAAGGGAAAAAGTGAGCCTTTCAAAGTTTTTTTTTTTTTTTTGGTGCATCTATTTGTAGTCAATATAATCACTGAAAATAAGTGATTTCAAGCCTCTGTTTTCACGTTTTGAGAAGCCATTCATGTGTTTGATTAGTATTCTATGGCTAATTTTTTATCACATTTGGCATGGATGTATCATTAACTCTAGTGAACTTAATAATCTCTTCTCTGTTATACTTTCTATTTTGTTTTTAGAAATGTTCATGAACTATTATGTTTTGTCACCTGACGAGTAAGCTTTATTGATTTCAAGTGCCTTTTTGAACGAAACTCTGAAAGATTAGCTTCCTAAGTACCGAATGTTGTTATTTCCAGCTTGTTCCTTAAATATATTTTCCCTGCAAAAACAGAGAGCATTTTCATATTGAAGCCATTTCAGATTTTACAAAATAGATAACCATCTAACAGAGACCAAGTTACCTGTAGCTTCTTAGTTCAATCTTGAGTTGTTTAAACCGAGGGTCTTTGCATGGCTGGTCTCAAGTTTTAGATAATTTTTGTAGAAAAATTGTTAATATTTACCGCTCTTACAAGAAGAAAATTAAACCCCCCCCCCCCCCCCCCCCAAAAAAAAAAAGGGGGGGGGGGGGGATTGTTTTATCTATTGGAGAACGATATCATGCTAGAATTTTTTTTCATTGAGTATGTGCTTATGGAAGTACATGATTCTGAGAATGCTTGGCTTTACCTTGTAATATTCATTTTGTGATTTGAAATGACAGGTGAGGTTTGCATCAGAAAACCCTGGGACTCCACTTTTTTCAGCTGAAATCTTATTTCGCTATCCCAGTTTGAAGGGTGCAAAGTTTTGGAAGGAGGAGCATGATTTAGTGCTGCTGCGTGCTGTGTTGAAGTATGTTTCTTTCTAATAAATAATCTTGTCTGATTTCCTTGCATAGGCTATTTCTTTACTGTCACAAAAATGGTTCTCTGTACTGCTTTTGTCTTACAATAGACATTGGGTATCATCTCATGGCATAATAGAAAACACTGTTATTTTAATAGGCTTGGAGACCATATGGTCTTCACAAACATACTTAGGTGGTGTTTGTATATTATTCTTGCTACTGCCTTGAATATATTCTATTACTTGAGACAGCTGAATGTGATATCATTAGTTGGCTCTGTTGTTAGCATTGTGAATTTTTCTGTTGCTAAATCACTCAAACATGATTCCTTTTGTTCCTAAGGCACGGATATGGAAGGTGGCAAGCTATTCTTGATGACAAGGACCTGAAGATTCATGAGATCATCTGTCAGGAGTTGAACCTTCCTCTTATAAATTTACCAGTACAGGGACAAGTAGGCTCTCAGGCACAAAATAGTGCAAATTTGTCCAACGCAGGAGCAGTTAGCAATCAATCTCAGGAAAATGATGGGGGTGACAAGGCAGCTGATGGTGCACTTGGTTCTGGTGATGCTAGGAGCCAAACACTTTTATATCAAGAGTCCTCCATGTCATATCATTTTAGAGACATGCAGAGGAGACAGGTTGAGTTTATAAAAAAGAGGGTGCTTCTCTTGGAAAAAGGAATCAATGCAGAGTACCAGAAAGAATGCTTAGTAAGTTTAAGTTTTATGTGCTCTACTGGATTGAAGTTTGAATTGTTAATTGATCAGAAGATGATTTTAATTGCCTTGTCAGATTTTGTTAACTTATGGAAAGCCTGATGCTTGGATATAACTTTCTAGTGTGTTTGAGAGCTTAATGTGCTGGGGAAAAAACTCATCAAGTTACCAGCCGATGACGATGATGTTATATGATCTACTTGGCCTACTTTATCCAGTGAGAATAGGATAAGGCTTACTGTTCTTTTTTTCCTTTTTTTTTTTTTTTTTTTTGGGGGGGGGGGGGGGGTTGGGGGGGGGGGGTGGGGTGTTTAGACCTTGGGGGCAGAAGAAAGGATTCAGTAGAATTTTCAGTTATGGGGGATAATGGATCCCCATAGATCAGGAAAAGAGGAACAAATTGCTATCGCTGTCTCTTTATGTTTGATGATTGTACTAGATTTTTGCTATGAAATGCTTTGAATTAAATGCTTGACATTGTTTTCAAATTATTGGCGGTAAAGTATTTACCTCTACCAATTGCACCGGGTGTAAAAAAAAAAGGTTCAAAATGCAAGGTTAAAAAGTATATTAATATTGATGTGTGCTGATAGTGTAAAATCATATATACAACAGAATAACAGTACAAGATTATTCAACTTTTATACAATACAACGATTGGTATTTCTTAAATTCTTAATCGTAGATATGAAATATAATTGGGTATTTGTTATGTATGGATATTTATTTTTGCTTGATTGGCTTGTGAGTTTCTCCTCCATGACCTCTGTTTGCAGGGTGAAGTAAAAGTAAATGAAGTAACAATCAATGGACTTAATTGTGAAGAACCCAAGGCTACAAGTATGCCTAGTAATATATCAGGGGAGACAAACGCCCAAATGTCTGATCAACTGCCTCAAGTGGAAACAATAGGTAAGAGCTTTTTATTTCTTTCCCCGTGTCAAGTGAGAGATGCCTCTCATGATCAGACAACAACAATATCCTAGTTTTTTTTTTTTTTTTTTTTTTTTTTGCCCAACAATATCCTAGTTTCAATCATGTGAATTCGTTGTGTTTATGATTTTTGCCCCCTCTGCTTTGTTATCGTTTTACTTCGTTATAATTCTGTCAATCATTAGCTAGTTCATTGTAATTTGAGTACAACAAATATCTGTTGTGAGATTTAATTGTAGCGGTTTGATTTTCTGCAGCTTCAGACAAGATTTCTGTTGCTGATGGTGATCCAAATCGTTTGGAATTGATTCGGCTTTACAATGAGGTTATACATGATATCCATGAGCTGTTTTTACCCCTTATAAATAATCATTTCATGTGTTACAATGTGCAGGGAAATTGTTTTACGGCTTGTTATATGTAAGAACTGTTTTCCCCTCTGTGCTGGCAGATGTGTAAAGTCATGGACGAAAACCCCAATGCAAGAAAACAAGCAGAAGTTGACGTGAAGAACTTGCAGGCAATAGAGCCCATTTGTGAAGACATCAATAGAATTCTAACACCCTTACAGCAAAGTCACCCTTCTGAAGAAAAGCCATTATTGATTCCAGAGAATAAATCGGAGGTTTCGCCACAAAATGAAATTGTGGTTTCTCAAGATGGAAAACCTACATCGGTGGGTGACGAGAGAACAGATCTTGTAACGGAGGGTCAACTTACAAAAGAAAACAGCACGGGTCTAGTCGAAGAGAAGGAAACACCAAGTCTTTTAGAAACAAGGGGAAGTGATATAGAAATGAATGAAGCTGAGAATGATGCCCAACTGAATGAAAAGAAAGAAAACAGCACGGGTCTAGTCGAAGAGAAGGAAACACAGTGTCTTTTAGAAACAAGGGGAAGTGATATAGAAATGAATGAAGCTGGGAATGATGCTGAACTGAATGAAAAGAAAGAAAACAGCACAGGTCCTGTCGAAGAGAAGGAAACACCAACCCCAAGTCTTTTAGAAACAAGGGAAGTGATATAGAAATGAATGAAGCTGGGAATGATGCTGGACTGAATGAAAAGAAAGAAAACTCTGACCCACAGGTCATCTTGTTGGATGATTAAAAGCAATACCTAATAGACAACTATTTCATACCTTAGCTCAATAGTTCAAAGAAACTTTCATTATCACTAATGTGTGGGGTTATAGAGGGGAAGAAGGAACTACAGCATAGGCACTAGTCAAGAAATAAATTGCTTAAAAGTTCAGTGGAAACTGTTCGTAGAAGTCAGGATATAGCTTTTCTAGGCATTGAACAGCCTTTGATCCATTGTATATACTATATACTCGCTAGTCGCTATCCTGTGTTCGCTGTCCCCTGTAGACTGGGAAGCACATCGGCCTCAGATGCCTGTGTGTTGAGGAAACTTAATTCACTATAGACGTTGGGAAGAAGTCCTAGGGTCGAATTTTTTTTTTTGGTTGTTCATTGAAATATATTGTTTCGGCCGTGTAAATATCCATTAATGGATTCATATTATATGATAGTATGAACTTATTTGGGCTGTCTCAACATGGGTTTTATATATTTGTTGATTATTCGTCAATTTCTTCTTTGGGCTACTGCCTAATGGTTGTGCCCGTTCAGGTTGAATTTAGTGTGACAAAGCTCCCGTGGCTCCTCGCCGTTAAGGTCAAGAGGACGGAAGCGTCAATTCGTATGTGCCAGTGCCGTGAAGATGCTGGCGTTGGATTTGATTAAAATATATGCTTCATATTCTCCGTCCACATTAACTTCTCCTTATTTTGTTAGTGCCTGTTCTTTTTTCCCGCCAACGCCTGGTTCATATCTTATATTTTCTGTTTTGAGTAACATTTTACTAAGAGATAAGGTTCATTTTTATTTCAGAAGTTTTTGTTTAGGAGCATTGAATAGCTGAAAGTTGTTTTTAAAGCAATTTTATTTTGGAAGTTGGTAAACCATAGCAACTTTGTCCCACTGTTAATCAAGGTTTTTGGCGGTGGCATGGGCGAGTTTCTCCTCTTTCCCTGGCATGGCTGACGACTTCCTCTACATCAACATCAGCCTACCTCGCCAAAGCCTGGACCCACCATCAAGTTCTTTAGAGACGCTGACGTCGTCGACACTGTGACCGTCAATAAAAGACAAAAACGAGAGGGAGACATTAAAACAGTGACAGGGTAATTTAAAGACGGATCTCTTTAGTTTATTAGAGTGATTGTAGGTGAGATAGAGATTTTTGCATAATAAAGAGATGCTCCGAGTTTTTAGGGTCAGATATGAAAGGTGAATCTTGAGGATTTCTTCTCTGAGGCTGGTCGTGGGTTGAAAGGTCGGAGAAAAACGCAACCTTGAAGCTGATTTTGGAACTCTGTTTTGTGATGTCGTCGTAATGTTGTTCTCTGTTATTCGACCAAAAAATGTTGTTTTTCTCAAATTCTTCTATGGTCCGATTATAATGCTTTCATTTTCTTTAATAGATTCAACCAGAGGAACCCGGTACACGGTTCAATTCGTCCAACTACAAGCCGATGATTGGCTGGGTGCGCCCTCAAATGGTTGCCTTTAATATGCAGGTTTAATTGATGTTTTATCTTTTGCCTTTCTTCCAAACCACTGCAACTATGGTGACACTTGTATTCAAAGGCATCATCTGTACATGTTTCTCTCCCTTTTTGGCTGATATGTTTTGCTTTGTTCCCTTTCTTCTTTGTTCTTCTTCCCTCTTCATGATTCTGGACAATTTTCTTTGAAATTCCCTGGGCAGTTTGAACTTTGGCATGGACGTCCAACGGTTTGCAGGTAAAGAATGGAAAGGTAGTGGATCAAAGCAATGAGTTGCTATATCTGACATGCGGCTTTAATGGTGAACCTTAATACTCTTTTCGATCTTAAATATATAAGATAAAGTTGACTTTTATAGAAAGATTAAGAAAACTAAATAAATTATTTAATCATATTATATGTTGTGTATGCTTAAATTATATATTAGTTTATTAGTCAAACTAATTAATTTGGAAGAAAAAATAAAAATATTTTAAAGTAATTTAATTAGTTTCCTTAATCTTTTCAAAAAAATCAATTTTATCTTATATTTAGGATTGGATTGAGTATTGGTTAACAGTCCTAGCAAAATTGTTACGATTTAGTAATTTTTATGGTAAAACAAGACTTTCGACCCGTGCGATGCACGGATATGTTTGTACCAAAAAGACTTGAAATGAATAAGATGGACTAATATGTAACAAATTAACTGTTCTATTAAATCAATACACTTTTACAAAGATCATAACATAGTACTCATTAAAACCTACCCTATTGCTATCAATGAAACAAAAGGTTTTGGAAAACTTCTCTATAAACAACATTTATTGTGGTATTATCGCATTTACCAAACTCGTTTAGTATAAGGATTTTTAAACCACCGAAATTCTTAACTCTAGACATGGCAACATATAATTGCCTATGTGAGAAAATTGGGCTTGGTACGTAAAGGCCTGCATTTGACATTGATTGACCTTGATTTTTGTTTATCGTCATTGCAAATGAAATTATGATTGGAAATTGTCTTCTTGTCATTTTGAATGACAGTGTAGTTTCAGAAGGATTCATATCAATTCTGTGTATCAAAATCTCTTCACCTGCGCTTGTTCCATTCAATGCCTTAGCTTTAACGACATTCTTCCCAAGTTTTGTAATTTGAAGTCTTGTACCGTTGCACAATCCGCAGCTTGGTCAATGTTCCTTATTAACATAACAGTACACCAATTTTCAAAACCAATTTATGATGAGGAAAGCCGAGTATTTAATTGCATTCAGGTATTCTATGTCATATAAATCCGCAAAGCTTTCATTTGCATTGTCGACAAGATTTATAGAATCTGAACTGAAGTACTGCACTGCATCTCCTGGCAACAAAGAGCAAATGTAGTCATTCAATGTGTCGACATTCTCTGTTGTTGGTGTTAGGATTGACCTACTATACAAGTAATCTTCGTCAAATAGGCACTCTATTAAATCTGGATAGGTAGATTTAACGATACATTTAATTGGATTACAATCATCGTGAAGCAAAAATCTTCGGAATAACGACGTCTGCAATACCATCGTGTGGTAATCCAATGTCTCCATCTCCTACAAGTAACAACCATTCTGAAAATGATTTTATTTTTTGTTGCTCAATTGGATCGTTGGAAGACTTCAGCCTCATGTTCCTTGTTAATCGCAATAATTTGCAATAATTCCATAGATAAGAAGCGTTGATTGTTGCATCTACAATCTCTGCTCGCCCACTTTTCGGTATGACCGGAAGGATTTTCCTAAAATCACCACCCATGACGACACATTTTCCTCCAAATATGGAATTGCTCTTCAATAAGTCCCCCAACGTTCTATCAACAGCCTCGATACAATGTTTCTTCACCATGGGCGCTTCATTCCAAATAATGATGTCAGTAGCTTTTAGTAAATTTGCCATTGGCGATTGATGAGAAAGAGAACAAATGGAGTCTTCATTGACGTCAATAGGTATACAAAACCTAGAATGTGCGGTCCTACCGGATGGTAGTAGAGTTACAGGTATTCCACTTGATGCTACATTTAGTATGATTCCCCCATTTGATCTTACTGAAGCTGTCAATGCATTCCATATAAATGTTTTTCCAGTTCAACCAAATCCATGCAGAAAGAAGAACCCACCTTTCTTTGAAGAAACAACACTCATTATCTCATCAAACACCTGCTTTTGCTCAACAGTCATCAACCATTGCAACCTTTCTGATTCTTCTCTTTCCTTTAGCTTGTTGTAGTTTAGTTCTTGAAGAATTAACTGGTTTGAAATATCAAAGATGTTATCTCGTATCGGTGTAGGAAGTGATGGATAGTCGTTTAGACTCCCGCCATTGCATAGCAAGAGTTTTTCAATAATAGATAAGCCTGCAGCTTCTTTATCGACAGATAATATCTATAAATCTTAGTCAAACAATAAAAGGTATTTAAAAACATGTGATATAAACAAATAATAGACATATATAATAATACGTGAACGTGTTGATACATGAATATTTTGAATACTATTATGAATTGTTGAACATGCATTCGTAGCCATATTTGAATTACTTAACTATCAAGTAGATATATTTATCTTGAAATGTTATAATGCACAACAAAAATAACAAAGTACAAGTACAAATTATAAATAATCAAATACTTGGAAAATGATTGTCACCATGACTAATATGTAACAAATCTTCACATAAAAAACCTTTCGTATGTTCCTAAACAATAGCGGGTTGAGATAAACAATGGCTTAACAACATGCTTGTGAAAAAATGACGTAGATAATTGCCTGATGCCCATAATGATGCCTCTTTAATTGCATCAATGTATTCTTTGTCATCATCTAACAATCCAAGCGCGTAACATGCTTCCCTGAATGTTGGATAAACTACAGTATTCACAGTTCTTATATCGGTGTAAGTCTTTGCGCCACGAACCTTTGTAAGCAACAAGTGAAGATAATATAGTTCTCCTTGAGCTAGGGTACAATGACCAATCCTTCCAACTGAAAAGCCACACTCACGAATTTTCCAAAACCTTTTTTCCCTAACAAACATGAAGTGGTTGGGGAATTGAGCATAAGTCAGTGTTCTGGTGAAAGGGTCATCCTTGTTTTTTTCAAACCAAGCAAGGAACATTGATTCCTTGACCCGCAGGTTGTTCACAAGGGAGGACATTGTTTCACCGTGAGTGTAGTAAATTGATTGCTGTTGAGGCAGATGAAAACTAAGTCTCTCCACAGGTGGATGTCTATGGTGTATTTCGAAACCAAATATTCGCCATGACGCCTCACATGAAGATACATACCTACAATTGAGGTATGAGAAACTTCATCAAAAGATTGTTGAGAGCCTAGACTATCATTGTTGTTATATATACCAGCAATGACACGGTCATTCCCTTTACTAATGTATTTGAACAGGTACTTGATGGCACGTGATTGATTTGTCTTCTCAATGTTTAAATGATCACAAAATAGTTTCAGCAACCTAGCATTATAAGGGACGAAAAATCTATTATCAAGCTTAACTCCCTTTCTTGAAACCGTACAACCGTCATTTCTCCTACGATATGTTGGGTAGCCTTTTTCATCCAAAATTGTATGTGCATTATATCTTTTTGGGAAATACTTTGAACATTTACCATCTTTCATGTAAGGCACATTTCTTGATGATCGACCACATGGACCATGAACCATGTAGCTCCCAACTAATTCATACAATTCAGGATCTACAAGTTTATCGGTATCTCTCGCGATATTAATTGGTCAACATCAAACAGAGATGTTAATTTGTCCGCCTCAAACAACCATAGTATGATATGTGCATGTGGAAGCCCCTCTTTTGAAACTCAACAGTGTATAAATCTACATTTTTCAAAGGCATAAATTTAGTTAAAATGTTTAAAAGTAAACATCGATGTTTAAACAATCTTGGAACTATATTGACTATTAAAATATTAGATCTGGATAATTTAAAGTAATTTTTTTAGAAAAATACAACAAACATTTAATGATTGATATGCAGATTCTGTAAATTATATAAATCCGAAAGTCGATTATCAATGACAAAAAAATATTGAATTACTTTACATTGATTATTTAATATTGTTCAAATAATAGTAAAAGGATACCTACTTTGATGGAGCCGAGTATCTTCTCATCCTTCAAAATCTTCATTAATTTGTCAAGCTTCATGTGGAATACCCTACTCAATATTTCTGGTTTGTCACAGGGTTTTAAATTGTCTTTCTCATAATGACGAGTAATCTCAAGCCACATTGGGTTGCATGTGAAGGTCAGAAATATATCTGGATGACCAGCCCAAGGACAAATGGCCATAGCATCTTGATAGTTTTGAATCATGTATCGTGCGCCACCAGTGAAAGAAGACGGTAAAATAACTCGTCGTCCTGTCGATGAAGGGTCCGTCTCTCCTCTGGTAACTGCATCTGTTAGTCCACTGTAAAGATCAACCCTTAAATCCTTTTGATGCTTTCTAATGTAATTAAGCTTATCGCTTTCAACCATTGAGTATCCGTCTACAATGAACTATTTGTAGTAATTTTTTTCCATGCAATATGGTGACCTTTCAGACTTCCTCCTCATTAAACGGAATGTCATGTACTCCCTTGGTGTTAGCTTCTTCTTCTTTTTTGTGGTTGATAGTGTTAGACCTGACTATCACCCAAGAGGGGGTAAATTGGGTGTCCGATAAAACTTTGGGAACTTTGAAAATCTTTTTGCAACTTACTGAAATTAATTCGTATGATAGAAATACCTTATAAAGCAATAGTCAATCATTCAAACATATATGCTGGAAAGATAAGAGTTTAGGGAAGAGAATATGCAAACTATGATTTATCCTGGTTCGGCCCAATCCTTGACCTACGTCCAATCCCCAAGCTCTGCTTGAGATTTTCAATCCACTATCTCCTTGTTTAACCGGACACAAGAGAAAAGCCTTTACAACCTCACAAGTTTAGTCGGGCACTTGTGCAGCCTTTACAATCTCTTACCGAGATACTCCCCCTTACACACTGTAAGGATACAATTACGCACTTTGTACTCAGGATGATCCTTTCACACTAGGACTCACTCTCCCTTACAAGTTGTAATTGTAAACCCACAGTCAAAGGTTCCACAACCTTGAGATTTGATCACTAAACAGAAAATCAAATAAGTGTTTAGACTCTCTCACAAAGAGATGAATAATAATCACTGAGGTACATAATCGATTATCAAACTCTCTACTGAAAACTTATAAACATTGTGAAATAGAGAGTATATGAGATAAGTGTTGGATTCAGAATATCAGCATTTCGACAGTGCAAGCTCGTATCTCTATCTGTCCATTTTGAATCCTTCTCCTTTTATAGTTGATCGTCCTTAATGACCGTTGAGAAGCTTTGTAAACTAACCGTTGTGACTCTTTGTATTTCCGTTAGGCACAGGTGATTTCTGTTGAAGTTAATCGACCGTTGCTTCATAAATGCGTTCGCCGTCGACTGTACTTGTGCAGAGAGTGACTCAGAGTGATAGCTGGATTAAGTAATCCTTAAAAGAATGATTTCGTCTGCTTCATACTTTAATTCCAATTGTGGCTCTGTTTTCTGAAGCGAACATTTAATGCGTCTGCCACGTCGGATTGCCTTTCGTTCAAACACTCAGATTAACACGATTAATCAACTGAAACTCAATCAAAAAGATGATTAAACATCATATAAATAAGTTTAGATATGATTGATAGACAATCCATAATGACCCATTGAATTTTTGAGATCGATTAGCGACACTGGAAATTTGGCAGAACTAAGAAGAACTCATTCTTGAGAATTGCTTCAACCATTCTCGAGAATCCTATGCTCGAGAGCTAATTGAAAGAATTGACATAACCATACTCGAGAATCATGTTTATGTTCTCGAGAATCAGAAGAATGTAATTACTTGAGAGCATATGGATCAGCGAATGTTAACCGTGCATTCTCGAGAATCATCTAGCCATTCTCGAGAATTGCTTTGATCAAGAATAGTTATAGAAATATGATAGCCACGCTCATTCTCGAGAATTAGCTAGGATTCTCGAGAATTGATCTGATTGAGAATTGGTATTGAAACAATTACGCTCATTCTTGAGAACCATGGAACCATTCTCGAGAATCACATTTCAAGTTAATACTGAAGAGAGAAATATAACCAGAGTTTATTCAACGTTAATTCTCGAGAATCATTTGCACAGTGAACTTGTGATGACGAAATTGTCAAACCACCCATGCTTAGAAAGCTCTTCAAGTCTTCTTTCCATTTCAAGAAGAAACTGTTCCAAACTCACTGTATTTCGTCCGTTATCATCGGATGAATTGAGGTTGTTCTTGACCAGCGTTTTTTGCAGTATTCGACTGTTGTCAACTTCAAAACATCATAACTCCTTCAATTGATCTTCATTTTTTTATTTCTTGATTTTTTTTGAAAAGGTATTTGAGTCTAGTTTCTAATGGCACTAGTTTCAGCTCAATTGGATTTGTCGTTTGTGAGATACACTCAAATTACCGAAGCTTGGTTTGGACTGTGACGCTGATTGATGTGGTAACTTCAAAAATTCATATTTATTTCATCTGAGCTCTTTTGGGCTTGAAAATTCGTCACAATGACGAATTGGGTGTCTAGTTTCATATGCCATTGGTTTCGCGTCAATCCGATTCTTGGTTTGAGAGATATCGTCAAATTACCAAAGGTCACCAGAAACAGAGCATTGTTGAAACACATTGATTGTTCCATACTCGAGAATGGCTGTTTCAATACTCAAGAATTGTCAAGATTTATGCACAGGAAATGTAAGGACTATAGCAATTGAATTGTAGCAACTCCAATCCATCGGGAAGCTTGATCTTGCTTATTTTAACTCCGAATTGAGCCGTTCCAACTTCTGTTTGATCATACAGACTTGAATATTGATATTCTCATAATATTTAACAAGTTCTTCTTTCTTCAATCTCTATTCTTGATCATTCTTCTTTATTTAAACTTTACATCTACATTAAATGTAAGAATTAGTCAAAGTAAAACATAAATGTAGTATGCAAGCTTTTTGCTCTTATGAATGACATCTATATAAGACATCATCAAAATTAATCATATCTAACAGATAGTGACTCTTGAGCATGTTCATTTGACGAGTCATAACCGTTGTCTCCATATGGGAAAAGCAACAGATACTGCAATGGCAGACATGCCATATGTAGCCATCGATTCTTTGTAAACTTCCACTTTGTCGTCTGACAATGATGTCCCTTTTTGTATATGAATTATCAAAGTCATCTACAATTAGAGCTACAAGCTCAGAGCCAGCGCCTTAATAGCGCAGTGGCATGGGAGCTTGGTTCCCCTCCCCCATGTTCAGGGTTCGAAACCTGCCCCCTCCCCTACTATGTGTATAAAAAAAAAAAAGAGCTACAAGCTCAGAAGTTGTGGGCATATTATATTGCTTAGATTGTTACGTTGCTACTTCTAATTAGCCTTATACTAACATCAGATATGACATTCTACTTAATGATTTCCGCAGCGTTCCTATAGTGTTTGACCATACAGTTGTGTTTATCCAGGCATTCTTTTAACATTTCAGCAATACTTTGATCCAAATGTCCGCCACCAACATGACTGCTGGGAAAAATCAGAATGTACAAAATATTAAATCTGGTGCCGTATTTATTAAAGAAATATGTACAACGGGTAAATATATTTAAATAACACTAACCTTACGGTCGAAATTCGATTTGATACTTCATTTTCAGTGTCATAAATATATAGTTGGGCGTAAACTGGAGGATTTCCTTGAGGAGGCAATAAACTACCAATCAAATGGTGGTTTTGACCTGAAAGGACAAATGAATGATGGCCTCCTCCCTTAGAGTTTCTTATTGATGACATTTTTAGTCTGGCAAAACGTACAAGCACTATAATTGGACTGTGTCTGGCAGAACTTTAGTGAGAATTGACCATGTGTCCTTGGTATCGTTGACATCAGAGAAGAAAGTCTTATTCATCTCCTGACACATATAAAATAGGATGTTGATGCACTTTAGAAAAATATAGGATCAGGTTTCAAAGAATTGAAATTGTATTTGCTTACATAAAGATGCTTCTGCAAAATGTTGTGGGAGATATATTTGGCCCAAAAACGGTATTGCAAAGTCCTTGTATGATCTGTTGCTTCATGACCAGAATATTATTATGGGATAGGATATTGTCACTACCAATTTTGTGTCACTACTAAGTCACTATCACTTTTTCACCGTTAGATTAGAATCTCATCTACATTTATCATTTCTCTCTCCTATTAAGATTATGATCTAATGGTGAAAAAATGGTAGTGACTTGGTAGTAACATAAAAATGGTAGTGATACTATCATATCCCTATTATTATATAAACATTAATTTTGGTGAGAAAAGGAATACAGTCAGGAGAGTAGTAGTTGATTGGCACGAAATTGAATAGAAAAAGTCAGCATAATGGTAATCATAATAAATTCGTCATTAATTTTTTTCCTTGTGAAAATTTCGAATTGATGATAATTGATGACGAATTTCTATTATTATGATGATGTATAGAAAAAGTCAGCATAATGGTAATCATAATAAATTCGGCATTAAATTTTTTTCATGGTGAAAATTTGAATTGATGATAATTTCTATTATTATGATGATGTATAGAAAAAGTCAGCATAATGGTAATCACAATAAATTGTCATTAAATTTTTAACTTATTAAAATTTCATGTTAATAATGGTAATCACAATAATTGATGATAATTGATGACCAATTTCTTATTGATAATAATTGATAATTGATTGATTGAGGTTTAGTGGACCAATAACTATGTTATAAAACGCATAGTTGGCAGGGTTTGAAGTGAACCAATA
The DNA here is from genome assembly GCA_019022655.1 of Acacia acuminata. Classification (NCBI taxonomy): domain Eukaryota; kingdom Viridiplantae; phylum Streptophyta; class Magnoliopsida; order Fabales; family Fabaceae; genus Acacia; species Acacia acuminata. The sequence continues at coordinate 2,895,377 of JAFJYI010000015.1, forward strand.
ACCAAGTGAACCAATAATTGAGGCTTAGAGGTTTAGTGTTTTATAATTGATAATTGATGATGATTACCCTTTTTTTTTTTTTTTTTTTTTTTTTTTTTTTTTTTTTTTTTGAATATCCAATGCAGTACTACTGAGCAAAATCTTTCAGTATAAAATTTGGACCTTATCCCATTTACTAATTATAAGAATGAGTAAAAGCATTTCTATGCAAGCCAAGAGGAAGAAAAATTTTAGTTTTTTATTCTTATGGGGGCTCTTTTTTTCTTTTTCTTTTTCTTTTTCTTTTTCCTTGTTTTTGTTTTTGTAATGAAACATGCGAGCTCTTTTATACTTCTTTTTTAAAGAACAAAAGAGAGAAAACGGAAGAACTTGGACTTTTGATACCTCTCGGATTTCACTCCAATTTTCTGCTGCTGGCGACGCCTATCTCTATTCTCAAAGAAATTGGGAAGATAATTGGGTAATGATTTCGCTATTATAAGAAATTATTACCTCTACTCCTTAGTATTAAAGTCATTTGATTTTTTTAAGAAATTAAGGAAGTTAAATAAATTATTTTAGGACCTTTATATTTAGCTTTTTATACTAAATTAATTTTTTTTGACCTATAAACTGATATATAATCAAATATTACATTACATATATTATGTTTAATTGGCTTATTTACTTTCCTTAATATTTTCAAAAAAAATAATTGGGTTTTAAATTAGGGTTAAGGTGTAAAAATACATATATGCTTTTGTTAGAAGAGCGCCTAGTAGCAAATGCTTTTTTGAGGTGCAAAAGTGCACATGTGATTACAAATTAGATGCAAAAATATCGTTTGACCGTTAAGTTTGACATTTTTTACTAACTGGACGATGACGTGGCATTTCAAAGGTGTAAAAATACATATGTAGTTTGTCAAAAGGAGCGCCCAACACCAATTTTTTTTTTTTTTTTCCAATTTAGTAATTTTATGCGATTGGGCATAAAATTAACAATGGAATTTGAAAAATGCGAGCGAAAAAGTTTTGTCGACGTCTCCGCAAACCACATCAACGGTGGAATTTGCTGAAGTCTTCACTGAAATGCCTCATTCCTTTGTTCAATACTTCCTCGCAGGCTAATCCACGAAGCACGTTGTAAGATGTGAAGCTTGCCTTGCATCGTTCCACTGGATTTTCAATATGCAATTGGATGAGTTCTTTTGGAAGCCGGTAGATTCAAAGTCCTTAAAGAAAGAGTGCTTCTGATAGAAAAGCAAGGTTTTGGGGTTCTTGGCGCGGATGAGGTTTTACATCATAAGGTTGAAGAAGAACAGAGATTCTCTCATGAACTTTAGGTCCCATGTGCCGTAGTTGCATAGTGAGAGAATGGCTTAGAAGCCTGCCCGATGACCGAACTTCAGAGAACAACGACGATCCCGTTGTTGTTGTGCTTTGCGGGACATGTCATCAATATTGCCTCTGAGATTTTCTGATCTGGGTTTGTGAGGGGGAGCCAAAAATGATGCCCAATCGCAGATTTTCGAAAAGAACGCCCATCCTAAAACTATTAAATTGAAAAAAAAAAAAAGAAAAAAAAAAAAAGATTTGGTCTTTAGGATCTCTTTTTGACAAACCACATGTGTATTTTTACACCTTCGGAATGCCACGTCATCGTCCAGTCAATAAAAAAAGTCAAACATAACGGACAAAGTCAAACTTAAGTGGTCAAATGATATTTTTGCACCTAATTTGTAACTACATGTGCACTTTTACACCTCAAAAAAGTACTTGCTACTCGGCGCTTCCCTAACAAAAGCACATGTGCATTTTTACACCTTAACCCTTTAAATTAAGAACAAGAGAGGATATTACTCCCTCTGGTCATAATTATAAGACCAAATTGTTAGTTGCATTACAAACTTATTTCTATAATTAGAACCGGAAATAAGATATAAGATACTCGTTCCGGTCCTAATTATAAGACAACATTTGAGAATTGATTTTGATCTTAATTATAAGACAACATTTTAAGTTTTGTCAATTTCTTCCTAAAATACCCCTACTTTATTCTCTCAAATGTGTTTAGTTTTTTGTGATTATATGTGTGTGTCTATATATAAATATACATACATATATACACAGACACACACATATATATATAGACACACAAATATATAAATACACACACATATGTGTGTGTGTGTGGTGTATATCTGTGTGTGTATACATATATGTATTTCTGTGTGTATATCTGTGTATATGTGTGCGTATACATATATGTATATCTGTGTGTGTACACATATATATACATGTGTGTGTGTATGTATTCATATATATGTATGTAAGTACATGTATGTATGTATGTATTTATATTTATATGTATACATATATACACATATATGTGTATATAGCAAAGCCATTATTTTAATTAAAATGCGTGTGGAAAAGAAAATTCTAAATTGTAAAAGTATGTGATAGAGGTTGTTAATTCACTTTTACTTATGTTATTTTAAATTTACATAAAGGCATTTTAGGAAAATGAATAAAATTAACTAATTTAACTTCTCTCCTTAATCTCCCAAAATCGGTTAAATATGTCCTATAATTAGGACCCGAAGAAGTAGTATATAATTTGAAGCTCCCATGATGGTTTCTCTTAAAGGTTAACATGAAGAAAGTAACAAAAAAATTTATGTCCGTGGATTTGGCAAATATTACTTTCGAATCATAATTAGACCTGCCCAGGGGAAGTCTCAAGTATCTTATACATGTGTAAACTGTGAAGTCTCAAGTTTATACATGTGTAAACTGTAAAGTGTTCTTCTTTGATTTTAAATATAAGATTTAATTGATTTTTTAAAAAAAATTAAGAAAATTAATTAAATTACTTTAAATTATGGGCTTAATATTTCCGCTTTTACTGTAGATTTTTTTTTTTGCCACATTCACATAAAAGTGAGTGGGTCCCACTAATATTTTTTCTCTTTTAACTTTACAATGAGACCCACTCGCGTAGGAATAAAAAAAAAAAAATCTGCACCAAAAACAAAAACATTAAATCCTTAAACTATTTTTATTTTTTATTTTTCTCTAAACTAGTTTGTCTTACTTATAAATTGATATACTCCATCTGATCCTAATTATAAGACCCAGTTGACTTTTTTAGATAAATTAAGGAAGTTAATGAAATTACTTTAGAGTATTTTTATTTTTTTCTTCAAATTGATTAGTTTAACTAATAAACTAATATATAATTCAATGATACACAACATATAAAATATGATTAGGTAACTTATTTAGCTTTCTTAATCACAACATACAATATGATTGAAAATTTATTTAGGTATTTTATAATTAGGCCTTATATTTAGTAACATAATATAATTTAATAATACACAACATATATACGATATGATTGAATAATTTATTTAGCTTCCTTAATATTTCTAAAAAAAATTAATTAGGCCTTATATTTAGTAACATAATATCTTTTAGTACCCGGCTAAAAATGGTATAGGAAAAGAGAGTTCACTTGAGATCGTTGGATGGTGGTCATTAAATGGAATCTCTTTAATTTCCGGTGCATCCATTCAAACCACAAGATGGCAGCTTACTCTTCTCCCTTATTATATATATTCTTCTATTCTTACACACTCTTTTTCTCTCCACCGATGGAATGATAAAACTGTTAAAATATTACTACCTCGCGCTCATGCGTGGTCTATATATCCTTTTACATCACGCCTAAAACAGACACAACTGCGCATAGAAATGGTTTTGATGACTATTGAGAGAGATGATATATATATATATATATATATTTACATGAGATTGGATACACGCACCGCCCCCTGCAAAAGATAAAGAGAATAAGTTCATGGGATATATTCAAATCGAGCATATCTTTTTGGGTTAAATAAGATGGCAGAACAAGGATGGTCGTTCTGACAAAAATATAAGAAGCTAAGCAGGAGCCTTTTTCCGCTCTATAGCGTGGCATCTTTGGGAAATACTTACACATCGTGGCTTACAAGAGCCACTGATTAATTAAATGAAGAATGACAGAATAGAATCGGTTTTGGCTTATTTAAAAGCTAAAACCCGTACCCTTTGATTCGACGAAACTCTCTCTCTCTCTCTCTCTCTTTCTGGGTGCACAATTAATAATTTATTTGTCATGTTATGATGTGCATGATCACAGACTTCATTAATTCCTAGTTCATTATACATTTCTCTAATAATTAATTCCTTTTCATCAACTTGGTTTCCTCTCCTTCTCTTTTCCTCTCTGCTTATCTGGTTTCATGCAGTTGGGTTTCACTTAGCTAGCAGACAGCTGGGGAAGATATGTGTGTGTGTCTGTGTGTGTAGAAACGCCTATAATTTGTGTATGCATGTTAAAATATAGATATACATAACCACCGAATCTTGAGTTGTCTCACAATATATGACAAGAAGTTTCAAGTATTTACTTTTGAGATAGACATGCCTGGGGATGTATACGTACGTACATACCAAAAGCTGCAAGCTGTATAGCCAAAGGAATACAGTCCCTTGAGACTGCTAGAGTTTTTCAACAACAATAATGGCAATATAAGCTGCGGGCGGTGGCAAAAGGAAGGATATATAAACAATATATGGAGAAAAGAGAGAGCCCAGAAACAAAAAAGAAAGTAGTGATGAAAAGCTAGAAACCAGAAAATGAGGCCAATGCTGGTAAAGTTTGGGACAAGAAGAGACAACAGTGGGCTTCAAATGCACGCATGCTTTTCCTACGCCAACTTATCTCTCTCCAACACGCCAACCTGTTCTTCCAACAAGCTTCATCCCCACTTCTCCTTTTCATTCCCAAAGCTAGCTAACAAAACTAAAGCAAGCGTTTGGCTTTGTAGAGCTTTATTAAGGTTGGTGCACAAATTATATATATAGAGTCTCATTATTTTTTCAACGACCGAACAAAAGCGAGCTGACCTTTATTTCTGGGTCTGTTTTTCCCATGTTTCCCGAAAAATAATAACCAACTTTCTCCCACATATAGATAATAGCACGTATATAATTAATTTATACTTGACCTTTACTATCTTGTGTTTGGATAATTCTTGATGATTAAAATCTTAAACTCGGCAACTTCCATCGTACATACTACAATAGTATAATATAATATATGCCTGATTTTCTTGGATCTTAGTAATGATCATGTCTCTCCAGAAATAATCTCAAGGTAAAAACAAGTCATAGATTTATACTCATACCAAACCAGGTACATGCAAGTAATTGTAAGGGACAACATCAATATTAATGTGCATATTAAAATGGCCTTCAAAATTTTATAACTAGCACTTGTTTTTATTTACGGCATAATTCAAAATTTGACAAGCTAGAAAACTAATGATATCCAAACATTTGACTTGTGTAACAATGCCTGACTTCCCTTTCAAACTAGGAAAATTGGACCGAACATACAGAGTTACTTTAATTAGTAACAACAGTTCCCTTTAAAGCTCTAGGATTTTTCCCCATATATATTCACCCCAACAGAATACAAATGTATGTCTGACCAAAAATTAAAACCAAGTCTGAACAATATCACTGGAAGGTTCACTAATTGAGAAGATAATTTTGGTTAGGCGGTGATATATAGTATCATGATGAAGAGGGTAGTAGCTAGGTCGTTTCCTCTATGTCCAAGTGCGAGCCAGATAATACAGTCGGCGACTTAACGGAAACTCCTTTTAATTTTCTCCCAACTCACACAGTACCATGCAGAATATATATATTTATTTCACCAAAAAGAAGATGCATTACCAAAAAAACATTCTTCATCTTATTATATAAACCCCCTTCATCGACAACTTCTTCACCATGTATAATGCTTGCCTCCTACTATAGCTAATAACATTATACATCTTCCATCTCTCTTTTGTTTATTAACCTTTATATCTGTGTCAGAACTGATCTGATCAAGCCAATCGAGTTGATCAATCATGACCACAACCAAACATGGAAATTATGTTAGCCCTAGTAGTGCCCCGGTATCAATCTCAAGGGTTGAGCCTGTGTATCCAAAGCATCATGTGAAAGCTTCTGGGAGGGTTTTGAACCTTTCCAATTTAGATAGGCAGTGTCCTACTCTGATGTACGTGGTGTTTTTCTATAACCCATTATCTCAGGAGGCTTTCAAAGATGTGAGCCTTAGTTCAGTTTTTAGCTGCTTGAAGTCAGGGTTGGAAGAAACCCTAAGCGTGTGGTACCCGGCTGCAGGGAGACTGAGGGTGAACCAAAGCGATGGGAAGCTGAACCTGTGGTGCAACAACGAGGGCGCAATCATAGTGGAGGCACAAACCCCTCTTAGATTCTCTCAACTTGGGGACTTGTCTCAGTACAACGAATTCTTTGAGAAGCTGGTTTATAAGCCATCTTTTCATGCCAATTTCTCAAACATGCCTCTGGTTGTTGCTCAGGTGAGATACTTATATACATACGTATTAGTTATTACAACCTAGATGCACGCGCATAAAATCTCTTGAAATTTTGTCTGATCATAATTACCTAATGTGTGTGTCAGTGTGTGTGTGTGGATCTGTTACACCCTTGTGCTTAATTTTTTCCACATACATAAGTGATTTATCAAATCAACGATGGGAGAATTACTGTTTGTTAATTTGTACTATATAAAAACGAAAGAAACTAGGGTTGTGCCCATGTGATCATTGAATACATATATATGGACATGTGCATGAGATTATTATGCGAGGACATGTTGCCTTCACAAAAAGGGTGATCGCAAGTTCTTCCTACTTTCTTCAATTTGATGCTTATTAATTCATATATAATTCTCATATATAAGTGCCTGTATTTTTATCTTTTTCATGGTTTTTGGTACAATTTCTTTAATTATCTCTTTTTTTTTTTTGGGCGTGTGGAAGTCCATTCCTTGTATCGAATTTAGACATTCAATAATTTTTTGAAATAAAAGATAATGTTTATATGTATATATTACATGTGCAGGTGACGAAATTTGGATGCGGAGGGTACTCAATTGGGATCGGGACAAGCCACTCGCTTTTTGACGGACCAGCAACTTATGATTTCTTGAGTGCATGGGCTTCTAATTCTGAATTTCCGAAAGGAATCAAGCATGGTGGTAGTGAGGTGGCAAAACCAGTGCATGAGAGAGGGATATTACTGAGTGGAAGTCTCGAAACCCCAAAAGGGACTATGCCTATGAATCTGCCTTCTAACTCATCAAGAAGCTCTAATAATCATGATCATCAGCAGACAAAAGCCGTGGCAATAGAACATCTTTATCAGTTGATAATGCAATCTGCTTCTGAGTACAAAAGCTTTCTCCCGCAAAATATTGGATGCTCCGAACAAAACAACTATGTGCTTATGACCTATCACGTAAGCAGCTCGTTCATAGGTTACTTAAAGAGGAAACACTTCTCTATGACCACAGATCGCTCCCCTATATTTTCGACCTTCGAGGTTCTTTCATCTCACCTTTGGAAGGTAACTTAATTCCTTAATTCCTCTTGATCATGTGCACCAAGGCTGTTATGAGTAGTGGTGATCGATAATTCTATTAATTCAGCTAGTTACAACAAGATTTAATTGAGTAAAGTTTCTTTATCATTTTTATCAAAATTGAACATAAGTTGAGCTACCTAATATATATGTTAGTTTTGTAAACAAGTCGCCAATTAGCAAATAATTAAGCTAACCTACTTAAACTTGTGTTTCTCTTTAGTTTTGAAATATGACCTTTGGTAAGATGTACTTAATTAAGAAAACTAGTTAAATTAATAACTTGTTAAAAATGTTTAATACGTTTCGTAAAATATCTGTCAAATCTTGTCTTGAAACTTCATGTTGATATAAACCCCCTTAACATGTTTAATTGGTAGGGATAGTTTAAAAAAAACTACTCCTTTCATCCTTAATATAAGATTTAGTTAACTTTTTTTTAAAGAGGTTAAAAAAACTAAATAAGTTAGTTAATCATAACTTATGTTGTTTATTTATTTAATTATGTATATCATTTTATAAATTGAACAAATTATTAATTTGGTATAAAAATGTTAAATATAAATTTTTTTGATATTATCATTTGGTTCGAGATTCGTGATCCCCTTCCAATACATTTATTTCTTTTGGGACTCAAACTCGAAACAGGAAAGATCTAATGGAGCTTTACATTATTTAGATCAACTCTATGTTGATAAAAAGGATAGATATAAATACTCTAAAATAATTTATCTAGTTTCTTTAACCTCTTCAAAAAAGTCAATTGGATTTTATATTAAAGACAGTAAATAGTAATAAACATGAGAGACTGGGTGGATTAAGGTCTAAAAGGACCAAATTAAATCCAACCCCAACTGGCTCTTTTATAATTGGGGATATAGAAGGTAGTAATGTTAACTTGGCAAAAAGAAGGTAGTGATAGTAATAAGCTGGAAAATTTTTAAGGTATTCTTGCCGCTGATAGCGAGGCCAGTGAACTATTTGTTTGATTGTGCGATAGGCAAGGATCAAAGCATTGGGACTGGGAGAGAGGAGAGAAAAGAAGGTATGCTTGCAGTTCGCAGTGGATACGAGGAACAAGATGGTGCCTCCATTACCAAAAGGTTTCAGCGGGAACGCCTATGTTCTTGCTTCTGTGATGATGTCTGTGAGAGAAGTGGAAGAGGCAAGCTATGAAATGATCGTAGCAAAGATAAGAGAGGCCAAGAACAGAGTGAACCACGCCTATGTGAAAGCCTACGTGGAGGCATTGGAATCTTCATCATCATCATCAGGAAGCCTCCCTCCTTTGAAGGAGCTAACCTTAGTTTCTGATTGGACCAGGATGCCCTTCTATAATGTCGGTTTCTTTCATGGAAAGGCCACCTGTGTTTCTCCTCTCGCTACCCCACTTCCACAGGTTGCTTACTTCATTCCAAGTCCTTCTGACAGTGGAGGTGTTCATGTCAGAATTGGCTTGCACCCCCAATCCACTACTGCTTTTTCCAACTACTTCTTATCCCGGGGCCAATAGAAAGGCCAGTCCACTAGTTCTTAAGCTGGAAACTTGTCTCAAAGTTTTGTTTTTTCAGATTTAATGTTGCTTCAAAGGTTTTAAAATGCAGTAATTTTGTCCATTATAGTTAAAAAGCTAACATTGACCATTAAGGAACTGACATTGTTGGTTAGCTTTTTAACGGTAAGGGATATTATTGCTCTATGTTATCACTTTCGGAGCAACATTAAATCTAAATAAAACTTTTAAGACAATATTAGCAAATTTACACATTAAACTTATATATAGGATTTTCAATTTGATTCTTCAAACGGTAAGCATCTTAATTCCGTTCCACACGTAAACTTTGATCTCTCTATTCATTAGTCTGATTGAAGGATAGAAAAATAAAATCATGGGGAACGAGATCAAGAGTTTTACAGTTTGAAGGACAAAACTGAAAAATTCTAGAATCTTTTATGGCCAAAAATTATGGTGTACTCTAAAAGTAAAGTGATATAGGACATACAATACTATATTTTAAGTTTGTCGCATAGGGTTTGGTTGAAAAAGTTGTCCCCGGGACCGGAGAATGTCGTTCCGTAAGCGATTACACAGGAACGAGTTTGATAAAATAATGTAATAAATAAATAAAAGGAATGCCCTTTTGTTGTATGCCTAAACATTCGCATTCTTTATTGGAATCCCATGTTCAGTGTTAGCACAATCATCAACTTAATCTTTGATTTTGAAACACTAAACATATTTGCTAGCAAAGCATGTCAACTAAAACAGCATAATTAATAATTTCATAATGCACTGTCAGACCCCATGGACAAGACAACAATGCAATTACATAAAGTAAGAGAAAGCCCTTATATTACGTGAAGGAAAGTAATCTAAAAGAGGGCTACAGCCTACAGAACTAGAACTCCAAGAGAATATATCTCAAGCTACAAAATTCTTCAACAGGCATGATGCTTATACATATATCGTGCCAAAATGCTGTCACATCGATGTCCCCACAGTGTAATTATTACACATTAAGTCTCCATCCAATAATTTCACCTTGTCTTCATCCTGCATCATATGACAATGTCATTAGGAGAACAAGCAGATACGAAATCAATACTAAACTTCAAGTTGTTTAGCAAATTCAGTGTAGTAATTTAACCGAGGCAACCTATTTAGGAAATGAAACTCAGAAAGGCCAAAAAAGATAACTTTACAAAATTGATGAAACTGAGATCTGTCTATCGTTCATCTGGCCAGTAGATCTGCTGGACTAAAACAAAATGGAATAACAAAAACCAGACAGAACATATGAAGCCAATTTAAAGACTAAGTAACCAATTCGAGCTATTGGTATACAAAGTCCCTTCCTTGTTAGCATATGAAACAGCACTGATGTTGCTGATATCAGTAAATGTCTTGTTCAATGCTATTCATTTTATCTAGAATGACATGCAAGAAGGTCAGCTAGTGAGAATTATGGTAGAGGAGAAGGAAACTGATAGGCTACTAGCATCTAAGACGAATGAACGTGATAACCTCATTCTATAGTGAAACTGTAACAAGTTTGGCATCTTTTAACGGTAATATCAACCCAATTCAAAATTCAAAATATGTAATGGTGTCTACACAGTAACCCGAAGTCACAGATAGATGCATCAACAAGTCACAATGAGATATTAAAATGGTCAAGCCACTAGTTATTATCTTTGAGAAGACCCAAATGGCGTTGATTAAATGCTATTACCTGTTTCATCAGTGAACCGACTAAGTCATCCAGTGAACCAAGATTGTTAGAGATGCGACTCTGTTGTGCCATCTGCTGGTGTATGATATACCCTTGATCTTGTCTCAACGGGATCTCTTCAGCAAGTTTTGCAAACCCATCATGCTTAGTTTGTATGGGATTACCACAATTGAAGTTCAAGTTCCTGTAGAAGGCTGGGTCTGTTGGAGAAGGACTAGCTGATCCACTAACACCACTATTTTCATGAATCAGAGAGTTTAGAGAGCTACACATAACATTTGAACGGTAAGCAGCATCCTGATTTCGGTCTTCCCACCCTTGAAATTGTACATTACTGCTCATGTGCCCTGAGGAATTAATGCCTCCCTGGGAATTTGCATTTGCTGTTGCATCATGGGATTGACTGAACATTAAAGTGATGGATGAAGAACCACTCGGATTCCCAACACGCAAGGGTGCAGAAGTCAAGTTCTCTGTTGGAGATACAGCCATTTGTCTAGGAAACCCAGTTGGTGGATAAGAACTTGGCAGGATTTGAGTTGGCTGCACGCCATTGGACCAATTATCACCACAACTACCATGATCCAGCAAAGAGCGAGAAATTTCTGAAGGTTGAGAATCTATTGAAGATAAATTCTCATTTGCTCCTCCCCCTTGTGTGTTTTGAGGACGCGCTGCTACCATAAAGGAGTTGTTTCTTACACTTGGAAGTGAAGTGTGTGAGCAGCTCGCATTCGCCATGTCTTGAACAGAACTAATGCTTTTATGCTTATGATGACGTAATTGATCACGCTCAGAATAACCTGTTATTCCCAGAACTGAATTGCCATTTGGGTTACCATGAACAATGGTTGACTGGAACTTGAGTGGATCATTCATAGAATTGTTTAAATTCTGTGCACAACCAAACTGAATATTTCTTGAAGAAGGCGGTCCATACACACCCAGGCCAGAAGGAGTGTTCAGTCTACCAATCACCCCACTAGATGGGAGGGGTCTAAAAACAGTGTTCTGAAACTGTCTAGGGGCACTCAATGTATGAAAATTGCTGAGACCACTCATAGAACCCATTCTCCAATAGGATTGATCTGCAGTCCCTAAGGCTGCCACCAGACTAGCCTGTTGGTTCGCCACACAACTGATTCTTTTCAAATAAAGCCTATATTTCTGCAACCATCACAAAATCCAACATTAAGGCTCCCTGAAAGAGAATGTTTAGGTCATATTGAGATAAAGCAGGAAGGTTTAGAAAAATGCCTGGAGATGGCTAGCCACATTCTCCCTAGTAAGCTTTTCATCATTCATCATATCAAGAATCCTTTTAGGTACAGCTTCTGCCACCAAAACAACAATATTATGAAGCGCAAACTTGTTTTGTTAAAAGACAATTTTATGCCACTAAAAAGAAATGCAGGAACCAGAACATGACATGATATTTACCCCCCTCTGGCACTTATGATTAGAAGGAGGAATCAATATCGTCTCCATAATATTAATTCTGAATAGAATCATCATATCATATAATATCCAAGAAATTGGATAGCAAAAATGTACCCAGAATATTCATAAAAAACAATGTTAAAGAAATCAAAAGAAAACAAGCCTATAGTTTCAGTTGTTTTGGTTACAGGTAAAGGGCAAAGAGAAGAACTTACTGTCAATGCCTAACTGATTAACAGCAGCAACAAATTGCGGTGCAGCTCCACTGTCCAGACAACCCGAGGCTTCTTCTGGGTCGACGGGTCCTCCTCATGCTCATCATCTTCATCATTCTGATCCTTCCTTTTCTTGGTCATCTTTTGATCTGTGTTGCTTGTTCCTGCTGACCCTGGACTGCAGCTGCTACCAGCAAGAGGCTGCTTGTCTTGGTTGTTGGGTTTGTTCTGCTCCTTAGAATCAAACTTCCTCCTCCTGATCACATGCTGCCAAATGTTCTTTAGCTCTTCCATTCGAACAGGTTTCAGCAGATAATCACATGCTCCATGGGTAATTCCCCTCATCACTAGTTTTGGGTCACCATGTGCAGACAACACTGAAATCAAACATTTAATAACATGTTAACTTTAGAGGATCATCAGTGAGCATTCTTAAATCAGTCTACAAAGTAAAAACAGCTATGTACTTCATTTTTTAAAAAAAAAATATATATAAAATCCTAATTCTCAACTATCTTGTTAGTATCTACCATCATTAAAAGCCTAAATTTGCAGAGGAAACGCAAGAAATAGAAAGAGATGAACTGACAAAGATTTGTGTGCTTACTTATGACTGGCAAGTCCATCTCAAGTCCTACATGCTCGAGTAGCTTAAATCCATCCATGTCTGGCATATGAACATCACTGATAACTAGGTCAAACTTGTTTCTGTTTTCTCTCAACAACTCCAATGCTGCTATTGCCTGATTAGTTGTCGTCACTGCAAATTCATCAACCGTGACCAAAATAAACATCATTATAAAACAGCACATACGCAAATTTCTTATGTATATACAGAACACAAAACAATAGTCAAGAAAAGTGGGTCTAAAGGAAGAACGGCAGAGAGATTGAAAATAGGAAATCAGCTGTGAAATACTACGAGTTAGTAAACTAATTTATGTCACCAAGTAGAAAAGCCAACCATTGAAGCGAACAATATGATTAGATTGTATATTGGCTACATTACAATCTCCCGCATGCAGTTAATTAAATCCAAGTCTTTTCAGTTCCTATATTATATACCAAACAAATTAACAGACTCGGCATAGAAAAAACCAGCTGAAATTCAAAATCTATATGATAAAGCATGTATAGAAATCCCGAATCCGCAACAGGGAAATAGAATAATGAAGGAGAAATCAAAAGAAGAAGGAGCAAACCGTTATATTGGCATCTTCGAAGAAGAGCCCCCAACAAGAAAAGGCAAGTTGGGTCATCGTCAACGGCAAGAACACGCATTCCTACCGGAAACTGGTCTCCGGGATCATCCATTCCGGTCTCCGTCGTCATTTTGTCGACACAAGTATTCATAGACTCAATCAGTGGACGTTGGAAGAGATTTTGAGTCTAAGACGTATTTAACTTGCAACTATGATCACTGGTTCACTGTTATATGGACAATGGGTATGAAACCAATTAATAACCGTATGAAACAGAAGAGATGCCAAGAAAAAGGATTCGCATAGCCCAACGAATAAAAATCTTCAGCAGATAGAGGGAGGGATGAGGGGAATGTGGTGATGTAGAGGAATTAAAAACCATAAATTTGAAAGGAATTTCGCTCCTTTTTTTTTCCTCTCGTTTGTTTTTGTAACAGTAGAGTTAGAAATAGAATCTACGACAATCTATGGACAGTGAAATGGGATTCCAATAACGTAGACTTGGACCTAATAATGGACCATAATTTCTCGTTTTAGATACCAGGAATCCACCGAAAACAAATGCGTCATAACCACGCGCTTAGAGGATAAGAAAGAAACATTGGACGGACGGTGCTTTGATTGATACTATGATTACGAATTCATTTGTATTTCTATTGCCAGTTAAATGAGATTAATGGTGATATTAATCATCCCTTATTTTGCAAATCTGTAATAAATGCGTTTCCTTAAGTTGATGTCCCGCTTTCAAATCAAGCCTTTAATTTTGTGAAACAAAAAATTGAAGCTTTGTTTTCTTGTTTGTTTATGGAGCTTGACAGCTGAAATCCGTGCATACTGATTGATTGGTACGTGTATTGTTTAAATTATTATATTTGACGTTTGTCTTTTTAGGAGTTTTTCTGCTACACAATCATTCAGTCAAAGTGGAAATTTCTCGGCACTCGCCGATAACCAAGCGAAAATGAAGGCCTTTGTTTATGAATAATTGATAATTCAATTCAGGAAGCAAGAAATATTATGGCACATTCATGGGCCATACATATAGGAGTATTAATTATAATACTAATGGAAGATCTTGAAATCTCCTTTTTTGTTTCTTTGGCAGTAATTTCAATATGACTGATGTCAAAATTAGTTTTTTTTTCTCTCTCTCTTCTTTCCAGAGACGTAGGAATCACTGAATTCATTTAAAACTCTACATCTTTATAGGGGGAAAAAAAGCAAGAAAACAATCTAATAAAAAACACCAACAAATTAAAAACTTAAAATAGAGGCATCCATTGGTTAATTCTTTTTAAATTTTTGTTGTTAGGAAAAAATAATATAAATCATAGGATAAATTTCTCTTCATAACCTTTTCCTTGTATCATAATACTATTAATACACATGTGGTCAAAAAAATAATGCTGTTATATGAACATAATTAGGTGATAGGTGAGCCAAAATTTTCCTATTGTCCCGTGCTTAATATATTCCACTCCCAACATATTTTGCTGGACAAAGAAAAGTATTAGATCTTATTAATTCTATCTTAAAATTCAATAACTTTTTAACTATAATTCTATTTAACAATTAGCATATAGGGTGAAGGAGTAAAAATACACACGACTTTTTCCCTAGAGAGCTTTCAAAGACACGACCATTTAACTGGGCAAAAATCGACACGACGTTACGTTTTTTACCTTGGATGGATAGTTGATGTGGTGATGATGATGATATAGCGCCGACAAGATTATTTGGATACGACGTGGAATAAAAAAAAAAAAAATCAAAAAAAAAAAATTCAAAAAATTAGGAAAAAATTAAAAGAAAATAGAAAATTTTAAAATAATTAGAAAAAAAAAAAATTTAAAAAAATTTAAAATTTTAAAATAATTAGGAAAAAAATTCAAAAAATTAGGAAAAAATTAAAATAATTAGCAAAAAATTAAAATAATTAAAAAAAATTCAAGAACCTACTATTTATTTCTTTAATAATTTAGACACGTTCCTGTAAATATTTATATTAACATGAATTATTATAAAATTTTCTATGTTTAGTAAATATATAATCTCTTTTTCTATAAAAACATTTCCTCATCTCCCTTCTAACATCAATCTAAATTTGTATTCTCTCTAGCATCAATCTAAAATTTTATATGTTTAGTAAAATTTTATATTGATGCTAGAGAGAATACAAATTTTCTATGTTTAGTAAAATTTTAGATTGATTTAGTAAAAAAAATTTTCTATGTTTAGTAAAATTTTAGATTGATACTAGAGAGAATACAAATTTTCTATGTTTAGTAAAATTTTATATTGATGCTAGAGAGAATACAAATTTTCTATTTTTAGTAAAAAAAAATGTTTAGTAAAATTTTGATTGATACTAGGGAGAATACAAATTTTCTATGTTTAGTAAAATTTTAGATTGATGCTAGAGAGAATATAAATTTTCTATGTTTAGTAAAAAAAGATTATGTTTAGTAAAATTTTAGATTGATGTTAGAGATAATGAAATACAAATTTTCTATGTTTAGTAAAATTTTATATTGATCTAGTAGAGAATACAAATTTTCTATGTTTAGTAAAATTTTCTATGTTTAGCATCAATATAAAATTTTTTAGTAAAATTTTAGATTGATACTAGAGAGAATACAAATTTTCTATGTTTAGTAAAATTTTATATTGATTAGAGAGAATACAAATTTAGATTGATGTTAGAAGGGAGATAAGGAAATGTTTTTATAGAAAAAGAGATTATATATTTACTAAACATAGAAAATTTTATAATAATTCATGTTAATATAAATATTTACAGGAATGTGTCTAAATTATTAAAGAAATGAATGGTAGGTTCTTGAATTTTTTTTTTCTAATTATTTTAATTATTTTAAATTATTTAAATTAAATTATTTTAATTTTTCCTAATTTTTTGCATTTTTTTCCTTATTATTTTAAAATTTTCTAATTTTTGTCTAATTATTTTAATTATTTTCTAATTTTTTGAATTTTTTCCTAATTATTTTAATTTTTTTCTTTTTTTTTTGAATTTTTTATTTCCATCGATCCAAATCATCTTGTCCGCTTACATCATCATCACGTCGCTTCATCCAACATCCATCCAACTAAAACGTAGGTGGTGAAAAGCGCTCTCAAAACGTAACGTGATATATTTTTGTTGGGTTGAAAAGGTCGTGGTGGCTGAGCGCCCAGGGGAAAGGTCGTGTGTATTTTTGCTCCTTCACCCTAAAGATATATGTGTATTCCTTCCATCCAATGTATGAGTTACAATTTTTAGAATAGATTATCTTTTTATAAATTATATTATGTATTTGTCTAAAACTTTAATTTAATTTTTTTTTTACCTTGAATTAATTGTATGTCTCTACTGTATCTTTTCTTAATTGTATGTCTCTGATCTGTATCCTTTTCTTACTTAATTTTTCTTATATCTGTTTTCTCATTTATTTTCTCTCACACATACTCCTTGTAAATAAAGATTATTTTCTTTTTTTGGGGGGGGGGGGGATTTCTTCCATATTTCTTGTATTTAACAAATTTCAACAAAAATTTTCATCTACTTATTCGATTATTTGTAGCTTAAACATAAGACTAAAGGGAACATGCTTTAATGAAAAGTTTAAGAAAATAACTGTTACAGATCAGATGTAAAGTTATACATTTCTACAATATTGAGAAAACAAGACCGATACCCTCTCCCCCTACAAATGGGAAAAGGAGTAACCTTCGAGATTGAAGGAATGTGCATATATTGTTCTTATTGTCATTGTGAGTGTTCATGGATCAGACCAGACCGGGTTGGAGGTCAACTCAAGGTCCGATCCCGGGCCGGACAATCTAGCCCAAGTGCGTGCGTCCAGTCGTCCGGTTCGGGTTGGACTGACAGGTCCTTTTTTTTTTTTTTTTTTTTTTTTTTGCTACTTCTAGAACAATAATTAAATCAATGAACCACTTGCGGGACAATAAATAAACATGCAAACATCTTAAATCCAATCATAAACTCATAATAATCTCCAACAACATGTCATTGAACAAGAATATAATATAAAATAGAGGCATGCTTTTATAAAGCCAAGTAAATTTTATAAGCTAAACCACAGATCAATACTCAATACATTTATCAATACTCAATAAACAATAAACAATAAACAATAAAGCCCAGTGAGAGACTGATGCAGTGGCTTTTTTTAAAAAAAAAACAAAAATTAAAAAAAAAAAACACTTTTGGCCGACCGGACCGGTCCATAAGAGCTAAACCCTTGGACCGAACTCCGGTCCAGCCTGACCAAACTAGTTTGGTCTGGTATGCGTGAATGGTCTCGGACTACCTTTTTTTTTTCACCCGGACCGGGTCGGGCCACCTGGACTACCGGTTTTTTGGACATCCCTAATGAGTACCTATTTGATTTCAACGTTTTTGTGTTTTTATATTACAAAATCTTGTTTATTTAATTTTAAACTCGTGTTAACCATAAATTTTGTCAAGATTGCGAGTTCGCATATCAAATTTATCGTTTTTATATTTTTAAATTACAAAATCGTATCAACTTAACTTTAAACTCGTGCTAGCTTTTATATTTGATCACACTCAATGACTTCAGATGGAAGAGGATTCTCCTAGAAACCTTATTTTCCTTTTCTTTTCAAAATCTCATCTCCAATCTTATATTTAAAAAAAATGAATGATTCAGATTTAATAGTTTCTAAGATTATTATTATAGTATCATATAATTACATTTTTTTTAAAATTTTATTTGTGCTGGAATTATGAATTGTGTTGATAGTATTTTAACCACTTAAATTTATTTATTTATGTTGAAAATAAAAATTTTATAAAATATGAAATCTGAACCATATGATTTTTTTTTTAATTTGATAGTGAAGATGGGATTTTAAGAAGAAAATTAGACAAATGATTATGAGAGAACCTAAACTCGATTTCAAATATGAATTTTACTGTCTTTAATTTTAATTATTTGAATTTAAAATATATTTAAATCATCTAATTGTCATTTCTTATATTTAAATTTTTTAATTATGAATTTTTAATTAATGTTTATTGATAATAATAAAGTGTTACAGGTATGTGATTTTTTGTTATTATTACATATGATTTAAGTTTATGACATAAGTTTGAGTTACTTTATGAGTTTACTTGAGTTCGTTTGTTTGTATGAACGATAGCACTATTTACATATTATCTCTCGTCCTAATTATAGGAACACTTTGATAGTGTAATTTGCGCTATAAAAAGTGTTCTTATAATTTAGATTGAAAAAAGTATTACTTAATAATAATAATGTTTCACACGTCAATCACATTATCATAAAAGCAACAATATTTCAACCCAAATTTTTGCATCCTACGATCTCATCTTCAGCTGGATCAATTCTTGTTGACTACTCCCTCCAATCCTTAATATATATAGGATAAGTTTAAATAATTGATTTTGGTCTTAAATATAAAACATATTTTTTATATTTATCGATCTTTTCTTAATCCTCTCATAGTTATACTCTTCCAACAATAATCAATAGAAGAAGGAAATGAAGGAATTAAGAAAAATTATTAGGGCATTTTAAAATATATATATCATATTACCTAATTCATTAAAATAATTAAAATAGGTAAAATATGTCTTATATTAAATATAAAAAAAGTATTAAAAAAACAAGGTTTTGTTTAATTATTTCGAGGTTGGTATATAATTATGGAGAAGCACTAATTTATTTAAAAACTCAAGTATTGTTACTAACACATTCATGAGTATACTTTTGGTGATTTCATTCATTCCCTCAGAACTCATGCTAATCCTCCTTTGAAAATAATATACTCCCTCGATCTTAATTATAGGAACACTTTTATATTATAAATTACACTACAAAAATATTCCTATAATTAAGGATAGAAAGTTAGTAGAATGTTATGCAAACGGAGCTCAAATTTAAAATTTTGTTTAGAATGATAATTGGAATTTAAAAATAATTGTAATTTATCGCATACGAACCAAACCAAATATGTGAATAGATTTATCTCAACTCCCAACAACTTGTCACAAGCAAACACAAAATAAGAATAGGAAATAAGAAGAGTCAAAGTGTAAAATGAACGAGTTTTGGAAATCTGAAGCGTGCTTGAGGACAGGAACAATCAGACACTGTCTCAATCCATCTGATGAGCAGTTACTTGCATTATATGAATACGGAATAACGCACTCCCTCTCTCTCTTAAAAGTTGCCTCCGTTTTTTGCATTATTTGATGCCTCCCTAGCTACTCCTTCCTATCATTTCATTTCTGCTTTTCTTCTTTTGCATTTAGTGCATTCTGCAATCATTCTCCTTTAGAACCTTAATTCTCTCCCTCCTTCCTTTGTCCCTTCTGAGATCTCTCTCTCTCTCTCTTCTTCACTTCCAGCAAGGAGCTAGCTAAGCTAGGTTCCTAGAAAAAGGCAAAGCAGATCATATGTAGAACCTGTGACCATGCTAACAGATTTACTACTAAACAAAATAAAACATCTCTTGTTTTTTAGTTGATTGACGCCCTGTGGGGTTCCTGTGTCCTATCCCCCACCGCCCCGCTAAGAAAGAAAATCCAAACCATAATTGAACACGGTGAGAGTAGAGTTAAATCATGGCTTCCCATCATTACTGCTCAAGAGATAATAACGACGATTTCAGTGACCCCATTAATTATGTCCCCAGATAATCACCTTCTTAAAGTTCTGCCCTTTCATGCCTCTCTATCATCACATCAATTCCCAACAGCTTTCTTGCTTGATTATATCATTTCAACCAGAATTTATTCCATCTCAAATATGCTTTGTAAAAAAACATTCTTTTCGATACAAAACTCATCTAAAGACTCTCGAAGAGGAGTCCAAAAACTTGTGATTGTCAATTTATGAGGATCAGTTGTGGTAGAGGGATGTGGCTCTCTACAGGGGAGAAGGTGGAGGGCCTGCAAGGTGAATTGCGGGCAACAAGAGAGGAAGACAGAGTTGCTTCCTCGTAGTTGGCTCCTAAGAATCTAAGATCGCATGTTGGAAGATCCGAACACACAATTCACAACAAGGCATGTAATCCAAAAGTAGGGAGAATTAATTCATGATTAACCAAATCCAAAGCACATCATGAAGCCTCCCACCAACAGGATTTAGCAATGGATATCAACTCTGCAGCGTGGTGTGGGCCCTCCATCTTATTTAAATTAATTATCTTAAAAGCCTCATATTATTGGAACCAAATCCGGGGATATTCCTTGCTTTTTCAAGGCACATGCCTTCCTCTTGGCCTCAACACTGCCAATCGTGTACCCAAGTTAACGTGTCGATCTTGAGTGGCTCATGTACTAGTTTGGTTGACGTACTATATTATATACCCATCCATGCTTTCCTTTTCTTTTTTTATTCCCACTTCCATCATATTCAATTATTGATGAAATTTGCTCGAGATATTGTAAGGTCTAAATATATAATGTTTCAAGAATAATTTAGAGTCAATCAATGGGTGTCTTGAGTTAATATGTCAATTTTTGAATATGCCAAATTTTTTAGTTTTCTGAAGTATCCATTTTGACAGAGACTCAATATGCCAATTTTTTAATTTTACTTAAAATTTATTATTAATTTCTTAAAATACACAATTGCTGATTACTCATAACTTTTATAAAAATATTCTTATCCTTGCATTATTGTTCAGAGGAATATATCTCTAATAAAGGTAGTTATGCTTTTGGGTCAAGGAGAAAATCTACCCAAAAGTATACGTCTAGGAACAATGTTATCTTAAAAGTTTTTTTGGATTCAATGTTATCCCAAAAGTTTTAAAACGTAATAACGTGGCCCCATACCATTAAAAAACTTACGTTGATTGTTAACTTTTTAATAGAAAAAGCAACATTGTTATTCCCTCTGGTCTTTAATGTAAGACACCAAATGACTATTCTCACAAATCAATAAAAACCGTTAAAGTTAATAAAGTTATCCTACAATTTAAGTAACTTCTAATAGTACCCCTACTACTTGCACTAAATTCTAATATTATATTAATTATTACTCTCACCTACTATGCTTATTAATTATGGGCATATATGGAAAAAAAAAATTAATATGCTTTAGAAACATGCAAATGTCTTATAAAAAGAACCAAATGCAATTGTTAGTTGGTGTCTTATAATAAAGCAGGAAAGCAGAGAGTACGTTTTAAAACTTTTTTAGGGTGACATTGGACATGAAAAAACTTTTCAGGACAACATACAGTGTATACTTAGGGATGAATTTGCTAATTAACCTTATACTTTTTGTTGATAAATAAAATTATTTTATTTAAATTAATGAACATTTGCTAATCAACCTTATACTTTTTGTTGATAAATAAAATTATTTTATTTAAATTATTGTATTGAACACTAGTTCAACTTATTCCAAGACTCAGCGTTAAGCCGTTGACCATGGTTGGCCCAACTTAGGAACTGTTCTGGTTCTAACTTCTAAGCGTTGACAACAATGTAATGAGTGATTCTCTAGCCCTTGAATGAAAAAAAAAATGATTATTATATCTAGATTTATTAGGGATGAAGGGGAAATAGAGGACTCAAACGTAGAGTAAAAATTCAACTTATTACTGATGCTACGAGCCTACGACATCGTTCTTCAATTACACATAAATAAACTCGTACATTTGCAAACAAACAAACAACCATAACCAATAGCAGATGTCAACCATTATTTTGAGCGATTACTAATGTCAGGTGAATCCATGTTTGGATAAAAGTTTGTAGTCGGTCCAATTCCAACGTTCTATTCATGCATCAAGTGAATATCACATAGCTGTGGGCTTTTCTTCAATACTCAGCAACTTAGTACCCTCCACGCCATGTATTTGAAGCTGACCAGCAATCACCAAAAAATTTCAGGTTATTATCATTTAAAATATGCAGTGCAGAATAAAAAAAAAAAATAAAAATCATGTTTGGTGTATTTTAATAACAAAAATATGAATAATATAAACATAAAAAATGAGGAATAAAAAGGAAGTTTACCTTGTCTGGATAGGGCCCAATCCTTGTCCTTATTAACGGCCCAAAAGAAATAGCCATGTAAGCCCAATGAGCGAGCGAACTGGACTTTCCTTTTAATGGACCGAACATCATCATAAGTGATCCAAGTGGTGCTGGCGTAAGAATAATAAGAAACACTAATCTCATCATAAACGACAGTAGCCCCATTCTCCTTGTTGAATTCTAAAATCTTATCGTAATCCATGGTACCTTCGGTACCAGTTGCAGGCCCAACCGCACGAGCCCCGATCCCATGAACATTCGGATCCTCCAGCTCCCACGTCCGACCATACAACGGTAAGCCCATGACGAGCTTCGAAGGCGGCACACCGGCCCGGATCCACGACCCGATCCCGTAGCGGGTGCTTATATTGCTCTTGGGATCGAACAGAGCAGAGTTGACCCCTGTGAAATTAGACCAAGCTCCGTGATAATCGAAGTTCATGGGACTAGCCCAATCCAAATATTGGCGTATTGCTTCTGCTGGGTAAGACCTGGTTTCGTTTCCGATGAGCACTATTGTATTGGCGTAGTAAACTGCGGCGGTTAAAAGCAAGCGTGGCTTGCGTTGAATTTTGGAATCCAGAACCAGAGCCTGGTACCATTCTTTGAACAAGATGGCAAGGTTGGACATGTCTCGTGGGGTATCCGGGAATTCCCAGTCGAGGTCGAGGCCGTCGAAGCCGTATTGGCGAGCGACTTGGATGGTGGATTCGATGAAGGCGGAGCGAGAGTGAGGGGTGGAGGCCATGGAGGCGAAAGCGGAGGAGTTGCTGCTTCCTCCGCCGAGGGATAAGAGAGTCTTGACGGGAGGGTGGCGGTTGCGGAGGCCGCTGATGAACTTGCGGAGCTCAGTTTGGTCAGATTGGGTGACGGTGAGCTTGAAAGAGTCAGCCGGGTCGGGATTGAGGAAGGCATAGTAAATGTGGGTGAAGTAGTTTGTGTCAATGGAAGAGGTGGGGAAGTCACTGCCTGAAGGCCAATACGCAGCTCTGACAGATGTAAATGGTGCTGGATAATTAGAAGGAGAAGGAGTGGACTGAGCGGATGATTGGTGCATTGTGAGGAATAGCAGTAGGAGGATGAAGCTGTGGACGGCCATGGAGGAGGCCATGTTTGTTTGTTGTGGAGACGAAGAAGCGACAAGCTTGATATTTGTAGAGAACAAGGGGATATTTGTTTATATAAGGATGGCGACCTTAGTTGGATGTAGTGAATAGAACGTTGTTAACTCATTCAGCTAAAGTGGGTTTGAATGGAACCCCCCACTAATCATTGATTCGAGAATGGAGGAAGCAATCAACCACGTGAAACAAAAAATTGGACAACGGTATTGGCTACTGTACAAGTCAAAACGACAAGGTCGTCGCTTTACGCGCATATTTTAATAATCTCCCAATAAAATACCAGTTCATTTCTCAACTCATTTCTCGAATTAGCCACTGGCGACTTTTCTCAACGTTCTTTTTTAAAAAAAAAAAAAAGAAAGAAAGATAAGATAACCCATGTTGACTAGTGGCCACTATGAAAGGTCAGGACCACTTGGTGAGGTTAGAACGACGCACTCTGGGGAATGCCGCTTAATTAGTGCCATCGTTCATATACCCACCGATGAGGTTAACAAGTGAACGTAGTGCATGAAGATATTTTATTGGAAGGTAATCAACAGTATACTATAAACTGCAACCAAACAAATGAAAAGCATGACACTTCTAGCTATTGTTTTGCACTCTCTTGTTCCATTTCAGGCCTTTAGACCAAATGATGAGAGCCGATTTAATTAACAGGATCATGTCATCTTTTATATAACCAGGTCTCTAATAAATTGTAGTCACGGGCTTTGATCTGATCCACGATGTTGAAGTATAATTGTCACGTATTGAAGTGGAGGATGTTGATGGGGATCATCTTAATGTGGAGTTTTTAATGAGTCTAAAGGATTTAGATCTATGACCGAGTCAAATGTTACTGGGCTTAGACATTTTCATAGGATGTGTTTCGCAAAATTTGTCCGCATGAATGGGCTGACTTGGCGGGCTTTAAAGTGGAGCTGACTTTGGAGATAGATGGATTCAACCATATCCACTCATTCCTAGTATGCGCATACTACTATTATTGCGCTGACCACTGCCATTCCTCTTTAGCTGTGTCCTATGTATCAGACCTCTTATCTGGCTTTAAATCCTTATGTTTGACTTTGCAACTTAATTACAACAAATCATAATACAGAATAAACAACTTTAGATTTGACCAAATGAGTTGCTGCGTTCCTGTTAGAATTACAAGTACAAGAAATCCAACCTTGTGCTTGCTCCAAGCAATTACAAGTACAAGAAATCGCAATGTTTTTGCGTGAAACGGCTTTAACATACTTAAAATAAAACCCCTCACATTCTTCTGCGCACGCAAGTACTCCATGCGGTTTTAATTATAAGAATTTAATAATCAAATAATGCGGTTTAAAAAAACAGTTAAAATTAGTTAAAAATAATAAGTATGTCTAAAATAAAATTTTCTTTTTATTTAAATATGTCTTTATTTATTAAGGATAAATAAGAGAGAAAAATAAAATAAATATAAGCATTATCAATCTTTTCATTAATGCATACATATAATTAATAAAGGGGAAAAGTGAACAAAACTCATTAAATGTTTAGATAATTTTTTTATTGAATTCTTACTAAAAGAGCCGAAACAATTCAAATTTAAATAGCATTAAAAGACTGCAAGACATACATAGCTTATAATTATATTGCAGATTTGTAGCTCCCACCCGTATGAAAAGGAGAGCCGGCTGTAGAAGATAGAGGATATCACAAATTGACAAGAACGGATTAGGTTTGAAAACAAATTTTAAATTTGACCTGAAGGTTTAAATAATATTTAAATGACTTAGATTTCTTTAATTTTCGTTAATTTAATGCATGACTCTTTTCAGGTTAATAATTCAACTATTATTTTGAAAAAAAAATGAAAAATAGAACAAATTAAATCATCCAATGAAGGCGAAGATTAGGCAAATTCAGGTGGCAGACATCAGTGCCGCCGACTAATAAGAACAAAAATCTGTTATTGCTGATAATTATTAATTCAATTACGGACATGATGGTGAGGCAATATATAGGGCAGATCTTAACGCAACCATCATGGCTGTTGGCTGACAATATATTATAAAACGAAGTGGTCATCGTGCAATGAAAGACGTTGACAATGAGGTTTGGTTCGTGTCCACATTCGAAAATCACTGGATAACGTACGCCGCCGCACTCACGGTTGTGTGTCCTTCGAAAACCACTGGATAACGCCGCCGCACTCACTGTCGTGTGTCCTTCCTATTGCCTCGTACGCATGCACACACGCACGATCCTCGATCTCTTTTATAAACCAACTTGCCCTATCTGTTAGTTAAAGCAACAAACACCACTTGAAAAAAGACCTTTCTTTGAATGTGTGAATATGGCAGCTCTGAGTTTAAGATCATGACTCAGCATCACTAAATAAAGACAAAAGTTTCATGTGAAAGAAGATTATATATATCATATCTGTATTTACTATTTACCATGGAGGCCAGTTTCATGGATGCATGATGGGTGGGTAGCTTTTGTGTGGGAGGGCTTTCCAATGAGGGCCAGTTCTTTTTTTATGTTGTTTTCTCCTCTTCTTCCCAAGTTTTGGAGTTGGACAATGGTCGGACAAAAGAGGATCTGCAAAAGAGATTTGGTTCCGTATGCATTCATTATATTACTTCCTACAACTTCTTTGCCTTGTGGGATTTGTTCATATTCCATAACTCACTCCTCATCCCCACTTTATGGTGGGCCTTCTACTTACCACTTTGCCATTAAAGTTTCCTCATATATCCACTTGCTGCATGGTGCTAGTGATCATTATTTATACCTGAAGCAACAATATATATTCCTAATTAAGCCAAAACATTATTATTATCTTCCTTTTTGTTTCTTTCTTTATCCCCCCCCCAAAAAAAAAAAAAAAAAAAAAAAAAAAAAAAAAAAAAACTAGGTTAATCAACATAATTCTAGTTGGCCTTAAAGTAAAACCTAGAGTTAAAACATATTAAGGAGCAAGAAAATTTGATAATTTGATTTTTTTTTTTTTAAAAAAAAAAAGTTCATGACGGTGGTTATAGCCTAATGTACGTGGGCTTAAATATAAAGAAAGTGGAGATCTAATACACACAAGTGGTACCTTAAAAGAAAATGGGTGCCAGATGAATAAGAAAAGTAAGAAAGTCGAGAAGAACACAAAACTAGAGAAATACAAAGGAACACAGAGCCTTAATTAGGATAAATGGGAACATGGTAGCCTCGCTGAGAAATGCAAAGGAACACACAGCCTTAATTAGGATAAATGGGAACATGGTAGCCCCGCTGAGAAATGCAAAGTACACAGAGAAAGTTGTTTGGCCTACATGACACGATGTTTGGCTGTCTCCTTCATGATTATTAGGTTACTTTCGATACCGCGCGTGATGGCATCAATTGATAATATTCTCCTGGTCTTTCCGTTGTCCAAAGGCCAACTTCCCTTCCATTACAGGCAGTTAGCCCCACATTGTTGTGTCCCTGCGTGAGCCTCTGACAGCGACATCGACTCAGTTTGCCATGTTCTATGGGGAACGCCTCAGAATCATCCACTCCATGCAATTTTCCCTGAGGTTAATGATGATTTATAATTGCTTCTTATGGCTCAGCATATTGTATGCTACAAAATTCTATGGAAGTGCAACTATAAATTACAGCTGTGTTACAATATAATTGCCACTTGCTTGAATATATACATTATGGACTTCCAGTCAAAAGTCAAAAGTACCCTAGAAGCGCTGTGTTACTGTTTCTACAAATATAAACTACTTGATCCTATTCCATATATAGGAATCCGATAAATCATCAAACTCCGATCCCACCCCTTTGCCCTTTTCAAATCCATAACTACCGACAAGGGAACGAGAAATTTAGTGCTATCTGCCATGGAACGAGTTTGTGACAAGGTTCCTCCTAGTCCAAGTACTCCATCGCAGAGCCCAAAGGAGAAGAAACACCTCTCGGTTGAGGAGGAGAAAGAAGAAGAAGAAGAGGAAAAGACATATTCTTTGTTAGATCTGAACGTGAATAGCGATGACTCTGCTGTTGGGTGCGATACAGAACTGCATCTCATGGCCAATTTTGATGTAGATATGGAGAAATCTAAAACATCAGAAAATTCTGGTGCTTTAGAGTCAGAGCCACGTGTATTCTCTTGCAAGTACTGTCAGAGGAAGTTTTACAGTTCACAAGCGCTTGGAGGACACCAAAATGCGCATAAGAGGGAGAGATTAATAGCAAAAAAAGGACAGAGGGAGATAATGGCCTCTGCTACAGACTTTGGGACTCCTTTTCTGCTTCATAATCACAGGTTTACAAGTATGGCGTCTCTACCCCTCCACGGTGCTGCTGGAAATAAACCTCTTGGAATTCAGGCACACTCCATGATTCACAAGCCTTCTCATACTTCTTCTAATTTTGGGTTTGGAAACAGCCTTGGATATAATGGCTGGTCAAGGCCCCTGATTGATCAGAAACCCAGAATAGGAAAGCTAGAGATGGCTAACTTTCACAGAACAGCAACATTAGGTTTCTCATCACGAGGCAGTGTAGGTAGGTTTGAAACGGTAAAGACGATGGTTGGTTCTGGAGTCAGTGAGGAAATCACTGGGTATTTGGTAAGTGGAACTCTATTGAAGACTGATCAAGAAGAAAAAAAGCACCTTGATTTATCCCTCAAGCTCTAGGAAGGGCTTATCTGTGTACGATATTCAGTAGGTATTAGCAAGAGCTAAGCATCTTTACAAATTTCTTCTCCTGAAAAATGATGGTGCAGATTTGTTTATGGAGGATCAAACTTCTTTACTGTGAGGTGCAGTTATCTGATATAATTTCTAGTCTGTCGAGTTCTTTTATTTTCGAGATTTTGATGATGTGTTTACGTGCTGTGCCAATTTAGGAAGTTTTTTCAGTTCTGTGATAGCTCTTGTCAGTCTCAAGATATGGCCTAGTATCATTGTACATGCTCGAATCATATTCTTCAACTCGATTACCAGTTTCAGCTGTTAAACTGTTTATCATCTCAGGTGCAAAATTTCATTTCTTGACCCATTCTAAATGATATGCATGTTCTTACTGGATCAAGTTGTTTTTTGAAAAAATAAAGATCGGATCCGGATAGAAGCACAATTAAACACAATTTGTCAGTCAAGGAATATTTCATCAAATTAGCCACAATACGGATGAGGTCCTTTGTAATTGTACCGTCATGCAGAATTTATTGAGAGTTCTCTAAAATTTAGAGTCAGCGTTACTTCTGAATTATTGCTCCATAAGATTCTCAGTTAATGTTTGAAAAAAGAACACGGACAATAAGGATGACACATGAACAAACATACATGATTTTTCCCCCCGGGGGTGAAGGAAAAGAAACATGCGAATCTATGCGGTTATGTGAAAACCAAATTTGGAGAGTTGGATAATAATTGAGTAAACAGAAATCTGATATCAACAAATATAATTCTGTTTCTTTGTCCAGATGCGGAACAGAACTCTCTATTATTAAGGTTTTAGACTTGTAACATAGTAAGAGAGCAGCATGCTTGTCCTGTATATGCGGACGCACCTACTAGGTCTCTGTCGTCAAGTGGCCTCAAATCTGGGAAAGATTCGGAGATGTTGATATTTAATTAGAATAATATATTGTAGCAAGCGTGGATGTTAGTCATCAACACCTGCCGTCTATGCCAAGGTTTTCGCTACTCGCACGCCTCAAAAACAAAAGGGAAAATCCATGGGGCCCTTTTTCAAGAAAATTTTTTAAAAATGGCCCAAGATTATGAAAATCATAAAAAAGACCAAGGGTCTTTCTGTTATAAAAAATTATTCAAATTAACAACAAAATCAATACCTATTAACAATTAAATCAGCCAAATTAACAACAATATTTTAACAACTAAATCAGTCACATTAACAACAATATCAGTCCCGGTTAACAACTATATCAGCCCCATTAACAACTCACTAGATTCTGAAAATCCCAGAAAAGGCCCGAGGGCCTTTTCTTTTCCTGGAATTTTCAGAATCTTGGGATCTTCTTAAAGATTTTTTTTTTTTAAATGGCCCTTAAATGCATTTTCCCAAAACAAACTCAGTCATTGCCCAGCCACTCGCACAGTATTATTTCATTCCTCTCTCTCCTCTTTTTTTTAATAATGGACCCTCGTGAATTAATTGACAAGATCTTGAAAATGTACACGAAAATAATTCTCAATTATCGTTATTAACTTACACAAGCAAAGTTAGGGCCACCTATGAGTTTGTAAGTGTGTGTCAGCGCGTAATGATGGCTTCAATGTTGACGCTATTCACTGTTCCACGAGCAGTGCTTTAATATTTAGCTGATCTTTTCTGATTTTGTGAATGAACAGAATATGGCATAATTTGTAGACTTTGTCGGGAGGGAAAGGAAACAGGATCACCTACTAGAGTGATTGGGAATCTGAGAAAGAGACGTTTTTTTTTTTTTTTTTTTTTTTTTTTTTTTTTTTTTTTTGATATAAATGATGGCAAACAGCCTACATATAACACAAGAGAATTACACAGAGGGAGAATTAGAAAGAGACGTTTTTGTGTGGTGGAGCAGTAGCAGAAAAGTATTATGGGCCTTTTAAGGGAGACGATGAATGGATTGAAGAAACGGCCCCATAAGAGCGAGGTCTGTTGGGCTCAATAAAGTGGACTAATTTTTGTTTGGGATGCGCCAGAGAGTGTCAGGTGAATCCAAGTCATAATTGCAGTGCCAGGAGGCTGTTCCCTCATTGTTGAACAATGTAGTGCCTTTTCTTTCATTCCTTGTGCACATCTACAGCAGCAAACACCCGCCTTTCTCAGTTTTCATTTCACTCCTCCCCCTTGATATTTGTGTATTCTTGTTCCCTTTTGCTTGTTTCAACGCACGGTTTAACACGCCCATGTTTATACCTGGGAACGACAGGGATAAAAAGGTGGAAGGAGGAATTCCAATTTGGCAGCAAGTGGGGCAAAATGTTGAAGAAGAAGTTAGTAGGAGGGTTTCCCGTTTACCTTAATGTCTATGATCTCACCCCCATTAATGGCTATGCCTATTGGGTTGGCCTCGGTGTTTACCATTCTGGTGTTCAAGGTACGTTCTTCACCGCGCACCACTAATTACTCATTATATTTCATTATTTCAAAGCGTTTTCACTTCATCCCCTGAAGGATGTTTTGTTTGTGGCAGTTCATGGGGTTGAATACGGATTTGGAGCGCATGAACACGAGACGACCGGCATTTTTCTGGTTGAACCCACACACTGTCCTGGTTTCACTTTCAGAAAATCCATTTTCATCGGAACCACAGACCTGGGCCCTCAAGATGTTTCAGCGTTTATGGACAGGGTGTCTCACCGCTACTCTGGCAACAGCTACCATCTCATCACTAAAAACTGCAACCACTTCTGTAATGATGTTTGTCTCAGATTGACAGCTAACTCAATCCCTCGTTGGGTTAATCGACTTGCTCGTCTTGGTAATAAGCATTACTCACACATTTCATTCTCACTAATCAAGATTACTGGTGATGCTACTATATCCCTTGCGAGGAAGTGAGGAGTTTTGATAAGTTATGCTTTTGAATGTGTAGGGCATCTATGCAACTGTGTGCTTCCGCCCGATCTACAAGAAACAAAGATTCACAGTTCTCGAGGACGAGTCGTAGAATCCGGGAAGAATAAAACTAACAAAAAACTGAGACGCCGTGCCAACGAGTACGAGGATCCCCGGCTAGAAATAGCAGCTTCTGATTATATAAGCATTGAGTTTTAGCGATCCCTAAGTATGAGCAAGGGAAGCTAGCAACTTCACATATCTGCCGTGTAATCTTTTATTCTAGGCCAGCGACTTGCAATAGTTGGCCGCTAGGGAGGGAATCAGTGCTCTCTGCTGTGTCCGATCTCATTGTAATGAATAGTTTATACGTTTACCTGTTCCTGATTGTTGTGTAACATTTATGTCCATTGAAAAAAAAAAAAAAAAAATGGTAGAAAGTGTACTGTACTACACTCATGGCTGAGTTATTGAGAGAGGATGGTCCAAGTGAAAGAGAATCTAATTTGGGGCCCAGCCCGACATTAACTTTACTAGAAGAGTGGCATAGAATCCAAACTAGCCCGATGAAAAAACATAGATCAAACTTCAGAGGGACCCTTGGTACAGAATCTTTGGTCCGTTACTCTGGTAAACAGTACTACTGGTTCGAAGAATGTGAACTCACAGCGTAAAAGTCCTGGGTCGCTTGTCACCATTCTCATTTCTCAGAGCTTTAAATTTCAAGTGCAGACTAATTGATGCAACTTTAAACCATCGGGTCCAGCCATCGTTTCCCTCTTTTCTGCTTTTGCCTTTATCCGGTTGACCGAGACAGGCTGTCTCTGCTTAGAATGAATGAGAGAAATGAATGGGGTTCTCAACTCCGTTCCTGTTTAATTATAATACACATACCACAGATACAGCGTTAATGTGTGAATAGCAAGCGACATGTGTTGATTTCCCTCCCCGAGACAAGTCAACGTAACGTAGAAGCATGACATTTTACAAGCCTCCACTTTCCTCACCACCTCCGAGAAGGTGGAGTCTATATATTCCTTCGGCGCTCCTCCTCCTATTTTGTGCTAGTAATCAACTTCAAAGTATACGGCACCTCTTCTTTCTGTTGCAACTTCCGAACCTATAGCCATGTGTGCTAATAGTATAAGATAGGAAATATTAAAAAAAAACTGATAAAATTATTTTAAGATATTCATATTTATTGTTTTTGTTGTCTAATTTATAAATTAATACATAATCTAATGATATACTGATATGTTTAAGTAACTTATTTAATTTCTTTAATCTCTAAAAAAAATCAATTTTATTTTATATATTGGACCGGAGGGAGTAATAAAGTGAAATTCATTCATGAGTGGTGACCCTCGATTCAATGTATTAAATGAACGACCTGATCACTTAAACAACAATTTGGTTGTTGGACATCACTTGTAACATGGTTAGCCACCTAAATACGACCAACAAATTCAAATATAAAATTTGATATTTGGTTCCTGCTCGTGGCCTCGCCACCGTCCTGGCATCAAAATCCAAGCCTGGTGGTTCCTGTCGCCTGTGCAAGTTCCTCGTTATGTATATTTTAGTCGGAAATGAAGGCGTAAACAATTAAATTACATGGGCTCAACTATTTTATTATGAATGCTCCGCAGCAAGCGCATCTAAAAGAAGCTGCAATTTTCAAAAAGTAAAAAAGAAAGTCATACTAGTGGGCTTACATAAGATTAAAATGCAAACAAACAATTTGTAGACTGGCAAGCAGGAAACCCAGCTTGAAAGTTGGAACTACAAAGCAACCGACACCACGTCTGAATGATGGGTACCTCGGCGGAGCAGATTAAAGTAATTCCGACTTGTGAGACTTTTTATTACTTCTAAACACGCGTGTGGACCTGGAACGTATTCTACCTCTATTATTACTTGTCCTCCAGATCTCTCTCTTCCCACTGCTACCCTTATTACATGCCCATTCACTTTTACATTCTTTTCATATACTCGTAAATACTTGGATAGATCCGTTGGTTTTCAGAAAATCAACTGCATCTACATGGCTCCACATCTGACATCAGTCCTCTCAAAAACCCACAAGCTAACGGATTCAGATGTTTCTTGCAGTATTACTCAAAATCTATAAATTAATATATTATCTTGATCGTATTATTCATATTATGGTACGCATTGTAGGCAGAAAATAGCGAAGAACCAATGTAGTCAAAAGGAAATATGAGGAATAAGATATATTAACGAGGCTGGAATCTGAGCCAAAAAAAAAAAAAAAAAAAAACGAGGCTGGAAAAAAAGGCGAGGTGTGATAAAGTGAGGACTGAGGAGGGAAAGAGAGGGGATATTTCGCAGTCGACCACCATGCATCACCCATCTCTGTCTGCAGTGTCCTCCAAAAACAAAAGCATGTGAATTTGCATACCAAACGACAAGTGACATCCCACCCCTTGTGCTAAGGCAGCAACTACCAACCCTTCTCTCCCTTTTTTCTCTTCCCTATCCCACCACTGTTTCTTCTTCCCTGTTTATTTCTCTTGTTTTCCACTACCCTCACTGTCTAGGCCTCCCAAATTTCCATTCGCTTTTGTACTGTGCATTGATTTACCTTCCATTCCTTTTAAATATCCATTACTATAAAATCGTTCAATCGCATGATAGATTGTTGGTGTACTGTATGAGGCCAACCAAATTCTTGGTTCATAACGGTAACAGCTAGCAAACACAACCAAAGAGTAAAGGCTCCAATGGAATCAATTGGCAACGATACATTTTGATGATTATGCTTCTCGCGCAAAATAATACTCCCATTACACAAAATTTACATTACAATACAATATATTTCACCGTTAGATTGGGGAAGAGAATAAAGTGCTATATATCTCATTTTTATCTCGCTCGCAATGCAGAAACTGTTTTCCCTATCAACTATGAATCTGCGTATTGAATCCTAAAATGCCGTAACTAGATGTATTCAATCACTAATTATGTTCACAAAAACAAATGGGTTAGTGGGGGTTCAATCTGTCTAACTACAAATACTGAAATTTCACGGATCAGGGATCGGAGAGAGAGCGCCAAATATTCACCTTTTCCAGGCATAAACGAGCAAGGAAAATCCGATGGGCACGACCAACTCGTTCTCCTCCGCACTGGACCATTCCATAACCGACGAGCTTCCACCAAAAGATCCCGCCGATGATGACACAGACACCGACGACGAGGAGAAGCTCTTGCCTATTCTACCCCATTCATTCGGCCCCAAATGCCAGTTTTGCTGCGTCCACTGATTCACCAAATGTCTGTCCCCTGCTACTTCCCTGCCTCCATCTTCTTCCTCGATTTTGAACATAAAAATGGCGTGCCCATCACCGTTCTCTCTCTCAAATAGCCAATTGTAGACGTCCCACGAGATCTGAACCGGTACCCCGTCCACTTCTACTCTCTCATTCCCTCTAAATTTCCATTTCAATCGCTTGATCTGAAGCACAACTTTCCCATCCACGCTGAAGCAGAGCCTGGAGTCGTCCCTGTATCCGCAATCTACCTGTATCTCTCTCATTTTGCCCCCAAACTTGGCTCTCGTAGTGTAGATTTTGTTGGCCACCACATGCTCCCTTTTGAGAACCAGAAGCTGGGAATTCTTGGGCTCGCGAGCTTTAGTCTTGGCGTACGCATCCTTATTGAGATCGCCGACCAGAAGAATCATCTCCTTGTCCACAACCAGGGCAACGTAGAAACCAGAGTGGGGCTCAGGTCCGGAGCCAAATTTAGCCTTGGAGAGATTCCAGAAGACGAGGGCATTGGGGGAAAGCTTCTTAGTTCCATGCTTTTTCCAGAAGACGAAGGGCTTGATGTGGAGGTGAAAGGAAGCGGAAGAGAGAGAGGTAGACGGAAGAAGAGGGGAATCATAAGGGGCTTGATGGAGGTGAAGATGGAGGGAGCGACCTAGAATGGAGCGTGACCAGGTGCATGAAACGACGCCGGCGTCGGTGTGGTAGAGATAGGTGGTGAGATTGGGATTGGTGGAGAGTGGCGGCGAAGGCGGAGCGCCGTCATTGGTGGGAGGGGAGGGGCGAAAGCAGGGAGACATTTACGATTGATGATGTGATTGAGTTGAATTTGAGGGGTTTTGGGGGGGTCTGATCAGTGGGAGAGGAAATAGGGTTTAATTCGATGAGATTGGGAAGAGAAGGGAAGGGAAGGGCTTTTATGGGGAGAGGAGAACCACGACTGAGAATGAGCAGAGAAGAGAAGAGAACGCCTCAGACCCTGCTGGCAACAACCGGCGAAACAATCAAAACAAGTGGACCCCACATCGTGTTTGCCTATTCTCAGCAAGATAAAAAAATTAAAAATAAAAATAGCTTCAGGCCTTTACTATTTTCTTTCTCTTTTTCCTGTTAAGCTTTCATCTGACATCTCTAATCAATTGTAAGTTCTTTATATTTTCTACGTGTTTTCATAGCATTCTATGAAATTAATTTGTAGCCAAAATAATCCAGAAATGTTGATGTTTAATACGGTTCATACATATTAATAAGACACTAAAGAAACATGATTCAGACGTGCCCGCAATTCCGCAAAGAAATTTGAGCGGCAAGCTTAGGCAGAAAAAGTTGCGACCGTAAATATGATCGATATTTACATGGTGAGGTACATATTATTAGAAGTCAATATCTAGGGTTTTGTTATATTCGAATTTAGGGACCCCCCACCCCCAATAAAAACATGGTCAAATTGGTTCGTTATTTTTAGAATAACATAAAATAAAAATTGCATGAGACTATTTATTAATATTAATCAATTATTCTTACAATGAAAAATTAATATTTTCAAAAGAAATAGGAAATATATATGTAATTAAGACAAAATAAAATAGTGGTTCAACTATTGTATTCATAATTATATAAAAAGCTGACTTTTAAATTGGACCAAGCCAACATTGGCCTGAATTAAATAAACAAGTTTGAAAAACTAAACAGATTGATTTCATAACGTTTCTATTATACTCTTCAAACCCAAATCAAGCCAAAAATTTGAGCATCTCATCAATTCTCAACTATATATTGGCATAACATTACCCGAACATTTGACTAGAATCTTCTTCGATCTGTATTTATTTGCTCATGGTCCTGACAAGCATGTTTTATCAGTAGTTGAGACACAGCGGTAGCTGATGCTTAAAACCTCCAATATATAGCCCAAGTTACGGGTTTTAATTAGGGATTAAATAATCACACATGACTTATCAGTCAGGTCATATGATTTTATCAAATAAAATAGAGTTATTGCATCGACCAAGACCACAAATAATAATAATAAGAACAACATCAATAATAATATGGTTTTTCTTTCAAATTTTCAGCATCGCTTTGAACTGATCAGAAGCTACTCTTTTAAAAGAAGGATACCAATATTATATACCATAAACTTTACTGTAAATCATATTATTCATAAGTTGCAAGGATTAAAGAACATAACAAACAAACAAAAAATCTAATTTTTTTTTTTTTTATATTTCATGTATATTTCGAGAAAACATACATGATTTTGATTAAAGTTGAAAAGAGCCCGCAAGGAGATAAAGAGGAGGGTTCAAAAGCAAGGTATGACTATAAATAGTGACTATAATAATCAGATTCAAGACTTTCGAGAATTCATGGCAATTACGTAGCACCTATAGTATGCTGTTGATGACATGGACGGTATTTGATTTGATGTAAAAAGATTAAAAATTGAATTAAAGTAAATTGGATATACATGATGAGAAGAGAAGATAATGGTAAATTGCGGGATCAAAACTCAAAAGTAAAACGTGGAATATTTGAAGAATGAAAAAGAGTACGGTGGAGTTGGGAGACGTAGTACGTAAGTTTGAAACGTGAACGCGTGAAATGGAAAGCGTATCAAAAGCAAAAGCCAATTGGACGTACGTTGTGTGTTGCTTTTGGCCTTAGAAATTAGAATGCCGCCTACAATCAAGGGCGGACCGAGAAATTTGAGAAGGGGCACTGATTTGTGGGGTGATTTGGGGGTTGGGGTAGCGCCAAATTTTTTTTTTAAAGAAAATTTTTAAATATATTAAAAAATAAAAGAATATATAAGAAAAAAAAGCAATTTAAGTCTTTGTTAGAAATAGCGAAATTTACCAACATTAAATAAGTTGAAAAACATATATTTTAATAACAAAAGTATATTACAATAAAATTACTTACAATGTCATCCTTCTAGACCTTATTTTTAGAATTTCATCATAATTACCTTATTATCAATCTTATTAAATACATCATTCTCAATATAAAGCATTAAATAATTGGCGGAAGTTTGATTGAAAAAGTGGCTATTTGACTTCGAGAAGAAGAAGTTTGATTCTCGCGATACAAAAAGGATTCTTTGGTATTTAGATTTAACCCTAAATTTTTTATTTTTAATTTTTTTTAATTTTTTTTAAATTTAAAAAAAAAAAAAAAAAAAAAGGGTCTTTTAAGGGGGGGCAGATGTACCTGGGTCCGCCCCAGCCTACAATCACCCCAACTGTCTCTTGTTAATTTGTCTCTCATTAATTAATTAATAACAAATCCCTACCCTGTACACGTCCGTCTTATATATTCTTAATATTTTGATATTATATATTTCTGCTTCTTCCTTCGCATATACATCCATTTTTTATATACTCCACATCAAGGCCAGCACGCGCAAGGACAAATAAAACTGATGATTTGTCTGTTTTAAAAAAGGTTGAGGGATGATATGTGGAGGTGTTTGGCATAGGAAACATATATTAATATAGTGTTAATTAGTTGTGGGGTGGGATCCCAGTTGAGTAATTAACAAAGTGAGGTAAGAAGACGAGGTGTGTGAATAGTAGCCACAAAGGAGGAGTGGCGTGCGGGTACTCACAGGTTGTACTTGTTGGGCGTGGGTCTTCAAACTCTTTCACGTATTAAATAAAGGCCAACGCCTTTAATTTGACATCAAACGCAATTTGGATAACTCAGGCCAACAATCTTATTTTGGACAACCAGTGCACGCACGAACGCACATGATTGTCCACGTACGTACATTATCCTCCACGCACCCCAACTATAAACATGTAACAGGAAACGGGCATTTGAGTAAACAAGTTCTTAATCAATCGACATTAATCATACGTTTGACTAGGAAAGAAAATAGTATAGCCTGGAAGATAATTTTTTTCCCCATATTAGATAGTAAGAGGGAGAAGGTAAAAAGAAAAAACAAAAAGTGGAGAGATGTGTGATGTGGATGGATGATAGTGAAGTATGAGTTGGAAGAAATGAGAAGGGAACAAGTAGGAGGCTTTTAGTCTGGAACCGTGTAGTGTGGTGGAATGGAGGGGGCAGTACAGAGAAGGAGATGACGACAAGCTAGCAACAATGAAAGGAGGAAGACAGGGGGTGGCCCACTTGTGTTGACATCGCCATATGTATCTGATGAGTCTCAGAGGAAGGCATTGAGGTAAGGTATGAAAACGTTGGAGGGGGATAGAGAAAAGAAAGAAGGCATCTGCAACTGCATCTATCAGAGGTTTAAAGAGTGTCAATTCGCCAGCTGGTTTTGTCCCAGCAATATCCAAAATCATCAGTTTAACACCCTAACCCATACACCTCACCTGCCCGCGCGTGCTTTAAATTTTATCTAATGCTGTTAAAACAGCTGCTCCCACCTAATTTATTATGAGGTTCAACAACAAGCTAGCTTGGCGTCCCCAACAACAAAGCAAAGGCCAAAGTCGCCCACTTTCATTGTCGCGTTCCTTTTTTTCAAAAAAAAAAAAAAAAAGCTGACCACTGATGTCTTTTTATTTTAGCCAATCATGTTCTAGGCATCATATAACACGCTTGATCTAAACACTTCTTCTAAAAAAGTTTAAATCTTGATTTTCTAAGTTATGAGGTACCCCTTTTCACTAAATATAATCCATTAATTGGTGATTATTTTCGCATTCCTCTTTGCAAGTGTTTGAAATGATATCTATATACATATCATTTATAATAGAGCTTCCACAAATATCTTTAAAACTTTATCTGACCACATCTTCATTTCTTAGCGCCAAGAAATCTCACGTTTGCTTTCATTATAAGGTTTAAGGTACCCCTTTTCACTAAATTTCCATTAATTGGTGATTAGTTTTCGCATTCCTGAGAATGAAATGATTGTATATACATATCAAAATTTTTGCAAAATTTTGATATCTTACCACAGCGTCATTTCTTAGCGCCAAGAAATCTCACGTTGGCCTTCATTATAAGGTTTGTTGCGCAAATTTATTCAATAAAAAATTAACATTAACGATTTTGTTAACTCACCCAATTTCAAAAGTAATGGAAAAGGGTTAAAATGGAAAAGAAATTGCTCTATTTTAACACTTCCAGGGCAATATTGAATCTAAAAAAACTTGTTTGGTAACATTGCTTTTTAGTGAAAACTTTCAAGATAAATTTGAACCGTAACCCTTTTTCCCAACAAATTCATATGTTTTATATCTTATTTATGGTTTTGTCAATTATTAAATTCAAGTACAAAATTTTAATAATAAATAATCCTAAAATATACTACCTCCGGTCTTAATTATAGGACCCAGTACTACAAACTGGGTCCTATAATAAAGACCGGAGAGAGTAACATTTTTGAGCTACGAGATACGTCCTGATAGAATTTACACTAGTACAAAAAAGAGCTTTAAGGATCGTTCTCATTTAGACAGGATTATAGAGGATCCGGTCTAAAAAGCATGATGACTTAGTAACAATTTTGTAAATATAAAGAACTTTTTGGATCTGATTATAAAAGATCGGTTTTAAAAGTATGATAGGATCAGTCTTAAAAGTATGACCGGTGCAATTTCGTAAATATATAGAATACTTTTAAGATTGGTTTATAAAGGATCCGGTCTTTTAAGACAGTTGTTTTAAACAACTGGTCTTAAAAGTGTAAAAAAAAAAAAAAGTATGACCGGTAGCAATTTCATAAATATATAGAACACTTTTAAAATTGTTTCAAATAACGGTTTAAAATAAGGTTATTTAAAAGTGTAAAAAAAAAAAAAAAGTATGACCGGTGACAATTTTGTAAATATATAGTATACTTTTAAGACCGGTTGTTTCAAAAAACCAGTCTTAAAAGTGTAAAAAAAAAAAAAAAAAAAAAAAAGTATGACCGATGGCAATTTCGTAAATATATAAAACACTTTTAAGACCGGTTATTTCAAAAAAAACCGGTCTTAAAAGTGTTAAAAAAAAAAAAGAAGCTAAATTCACTAAACTTGTTAAGTCTGTGAGTCTGCTTTGTCTTCTTGGTGATATAACATTTGCTTAGTTATAGATTCAACGAGTGTACCAAGAGCCTCACAGGTCAAATCCTCAGCAAGAATGTCATCATCTTCCTCTAACCTGCTCGCAATCTTCGTAAGTCATCCCAAGAGCAACGTTGGCGGTGAGATGCTTCGAGGGTTTTGCGATGGCGTTGACTCCAATCCTCAACAATGGCAAAAGCATACTACTTTGAGGATTCTGGATGACGACAACTCCTTCCTCTTCGATCTATGGCTCCTCCCACGCCGCCTTTGCATAGATCCAGCTTAAAATCAAACCCAGATCTCTTCTTACTTAAGTCATTTTATTCCTACCTTGATCGCTCTTCTCAGATCTCGGGCTTCGATTTTGGTTCTTGAAGCTTTCTTGCTTAAGACCGAGGGAGGATCTTGCTTTGATTTGGTTGCTTTAAGCTTGTTTTTTTTTGTAGATCGGACTTCAATTTCACCTCTGATTTTATATTGATTCAAATTCCATTTCCATGGTGAATGATTTCTATTTTTTTGTTATTTTTTCTTATTTCTAGACTTTGTAATAATATTTTTTTGTTTTTCTTGTTGTTGTTGCTTCTAATCTTCTCTTGGTTCTTCGTCGCTAATGATGGAGGGACATTCAAAATGTTGCCAGATCTGGTGATCTGGGACCAATTGTTTCATTTGTTTTTTATTTATTTATTCAAACACTTTTAAGACCGGATATTTTAAAAGTTTGGTCTATAAATGATTTTTTTTAAGATCGGTCTTTCATCCGGTCTTAAAACTAACATATTTTTAAGATCACCTGGAACGAAACCGGTTCCAAATCCGGTCTTACGAGGCAGTTTTTTGTCCGATCTTAAAAGACTTTTTTATACTAGTGTTAGAACTATAATTCCCCTAAATTTTCTCTTTCCATGATTATTGCTAAGAATGCATGAAAAATAATTATATCATGTACCTTTTCCTAAAAAATTAAAGATGTATAGGGCAAAGCTTCTTAAAATGTGAATTCTCAACACATACCGTAGCTCATTTCTTTTTAATTAAGTGTCATCTTCGTACGTACATATGTTTTGCACAGGCGTTGTTCTTAATTACTCCGTATTAATTAATTTAAACTGTATTGGAGTGTGAAACAAGTGGGGAGAGAGGTGACCCCTGAGACAGAAACCATAATTGGACGTGGATACGACAACAGGAGAATAGGACACGAAGGCAACAAACGAAAACGACATGGACTCATCAAAACGCCGGGAACAAGAATCATATACATATACATGCTATTAGTTTAAAAACTGAATGAAAATGGACGATAATTATTTACCAGATAACGTTTGACCTGTATATATGTAGAAGTAGAAACAATCATAAAGGGCGCACACAGATTAAGAACAGTATAATAAGCAACCAGAGAAGCTACATGGTGCAAGCACGCACGCACGAATATTCCCCTGCGCCATCGTACCTTATTCAAGGTCCACCATGTGCTCTGTTACTGTCACCTTATAGTACTTTCTTCACTCACTCACTCCATTTTTGGCCCTATCTCACCGTTGACTGACCTCGTCAAAACCTAAACTACGACTATTCATTCATTTTTTTGCTCAAAACGACTATTCATTCATTCATGCAGCCTTCAGTTAATTAATTTAACCCCACGCAGTTTCTTTCTCTTTTCAGGTTTTGGTGACCTACTTTAATTTGTCAAACAAAACCCCATTTAATTAATTAATTATGCTGTTGGACGCCTGATCTGATTTGATCAATTAGGACATGGAGGCCATATTCACTTGATCTCCATCTCTATCACCAGATTCACTGCATGTGACTTTTATTAATTTCTCCTAAAGTGAACAATTTGCGGTTAAATTTCGCCTGAAACAGAAAAACGACGTCTTCGATGGGGAAGTACGAAGGTTATCAGATGAGGCGTTTTTTTTTTGCTATTTAATATTCATATATATATATATATATATATAATATAATATGGCCTTCAAGGTTGGAAAAGTTATCCATTTTCAAGCACTCGTCAAAATTATCTAGCCACGAGCCTTTGTAACAACTTGGCGTTTTCTGGTATGCTTTTGTGAAGTTGGAAGACTAATATGGGTCAAAGTAAACGCACATGTGAGATGACTAACAAAAAAAGAAAAGAAAAAGAAAACTATATTTGTAAAATTTTTGAATCGGATCAATACGTTGGGCCAAGTGAATGAATGCGTTCAATATTAAATAGGAAATGCAGGTAGACCAGAAAATCAAACTTACTTCTTAGAGGTCTTGTTACCCCTCTAGCCCTCTTACTCTTCGTTTTGAAAAATATACAGATGCATGAATATGGTCCAAAAAAACAATGAATCTACTTTGTGTTTGAATACGTTCTAAAAATAAAGAATAGAATAATGAACAAGAAAATTCCAAAAACTACTTACGATGTTGATTCAAGTTAGTATTATAGTACGACATGACAAATTGGCAAATATAAAACGTGCAGAAGAAAGTATAAATATTTGTGCACGCACACGGGAAGAACTTCCTGAAGAAGCATGAATGAAGATTTTAAAGGAACTACGTAATTGCGGTCCGTTATACAAGCTCACAGTTCTGTATACATTAAAATGATTTTTTTTTTAAGAAATGAAAAATAAAATAAATTAGATTTGGACTGTCCGATTAAATCAAAACGGTCTAGATTTCAGTGAAGGAAACCAGACTCCCAACCCTACTAATCAATTAACTGAGGAGCTAAACAGTAACCACCAAGAGACATTCACACACTATGCACAAAAAGTTCCTCAGTCACTGCTATAATGAGATATAACCTTCTACTGAATGGGCTTGCTGGGCTCTGGAAACTCCTAAATTGGGCCAAACTATAATTTAGCAATAATGAAGCCTAACACCATCTCGAATGCATGGAGGGATCCACATTATTCTGTTTTGTCTTTTCACTTGATTAAGCCCAACAAATCCGGCACAAATATATTAATTAAATCTCTTACCTGTATCCCTCGTTTTTGAGCTTAACTGGCAAAGGGGTCAGACACTCTCACTAAAAGGAGGGGTTCAATATTGGAGTTGATCAAGGCGTTAGGGGAAGCATTCTAGCTCTTAAATGCCTAGGTTAACGCCTGAGAGTAATAGACGTCTTGCCCTGCCAACATCGGTATTACCTAGGAGGAAGGGAGATTTCGAAGCCCTTAGATCATGGATGAACCCAAAACCTTTCCTAAAATTTCAGTAGCAAAAAAAAAAAAAAAAAAATATATTCTCTTATCTATTAATTTCCGACTCAAGAAGTTGACATTTAGAAAATTACGTTTACACAAATTGAGAAATCATTTCACATACTTATTTCGTATCTTGTAAATCACATTAAAAAAGTAATTAATCCAAATAGATAGTATATAGTTTAGAATGAGATGGTGCAAAGAGCGTTCATAGAAATTTATCAAAGATAAATGAGTATACTCCTTTGATCCTTACTATAAGACCCGAACTAATAATTGTATTTAATTTTTTTCATAAGGCACGTATTTGTTTCCAAAGCTCATTAATTATTTTTTACATATATACCCATAATTAATATGGGTAATAGTTGAGAATAATAATTAATATAATATTAGAATTTAGTGCAATTAATATGGGTGATATCAGAAGTTACTTAAAGTGTACAATTTTATTGATTTTAACTATTTTTTATTGGTTTATGAGAATTGTTAGATGGTATATTATAATAAGGACGAAAAGAGTATCTATATCTACTCTCCATCTCACTATCTATAGCATCTGCCCTCCTCCAAGTCACTATTAGGGGTGGGAATAGGTAGGGCCCTATCGCGGCTTTCTGATCTGGCTATTTAGAGCAGTCGAATCGAGCGACTTGTTTGTTAAAAAAGTCGGTCAAGGCCTATTTAAATGGCTATATGTGTAAATAGGCCAGGCCTATTTTGTTAAGGCTGGCTTTGTTTACACA
The DNA here is from genome assembly GCA_019022655.1 of Acacia acuminata. Classification (NCBI taxonomy): domain Eukaryota; kingdom Viridiplantae; phylum Streptophyta; class Magnoliopsida; order Fabales; family Fabaceae; genus Acacia; species Acacia acuminata. Next base: position 2,939,982 of record JAFJYI010000015.1, read on the forward strand.
TTAAATAAATATATTTATATTTATATCATATAATAACAAAATATTTATTTTTTCATTATTATATTTATATATATTTTGATAGGCTCAAAAAGCGTATGGGGCCTACTTATGGGCCGCCTCTGAGGCCTTTTAAAGTGCCGTTTACATTGTGTAGGCCTTTAAAAAAAGGCTTCAGCTGATCGAGGCCTTATGAAGGCTCAGGCTGACGAACCTAAAAAAAGCCTACATTCAGGGCTCGGGCCCGGGGTTGGCCTTTTAACTCCATTCATTTCAGCCTATTTACCATTTTTGACACGACCTAGCTTTATTTCCATCCCTAGTCACTATATACAAAGTAAATAGGAGCTTTGATCTGAAAGTCAAAATCAGGGGACTATAGTCAACACTGTGCACGTGTGATATAGTTTGTAATACAATTTATATTACAAATTTTCTCTTATATTAAGGATCGAAGATGATACTATAGTTGTGACCAAATAACAGTGTCCACATCCTTGTCAACATTAACCACATCTAACAGAACGGTTATTCCCGCATTAATACTCGTCCTATTTTTGGTTTTGCATTAAATATGGATACCTCTTCTGATAGAAATTTAAATATTAGTTTGTTATATTATGATGGACTAATTCTTTTTGCTAGACTTAATCTCTAATTTTCTTAAAACTCTTTCTATTCCAAATTTAATTTTAGGCTTTGCCTTGATGGGGCTTTGACTCTGATCTGACTTGGTTTGATTTTAAAAACGGTTTTCCAGATTAATTTTCTAATCACGGGCTATTTTGGCTACGTAGGCCACTAGGCCAACAACCTCTTATTTTAAATTTATTTGTCTTCCTCTTCCAACGGACCTTTTTCTCTTTGGGATTTATATGAATGACCCTCCTGCACCTGATCCAAGGCATGTTTATCGACCACAAATGATACCCCCCTTCTCACATTAAAGTAAGCTTTTGCCATTTCGGTGGCATGTTAACTCACAAAACAAAAGGGTTTAAAGCCTTTTATGTTTGTCTCTCTCCTACCTAAATCATCATTGCCTTTGACCACTTTTCCTTCACTCACACAAGAAAAAAAATCCCACCTTTAATTTCCCTCCAAGTTGTTTATCTTCCTTTTCTTTACTCTGTAAAATCCCTTTTGTTGAAATTTTGTACCACGACATTAAATTGAGAGAGCCTCTTCTGTCTCCCTCTCAGAGCTGATTACAGTACACCCCTTTTGATTTCTATTTCTAACATGAACCAGGGTCTCTCGTATCAAATTTACCATCTTTAATTTAAATCCACTCTCACTATCCTTCTTTTTAATTAGCTGTATTGAATTCTTAAATATGAGTATACACAAAAGTAGTGATAATGATGAAAGTTCAGAATTACAAAAACGAGTCCAATATATATCTTATCAGACCATCAAATCATTCACTAATCCCTATTGATTAAGCCAGCCTAACTAACTAAAAAGAATTGTTGCACAAAGAAGATGCCGCATAAAAGTATTTTCCTCTATCTCTCTCTCTCTCTCTCTCTCTCGTGTGACAAGGTAGGTATCAGTAAATTTGACCCGATTCAGAAACTGTTGGAGTTTCCATCAGGCGAACCTTAAAAACAAATGAATCATTGATCCATATCTGGCTCGCAAGATTCAAACTGTGGATGATGAGAGACTCACTAACATGCCATGATTTCGAAAGTGAAAACACAATAGTGAGAGTAATAACTAATAAGCAACTTTAGTATATGATGCTTGTGGGGAACAAAATCGATTCCACCACCCAGTAGAATAATCATGAAGTCTCACTGATAGAGATGTGACACCAAAACGCAAACTCCAACATACTAATTCGAAAGCAGTTGAAGCCTGCCAGGCCACAATAATAAGGAATCAAATCGAATGAATTGCTGCCACAATACAAGACGAGCGACAGACAAGTCTGTGTGTATAATCTCATCAGAGAAACTGATCGGATTGTGTATTGATGATAGATAGGTAGAAGTGAAAAAAAGGAAAATGCAGCAATCATATGAACTTCACTGCAGATACACATATAATTAGTTTAGATTATAATTCTCCTGGAGTTTGTTGCACTTAATGATAGGGAAGTTGAGTGGGCATTATTTTAAAAAGATACAATTATTGTTTTGAGAAGTGCGAAATCACCTAATTATTGTGAAACTGAATAAGATTTGGAGTGAATGAATATAACATGAGATCATCCAAGATGATTAGGAAAAAATTAGCCTTTAATGGAAGTTTGAAGAAGGGAATATAATGACCGAAATGGTAAAGATAAAAAACTGAAAGTTACAGCTGATTGAACTACCAATAGGAGCAGGGGATGTCAAGAAAATGACATGCTTGCTTTTGAATTATACGTGAAATCCTCAGCAATCAGACCCATATTATTCATCCCTTTTCCACAAACTGTTGATGACGACGACTCCCTTTCTGGATTACCAAATTGATTTAGTGATTTTGATTACACTATCATTTTCATGTTTGTGTTCCAAAACAGTTTCAAAGATTCTTCTTCAGGCTTTAGATTCTTTTACTGAAAAAACAAGCACTTCTCTCTCTCCTTTCTCCACGTAAAAACCTTCTCCATAAGTCACAAGCAGTGAACAAGAACCCAAGTAGTAATTTTCTACAAGAAGCTATAAGTATATTAAGAGGAAGATAATTGGGATTAGAGAAAGGGGAGCGGCTAAATGGGACCCTTGGATGTATATTATTGATCACCCACTCTAGCTCATCTAGGGTTAGTCTCTTCATCGAAAAGTCATCAAATTTTAAAAGGTCCTCTTTTTCTTTTTCAAAATGCTATCCCATACAGAAACAATAAATATTTCTTTCCTGCAGCATATCAAAACCTTCTAGTTTCATGTCAATACCCATAAATACTAATTAGAAAAATCTCCCTTACGTTTTTCACTTGAGTCTCAGGCTCTCAGCAGATAGTATAACTCTTTATATTCAAAAATTTACGTATTATATCATTTTGCACTGTGTTTGAGAGTGACGCAAGTGAAAATTTTGCTAGAGAGGTAAATGGTTGTTTTCACCGGCTGTGCATGGAGGCATCTGATACCTGTTGAGTGACTATTATTACTTCGGCTAAAGGACCAAGTTGCTGTGTCTTAATTCAAAGTGACAGAGGATATAGTACTGAGGGAGAATCAGATACAACGTTTGTCCTTTGGTTTACACCACTACTAATTAAGTTTTGTGACAAAATTGAATCATACTCGGATAATCACACCTTTTACTCCCCAATCCAAATTGAATATAGTTATTTCTATTTTATATTAAACAGGTGCAGGATAAACCGATGAAGTTATAATTTTTATTTATATAATTTGGGAACTAAAGAAAATTATCCAATTATTGAGTTAGAATGAGGAGAAGTGTATGGGTGCATAAAATTCTACAATGTTTGAATTAGAGGGATACGGCCACTTTCTAAAAAGCTGCGCCCTTGACAAACCTTCCCTTACATGTCAGAGCAACTCTGCAATCTGCTGCTACAAACGCTAATTGCATAGGCTATGATATAAGAACAAGGCCATAATACATTAAATATAAACAACAACTTCATGGATCGCAACATAATTGGCTGTACATAATATAGCATTAATATCTTGGGTCACTAGGAAGGTTTCCAGGAGAATATAATCTAGAGTAGGTGAACTATAATGCACTTCAAGAGGCTGGAAATTCAGAAGAATGGGTTAATTAGTAGAATAAACGGCTTTGCCTAGAAGAATTTTGAAGCAGCAAAATGTTGGAAACTGTTGTAACATATTACTGAGGTGGCATGACAGAGCAGAGCTCAATAGACCCATAATCAAGAAGCTCCTCAATCATTTGGTCTATATGATCCTCTTCAAGAGGCTTGAATGGCTCACCACTTTCCACCTTCACCTTCTTCACACCCCACTTTGCCTCTGATTCTTCAGCCTCCTCCTTTGCTTTCTTCTCTCCCAACATTGTAATATTGGTTCCTCTGCTTTTCAAAGAGGACGAGTTGCTTGTGCTCGTGGACACCACATTTGGAGAAGAAGTTGCTCGCACAGGTTCGGGTACCGTGGGTCTGGTCATTTGAAGCGAAGCCATATAACATCTATGAAGTTTAGCAGTGAGGGTTGCAGAGAGTAGCTTAGAAGATGGTGATTGAGACGCATTGGGGTTGTAAGGGAAATTGGTTCTTGCTCTTGGACCACACATCAGCCTCGCTGCTTCATCGTAAGCTCTGGCTGCATCTTCTGCAGTTTCAAATGTACCAAGCCATATCCTCGTCTTCCTGCACAACACACATACTTGTTATTTAGCATGATATGCACTGAAACATGTGAGACAGAGACGCATATGAAACGTGCATGGACGTGAAAACTAAAGTGAGCTTACAATAGAGGGTGTCGGATTTCAGAGACCCATGATCCCCAATGCCTTTGTCGGACGCCTCGATATCTCTGTTGTGGTCTGGCCATGCTAGGGAAAAAATGGAAACGTGTTTTTGTTCGCAAAGTGTTTGTGTAAATGTTTGAGTGTGTGTTTTTGTTCCAACACCAGAAGGAAGAGGAGAGGAGGGTTTTTGTAGTTGAATTCCTTCACGGTCACACGCACCTTTTTTTTTTTTTTCCCTTACCATTCTGGCACCCAATTATGCAGGGTGGGACCAACATGGATTTTGATTTTTGAGCTCTCACCTTGTTTTTTCTTTTCTTTTTTTAACCGGCAAATGGGTGTATTGTAATTTGAAACTCATGATTATTGAATAAGTGGTATTTGTATTTCCCAATCTCCAACTAACATATCAATTTGCAGGCAAGTTGATAAATCACATGTCTCTCCGTCTCTGATTAAGATATAAATCGGAAACAGCATCGCCCTGTTATCTCTATTCTCTAAGGTCGCAATCTTATAGATTCTTCTCATGTGACTACGCGTGTAGGGGGCTATTGTAGATAATGACTAGTTTGTATTAGTCCCTGTGTTGTGAAGTTTGAACTTTGAACTGCGTTATCTTTTAAATATATACATATCCTTCTCAAAGCACCTATTGCGTTACCAGTTGCAGCCAAAGAATGGAAAACCTATAATTGAAGTTTCTGCATCATCTTGTCTGTTTATATGAGAGTTAAAGACCAAGATGAGGATCAAAGTGTGCAACTTGCTGATGGGATCAGTTAAATTAAGGCAACAGTTTGCCATTACTGTTGCCGAAATATAGTACATTATATGGTCTATGTAATTATGTAAAATATTATGATTTGGTCAAACTCAAGCTGAGACGCATCAATTAAAGACTAAATATTCTTGAACCGTAATAATTATAGCCTAACAGATCAAATCATGTCCGGTATTATTAGCCCAACTTGATGCCTGCTGTGACGTGAGCTGCAACAGAGCCTCCTTTTCTCAATTCTTTTACGTCCTCATCAAAAATTTACAAGTGCAAGTTTTTTAAACAAGATATATAGCTGTGCGCTCTTAAAGAAATCCTTCAGTCGCTGGCAAATTGTTGAGAAAGAATAGGTATATGATCAGCAAGTGACGTCAAGTTGAGACTATCCTCTGTTTGTATTATATTCAAATATTCAAATGTTAATAACAAACCCTTGTTACTTGTTTCTTAATGCTGCAAATTAAGAAGCATGCTTCTTTGAGGAATTACAGACATGACCACTGTAATATGTGGAACAATTATCAACTGTGATCTGTGTCCCCCACGGACCTAACTTCTGATGGCAAAATACCTTCTCATTTGAATAAAGCAATGATGGGGTCAGATGGTGAAGTCATGCCTGCCACGTGTCACCAATATAATCAGATGATGACCAATATTTTTGCTGTTCATTTTCTTGGTGAACGATATCACTTTTACGGCAGAATATATTATAACTGTTGGGACTTTTAGGAGGAGGAAAAAGAGTATGTTTTTAGCTCACGTTGCTGTTGGATTGCCTAACTTACCCCAAAGAAAGAATCAAAGGTAAAATGTTTTACTTTTTGTTTCTTTGTTGAGTATCTGAAACAAAAGAGCACAGTGATAAATGAGAGAAGAAAATATAATAGGAGACAAGAGAACAAGCAGCATGTATGTCAAGGATTGATAAATTTTTGGAGCTTTACCGATATCCCTATCTATGTCTCTCTCAAGCCTCGCTCTCTGTATCTTCTTTATTTTTATTTTTATTAATTTTAATATTTTTTTCCTTAAAAAAATCCGCTGGACGGGCTTACAGCTAATATCAAACTGATATGCAGAAAAGGTCAAGAAGGTAAGATGCATATGAATTGGTTGGGACCCACGAATGCATACGCGTGAAATGGGTCCACACTCCAAAAACATAACATGGGGGTGATCAAAACATTATAACCTAGGCTCCCAAACCTTGCACGGCTTGTTGCCCTTGAGTCCGTGAAGATCCATTGAATTCGTGAGCCAATGAGACCTATATATATGACTTCACGAGAAGCTGGCTGGTGTCTTTTTCTTTGTGTTGAGTCCTACCTTAAACGCCCATATGCATGCACATGTAATATTCGCGACTTTCCCTTGTCTCTGTTTGTCTGGTTTATTTTCTAAGATAACCATACTAACCTTTGCCTATAGACTATAACACGCATCAATGGATGACGAAGCAGCTGGAGATGATGAAATTCACCGATTGACCAAGGCCAATACTTTGGCCTAATTTCTCATTCGCTGAGGGTTTTTTTGGGTGACGGACCGTGTCTGGAAATTGATCATATATAGACGCGGTTTCGTTACAGAGCAAGTAAAATAATTAAAAAAAAACAACCAAACAAACGAGGAGTGATTCAAGGTGACGTGACAATGATATGTAGTTCTTCACATGGGATGTGTTTTTTTAAAAATATTTATACCACTCATATCCACCAACTTCTCTTTCTGACTGAACGTCGTGATGAACAAGATATATGCAATTTCCATCCCCCATGTGCACGTTCCTATTTTGTCTCCGCCAGTAACATGTATTTGCAAATCTACACGTATTTATGCTTCTGATAGCAATTAAATGTAACCACAAAGAGAAGTCCATGGACACTTACAATGTGTATCCTATATTACTATATGCCTGTTTGGATTAGCAGTGTAAACTGTATGTTATATGAGGTAAGTTAGTAAGATGAGTTTTGTCTCGATTTACGTGAATGTGTTTTCCCCTGCTAATTCAAAAAGCCCTATATCTCTATCTATGGTTTAACATTGAAGCAGATGCTCTTTTTATCCTTTTTTCTCATTATTTTTTATCAACCCATTTGGGCTGTTAATTGAAAAAATAAGAGAAAAACTAAAATAGTATTGTAACCTTTTAAATTAATTTAACGGACATGGTTTAAAGATTATGAGAGAAACTTAACCCGCTGAATTCAAAAGCTCTTGTTTTACTACTGTTGCTTTTAAAGGAGCACAGGAATATGTAACTGTCTTGCCGCTGTAGCATGAAAGAAAATAAGGTCGATGAATGTGGCAGAGAAGAGAGTCAGAGAAGAGAGTTTGTCCCATTGAAGTTAGTCAAGGGGAAGCACGTGCTGGGCGTACTGTGTGATCTAAGTAATAACTACCAAGACCAAGTAAACAAGCCACAGCCACAAATCGCCATTAAAGAAATAAAAGGACTTGTGCATTTTGTTGTGTTGCTAGAATAGCACTGAGAAGTTAAGGGATGGAAGGAAGATTAAGTACTAGCTTGCTTTATCTTAAGAAGGAATTAAATGAACAAGACATTTAATTGTCAATGGAAGGGTCCATTCAATTGTTGTCGCGACTAGAATTTCAAGTACTAATAAATACAGAAACGATCAAGTGGGTAATGCAGAGCATGGGAGATGACAGCTAGAGCTAGTGAATGGCTTTAAATAACGGAGTAATAAATTCAAAATTAGGAGGGATTGCGATGATCAAGGAAGGAAACGCCAGAAACCAAGACAAGACCGAAAGCCTATTGCCCCATGTGAATTCATTTCTAAGCAAGATCCAAGCTTCCTCTTCACCAGTTTTCAGAGTGGACGTAACAACCTAAATCTCCGCTAACAAAACCGCGTTGCATTCAATTAAAATCTTACTGTTTTGTTTCTATCTTGGCAAATTCAATTTCGTTCTTCTTCTCAGATACAATGGAGTTTCCTATTTTTGAGATTTAAAGTGAAAGAAGTTTCTTATTTCTTGAGATTCAAGCCTTGTCATTACTCTAAATTGAGCTTTGGAGAAAGAGACAACAACCTTGTCATTAACAGTAACGCCTTAGCAATAGCTTCTCTCCCTTACCTTCCCTTCATCTACCCCTAAATCATCATTAGATACAGATCTAATGGACTATATTTAATATTTATAAAAATATTATTATAAAATCCTTGTCAAATAGAGCTTTTTCTTTCAATCATCTTTCAATTGTTATTTGTTAATAAGACATACAAGGATAGCTACTTACTACTGATCGTGAGATATTGATTTCTTGTTGGGCCTTTCAATAAGCACCTCACCATACATTCAAGCATGTTCAAGGCATAAAAAAAAAAAAAAAAAAGCATGTAATGCAAACAAGGAGCCCACTCATGGTACTTGGCTTACTATGTCACACTATTATTGGGCCTTTAAAATAAGCCCAGCTTATAAGGATCTCGTTTGAGCCCAGTGTTGAGCCAGAGTGGAAATATTTCTCAATTCTGTTTTGAAGGCCCAAAATATAAGTCAGACGAAAAGCCCAAAATCTATGGCCTGGTGGTTAAAATTAATTATAAAAAAAAAACTGAAGTTGTTATTGTTTTTTTTTTTATAAATATAAAACTGAAGTTGTTAATAATAGAGGAGAGGGTTACCCTCATTTTCGTCAAGAGGTAGGACACTTTCGATAAAAGGGAGGGAGTTTTTTTGGTCCAATTTTGAGTGAAGCAGGTCGGTTAAGGTGGAGGTAAAACCGAAGTGGGTGTTACGGCCTCGTTTGGATCAAAGAAAAGATGGGAATGAAAAAGAATGGAATGGAATGGAAAATATTTTGCCTCAATGTGTTTGGTTTTTGGAAAGAAAATAGGTTGATAGGAAAATTTTTGTTTGGTTGGAAGAAAATAAAGTAGGAAAATGAGCCAAAATACCATTTTACCCCTTTTTTTAATTTTTTTTTTATCACACAAAACCAACCACGCACAGTACACACGCCTTTGGATTTTGACGTAGGTGGCTCGGATGTCTTGACCTTGGGACGATAGGAGGATCTGCGCTTCATTGGATGAGGCTTGTCGGAAGGCTCTTGAGAAGATTTTCCCATTGTGAGTGACTATCAATCGAACAGAGGAAGAATCGTGGAAATGGGTGTCGAAGATAATCTAGGAGGTTTAGTTGACTATGATGAGAGAATGAGATGAGGTGAAAGACAATGACAATATGACGATTTTGACGAAGAAGGCAAAATTTAAAGAAGACAATATGACGATTTTGACGAAGAAGGCAGAAGAAAATGACGAGAGGGAAGCCTCGACGACTTGCAGCGAGGAAATGAACTTGTGGGTGTGTGATTCTGGGAAATGTTTTATAAATGAGAATTGAAGACGAGAGGTTTTATGGGAATTCTCGAGAATGCTCATGGCATTCTGGAGAATGGCCATGGCATTCTCCGAAGGCATTCGGAGAATTCCATGGGAATTCTCAAGAATTCCCATGGCATTCTGGAGAATGCCCAGGGCATTCTCGAGAATGGCTCTAATTAAAAAAAAAAAAAAATCCTGAGGTCTTCAATTCTCGAGAGTTTAGTGACAATACCCGAGAATGCGTAATGTATAAGAATATTGGAGAATCAAGATAAGAAAAAATGGTTTCCTTAAATTCTCGAGAATTCCATATGATTCTCGAGAATGCGAGACTTGGCTCACTTTCACTCTCGACAATTCTCGTAGTTCTTCGCTTCAAGATCATACAATTATGGCTGGGTCCTTTAAAGCTGATCAACGAAGAGGAAATAAAATAAATAAGGTAATAATAATAATAATAACAACAACAACTAATTTTCGCCTAAGATTTTTGTCTTCTCCTTCCTTCTTCTTCATCGCCATCTCTCTCACACTCTCTCTCTCTCTTAGCCCCTTCGATCTCACGATAGAGATCGTACCCTCATCAATATCATAATCGAAATCTTCATCTTGTAGGGATAAATGGAAGGTCGCGGTCTCATCCAGAAGATATGGATCACTTTGTTCAATAAAAGAAACAAAGAAAAAGAAAGTAAGAAGTGATCGAGCAAGAGAAGCAGAGACGATGACGACGCTAAAAAGGGTAAGTTGGTCTTCTTCCTCGGTCGGAAAATGGGTACCCACCAATTTTGGTGGGAACCGATTTTCCCATGTATAAGGGAAAATGCCCCGCCGGAAAATATTTTCCCCAAAAATGCGAACCAAACATCGGCGCCGACGGAAAATGCCTATTTTCCATTTCCTTCCCTAATTTTCTTTGAACCAAAGCGGCCTTAGACTGTGATCCTGAAATTTTTATATATAAAAAAAAAATAGAGGAGAGGGTTTACTGCGGCCGAAGGGATCAATGATCCGAAGAAGCATGAAGTGATGGTGTTTTGGGGATTTGTTAACTACTGATATGAGTGAGGTGTGTTAATTTGATTGCAGCCATCGCACAAGACCTTCAAAGTGAAGAAGAAGATGAGGCAGAACAGGCCTATCCCCGGATCCGTATGAGAACCGATAATACCACCAGGTTCGTCCCTCTTTCTTTATCCTCTCTCTCATTTTTGTTCCCTAATTCCTGTATCTTTTTGTTCCAGGTACAACGCCAAGCGCCGAACCAAGCTTGGATTTCGAGCTGTTTCCCTCTATTTTCGTTACAATGTTTTCTGAGCTCTCATGTTTTTAGATTTAAGAACCCATTTGTAAGCAACTCATTGTACTACATTAATGGGCCTTTTATAAATTCGAGTAAGTTTGATGATTATTATTCTCATAAGAACACTATGCATTCAGAAAGGGAGAAAGAATAATTGAGGAGATGATCTGCGGCCTAGGGAGACGCTCGAATATGTGGCAGCAAGATGGAATCTTCATTATAACAACAGCTTACGAATCAATTGTTAGGACGCATTAATTCTGTTTCAAGTCGACGTTGGGCGTTTTATTAGTGGAGGAGAAAAGGGACATCGTGATGGCTTCAATTTAAAAAAAAATAAAAAGTGGTGTTCAAAGGTTTTAATTAATTTTTTTTAGTGCCATCTTGTACTAAGATCTTTTTATTCAAATTTTATAACTTCGCTTATTCATTTTTCTAATTGGAATTATTAGAATCTTCGTACCCTTCCTTCCATTGGCCTTCAACTTCGACCAAATAAGCGGTTAAAAAAAAGGAGCTCTATATAGTGGACGGGGCACAAATTCTTATAAGTGGGCCTGTATATATGCTGGAAAGCAATGGCCCGTGATGTTGAGAATTACCTTTGTCACGAGGGACTGATGTGTAAGTTTGCAACCCACCTTTTTTAAAAATTATAATCCATTTATGACGCAGAAAAGCATCTACAACATAACGTATAACATGTATCATTAACCAACTACACCTCTTGATACAAAAAAAGTTTCATACCATATTATGGGTCAGCTTAGTGAAACAGTTCGCTCAATTATTTTAATCCATAAGAATATGATTAATTAAAACTTGACAGTTTTTTTATAATTAAAATCTAACATCAACTATAATGTCGCTAAAAGTTGAGAATGATAACAACCCCAAATTAAAAATATTAACAGCTTCAATACAATCCGATAGTATAAACAACATTTTTGAATCTTTTATTGCAACATATTTGAACCTTGGTGACCGCAATGATTTTTCTATTGTTAGAGAAGTGTCGTGAGTTTATATATGAATCTGTATATCTATAATCTATCGTTGTCACTAATAGTGCTTCCACAACCGCTTCTTCCTAACTTCAGAAGTAAAACATCCATCTCGAAAGTGACTAATTCCAGTTGATGTTATGGGTTTACCCGTCCTACAATATTCTTATTAAAGTAAAATTAACATTTTGTTATCATTATCCCCGCAATCCACCTTTTATTTCCACCTTATCCCACGCAAGACTTTTTGATCGTATTGCCACGTAAAATTCAAAATATTCCAATGTGAAAATTATTTATTAAGATGCTAACTCAATATTAATAAAACGATAAGCCTGGTGGGGAGCGAAAACGCGAAGCTAATAATCTAAGAATTGAGTCAATTAAAATGACTTGCGGAAGTGATGAAGGGGCGTTGTACAACGCAGACTTTTGTATAATTTAGAGTTCAGCTGGTTTTCATTCTTTCGACCATGGATTTAGCAGAGTTGGCGTGACATCAGAAGTGAGCAATTAATAAAGTGAAAAAAATGCCACATGGCTGGAACCTACAAGACATTACCAGCCTGAGATAACCAAACCCCTCACTGTTCCCACTACCCCTCCTTCAATTTTCATGTCTTCTCAACATTTCTCATAAATCTCCTCAGCTGCTTCGTGCTCTTCGCCCCTTCTTCTCTCTCGCCTTGATCTCATCGTCCTATCTCACAACCCACACGCATACCAATTTCGGTCTGTGTAACTTATTAAACTCTGTTATTAGATCCTTTTTTTTTTTTTTTTTTTTTTTTTTTTTCGTTTTCGTTTTCTACTTTGCCAGTTTAGATCGCTGTAGCTTAACTATCTCATTCATTTACTTTTCTTCTTCTTATGCTTCCTTTTGCCTGATACTTTCTAATTCACAGACAATGGCTTCGGCAATGCTTTCTATCACTTCGCCCTCAACCTCCGCTTCACTGTCGATGCATGACTCCCACAAGGTATCCCTACTTCATTCTGTAAATGTTCAATCCGATCCCCCCCCCCCCCCCCAACCCGGCTTTACTCTGCTTGCTAGAAATGCTCCAAAAGCCTGATTTTTTCTTTCTGCTTTCATGTTATATGTCTTGCACCCAATGGTTATAAAATTTCACTGTATAATTCTGTTTATAGTTTGACACTTCATATTAATTCTCCCTGTCATGATTTTTCTCCTCGCAATTTCGATAGGGAAAACGGAACTTTGGAGGTAATAGTCTGAGATTTAGCAAGGAAAAAGGCAACCCCTTCTCATCTGTCAGGGTATAGTATAAGGAACTAAAGTTTTTACTTCTGTTCTTATCAATTTATTACGCCTGCTGTACCTGTTTTTCATTCTTTGATCATTTTTCTGCTTCCTGATCTAATTTATGTCAATTCCGGTTCAGTCTTCTGGCAGGATATATATGACTCTTGCCGTTAATGTTTCTCGATTTGAAGGCATTCCAATGGCTCCTCCTGATCCAATTCTTGGAGTTTCTGAAGCATTTAGGGCAGACACGAATGAAGTCAAGCTCAATCTCGGAGTTGGGGCCTATAGAACTGAAGATCTACAGCCTTATGTTCTTAATGTTGTCAGGAAGGTAAGTGTTCCGTTTTTGACGTATGAGCAGTAGGCATCTCCTTTTTTTTAACATTACCATTTCACTTCTCATTTATTTGTTCCCGATTTTACTTATTGCTGAATATTACGAAACATGGATTTAAATAGGACTTTTTCTTTTTTTTAAAAAAAAAATTTCTAGGCAGAGAATCTTATGCTGGAACGAGGAGAAAACAAAGAGGTATTTAGCTTTACATTATTAGCCTTTCTTTGTGGTCTGAAACTATTGTTGTTTGGATTATTGACCACAATTTTTATTTGCAGTACCTGCCCATTGAGGGTTTAGCTGCATTTAATAAGGCAACTGTAGAGTTGTTACTTGGAGCGGACAACCCTGTAATCAAACAACAAAGAGTATGCAATGGATTCAGAAAATATAAATGTCTTCATGATATTTTATTTATTGGGTATAATTTATAAGTAGCAAATAATCACCTTAGCTTTTATTTTTATTCCACAAATTCACCCAGGTTGCAACTGTCCAAGGCCTTTCTGGAACTGGTTCTCTGCGATTAGCTGCAGCTCTCATAGAACGATACTTTCCTGGAGCAAAAGTTCTGATATCTTCTCCGACATGGGGTGAGTATATATCCCTTCCTCTGTTCAACATCGTTGCAACATTTGTTTTCAAGAATTATAATTCATGGATAACAATATGTTCTCTTGCAGGTAATCACAAGAATATTTTCAATGATGCTAGAGTTCCATGGTCTGAGTATAGATATTATGATCCCAAGACTGTTGGTTTGGATTTTGAGGGGATGATTGAAGATATTAAGGTAATGTCCTGATGCAGATTCTACTTTGTATGAACTAATAATAGTTTTGTTGGCAGAAAAAACTAATAACCGTTTTTATTAAGCTATCTCGGATGGGAAATTGATGCTTAGGGAAGTTTAATTTAATTCTTCTCTCTCTCTATCTCTCTCAAAATAGATATTAAGGTTACCTCCTGATGCAGAGTGCACTTTATATGCCTATAACTTTTTTCATTAAATTATCTTGGGCAAGAAATTATTCCATTGATGGTTTATTGAATTCTCCTTTTCTCTTTAGTTTAATCTTGGATCTTGACAACATTTACTGTTGTTGTGCCATATTAGTGTAATAATTGTATGCATTCATTTCATGATTTAGTGTCAGCAGCTTGGGCATTCTGTTGCTCAAGCCATCATAGAAATTGTGACACATGCATATTCATTATTTTATAAAGGTTGATTCAATTCAAGGGGGTAGAATCCACCTTATTGACTGATTTCTATTTTTATAGGCTGCTCCTGAAGGATCTTTTGTCTTACTTCATGGATGTGCTCATAACCCTACTGGCATTGATCCAACACCTGAACAGTGGGAAAAAATAGCTGATGTTATTCAGCAAAAGAACCACATTCCATTTTTTGACGTAGCTTACCAGGTACTGATGTTTTAGAGAATATAAACCATTTTAAGTGTATTTCTGGAAACTGGAAAGCATGTATATGATGCCTTCATCATATGTGAAATGATGAAATTATACAGATTTGTTTCAATAATAAAGATAAATTTTAACAGCCTGGTATTGTTGAAGCCCTGACATACTTGTTGATATCAAAGCTCCATTCAATTTTAGGGGTTTGCTAGTGGAAGCCTTGATGAAGATGCAGCTTCTGTGAGATTGTTTGTAGCACGTGGCATGGAAGTTCTTGTTGCTCAGTCATACAGTAAGAATCTGGGTCTTTATGCTGAAAGGATTGGAGCAATGAACGTTGTTTCCTCATCTCCAGAAGCTGCCGCAAGGTATAAGAAATTTAAAGTCCTTGCTTGCTCAAATCTGATGTTGTCCTTCTATGGACTGTGTGCCCCCGAGGACAGGGAATATACAAAAACTACCTCTGCATGGATTTTTCGTTAATTCTGTTTAACTTCCTTTTCTGTAAAAGTGTGGAGCAAGAAGATCTTTCTACTAATGGTTATTGGTAGTATGAATTAATTGGAATCTATAATATTGTAATACAAGTAGTGTGGAGTAAGAAGATCTTTCTACTAATGGTTATTGGTAGTATGAATTAATTGGAATCTATAATATTGTAATACAAGTAAGTCCAGTGGGCTTTCCAGTTTTTAGTAATTGCTGCTGGTAGGTATTTATACATGACTGGATTTTCTACTTTTCCTCCTGAATTTTCGTTGAGCTCTTCTGATATACGGAAACATCTTTCCTGCTTAACTCTGTCAATATAAAAAATGCTCAAATGTTGCAACAAGACAGAAGATGCCTACTTTGTTTTGAGGAATATATGCCTGACTGGTCCTGTCTTGGCCAACAATCTGCTAACTAGGTTATATATTTCAGGGTAAAAAGTCAACTGAAAAGGCTTGCCCGACCAATGTACTCTAATCCCCCTGTTCATGGAGCTAGGATTGTCGCCAATGTTGTTGGAGACCCAGCTCTCTTCAGTGAATGGAAAGCCGAGATGGAAATGATGGCTGGAAGGATCAAGAATGTGAGACAAAAGCTATTTGATAGCATTTCTTCAAAGGACAAGAGTGGAAAGGATTGGTCATTTATCCTTAAGCAAATAGGCATGTTCTCGTACACAGGCTTGAACAAAAACCAGGTAATACTTATCGTACATGTACACATTATCTCGTGTCCTCCTTGTATTTTTTTTGTTCTGGTTGGTACTTACTTTTGACAGCCCATGCTATTTTGCTAACTCGTGACTTCTCTGACGATGTTCCCCGATTCTGAACTCAAATAGCATATTGACATGTATATAGTCTGGATTCTTGAACGACCCCTCTATTATTAACTCCCTGCATTTTACCCTTACAATTTCCTTCCATAGTTGTGAAACCTTAAACTATGAATCTTATAACACGTGTATCTATTATTTGTTTCTGCTGCATTACAATTTTGACTGTGCTGTCCCAGATTTATAATGCATGTTTTACTTCTGTCTGATCAGAGTGATAACATGACAAATAATTGGCATGTGTACATGACAAAGGATGGAAGGATTTCCTTGGCGGGATTGTCTTTGGCCAAATGTGAATACCTTGCAGATGCTATTATTGATTCCTTCCACAATGTCAGCTGAAACTCGGTGAAATTTGCCCTAGAGCCTCACTTTAATTTTGTCTCCCTTTGACGAGTAACACATCCAGGCATGTGTTTTAGGCATACATGAAAATAATACAAATATGTATTGCCAGATTGGCTACATTGGTGTACCTGAAACTGAAAGTTCCATTGGAAATTTTGTAACCTCAAACTTGAAGCGAGTTGAATCAAAAGTACTTATGCATGATGATTTGTTCGTGCGATTAAGGATTAAACAAGCCCCCCTCCTTTCTTTTAAAAGAATAATTCACTTGCAAGTTTCAATGAAATCTTGTCGCAAACAATTATAGTACTTGGGACATGTTTGGTAAAAAGGAAATGAGTCTTTTTTTTTTTTTTTTATAACGGAAATGAGTCTTGAGAAATGGAGAAAGAGTGAATTTTTTTAGAATGTTTGATGATCCACAATAGCTCTTCCATTAATAAATCCACTTCCATCAAATGCGAGGAGGGGCTTTCTATCAAAATAATTAAGAAAATGGGTCTAGTAGGAAATAAGGTGGGAATTCTTTGGAGCTTGAAGCAGAATGTAATTTGTCAAACCGGAAAAAGAATTCTGAATGGTTCAATTCAATGTTCCCTGGTATCAAATTTTCCTCTTTATGTACTGTTGTTCGCTGAAGCTACTTTACATGCCGCATCATCATAAGCATTTCCATGCTCGTGGAACCTGTAATTGGGCCTACTACAGAAGAAGCAATGGGGTTGCCAAATACGTGAGTGATCATCTGAATATATAAACCTAAACCAGTGGTCAGCATCATGAGTTAATAGTTGACTATAATTATGTTGAAGAAGGAGGCTGTGACGCTTGTGGAACTCTAAGTGTTCCTCCAAGCTCTGAAGGAACAAGAGGGATGAGAGAGTGCAGAACATCTGTAATCAACGGACGGAAACTCGGTTCCGGTTGCACGCACAGCACCGCCATGGCAGCAACCTACAACATCAGTGCATGTAAGCATTTTAAGTGTCCACTGAATCAATAACAAAGTTTTGTGAATTCCTAGATTTATTAGGAACCTGATATAAATATTTGAGATCCATTGTATTCTTGATCATGGGATCCACAATGTTGAGAAGATTGGATCTGTCGCTGACCAGTGGCACCGCCTGCAATCATCATCAATGCGCCTGTTATTTCCAGATGCAACCTAATGGCTCTTCGTCTTCTAAAGCCATCAAAAGCAAAATTTCTTACCCATGTGACTATAGACTGGCACTGTGTAGCTGTTAGCTTTTCCACTGGCTTCCTCCCAAACACAAGTTCTAGAAGCACAACTCCGAATGCATACACATCGCTTTTATCAGTTAATTTACCTGTAAATATTTTAAATCTTCAATCTCTTCGGTTCCACTAATAAATAAATGAAGATACGCACTATACACATCTCATCATTAAATGCACTGTAATCTTGTTTATATCTCTAACCCATTTCTCCTTATTCCTTAGTTGAGATGAGGTTTCATTTTAATTATTGAAAATTAGCAACTTGAGCAACTGGGCTCAAGAGATCTTAAAGTGGGAGTCATCACACCACGTTCAAATTTTAGTTATAAATGGCCTGCCTTCTATCAGATGGGGAAGACAGGCACCAGAGAAGCACGCGGATAATAAGCTTGGAGCCTCATGACATGATTAAAGTCCTCAATCTCATGCGCCCAAAAGAAACAATATATTGGATCTGGTTTGCTGGTAGCTCAGCAAATATAAGTGAAGCTCACAGCAAAGTGTCAGAACAATGTATATGGCCAGATAAGGATCACAAAGTTTGATTGGCTTACCATCTAATATATACTCAGGAGCTACATATCCCAATGTGCCTGAGATTTTTATGTCATTCTTGTCTTGGGACCCATCAGCTATGGCAAATCCGAAATCACACAGCTGAATCCACCAATAAGTTCATAAGCTCACCCACAAACAAGCTTTGGTGAATGCAATTAAGTACTAGAAGTATGTCAAAGGAAAAGGGAATAAAAAAGGACGCTAAGTTGAACAAGATGTTACCTTGGCATTGAAATTTGCGTCTAAAAGAATATTAGATGATTTCAGATCTCTATGGATCACTGGGGGGTTACAGATTTCATGCAGATACTCTAATCCTCTGGTTCACAGCAAACGTAACTCAATATGTTAATACAAGCATCAAGCACAAGAACTGTCCAAGTTTGATTAATGAAGCTTACCTTGCTATGTCAAGAGCAATCTTCATCCTCATGTGCCAAGTCAACGCCGATCCATTAGAGGGTCCTTTGAAATTAATAATTAACAATATCCGGAAAATAAAATTGGTGTCAATAAATAACCTCATGATCTTCAATATTGTTGGTAAATAAGGCAACATAGATAAATTGTTTTACCGTGTAATTGAGTCTCCAATGATCCATTTTGCATCAATTCATAGACAATAAACCCCGTTTCACCATTGCTGCTACAACCCAGCAAAGAGATTATATTTGGATGCTGAATTTTACTTAACATGTCCACCTCGTTCTGCAATTTAGTGTAATCACCTAACTGAATTTAAAAACATAGAAGCAACATGAATTAGTTGCAGATATTACCTGAAACTCTCTCTGCGCGTCCTGACTTTCACAGTTCAATTTCTTGACGGCAACATCCAAGTTATGATGCAATCGAGCCTTGTAAACGCATCCAAATCCACCCTCTCCCAAGATATTAGTTTCCAGAAAATTGCTCGTCGCCTTTTGTATTGTCTTATAATCAAATATCGAAATAGACCCCTTCTTATCATCCATCTTGAATGAACTAAATTTTCTCAAAGATGAGGTTCTCGCAAGCCCTTTCTCCACATCTTGGACACCAACACAAGTAAAGGAAAAACAATAAAATCTCAGAAAACAATGTTGAAGCAATGAAGTTGCTTTACTTATAAAATTGCGGGGCATAACAGAGGTAGAGTAATGAAATACCTAAGCTTTGGACATTTTTCCTGTTGAATTTGGACAGACATTTCTTGTAACAAATGCAGAAGCATAAGAAAGACAAAATGACTGCACCAAGTGCAGTTCCGGCTACGATGAGAGCTATTACCACTTTCATGTCTAAATCTGTTGGTTTCCATTCATTCTCCACCTGAACATCTGATTAGCATGGAAAGGTTTTAAGTGTTTCAAGGCGTAATAAAGTGAGAGATCATAGGCAAAAATGAATACGGTCCAAATCAGAGGGGGAGGGGGGTAAAAAAATATAAATGCCGGTGGCAAGTTTTGAAATTCAAATTTGATATAACGCATATGGGCTGAGACAGGTAGGAGATAGAGATAGCAACAAAAACCCAAAGAGAAAGGTACCTGGAGAAAATGGCGCCATTGATGCTGGGGACACAAGTGGGACTGTGGGTGACAAAAGTGGGGTTTCAGCCGCAGCACAAACCCAAATGGAACCTTGAAGAAAAGGAAGCAACAAAAGAAGCTTCATTTTCACCGTGTCTTCAGTACAAAGTCTCAACCTTTTTTCATAAACTTTAGAATCTGTGATCGCAGTGTTTTCTAAAGTCTAAACTGTCTTTCTCATTGGTTCTGTGTGTTTGCAGAAGCACAGAATTGTGGAGAGAGGAGAGTGATATATGTTAAGATTGGGGTGAGCGCGCCAAAACCATGTGGACTTGTGCGTTGGTGCACCATCCACGCACTCATATAATTTCTTCTCTCCTTTTTATACATCTCATCATGCTTCTTAAAATAGTAAATACCGCAATTTTCTATGAATTTTATATGACTATTGGCTATGCAAAAACTGATATACGCGGGGAACGACGGAGTTTCTGAATTATACTTTTGACTTCCTTTCAAGTTTCAATCAACTCTGACGCGTCTTTTTCGTATAGTAATCATTTTGTGGCATTACTATACGCGGTTGTATTAAACACAATGAAAACAACAAATGAAATTACGCTAGAGTCAACTTTAAAATGTGCAGAAGTGGCAATTTAGATTCTTTAAGGAGGCATATTAAAAAGATGAAAACAAAAGAAAAGAGGGAAAGAAACCACACATTTGTCGTGCTGTTACAGTGTGACATCAGTATAATTACCAGAAACTGGTATGAGAACAACAAGAATCAATGTGACAGATTATTCAATTAGGCAGACATAAACGACACAAATTAGAATACGTTGACCTTCATGCCCGGGCGATCCCAAATTTTGTCTTATATCGTTGGGCCTCAAGAAGTTTGCACAAGTTGAATTAAAAATAGACTGGGCACTTACCAACCTATGGGCCTGGCCAGTTGGGAGGCCCATATTGGTAACATATTGTCGGCGCTGATTGCCTTGAAGCCCACTAAAAGCCACAAATGTCTCTGTCAATTATTGCACTTAAATAAATGTCTATGATTAAACAGTAAAAATATTTTATCCCTCCGTCCGTAAAGTAAAGATGCATGCCAATTGATGTTTTATCCTAAGTTTTAAATTTTGGAAAAATGAATTAGAAATATGTAAAGTGAATTATGAATTATGTCATGAAAAAGTCTCTAAGTGAGGAAACATTGATCAAAAGGGCTTCTAAAAGGAAGGTTCTAGGGGAAAGGTTGGTGATAAAAGTTAAGCACAGATTTAGTGTAATAAATGAGATTGTAACAATTTTGTCCATATTAATGTATTATCTTCAGTTTCTAACTTATATTACTCTGACCCTATTTATAAATCTTTTTTAAAAAATCTAAAATGTGGTTTTATTTATAAAATTAGTTTCAGGGTAATAAATGAGATTTTGACAATTTTGTCCATACTAATTGTACCCATAAAGAAATAAGGGAAAATTACACTCGGGTCCCAAGGAACGAGAGATATTTACAATTAAGTCCCTTGAATTCATGAAATTACACACAAGTCCCGGACTTGTGCGTAATTATTTGTGGAAGCAAAATTACTTTTTTGCCCAAAGGAGAAATAGCCACGGACCTCATAATTGAAAAAATCCAGATTTACAACAAAAAATTTTATATTTACAACAACAAATTCTTATTTTAACAACAAGTTTTGAAAGCCTGGATTTTTTCAATTCTGAGGTCCAGAGGCCATTTGCAACAAAAAATTCTATATTTACAACGTACCCAATTCCTATTTTAACAACAACTTTTGAAAAGGTGGATTTTTTCAATTCGAGGTCGGAGGTCATTTGCAACAAAAAATTCTATATTTACAACAACGAATTCCTATTTTAACAACAACTTTTGAAAACATGAATTTTTTCAATTCCGAGGTCAGAGGCCATTTGCAACAAAAAATTCTATATTTACAACCAATTCCTATTTTAACAACAACTTTTGAAAACCTGAATTTTTTCAATTTCGAGGTCCGAGGCCATTTGCAACAAAAAATTCTATATTTACAACAAAATTCCTATTTTAACAACAACTTTTGAAAACCTGGATTTTTTCAATTCTGAGGTCCAGAGGCCATTTACAACAAAAAATTCTATATTTACAACAGACAATTCTTATTTTAACAACAACTTTTGAAAACTTGGATTTTTTAATTCTGAGGTCCTGAGGCTATTTCTCCTTTGGGCAAAAAAGTAATTTTGCTTCCACAAATAATTACGCACAAGTCCCTAGGGACTTCTGAGTAATTTCATGAATTCATGGGACCTAATTGTAAATATCTCTCGTTCCTTGGGGGACTGAGTGTAATTTTCCCAAGAAATAATTTATTTAATAGTTGGCTCCCAGCAACTAACGGCTCCCCTCTCCGCCCAATTTTTTTTTTTCATTTCCCATGCATCTCGTTCGAGTGACTCTTTCATGCCTCCATCATTACACCGCTTTGATTACTACTTCTTAGAATTTAATTGTCTTCTCAATGGCTTTTCCAATGGGTTATGATGGATTCAGTAGATGGTGGTGATTATGATATGCCGTCTTATTTGCCAAATAGGAGACGTGAAACAAGTGAACTGCAGTTTTGTTCTGTTGTCTGATTTGAATAGCGACCCCTTTCATCATGGTTTTGAAACCCGGATCGGACCAGCCGGTTTGGACCGAAACCGAGTGAACCGACAGGAAAACCGGTCCGAGTTAGGAACAAAATTGGAGTCACGAGTTGAACCGGTGGCAACTCGGTCAACTTGGCCTAAACCGGTCGAGTTGGTCGAGTCAGAGGCTTTAAAAAAAAATCAACTGAACGAGAGAAGGAGGAGAGAGTGCTGGCGGTGAGTTTCATATACTCCCACGGTGAGAAAAGAGTGAGTGGAGGCCAAAGGAGGAGCAGCGATGGGAGATCTGTGGAGGAAAGGAGAACGAGAAGGAGCCAAGCAGGGGAGAGAGAGAGATTTGAAGTGGTGAAGATGGTGGAAGAGATAGATCTGAAAGTTTGAACTGAAGAGCGTGTCGGCGTTCGTGTGAAAGAGATGAGACCCTGGCACTTGATATACCGACTGAGAAGTGAGAACAAATATTGAAAGAGCCAGACTATTACGTTGAGTTTCATATCCAGTAGACAATGCTTTTTTCTTTTTGCGTTGGGATAAAGAAGCACATGGGAAAGCTTATTACGTGGCAATATCCCATCCATGTAAAAACTGACCGAAGACATTGGTGAGTGAGAAAAGAAAAATCGAAAGAACCACTGGATATTTGGGGGAATCACTCATGGGTCACTTATTAATTGATATCTGGCACCCTACTTGCAGGAGGGAAGAGGTGACATTTTTTTTAAAAAAATTAAACATAAAAAATAGAGGATATGAGTTAAAAGGAAAAAGAAATTAATTTCTTACCGGTTTGACTCCGGTCTGACCCACTGACCCTTAATCCACTACCCTGACCGGTTCAGTGACCGGTCCGGTTTTAAGAACCTTGCCTTTCATTTAGTCATGAAGATTCACCTAAGAGTGAAGAGGGGCAAGTTCGACATATTGACTAGAACCAGCTACCAAAGGAGGAAGAAGTTCAGTCGATGATGACAGGCATGGCTGATGGTTCTTGCGAAACCATTTTGCTTAGGAAAGATGGTTGCGAAATCGACCTTAAAAAATATCCGGAAGAAGAATGTGATAAGGATAGCAATGAAGAGAAATAGCAAAAGTGATTCATAAGATCAATGTTAAAACTTTATTTTTCCTGATTTTATTAAGTGTACACCTATGTTAGTATTTTAATGAAGTTAATCATTGGCAAAATATTGCTTCTGACAATAGCATTACTGCTTATTGTCTCCTATCTTAAAGGTTGCTATTGTCTACAAGCACGTTATTATAAAATTTCTAGATTTGCTTTCTAACGTCCTTTACGCATGAGTTATGGTTTCTTTTTATAATATTACAAATATATGTTTTTTTCCTTTAATATTGAGATGTATCATACCTCTTTCCGAAGGTTGAAGTAATCTATAATGTAGTTTCACCTATATGTGTCCCTCTGTTCTATTCTTCCTCAAACTCCAGGTCTCTGTTTACACCATTGTTAGACAATAATTCATCTTCCACAGTTGTGTTCAGGTCTATTTCATCTTGATCACTGAAGGCAGTAGGATCATTTTTTACGTGGCAATCCAAGGATAGGTTTTCAATGCCACTTTTGGATGGAGCTTCAACCAAGTGTTGGCTGTGTGGCATGAGAACACCATTATCATTGTCATCATCGCAAACCACTTTTGTGTTCAAGTCTAGTTAGAAAGATCTCGTTTTCTCTGTTATGGCTTCATAGTAACAGAGCATGTTTGTATATCCAACACTGCTGCATCTTCCACCCGGGAACTTGGGTGAATGTTTAAATTCACATCCTCGTCCATTTCAGCTTCCGAGCATAGCAACAGGTTTAAGTCAAGCAACACCTACATTTGGTCTTTTTATGGAATAAAGTGTGAAATCTGGATTATTTCTCAAAACCACTCATTCATATTTCCTTTTGGTTTATCCCTTATAAACGTTATATGCTTGGGTGGATCTTTAAAAATTTCGTTACCCACAACTTTTTTTCTAGAATTTTTACATTCAGATGGCTCATCAATATGATTTTCATTGATAAGAGAGAGAGAGAGAGAGTATGGGTGTTGTCATGTTATCATATCGTTATTTTTTTTGTTTCCGTTAAATTGGATGGCTAAGTTAGAAAGAGAAAACAATGAGAGAGATTTGACAATAAATTTTAAAGAGAAAGAGATAAGAGAAAGTTGAAAAATACACATTCATAAATGTAGGAAAATTAGAAATTTACTCCATAATCATTGAGTTAATTATTCTCTTTGATATGTGAGATTTAGTTAAAAATGACTTGTAAATAAGACAAGAGTGGTAAGAGCTAAATAAATAATTATTTTATTTTAAGATATAAAACATCAATTCACTCCATCTCTTAAATTTATAATTATTTCCTTAAAGTATTTACATTAATTACACATATTAAGGAGTTTTCATCAAGAAGCCATCCTAACACACATGATTAATGAGTAAAACTAATTTTGCTAAACCAAAACCTATTGATTATACAACTCATGTATTATACTCCTTCGATCCTTAATATATGATATATTTGAGGAGTTGATCTTTGTCTTAAATATATAACGTAGTTTTCATATTTATCATTCCTTACCTAATTTGTTCCTATTGATGATCCCTTCACAATAATCAAGAAAGAGAGGAAATGAGATAATTAAGGAACATAACTATGATGTTTTAGAAAATGCATGTCTTATTCATTAATTTAACTTACTTAATCTAATATGAGGGAGTAATAAGGATAACAAGTGAAAGAAACGAATAGATCTGGTTGCGTAAGAGGAATGAGGAGACAGAAGCCAATAAGAATAAGTGTTTGTTTGGCAAGGCATTCAGAGGGCAAAAGCTCAATGGTTGAGGAAAAAGTCGAGTAGGAGAGGAGAAGCTACAAATTTGGTGTTTATGATAGCATCAGAGGGAGGTGGACTTGTCTAAAAAAATGAGCTTATGAGAAAAGCAAAAAAAATTGGCTTCTCGAGAGCGTTGGCGGCATCCTTATTCTCTTGCATATCGGGAGGTCCTTGTTCTCTGATCTATGCCATCAGTATTTATGTTAACTTTTAGCTACTAAGACCGACAATGTTGATTGCGATGGAAGGAACCAAAGAAGTGAAGACAAGCTCGTGTGATTTTGGTCTTGGGTCCTCAACGCCCGATCTTGTTTATGTTTTTTTCGCTAACCAGGGATTTGGAGAAATGCGACAACAAAGGAAAGAATTGATGGGTCATCCAGTTTCAACACTCTTGGAAGTTCTTTGGCGGTGTCGCACAACCTCCCTTTACTCTCAACGCCGACGATTGTTGTTCTCTTGTTCCATCGGAGTTTGACTTATTTTTTATCGCCATCGCAAAAAAAAACAAAAAATATATTGCGCTTAATTTTTATTGTTATGACATTTCATTTAGCTTCTGATTAGACTGGATAAAATATTTGTTTATGTCAAGTTGCCCTTACTTGACTTAGAAATATGAACACCAACAAAAGTAAAGCAACTTGGGATGTAGGTAACATCTTTATCAAATAGTTGTTAGTTCTCTATATGTTTTGATGATAACTAACAATTGTAAACTTAAATAAAGTTAATGGTTAAGTTAAAAATGTTTGAAACTTTTTCAAACTTAACTAATAACTTACTGTCAAGACTAAACTCGAGTTTAGAGTTTCCAAACTCGAGTAAACACTAGACAGAGAGTTAGTCAAGTCATTTAGACTTAGGTTGACTCAAGTGTCTAAATGAAAACTTGAGTTTAAGCTTGGCCGAGAATTTCTCAAAGATTTTATTTTTTAGAGTAATTCGAGCCAGTCTTGGTCAAACTCGAGTTAGTACTTGGCCTAGAGCTTTCAAAGTTTTTGATATTAAAATGACTCAAGCCAATCTTAACTAAACTCGAGTTAGAGCAATGCCGAGATTTTTCCTAAGTATTTTAAACTTAAAGTGACTCGAGTCTGCTGTTGAAAACTCCAGTAAGTTTTTGTGGACTTAAACTTATTTTTCAAATTAAAGAAGTCCTAAACTCAAGTTAGTCACTTAATGACTTGAGTTAACACAATCTCAAAACGTTTTCAAAAAGCTATCACGAAGCTCATTTCGAAAGAAGATCTAAACTCGAGTGAACTACAGTAAACTCGAGTCATGCACTGGATCCTATCTCTTTCTCCTTCACCTAGATGGAATGGGTACTTTAAGCCATCCCGAAAGCCTTTCATCGTAGGTTGCGTCTCTAAGTAGGACCTTTCCTCCTCTGGTATGGCTAGGCCAGTAGGATATGGCTTAGAAAGAAAGACAGCCTGGCACACAACCTGGCATACGTCGATCCGACTATCAATGAATGCGTCTTCGATCGTGCGATAGGTTGGAAAAAGATTCTCCCAAGTCTTCGACTTCTGTGCTCGGTCTGCTTTCCATTCCCAGAGAATTGAGAATGAAAGCCCACTCACGTACCCAAGACGATCATGTGACTCAAGCCTAAAATGTTAAACTCGAGTCATGCACTCCAGTTTGCTTAAACAAACTCGAGTGTTAAGCGCCTCTGTTTTGAAATCGTCTTGTCTGTATTTACTAAATATTCATGTATGATCTATATACTGTTGGGATCGGTACACGCAGCGGAATTTTTATTGTTACAATCCCAAAGAGGATCGTTCAACGCGTTTAAATCAATATTCGTTAGAAACCATATCTATGCGAATTGGTGAGCGTCTCTTTTGAATTTGATCACGTGGACTACCTACTCAATCACCAGGAGCAGGCTTTGCGAATCGCCTCCCTCTACCGGTATCCACACAAATAGCCTTGAACACGGAAGGCAGCGTGTTAGCGCCTTCAAAGTATTCTCGCGTCTCTCCTTTTCTCTCTAGGGTTTCTTGTAGCTTTTCTAATTCATCCGTCATGTTAATACGACTAGATCAATATCTATTTAAAGAGTTTCTAAATATTCAAAATTAATCTAATTAATCTTGAAATTCGAATTTGAATTAAAATAATATATTAATTAAATATATCAAATAAATCTAATCTAATTTATTTATTTAATCCGAATTATAAGCCTACTGATTTAATTTATCTTTATAAATTAAATCGAGATATGATATCCTTTTATTTAATTAAATCGAGATACTATATCTTTATTCAAAAATTAAATATGAGATACAATATCTCAATTTATTATATTTATTTAATTTATCAAATAAATTAAATACTATATATAAAAATATTATTATCTATAAATAATATCATTATTATTTTTGAATAAATATAAATACACACACACACACATATATCTATCCTAGATTAAATAAAGTATTCATTAAATCTTAGACATATATAAGATCCAATGAATCTAGACACTTTTGCTCGTGTTGTGCTATTCTTGTGTGCGACCTTGCAAGCCCACATGAGATTGGCAACGGGCCAATATCGTACCAGCCCACAAATCGCAAGCGGCCTCTAGCAAGACATTGCGACTATCCAATTCAATGGGGATCGATGATATGATACTACCTATCATACAACCATGTCACGTCCCTTTTGTCACGCGATAATTTGGCCAAGGATGAGGCATTGATAATGTCAACTTCCTGTTCTTGACCATTACTTTCTCGATTCTCGAGTAGTCTAATAATTGAAATGAAAACTCTTTTCCATCGTAGTATGGCCATACGTTTCTTAGACTCACTCATC
Source organism: Acacia acuminata (assembly GCA_019022655.1). NCBI lineage: Eukaryota > Viridiplantae > Streptophyta > Magnoliopsida > Fabales > Fabaceae > Acacia > Acacia acuminata. The sequence goes on from JAFJYI010000015.1 coordinate 2,968,213, forward strand.
GAGGGGCCCAGTATTATCTTTATAAAATGTGAGGGATAAATTCCATCTTGACCATTCACATTCCTCTGCATGAAACCACTAATCCCGATCATAGCCTTTATTATCACCCGGTCAAAGGTGACTTTTGACTAGGTCAAAGATCAGCGACTCGTCATGTAGGAATCCATGATGATCTCAGGTCAAAGGGTGTTGTGACGCGGTTATACATGAGATAAGCTTATGACTAATGCAGCTTTCTCATAGTGGGTGGTCCAAAGACCTTGTACTCTTACAAGTGCACGTGACTTTGATTCGTATCTCCACACCTCATCAAAGTCATATCTTGGTCTTACTTCATCTTCGCTCCGCGTAGATGACCGACCAGGGACATTTAGGATAATCTATAAGATATATCCAAGGATACAACTATCACTATAAACATGCAAATGAAATGATAACTAAATGGAGAACAATGACTTGTCTTTAGGGCATAATTTCCAACATATACTTCATATCATCTCTCATTACTATTCTTAACTATGTTTAATCAAGTTTCTAATGAGTTTTAGATGATCAAACGAGTGTTTAAATGAAGATTAGCCATAAAGCAAAAGATGATGTTAGAGCATTAAATGTTGGTTCAAAAAACTAAGCATGAATTTGGCAAATCATTCTTTGCTTATTCCAAAGGCCTTAATATTTTCTTTCCTCATCTGGACACTAGATCATCCAACGGATTTATTTCAAGGAAAGTCAACAAAAAAGTCTGGGCATCTGGATTAAATCAAAGTGATAAAGTAAATGCACCTGGTTTAGCCTAACAGCTCTTTTGATGCTTCCAATGGTATTATCAAGATTTCCAACAGTCAATAATTGCTTCCATCATATATAAGTTAAAGCATTCAATTCTCAACAACCAGGAGAGAACAACTAGAAACAGAAAACGCTCAAAACGATCAAAGTGCATTTATTGTTTCTCTCATCTGTATAGTATCTTTAGATACATTGAACTTCTATGTTTATTCATTTACTCTTTTAGAGAGATCATTATTGTTTGTAAGAATCTTAAGTCGTGGGAGTTTGAGATTAGGTTATCAGTTTACAACTTATAAGGGGGAGTGTATCCTAATCACTGGCGGAGCCACACTAGTGCCTATGTGGGCAAGTGCACCCATAAACATTTTAGAAAATATATATAATTAGAAAGAATCCAGTGATAATATATCTTAGTAGTATAGTTGGTTAAGGCTGCACACTTAGACACACCAGGTCACCGGTTCGAACATTACCTATTCTCTTTATCCCTTTTTTTTCCATCGTTCTTTCATTCTCCACTCTCGTCATTATCCTTTTTTTTCATCGTTCTTTCACTCTCTACTCTCGTCATCTTCATTCCCACTCTCCAAATCTTTCCCTCTGTCCGCCATCGCTCGATCCCCATCTCCCTTTTTTTCATCGTTCTTTCATTCTCCACTCTCGTCATCTTCATTCCCACTCTCCAAATCTTTCCCTCCGTCCGCCGTCGCTCGATCCCCCATCTCAACGGTCAACTGTCGCATAGTCCGTTCGGTCTTGCTTCTCGATTCCGTGTTCCACCGGCTCAATCGATTATGTCTCAAGGTAATTTTCATTCATGTGTGTGCTATAATTATATATCTGGTCAAGAACTTGAGACAGAATGAAAAAAATTTAACACAATCCTGTCATTATTTGTGAATCATATCATTCTTTTAAGGTGGTTGTTCTCGATTTTGGGGTTTTTATTGTTAATGATGTTTTAGGTATGCAAGAAGCCAGGAAATGAGGCGGGATTTAAGGGAGCAACTTATATCGATTGCCCAATGAAGCCTTGCTATCTGTGTAAAATGCCTGGTAACTGAAAAAGTTTCTATCTTTGCTGTTACTTTCATTCATTTCACCGGTAAATGTTCATTCATTGCCATGGGAATTTCAATTGTCAAGATTATAAAAGGAGGCATAGGGATGCCCAGTCTCTTTCCTGTCATTACAGATTTCATGTCAGTTGTTTGTTCACTCAGCTCCTGTGCTGGTGTGCGCCTAAATCTGCCATTACAATGGTATGGAAGTTTTTCATAACTCACAGATGTTCTAATTCTTATAAGATGTGCAACTGATTTATGTAGATATAGGGTGGTTATTAGTTTTCATGAAAAATGCAGAAAAGTCAACCAAACAATTTGTCTCTTAACAGGGCCCTGATCCTGCCCAATTAAATACTAAAGTCAACCAAACTAAGTTATTCTTGGCAGGATGAGTTGGTGTTCGGCTTATTTAATTGATTCATACATTCCTCCTATTAACCTTGATTCAAATAAAATAATTAATATTTGTCACTCAAGTTGTCTTAGTTTTTATCCTGTTAGTAGCATGATTAATGCAAGTATTGCCCTTTCTCCTTATCCTTGGTCTAGACGAATTGCACAAGTATCACTAAAAAAGGATTCTTATTGCCTAAAGTGTTTATGACCTTGAGCATGACATTGTTATTCTCAACTTTTAGGGTTTACCCATTTGTACGATCTATTTGCAGACCAATATCTACGTTTTATCAACTTGACACTAATTGATCTATGTGGATGCTTTATTTGTAGTTCACAACATAGATAATGAACTTGAAGACTCGAGTCAGATGTGGGGAGTTGTACGTTCTTCCCTTCTTTTATGCTCTTCAGTGTACATAATGACAAGCTTCTTTGGGTTCCTCCTTTTTGGTGAAGGAACTCTTGATGACATGCTTGCCAACTTTGACACTGATCTTGGGATTCCTTGTGGTTCTTTGCTTAATGAGCTTGTACGTTTGAGCTATGCAGCACACCTCATGCTTGTATTTCCAGTTGTGTTTTTTCCACTGCGGATCAATGTAGAAGGTCTTCTCTTGGTGCCATTTATAAGGTAGATGCGCACCAACCACAAGACCAGTGATGCAATTTTGATTCATAAGAAAGGTACCAGAGTTTTCGGCCTTCATTGCAATGTAGTACATCCTGATCTTCTCTTGAGTTGTGGAAATGATCATTTTGTGAGTTCACTTCCCTTTTCATTTTCATATTATTGCTAGCATACAATCATCTATAGGTATGCATTCATTTAATATTATGTTGGGATTTTTGCCACTTTTCTTGGTCCTGAAACAGATAGAAACATCTGATTTTTGTTTGCTTGTTAGAGTTGATTTGTCAATGTGTACATTCAATTGAACCCCATTTCTTGTCCTAAACTTTATAAAGGAGTGGGTTGCTTTTTATCCTCCTTAAAAAAAATTTTGGGGGCAGCGTTTCACCACTAATTGTGCATCCACAAACATTAAATCCTGGCTCCGCCATTGATCCTAATGAGAGGATAACTTTCGAGTGCAGAGTGTGTAACTGATTGAAGTGTTAGTGAAAATCTCAAAGATTCTGGGGACAAAACGTAGGTCAATAGTTGAGACAGAACCAGTGTAAATCCTTATGTTCATCTTCTTCTATCCTCTCTCTGTTTGTCTTTGTTTTACCGAGCCTTAAAAAAATTGAAAACGAAAAGGAACATAAAAATGTTGAGAAGGTGGGAGGGAGCTTTCGGAGCTTTGCCTTCTAGGAAGGTCGGTTCTCTCTCCATGCCACGTCATCCAATACCTACTTACCACTTGCCTTCCCCCAATTGGAACCACCTGCCCTCCAAATCCAATGCTTTGTTTCTGTCCTTTGACGGATATCGCAATCCCCATAGAAGAAAAAAATTATTCTCTACTTTATTAAAATAAAATATAAATCCCTGCCCTTGTTTGTTGTGTCCTTCACTTAACCCTTCATATCGTGCGTTGGATGGCAGCCTTTGTAATTAGTGGGACGAACAAGGGGCAATTGTGGAGTTTGAGGATAAGCATGCCACCCGATCCCGATGTCACGAACCCGCGTCGGATGGTCACACCTCCCATTCCACATACGACGGCGTTTTGAGACATGGCACCGCCCCGACATGATTGAAAGTCTCCGCGCGTGTATCCACGACTTCGTGTTCGGAGTGCCGTAAGACTACGTCCAACCTTGTGGGCTCCCCTGCTCAGCAGCCCTTACAAATTGAAGTCCTGCTTTCCCTTCTCATTGCCCATATTTTCTATATTCAATCTTGTGCTCAACCTTTCACTCTCATTTTTCCCCTTCTCCCCAATCCACGATTCTTTCTCCCCTTGCTTAATCTTCTGTCTTTGATCATCGGACCAGATGGGTGTCGCGGTTCTTAATCCTCGGGATTGCTTAAACAATTCGTCTTTTCCCCAATCCCTTCCCTCGTCTCTCCCCAAAATCAAAGCTTTGACGTCTCCTCCCTCTGCAAGCCCTAAACCTAACCGCAGCGGCCGCGGCCGCCCCAACAACCGTCCTAAGCAGAGCCCCTTGCGTCCCCACGATGATTCACGCCCGACCCGCTCCTCATCGGCCTCCGCGGTTAAACCCCAGATCAATCAACCTGTGATGGGTCAGGTAAAAATACTCAAACGCGGTGAACTGCTGGCCGCCGCTCAGTCTCAGTCTCCGGCTCCGGCTCCCGTTGTCAAGCAGGCAGATCGGGTGAATACAGATCTGGGTCCGAATCCTGTGGAAGGACTGGCGGGATTTTATGCCGGGTCCTCGATGTTTGTGGCATCACCGCCGCCTAGTTCTGTCCCGCTTCCGGCTTTTTTCACTAAGAAATCAATCAGCAACCCTACGAATGACTTGCGAAGGATTCTGGAATTGGAGGGGATACTGGGGTTGTAGTGTCGGCAGTAACCTTGCTTATTCTGTGATTGGAAGGATTTGGACACTGTTCTTCAGTGATTGGGGCTTGTAACCCTCGATCTTCTCTTATTTTTTCAGCGAGAAGATGGGGTGTTCGGTCCTAGTTATTTTGGCACCCTGTTCAGACGACCACCGTACATAGGATTATTAGGGTTTAGCCTTGGTAGATGCTTTAGCTTTTTTTGGGTGATTTTTTTGTTGAATTTGATGTTAGGATTTAATTAGGCTGTGATTTCTTTTACAATTACATGTAAGGCAGATCCTCCTCTGCTCTGTAGGATTTAATTAGGTTGTGCTTAATATATGTAAGGCAGATCCTCCTCTGCTCTATAGGATTTAATTAGGTTGTGTTTTCTCTACCATATATGTAAGGCAGATCCTCCTCTGCTCTGTAGTTGTTGTCGGTAGCAGCAAGTATAATTTCAGCCTAGGTAGAATTTACCAATGTCTAAGTCTTATTTAATGTTAATTTCTTTCTTATCATAATAAAAAGATTGTGTGCTTTCTCCGATCTGCTCCTATTACTATTTCATGTGCGCTTCTGGAATGTTTTGCTTCTTCTATTTTAAAAGATGAATTGGTTGATGAAGGTGTAAGTTTAAAGCCTCAGAAAGAGGAGCATGGAGCATGATAAAGCGATGGTTGATATTTTAGGGGAAGAGGCCAGCTTTGTCATGAGTCATGACACCTCAACATGATGAATTGATATTTCTGGGAGATCACGCCCTCCAACTCATGATCTATAAAATAATGATATAAAGAGAGGAGGGAATTGGTCATTTTACGATATTTTATTGTCACCTAATTAAGGATTAGTTGCTGGTTTTGAAGAACACCACTTCCCTATTAATATTGTTGTTGTTGGTCTTGGAGCGTTCAGAAATCGTTATGGTCAACTTCGGTAGCTCCTCCTCCTATTTTTTTTTTTTACTGATGATTGGTGTTCGTTGATAGGGTTTTAATTATAAGATATAGTTGACTTTTTTAGAAAAATTAAGAAAGCTAATTAAATTATCTTATAGTATTTTTCTTTCTATTTTTTTTCCTTTAAATTAATTAATTTGACTAATGAACTTATATATAATCTGAAGATACACAACATATAAAATGATTAAGTAACTTATTTAGTTTCCTTAATCTCTCCAGATAAAGTCAATTATATCTTATAATTAGGACCGGAGGTAGTACATAAAATACAAAACCAATTTTATGTCACTATCAAGTCACTATCATTATGTATCTTTATTATTTTCTCTCCTATTAAAATTCTAATCTAAATAGTGACTTAATAGTAACATAAAATTGAGGGTGATAATATCCTATCTCAATACAAAATATATAAGGTAGGAAAATATAATTTCTGAATGATTACAATAATTACAATTAATATGATTGACTCAAACTTGAATAAAATAAGAAATTGTTCTAAATAGAAGGCACAAAATCAATCAGAACGAGATTATATTCAATTGCATTAACACCGTCAGATTCAAAATCTTTTAGATATGGCGATTGACCTGATGGTGTATGCCGCATATGAAATTTCTCACATTTTATTACTTCGATTCATATGGCAAACTTAGGTTCTGTTTGGATTCATATGGCAAAGGTCAAAGTGATTTAGGGTTCACATTAGTTATACATTACATATTTGTTTTATATCTTGCAGCTTCTTTCAATGTAATTCATAGAATAAAAAAGTAAGAGAGAAGAGAAAATTTGAGAGAGAGGAATGGGAGTAATTCTCATTTGGTTGTGTGTTTTCAATGTTTACATAAGGCTTCTATTTATAGGTCTTCAGGATACTTGTAGGAGAAGCCACTATTAAGCAAAACTTGTTGGCTTGGAGAGGAAGCCTCTTCTTAGCTTGTAACGGAAGCCTTGTGAGTCAATAGATAACCACATAATTAATATTCACAACAACTCGCCCATAAAAAACATATACAAACAATCTTGATGGTGGCGATGAGATAACCTCAGTGAAGATTAGAAAAAGAGTTTTGGGTGACTTCCTCCCTCGCAGTGAAAACTGTTTTTCCGACGTGATTTATAATATATAAGATAAGTAAGTAAGAAATTTTGTCTTGACTTACATAAACATGTTTTTTAAACGTAAGCTTAAACAGATTCTTTGATGTTATCAAGCAGTCCACAAAGGCTAAAGTACCTCACAGGCAGAGGTAGAGCTAGGAATTGTAATTAGAGGGGGCGAAAATTACAGAATGTAACTCAGATATTCATGAAACTACATTTCAACCTTATAAACATTTCAATATTTTTATTTTAATCTTTCCATGAAACTTTTAACGAGGACTAAAGAAATGTTTTTTATAAAACTAAAATATAATTTCCTAAAAACATTTAGGTTCTATTATGTAATTTTGGGGGGCCACCCTAGCCCCTCTAGTTCCACCCCTGCTCACAGGTGGTCAAGTAATGGTAGTTGTTAGGAGATCTTTATACTCATATGGGAAAAAATGATCTCGTGTTAACATTTAAATGAGATAAATGTAGGACCTTTTTTATAATATAAATTATACTATGAGCTAGGTTATACATTTAGAATATACTAGATTTGCCCAACAGTTGTCACATCCAAATATCGTAGCTTTTGTAGCTTGAGTACAATGAATTGAGGAAGTACGCTTTGAAGTTTGAATAAACTATTTAGTGGTGTTGTTTGGCATCAACCATTTATTTATGGAATGAGATTTTCTCCTTAACCTTTTTTTCCCTCATTGATTGAGAAGAGGAGAAAAAAAATTAATGTAGTGTTTATTGATTGAAATGATATGATTTATTAAAAATTCTAGGGGATAATGAGAGAAACTGAACCTTTTATTCATGAGTTTCATGAATCTTCTTGTGCCTCAATTTTTGTTGTAGTGCACTTTGCATTTCTTTCATTGCTTAGGGCATGTTTTATTTTCCTATTTTAGACCACCAAATCCCCGTTTTTATGAAAAGTTAGCTCAAGAGGCAGTATTGTTGAGTTTAATTTAGGGTAATACTTCTACAGATGTTTTTTGCCTTCACACATACATATATATATATATATATATTTTTTTTGGTAAAAGAATTTTACGCCCACTCATAGTCCAGGGGCAAAGTACTTTGCTTCCGTTTCATAGAGTATATTGGATTAGAGAGTACACATGTCTCCACTTCTTCGCAGCATTTCCACTACTTCACATCACCTAGGATGCTTCCTTCAGCGCCATGACCAACTCCAGGATCGAATCCCTTCTCTTTGGTGAGAGTGTCTGATCCTTTTGCTAGTTGAACCAAAAGATGAGGGGTGCCTTATGATAATTTTGAATTTTCAGATATTGTACTTAAAGTGTAAAACCCTTTACCATTAGTCCATGACCAATAACTAGAACTAGCAAAAAAAAGCCGCCCCTTCATGGCTCGGGTCTAAATAGGCGACCTGTTTGGCCTAAATAAGAAAAACAATCGTTTTTCAAGGTTCAGTCCTTAAACACAAGGACCAAGGCTGCCCTGTTGTGCCAAAGAAATTTTAACATTTTATTATATTTTTAGCTTTAAAAAAAAAAGAAATAAATTACAACAATGAAAGATTTAATTTAATATATATATATATAGAGAGAGTCAATATTAATGTGTAAATGGCATAACCAAATGAAACCTCCATTCATATGTTAATATTCATTATCTCCATATGTTTATTGATACATTCGTTAAACTTGAATGATCACCTCCTCTCTCCGCACGAACAATAGTTTATTAATTGGTTGCGTGACTTGAAACTTGCAGCTTGTTCATTCGGGCACTTAATTTGGACCCATCAATAGATCCAGTTCTATGAGAAAAGGAAAATTTTGAAAGTTTAAATTGAAGAATCTAAAATTTTTAATTCATTATTGAAAACTAAGTAAATTTGCACCCAAGTAAAATGAATAATTCACCCAGCCAACTAGTATTGACTAGTATTCCTCTTATTTATAACAAATACCATGTAAATAGACCTAAATGGGCCAGAGCCAAACCTATAAGCCCAAACTATACATAAGTAATACCTAATACAAAATACTAATATTCTAACACCCCCTTCAAGTGGGGGACTAAACAAATTTGTAGTGCCCAACTTGCGAACACAATTATCATGACTTTCTTTACCAAGCGGCTTCGTCAAGACATCTGCTAACTGATTCTTAAAAGCTACATGCAATAAGTCAATGATACCCTGTTGCAATTTCTCACACACAAAGTGACAATCAATCTCGATATGCTTTGTACGCTCATGAAATACAGGATTAGTAGCAATGTATATAGCTGTCTTATTATCACAATTAACCTTAATTGGTTCTAATCCTCTCACACCAAGATCTTTCAACAACCTGGTAAGCCAAACTATTTGGTTTTGCTTCTTTGTTCCAAGGGCTCTATACTCAGCTTCAGCCGAAGACTTAGAGACGGTATGCTGTTTCTTTGACTTCCAACACAACAATGACTCTCCCAACTTAATGGCGTATCCTGTCACCGATCTCCTAATGTCATGACATGCTGCCCAGTCCGAATCTACATAGCATTCCATGTTGAATTGATTTTTCGAATAGAGAAGAATACCAAGCCCCGGAGAGCTTTTGAGGTATCTCACAACACGAACAGCCGCTGCCATATGTGACTTCCTTGGAGCACTCATATATTAACTCAAAGTCTGCACAACATAGCTAATATCAGGTCTAGTATTAGTAAGATAACACAACCTACCAATCAAATGGCGATAACGCTCTGGATCCGACAACAAGGGATCGAATTTTCCCCTTTGCTTCTGTTTCGTACGAGCATACTTGCTTGTATCATGTCACACAAGTCCTTCAAGACTTAACCGTGTGCTCCTTTCTATGGGTATGGATAGTGGCTTTGCCCCACTCAACCCCATATCACTAATAAGATCGAGTGTGTATTTTCTTTGGCTAAGCACTATTCCCTTTTTCTGAACGAGCCAACTCCAACCCAAGGAAATATCTCAAATGCCCTAGATCCTTGATTTTGAATTGACGGTGCAGATAAGCTTTAACATCCTTTATTCCCTGCATATTGTCTCCTGTAATAACCAAATCATCTACATATGCCAAAACAAGGGTTATTCCATAATCATCCGATTTAATGAACAAAGAATAGTCATACTTGCTCTGCCTAAACCCCCTTGAATCAACGCATTAGTAAGTTTCACATTCCATTTCCTAGATGCTTGCTTTAACCCATACAAGGATTTGCTAAGTTTACAAACTTTATTTTCCCCAAAAGTATCAAATCCTTGTGGGATGCGCGGTAAACCTCTTCATCTAAGTCCCCTTGCAAAAACGCATTATTGACATCCATTTGAAAAAGATGCCAACCATGCATTGATGCAAGAGTGAGGATGGTCCTTACGGTTACCATCTTAACGACCGGGGAGAAGGTCTCAAAATAATCAATTCCCTCTTGTTGACTGTATCCCTTAGCTACTAACCTTGCTTTATACCTCTCAATGTTACCTGAAGAATCATATTTAATTTTAAAGACCCATTTACAACCAATGGCCCGTTTACCTTTAGGAAGGGAAACAATATCCCAAGTTCGATTATTTTCTAATGCAGCCATTTCCTCATGCATGGCCTTCATCCACTTGGGATCCTTAGATGCCTCTTGAAAAGTAGAAGGCTCAATGAGCTTATCAGTACTTAACAAATAATCTTTGTAATCCTTCGTAACATTGGCATATGAGATATATTCATGAATTGGATACTTACAACCGGTTTGGAGTGTCTCACCATTTTGAGCCTCTCCAAGGCAAATGTAATCGTTCAGCCACGCAGGAGCTCGTTTATCTCTTGTTGATCGAGACTCCCTATGTAAAAATTGTTCTGCGTCAATAGATGACTCATTCCCAGGTGGATCATGATCATGAGCGTAGGGTGTGTCCCCAAGTTCCTCATGAGCAGAATCAGACCTTGGAAGGGCTTGCAAATCATGATCATCATATAGAAAAGGGTTTAAATCAGATGAAAAAGAATTGTGTTGCACCATAGGTGCATTATCTTTAAAAGGAAAGCGAGTTTCATCAAATGTAACATGTTGACTAACCATAACAGTCCGTTTAATCAAATTATACAGCAAGTAACCCTTTTGATTAGGTGGATATCCCATAAAAACGCAAGCATCAGAACGAGGCTTAAATTTATCAATATTGTTTTGGAGTGTCATAAAAGCTAAACAACCAAAAATTTTAAGATGAGAAAGATCAGGCTGGTTATTGTACAACATTTCATAGGGGGTTTTATGATGCAATGACTTGGAGGGAGTGCGATTAATAAAAAATGCAGCAGTCTTAATGCTTTCTCCCTAAAATCGGATGGGCACATGAGATGATATAATGAGACTACGAGCAACATTCAAGAGGTGTCTATGTTTTCGCTCCACCACACCATTTTGTAAAGGTGTGTATGGGCAAGTTGTTTCATGCACAATACCCTTACTATGAAAAAAATCAGAAAGCTCATTATTGACAAACTCAAGACCATTATCACTTCAAACCCTTTTAATGGTGGTAGAAAATTGATTGTGAGCATATGCAATAAAAGTTTTGAGACAAGAAGCGCTTTCATGTTTATTGTGCATTAGAAAGATCCAAGTACATTTAGAGAAGTCATCAACAATAGCAAGAAAATATCTATGATCAGAATATGTGGGTACTCTATAAGGTCCCTAAGTATCAATATGTATCGACTCGAAAATACAATGAGTAACAGAAGTACTACAAGGAAAAGATAAACGAGTTTGCTTGGCTTGAGAGCATATGTCACAATTTGGAATAGATGAATCAACAACATCCTTATTTAGAGAATCTAAATGTTTAAGAACATCTAAAGGGGCATGACCCATCCTATGATGCCACAAAGAAGAATAGTCTTTAGTAGGACGAGTAGAATGCAAGTGCATGATTCCTTGAGATTGTAAAGTCTCCTCAACAATGGCGGAAGCTCCTTATGGCCTGCTGGTGCCATGGCCCCAGCTGGCCTTCTAAAATTTTCTAAATTTTTTTAAAGTATATGTATTAATTATATGATATTTTATTTTGGCCACTAAGTTGGCCCCAACTAATTATTTATTAAGGTCCCAACTTGCCTTTTAAAATATTTTAAAATATATGTATTTATTATATGATATTTTATTATGCCCAATAATTTAGCCTAATTAATCTCTTATGTTCTCTATAATTTCACTATCTTCCTCTTTTCTTTTCCTTTTCTTTTTTCTTTTTTCTTTTTTCCTGGCTTGGCTTCCTCCACACGTGATCGTGAGTCTAACGCAGTGATGGTTCTATTCTTCATTTCTTCTCTCCCACGTCGCCTACTCGCCGCTTTCCGACTCCTTAGTCCTCTCAATCACGCTCTCCACGCCAACCGTCCACTCCACCGTCGTCTCCTCTTCCTCCGACGAGGTCCAACGTCCGACGAGGCGACGACGTCCACACGGCTCCCCTAACCCCCTTCTCTACTCTGAATGCTCTGCTCTCCATCTCCTCAGTCTCTGATGGCGACGAGCGTGGCGAGTGGCGACTGTCACCCTCAGTCTCCCTCTTCCTCCAAGTCGGCAAGTCTCCCACCGTTGTCTTCCAACCTCAGTCTCCGGTCTCCCTCTTCCTTCGACCCACGTCCGACCACTCGACCAAGTACCAACGTCCAGCAGACCACTTGACGTCTCGACCTGACCAGCGAGTCAGCGACCACCGTGATGTGACCGTTCGACCAGGTATTTGTTGCTATGTGTTCACAATATATCACTTTGTTCCTTCATTTTTTGGTAGGAGTTACTGAGTTAGGCAACTCTGCTCTGTGTTCATCATTATACTATTGATTATTAGAGTTTGCCTGAATGATTTGGGTTTTGGTAGGAGTTAAATTATTTAACAAATGTTTGTGGCAACTAGCAATGGGCTCGGGTGATTTGTTTTGTTTCAATCATTATCATCATATAAAGAAAATTTCTTGTCAAGCATTATTTGGTCTCTATTTGTACAAGTTTTTTATCCTTCAAATTTGTTGTTTGATCCAACTGGTGGTCTTTTAATTAATTGTTTCTGGGGTGAAGGAGCAAAAATACACATAACCTTTTTAAAGGAGCGCTCAAAGACCACGACCTTTCAACCTGGAGCAAAAATACACACGACGTTACGTTTTGGGAGCGTCCAAAGACCACGCCGTTGGTCAACCGTTAGTTGACCGTCGATTGGATAGAAACGACGTGGCGAAGGACCGACATCGATATGATATGGACGCTAACGTGGAATAAAAAAATTCAAAAAATTAGAAAATAATTAAAAATAATTTTGAAAAAATTTAAATAATTCAAAAAAATTTAAAAAATTAGAAAAATAAAATAAAATAAAATAGAAAAAAAATTCAAAAAATGAGGAAAAAATTCAAATAATTCGAAAAAAATTCAAAAAATTAGAAAAAAATTCAATAAACTAGAAAAAAATTCAAAAAATGAGGAAAAAAAAAAAAAAAATTAAGGAAAAAATTCAAATAATTAGAAAAATAATTAAAATAATTAGAAAAAAATTCAAAAAATTAGGAAAAAATTCAAATAATTAGAAAGAAATTAAAATACCCCGATAAAGGCCCCACCATCGGCCACCCTACGGGGCGGTGCGGAAGAATCGATTCTTGGTGGCCGCCACCGGAATAGCAATGATCGAATTAGTTGATTTTACTTAGTTTTCTAAAATGCTCTTATATAAATTTTGTACCTCAACTACCTTAATGATTTCACATAATCTCTCATTTATATCAATAGGCATCTTTTAGGAAGAAATTGACAAAAATTAGAATGTTGTATTATAATTAGGATCAAAACAAACTCTCAAATATTATCTTATAATTAGGACCGGAGGAGTATATAATAAATTGTAAGGTATTCAAAAGTGTCTTAAAATTTTGTTAGTTTCTTATTTTGGTCATTGTCATTTTAATTTTGTTAGTATATAATAACAACCGATTGTCGTCGGCGGTAGGGTGGCCGGTGGTGGGGCCCACTGGCGGGGTATTTTAATTTCTTTCTAATTACTTGAATTTTTTCCTAATTTTTTTCTAATTATTTTAATTTTTTCCTCATTTTTTGAATTTTTTTTCTAGTTTATTGAATTTCTTTCTAATTATTTGAATTGTTTTCTAATTATTTGAATTTTTTCCTCATTTTTTGAATTTTTTTCCTAATTTATTTTATAATTTATTTTAATTTTTTGAATTATTTTAATTTTTTTCCTAATTTTCTGAATTTTTTATTCCATGTCGTCAATGTCCACGTCATCATGTGTCATACGTCGGCGTTACGTCGGCGTTCCATCCAATCCGACGGTCAACTAACGGTTGACTAACGGCGTGGTCTTTGGGACGCTCCCAAAATGTAACGTCGTGTGTATTTTTGCTCTAGTTGAAAGGTCGTGGTGCTAGGCGCTCCTGGGGGAAAAGGTTATGTGTATTTTTGCTCCTTCACCCTTGTTTTTGTATGTATTGGCGATTGAGGTTTTAAAATATCTGATTTGAAGTTGATTGTTTAGGTTTTAATAGTTAAAGGTATACATTCCGATGAGTCATTAACATTGAAATTTGAAGTCAGTGATTGATGGCTTTTGATGCCTCAATGCTTTTGTTGTCTTTTTAAATGTGAACTAGATTCATTCATTTATTTCAATCGAAGCTTATGCGTTTTTGTTATTTCTATCTATTGATCCCATGGTTTTAAATTTTGTTTTGAGGTGGGCAAAACGCAACATTTTTTTGCCGGGCTAAAAAAACTTCCTGGTTCCGCCACTGCTTCTCAACTAAGTACAACCCATCAAAAACCTTACCAATCACGTGGGATTTCCCGGTTAACTTCTCCTGCAGAGTGCAGAAGTCAGGATGAAATGATATAGTGCATTGCATTTGCTTAGTGAGCCTAGAAACGAAGACCAAATTGAAACAACATTGGGAAGTAAAATATACATCATGCAACATAATATTATCAAATAACCGTACTGTCCCTATATGTGTAACTGTTAATTTATCTCCATTAGGCATTTTAATCTTTCTAAGTGGACCAATATAAGGTGCAACGAGTGTCAAAAATGGCAATATTACTAACAACATGACATGTGACACACCGAATCTAGTATCCAATGAGATTTAGTTAATGTATGAGGCAATGTGTTAATCAAACCGAGGTGCTTTCCTCAATATATCCAAAGAAGACCAACCCACCTCATCCGGATCTTTCTGGATAAGTTGAAGAAGCTAGTTGTATTGCTTGTGGGTTAACGTAGGAGGAGAAGATGTGGACTAGGACTATTTGCTTCTCCCACAGCTGGATTGGCTTGATGATCTTGGTTTTGGTGATTGAGGTTAGGTGGGTAACCAATAAGCCGAAAGCAAGTGTCTCGTTTGTGACCTTTCTTGTTGCAATGACTACATATGTCCTGAGAACGTCCCTTGCCCCTACCATGGCCTTGCCTACCACCTCTAGTAATCAAACCACTGCCATCAAGAGGGCTAACCGAAATGGGAATAGTAAGGTGACGTTGGTCCTCTTCTTGAACAATCATAGAATAAGCATGGTTCACTGTCGGGAGTGGAGACATAAGCAAAATCTATGACCTAACCGGCTGGTAGGTCTCATTAAGCCCCATAAGAAATTGAAACAAACATTGTTGTTGACTGATTTTAACGAACTATTGAGAAGTATCGCATTTACAAGAGGGCAAGGGCACTAACACAGAATACTCATCCCGTAGCTCCTTTAATTTGGTAAAATATGCAGCAACCGACAAGCCATTTTGAGTGGTGGATGCAATAGAACGATGTAAGGAATAAATTCGTGCAGCATCTACCTTGTTGAAGCGTTCCTGGAGGTCTTGCCATACATGATTAGAAGAGTCGGTAAAGACAATCCCGGTTGCAATATCTTTGTCAACCGACTGAATGAGCCATGATAATACAACAGCATCACATCGGTCCCATAAATCTTGGTACTCAGAAGCGCGTGTACATGGGAATGTGCCGTCTATGAAACCAATTTTATTCTTGTCTCGAATTGCTAGGCGCATGGCTCTGCTCCAGATCACATAATTGGCGGAACCAGTGAGAACTTGTGGCACTAAGGATGTGATGTGAGTATCTGAAGGATGCAAATAGAGGGGATGATTAACATCAACAGGATTCTTGGTGGTCTCCATGAGGGACATACAGGAAGCAGAAGAGAAGCAAACACAACAGAGTTCAGAACCACGACAGTAAAACCAATAGAGGACCTCGTGAAGCCACTGGACCAACAAGAACACAGAAATGCCCAAAACGTGGCAAACAGAGTTGGAATGCCTGAAACGAGCAAATCCAAGAGAAATACAGTTATGCAGATGGAGAAACCTAGAGCGTGAAAGACAGACCAGAAACATGATGAACAAATCTCTGTGCAGCTTAAGAGAAGGAAAAAAATAAGACAATCAACTTCTTTGAGAAATAGGGTCCGGTGAGGCGCGACGGCGACAACTCAGCAACGGAAACACTGGTATAACAGCAAAGCAGGGAGGGAACGGATCGGCAACAACGGAAATCTCAGCAGCAATCCGTCAACCTCAGGCAATCAAAACGACCAGCCATGGCAAGCCAAACTTGTCGTCTTGCAAGCATCAACGAGGAGCAAGAAATAGAAAAAAAAAATGGAGTCCGGTTGAAAATCAGCTCGGACCTTGCAACCTGGAGCTTGCAAACGCAGATCCACAAAGCAGTTGGGTGGAGTGAAAATCGATCCAAGAGACCAAGACAGGAGCTCCGATCGAAACTCGGAAGGCACGGAACCCCTGCAAATCAGTCGAACCAGGAACATGATCTATGGCTGGCCATCGGATCTTGGAAGATGGCTGACCCAAACTAAAGGCGTGGTGGGCGGACCTTGTATCTGGAAACTGGTATGGGCTGAGGGTGATGGATCTTGAAAGATGGCCCAAAGAATCTTGAAAATCTGACCAACAGAATACACAGCCTAGGCTATGGCTCTGGTACCATGAAAACTAAGTAAATTTGCATCCAAGTAAAATGAATAATTCACCCAGCCAACTAGTATTGATTGGTATTCCTCTTATTTATAACAAATACCATGTACATAGACCTAAATGGGCTAGGGCCAAACCTATAAGCCCAAACTATAAATAAATAATACCTAATACAAAATACTAATATTCTAACAATTATGAAATAACATGCAACGAAAAAATTTCAATTTGAGATTCGAGCTGTAACTTTGTTGTGTGGTTTAAGATAAATGCGTTTAATCTGGAATATAAAATTTCTATTGCTTCAAGAGAAAGTAAGAAAAAGATTTGTTGAATGGCTGGATCAATAAAAACAAATACAAACGGCCCCTTTCTCTATGCCTTTTTTGATCTGGACTTGAACCTTTCTCTGTGTCCTTTGGAGGCAGCCATTCTTTAAATAATTTCAGATTTGTGATTTGTCCTTTTACATTTTGTGTGGAGTGATCATAATCGGACCAATTTTAGATTGATTTGTAATTAGGCAATTTCTCTGTGGGCACGATCTGTTGTCGGGCAGAGAGTGGTAGATGTTGGAATCAACATGCTTATGATAAATTATTTGGATTTCCATTAGCTTTTTAGTTTTATTTTTTGAGGTAAAAATAGTTTTATGATTTAGCAACAACTAATAAATTTATGTAGAAGACTTGTTTGTTCATGAATAATGATTTTTTTTCCATATCTACCCCTAATTAATAAAGGTAGCGAATTGAGTGAAGTAATAATTAATATAATATTAGAGTTTAGTGTAATTAGTAGGGGTAATATTGAAAATTACTTAGATTCTATGACAACTTTATTGGCTTTAACTACTTGACTAACAGTCTGACCATGGAAAAGGGGGCCTTTTTTGGAAAAAGGGGAGAAAATACAGGAAAAATATAAGAAAATATCATTTGAATTTTAAAATGTCAAACTGAGTTTTGTTATGTGTAAGAATATAAGTATTAATTATAAGAGTATAGCAATGAACAACTCGTTTCAGTAGAAAATTATTTATTTGAAATTTTGGAGTTTAAGTGGTGTTTTCTGGTCTTTTTTTTAAAAAAAAAAAATATATTGTTATTAATAAATTAGGTTTATTAAAAATTTAAAAATGAACAACATCATGAAATTTGAGGGCAGTTGAACAGAGGGAGCGGTGAGATGGCCGAAAGGCAGCTTTTGCCATTCACGCTTTTGCTTTTGGAGTTATTCTCTCATCATAACTCTCCTTTATCTTCGATCGCACCAATACATCCTCTGCCCGGAATTTCAAAATATATTTCTTTTTAAAAAAGTAAGATTGATTTTCACTGTTTTTTGAAATTTCTGATTTTAATGCTAATATATATAACTGGTTATAAATGTGCCAGGGTCGTAGCATTTAACAAGCCCGCGAGGAAATTTAAGTGAATCATAATGTATGTCATATTAATAGTTTTACTTTGATGTTGCTCCTGATTCATACCATGGCATATTTTAATTAGTGATGATTTTTTAAAAAAAAAAAGTAAAATACTTTAGGAAGTTTTGCCTTTAATTCCATGGATCTCCCCGGTATAAAAACACACACATAATTCTAAATCATTAACTCTGTTAAATTTTATTTTTTTTTTATTATCAAAATTTGTATTAAAATATATTTTATTTACTAATTTACTCATCATCATTACTAATTCCTTGAACTTGGCTAAAATTGTTAAAGTAATTTAAGAGCTTTTTTCTTTTTCTTGATTTACTTTTTACTTTTACAGATAGTTATTTGTTAATTTTTTTTTTTTTTCAGATTGAGATAAAAACATTAATTTAATTAATGAATAAATAGAAGTTTCATAGTTAAATAATCATGTTAATAAATGTTTGTACAAAAAATGTATTTAAAAAATTAAAATTCAAACTTAATATATGTCAAATTCACATTATTAATAGCATATGGTGGTGATTAAAAACAAATCTTTGTCACATGTTTTTAATCATGGTGCCGTGAAAAGAAAAAAAAAGGAAAGAAATATGTTTTTAGTAATTTAAAACAATACTAAATAAATAAGTTTCAATAAATATGATAAAAAGTTTTAAAACTCTAAATTTTGTAATATAATAAAACTTAATAATTTTATAATATATTGGAAATTTTTAACCTATATGTATTAGCATATTTTTTGTTTGTATAAAAAAATATTTGTGTGCAAATAGAAACGTTTATTCATTGTTGAAAGAGAGAATTTTAATAAAAATCAAATTTAATAGTTGTATATATAAAAATGAAATCTAAGGGAGGCTTTTATAACAAGCATTTTAATTTGAAGGGAGGTTTGTATACGTTTTTCAAATAAAGGATTGATTTGTGTAATTTATATAAAACATATGGGTGTCAATGTATTTTACTCTATTTTTTTCATTAATGATCACAATATTCAAAAATAGGAAAATCTTTTAACGTCCCAATGGATAAAAAAACATAAAAAAAGACCCACAAAAAATTTTGATGTCAAAAAATTTTTTTAAAAGAATTGTATGGGGATCTCTTTTTCTTCACCTAGGGTGAAAAATTCCACTACTAGCGAAGTGTATATTTGAAAAATGACTAAAAATATTTTGTAGAAGGATAAAATAATCTATCTCCCAATTAAAAATTAACCCCATTAAAGTAGAACAAATAAATAAAACCTAAAATATATATTTTATATTTATTTACTAACTCGGTCAAATTGATATTTTCCTTTATGTATATATAATTACCATTTCAATTTTTTGGTTGATTTATTTTCAAAATTTTGTCCAACAAAAGGAAAGATAACTCAGTCAACATATTAATAGAAGGCCGAACTCAAGAGCACACATTTAAATACGACTTAAAAGGGTGTTTATAATGGCAAGTGGGGGCAAGAGTGCCCCCATGAACTTGTCCATTTGTTTACACTTTATATAAATGAACGAATTATTGAGTACTAGTATTTACTTGTGTTTGGTTTGGCCTGGAGCGCGGAGAATAAAGAATAAAAATCAAATATGAAATTCATGGAGATCCTTCAATCTCACATCTTCTTCACTAGATATTGTTGTTCATAGTCCAGATAAATAAACAAATATTTGCAGATATTTACTTTCATTCATACCAAAAAGATGCTCTGCACGTACTGTTGAGCAAATTCAAAGATAGTGAATGTAAGATTTTTTTGGGGAAAAAAAGGTGCTCGTAACCTTTTTTTTCTTCGGTAAAATATAAGGAAAAACACTTTTTCTTATGTTGTAGGAGAAATGTTTTCTCATGTCACGCATCGTATAAAATGGTGGAACCCACATATATATATATAACTATTTCATGTGTGTTTAGAAATCTTCTTCTTCCCATACAACATAAAAAGTTTAAACCCCTAAAACATATATAGCAACTATGCTTATAACTTTTTTTTTTTTTTAATTAAAGGGCTGAGCACTAACGACTAGATATTTTCGGCGGACTAGACCCATAACCTCTCAGGTATATGTGAGTTCTCGTATCATTAGTAGGTTAAAAGGTTTTTGGTTCTTCTTAGTTTATAGAGTAAATATTCTTTCTGATCCCTGATAAAAAACGTGATTCCCATTTTGATTCCTTAAAAAAAAAATGTTATTTTTAGTCTATAAAAAGGACGAATAAGGATCGATAGGTTGACATTTTGATCCCTAACAAATTTTTAAAATGTCCTTTTTAGTCCCTTAAAAAGGACGAATAAGAGTTATTTTTTTGTAAGGGACAAAAATGGGGTCCGTGTTTTTTGTCAGGGACCAGAAATGGTATTTACTCTAGTTTATATATAACTAAAAATACATGTATCTGACAAAATAAGACATTAAAATATGATTATGAATGAATTTGTTATTTGTAAATATAATGTATTAGAACGTTTATTTAACAAAATGAGAAAGAAATATGAGGAATATGGTAGAATATTTAAGCATTTGATTATAAAGTTTAAGACCCCGCGAGGCCTCCCACAGCTTGGTATATGCAAATACCATTGTTGCCCAAGTAAATGATATTTGGGTCAAGCATTTCATCAAAAGCTTTTGTGCGTCATTTAAATGAAAGCATTTCACACACACATATATCATATTGTTTGCAAGAAATGCATCACTCAAAAGCCCAAGTCTAATTAAATAAGAATGAGATGGTTTTCCATGTTCTAAAGCTTAGAAAGCACCCACGAGCGTAAACCCTGCACGCTTGTTGCATTGATATGAATATTGCTTCAAGATCCTTCATTTTGCCTTGCGGCTATGCATTTACTACCGGCCAATTTTCCAGATTAAGAAATACTTCATTTTCTAGCACAAAATAGAAGTATCAACCTCCTTTATCCATCTCCTTGATAAACTTTTATTTCAGACCGTGCAAAGTCCATCTCCCGCTTTGGTTGTGCCTAACGCCAAGCAATAAAACTAATTTCCAATGGTAAAAATTTAAATGAACCGGGTTCTATGAATTTTATGGTAAAAAAAGAGAGAAAGGGTTGCCAACCCGAGAATATATGCCCGTGAAGAAAAATATAAAGGGTCAAGTGTAAATTTTGCTTTGGAAGTTTTCAATGAGCAATAATGTTGTCTCATAACTTTTCTAGAGATCAATTTTATTTTGGTCATTATCTCAGTTAATTTTGACAGTTATTTGACTAAATATGCTGAGATAACAATCCATATGTCATCAACGTTATTTTTGTTAAAGTGAAAACTTGCTCTGAATGTTTTAAATATAACTTTAAAAAAATGCAATAGATGACATATGAATTTTAGAGTAAATTTACATTTTAACAAAATTAACGTAGATGACATATAGATCATTAGTTTAGTATATTGGGTCAACTAAGGTTAAAATTAACTTATATAACAGTCAAAATAAAATTACCTCATTTCTTAAACTTTAAAGACAAATTTTCCTTCAAATAAAAAACTTGCAGGTCAGTTAACCCAATTATAAGTCTCTGGCTAAGAACGCAGTCAGGGCATGAATTCAGAGTGTACTTGATTTGCACAGAGACCAGATCAGGAAAATTTTAAAGTGAGGGCAGAGTTAGAATTTTTAACCGGACAAGATTGATATTCTATCCCAGAAAATTGAGCCTTGCACGTTAGAATTGTGGGGGCACAGAATCATATTCCATCAAAGGGTAACTGTAACGTGTGTGGGTATATATATATATAAATCTCCATATACACCACAAAAATCCTTAGCAAGTATTTAATTTTAATAATTATTTAGCCCAAATAGTAATTTTTTTAACGGAAGTTTGTTGAAAATTATCACTTAACCCAGGCAGAAATATTCCATAACTGAGTAATCATGCTGTGGCATATGTTTCATTTAATCGATTTAATATAATTAATTAATTATAATGTTAGAGAAAAGTTATTTTCACAAATTATGGTTGTTTTTATTTTGAATAGAATAATTGAAGAAATGAAAGCATCCCTGTTTTGTAGTTCAGAGTTCAAACCCAAACTCGATATTCGATGAAGTGATCTGAAGCTATGACAAGTATTATGATAAAAAACCCATAAAAACGAAATCAATATCCTTTGCAGTCCCGTTCCATTATATATATATGGATCATATACGTGGTTATCTTCTTCAGATCCTCTTTTGTGTACTGTGTACAGCCATATAATTAAGATATGTTTTTATTGTTGAAGTTTTGGGAATTTATCCATCCACTTTAGCCACTAGGAATACAGAACACACAAACAAATTAAACGCAACATATGAAAACAGGAATAAAAAATAACAGATGTCTTCTCAAGACTGGGCTCCTAACTATGCAAACTCATCAGGAAGACGTGCCTTATTTGTAATTGCTGCTATTGCCACCACAGCAACCACACACCGTTGAAATCACAACGCACTCACAAATGTAAAAGTGAAACAAACAACTGTAACAAAATGTTTTATGGGAAAATTGTACCTAAATTCAAGCAAGACAAAATATGACCTAAAGGTTCCTTAAAATATCTAATTTATAGTGAAGTCTTGTGGGATATTTGGATGATATATTTTAATTATGAAAAGACTATAATATCCTTAGTCAGAAAATGGGATGTCAAAATGGTTCTTCTTCTTCCTCTTCTTTGGCTGTTTTCCCTCTTTTTTAACAAATCCAACGTCTTCCTTTTCATCTTCACAAATTTCTCATTCACTCCATCACATTCAAACAATTATGAGGGTCAAGGCAACAAGGCACATGTAATTTTCCCATGATTTATTTGTTGAGAGACTGCAAGGCACACATAAAATAGTCGACATAAATAGGATAACATAAAACTATATAAATCGCATAACCATAAACTAGCAGAAGAGATAAAATTAAGTCAAGCCTATTCATAAACAAGGTAATTTAGGAAAATGGATTTATATAAACTTGGAATAAAAATGTTTGTAAAAAAAGGGAAAATCCTCCTTAGGGTTCAAATAACCAAAAAATTGTCAAAAAAAAAGTCCAAAAAAAGTCATATGCCAAAAAAGGCCTAACGTCTTTTCTGGTATTATTTTATAAACGTTAACAACTATATCAATACAACGTTTTCTGAAATAATACTAGAAAATGTCCAAGGCCTTTTTAACATTTGACTTTTCTTTAGGGCCTTTTTTGACAATATTTAGTAATTTAGGCTCTGAGGGGTATTTTCCCTAAAAAAAAAGCATAGGAGAAAACTTTTGAAACTCAAAATAAAGAGAGATAAATAGCAAAGGAAGCGAAAATAAAGAAGGGAAAACCCTCGTCGGAGCCCAACTAATCAAAATATTGTTAAAAAGGGCTTTAAAAAAATCATATGTCAAAAAAAACTTTAAGGCTCTTTTTGATATTATTTTAGGGCTCAAATATATCAATATTTTTGATATTATTTTAGCACCAACTAACTTTTATCATAAACCAATAAAAACAGTTAAAGTTAATAAATACAATTTAAGTAACTTCCAATATTACCCCTACTAATTACACTAAACTCTAATATTATATTAATTATTACTCTCGCACACTACCCTCATTAATTACAACATGAAAAAACAAATAATTCGCCACAACATTCTTATAAAAAAGACTAAAAACTTATTAGTTGGCGTCTTATAATAAAAAACCGAAGGGAACATATCAGTACAACATTTTCTGAAATAATAATAGAAACTTGTCGGATATTTAACTTTTCTTTAGGCCTTTTTTATAGTATTTTGATAAGTTGGATCCTGCGGGGATTTTCACAATAAAGAAGGTGCCACATGTCGGGGGTGGGACCCAAAGCACCGAAGAAGAGAGAGTGGGTCCCACAGGGCCGAGCCTCGATGACCAACTGCACAAAAAATGAATAACTGGAATCTACTACATCATCTCCACCACACAAGATCCAACCCCTTCTCCCTCCCTCCGCACCTTTCACACTTCTGCCTATATATATATATATATATATATATATGCACTTACCTTCCCCTGTCATTCTCTTGCCATTCTTTTCTCCCTCTACTGCCTCCAACCCTCCTTCTCTCTCCCTCCCTCTCTTCACTCTCCGTCTTTCTCTCTCTCTCACACTCTCGCGACACTGCCACACCATGTTGAACGACGAGTGGGTGGGAGCGGCCATGACTAATGACATGGTGGTGGTCGAGCTCCTGATTCATCTACGGCAGTCCCAAGCCGCTCCCAAATCTCACCCTCTCACAGCCGCCGCCGTCACTCCCTCTTGGGGCCTCAAGCAGCCGCGCTCCCGGCTCACAACCAGATGGAAGGACGCCGATTCTACCAGATGTAGCCCCACCACACCCCTCTCTTGGAGTGGCGCCGCCTCTCCATCCGTCACCGCCGATGATTACGAAGAATCTAGCCGTCCCTCCCATCTTTCTCAACAAGCACCCAGATCCAAGGTTGGTCCTATCTCTTTCTGTACTTCTTCACTCCTCCATCTTTGTCTCTCCCTTTGCGAATCTCACCCCCTTCCTTGTGCAATCCGATCTCTGTCGGGCGGCGCGCCCGAATTTGCCTTGTTTGACCCGAATATAATCCTCACAGACAGCAGTTAATTCACTGAAGTTGTCGCGTCATCTTGCGATTTTGGGGATCTTAATGTGCCGATGACGCATTATCGTCTTCAGAACCGTCACCGTCCTCTAATCGCGCATCCTTCTGGTTTTTGACTGGACTGCGCGAGCAGGGACAAATCTGTCCTGTTAGAATTTTCGGTTACGCATCTTTTTGTTTCTAATTTCGTTCCTTCACTCAAGTTGATTATCGCGACAGTTCTTCTTCTTGGAACAAACAAATCATTAAATAATCAAGAGTAAGTCTTTCAGGGGCAAGGGAGGGGGGTGGATTTGAGATCTTTGGGTTTAGATGGGAGGCGACGAGCGGAAGCATCGCGAAAAAAAGAGACGCGATGACGTTTTCATATCGCCTCTATGATTGGGATAAGGACGAAAACTCCCTGGCAAATGGTAGGAGTTAGATGAGGGGAAAGTGACGGAAAGGTGCGTTTGGATTAGAGTGAAGAAGTGAGGAGTGGAGGAAAATGTAGATCTGGAACCATTGGTAGGGTTTGGGCCGGTCATATGAAGATAAAGAGACGGAAAGAAGTAGGGGACGAGACGGGTGGCTTTGAGCGTCAATGCGGTGACGGACACCGCCTTCACAGATGGGATGGTTCATCTTGTTAATGTCTCTTACCCCTTTCTCTCCCCATAAAATCAGTAATTACACAACCTTCCCTACGTGGGAGTGGGACCTCCCCCACTCTCTCTCTCTCTCAGTAGGAGTGGCCTTGGCATGTGATCATGCCACGTGACCTCAGTCACGTGCCCGGCGCTGCTGTGGCTGCCGGTGTTGATTCTCGCTGCTTCTGATTTGCCAGCTGTCCGGCGAGTGGTCGATCGCTTAAGACAATTGTTTCTGTAGATGTGAATGCTTTGTCTAGTTACTTTATTGGTAATTCCCAAGCGTCAATATTTGACTTCTTCTGGGTTTTCTGTTTTTTTCTATGTCCTAATCATCTCAAGGCTCCTCCCCTTTTTTCTTTTTAGTTTTAAAGAGGCGGTGTTGCATTATGATATCCCACCTATTTTACCTTCTTTTCTTCCTATTCTAGCGTGACTCGATTGTCGTTTGATTCTCGTGTTTTCATTGGATATTTCCCCCCTGTATTGATAGTCTAATTATTTTATTGCTTGTAAGCTTTCAGGCTGCAGCTACTGCTACGAGTGAATGTACTGGGAACTCTGCCTCCACCAAGAGGTGTCGCAAACACAAGGTAAAGCGGTTCATTCTTTTTCCTCATAAATTTATGTTTGTGCCATTCACTGTGGTCCATGATTTCTGAGTTGGCAAGCCAATTTGCTGCGATTGGCTGTGGGTATGTCATGTGTAAGTGCGTTCATCGTGGTTAATTTTTGGCATCTTTTAGGCCTATGCTGAATTGAAGGAGGAGGAGAGCGTCCTGCTGAAGGAAAGGACATGTTTAGAAAAGGTATCCATGGGGGGTCTTCCTTGGATATTTTTTTCGAAAAGAATATATTTGTGCCCTCCCCCACATGGTTTGTTGCTTATGCGTGGTCACTAATAATATCCCTCTTAATATTGCCAGGAGATGGCAACTCTGAGCGCAACTTTGGAGGAGCGGAGGGCCAGAAATGAAAGCCTGAAGAGGATTAAGGTAAATTCAAGTGTTGTGGATCCATCTGTGTGCCGTTTCATTTTCTTAATACCTTGTTGTGTTGTGATTCAGTATGATCTAGGTGCGACATCCAAGAATAGTAGCAGTTCAAGATGTGGTGAAAATAGGCTTTGGAAGGTGGAGACAGGAGGAGCAGAGGATGGTAGTGATCCACGATCGGATTCCAAGGCAGGTAGGAGCGAGTCTTGTGGGGAAAGTGGTTTCTTGATACCAGATCTTAATATGATGCCATCGGAGGGAGATTCGTCTTTGTGTGGAACGGTGACCAGTTGAGGTATGGCCCTTGTTGGCTTCGTGGTCGGATGCGCTAGACCTAGAGGCAGCTGAGGAGAAGAGTGGTGGTGGAAAATGGCAAATCCACTAGAAGCAATGTACAGGCCCACGTTCAGGGCAGGAATTGAATGGAGCAAGTGAGCAGATGATGATGGGGGCAACTTGAAGGGCAAGTGCCCATATTCTTGTTCATGGTTTAGTGTAGTCATCCTATCCTACCGGCCAATTAATTATAAGGCCGTAGAGTTTCCTTTCTTCATTCCCCAATTCAATGTACTATTCTTTGTAGTACTTTTTCACTCCATATTTACTTATTTTCATAAGAAAAATTACAGAGGGTAAATTTTGTCATCTTTGAATTGAATGTCATTATTTTAAATTTTAATATGATCCATCCAACATAGGACTATTACTGAAAATGAATAATAATTATATCTTACAATTTGACAATGACACCCCTCAAAGCTTTTCCGTGTGAGGAGGGATTCCCCAGTCACTCAAGTTTGCAGCAAGCCGGTTGAAGAAGTTCCCCACTCTCAAGTCCCAATCTATATCAAAGTATCAAAATGGAATGGAAGTTGTCGGATGGGTAAAGACGTGGATACTTATTTTGGATTTGTCTAAAATGTACGGAATTCTTGCACACACTGCATATTTGTGGGCATATTTGTGTTTGTGAAATACTATTCTGGTTCTGGTCCTAATTAAAATTATAGGATATAGTGAATAAAAAAGTAGATGGAACTAGAGTTGTAGAGTAGCAGCATCATAAACCAAGCAATGTGCTCCCCTATTATTGATCTGATGGCAAGTGAAGCCGAATCATCTTAATAATAATAATAATAACTCTGTGCCATGTTGTTAACTTGACTCGCCACTTCAGTCACAGAGTCCTACTCGTCAGTCCTGGTCTGTATCATCACTACTACCGGACCATATGGCTACTTTTTCAATCAAATTGATGATTTCTTGTCTTTATTTGCTGTGATGTAATTATTGGCATGCATTTTTGTGAGGGATCTGGCTTTTCTCATTTTTCTCTTACTCCCATTTTTCTTTTTTTTTCTTTTGATTAAGATTTTAACGATTGAGATTTAATATATTATAAAAATATTATTATAATTTTATTTTAAAGATATAATATGTTAAACGGACCATTAAGATCTTAATCCAACAAATAAAAATAGGAAAATGAAATGGGAATATAGGAGACTAAGGATATTCTCTCTCTTTTAGAACTTGTTTCCTCAACTTTATTTTTCTGGTGGCACAAGAAATCAATGGGTCATATTTCTTTTACAATCATTTTCTCATCATTACTTATAATCTCTAAATCATATTCATCCAATCAATCTGAAAAGTCATAATATTTTTTTTTCTTCTTCCCAATCAATAGCTCATGAGGAATAATGAAAAGTAAAGATAATGAAAGCATCTCCTTTCAAATTCAATATTCTTTCTGCATAGCGCACATAGCAGTAGTTTTCTTCAAGTTGCTAATGCTATGCATGTTCCTATCCACGCTTTTGATGATTAATTATTCTTAAGATTTTAACAAGCAGCATCCAACACACAGACTTGCCGTGAGAACTGCGCCTGCTTGCAAAATTTGCAACTCATAATCACTAACAAAACTCTTAGTCCACAACTTGCAATCACCACCACCATTCCTTCCTTTCTTCGTTTTCTAAATTATTACATTTGTGTTTGGAAATATTTGGGATCTGCTCTTTACTTGCCTTCATCTCTCCGATTCGCCTCTTTTGTCAACGCAAATTAAACAAGCAACAGGAACCATACTAGGCAAGAGATGTACACATATTTCTTGCTATGACTATATGTATAGAGGATCTATATACGACGCTGAATGAATTATTTAGCATGGATATCATATTATATTGCTTGGTGGTCAACGAGATGGTTAGTTGTTATTCATTACGTGCAAGTTATATAATAATCATAACGAGTTCACCTTCCCGAGGTTCAAACAACACTGGTCACCAACCAGAGGGGCTGGGTCCCTTTCATCACTCTACATTGTATTGTATAATTTTGCAGGTTCAATCAGATTCTACCATTCCACAAAAGTGACTATACTGGCCAGTGATTTTATGATTACCAATTGAATTCTGAAGCATCTCCACTCTCCATCTTTACTTCTTTTAACATCAGTGCATTACCTCTTGGAATCCCATTCATTCATTGAACATATTCATACTTACAAATGAGGAGTTTATCCTATTCCTACAAGTCAGAGACAAGCACCTAACATGTCATGCTCCGATGCTAAGCCCTAGTAACATAATTGACTCACTGTTTTGACCAATTTCCTTATGTCTTTTCACTTTCATACATACATCAAAGCGTAAATTACATTAATGACCATGCTGTTATGGGCTGGACTAAGATCTAGGCCTTATTTTGTTTATTGTTAACGGGAATGGAAACCATTTATGCAGCGAACACCGAAGGGGGCTGGTTTATAACTTGATATGTACAAAAAGGCATTGATTTAAATAAAAAGTAGCGATGCATCACGTTGAGAAATAGGTCAATTTCTTGGTGTTACAGGTAGAGCGAATAGGGTCTGAGCATTGTACTTAAATGGAGGGAGAGAAAATGACCCAAAACAACGTGGGAAATGTGATTAGTCTGTCACCTCCTCTGAAATTAACGTGGAGCAGAGAGAAATTAAAGAGCCATGAAGCTGTGAACCATCAAATTTTGGGAATTCAGATAGAGCCATTCCGTTTAGCTAAGTTTACTTCATGTGTGTCGTTCAAGGTTATTACATTACATGAAGTGGCCCTCTGTTTTTGCCCTGTTCTTGCTTTGACATATGTGTGGGAACATTGGAAAACCCATTATGGTTTCAACTTTATATCAGAGCCGCTTGCAAAAATCCGTCGAACAAGGCCTCAATTGTTGCCAGAACCATATTTTTGCAACATCTTTTTCCTTTTCCATCTTTTGGTTTAGAAATTCGAGCCAATTGCGACTGTGCAAATATTCTTAATTACACCTGGTTCCGTATATAAGGCAAGAAATTACGAAACCATTGATTTTACGACAAGCCAGTGCTGTTTCGTGGCATTGAAATGTCAAATTTAGTGCATAACCACGATCTAACAAAAACCCTCCATTTACTGCAAGAGCCATTATTGCCAATATCTTATCATTGACTTGGCTCAGCCAATAGCCACCCCAAGTTTGCATTTTTCACCTTCCTCCATTTCGATCGACCATCATGTGGAACTGTGGTAAATATATATTTGACCACCCAAGCATGCAAAAAGTACACCCTTCTAATTTTTACTGTATCTGATTCCGACTTCCTCCGAGATTCGTTGTAATCAGGCACAAACGAGAGAACAAAGAAAAAGAAAAAGGGAAAAAGTTAAAGAGATGGGTTTGACAAGACACGAAAGAAGACCTTCTTTGTGTGTGTGAGTGATCGAACATAAGCATCAATTAAGGACAACAGTTTCATCAGACCAATTAGAAAGAAGGGGAAAAATTTTGCAGAGAAGCATGTATGAAGGCATGCTAGCTCGTTATACTGTTTAACGAATTGAAAATAACAGCTTCATGACTAGATATTCTGTTCATGATCACTTTTTTAATGGGTAAAACTAGTATAAATGAGGAAGCGATTAATTAGGGGGAAGAAGAAAGTGAAGTGGAGCCCAAGATGGAAACAAATGAGGAAGAAGGAACATGTGGATAGATATTGGATATAATGAGAATTAAAGAGAGAGTGGTTTGTAAAAAGGATAAGGCAATCACATCGACGAAGGGTGGGGGCAACATACCATTATCACGCGTAGCCTTGAAATAAGACACGTTCCATGTCCGACGTTAACTTTTTATTACTTTTCCTTCGAGGAGACTAATATTAATTCAACTTTGTCACTGTTTCTGTGTCTGTTTTTGGTTATGGCTGATTGCCTGGGATGCTTTGCTTCAAATCACAAAGCCTCTGAGTTTATCCTTTTCCCTTGTTCATATCCATTCATTAATTGACTGGTCCCTCGTCTTGAAGTTAGGTTTTGATCTTGTCATGAAATTTCCTACGTTAGTTGCGCTTGAAATGAAAGTTGTCGTTAGCTAGGGTTCCCACTTCCCAGTTAATGAGGGTTTGTTCACATCCTCAAGTTTATCATCTGATTGCCCAAATGGCGCTATATGTGGGATTTGTATCCACTATAATTTTTAATTATTAGATCCATCTGGTCATTTTAGATGAATTCCTTATGAACAAAGACGACAAGCATGAATATTGCATTCTCCAGCAAAAGAAAAGAAAAGAATAATTAATTGAAATCAGTCCTGGAATCACGTAATAGAATAAAACAAATGGAATGGATTATAAAGGGAGACTGGTAGAGGGTCCAGATTCCATTTATTCCTCTGTATACACGTATGTTTCTAACCATTTCATTTCATTTCATTTCATTCATATTTTAATTTCTTGCTCCGTGTCACTTCACAGCTTTAAACGCCAATGCTGCAATCAATAAAATAATAATAATAATAAGCATTATTTTAGTAATAATAAATCCCTTTTTAAAAACACACAAGAGATCTTGTGTCCCACGTAGTGATCTGCCTAAAATTGATTAATGAAACTTTTCGTTATGTTTCAATAAGCAGTTGTTGGATTGACCTTGAAATTAGTTGATCGTATATTATTATATTGCTTCAATAGTTCTTGAACAGTATCGTGATTCCTTATCTTTCTAGATATAAGATATGATTAATTAATTTACAGATATTAAGAAAACTGGTCTTATTATCATCTTAAAACTCTGTGTCAATGAATGTTAATAAATTAAGTTGTTACATGCAAGGTCAAAACACATAAATCGATTAGATCCTATGAGATTGGGGGAAGTAGTTTATTGGAGTATTGGTTGTGCGAAGTGAGCATTTTAATGGGGTTTTAACAAATGCAATCCATGTTTTGTTTTTGAGTTGATTAAAAAGAGGAGATTCGTCATGAAATTTTAGTTAAAGAGCATTTGTCACCTGAAAATTTTTTTTGTCTCAGTTTTATCCATTGAGTTTGAAAACATAGCAATCTTGTTATTAATTGATCTTAATCGTTGAATTGTTGTTTTTTTTTTTTTTTTTTTTTATAAACTTTCAGTGGCAAATCCTTAAAAAACTTCTAAAGCAAATTTGCTCTTAAAAAAACTTTCGAAGCATATTTGATCTGTTTGATTAATGTCCGAGGCAAAACTAAGAACAAGAAAAACTTCCGGGTGATCAATATTCTTTAACTAAACTTTCATGATAAAAATAATATTTAACATAATAAACAGATAGAGGTCAAAAGATCTAATAAAATCTGTTTTGACTTCTTCCCTTTAAAAACCTTTTCCCCATCCCCATTTCACAATATAATCACATCTCTTTAAAGTTGCTACAATTGTTTTAGAACTACTATTATTTCTAATTTACTTTTTCCATTACACTGTCGTTTTGTTATTTATACTATATACTTATTATCATAAAATCTATAGGACCAAAAAAAAAAAAAAAATTACACGAGATCTATATAAAATTAGGAAATTGCAAAAGCAAGAAAGACATCAAAGTAATAGAGGCAGCTTTTGGGCGTTTGATTAGACTTTGATCCTCGCGTGAATGTTCTACGTTCTCACGAAACACAAATCATTGCACTTATTGTCCCCTCCTCTCATCTTTATAGTCGCTCCCTTCTAAATATCTTAAATATAAAATAAAATTAACTTTTATAGAAAGATTAATTAAATTATTTTAAAATATTTTTATTTTTTAAAATTTTCAATTTGATTTTTATAAAGTTTGATAGATGTAGAATAAGATATCCATTTTATTGATGATGAATTCACAAAAATGACTGCTTTAATTTTAATTTCATATGGATACTGATAACCTTTGATTTAATTTTAATTTCCACAACAACAAAATATTTACCTTTCAATTAGATTTTTTTTAATTTAAAGATATCCATTTTGTTGATGATAATCCCAAAAGTCTGCTTTAATTATAATTTCATATGGATACATAACCTATTTAAATGGTACTACGATGCGCCATTGCAGCGTAACTGGATTAGTACACGCCAGGGTCGCTTTCACATAAATCATGAATGTGATTGTTTCTAATATAAAGCCAAACACACATGAGACTTCATAATATGTGGTGACAATTTAACCTAGCAAGGATAGGGTATGACGACAATAAATATAAAATTCACTATACAAATGTGATTGCCCACGCTGACCCAATGCCTTGCTACAAAAATTTAAACATACTACTCCTATGATTTGAGAAAATATCATTAATGTTTCAACTAAATAAAATAATACAATATAACTTATCAATGACACTTTTCTGATAACCTTAAAGATATTTTGCTATGATACATATAGGGAGGAATTAGTAGTTTCTAAAGAAACATTTGGTAAAAAAATATCAGAAGGCAAATTTATTTGCCATAAAATACCATAAATGTTTGTAAGCCTTGTTGGTAAATTTTATAGTTAATATCATTGTTCGCCCTTGTAGTTTAATTAAGTTTTGGTTTTGATTTTTGACCAACATAAACCTATTAAATTATTATATTTGATTAATTAACAGTTAAACTTAACCTGACTAACCGTAGGAGTGAAATTGCAACAAGTTTAAAGACTTACTATGTGGTGGCATTGGGCTTATTTGAGTTGATGTTTAAAAAACATATTCATATAAATTGAGATAAAGCTTCCTCTAACATGTCTTATATATAGTAAATTACAAAAAATAGTGTCCACCTACTAATCCAAACCGACATGTTGTTCAAAAAATTGTCCATGCGACATTGCTCCTGCCTAACAACTACGAAGACTTTAACTCATTATTATATTTAAGAGAGGGTTGGGACACGCAATCTCATATGGATTGTGGGAAGAGATTTAGGCCATTAGGTTATAGAGCTCCCGGAATATTTTACTTAAAATTCTAAGAATGCCGGAGTCACAAAATAAAAATACACGAGTCTCAGTGCATACCTGATACTGTTGATATTGGAATATGGGAAGAGCAAATTTCAAATACAATTTATATGTATGTTCTTATCCTACAGCTGCTTCACCACAATGAGCCACCTACGCGCATAGATCCTCTCTCTGTGCGCGCTTCTTTTTCCCGTTGGTTCTCTCGCCACGCCATATGAAGAAATTATAGGAACCAAACGTCGAGTTTCTCGTGCTGTCCAAGGTTGCTTCCTCTGACTTCTTGAATGGCCTCCCACAATCAACCGCACCTCTCCCCCCACCATTTCTCCGATTCCGATCACCCCCTCCTCCATTCCAACTACTTCCTCAACCTCCACTCTACCGCCCCCTCCGACTCTGCCGGAGCTGCTCCCCACCGCCCGATCCTCCGCCCTGACCACAATCACGTCATTGACGACGTCGCTGCCGCCTTGTCCCACGACTCCGCCGATTTGAATATGGCTTCGGGCGACAACCCCAATGCCAAGAGCGAGGTGGGTGTGGAGGATGAGAGGTCTAAGGCTGAGATTCTAGCGCATCCTCTGTACGAACAGCTGCTGTCGGCACACGTGGCGTGTTTGCGGATCGCCACGCCGGTTGACCAGTTGCCCAGGATTGACGCTCAACTAGCTCAGTCCCAGAATGTGGTGGCCAAGTACTCTGCTTTGGGACATGGAGCTCATAACATGGTTGCCGATGAGAAGGGACTCGATCTATTCATGGTATTTTCCCAAATTCTCTCTTAGTTATTAGTTAAAAATTCGACTTTGTTCATCTGTGAGGTATAAATAAATTGGAGCCAAAGGAAACGACACTGACTTTCTGGATGGGGTATAGCTGGAATTACAAGGTTCTCTGTATCAAATCTTAGCTTCTATTTGCTTTTAGGGCCTTTCATTTCGATTCTTGTTCCAGTGAGATGAGTTAATTAGATACCTGATTGGCCGATAAAGTGGTCGCTGCAAAAGAAAACAAAGGAGCAACGAACGAAAGAAAGGAATTGGAGCATGTTTTCAATACTGATTGTGCACAGGGTGGAATGTGAAGCAGGGATTTTGGGAGTGAAATATGTAAGAAGAAATGATCTCTGAATGATAAAATCCTGGAGAAACAAGTGAACGATGTGAATTGGAAGCGAAGAATTAGAAATTGACTTGTAGATATGGTTTCAAACCTTGTTCAGGCTGAATTAGATATTTGGGGTTTTATTTGTCACAGGGTAGATTTTTTTCCTTTCTTGTTTCTGGGAAGTAAATCAATCATATATGAGTGCGACTCAACAGATGTGAAAATGGCCTTAACCGTTTTTTTTTTAAAAAAAAAAAATCATTTTCCCTTGCAGTTTCTTCTTTCAACCACATCCTTAGTTATTATTTTCAATCGTGATTCATTTGGTAATAGTTTCTTTCTACTTCTGCCTTTCATGATTTATCCTACGAGCTTCAATTTAGAAGTCATAGAGACTGGTCTGTAGTGAAGCATGTCTTTAGGAATATAAATTCTTCCTCCTGCGATGAACAATTTTGGGTTAGCACATATAACCTGCATGCATACGTGTGAATTGTATTTTGGAATTCGGAGTTCTATTCTATGATTGTGCATTCACGGATTCTAGATTTGGATATTTGTAACTACTGTGGTACGGTTCAGTTTTGATCTGTTTTTGTTTGATGTTTCAGTCCCATTATGTTCTGTTGCTCTGCTCCTTCAAAGAACAACTTCAACAACATGTCCGGGTTCATGCTATGGAAGCAGTCATGTCATGTTGGGAGATAGAACAATCCTTACAAAGTTTAACAGGTGCAAAGAGTGATTACTTTTTAAGTTTTAATGATTGTTGCGTCTTAGAATGAAAATAACCTGACGCAACTTCCATTATTGTTTTCTAATCAGTCTACAACTTATGGTATTCATATTTTTCCTCAGTTATTTCTGAGTTGGTACAAGAACATGATGGTGAATTTGTATATCCGAACATCTCGACATTATTTAAATGTTTATGACACAAATTTTTAATCTTTTTGCTCCTCATATCTTACTAACATCTTATTCATAGGTGATTTAAAATTTTTAATGTATCAGACTGGACCTAAAGCCTTGGTTGGTTAACTAATTTCATGTGCAAAAGTCAGGCTGCAAAAGCTCAGCCCTTGTTTTTGAGTTTCTGAGTGATAAAGCTATATGATTTTTGCCCAACAGGAGTTTCACCTGGGGAAGGTACAGGGGCTACCATGTCCGATGACGAAGAAGACCAAATAAATGGTGATGGCAATATTTTTGATGGTTCAGACAGCATGGGATTTGGCCCTCTTGTTCCAACCGAGAATGAGAGATCACTCATGGAGCGAGTTAGGCAAGAGTTGAGACATGAACTGAAACAGGTTAACAGATATGGAACACAATGATATGGCCTTTTCTTTCCTCCCCTTAATTTTGTATTCATTGGTTTTCTTCTTGATTGTAGGGCTATAAGAATAAAATTGTGGATGTAAGAGAAGAAATTTTGCGAAAGAGACGAGCTGGGAAACTTCCTGGTGATACCACCTCCGTCCTTAAAGCTTGGTGGCAAGCCCATTCCAAGTGGCCTTACCCTACTGTAAGTTTGGCCAATCTTAACTTTGATTTTTAATGATAACATTAGGAATAAATATTCTCTCTTATTTTATATCTGGCTCATCACAAATTCACAATTGCTCATGTGATTTTCAGGAGGAAGACAAGGCAAAGTTGGTGCAGGAAACTGGTTTGCAGTTAAAGCAGATTAATAATTGGTTCATCAATCAAAGGAAGAGGAACTGGCACAGCAATGCTTCAACTTCTACGGTCTCAAAGAGCAAGCGTAAGAGGTATGACTACTTTCTAAAAAAGGAAACATGATGAGACTTTTTTTTTTCAGCTGAGATTTTCATAGAAAAGAAATGATATTGCAGGTGATAACAGCACTCATCATAGCATGTAACACAGTAAAAATAGGAAGAATATTTTGCTTGTTGTGGAACAAGAAGGATTAATTAAGTATTTAATACAGATGAGAAACAGAGGAAGGCAATGTGGAGGAACCAAGGTGGAACGGCTGCACATAGTTTATGAATTCTTCTTAGATGCATCATGACGAACAAATTGGCAATGAGGGGCTTATATAATGTGTTTAGATTCAAATGCAAGTGAGGTATATGGAAAAGAATAATGAGGGGTACTTGTGGGGTGTAAAGTAATGATCTGTACATTTTTCTTTAGAATCACACTAGCGTGATTTTTGCTGTCATTTTCTTTAAATTTTCGGATTTGCCGTATAAAGTGGGGTTCCATGTAGTTAAAATAGTAAAATTTCAGTGTCTAAATTTTGGTCTAGTAAGATTTTTCTCATGTCTGTTTATACTTTTATAGAACACGCTGCTAAACTTTCTGAAGCTTTTTGTAACTTGATGGGTTGAAGAGTTGGTGTTACTAGTATAAGTGGTATATATATATTTTTTCCGATATATAAGAAGGCTAAAAAGCCTTGATAGATAACACTGGTACGAGTGGTATATATATATATTTTTTGGTACAAGTGGTATATGATATAAAACAAAAGTGTTTCTTTCCCAATTCCCAGAGCATTGGTCTACGCAAAACTAAACTGTATGGGCTGCATTGTGGTCCTTTTTCCTTTTAGCTTTCTTTGTTTGTGTTTTTATTTGGGACTTCTTTGTTTGTGTTTTTTATTTGGGCCAGGGCTTTGTGGTACATTGGATTCATTGAACAATACAGAAGGTAGAAGCCGAAAATTGTACCTTTTGAGAATTGAGAGTTCATTGCTTTTCACGCCCTTGAATGGAAATGATCGATGAGTTTAAATAAACATGCAGCTCAAAAGAGTTTTTTTGGTCTAATATTACTTAATTTATGACTTATTTGGAGAGTTGATCTTGATCTTAAATATAAAACTTGTCAAAGTTTTTCTAATTTACTCCTATTAATACTCTCTCAATAATAATTAAAGAGGAGAAGAAAGGGGAGAATTAAAAAAGATGATTAAAATGTTTTAAAAAATACATGTTATATTAACTAACTTTTGACTAAATGGAGTATAGTTTGGGAAGATTGCTCAAAAAATCATGATGTATATATTAAATACATGGGCATAATAGACAT
The DNA here is from genome assembly GCA_019022655.1 of Acacia acuminata. NCBI lineage: Eukaryota > Viridiplantae > Streptophyta > Magnoliopsida > Fabales > Fabaceae > Acacia > Acacia acuminata. The sequence continues at coordinate 3,006,153 of JAFJYI010000015.1, forward strand.
TGAGTAGACGATGTTTGTTAGGCTCCGCGTGAAGAAGGAAGGGAGGAACTAAAAATTATAGAGAAATCAACTTTGAGAAATGTAGTGCAATGGGAGTGAGACCATGACCCAAATAATGACGCGTTGCTTTGTTTAGTAACGTAATGTGACTCAACCTAGGCCGCTGTTGGAAAACTGAGTTGGTGCGCTATCTTATTGTACCGAATATTAGTTATTAGTTAGTTAGTTAAAGAACACACGTATGTATCTCTAACTCTAATAACATCCCGGTGATATTGTCTTCTTGTGAAACGTAAAATATCTCAACACACCCTGAAAGCAAAAAGGGAAGTTTCCAAATGCAAAGGCAAGTGAAAAAGTAGTCCTTTCAAATAGCATGTGGAGCGCACAATACTTAAGTATCGGTTTGTAAGGCACACACGGTTTACACACAAAACAAGCACGACCACGCACTCTCCCCCGCCCGTCCCGGCGAATCCCGCTTATATATCACTCCTAGCAAGCCACCTTCATTTCCATCTCCAACCATCTCTCTCTCCCCCGTGTGCTCACAATCCTCAACGTCAGTTCTCTTATTTGTCATTTGAATCTGCTTCATCATGCAAAGCGAATCGTCTCTCCGCTACAAATTGAAATCTTCTTTCCTCTGCTTCTCCGGCGACCAACGCTCCCAATCCCTCCACGACGGTGACTCCTCCTACAATAAGCTGCATGAGCCCAACTCCCCGACGACGCCTTCCTCGCCCTCCTGCTGTAACAAATCCTCCGCTGCCGACTACCGTGGGAGGAGTCGCTACCTCTTGTCCCGGATTCGGCGGAGGCACCGCCGGCACACCCAATATGGGGATTTTAGCTACGACCCTACCAGTTACGCCCTCAATTTTGAGAATGAGAGCCGCTTAGAGGAAGATGAATTTCCCTTCAGGGGGTTCGCCTACAGGCTCAAGCATTCGCCTCCGCCGTCGGCCAACTTTACGGAGGGAATACTCGTGACCATGCCCCGAGAGCTTGTTGGGTTTAGCTGAAATGCGAGCAACAAAAAACGCGTACAGAGTATGTGGGCTCCAGTGTGTTTGTTTGTTGTATGCAAAACGGTAGGTATTTTCACAAAGTCACTGTGCAATCTGTGGCCATTTGCCACTCGGGGCGTTTCATTTTCAGTTCGACCCCAAGTATTATAATACTGTAACATAAGAATCAATGATCTATTCCCTTCTTGTTCCGATTCTAATGTTTGTTTATATGCTCAAGAAAATTTTAGTACCAAGTCTACTAGTCTACTACCCAACCTTGTATTTTTAAGGGTACAAGCAATCTCTAGTTTTACATGTTAATACAATGACATTTAAGTATTCTGCATTTAATGACTAGATGCACATGCAATAATTAAAGAGATCCTTGGTAAAAAATGAACACAAATAAAGGGTAAATGACTGCCAGAGTAAACAAATCTCCGTGACCACTAAAACGAAAACAAATAGAAAGCAATGTTTTAGAGCGAAGTGAAGACTGAACGTATTTAACATGAGGCATGAAGAAGCTAGGACATGATCGGAAGCATACTAGGAACCTTTATTGGCCAATGTGCCCATCCAGGCCGGTGGCTGCATTCCCGTTTGCTCTTGCACTGTGCTAAACAGAGGAGGCAGCATCTTATACACACCGGCCACCTCCTTTATGGCCGAAGCGTCGCCGTAGCTGTCGTGGTCGCCTTCTGCCTCGTTGGTCCAAATACTGATCTTGGGCTGAAGCCCGCGAACAGCTTCGCCATTGATCCCGGCCATCTCTTGAAACATACCACCGCTGATCATCAAGTACGTAATCCCTTAGAGCTTTGTAATTACCAATCAGTGAATCAAGAAGAGTTGGCAGGTGAGCTCTTTGGCTTGGCCGAGGGCCGCAATTCCCCCTGCTTCCTTTATCTTTGCGTATAACGCTGCATCTGCTTCTTTCTCTCTTTGGAAAATGATGGCTTTTGCATCTTTTTGTTTTTGGTAAAAAAACTCAGTTTGCTTCTTGTACCTATTGCAACATTTACGTTCACCCAATTTGTCAATTTCATGTATATCATGTCTCAATCGCAATTGGTCAGATAACTAATGAGCCAAGTTGTGAACTAGAAAGCATACTGAAGGACCATCCATGAGACCATTAAAAAAAATTAAGACTTATGGAGAGAGAAAACTCTCTCAAAGTTATCACCCATGAGACATGAAACGAAATCTAAAGAGAATTGCCATTTAATATCAAAATGGCCCCAAAACTTTTTGAAGTTTCATTGGATTAAACTGAAATCAAAATTTATTGGTCAAAACAGTATTGTGTTATTATTTTAAAAGTCAACAATATACATGTGAGAATTTATAAGCCAAATTTTATTATTTACAAGATAAATGAGTGAAATTACAACACTATCTTGGCCATGTACGAAACAAGGAGCATATACATACACATGTGAAAATTTACAAGTCAAATATGCGTCTTTCCAAGACATATGTGAGAATGTAAAATATCATCTCAGGTACAAAATAAGGGTATAAGTGCCTGTTTGAGTTGACTTTGTAAAAATAAGTTTACACAAATCGAGATAAAATTCCTCTCATTTATCATGATGGAAAAATAGCTTACTAAATGTCTTTTTAGCAGCTAGTAGAAAGTTGGTATGTCAGATTTATTTCATCTGCTAAACAGATGATTAATAAGGATTAAGGATTAAACTACAATAAACTAATCTTGGTTTCGTAGTCAACGCCAGCTTTAGTGAGGAACTCGCCTTTAAGCTTCTCAGTCCTGCTCAAGACGTTTATGGTCTCGACCTCCTTCTGCAACTCGGCTTCTCGAGGAGCAACGGCCTTGCCTGCCTCCACCTTTGCCACCTGAGCATATTTAATCCATAAGGCTTCAACTCGGCTTCTCGGAGAGCGACGGCCTTGGTCGCCTCCACCTCCGCCACCTAAGCATATTTAATCCATGAGGCTTTCATCGTGGCAAGCTCTGAATTGGTTTCCGCACCTCTGCCTCCCTCTTTTCTCAAAAATCTTGACCTCCGCCTTGACCTTTATCTCCTCCTTCTATCCCTCTCCCTTGCACCAAGTGGCTAGCACCTTCGTCTCGACGTCAATCTTGGTCGCGTTCTGCAGCGTCTCTCCTCCCCTTGTCTTCGATCCGATCTCTCCCTTCATCCTCACCTCTGCCACATCAACCTTAGCCTGGTTGGCCTCCTCCATCTGTTTCTTTTGCCCCAAGTATGAAAACGCGTCCATAAGGGAAAGGTCTCCGCACTCTTATATATAGACATGCTTCGTTCACCTTTCCAGTCAATGTGGGACTTCACAATCCACCCCTTTGGGGCTTCACAATCCATTCCCTTCTGGGAATAGCGCCTTGGCTCTGATATCAAAAATGTGTTTATGGCATCTAGTGCCCTGGCTCTAATGCCCTGACCCTGATACCAAAATGTCTTTATGGCATCAAAGCGCCCTCGGCTTCTCGAACAGCAACGGCCTTCGCCGCCTCTACCTCCGCCACCTGAGCATATTTAATCCATGAGGTTTTCATCGTGGCAAGCTTTGAATTGACTTCCGCCACCTCCCTCTCATTCTCAAATATCTTGACCTCTGCCTTGACCTTTATCTCCTCCTTCTGTCCCTCTCCCTTGCGTCGAGTGGCTATTACCTTCGTCTCAGCGTCAATCTTGGCCTCATTCTGCAGCGTCTCTCCTTTCCTTTTCTTCGATCCGATCGATCCCTTCATCCTCGCCTCTGCCATGTCGACCCTAGCCTGGTTGGCCGCCTCCATCTACGTCTTCTGCAACAAATACGAAAATGCGTCGTTCGCCTTTCCAGTCAATGTGGGACTTCACAATCCACCCCTTTTGGGGCTTCACAATCTATCCCTTTCTGGGGTTAGCGCCCTGGCTCTGACACCAAAAATGTCTTTCTGGCGTCCAGTGCCTAGCTCTGATACCCTGGCCTTGATACCAAAATGTCTTTATGGCGTCCAGCGCCCTGGTTCTAATACCAAAAATGTCTTTATGGCGTCAAAGTGCCCTCGGCTTCCATGAGAAGCGACGGCCTTGGCCGCCTCCACCTCCGCCACCTGAGCATATTTAATAGAGTAAATACCCTATTTGGTCCCTAAAAAAAATCACGGACCCCTTTTTGGTCCCAAAATAAAAATAACTCGTCTCGTCATCCTTGTAAAATCCAAAAACATCCTACGTTAGTCCTTCCGTCAGTTAACTCCTAACGGCGTCACTAACGTTGCGATGTGTCACGTGAGTTGTTCCACTCACATGCCACGTAAGAAGCCCAAAACGACGTCGTCCTTTGTCACCATCTTCACTCCTCGGCAACCCACGTTACTACATCAATCGATGACGGAGCTTCATTATTTCGAGGCGAGCGAGAGAAAGAGACACGGTGGAATCGAGGAAGGAGAATACGAATCAACGTCGTATTCCTCCATTATCTCCCTCCATTTGCCGGTGAAATGAAAACACAACCTTCTCCCTCCATTTTGCGGTGAATTGCTAACGTCAAGGAAAACAAACAAGCGTATTCGGTCGATCCATTCTAGGTATTGTTTGATTTTACGCTTGTTGTAAGTTGGGATCGATATGTAGAGAAAAAAAGAATGGTGGGCTGGGATTGAGGAATCTTGAAGCCATGAATGATGCCATGTTAGGTAGAGTGACTTGGAATGTAATTGCAAAGCCAGACAGTTTGTGTTCCAAGGTATTGGCTGGTAAATATAGCAGAGGCAAGGACTTAATGAAGGAGTGTAAAAGTTTGAAATCTAACTCGGATACCTAGATAAACCTGAGTAGACTTTGGCCAATATTGCTGAGTAACATGTATTGGGCAATAGGGAATGGAGAAAGGGTTAATTTCTGGAATGACAAGTGGTTGGATGATGGAAAACCTTTAAAGGAGAGATGTACCCAACTAATTTCAGTAGAGGGGGAAAGTCTGAAAGTAAAGGATATGGTTACGGGTGTGGGCAATTGGGATATGAGGAAGGTAGAGGAATGGGTTAATGAAGAGGGAAGGGATCTCATCATGGCAATTCCCTCCCTAATGTGGCCAGAGGCGTACATTGGGTGGATGGTCCCTTATGGATGAAGCTTAATGTAGATGGGGCTTCTAGAGAAGAGAAAAAGCTTGCTGGTTGTGGTGGTTTAGTGAGGGATTATAGTGGGAAATGGATCTGTGGATTCACAAGAAAGCTGGGGATTTGCACGGCTATAAAAGCTGAATTATGGGGGGTATTATATTTGCACGACAATCTTATATTTGCCCATGTATATAGAGAAGGCAATCATTGTGCTGATGCCTTAGCTAATTTCAGTTTTAATCAGGAGGATATGATTGCTGTGTTTAATAATCCTCCTTTGTGTTGTAATAGTTTGCTGTCAAGGGATTGTGTGGGTGTAGCCTATCCACATTTCATTTTGTTGAATTAATTGAGAAGGGATGATGCCCCGTATTTTACCAAAAAAAAAAGAGAAGGCCTGCATAGTATCCGTTTGAGGTAAATATTCTTCTTGGTGGTGTATAATCCAAAAGATGCATTCCTGAAGCAATACTTGAGTACAACAACTTAATACTCGAGTATGGAGAATGATCAGCTCTTATTCGGTGTGTTCCTGGACCAATACTCGAGTACCACAATGTCAATACTTGAGTATTGGACATAATCATCTCTGTTCGAGGCAAAAATTCCGTCAATACTCGAGTATCTCACTTCAATACTCGAGTATTGGGGTGTTGTCCAGCTGCCCTGTTCAGTTCTATTTCTGGCGACCTCTGGTAATTTGATGATATCTCCCAAACCAAGAATCGGATTGACATGAAACCAGTGGCATATGAAACTAGACATCCAACATGTATTTGTGGAAAAATTTCAAGTCAAAAGGAGTCCAGATGAGTGCGCTTTGAGTTTTTCAAGTTGGCACAAAAATCACCGTCACAGTCCAGACCAACCTTCAGTAATTTGAGTGTATCTCACAAACGACAAATCCAATTGAGCTGAAATCGGTGCCAATGGAAACTAGACTCAAATAAATTTTTAAAAACATCAAGAAAACAGAAAATTAAGATCAATTGAAGAAGTTATGATGTTTTGAAGTTGATAGTATGTTCAGGATGTTGCAATCAGCATTGATTAAGAACAGCCTACATTCATCCTATGATAGCCGACGAAATTCAACAAGTTTGGGACTGATTCTTCTTGCACTGGAAAGAATACTTAAAAGAGGTTTCTAAACATGGATAATTTGCCAATTTTGGAGTTATTTTGAAGACAACATGTTCACTGCAAATTGCCCCTACTATTGCCAAATATTGTTGCGTTTGAATATCGAAAGTGCGAGAAGAACATGGCATATGACAATGAATCAATCGGTATGACATTTGAAGGTGGTACTCGAGTATGTCACTTATATACTCGAGTAATATTGGGCTTCATTCTTCACTGCAAGGAAATATACATGAATACTCCAAGTATCCGAGAAGACATACTCGAGTATTGACAGTACATTTGCTTGGTTTACGAGAATGCTTCTGATAGGTACTCGAGTATTGAATAATGAATACTCGAGTATGTAATCTCTTGATTTGAGAACTCTTTGCATATCAGATTAATACTTGAGTATTGGGCAAGTAATACTCGAGTATTGGCGAGATACTTTAATACTAACAGAATGCTACTCGAGTATGCAGAATTGGATTCCTAAGTATTGTCTTACTGATATGTTTCACTTAGCTCATTCCTTTAGCAAAGATTAAGTGCTACTCAAGTATTGCAAATGGATAATCAAGTATGGTCAAGATCAAAGTGTCTGATATATCTAAACCAGATAGATACTCAAGTATTGAGTTTGGCTAACCAAGTATTGACGAGTTGAAGTTCTTGATATGATTTTCTTTGCCAATACTTGAGTGAGTTGCAATTTCTAATTTGAGTTAACATTTTAAAGCCAATTCATGGCTCGGAAGCAACTTCTTTTGCAATTTTGATTTTTGTTGTTGGGACTTTGAATCAGGGGCCTTGGGAAGACCATTCAAACAATAGCATTTCTTGCTGCTGTATTTGGTAAAGATGGAGAATATATGTCAAAGGAAAACCAAGCAATAAAAAAAGATCCCGTATTAATAATTTGCCCAACTTCTGTTATCCACAACTGGGAGAGTGAATTCTCTAAATGGGCAAACTTTAGTCATCACCAAGATTATGGTTATTCAAATAGTCAAACATCCAGTTGGGAGTTCTCAACATTCTCGGCCGGTTAGACGTGAGTCTGCTAAAGAAGATAATGATTATGAGGAAGAAGACAACAGAGAACAGTTAGAACAGGAAGAAGAAGAAGATGAAGAAGAAGAAGATGATGATGATGATGATGTTGATCAAAGTAACAACAATCAAGAGGAAAGATGGCAACAACAATGGTGATGATGAAGAGGATGATGACATTGATGAGAATGGGGATGAGGATGAGGATGATAGTGATGATGACATTGTTGTTGCTGATGATGATAAGCCGAAAAGTTACACCATAAGGATTGGAGATGATTTAGAATCTCACCCAAAAAAGAGAAATATGAAGAGTTTAATTTCAACTTATGAATTTGCGCCTCGTGTACTGCGCTGATGATTACGGCTCCTTGACTTCTAAACCATCATTTGGTGGCGAAATTCCCTTGCGATTGGACTGAGCATGAGACATTTGTTCTTCTTGATGCTTGGGGGAGCGGTTTATTCGGCATGGAAAAAAGAGTCTCGATCGAGGAATGGCATAAAGTTGCAGGAAGGGTAAAAGAAATTTCAAAAATTGAAAGGACAGATACTCAGTGTAGGAATAGATTTGACACATTAAAGAAAAAGTACAACAAGGAGAAGGCCAAATTTGCAGAAATGGGTAGCTCCGTCGTCGATTCCACTGTGTCTCTTTCTCTGCTTCGCCTCTGAAATAATGAAGCTTCATCGTCGATTGATGCGTAACGTGGGTTCTTGAGGAGTGAAGATGGTGACAAGTGGGACGACGTCGTTTTAGGCTTCTTACGTGGCATGTGAGTGGAACAACTCACGTGACACATCAGCAACGTTAGTGACGCCATTAGGAGTTAACTGACGGAAGGACTAACGTGGGATGTTTTTGGATTTTACAGGGATGACGGAACGGGTTATTTTTATTTAGGGACCAAAAAGGGATCCGTGATTTTTTTTAGGGACCAAATAGGGTATTTACTCTATTTAATACATGAGGCTTTCTTCATAGCAAGCTCTAAATTGGCTTCCGCCACCTTTGCCTCCCTCTCCTTCTCAAAAATCTTGATCTCCGTCTTGACCTTTATCTACTCCTTTGTCCTTCTCCCTTGTGCTGGGTGGCTATCACCTTCGTCTCAGCGTCAATCTTGGCCGCGTTCTGCAGCGTCTCTCCTTCCTTCGTCTTCGATCCGATCTCTCCCTTCATCCTCACCTTTGCCACGTTGACCCTAGCCTGGTTGGCCGCCTCCATCTACGTCTTCTGCCCCAAGTACGAAAACGCGTCCATAAGGGAAAGGTATCCGAACTCTTATAAAACATGCTTCGTTCGCCTTTCCAGTCAATGTGGGACTTCACAATCCACCCCTTTTGGGTCTTCATAATCCATCCCCTTTGGGGCTAGAGTCCTGGCTCTGACACCAATAATGTCTTTATGGCGTCCACTGCCCTGGCTCTGATACCGTAGCCCTGATACCAAATGGCGTCCAGTGCCCTGGTTCTGATACCCTTGCCCTGATACCAAATGGCGTCCTGGCCCTGATACCCTAGCCCTGATACCAAAGGGAGTATTTTATCTTTTGGAGAGGTATGAATCAATCACATCTCACTATAAAAATTGATAGTACCTCATCCTGATCAGCACATCTGCTCCTTAAACTTGGAGGGGGCCAGGGAATTCGGGAGGTTCCCTCATTGGTGGCAGAAAGCACGCGAAAAACATAATGAAATCCAACAGAGAAGAACAGGGCAGGGCATAAGTGTCGAGCAATAGTTTAGCTCAGAATCATTGAAGAACACTTACGATCCATATCTGATGACATAGTATTTAACAAAATCAGAATATCATCTAAAGCAAAACTCATACAAAAATTTTGTTCCTATGGCAATGAATTATAGTGGATGTGAATGTGTATGCTAAGAGCTTGCCATATCTAACACCCACCTACTAACCGCGTACAAACTTGGGGTTGGGGATTACGCTCCAGTAAAAGCCTTCTTCACGCCTCCAGCAGACCCAGCTGGGACCACTTTCAACACATTAAAAGTGTCGAAATTAAGGCTGAAGCTTGTCCATGTCTTGAATACGACCATTGATAATCAAATACTCTCTTAAACTAGTGTAATTCCTGTTTAGTGAATATAGAATGGTTCTCAAGTAGCTTCCTTGGGCTTGGCCAAGGGCCACAGTTCCCTCGGCTTCTTTCAACTGTGAGTACAACTCTCCATCTGCTTCTTTCATTCTAGCGAATTGAGCCGCTTCCGCCGTGGCTTTTTGTGTTTGTGCTTTTTTCTTACTCTAAAAAAGGAAGGCTTCTGCCGCTTTTTGTTTTTCGTAAAGAAGCTCGTTTGCCTTTTGGACCTATTCCAATTCACCCAATTAATTTTATGTTTGGTCAGTATCGAGGGAGTATATACATTTACATGTCAAATATGTGTCTTTACAGAACATATGTGGAAATTTATGTGCAAAACAAGAGTATAAATGCCTTGTCAACCCATTTCACTTCATAGAAAGTTGATATGCCAGATTTATTTAATCTGCTAAACAGATTATTAATAAGGATTAAGGATTAAACTACAGTAGGTCATAGATAACTAACCTTGGTTTCGTAATCAGCGCCAGGTTTAGTGGGGAATTCCCCTTTAAGCTTCTCAGTCCTGGTCAAGGCATTGATGGTCTCGACCTCCTTCTGCAGCTCGGCTTCCCGAGAGCGATGGCCTTGGCTGCCTTCACCTCCACCTGAGCATTTTTTAATTCCTGAGGCTTTCTTCACGACAAGCCCTAAATTGGCCTTCACCTCCGCCACCTCTACCTCCCTCTCGTTTTCAAAAATCTTGACGTCCGCATTAACCTTTATCTCCTTCTTCTGTTCCTCTCCCTTACACAGGGTGACTATCACCTCTCCCTTCATCCTCGCCTCTGCCTCATTGACCTTAGCTATCTGCGTCTTCTGCCACAAGTACGAAAACGCGTCCATAAGGGAAAGGTCTCCGCTCTCTTATGAGAGATGTTTCGTTCGCCTCTTCAGCCAATGTGAGACTTCACAATCCACCACCTTTTGGGACTTCACAATCCATCCCTTCTGGGGCTAGCGCTCGGCTTTGATACCAAAATGTCTTTATGGCGTTCAACGCCCTAGCTCTGATACCCTAGTCCGATGCCAAAATGTCTTTATGGTGTCCAACGCCCTAGCTCTGAGACCAAATACCCTAGCCCTGATACCAAAATGTCTTTATGGCATCAAAGCACCCTCGGCTTCTCGAAGAGCAATGGCCTTGGCTGCCTCCACCTCCGCCACTTAAGCATATTTAATCCATGCCACCTAAGCATATTTAATCCATGAGGCTTTCATCGTGGCAAGCTCTGAGTTAGCTTCCGCCACCTTTGCCTCCCTCTCGTTCTCAAAAATCTTGACCTTCGCCTTGACCTTTATCTCTTCCTTCTGTTCTTCTCCCTTGTGCTGGGTGGCTATCACCTTCGTCTCGGTGTCAATCTTGGCCGCGTTCTACAGCGTCTCTCCTTCCCTTGTCTTTGATATGATCTCTCCCTTCATTCTCGCCTCTGCCACGTCGACCCTAGCCTGGTTGGTCGCCTCCATCTATTTCTTCTACCTCAAGTACGAAAACGCGTCCATAAGGTAAAGGTCTTCGCACTCGTATGAGACATGCTTCGTTCGCCTTTCCAGTCAATGTGGGACTTCACAATCCATCTTCTGGGGCGGGTGCCCTGGCTCTGATACCAAAATGTCTTTATGACGTCCAACACCTAGCTCTGATACCCTAGCCCGATACCAAAAATGTCTTTATCTTCGCAATCCACCCCTTTTGGGGCTTCACAAACCATCCCCTTCTAGGGCTAGCGCCCGGCTCGGATAACAAAATGTCTTTATGACGTCCAACACCCTGGCCCTGATACCCTAGCCCTGATACCAAAATGTCTTTATAGCGTCAAATCGCCTTGGCTCGATACCAAAAATGTCGCTTCACAATCCATCCCCTTCTAGGGCTAACACCCTGGCTCTGATACCAAAATGTCTATATGACGTCCAACACCCTGGCTCTGATACCCTAGCCCTGATACCAAAATATCTTTATGGCGTCAAATCGCCCTGGCTCTGATACAAAAAATGTCTTTATAGCATCAAAGCGTCGTGGCAACATCGGTAACCTCAACAACTAGTTTTACGAGACAATCCTTCGCCACATATCTATGAGAACCCCAATCATGGTGTTAGAATTCGCCATCCAACCTTAACCTATCTCAGCGCCTTACTCTCGATATTGTCCACTTTAGGGTCCATCATCCCCTCATGGCTTTAAAATGCATCAAGAGGGGGTATCCTGATCTTTATAAGGCATCTTTGGTTCCCCTCCCCAGCCGATGTGGGACATAACAACATGCACTTGTTAAACTTTGTGAAGCTTTTTGTAACATGCTAGGTTGAAGAGTTGTTGTTACTGGTACAAGTGGTATATGACAAAAGTGTTTCTTTCCCAATTCCCAGAGGATTCATCTACGCAAAACAAAACTGTATGGGTTGCATTGTGGTCCTTTTCCTTTCAGCTTTCTTCTTTTGTGTTTTTATTTGGGCCAAGGCTTTGTGGTCCATTGGATTGATTAAATAGTACAAAAGGTAGGAGCCGAAAACTGTGCTTTTTGAGAATTAAGAGTTCATTGCTTTTCACGCACTTGAATTGAAATGGTCGATGAGTTTAAATAAACATGCAGGTAAAACGTTTTTGGTTCCAATATTACTCGACCTATTTGGGAGTAGATCTTAGTACTAAATATAAAACTTTTTTTCTCATTTTTTCAATATTTTCCTAATTTATCCTATTGATACTCTCTCAATAATAATTAAGGAGGAGAAGGAAGAGGAAAATTAAGGAAGGTGATTAGAATGCTTTAGAAAATACATGTTACACTATCTAATTATTTTAATTTAATCAAATTAGGTAAAGAAATCTTATATTAAGTAATGAGTGGAGTATAGTTTAGGAAGATTGCCCAAAAAATCATCATGTGTATATGAAATACATGGGTATAATCAGGGGTGGATCCATAAATTTATGGAAGGGGGCACTATTGGTGGGGTTTTTTTTTCATTGTCGCACAAAAAATAATACAGGATTGAGAAGATTTTCACTTGTCATCAGTTGCAAGTTTTATCATCATCAATAAGAAAAAGAGCAAGTGTCGCCCATAAAATGCCCATGAGAAAATTAGCAACCTATATGCTTTCCAAGCAATTTTTTGTCTTTGGGAATATCCACCTAAAATCAGAGAAAAGACAACAAAAATCTTTAGAAAAATATCTCAAAAAAAGGAAGACATCTTTATTAGTTGAAGTCACAATGCTTAAAATATGTTTGCAAGTATTGTTATAGGGAAAAGAAGAAGCGAAGGAGAAGTGAAAGTGGCCGGACGTGTTGAAGAAGACATAGAAGAAAAAAAAAATAATTCAAAAGAATTTAATTTTAATTTTAAAAAAAATAAAGGGGGTCACGTGTCCCCTTCTAATATACGTGCATCCGCCCTTGGGTATAATAGATATTGAGTAGAGGACGTTTGTTAGGCTCCGTATTAAGAAGGAAGGGAGGAACTAAAGATTAAAGAGAAATCGACTTTGAGAAATGTAGCGGAGTGGGAGTGAACAGATGATGACCCAAATAATGTCGCGTTGCTTTGTTTAGTAACGTAATGTGACTCAATCTAATTTAGCTAATAAAGTGTGGCCGCTGTTGGAAAACTGAGTTGGTGCACTATCTTATTGTACCGAATATTAGTTATTAGTTTGTTAGTTAGTTAAAGACCACACGTATGTATCTCTAACTCTAATAACATCCAGGTGATGCTGTCTTGTGAAACGTAAAATATCTCAACACACCCTGAAAGCAAAAAGGGAAGTTTCCAAAATGCAAAGGCAAGTGAAAAAGTAGTCCTTTCCAATAACATTTGGAGCCCACAGAACTTAAGTATTGGTTTGTAGGCACACACGGTTTACACACAAAACGAGCACGACCACGCACTCTCCCCCGCTCGTTCCGGCGAATCACGCTTATATATCACTCCGAGCAAGCCACCTTCATTTCCATCTCCAACCATCTCTCTCTCCCCCGTGTCCTCACAAGTCACAATCCTCAACGTCATTTCTCTTATTTGTCATTTGAATCTGCTTCATCATGCAAAGCGAATCGTCTCTCCGCTACAAATTGAAATCTTCTTTCCTCTGCTTCTCCGGCGACCAACGCTCCCAATCCCTCCACGACGGTGACTCCTCCTACAATAAGCTGCATGAGCCCAACTCCCCGACGACGCCTTCCTTGCCCTCCTGCCGTAAAAAATCCTCCGCTGCCGACTACCGTGGGCGGAGTCGCTACCTCTTGTCCCGGATTCGGCGGAGGCACCGCCGGCACACCCAATATGGGGATTTTAGCTACGATTCTACCAGTTACGCCCTCAATTTTGAGGATGATAGCCGCTCAGAGGAAGATGACTTTCCCTTCAGGGGGTTCGCCTACAGGCTCAAGCATTCGCCTCCGCCGTCGGCCAACTCTACGGAGGGAATACTCCTGACCATGCCCCGAGAGCTTGTTGGGTTTAGCTGAAATGCAAGCAACAAAAAAACGTGTACAGAATATTGGGTTCCAGTGTGTTTGTTGTAGGCAAAAGGGTTGGTATTTTTACAAAGTCACCGTGCAATCTGGTGGTCATTTGCCACTCGGGGCGGCCATTTGCCATTCGGGGCGTTTCATTTTCAGTTCGGCCCCAGTATTATAATAATGTAACATAACAATGATCTACTCCCTTCTTGTTCCGATTCTAATGTTTGTTTATACGCTCAAGAAAATTTTAGTACCATGTCTAATAGTCTACCACCCAATCTTGTATTTTTAAGGGTACAAACAATCTCTTCGACTCTGTTTTTCAATCATTAGGTTTACATGTTCATCCATCATTAGACATTGACATTTAAATATTCTGCATTTAATAACTATATACGCATACAATAATTAAAGAAAAAGGACTGAATATGCAATAAAGGTTCATGATCCTTGGTAAAAAATGAACACAAATAAAGGGTAAATGACTGGAAGAGTAAACAAATGCCGGTGACCACTGAAACGAAAACAAATAGTCTTAAAGCGAAGTGAAGACTGAACATATTTAATACGAGGCATGACATGATCCGAAGCATACTAGGGAGCTTTATTGGCCAATGTACCCATCCAGGCCGGTGGCTGCATTCCCGTTTGCTCTTGCACTGTGCTAAACAGAGGAGGCAACATCTTATACACACCGGCCACCTCCTTCATGGCCGAAGCGCCGCCGTTGTTGCCGTGTTCGCCTTCCGCCCCGTTGGTCCAAATACTGATCTTGGGCTGAAGCCCGCGAACAGCTTCGCCATTAATCCTAGCCATCTCTTGAAACATACCACCGCTGATCATCAAGTAGTCTCTTAGAGACGTATAATTACCATTTAGTGAATCAAGAAGAGTTCGCAGGTAGGCTCCTTGGGCTTGGCCAAGAGCCACAATTCCCTCTGCTTCCTTTATCTTTGCGTATAACTCTGCATCTGCTTGTTGCTTTCTAGCAAACTGAGTAGCCGCCGCCGTCACTTTCTGTGCTTCTGCTTCTTTCTCTCTCTGGAAAAAGGTGGCTTCTGCATCTTTTTGTTTTTGGTAAAAAACGGCTTCTGCATCTTTTTGTTTTTGGTAAAAAACCCAGTTTGCTTCTTGTACCTATTCCAAACATTTACGTTCACCCAATTTGTCAATTTCATGTATATATCATGTCTCAATCGCAATTGGTGGTCAGTAATAAGCCAAAGTTGTGAACTAAAAAGCATACAAATGGCAAAGGATCCGGTTTAAATGAAAATTTTATTTTTTGAAAAAATATTAAAGAATTATTTTTATTTTAGATTCATACTTACTAAAATAGTTTTTTTGAAGAAATTAAATCTAAATTGTCCCAATCTCATCTATACAGTCCACGTGACTAATGGCCCTTTAGATAGGCACGGTCCACTTGAGATCATAAAAAAGAAAAATCCTTTTAAGATCGATTAAGGAATTAGGAAAATGTATCAAAAAAGTCACAGAAAAAATTTGGATATAAAAAAGGTTTCAAAGAGTTGTTTAAACTCCACAAATAGAGTTGTCAATGAGACCTTTTTGAATCGTTCAAAAAAATGAGACCTTTTTGAAATTCAAATTTTATCTGAACTTTTTATATATATTTTTTGTCTCTTTAGGATCTTAAAAAAAAAAAAAAAAAGACTTGCAGACAGAAAACTCTCATGCAGTTATCAGTCATGAGACCTGCACAAAAACGAAATCTGGAGCAAATTGCCATTTAATATCAAAATGCGCTCAAAACTTTTTAAAGTTTCATTAACTAAACTGAAATTAAAATTTATAGGGGAAATGAAAATTGTGCCCTCACTTTACAAGTCAAATATGAATATTTACAAAACACGAAATTTACAAGCTAAATATGCTTATTTACAAGATAAATAAGTGAAATTACAATCCCATGTACAAAACAAAGAGCATAATGTAGAAATTTATAAGTCAAACATGAGTCTTTACCAGATATATTTGAGAATTTAAATGAGCACAACGAGTGTATAAAATGTCTTTCAGCTAATTTCAGCTAAACAAATGATTAAACAGATGATTAATAAGGATTAAACTACTGATAAATAGATAAACTAACCTTGGTTTCGTAGTCAACGCTAGCTTTGGAGAGGAACTCGGCTTTAAGCTTCTCAGTCCTGGTCAAAGCGTTCATAGTCTCGACCTCCTTCTGCAACTCGGCTTCCCGGAGAGCGACGGCCTTGGCCGCCTCCACCTCCGCCACTTGTGCAGATTTAGTCCATGAGGCTTTCTTCGTGACAAGCGAAGAATTGGCTTCTGCCACCTCTGCCTCCCTCTCATTCTCAAAAATCTTAACCTCCGCCTTCACCCTTATCTCCTCCTTCTGTCCCTCCCCTGTGCGCCGCGTGGCTATCACCTTCGTCTCAGCATTAATCTTGGCCGCATTCTGCAGCGTCTCTCCTTCCCTTGTCTTTGATCCGATCTCTCCCTTCATCCGCGCCTCCGCCACATCGACCCTAGCCTGGTTGGCCGCCTCCATCTGCGTCTTCTGCCCCAAATACGAAAAGTACTCATGGCCGGGCACGTCCACAAGCTGCTTCACGTTGGCATTGTAAATCAAAAGGCCGAACTGGTTGAGTTCGAGCTGAACATGATCAAAAACTTGCTTCTTGAACTCTTTAGTGCCTTTGAAGATCTGTTCCATGGTCATGGAAGCGGCGAGGACACGTGTCTCTCCCTCGATGACGCCCTGGACGAGATCGTTGACGTGGTTGGAGTGTTGTTCGTGGGCAGAGAGGAGCCTGGCATATTTGAGGAGGCATTCTAGTTCGTCGGCCTTGGGGCCAATGGTGAAGACGGCGGGCAGAACGAAAGGGAGCTTCTCAGCGCTCATTGCCTGAACATTGAACGTGTAGTTCACCGGAGAAACATCCAAGATGGTGCACGATTGCCATGGGAAAACCCATGATTTCTTAGCAATCTTTATGTCTGCTACGCCATGTCCAGTGATAGCCAGGTACTGTGATGCGTTCGCTACTCTGTACATGGCTGCTTCAAAGAAGAATCGATTGGGTTGTTGATGCCTTTTTCTCTGGTGACTGAGGAGATTTAGGTTTTTGGAATGAAGTCAGATGATCAGACTCTATCCCTAAAACAGAGAACTGTATCTTGGTTAATCTGTTGGGATTATTTCCTAATGCGCATTTTGATCGCTGATCACGTAACAATATTCTTGATTCTCGATTTTATTGTTGGCCTTTTAATTATTGAATGATTAATTATTACGTATATTATGGTGTGATTTCGTTATCTCGGATTATTAAGAACAGGCTTTTTAAAAATAAAATGAATTTCCAATTAACCCACTTGGATATTCTTCTGGTTTTTATAAAAACTTGATATTATTTTTTTTTTAAAAAGAACATTCCAAGTCTATTTTATGCGGCGACTTCTAAAATCAATTTAGATAAAAAAAATGTATAAAAAATGTACTATTGTTTAAGACGAATTTAATTTCAAAGTTGGTTCCTTGGGGAATCTGTTAGGAAATTTATAGAGTTTAGGGGAAAAATCAAATTTTTTTTTTATTTAGAAAGAATTTCAAGTCAATCCATAACTTTCAAATTCTTAGCCTTTACTTCTTCAACGTGATTAGATGAGAGAGAGTGAATTAACTAATGCCTGTTTGGATTGGCAACTTTCAAATATTTTTTAAGATCTTCATGAAATATTTTTTTAATGTTTAGTATCATAAAGTATAGTGTGATTTTGTTATCTGGGATTCTTAAGAAGAGGCTTTTTAAAAATAAAATGAATTTCCAATGAACCCACTTGGATATTCTTCTGGTTTTTGTAAAGACTTGATTTTTTTTTTTTTTTTAAATGAATATTCCAAGTCTATTTTGTGCGGCGACTTCTAAAATCAATTTAGATAATAAAAAAAAAAAAAGTACTATTCTTTAAGACGAATTTAATTTCAAAGTTGGTTCCTTGGGGAATCTGTTAGGAAATTTATAGAGTTTAGAGGAAAAATCAATTTTTTTTTTTTTATATAGAAAGAATTTCCAAGTCAGTTCATAACTTTCAAATTCTTAGCTTTTACTTCTTCAACGTGATTAGATGAGAGAGAGTGAATTAACTAATGCCTATTTGGATTGGCAACTTTCAAATATTTTTTAAAGATCTTCATGAAATATTTTTTCAATACTGTTTAGTATCATAAAGTGATTTCGTTATCTGGGATTCTTAATAAAATGAATTTCCAATGAACCCACTTGGATATTCTTCTGGTTTTTATAAAGACTTGATATTTTTTTTTTCCAAGTCTATTTTGTGCGGCAACTTCAAAAATCAATTTAGACAATAAAAAAAATGTACTATTGTTTAAGACGAATTTAATTTCAAAGTTGGTTCCTTGGGGAATTGTTAGGAAATTTATAGAGTTTAGAGGAAAAATCAAATTTTTTTTTATATAGAAAGAATTTTCAAGTCAGTTCATAACTTTCAAATTCTTAGCTTTTACTTCTTCAACGTGATGATATGAGAGAGAGTGAATTAACTAATGCCTGTTTGGATTGGCAACTTTCAAATATTTTTTAAAAATCTTCATGAAATATTTTTCAATATTGTTTAGTATCATAAAGTATAGTGTGATTTTGTTATCTGAGATTCTTAAGAAGAGGTTTTTAAAAATAAAATGAATTTCCAATGAACCCACTTGGATATTCTTCTGGTTTTTAGAAAGATTTGATATTTTTTTTTTAAAAAAAAGGAATATTCCAAGTCTATTTTGTGCGGCGACTTCTAAAATCAATTTAGATAATAAAAAAATATATAAAAAATGTACTATTATCTAAGACGAATTTAATTTCAAAGCTGGTTCCTTGGGGAATCTGTTAGGAAATTTATAAAGTTTAGGGAAAAATCATTTTTTTTTTTTAATCTAGAAAGAATTTCCAAGTGAGTCCATATTCATAACTTTCAAATTCTTAGCTTTTACTTCTTCAACGTGATTAGATGAGAGAGAGTGAATTAACTAATGCCGGTTTGGATTGGCAACTTTCAAATATCTTTTTAAAATCTTCATGAAATATCGTTCAGTATTATAAAGTATATTTTTAATACTAGTACCTTGAAATATATATATATTTTTTAAAAAAAGAGAGGGCACAACTTCAGTTTTTGCACCAAAATAGTGCTGTTTCAATTCAAAACTATGTGATTATTTAAAAGAATCCAGAGGCAAGTCTCTAACCATGGAGGCAAATTCAGTTGTCCCATGGCCGGATGCATTGAAATTCTTGATAAAAAGAAAGAAATAGATTGCTAGTCTAGAAATTGTTGTGAATGTATTCTCCATATATGAATGAACTACTAATGCTCATCATTCTATTTTACCAACCTCGACAAGCAAAAAAGAGAGGGAATTTTATTGAATAAATAGGATTTCTTTGAAAAATATTATATACTTTCAAATAAGATTCTTTAAGTATAGCTAGCATAGAAAGAGTTTGCAGGATATGTGATCGAAAATATATAAAATATAAAATAAATAGATATATATATTCTATATAATAAATAGAATATATAATAAGATTTTATAATATAAATAATATAATAATAAAAAGGATATATAATATGAAATATTAATATAATTAATATAAATAGAAATTTTATAATATAATTAATATATTCCTATTACAATTTATTTAACATTTTAATTACATTTTATATTTCTATTTGTTATTATTATTATTATTTTATTCTAAAAATGTACTTATTTAACGTGTCAATCCAAGTCTTCACATAGTTACAGTTCACCAACAATGGTTAGCTATGTGCCTGTAAACAATGTGCCATTTACTTTAATTTTTTATTTATTTTTTGGGTTATAATTTTGTCATGGAATGAATCAAACCATGCTTAAAAATTAGCCTTGCCCTTAATATATGAGTGAAATAACCAATTTACAAATATTAATGAAATTTGTTAAGTTAGCTATCTATAATACATGACTGTTGGTTTCCTTAGAAGACCTTGTTTCTAATCATGTGTACTGTAAGTTTGTAACAATCATTTGATGGAGAACCCCAACAATAAGGATATTTTAAGTGTGAATTTTGAAAGACAAAATGAATTGAAAATAGGGTTAAGGAACGAAAATACACACAAGCTTTTTCTTTTAGAAGCGCCAAAGACTATGAGCTTTTTTTGGAAAGCAAAAGATACACGTGGTTACGTTTTGGAAGCAAAAATATCACGGTGCGAGTTAGTTGACCATCAACTTGGGTGGAACATCACGCGTGGACGACTGATTAGGAATAAAAAAATCAAATAATCAAAAAAAAAATTAAAAAAATTCAAATAATTAGGAAAAAAATCAAAAAATAATTAAAATAATTAGAAACAAATTAAAAGAAAAGATTCAAAAAATTCGTATTTAATTTGTTATTAATAAATTCCACTAAGAATAAAATCTATTTAATTAGGAGGACGTATTTTAAATTTAGTTTATATATCTTCTAACCCTGAATTCGTAAAACTTCAGCGATTTCCGGCCAAAAGATAAAACTTCCGCTATGAAGAATTAACTGCTATAATCGGAATTCAGTCCAAAGTGTTCGTTTGTTTTCGTTTCAGTATTTAGCTTCTCATTGTGATCGACACAAGACGATTTAAACATTTCAATGAAGATGAGCGATGAACTTAAAAGAGAAATCAAATTCGTGAACATCGAGTGGGCTTATCAATAAAACATGAACCAGGCAATCGGATTCATTAAGCAAAACTATTAATACAAAAATCTGGACTGAAGGAAAAAAAAACCCCAATTTGTACAGAAAAGACAAAAACTCCTCATCGGATGAACTGATTTCGCTCTAATTTGGACATATTAGCAACGAGTGAAATGAGAAGAAGGGCGAGTGCGAGAAAAGATGGAAACCACAGAGTTGGCCAAGCCCACCACTATCGCCACCTTCACCCGACCTCTCAGCTGATGGCCAGAATCTCTCCGACTATAGCTGTTCTTGCCGCCGTTGATCAAACTTCTTCTTCTTCTTCCACCTTCGACGCTCCTGCCTCTCGATCTCAGATTATCGTCCGTCGATTTGCTCTCAATCGATTTGCCCTCAGCTCACTCTCAGATTTGCTGGAGATTAAAGCTTAAGAACCCCAAGAACCCTAGCTCGATTTCCTTCCATTCGAACCCTAGCTCGATTTCCTCCGATTCGATCAGTTTGTAGCCCGTGGATTTCGATTTCCTTCAATTGTTTTAATGCCCTAATTCCTTTTTAATTTTGCCCCAATTTTTTTTTATTCCCCCAATTTATTTAACCTGGTCAGCATCCTAATCACCAGTTTTTTTCCCCATTTGGCTTGTTCTCTCTCCAATTCAAAGACACATCAAGCACTAACGGTCAACAAACCCTAGTTAACGGTCAACATCCAGTTTCTAACGGAAGTGTGTGACTTTTGCTCCTATAAAGTAACCACATGTGTCTTTTTGATCCCAAAAAAACACGTGGTGCTGAGCGCTCCTGGAGGAAAACCCATATGTATTATTGCTACTTCACCCATTGAAATATTATATTTAAGATTAGAAGTGATAGGAATAATTTTCCTTCAAACTTTCACACTGATTATCTGCTATTCACTGCTATTCATTGCACCTTGTTTTGCAATTTTAACAAGCGCTCGATTTCGTGCTTCCCTTTCCTATTTTTCCCGCGCATGTTATCAACTTTGCCTACTCCAATGACTTTGAGGCAAAGTCAAACAAAAATCATATCGATTCCCTGTTAATTCTATAGTTGAAAACATATTCTTATTCTTAAGACAAATGATATGGCATGTTTTGTATTCAACCCATCATAAGCTCCAAGTAAAAGTATGGGTTTATAATATAAGGGTTTAATATTTCTACTTTTCCTGTAAAAATATTTTTTATGTCATATCACATAAAAGTGAGCGGGTCCTATTGTAAAGAGAAGAGAGAGAAAATATTAGTGTTATCTTAAAGAGAGCAAGGAGCAAGCATAAAGAAAATGAATAGAATTCTGCTTCGAGTTAAATGGCAATGCTTGTTAACCTGTGATTTAGTAGGATTACATACAACTTAATGCTTGATTCAGCAGGACATCTATTGTGTGGATTTGAACTCCTATATTCCTTTTTCTAGAGAAGTTTCCTGACAAGTTATTTTGTAACAGTAATAATTTTAAAATTTTCTGTAGATTACAAGGCTCGAGTTTGCCCATTATGACTACAAATCACGGAAAACCATATCAGCCAAGGACTTTGCGCTCTCCATGGTTGCTTCTGCTGACATGAATCTTCTAGGCAGGTTGCTTGATCGGGTTGAAGAATTAGGTGATGACCCACGTTTTAGAGAAGAAAGAATCACATTTGAGGAGTTCATAAGTTCTGCAGAGCTTAGAAAAAAACTGTTACCCTTTTCATTGGCCCTCTTCAGTTTTGGGAAAGCAAATGGCCTGCTAACAAGAGATGATTTCCAACGAGCTGCATCACATGTATGATGATTATAATCTTTGATAGCTTACTAGTATCAATAATGATAATCAGATCTCCTTTTTAACAAATGATCAATTACAATTGGTAATTCCATGTGTGCGGCATATCTGTGTCGGACAAAGTGGTTGATGTTGTTTTCCATTTGTTTGATACAAACCGGGATGGGAGCCTGAGTTCTGAGGAGTTTTTGAGAGTGTTGCACAAGCGTGAAAGGGACATCGCTCAACCCCTGGAGGCTGGAGTACTGGGTTTGTTGTCCTGCCGCCGGAACCGTGTAGATAACTAACTGTCACTTTCTCGGCTGCTTTTCTAATGCCACCTTGGTTTGTATCTACCCTCAAGCCAGGAGACACACCACCATTCATGGCAGCTTGTGTTCCAGTACTCCCATAGATATTTACCTAATTTTATTAAATTAAATAATTAATTTAACATATATTATCTAAAACATTCTAATTATCTTTCTTAATTTTCCTTTTCTTTTTCCTCCTTAATTATTATTGAGGAAATATCAATAGGAATTAATTAGGGAAAATACTGAAAAATGTGTAAAAAAAAATTATATTTAGGACGAGTAGTCCTCAAAAATGTGAAAAAATGAATATATTAATTTAAAGGCATAGTTTCAAGGGCTTCTACCTTCTGTACTGTTCAATCAATCCAATGGAACACAAAACCCGGCCCAAATAAAAACACAAACACAGAAAGCTAAAAGGAAAAAGGACCACAATGCAACCCACAGAGTTGCCAAATAAAAACACAAACACAGAAAGCTAAAAGGAAAAAGGACCACAATGCAACCCACAGAGTTTTGTTTTGTTTGGGAAAGAAACACTGTTGTCAGATACCACTTGTACCAGTAACACCAACTCTTCATTCATCCCAGGTGCAGGTCAAACAGCGTGTTCTATAAAAGTATTCAAATTAAGGCTAAAGCTTGGCCATGTCTTGAATCAGACCACGATACTCCCTCAGAGCAGTGTAATTACCGTTTAATGAATCCAGAAGGGTTCGCAAGTAGGTTCCTTGGGCTTGGCCAAGGGCCACAGTTCCCTCGGCTTCCTTCAATTGTGAGTATAACTCTCCATCCGCTTCTTTCATCTTAGAAAAAAGAGCAGCTGCCGCGGTCACTTTCTGGGCTTCTGCTTTTTTCTCTTCCTCAAAAAGGAAGGCTTCTGCCTCTTTTTGTTTCTGGTAAAAAAGCCCGTTTGCTTTTTGGACCTATCAGGCAGGGCAGAAAGTAAGTTGATAGAATGACGAAAGTAAGTTGATAGAATGACTGGAAAAGTGGAAACAAGATCGGATAATTTAATCATTATGAGCAAATCTAAAATCTTTATAGACAAAATCAATCATTAGTTTCCAACCATGGGAGCAAATCCAAAATCTTTATAGACAAAATCAATCATTAGTTTCCAATCGAATAGAATCCTATACATAATTCAGTTAATAAAAGAATAGAAAAAGCTTTTATTGTGTCCCTTAAGTTATATAGAAATTCTTGAACCAAGTTAAGAATAATAAGTTCTTGATTACCTAGAATAGAATACGAAACATATTATATTTGTCGAGAAGTGCAAAATCGTATTCATAAGATCTTCGTTGTGCGTCTTGATCGATTCGATCATTTCTTTTGATTAGATTCCGATACGTATTCCTTTATTATTTCATCCAAGAGTAACAGTTCCTCTAATTCTATGAATTTTTTTACAATACTCTTTTCTTGAATTAAACTACAGTGATGGATAAATAGATGACTAACCTTGGTTTCATAGTCAACGCTAGCTTTAGTGAGGAACTCGCCTTTAAGCTTCTTAGTCCTAGTCAAGGCGTTTATGGTCTCGACCTCCTTCTGCAACTCAGCTTTCCGGAGAGCGACGGCCTTGACCGCCTCCACCTCCGCCACCTGAGCATTTTTAATATATGAGGCTTTCTTCGCGGCCACCTCTGCCTCCATCTCGATCTCAAAAATTTTCACCTCCGCCTGGACTTTTATCATCTCCTTCTGTCCCTCTCCCTGGCACCGGGTGACTATCACTTCTGCCTTCATCCTCACCTCCGCCTCATGGACCCTAGCCTGGTTGGCCGCCTCTATCGCCTCTATCTGGGTCCCCACATACGAAAAGTACTCATGGCCGGGCACGTCCACAGGCTGCTTTACGTTGGCATTGTAAATCAAAAGGCCGAACAGGTCCAATTCAAGCTGAACATGATTAAGAACTTGCTTCTTGAACTCGTTGATGCCTTGGAAGATTGCTTCCACGGACATGGAAGCGGCGAGGGCACTTGTCTCTCTCTCGATGACGCCCTGGACGAGATCGTTAACGTGGTTGGGTTGTTGAGCGTTGGCAGAGACGAGCCTGGCGTATTTGAGGAGGCATTCTAGTTCGTCGGCCTTGGGGCCAATGGTGAAGACGGCGGGCAGAACGAAAGGGAGCTCCTCCGCGCTCGTCGCCTGGACATTGAACGTGTAGTTCACCGGAGAAACATCCAAGATGGTGCACGATTGCCATGGGAAAACCCATGATTTCTTAGCAATCTTTATGTCTGCTATGAGATACCCAGTGATAGCCAGGTACTGTGATTCGTTCGCTACTCTGTACATGGCTGCTTCGACGAAGAATCGATTGGGTTGTTGGTGCCTTTTTTCTCTGATGACTGAGGAGATTTAGGTATTTGGAATGAGGTCAGATGATCAGACTCTATCCCTAAAACAGAGAACCGTATCTTGGTTAATCTGTTGGGGTTATTTTCTGATGCGCATTTTGATCGCTGATCACGTAACAATATTCTTGATTCTCGATTTATTTTTTTGACCTTTTAATTATTGAATGATTAATTATTACGTATATTATGGTGTGATTTCGTTATCTCGGATCCTTAAGAATAGGTTTTTTAAAAATAAAATGAATTTCCAATGAACCCACTTGGATATTCTTCTGGTTTTTATAAAAACTTGATTTTTTTAAAAAAAAGAATAGGGAAAATCCCATATAAAACTGCTTAAAATAGAGAAATTCTTAATCAAGTTGTTAAACCCAATAAATCCCTAATTGAGTTATAGACTTAATTTGAGATTTTAAAATATGGGTAAATTGACTTTATTACACTCTCCTAATCTTCTCTATAATCTTTCCTCTTAAAAGAATTTAATTGCTTTAACTTAATCTTTTGAGAAGTGTGCATATATATTAACATTATTATATAATAAAATATGATTCATTTAAATCAAATGAGTTTTTTGTTCTGGAGGAATGATTTGAGTAAAAAAAAAACGCATAACACCGTTATCAATTAAATGTTTTTGTAAACTATTTTGAATAAAATTGTATTTTTGAAAGAATTCTGTGACTCGACAGAATGGAAAGAATGAATGTTGTGTCCTATATTTCATATACAAACTTCACATATATATAGAAGATAAGACAACCTCAATAGTAATGGCTCATAATGACAGGGATTACATAATCACTTTTTTTTTTTGTATTCTGATTTATATTCTAATCACCTTTTTTTTTTTTGTTATTGAACCATTTGGTGTTGGTCCTTGATGAGGCCTTTGAAGTATTTTTTGTTCCGTCACTTGTGAGACCGTTTGTTGCGCATAGCCAGGTTCATCCTACTAGGTTTCATGAACTCAAGTCCAAGTGGGCATCCAAGACATCCATGCTCCAGCTTGCGGGGGTGACAGAGATTACATAATCAATTGTATTCTGATTTATATCAATTGTATTCTGATTTATAGGAATCCATGATTTGTAAGGATTAGAAATAATCTTCATTAATAGTCATTATTAGTTATTATGTGACGGGGATTACATAATCAATTGTATTATGATTTATATCAATTGTATCCCTACAAATCATGGACTAAGCTATTCCCCGACTTGGAATATTCTTTTGGGAGGGAAAATCCCATATAAAGCTCCTTTTAAAATGTTTGACGTTGACAACAATGGGTCAGTCGTCAGTGTTTTTCCTGGCTTCTTTGATTTAACTTAGGCCTCGTTTGGTTTAAAGAACTTGAAGGAGGAAGGAACTTAATTAAATTCCCATGCAAAATGACCGTTTGGTGCGCCAAGTTCCCGAACCTAACTTCCGGGCCCACACCGGCCCACCACTCTTCCTCATACGTGGGAACTTGAGATCCCACCAAAATTGGTGGGTTTTCAAGTTCCCGGTCACTATTCACATTTTTGGACATTTACCCGAAATTCAAATTTGGCGGGAAGTTCGAACTTGACGGGAAAGTTCAAACTTTGCGAAAATTTTTTGGGTCATAAGTTCGAACTTAACAGGGACATTTTTTAAAAAAAATATATTTTGGCAAAAAAAATATTTTTCTTTTTTATTTTGAATTAATTTCTTTTGAGGGTAAAATAGACATTTCTTAATTCTTTACCAACTACCACCCATTCATTTTCTTCTAACCAAACAACTCAAGCCATCTTCCCTCATCTTTTAAATCTTCCTTTCCCTCCCTTTAAGTTCCCTTCCCTCCTCAAAGTTCCTTTCCCTCTCCCCAAATTCTTTGAACCAAACGGGGGCCTTAGTTGATGTGATGTGCTAGCAGCCTTAATTAGTCTAATGTTTATTGTCATGATATATTTCTTGCGCCAAGACCTCGACAGCTTACTTGAGCATCATCCTGTATTCTGATTCTGATTTTACTATACGATGAGCATGAGGACATTGCTCTGTCTTTTTGCAATGGCATCAAATTTAATGCTACTGTGATGTTTCTTAATCTACAGGGAGACAGATAAGGAAGAATTCAAGAAAGTGATGGCATTGGTGCGATCTCATAACAGGCAAGGTGCTCACCACAAAGATGGGCGTTTGCGAACTGGCCTCAAGTTCAATGATTCTGTAGAAAATGGAGGGTTGGTGGAATACTTCTTTGGGAAAGATGGAAAGGAATATCTACAACATGATAAATTCATACAATTTATGAGAGAATTGCAAGATGAAGTAGGTCTTTAATTTCTGCTTTCTTCCAAGTCATTACAGATATGGTTTATTTAAATTTAGAAAGGAGTAACAGTATACTAATAATTCTCATTGCTGATTCCTGGAACATTTATCTAGCCAATGATGATTAAAAAATGGTTAGCTATGGCTGATTATTTTTTTAAAAAAAATATTTTTTGTGATCTTGTTGCTTCATACTTGAGTAATCAAATAATAGGTGATCCAGAGGAGATATAGAAAGACAGAAACTACAGAACAAAGATAAGAGCCAGGATTAAGAATAAGCTGAACAAGAAAATTCAGCACTCTCAGGTTTTAGACACAATCCGCTTTGACCTGTAATAAATCGCTGATGGCTAAATACCTAGTCCAAAGTGTTGATTGCAAGTCCCATCTAAACTTGGTCAGCTTGTCATATGAACTACTCAATGTTTTTACAAATGCATGAAAGCACATTAAAGTTACAATAGAATGTAATTAATCAAATCACTCATGACATGAAATGGACTGTGATCATCCTGCATAGAAGACTTGAATGGTGATTGAGGTTGCCCTTACAGTCGCCCTGGGTACAAATTGGTGACTAAATTGCTTGAATTCTTTGAATATTCATGATATATTGCTAATTTTCCATATCATTATAGTCAAATAAATTGCCCTTTTGTTCTAGTGGAAATTGTAGCTGTTGACTCCTTGAACTGAGAAAATTGCCATGCGTGCTTATATGTAGGCCCGGCTAGTTTTAACTTTTGTAACTGCTATGTTTAAGTTTCTTATTCATGTGTAGTGCGGAATTAAGCATCCAGAATATTCCAGATTAGTTCTTTTGTAAGTATGCTTGTGATGTATGGTTGGTTACATTCTGGGTTTTCATGCTAGCAAGTTTTATCTTGAAGAGAGCAAGGAGCAAGCATAAAAAAAATGGGTAGAACTCTGCTTCGATTTAAATGCCAATGCTTGTTAACCTGTGATTTAATAGGATTACATATAACTTAATGCTTGATTCAGCAGGACATCTATTGTGTGGATTTGAACTCCTATATTCCTTTTTCTAGAGAAGTTTCCTGACAAGTTATTTTGTAATAGTAATAATTTTAAAATTTTCTGTAGATTACAAGGCTCAGTTTGCCCATTATAACTACAAATCACGGAAAACCATATCAGCCAAGGACTTTGCGCTCTCCATGGTTGCTTCTGCTGACATGAATCTTCTAGGCAGGTTGCTTGATCGGGTTGAAGAATTTGGTGATGACCAACGTTTTAGAGAAGAAATAATTACATTTGAGGAGTTCAAAAGTTTTGCAGAGCTTAGAAAAAAACTGTTACCCTTTTCATTGGCCCTCTTCAATTTTGGGAAAGCAAATGGCCTGCTAACAAGAGATGATTTCCAACGAGCTGCATCACATGTATGATGATTATAATCTTTGATAGCTTACTAGTATCAATAATGATAATCAGATCTCCTTTCTAACAAATGATCAATTACCAACTGTTCCTTATTGGTAATTCCAGGTGTGCGGCATCTCTGTGTCGGACAAAGTGGTTGACGTTGTTTTCCATTTGTTTGATACTAACTGGGATGGGAGCCTGAGTTCTGGGGAGTTTTTGAGAGTGTTGCACAAGCGTGAAAGGGACATCGTTTTCAATTTGTTTGGAGGCTGGAGTACTGGGTTTGATGTCCAAGGGTGAAAGGGACTGCCGGAACCGTGAGTCTTGGGTTTGAAAACTGTTTTAATATCGGACCAAAATTAATTCCTAAATATGTCTTATATTAAGAATACGAGGAAAGAGTATATCTTATCTTTTGGAGTGGTACGACTCAATCACAGCCTATCTTACTATAAAAATTGATAGTACCTCATCCTGATCAGCACATCTACTCCTTAAACTTGGAGGGGGTAGGGAATTCAGGAGGTTCCCTCATTGGTGGCAGAAAACACGGGAAAAACATAAGGAAATCCAACAAAGAAGAACAGGGTAGGGCATAAGTGCCGAGCAATAGTTTGGTTCAGAATCATTGAAGAACACTTACGATCCATATCTGATAACATAGTTTTTTACAGAATCAGAATATCATCTACTGCAAAACTCATACAAAAATTTTGTTCCTATGGCAGTGAATTATGAGTGGATTGAAAGTGTATGTTAAGAGCTTGCCATATCTAATCACTTTGAAATATAATGACAGCATCATTTTGCTGTAATCTGAAAACATATTCTTATTCTTAATCTTCCTCTTTCCTTCAGTTAAGTAGACAACATGTGGTTAAAGTGAAACATCTTTTTTTGTTAAGGGAATTAAAAGATATATTTTTGTTAAGGAATTAAAAGATATATTTTGTGGCCAGTAAAAGAGATGGCATGCTCGCTTTCTTTTTAAATTTCATTCAGCTAGAATTTGTCTGTGTATTTACAAGAGTTATTATTCATGTCCAATAAACAGTATATTTTGTACAGCTTTTATGGATATATAAATATTAATGGTGATTATTTTTGCAAGCAGAAAAGGCAGAAAAAAAAATAGATATACCAAAAATGAGAAAAGCATAAAATCAAATAAAAAGTCCATGCACTAGCTGTACGTGGTTCACCATCACTGCTACAAAAATCTTACACCAGCGCTTGAGAAATCTGCCTTGGGTTCTTTGGCGAATGAATTTGCCTGCTTTTCAGAAAACGAAGCTGTGTTGTACATTATCGCCTATGTTAAATCCCATCAACACAAGTTTTAGAGAAAAAAAGTAAACTCTAACTTGTATTCCATTATTCCAAGTTAGCTAATATGATATACATTTTCTAAAACATCATAAACATCTTTTTTAATTCCCTTTTTCACTCTCCTTAATTATTATTGAGGGAACATCTCTATATGTAAATTAAGAACAAATATGAAAACTGTTTTAATATTTAGGACCAAAATTAATTCCTTAAAAATGTCTTTCTTAAGGGAGTATCTTATCTTTTGAAGTGATTCGACTCAATCACAGCCTATCTCACTATAAAATATAAAATTGATAGTACCTCATCCTGATCAGCACATCCGCTCCTTAAACTTAGAGGGGGCTGGGAATTTGGGAGGTTCCCTCATTGGTGGCAGAAAGCACACGAAAAACATAAGGAAATCCAACAGAGAAGAACAGGGCAAGGCATAAGTGACGAGCAATAGTTTAGCTCAGAATCATTGAAGAAAACTTACGATCCATATCTGATCGATAACATAGTGTTTAACAAAATTAGAAGATAATCTAAAGCAAAACTGAGCAATATTTTAGCTCAGAATCATTGAAGAAAACTTACTATCCATATCTGATAACATATTGTTTAACAAAATCAGAATATAATCTAAAGCAAAACCCATACAAAAATTTTGTTCCTATAGCAACGAATTATGAGTGGATGGCCTCCAGCAGACCTAGAGCGTGGGAGAGGGAGAAGGAGAAAGCCGTGAATCATCCGCTTTGTTTTAAACTCACCAAAATAGAGGTGTGTTTTCATCAGAAATTATATTCGAATGAGCTTGGAAACTAGAGGTAATCATCAAGCTCTCTTCCTCCTTGTTTCCATTATTTCCACATGAGTTTGCTGCCTATAGGTCTCTGTTTTTAGGAGTGTAAACTGAGAAAGTTCTTAGCATATATATTTTGAGACTGAAGCTTACTATATATATATATATATATATATGATCGTGTGTTGCTGCATAAGAAAGAACCAAAGCTGTTTTTTTTTAAAAAAGAACCCAACGTGCTGTATGAAAAAAGAACAAGCATATTGCCGTCATAGTTTTTACATATATAAGTAAAGGCAAAAAAAAAATGTTGTCATGATAAAATAAATAAAAAAAGCTACACTGAGCGTTGAATGAATATGGGTTTCG
This sequence comes from Acacia acuminata, assembly GCA_019022655.1. NCBI lineage: Eukaryota > Viridiplantae > Streptophyta > Magnoliopsida > Fabales > Fabaceae > Acacia > Acacia acuminata. The sequence goes on from JAFJYI010000015.1 coordinate 3,037,399, forward strand.
GTTCCTTTATACATGTCAGCATGATATATATCTGATTAAAGAAAAGAATAAGAATATTGCTACATATTTATATATATAGATATATAGATATTAGTTGCAAACCTTGCTGAAACATATTGCTGCTAAGTATATATATAGACATGTTTATATATATATGGGATAGACATGTTTATATATATATATATATATATATATAAGTGTGTGGGGAAATGATATATCCCTATATATATATATATATATATGTGGGGAAATGATATATCCAATGACTGGATATAAGGTTTTTTTCCACTTAGGTATATACTACGCTGTTTTGATCAATTCACGCACTATGTCACTGGAAAAAAAAAAACAGAATAAACTGAAAGCAAAATCCAATAGGAATCAATTTCAAATCGAGCTTAAAAAAAATCAATATGACCTTCACATTCAAATGATTAAAATAAAACCTAATTCCTAAATTTAAAAATAAAATTGGTAATGGAAGATAAAATCGGAAGCGGTAATTCTCTATTCTTTATTCGGTGATTTCTCGCAAACTATCGGTTAATCCATGGCAACAATAATTCATTGCAATTTCAAATCGAAATTGGTAATTCATCGCAACAATTCATCGCATTTGGAATCACAACAACAATTCTCTGCAAACTATCAATTAATTAATCGCAATTTCAATAATTCATCGCAACAATAATTCTCTTTTTTTTTTTTGTATTGTTTCTGCTTTTTTTTTTTTCAATGCCATAGCACGTGAATGAGTCAAAACCGATGTAGTATATACCTCACTAGAAAAAACCTTATATCTAGTCACTGGATATATCATTTCCCCTATATATATATATATATATATATATAAGAGCATCTAGGGAATTTGAAATCCAAAAAGACAGAATCTGATCTAACTTACTCCTATATAATAGGATCTAATCTAACTCATTCCTATATTATTTCACTTATAAAATTATTTACAAAAAATAATATATATATATATATATATATATATATATTGAAACATATTTTACGTGGTGTGAGTATTTATTGAACTCCTAATTTAAAGAGTTAGGATAGCCTCTAAGAGTTTAAATTAATTGTAGAGAAATAATAATAATTAGTAAAATAAAAATAATAAAATAAATAAATAAATAGTAATAAAGAATAATATTATTATTATTAAAAAGAGGAATAAATAATAAATATAAAAGGGAGTTATTAATAATAAATCGAAAGGGGAATTAATAGTTACAATGGTCTCATCGATTTTTCAGGCCTGTCATAATATGGCTACTTCAAGTATTCCAAATATATTATTATTAAAATTTGTATATTTTAATTTTATGAAATTATAAGTTATAATTTTGATTATGTAGAGTTTTAGAAGAGTTATTAATGGTTAGTAAATTGATTATGGTAGATTGATTTTTGGTGTGTGTTTGGGCTCTTGAATTAAGAGCAGTGTGATAATAGTTAGCTTCGGCGAGAGGTAACCACTTTCCACTTGTTATACATATTAGTATGTTGTTTGTGAGTATTTTTTGAAATCATTATGAATATCTTTATAGAAATTGCCTTGCGGAACCTTATGATTTGAATTGTTAATATATATATATATATATATATATATGTATTTATAAGAATTGAGATATTATGATATATATATATATATATATATGAGAATGATTTAAATAACATGATATGAACGTGAAAATCTTGGAAAATTCCTGTTGAGCTATTTATTGTAATAATTATGGTAAGGGTTGAATTGGGAAGAAATGGAGTAGTTTATTTCACCACTTGGTGTAGCCTCATTGGTGTACGATGGTTCGCTTTCTATTGTCTCACTTGTCCAATGAGAGACTGACCCACTAGTTCAATGAGGGCTTGCGACACCTTACTAGTTTAATAAAGGAAAAAGACCCATGGTTTGGGACATGTGCTCTGAGGATTTTGGCCGGTCCTCATCACATGACCACTAAGCTTTTAAGTAACCAAGAGTAATATGGATGTAACTTAGCCCATGGGTCTAGTCGGCGGAAATAAAGCGGTTCGGTTGGATTGATGGGAGGCATCTTGGGAATTGTATTAATAAAAATTGTGATATATAACTTATGATACAAAATTCATGACATGAAACTTGTGATGTATATAATAGTTAATTATATTTTTAATACCATTGTTATATATATTGTTCCACTTGGCACCTACAAGCACATATTAGTATGTGTAACAAGTTGGATTGATGGTTACCAACATTTTTCAGGTGATTGCTCCCGTGCAGGCCCATCAGGGAAGACCTCGGAAGCTTAAGCTACTTCTGTCGAAAGTAGTGCTTCCGTCTTTTTGATATATGTTGGATGATTGTATATTGTCACATTAGGGTTCATTTTGCATACTCTAATTTATTTTATATATTTTGGTAAATGATGAAGCATTACTTAGTTGTCGATCAACCCTTAATTAGTTATTATGTTAAATTAAGTGGAGTACATTACATATAATGTCCTGTTTAGATAGATTTCGTGCTGCTTCGGGCGAGAAAATCATTAAGGAAAAGTCGTCCTTGTTCTTTTTGCGAGGGTTCATTTGCATGAGAAGCGGCATTTATCTTAGTTATCTGGTATTGAGGTGTCTGCAGCAATTGGTAGATATCTAGGATACCCCCTTTCGAGGAAAAGGAAACCTACTAAGACATTTCATTATATTGTCGATAAAGTCAAGGAAAGATTATCTACTTGGAAGGAGAAGAGCTTGTCAACAGCAGGGAGAACAACTTTGGCTAAATTGGTCCCTAGTGCCATTCCATTATATCCAATGCATGTAGCCAAAATTCCTGTTTCTATCTGTCAGGAGGTTGAAAGACTCCAAAGGAACTTTATATGGGGCCATAGTGGTACTTGATATGGGTTTCATCCAACAAGGTGGAATCAACTTATACTTCCAAAAAACAGTGGAGGTCTTGGGTTCAAGCGGTTGTCTTCGATCAATAATGCTTATGGAGCTAAAGTGGGTTGGAGACTAGTTAATGGCGTTAAAGGCTTATGGGCATATGTGCTAACTAATAAGTATATGCTTAGAAGTGAGGAGAATCTGCTAGAAGCTAAGAGATGATTTAGTGCTTTGGAAATTCATTGTTAACCAGAAGGATCTAATTGAGAATGGTTCCAAATGGCATATCAGGAATGGTGGCAATGTGCATTTTTTCAAGGATGTCTGGTTGCTGCAAGAGAAACCTATTAAGGATATGTGTCTTCGGCCATTGTTGGAAACTGAGGAGAATAGTTTGGTGGCTGATTGGGTGATACATGGTGGCTGGAATTTTGAGCATTTGTCCTCAATTCTACCTAGTTGTCTATTTCAGGAGATGATTTTTGTTATTCCCCCATCGCCAGATGCTGGTCAAGATAGGTGGGTCTGGAAAGAAACTGCTAATGGGCTTTTTCAGTCAAAAGTGTGTATGATATATTGGAAGGAGTGGCCTGTAAGTCAGTTGATTCCTTGTTTAAAACTATTTGGCAGTGGAAAGGCGCTAAACGTATAAAGGTTTTTATGCGGGTTGCTTTTAACGAACGCTTACCTACTAACATATGGCGGAGTTTATGGTCCCATACTTCTCCATTGTGTCTGTATTGCAAGAGTGAAGCTGAGAGTGTTTTACATATTCCAAGGGACTGTAAATATGCGAAGGATATGTGGTATGCCCTTCTTAATCCTAATTGCATTAGTCTGTTTTTTGGAGCCTCTTTACGGGACTGGGGGAAGCTCAACTTGAAAAGAGATCTGGGTATTTTTGGTGATGGTAATTGGCATTTGATTTGGGGTGTTGCAATTTGGAAACTCTGGCTATGGAGGAACCAGTCTATCTTTAATGAAGATATTGAGAAACCTGTTGTTCCTGCTGATATAGTGTTGAATTCCTGGAAAAGTTTTACTATTTTACAGAGTTTAGATGACGAATTAAGGCATTCTGATCCATGTTCCCTAAGGTGGCTCCCACCTGAGGTTGATTGGATCAAAGTTAATGTAGATGGGGCTGTTACAAGATATGCTAGCCGGGTTGGTTGTGGTGTAGTGCTTAGGAACCATGAAGGGAGTTGGGTGGCTGGTTTTTCTCAGTTTTTGGGTTCTTGCACTGTTTTTGAGGCGGAAAGCTGGGCTGTGATTAAAGGTCTGACTCTGGCATGGGATTTAGGCTTTAGGAGGATTGTTCTGCACTCGGACTCAAATGAACTGATTGAAATACTCAAAGATACTGTCAATACATCTACGGAAAGCATGCTTCTTTGGAAAATCAGACACCTGATGCAAAGGAGCTGGGTTCTAAGACTTGAGTTTTCTCCAAGGGAGGCCAACCTAGTGGCGGATACATTAGCCAAAGAAGGAATTTCCTCCTCCAAGTTCCTTGATTCTTGCCCTGTTTCTCTGCGAGACTTGGTTATACAGGATAGTTTGGGATGTAGTCCCCTGCGTAGTTTCTTAGTTTTGTTTATGTTATTGTAATTTTCTCATCAGTATCAAAAAAAAAAGTTGTATTGTAGTATGACTGTACATTATCGTCTATGTTAAATCCCGTCAAAGCAAGTTCTGGAGAAAAAAGTGAACTCTAACTTCAATTCCTTCATTCCAAGTTAGTTAATATTTCTTTAATCCCCTTTTTCCCTCTCCTTAATTATTGTTGAGGGAACATCTAAAGGTAAATTAATAAAAGATGAACAAATATGACAACTATTTTTATATCTAGACTAAAATTAATTCTTCAAACATGTCTTATATTAAGGAGAGTACAGAATATCTTATCTTTTGGAGTGGCATGACTCAATCAGAACCTATCTCTCTCACTATAAAAATTGATAGTACCTCGTCCTGATCAGCACATCTACACCTTAAACTTGGAAAGGGGCAGGGAATTCGTGAGGTTCCTTCATTAGTAGCTGATGAATCCCAATTTTTATATATTTTATCCCTCCTTATTCATTTATTTTGGGGACTATTTTAGGCTAATTTGGATTTATCAGATAATATTTGGATTGTTAGCCAATTTTAGGAAATAATATAAATTAGAATTAATTATGAGATTATTGGGCTTAAATTATTAATATTCTGATTGATATCTTATGATTGAATAATATTTCTAAATATATGATAGATCACGATTTTATTTATTTCTTGTAGGACAAGGAAAAGCATGTTAGAAGATCCTACGATACAGAATTGACCTTGGAAGCTAAAAGAAGATCTAATGGTGGAATTTTGTTGGGCTTCTTAAATTTTAATAGGCTCGAGTTGATACCCAAAACTCTCCCCTCCTTTTATAAAAGACCTAGCAGCTAAGAGAAGGGATACGCTCTTAGAGAGCCAAAGGACAGACGCACCTTCAGAAAGTAGACACAGCCATGGAAGCTTAAGCTCTTTAGGGAGCAACTTGGGAGGAGTATGGAGGAAGCTAAAGCCTAGGGACTTAAACTTGAAGATCACAAGGGAGTGTTGTTCTTTTTTTCTTCTTAATTCAAACTTGAGGTTCTTTAGTTTTAAAGAGTTTCAAGTTGTATTAATTGAGAACAATCTAGTTTTAGATTGTAAACATATTTCTTTTGGATTGGATTGATAATTTGAAGTTTTTATGTTTGAGACAATTGCTGGAGTTTTGTTTGCAACCTTTGGATTGTTTTCATTATTGATTTAATTGACAATTTGATTTATCATCTTAATTGTTTGATTGGGTTGATAAATTGTCTAGTTGTTCAATTGGATAATTGTAAACGAGATTTCCAAAATTATTTTGTGATTGGTTTTTAATGAGTTTAATTAGCCACCGCTTATTTCATTATCAGTTTTCTAGTGGGATATGTGTTATTGAGCTAGAGGGTTTCCCATGTTCAATTAGGTAATTAAATTCATTAATCTCCCTTTGGTCTAATTAATTGGTTTGGGCTAAGAAAGTTAATTCCATGCAATTCCTAAGTTGTCCCCTTCATCATCATAATTGAACTAGATCTTTATTATTTAATTTGATTTTAATCAATATTTTCCTTAGGATTTTAATTCTTCTCTCATAACAAAACAAAAGAAAAAAAACCCCAAAAAATTGAGTTCGATTCATAGGTTAGTTTCATTCTCATTTAAGTTTTAGAGTCAATTGCATTAGTGCATTTAATTTAATTTCATTTAGGTAGTAGTCTCTTGCATTTTAGTTTAGGTTCATTCCATTGCATTTTCCATCACCTAAATTCAACCTAAAGAAAATTGCTCCTTGGGAGAATGACATAGGTTGACCCTAATATTACATAATTAATTAGAACCTAGTTTAATTAATTGCTTTAACGACAAAAGCAAACGCATCAGTAGCAGAAAGCACGCGAAAAACATAAGGAAATCTAACAGAGAAGACCGAGCAATAGTTCAGCTAAGAATCATTGGAAAACACTTACAATCCATTAACAAAATCAGAATTTCATCTAAAGCAAAACTCACTTACAATCCATATCTGATAACATGGTGTTTAACAAAATCAGAATTTCATCTAAAGCAAAACTCATACAAAAACTTTGTTCCTACTTTGTTCCTATGGCAGTGAATTATGAGTGGATGTGAACGTGTATCTTAAGAGTTTGCCATATTTAACACCACCACCCACTAATAGCATACAAACTTGGAGATGGGGATTACGCTCCAGTAAAAGCCTTCTTCACACCTCCAGAAGACCCAGCTGGAACCACTTTCAGCACATTAAACCTTACAGTCTTTGAAAGAGGCCTGTCAAGAGGAAAAATAATGTCAAAACCAGAGAAAGGAGCAACAGCAGAAACTGCATTTCAGGATACTACTTTAACAGTTGGCTAGACCAGCAGCGAAGACAACAAAAGACAAAAACATTACTGGGGTCAAGAGTCATATACCAACCTGCATTGCCCAATGATAACATAGTCTCCCTCCTTCACACGGAAACATGGGGATATATGTGCTGCAATGTTTGAGTGTCTTTTTTCATACCTGTCAGAATCAAACCGATGGTAAGCTAAAATGGGAAAAAAAAATAAAGAAAGAAAGAAGCACAAAGCTCAAATGCTGTGTTAAACGAGCCTTGCCTTTGGTATTTTTTCACAAAATGAAGGTAGTTGCGGCGAACAATGATGGTCTTTGTCATCTTGGCACTATGGCAGGTACCAGCAATGATGCGACCCCGGATGGACACAGTACCAGTGAAAGGGCATTTTTTATCAATGTAAGTCCCTAAACAGACAACCCATGCCCGTCAGCATTGAGAACAATTAATCACGCAAATTAAACTTTCATCTCATCTCGTTGCAATAATTCAATACCAGAAGAATCCTCTGGAAGCTAGAGAGCTAAATATCCATTTACTAGTGGATTGTTCCAACCAAAACAGAAACCAATGCATAAAAAATTAATTTCCGTTTTCATGAGAAATCATAACAAATTATAGTTATTGAAATTATTATACTCCATAAAGTGAAAAAGCGTGAGTAAAACAAACAAGTCTTGATTTAAACTTAAATCTACCCCTCGATACTCCACTTCCTTTAACCCAATTAAATCAAATTTGCATATGTAAAATAAAGACTGCATGGAAGATGATTTGAAGTAAAACTTGAAAAGGGAAATCACAAATTCAGCATACATGATAAAGTCAACAACAGATCATTATATCTGAAATGTCAGGAGCAAAACCTTCTATGGCTTCTCTGGGAGTCTTGAAACCCAAACCGACTCCTTTCCAGAATCTGTTCCCTCCTTTTCCAGGCCTCTTTCCCTTTCCGGAATTATTCGAGCTGCAGAAATTCGCAGCACAAGCGTTAAGATTAGTAGAAAAAGTTAGCAGCTCAAGCTCAACCAACAGATACATTGATGTGAAACAGGCTTAAATGGGTAAAATACAGGCAGAGAATCGGTTTGATATATGAATGATCCAAGATAAAGAGTTAAGAAATAACTGAATGCAAAAGAGATGATCTCACCAGAGGAACACTTTAGGTTGCTTCAAGAATGCCTTCTCAGTCTGTAAAGCACACAACAAGATGGTCACTTCAGAAGCCAATGAAACAATCCCTTGTAAAAGTAAAAGTTCGACGGGGAGATCCAAACCTGTTCCGCCATTGTTATGGGTTCACGGTAAAAGATGCAAGCCGCAGGAAAACACGAAACGCTGCTCGCTCCTCACAAAACCCTAATCAAAGCTCCGAGCAACCGAGGGTAAGTGGCTGGCCTCGAAATTTATTAGTTTAGTAAGATATGGTATTACGAAATTACCCTTTCAATCTTTGTGATTTTCGGTGGCTAATCACATAAATTTTCTGGGCAAAAATTTATATTTTTGAGAGAACCACAAAACACTTAACTCATTCGTCAACTTAATAACTGAGGATAAATTATTTGAGACATTGTCCGGAATTAAATGTGGGTCTCTCTTTCAACGAAAATTTGAATCTTAGAGCTCGTTTGGGATAGTTTTGGTAGAAATGATTTTGTTTCTAATGGACTTTTTCTAATGTGATGTATGTTTGGGATAGCGGTGGCAAAAGTGGCTTTTATTTCTAATGGGCACTTACTTGGCATAGCTTTTAAAAAGATAAATGAGATGGAAAATGACAGAAAAAGACATGAATCAAATTCATATATATATATATATATATAATATGTCGCACAAAATGTGATAATTTGGAATAAAAATTAAAAAAAAACTAGAAATTTGCCAAATAAAATAATAAAATTAAAATTAAAAAATTTACACATGAAACTGTCTGAAAAATGTTGTACAAAATGTTTAGCTTTTTCTTTTTACACATTAAACTATCCAAAAAATAAAATAGTTTAGCTTTTTTTTTTTTACACATTAAATTGTCCGAAAAATGTTGCACAATATGTTTAGCTTTTCCTTTTTACACATTAAAAATTCTACACATTAAACTGTCCAAAAAATAAAATCATATATCTATAATATATATGTTGGACAAAATGTTTAGCTTTTTCTTTTTGGGCAAACGGTCTCAAAAAAATGTTGTGGCTTTTGATAGAATAATAAGCAACTAAATGTAACTTCATGAAAAAGCCACTTTAAACCTTGAAGTGTAAAAAAAAAAAAAAAAAAAAACTAAAGTCCATTAAACTTTAAAGCCATAACAAACAGTCATATTTTTCGCTTCTCCTTTTAGTGACTTATTTTAACTTTCAAAGCCATACCAAACAAACTCTTAGTTCACTAAAATTGTGACTTATGAGGATCTAATCTCTTTTGTTAGACCCAGCCCATTGGTTGACTGGACCTAATACTTATCTAGACATGATATGAGGCAACCACAGCATCACATAAAAAAGCAGGGGTTGGGTTTTTCTACCAATGTCAACATTGAAACTTGAAGATGCCAAAAGGATCAATTTGCACTGGGCTTATACCAAAATAAAACATGTTTTGGGCTTTTGGGCCGAATAGGAAAATGTGTGGCCGGTTAACCCACAACCTGGAGGAATCACGACGCAGACATGTGGTGGTGTTGCCTTGTTCTTGTTGGCCTTTTTTTTTTTTTTTTAAATAATATTGGATATCATTGCAACCTTTTAAGAAAACCTATCACCCTCAGTCACAAAGGAAGTTGGCGTAGATGTAAAGAGATTTGGTCAGTCCGAAAGGGATGTGTGTTTGATCCCATTGCCGTTCTTTGGGACTCCTTTGGTAAGCGATCTCGTAAGTCCCCATTAAGTGCTCAAAGAGCCCAGGCCCGTGTCCTGGCCTTAGTGAGGGACTGATGCCGAACCCCTCCAAAACTTTTTTTTAGCAAAAAAAAGATTCACCCTCAATAACTTAGGTGGTGACTCGGGAAAAAAAAAAAAAAAACGGTAGGTGGAGAGTGACCTTGTTGGTCGTTTTGATGTCAGAGAAGGAAGTATTTTGTTGTTCGGGGAAGGGAAAGAAAATGTTGGATTGCAGCTCAACGATGTAGAAAAAGGGGAAAATCTTTTTCAAGGCCCATATTACCAAAAGAATAGAAAAAGGCCATAAAATTCTGAAAATACCCAAAAAGGTCCAAGGATTGACGACAATTCGGAAAAAGGTCCTTCAGAATTTACGAAGTTGTTAATGGTGATCAAGTTGTTAACGGGGGTGATTTAGTTGTTAGATGGGGCTGATTTAGTTATTAAATTTTTTTATTTTTAACAACTAAATCGGCCCCATCTAACAACTAAATCAAAATCCCCCCCCTCTAACAACTTGATCACCACATTAACAACTCACCTTGGGCCTTTTTAGGAATTTTCAGAATCTTGGGGCCTTTTTGGGAATTTTCAAAATCTTAGAGCCTTTTTGGGTATTTTCAGAATGTTAGGGCCTTTTTCAATATTCTTTTAATAATATAGGCCTTAAAAAGGATTTTCCCGTAGAAAAAGTGCTTGGACGACTAAAGCCATGCTTCTTAAAATGACTATCATTATTCTTAGTGCCTATATGAATTGACAGTAAAAATTGCTTTTTTAATATTATTTATAATGTATATAAAGGGAGTTTTATCATAACTTTTGTAAATGTGATTCTCCAACGCAACTGAAATAGACATTTAAAAGTTACATGTAAAACATTGTGGCCCCATTATCGAGGAAATTAAAATTCATGTCCGAGCAAAAAAAAGAAAGAAATTAAAATTCATGCCCAAAATCTTATTGGAATTTGTTCCTTACATAAAGCAGTGTCCTTATTTCGAAAAGCAAGAGCTTAAAAAAAGAGTTTTATGCTCACATTTTTGGATCAGGCTCAGAGCCTGTTTGGGAACAAAGAAAATGGACTTATTATCCCATTAGATGGGATAATAAGTCCATCAGGTATTTTGGGGCTGTTTGGGGACACTAAAAAATTAATGGGCTTCAAAGTGCAATGGACTTTTTTTTTTTAAAGCTCCCATTGAGGTGCTTATTAGTCCATTGAAAGCCAGCCTCCCTTTTCAGACCATTTTGCCCCCAAAGAAATCAGAAATGAACTTGTAGGGACTAGGTTTGATTAAGAACTTTATTGTGTTGTAATTTATTTAATGGAATTTTACCATTTTATTTGGTAAATTTATATTTATTTTTGATTTTTTATCTCAAATTATTACATTTTATATGGCACATATGTGTGTGTGTGTGTGAGAATTTGATTCATGCCCTTTTCGGTCATTTTCCATCTCATCTATCTTTTTTTAAGCTATGCCAAACAAATTCCCATTGCAAACAAAAGCCTTCGCTACTACTATCCCAAACACAAATCACATCGAAAAAAGTCCATCGAAAAAGTCCATTAAGAAAGTCATTAAAACAAAAGCCACTTTTCCATCGATTTCCCAAACGGGCCCTCGTGTCCGTTGCTGTAGACCGTTGTGTGAAACTGTGCGTTTTGGCAAACGGTGCAGTTTCATACACCGTGATCCCTTTTTAAAAAAATTTCAGGCATTATCTGGAATAAAAAGATAATTCAGGATATTGAATGGTATTGAAATAATTCTTCATGATTTTAAAAAATTATTTTAGAATCTTAAAAAAATATTTGAGGGTATTAAACCGATACTAAAAAGATATTTCGGGATATTGAAAATTTATTTCATGATTTAAAAAAATTATTTTTGGATCTTAAAAAAATACTTGAGGTACTGACTACTACTAAAAATATGTTTTAAGATATTTTTGTAAGATCATGAATTATTTTTTCAATATCTTGAAATATCCTTTTAATACCATTCAAGATCTGCGAAATATTTTTTCACGATCCAAAAATATTTTCTCAATATCATGAATTATTTTTCAAGTATCATGAAGTAATCATTTAGTACTAATTAGTACCCTCAAATATTTTTTCACGATCCTAAAATAATTTTTGAAAATCATAAAGAGTTTTTTTCTAGATCATTCAATATCTTAAATTATCTACCAATGCCTGAATTTTTCTTTTCTTTTTTTTTTTTTTTAGAAAAAGGAACCAAGGTGTGTGAAACTGCAAGAAAACGGCGCAGTTTCAAACAGTGGACCTAACCCAGATCGCACATTTTCAGGGGATTTAAGAGGTCCAGTAGGTGGGCTAGGAAGAAATGGAGGATGCAGCGTAAATAGACAACAAGAGCGTGATTAGGTAAGGGATGAGTATGGGTGATGGCCTAAAAGAGGGTCGTGCCTGGGAGTTAAAGGCAACGAATTCGAACCCAACGCGTTTTCTTTTGGGGTCCATTGTCCCTATTATCGGCATCCCCAACGAAACACGTGAATATGAAGTCAGTTCTAACCCATGTTCAGGCTTAATTACACATTTGAAGCACCACCCCGAAACAATTAAACAAACAATTATGTAATCACGGGTTTTTAAATTTCATATGAAAAATCAGAGCAACAGACCAAATAAAAGTCAAGCTTCCAGGTCTGAAATGAATCCTGGGTCATGTTAATTACTTACTATTATTTTCTTAGTTATATTATATGTAAGACGTGAGCAAACAACTAAGAAGTGTCAATAATTGCAAGGCCCACCAACTTGAATTAGTCCAACAATCACGCCACTTCCATTAAGAATTGGTCATTGAAACACGCATGTGGTCCTCCTCTGTAGAAAGATTTTTCCAATTTAAATATAATGGAGTAAAGTCCACGACTCCAAGTTTTAATCCCCATTTTCAATGGAAAATTACTGACTACGCTCTATACATTATCATATTTCTAACATATTTTTCACTAGCCATTTATATAAATAAATCCATTTACAGATATTAATAAAATATCTGTCGCTCATTTAAAAAAAAAAAAAAAACCCTCTTAAGACTTACTCCCTCTGGTCCTAATTATAGGAGAAAATTTTAGAGTTGATTTTGGTCCAATTATAAAAGCAGTTTTAACTTTTGTCAATTTTTCCCTATAATAACCCTATTTATACGTTTCAATAATAATTAAAGACAATAATAATTTAATAATACACCTATATATTTTATAAAGTAAATAATGTTTTTAACTCATTAATGTCATATACACCTAAATTATACTTTTTTATATAAAATAATTTTGAGCAATTTTTTTCATATTTTTCCCATATCACCCTTAATACTTCTCGCGATATAATTAATTTAACAAAACACTTATATTCTATCAAGTAAGATATTCTACTCTATTTAACTTCACTTTGCAATCCTTATATTTATATAAAACTCGATAGTGATGATAATAGTAATAGGTGGGGTCACTTCACTTTGCAATCCCGTACAGCGCTGTAATGAACATTGAACACTACCAGCTCCGGCGGGAAAAAGAGCATTACCAACTCATATGTTAAATAAATTTGAGTAACAGTATTTTAGGAAAATATACGTAATTAACTAATTTAACTTCCTTCCTTAATCTCTCCAAATTCGGTAAATATTTCCTATAATTGGGATAGAATGGAGTAACATTTTCATCGCCCTGTCCACCATGGCCATGACTTTGGAAGGCTGCAAATATGTTAGACAACTACACAAAAGTGACAGTTCCTTGCATTTTAAATTGTAGCCATCGATCATTATCTTCTGGGAGATATCTTAAAATTGAGAAAAAGATATATTTTACAATTTTTAAGTTATTTTTTTCCCTTAAAATTTTAGGTATGGAAGCTATGAAAATAAATAATTTGCCCTGTCACATCTTTCGAAAAAAATAACAAACAAGCTCACAGCATCTGCATAATTTAATTTATTTTCATACGACTCAGTCTTGGAGAATTATGTTTGATTTAGTCATTACCATAAATTTATAACCTCACCACAGTTCGAATGCAAATGGCTTCATTTGATTTTATTATTATTATTATTATTTTCCAGTTTCCAATTTGTGGTCCAACTTCCATTGCCACATTTTGATTGGAGTTGGCTTACCTCCGCTGCATCAATTCCTCCGCTGCGTCCGCTGCACCTAAATGATGTCGTTTTAGGGCAAATCACACACACTGGTCCTTAAAAAAAAAGAAAAAAATAGCCACTTGAGATAGTAAAAAGATAATTCGGGATCTCAATCATAATGAAAAAATATTTTATGATATTAAAAAATTATTTTAAGATTTTAAAAAAATATTTCAGGATACAAACCTGTACTAAAAAGATACTTTAAGGTCTTGATCGATACCTAAAAAAATAATTCATGATCTTAAAAAATTATTTTTGGATCAGTAAAAATATCCCAAAATATATTTTTAGTAGCGATCGATATCTAAATTATATTTTTAAGATCCAAAAATAATTTTTTTAGGTACCAGTCAGTACCTTAAAGTATCTTTTTAGTACCGGTCTGTATCTTGAAATATTTTTTTAAGATCATGAAATATTTTTTCATTATGATTGAGTACCCGAATTATTTTTTTACTATCTGGCTGATTTTTTTTTTTTTTTTTTGAAAAAGGACCAGTGTGTGTGATTTGTGCTAAAACGACATCATTCAGGTGCGGGACCAGCGGAGGTTAGAGGTGAGCATGATGCCCGGATGCCCGTATGCCCACCCAAGCCAAAGAAAAAATTGCCCGCCCCGCCTAAAAAAGTGGCCCAAAAAAGATTTAGGCGTTTTGGGCTCGGCCAAGAATCTTGGTGGTGAGCATCGTGCGGGGTCCGCCCTGCCCCGAAAATTAAATATATTTAAATAAATATTATTCTGCATATATTATTTTATTTAAAATATATTACATTATTATGTCTAAATATATTATAAATACATTATATTATACTTTATTTATCTCCAAAATTTTAAAATTATGTAAGCGTAAACTAAAATCCTCAAAGAAGAGGGCAAGATGTTACTTATTTGGGCAAGGAAGCCCCCCGCTTGGAATTTAGTCATTACCATAAATTTATAACCTCAGCACAGTTCGGATGCAAATGGCTTCATTTGATTTATTATTATTATTATTTTTTTCCCAGTTTCCAATTTGTGGTCCAACTTCCATTGCCACATTTTAATTGTATCTTGATCCCGAGTCTACGACCACGAGCACAAAACGCGCCGACTTACTCTACTTTTTCAGCCCATTATCAAAGACCGTGCATTAAGAAAGTCAATGCCTGTATAAAATTCAAATCCTCCATTTTTAATGATATTAATATAAGATATAGTTAATATTTTTAGAGAAATTAAAAAATTAAATAAAATACTTAATTATATCATATATATTATGTATCCTTAAATTATATATAAATTTATTTATTTATTTATTTTTGGTTGCCTATTCAATATCCACAGTTTCACCCCGATTAATCCGAATCCGACCCGGTCACGCACCTAACTATGATAACTAGTCAAACTAATTATTTTGAAAAAAATAAAATATAAATATTTTAAAATAATTTAATTAGTTTTTTTAATTCTAAAAAAATTAATTTTATTTTATATTTAAAACTAGGGGTATATAGTACTCCTTATCTCATTCTTAATATAAGATATGAGATATGTTTAGAGAATTAATATTAGTTCTAAATATAAGATAAAATTTTTATATTTTTTTAATTTATTATTATTGATATTTTTCTAATAATAATTAAGAATAAAAAGTAACTAGAGAAAAAATTAAAAAACTTTAATCTAATAAAAAACTGTCTTGTATATTAAATAAAAATGGAATACTATTTATGATGGACGTTACCTGCAATTTTCCTTTCAATAAAGGACAGCTGTTTTCTTTTATTAAGTGGGTGAAAAGAACGTTGCAAGCTAACCGATAGATTAAAATAAAATAATCACGAAACGATGCATTTAAGTAAAAAGGCTGTTCATTTAATATCATTGAGCAACATCCACCTGTTGGGTAAGAGACGTAAGTTGATGAGGGAGGGTAATTCTTGAGGGTCTTCCTATGACTCTTGTTGCTTGAATGATACATAATACTCCTATTTTATTATTCAAGAAAATGCAGGCCATCCACCAGATACGACATCTGCGTTTTATTTATATTTATGAAGAGTAAACAAATAATGACGAAAATCAAACCCTCCAACCTAAATATTCCTTCATACTACCAGTAGATTAGAGTACAAGGTATTCTTCATTGAAAAAAAAAAAAAAAAAAAAAAAAAAAAAAAAACAGTTCAAGGTTGAGGGACACAAGGGTCATTTTTAATACTCTTTCCGTCCTAAATATAATATATAATGACAATTTTGAAAAGATAAAAAAAATTAATTAAATTACTTTAGAGTATTTTTATTTTTCTATAAATTAATTAGTTTGACTAATAAAATAATATACCACTTTAATCATATTTATAAGTTATTTTTAATTAAATCATATGTAAACCGATGAGAGGTAGTTAGCTAACGATGATTAAATGGTAAATTTTCAACTTTATTCTAATTTATGAATGATTATCTTTCAACTCTTTATATTTTCATTGGTACAATTAATATGAAAGAAAATTATTACAATCTCATTTATTACTTGAGAGGGTATTTATAAATAGGACCATTTTTTATTTTTTTTGTCAAAATGACTTATAAATATGACGAGTGATATGATATGATTAACTAACTTATTTAGTTTCAATCTCTTAAAAAAATAAACTACTACCTCCGGTCCTAATTATAAGACATATTTAACCGATTTTAAAAGGATTAATGATAGGGTTAAATTAGTTAATTTTACTTATTTTTAAAAAATACTCTTATATAAATTTTGTATTTCAATTATCTAGTTAATTTCACTTAATCTTTTATTTATACCAATAGGGGTATTTTAAGAAAAATTAATAAAAATTATAATATTTTCTTATAATTAGGATCAAAATAAACTTTAAATATTATTCTATAATTAAAATCTAAGAGAGTATATCTTATATTTAAATATTTAATTTAGAAGATGTAATAAAGTTGAGAGACAAAAGGAAAGCTTTCGGAAAGCTAGAATGGACTGTGATTACCGACAAAGAAGTGGTTTTCTCAGACACTCGCAGGGGACCGTTTCCCAAAATTATTATACGTGGCACGCCTGTGAGCCGCGTTGGCCCATAATAGCTGTGAGACAGTGAGACGAAACTCAATCCAGCTTTTCAGCGTGGTCCGTGGTCTACATCACACCAGCCGTTGGATTAGAATCCCAACCGAAACCCCCCACCCCGCTTTTATTTCATGCCACGTCTAACCTAGCACCAACTCAACCACGGTTAACTTAACCAACCCTATTCCTTCTAGAAGGTCCAGAACACCCCTGCACTTGCCTTTAATCCCCTCCAACCCTCTCCGGCAACCATCTATAAAAGCGGCCTGCAAGACTCGATAGGTTTGCCAAACCTACTCCCCAAGGGGGTCCTTTCAGGAAGAAGTTAAAGAGTCTTCTCTCTTTTCTTTCCTTTTCCTTCTCCCAGCATTCTTCTCCCACCATTCATGGCTACATCTTCGAGAACAAAAACAAAATCAAGCGGACCTGTTCTCCGCTCTGTCTCACCCTCGAGCAGATTTTGCTCGTATTCTACTTCCAACACCCGTTTTTCTTCGCATTCATCAGCTTTCTCTTTCTCTTCCAGTTCTAGCTTTTCGTCCCCATCCTCCTCCTTTTTCAATGAAACCCATCGTCATCAGCATCACGTTCAACATCGATCGGTTTCGCCCACTCGGGTCAATCTTTATACCTCTAACCCTCCGTCCTCCGCCGTCCGATTTTCTATTGACCACCGTTCCATCTCTCCCAACAGATCTATCTCCAGTCATGTCATCACGAAGAAGAATCACCCCATCTCGGCCCCGAAAAGAACCTGTATGTGCTCGCCGACCAACCATCCTGGTTCGTTCCGTTGCAGCCTTCACAAGAGCATCGCCAGCAATAGCGGGAGCCATCACGCATATTCGTACTCTCCTAATAGGCTCAATATGCGCAGATCAGCGATGAAGAACTCTGTCGTGAGAATCGGAGGAGTAGAAGGCGAGTGGGTCAAAAGGGCGCTGACTGCTCTGATACGGCCATCTTCACATCAGCAGAGAAGGAGAGCGGCGTTTGAACCCAGACCTAGTCGTCTCTCAGTAATGTCCAAGGCTGAGGGCCTCTGATTCTTTTTCTTTACAGGTTCTTTCTTGCCATGCCACAGGGCCGTGGGAGTTGATTGCTCCGCGATGCACGATCTGAGCCAGGATCCGGCGAGGCTATTAGATCCTGAGGCTTTTTGCGCGTCATCTCCAGCGAGTTTTGATTTCATCGACTGGAGACGTGCGTCGAAAGGCTAAAGTGCAGCACACCATTGGAGACGGGAGCCGATGTAGAGTTGGCACCGGGAACCATGAAAGATTCCGGCACGAATCTCTGAGACTGGATCCGGAGAATTCCTTATTGTACATGCCATTTGCTAAGGAAGGAGAGTTTGGGACTTTTTTTTTTCACCGAAATCAAATATAATTTCTACAAAGTACGTCACAGGCTAAAAATTGGACGATAATCCATTCGTATTAAAATTTAAACACTGATCTTAAGAGATTGCTTAATTCTGATAACATATCTAACTGCGCAAACCATCCCGTTCTATGCAGCGGTGTGGATCTGTTATGCTCGCCGTCACTGGCCTCGTTTCGTGTGATGGTTTCGTTGATCGCAAGTCCGTTAACCATTGGGCGGTTCCGTGGTCCGTGCCGCCGTTGACTCCGTTATTACCCGTCCGGTTGGTTTGCGTTGCGTCTGGTGATTGGTATATTCTTTTCCGTGTTTCTTGTGTGTGTTGGTATATTCTTTTCTATTTAATTTGATTTTTTTTTTTATATACTTATTTTGTTTGATTGCGGTTTGCTTTGCTTTGCAGGTATGACTTTGTGGGAAGACTCCAACCGAAGCTTACCGGAGAAAAATAAAAAAGAAATTAGGAAAAGGACATGACCAATTGGCAATATGACTCTGCGACCTGCATGGACATCTGGAAATTACATGAAAATTTAAGAAATATAGAAGAATGAACTGAAACAGTGAAACTGCATCATCTAGAAATTACCTTACATGAAAATTTAAGAAATATAGAAGAATGAACTGAAACAGTGAAACTGCATCTTATAGGTCCGGGAAAAAAAAAACGAAACTTAGTATTAAAATATATAAGAAGCACTAAGGCATGTTTGAGAAAGGGGTGAAAGAGGAAAAACCATGTGCAGCGTGAAAGTCACTCTGGAACTGTAATTGATAAAATAGGGGTGTTTGGGGAGTGATTATCATCAATTTAAATATAAATTATATTATAAAAACCACTTGTATACTAATTTAAATTTTCAAACCTCACATTTAAAAGGGGACAAAAATGGAAAAACCATGTGCAGCGTGAAAGCTCGTTACCCAATTTAAATTTTCAAAACTCACATTTAAAAGGAACAAAATATATATTACCCAACATAGAGCATGAAGGAAAGGGCTTCTGCCTAAACGGAAAATAATTGAGGAAGTTGGAATTAAAGAATTCTGCTGATTACTGGCGAGACAACGCCAGCTGCTGCACAGCTGCCCAAGTGGGTTGTGACTTATCATCGCCAAGGAGGCAATTTACATTATCATATGAAAATGCCCCTTACTGATGGTAGCATCTTTTAAATACTTTTTCTTGTCTTTATTATAGGAAGAATTTTATAATATAAATTATACATTATAAAAATACTCCTATAATTAGGACGGGAGGTAGTAATATATTAAAAAAATGTGAATTTTAGTAGAGTTAAATCAAATTATCACATTCAGGTAAAAAAACAAATTATCATATCAGTATAAACATATATAATAGATTTATGGTATTTGTTCTAGTGTAGAACACAAATGTCTAGCTTCAAGGGACTAGTAAGTAGTTAATGATCAAATGGTTCCTCCAAGGTATCTATTAAGTAGACACCAAAGAGAAGATGATTACTCAATGATATCTATAAGAAATATATCAAAGAGTGTCCGAAGATCACTGTGTACGAGTATATGGCTAGTAACCAAAATGGGGTGAGGTGTGTGCACAGTGAGACTGAATAGTATAATAGATAAAGGGTTAAGGTGTAGATTTGCCAACGAACTATTAGCCGAGGATCATCTGGCATAAAAAAACAATTGAGGATACCAAAATTACTAATAAACAATTAAAAAGTGAAAAAAGTACCAAATAATTATTTAAAAAAAAACTACAATTGAGGGCATAGGACGGTGGCGGAGACGTCGAGAAAAATTAAACCTTGTTGGATAAGGCAAAACAATTAAAAAAGTGAAAAAATATGGCATTGGAGGGATGGAACCAAATTGAAGGATGTTGGATTTGGTTTCGGTGCGTGATTCTCGCCCTGAAGTTGCATATAGACCTTGATGAGTTTAAGAGGATGAGTAGAACACCCAGCAACAATGGAAGCTTTGGAGACGCTGACGTTGTCGACAATCAACAATTAAAAAGTGAAAAAAGACGGTGATACTAAATAATGGTGTTTTTTTTTCCACTTTTTAATTGTTGATTGGTAATTTTTGTACTCTCAATTTTTTTTGTGCCAGATGCTCCTGCGATAATAGTTCGCTAGCAAATCTGCACCTTAACCCATAGATAAATAGAGAATGTGCACCTATTGGATAACCTCCTATTTATGGGGATTACCTTTAGGGTTTCGGTCCTTGGACTTTGTGCGCCTCCAAACCCACAATGTTCTGCTCCACTACCTATACTGTCGGGATTATAGCCTTAATTATAGGCCAATTAGTATTTTACCTGATCATGGAGAACTTCTGAAAACAGCTATCTTTTCTGGACCACATAACAAACGGACCTCTTATATTAAAATGATTTGTTTCTCTATCCAATATGGTTGGTAAACATTTGGAAACTCATAATAATGACTGAATTGGCGCCAAGGCATTAATGCCCAACAAAATAGTAACAGTTTTCCATTTTATATGAAACGTAAATTCTTACCTAAAACATCTGCCATCAATGAATATCAAACAATTCATGCGGCCGCTTGCCAAAAGCAAAGCTCAAATTCATCCTGAATTCTGATGGTAATTTTTTCACAAGTTAATTTGTATTAATTCATCCTGAAATAAAAAATGTCACGATTTAAATTTATTATAAACGCACAATTTGTATTAAAAATTATCATCCATCAAATTTAATTCTTTTTTTTTTTTTTTTAAGTTTGTGTAATTCATAACAAAGTGTTTGACTTAAACTAATGAATAAGTAAATTATCATCCATAAAATTTAATTCTACTTTTTCTTATGAAGTATTGCGACATAGGCATACAAGTGGCACCACACGTGAAATGGTCGCGAACTATAAAAGTAATGGAGCTAAAAATCTCAAGTGCAGAGTTTATAAATTTATAAAGGGTAAACGGGTCAATTTAATAACAACATTATATGCAGGATCACTTTGACACCATAAAGTTTGTAAATGTGCACGAAATACATAAAGGTTTAAAAGAGGGGTATTTTGGACAACTCCGTTAATTGTTGTATTTTCCGTTTCCCATTATGACAAGCCACATCAGCTTTACTCTCACGCCACATCACCATATTAAGCTCAAATTGTGCTATCTCTCTCTAACTTTAATTTGGTCAACGTTAATAGAGTTAACAGAATTATCCCAAATGCTTCACTTTTAAACATTCCTAAATTTACCTCAAATGGAAAGAAATTTTCATTGTTACTTCACCCTATTAAATATGATTTTAAAGGGGATTTAATCAAAAACTACTATACATATTAATGTATATATTAGGATAATAAAAATTTTAATTTTAATTTGGAAAAAAATTTAAATAATTATTAAAAAAATTAATAAACAATAATTTCAACTTTGGAGTGCTTTAATATTATCTTTTCTTTTTATAAATAAATAAAAAGAAAGAACGTTTATAGTATGGAAAAGGAAAGAAAAGAAAATTTTATTTAGAACAAGATAAAAAAAGAGGGAAACAGGGAGTGAGATTTAGGGCGGGCCATTCGGAGAAAGAAGAAAAGCATCTAGGCCCCATCACTATATCACTGCAAGCTTCTTCTTTTTTTTTGATTGGACAAGATGAGAATCCAACCCACCGCTGGCAAATAAGCTCCAAATTGGGGCGTTGAAGAAGTCAGCTAGCGTTGATAAATGGGATAAATGAGCCAACGTACTGGATACTCCAAACAAAAACTTTTTTACTGTTTGTTCAATTTTTTTAAAAAGCTAAAAAAAAAAAAAAACCCAAAAAAATAGAGTTAATATAATATAAAATGCTTCACTTTTAAACATTCCTAAATTTACCTTAAATGGAAAGAAATTTTCAACTTCAGCCTATTAAATATGATTTTAAAGGGGAGAAAAAAATACAATGATTCATGATTAAACATTAATTACATTGATAAAATTGATAAACAAATATTAATTTCTTTTTAGATAATTTATATTATGAATCAAATCTTTTTTCTAAAAGTCAACACTCATTTTCGTGGTCCGTATACTCTTGATGTAAGTTTTTTCCCCTTCTTATTTACTTTTTTCCTGAGAAAATAGTGTTTGATGAGTTTGGCGGGAGTAATTGGATGAGGCTGTCATGGATGACTGTGTTTGTCTCTCCATGTGCGAGGGGTGGCATTCAAATGAAATGAAGTTGGGGCTAAAGCAAGAAAAGTAGAAAACCACACAAGCATTAAATAAGATGCGTGTCACTCGCATAAAAGGGTGTGATTTGAATTGTTTACATGAGAAGCACATGGCTCCAAAATGACATGCTTGTGACGTTGCAAGCATTTTGTAGGGAAAGTTTATATGAGGGCCTTTTAACACAAGAAATCTAAAAAATACCTAAAGATTCTGTAAATCTTTCTGGTATAGTTTCATTAAAATGTTAGTTGTTAACGGGGCTGATATAGTTATTAACGGATACTGATATAATTGTTAACGGGGCTGATATAGTTGTTAGGATATTGTTGTTAATGGTACTGATTTAGTTGTTAATGATCTATCCATTAATAACTATATCAGCCTTGTTAATGACTAAAATTTTAATAAAATTATACCGAAAAAGGCTTTGGGATTTTCAGAATATTTAGGTCTTTTTTATATTTTCCTTTTTTAAAAGGCCCCCAATATGGATTTTCCCCATTTTAAAAAAGAAAATGGACCCATTGGTGGCCTTGTGACAGCATCACGTCTTTCAGTGGAAGTTACTTCCACCGCCCTATGTTCCCATCTCCACTATCTTCTTTCCATTCCTTTCTCCACTATCTTTTCATCTTAAATTCAAGTTCTTATTATTACCTCCACACATTCAAAATCACTGACAGTTAAAGGGCTAGTCTTTCAAAATAAGGCTTAAATCTCTTTAGTGCTTGACATACCCCACTCAGTCATGATTGCACCGTAACTGTGCATGGCAAGAAAAGGTCAGTTAACTCTTCTCTAAAGATATAAGATATGTTTGGTTTGAAAAAATGAGATGGAAGGGAAGGGAAAATGATCCCCTCCCCTCATCTTGTTTAAAATTTTGGAAGGGAGGCAAAGATGGACCCAGAAATCATAATTAGGAAGACGAAAATTACAGAAACGAATTCAAAGTTTTAGGAAATCACATTTAAGTCTCATAAAAATTTTAATATTGTCACTTTAGTCCTTTTATGAAACTATTAGGAGGGACTAAAGCGAAAATATTAAATTTTTCATAAGGATGAAATGTGATTTTTTAAAACTTTAGATCATTTTCTATAATTTTAGGGGGAGGGGGCCACCCCTAGCCCCCTAATTCTGTCCCTGAAGGGAGGGGAGCTAATACTATCTCCGGTCTTAATTATATGGACACTTTTATAGTGTAAAATATAATTTACACTATAAAAGTGTTCCTATAATTAGGACCAGAGGGGGGTTAAATCACCGTCTCCCTCATCTTATAAGCCAAACAAAACAAAGAATCTTTTCCTTTTTCCCTATCTAACAAACCAAATAAGATAACATATTCTACCCTCCCCTCAAACCAAACCCCCTGATATTCATACTGACCATCGTGAAGAGTCCCATTGTGCCTTCTGGGTTGGTAGTCAAGTTCACACTAGTTTGGGCCATTCAATTGGTCACCCATTCACTCTGTTAAGGCTGGCCTGCTTCAGTTTTATCCGTCGCAACGACGTCGTTTTCTCGTGATTCCCAACACCTAATCCCCACCTTATACCTTCTCCATTTCCCTCGCCTTCCATGACTGTTGTTATTGTTGGTGACACGGTATGCCTTCCTTCTCCTCTCTTCGCACTTCCTCTTCATCCACCCCACATATCCTAATCCAACGGCCCCTCGTTCGCCTGTCTTCAACCGCACCATCTTCTTCCAATACTTCCTCTTCCTCTTTACCCTTGCTGAGTAATACACACACCTATGGCTCTGATCGCCAACAGGTTGGGTCTTTTTTGAAGTGTGTTTCGGCCATTGTGTCAGGCTCGGCTCTCGGGACTCTCTGTTGGTTTTCTACCCCCAACGATTCTGATTTCCTCAGGAGATCATTTTCTTATGCGGACTCTTCGTCGCCGACTAGTACCAAGGACGATGCTAATTCTGGATGCTATAGAACACGCTCATTGTTTAGAAAATTATCCTTGCCGGAAAGCACTGATGGTTTGCTATTTGGAGGTGAGTATCAATTTTTTTGTTTCTCAGTCTGTCCCTCATCATTTTACCATGAAGTTAATTGTTGCAGTGGATCAACTTTTGGATAAAAGTATTATGAAGCTTTGGTTTTTTAGCCTTTTCGCTTATTCTTTCACTGTCATGCAATAAAAACATGTTTCTTGCAGATGCATACAGAAGAAAGGTTTTCTTCAACTATGAGAAGCGCATTCGGCTGCGAAGTCCTCCGGAAAAGGTATTTTGTGCTAGTATCTTAGCATATCATCTTGTATATGCTCAATAAAAGCGCAACACCGCACTAATCTTTCGTTATTTTTAAAGCTTACATATTGCCAGCTCATGGTAACTTACTTCACGAGCATTAATTTCTGAGAATAGTGAATCGGGCACCCCCTTGTCTATCCCGAGAAAACTAGAAATTTGTTGAAATTCTTTAGCATCACTTCGTTCTTCCTTTTGTAACTTTCCCGCCGAGTCCCTAGTTGCTTCGAACTGTGGATTATGTAATTCTCCTCTCATTTCTATTCCATTTCTTTTTTGTGACATTAAATCGCAGGCGATCTTATGATCGTTCTGTCCCACCACAACAACAAAAACACAGCACACCACACACACACATTTCAACATGGTCCCTGAACACCCAGTTGTATCCCCCTTTGTTTATTTTGTTGACTGTGAGGTTATCCTAATTGATTAAGATTTTACTTTCTGAAGAAAACTCACTTCATCTGCAATCTTTACCGTTTGTATTAAGGTTTTTGAATACTTTGCGTCTTATCGCACACCAGAAGGAGAGTTAGTCATGAAACCAGCAGACCTAATGCGAGCAGTTGTGCCCGTCTTCCCTCCATCTGAATCCAAACTTGTAAGAGATGGATACTTGAGAGGAGAAAGAAGTCCTGGCCAGCTACGCTGTCCCCCTTCAAATTTTTTTATGCTTTTTGATGTAAACAATGACGGGCTTATATCTTTTAAGGAGTGAGTGTTTTTTAGTTTTTCATTTTAGTCCCCCCCGCCCCCCGGCGGGTAAATGTTTCCTCATTTTTCCTATGTTTTTGTGGATAAATGACCTCATGTTTCTTGAACAGGTATATCTTTTTCGTAACGCTACTCAGCATCCCAGAATCAAGCTTCTCAGTGGCATTTAAAATGTTTGACGTTGACAACAATGGGTCAGTCGTCAGTGTTTTTCCTGGCTTCTTTGATTTATTTGTTAAATGTATAACTTAGTTGACGTGATGTGCTAGCAGCCTTAATCAGTCTAATGTTTATTGTGATGATATATTTCTTGCGCCAAGACCTCGACAGCTTACTTGAGCATCATCCTGTATTCTGATTCTGATTTTACTATATGATGAGCATGACGACATTGCTCTGTCTTTTTGCAATGGCATCAAATTTAATACTACTGTGATGTTTCTTAATCTACAGGGAGATAGATAAGGAAGAATTCAAGAAAGTGATGGCATTGATGCGATCTCATAACAGGCAAGGTGCTCACCACAAGGATAGGCTGCGATCTCGCCTCAAGTTCAATGATTCTGTAGAAAATGGAGGGTTGGTGGAATACTTCTTTGGCAAAGATGGAAAGGAATGTCTACAACATGATAAATTCATACAATTTATGAGAGAATTGCAAGATGAAGTAGGTCTTTAATTTCTGCTTTCTTCCGAGTCATTACAGAGTATGGTTTATTTAAATTTAGCAAGGAGTAACAGTAGAATAATAATTCTTATTGCTGATTCCTGGAATATTATCTAGCCAATGACGATTAAAAATGGTTAGCTATGGCTGAATATTTTATTTTTATTTTTTAAATTATTTTGTGATCTTGTTGCTTCATACTTGAGTAATCAAATAATAGGTGATCCATAGGAAATATAGAAAGAGAGAAACTACAGAAGAAAGATAAGAGCCAGGATTAAGAATAAGCTGAACAAGAAAATTAGCGGACTCAGGTTTAGACACAAACCGCTTGGACCTGTAATATATCACTGATGGCAAAATACCTAGTCCAAAGTGTTGATTGCTGACAGAGCCTGTTGATTGCAAGTCCCATCTAAACTCGGTCAGCTTGTCATATGAATTACTTGATGTTTTTACAAATGCATAAAAGCACATTAAAGTTACAATAGAATGTAATTAATCAAATCACTCGTGACATGAAATGAACTGTGATCATTGTGCATAGAAGACTTGAATGGTGATTGAGGTTGCCCTTACAGTCGCCCTGGGTACAAATTGGTGACTAAATTGCTTGAATTCTTTGAATATTTATGAGATGTTGCAAATTTCCATATTATTATAGTCAAATAAATTACCCTTTTGTTCTAGTGGAAATTGTAGCTGTTGACTCCTTGAACTGAGAAAATTACCATGCGTGCTTATATGTAGGCCTGGCTAGTTTTAATGTTTGTGAATTCGATGTTAGTTTCTTATTCATGAATCATGTAGTGCGGAATTAAGCATCCAGAATTTTCCAGATTAGTTCTCTGTAAGTATGCTTGTGATGTTTGGTTGGTTACATTCTGGGTTTTCATGCTAGCAAGTTTTATCTTGAAGAGAGCAAGGAGCAGGCATAAAGAAAATGAATAGAATTCTGCTTCGATTTAAATGCCAATGCTTGTTAACCTGTGATTTAACAGGATTACATATAACTTAATGCTTGATTCAACAGGACATCTATTGTGTGGATTTGAACTCCTATAGAAAACTCAAACATTTAGGACTATCCTTACCTTTTTCTAGAGAAGTTTCCTGATAAGTTATTTTGTAACAGTAATAATTTTAAAATTTTCTGTAGATCACAAGGCTCGAGTTTGCCCATTATGACTACAAATCACGGAAAACCATATCAGCCAAGGACTTTGCGCTCTCCCTGGTTGCTTCTGCTGACATGAATCTTCTAGGCAGGTTGCTTGATCGGGTTGAAGAATTAGGTGATGACCCACGTTTTAGAGAAGAAAGAATTACATTTGAGGAGTTCAAAAGTTTTGCAGAGCTTAGAAAAAAATTGTTACCTTTTTCATTGGCCCTCTTCAGTTTTGGGAAAGCAAATGGCCTGCTAACAAGAGATGATTTCCAACGAGCTGCATCACAGGTATGATGATTATAATCTTTGATATCTTTTTAGTATCAATAATGATAATCAGGTCTCCTTTCTAACAAATGATGAATTACCAACTATTCCTTATTGGTTATTCCAGGTGTGCGGCATATCTGTGTCAGACAAAGTGGTTGACGTTGTTTTCCATTTGTTTGATACTAACCGGGATGGGAGCCTGAGTTCTGAGGAGTTTTTGAGAGTGTTGCACAAGCGTGAAAGGGACATCGCTCAACCCGTGGAGGCTGGAGTACTGGGTTTCTTGTCCTGCTGCCGGAACCGTGTAGATGACTTGTCACTTTCTCGGCTGCTTTTCTAACGCCACCTTGGTTTGTATCTACCCTCAAGCCTGTAGACGCACCACCATTCATGGCAGCTTGTGTTTAAGTACTCCATCCTAAATATGTCTTATATTAAGGACTGGAAGAGTATTTTGTAAAATCAATGTTTGTCACTTAGCTGGTCCCCCCTGATTCTGCTAGACTGCTGTTGCTAACGCTTTTCCCGATCTCATATTCTCACCCTTACACCTTGTAAATACTAACTTTATAGATTCGAAACTGTGTTGTACTTCATACTTGCAATTTGCTCCCATCCAATTTAGTTGCAGTCCTCCCCTTTAAGAGATTATCCTTTATATTTTTATGACCATATTATTATTGTTTTTACTAAATATCCAAACAAAATAGCATTGTTAATGCAATGACGAAATTCAATAAGCAATTTAGAAATATCTGATTTGAAATTTTGCAGATTTAAAGTTCTTTTTCCCTATTTTATATTTTCTTCGTCATTGAATAATGTTTATTTTGTCTGTCTCATGCAATACAATCCTTTTTTTTTTTCCCTTCCAAGTTCTTGTAATGTTATCTTTCTTTTTTTTTTTCTTTTATACTTAAAATTGATAGAAGTCTTATATTTAATACCAACTTTCTGATTAACTTTATAATCAAGACTGGAGGATAACATTAACCAATTAGCGGTGATTTTTGCCACTATATATCTGCAGCATTTCAGGACAAATAAAATCTTTGTTGAACTGTGTTAAATATGCAATGGAGTATAATCATATATGAAAAGAAACTTATAAAGAAATAGATAAAGTACCAATAGTACAAAAAGATATATGATACTCCTATATCCAACTCTTGGTTGATGCTGAATTAATTAATTTCATTTTGGGTGTAGTAAACTGTTAAATATTAGTAATAGTAAAACAGAACCTGACATGACATGTCGTTGGAACATGGTACATAGCAGGAATATCCTATATATAGAACCGTTGTGTCCGTTTTGGCGTAGAAATTCAGAGCATTCTTGCCACTCTCATTAAGGCGCGTAGGAAGGGAGTCCCCTAACACAGAGTCAGCGACTGATCGACGTTAGAGCGTAAAAATATACGCGCATATTGGGGAGAGTACATTTCTCTAAGTTCTTGCACCATCGTTAACTAATGCGAAAGCTCAGACATTCTCTTCACCATTCCTCTGCAACCTCGGACGCTGCTCTGTCTCTACTTCCTCCTCTCTCGATTCCCATTCGAGAGGGAGCATTCTCCTGTGCAAAGGTGTCGCACTATTTTCCCACCTCTTGTACAATTGGAAAATCACATGATTGCTAATCTCGTTTTTATTATTTCTTATTTTCGTATGTTTCAGTTCTTCCTATAAAATTTTGATCTTGAAGGTGAATTATAGTTAACATGGGGAAGCCCGCCGGGAAGAAGAAGGATCTCTCAGACCATCACAAGGCTGCAAATGGAAACGGCAAGACCAGCAAGCTCTCCGACCGAACCTCCAAACCTATGGTTGATGAAGACACAGCTATGTTCGTCAACATGTCTCATGAGCTCAAGGAAGAAGGTAACAAACTCTCTCAAAAGAAGGATTACCAGGGAGCTATAACCAAGTATGATAAGGCCCTCAAGCTCCTTCCAAAAAACAACATAGAAATTGCTCTCCTCCGAAGCAATATGGCTTTGTGTTATATGCAAATGGGTCTTGGGGAATATCCCAAAGCAATCAATGAATGTAATTTAGCATTAGAAGTATCACCCAGATACAGCAAAGCTCTGTTGAGAAGAGCAAAGTGCTATGAAGAATTGAACAGTTTGGATTTGGCTCTGAGAGATGTTAATTGTGTTTTGAGCTGGGAACCCAATAACCTTCATGCGTTGGAGATCATGGAGAGTTTGAAGAAGACAATGGAGGAGAAGGGCATCATTATTGATGAACAAAAGATTGGTTTGGCTATTCCCGCCGGTGGTGGTGCTCGCTTGCGTAATGTGGTCAGAGAGAAACTAAAGAAAAAGAAAGGCAAAAAGAGAGAGACAGACAAGGCAGAGGATAAGGTCGTTGTTGCTGAGGAGAATCTGAATGCTTCAAAAACTGAAGAAATAGTGACAAAAACAATTGATAAGGAAAAACTGATAGAGGAACCTGTTAAGGAAGAAACAAACGTAACGAGGACGGCCAAGTTGGTCCATGGAGAGGATATAAGGTGGGCACAGTTACCTGGGAATTGTAGTCTGAAATTGGTAAGGGACATTATTAGAGATCGCTTTCCAGGCTTGAAAGGTGTTCTTGTGAAATATAAAGATCAAGATGGCGATTTGGTCACCATCACTACCACTGAGGAACTAAGGTTAGCTGAATCTTCAGGTCATGTCCTAGGCTCGATTCGACTCCATATCATAGAAGTTGATCCAAGCCAGGAACCCCCATCTTATGAAGAAATAGCAACTGAAAAAAAGGTGCCAACAGATGATGATGCTATCAAGCAAAATGGTCCTACGGAAGAAGCCAAAAATCTTGTAACAAAAAGGACGACCACTGTGGATGACTGGATTGTTCAATTTGCTAGGCTGTTTAAGAACCATGTTGGGTTTGATTCTGATGCATATTTGGATCTTCATGAGATAGGAATGACGCTGTACACAGAAGCAATGGAGGATAGCATAACAAGTGGTGAAGCTCAAGAATTTTTTGATATTTCTATAGATAAATTTCAAGAGATGGCAGCTTTAGCCTTGTTTAACTGGGGGAATGTTCACACGTCCAAGGCAAGGAAGCGACCTACCGTGGCAGAGGAAGAGTCAAGTGAATCTTTTTTCGAGAACATTAAAGCTACATACGAGTGGGCACAAAAGCAGTACAAGCTAGCAGAAAAGAGATACGAAGAAGCTGTGAAAATCAAACTAGACTTCTATGAAGGCTATCTTGCTCTTGGTTATCAACAATTTGAACAAGCAAAACTGTGTTGGTTCTA
Source organism: Acacia acuminata (assembly GCA_019022655.1). Lineage (NCBI taxonomy): Eukaryota > Viridiplantae > Streptophyta > Magnoliopsida > Fabales > Fabaceae > Acacia > Acacia acuminata. The sequence continues at coordinate 3,068,308 of JAFJYI010000015.1, forward strand.
TGCCATTGCATGCAAGAAGGAACTAGAATCAGGGCCTTCTGATGAGGTTTTACAACTCTATAACAAGGCAGAGGACAGCATGGAGAAAGGCATGTTGATGTGGGAGGAAATGGAGGAGCAGAGATTGAATGGACTGTCCAAATCAGAAAAATATAAAGCTCAATTGGAGAAAATGGGTTTGGATGGCATTTTTAAGGATGTTTCTTTTAATGAAGCTACAGAGCAAGCTGACAACATGAGATCACAGATAAATCTTTTGTGGGGTACTTTATTATATGAACGTTCTGTTGTAGAATATAAGTTAGGCCTACCAACATGGGAGGAATGTTTGGAGATTTCAGTTGAAAAGTTTGAACTTGCTGGAGCTTCTCAAACTGATGTAGCAGTCATGATAAAAAATCATTGTTCCAATGTAACAGCACTCGAAGGTATATATAGCATATGGAAAGTAACTCATTAATTATGTGTTTTATTTTTATTTTCATTATGAGATATGGCTAATGAACAAATTGAAATGTGTAATTACAGGTTGGGGGTTCAAAATTGATGAGATAGTACAGGCATGGAATGAGATGTACGATGCTCAGAGGTGGCAATATGGAGTTCCATCGTTTAGACTTGAACCATTGTTTCGTCGGCGAGCCTCGAAACTTCACTACTTGTTGGAGCAATTTTGAGCTTTTTTATTTGTTCTTCTTGTGTTTTGGGATTGTCCAGAGGAATCAGTAATTGCCTCTAGCTTTTTTGTCACTCATCCTACTTTTTTTACAACAGGTGAGTAGCTAGCGTAAAATTTGTTCTGCTGCGTTATTATGTCATCTTCTTACAAGTTTATGACAGAAGATCCTCCAAGTTGTTTCTGAAAAGCTCTGTCGGATTCACTCTTGTGTTACCAAGACATGAGTTTTATATACCATCTCTGGTCCTTAATATAAAATCTTATTTATAGGACAAGAGGTAGTATATCATACTCTTGAAGTTTGATTTGTTCAGTTTGCTGGCTTCTTGTTGGAGTTTCGCTGCTGTATATATTGTCGTAGTGTTAATCTTTGTGTTATAATTGCATGTTGCAGCATATTTTTCTGGTTTGAAGCACTTTCCACTTATTTTTTTGGTATCTTCCAATTTCAGGTTGCAATTTTTGTGTGTTATTATTGTTCACAGAAGGTGAAGTTGAACATTAGTGGAATTTGTCCGGCTTGAATGATGTGTAAATCTTCTCGTTTCCTTAGGCAGGTTCTATATCAGTAGATATATCACTGCCCATTGGTTGATGCATCTTGTTGAGTTCACTATATAATTGTTAGAATAAAAAAGGAGTAATTTTCACTTTCACAAATTTTGTAATTTCCATAATTCCATTCTTTTATTTTTATAAATATCTTGGTATCCAGTATTGTTGAGTTATTAATTTTACTAAACTGAAAACAATTTTATAGCCTATGTTGGTTAATGTCAAGCAAAGTAAAAATTTATGATAAGTATATAGAATAAAGCATATAAAATTTATTTTTATATAAATTGCACTATAAACTACATCCTATAATTAGAACCGGAGGTAATAATAAAATATAAAACACAAAAATAACAAAGCCAATTGAAACATTTTTTCAGCAAGTTAAAAATGGAGGTGAACTATTAATAATTGTCATTCTTATAACTTGGGTTTGAATGACGGGTGGCGATATCAAGGAACCAAGTTTGATTGCGGGCATTAAGAAGAGAAGTAAAAATACCTCAAATTTATAGCTAAAATGCCTTTTTATTGAGAAGTAACACTCTTGTTTTTAAACTAACAAAGAGTATGTTTGAATTTACTTTGAAATTAAAAAAACACGTCTACACGAATTGACACAAATTTTTCTCACATTTTATAGATAATAAATCATGTTTTAAAAACAATTTTTATCACCAATCCAAAGACAAATAATAAACATAATTTAGTGCGGTATCCTATACACTGAGTATTAAAATTATATTAAGACTAATTAAGTTGAGATGCAGATAACTAAAAGATAATTAAAATACTTGAAGGTGAACAAATCTTAACAATAAAAGTATTAAATTATTTGACGATTTCACTGAAGTTTAAATATCTATTGTTTGAATTAGGAAAAAAATGTCAAGCACCCTAATCAAGAAACTGGGCATATATATATATAACCAATCTAGCTAGATTACATAATCTGTTGCTATATGTCCATTCAAACAGATTATATTAGGCCTAATTGTATAATATAGTTCTTGGACTTTTTAACTCAACTGCAACTCAATTCTCAATTAATTTACTTATCTTGTTTTTAATATAAGACATATTTAGAAAATTAACATCAATCTTAAATATAAGACATAATTTTTATATTTGTCAATCTTTGTTAATTTACCTCTATTAATACTTTATTAACAATAATTAATGAGAAGAGGGAATGCAAGAATAAATAAATTGACTAAGGTGTTTTAAAAAAAAAAGATCATATTAATTAGCTCAACTAAGTTTTTTTAAATCTAATTAAATTAGATAAATTTGTATTATAGTATCATTTATAACTTTGTCATTATCCTCTATAATAGAGTTGAGATCATGTCACCCATAAAAAGTTTGGAGTTCAGTTGGAAGCCACGTAAACCTGAAATAATTAAGGACCCGTTTGTACATGGAATCAGTGGGAAGAAAAGAAAGTCCGTTAGATATGTATTTTGGACCAATCTTTTCGGAAGCTATCTTCCCGAGAAGCTAGGTTCCCAGGCCACCAATTTTCCCTTATATATGGGAAGATTAAATCTCACCAAAATTGGCAAGTTCTCACGTCAGTGTTCACATTTTTTTGACAAATTTCCCTCTCAAATTGAACTCGGCGGAAACGTTCGAATTTAAGTTCGAATTTGGTGGAAAAGTTCGAATTTAAGTTTGAACTTGGCAGGAAATTTGTTTACACATATTCAAACTTGATAAAAACATATTTTTTAAAATATATTTTAGCAAAAAAATCATTTTTCATTTTTATTTTGAATTAATTACTTTTGAGGGTAAAATCGATATTTCTTGATTCTTTATTAACTACTACCCCTCCATTTTCTTCCTACCAAACAATTCATCTTTCCTGATCTTCAAAATCGTCCCTTCCCTTTCTTTTTCTCTTTTAAGGTTCTTTTTCTTCTCAAATTTTACTCATACACCCTAGGTTTTTAACACACAGGATGACCCAATGCTGACTCATCTTGACTTATGAAGGTCATTGAAGGATAAAGACAAAATTACCGATGATAGAAGGATTGCTGCCTGAGTTGCATATGAGCCAAAAGTTCAGGGGCAAAAAATTAATTTTCACTATATTATAAAATCCTCCATCAACAGATTCTCTTAATTTTTTTAATTGCTTTAAATATATCTGGATTGTGTTGCAGGATTTGGAAGGCAAGTGAACTATCCGACGCTTTTCTCAAAGAATCCGAGCTTAGCACCGTCTGAGAGTGAGACCCGGAGGGACTCAATTATTAGGCCCTTTAGGGTTTTTTCGCTTCTCTCAAATTTCTTTCCTAAACTCAAAACTCCAATCATGGAGAAAGTCAGGAGAGCATCTCATGCTGGTTCTTGGTACACTGATAATCGTAAGTCTCCGAGTTTTAACACGATCCTTCCCCTCTGTCTCTCTTCATAACATGCATCGGAGGGAATTGAATACTAGTGACCAGAGAAGCGCAAAAAAAAAAAAAAAAAAAAAAAAAAAACTTAAGTTTGACGGTTGTAGATGTGCTAATGTTCTGAAAATTGTTTGATTTTTAATGTAAGACTGATGCTTTAACCTCTCGCGATAGAAATTGGTAACACGGAACTCGATGAATTTGCCGAGGCTGATACTGTTCATGTTGGAAAGTGTGCTACCCTTTGAATTCATTTAGTTGGTTAAATGTAACATGACCTGACAGGTCTGAGAATGCTCGTTTACTATTTGCAATGTCTGTTAACGTTTAGGATGCAAATTAAACCGATTTTAGAATTCCATTCGTGAAGGTCTTGAGGATCTCGGAGTTTTCCGCTTTTAACTAAGTCCCTAGATTACTCTGTTGGTATATCCGTCTGACAGCAACATTTGTTCGTACTTTTGTTTTAACTTTACCTGTCTTTATTATCACTTGCTCAGCTAAGCTCCTATCGGATGAGCTCGATGGATGGCTGAGATCATCTGGTCTGACCAAGTCTCCTGATGTACGAGGAGTAATAGCACCGTAAGTTTGTACGCTTTAGGTGTTTTCTTGTTTGTGACATGAATTGATTCTAATTGATTTCTTATTCAACCTTTGGTTGCTCCCAAATGTTAGACATGCAGGGTATTCCTATTCGGGACGAGCTGCTGCTTATGCATTTGGAAACATAGATCCATCTAACATGTGCGTTTTGTTTTTCTTTGCTCCTTTGCTTTCATTTTATACGCTCTCTGTCCCTGTTGAAGGGCACTCCCCCCTTTAACAGCATAAATGGTTAAATGGTATATTTATGGAGTTGCGATTTGTTTCTCCCGCTCCAAGTGCTGTGCTGTTCAATTCAATGTTCACTAGTAAATTTCTTCCATTTTAAAATTTCAGCACTCGGGTGTTCCTTCTTGGCCCTTCTCACCACTATTACACTCCAAAATGTGCTCTCTCTGTTGCCACAGTCTACAAGACCCCCATAGGGGATCTGCCTATAGATTTGGAAGGTAATTTTGAAATTATTTGTTTGGATCATTGGTAATTCTTGTCTATGTTTTATGAAATTTGGATTTCCTTAAAGGTTTGAAAAATCAATGTTAATGAAAACATCTTTTGATGTTTATTAAGGCGTATGTATGATTGAACTTCTATAATTACAGAAACAGAGGTGATATGTACAAGTTAATTCAAATTGTTGGGATATTAGTTTTTTAATCCACGGACTATGAAGATATGAGGAATAATTGAATCAGCTCAATGAGAGTGAGAAAGTAATGCAGATTTTAATTTAATTTTGACTTTGCCTACATGTTGCTCAAATTAATCTGTACTATTTTACCAGTAAATGAGGAGCTTAAAGCGACAGGAAAATTTGAACTGATGGATATTCGTGTTGATGAGGCTGAACATAGCATGGAAATGCATTTGCCATATCTTGCCAAAGTATTCGAAGGGTAAACTTCTTCACATAGATGCTTGTGTTCTGAAACTTTGCAACAAAGACTGAATTTGTCATATTGATGCAGGCATCATGTAAAAGTAGTACCCATTCTAGTTGGTGCTCTTAATGCTGAGAGTGAAGCCTTGTATGGGCAAATACTTGCCAAATATGTGGATGATCCACATAATTTCTTTTCGGTGTCATCAGATTTTTGTCATTGGGGATCACGGTATGTACAACTTAACCATTCAATTCCCTTTTCTTTCCTTAGGTCTTTATTAGAACTTATAAAATAGAAGTAGAAATTGGGCCTACGGGAAGAGAAGGAAGAGTAGATGGAAGAGGAACTCTAGAACCAGAATCTGTAATCCTAGAGAGGAAAGAAGAGAGAAGAGAAGAAGAGGGAGAGACTAAAACCAGAATCTAGTTCTAAGAAATAGAAGAGAAAATTATCTCTACATCAACTTCATTCATTCATCCATATCCTTAACAAAGTACATAACAGGATATTTACAGTTCTGATAACATAACTGAAAGTAACTACCAACCCCTAAATACATAGAAATTAGAACTGCCAATAACTTGCAATAACCAACAATGTACACTTGTCACTATTAACCTGACACACATATTGAAACATAAAGCACAAATAGCTTCCTAGAATACACTAGAAAAGGTCACTGATTTCCTATCAGTATTAGTACTAGTGCGCTCTTAATTGTCTGAGATGTGGCAACAAACAAACAAACTGACACACAGAGACATCTATATAAAATTGTGTACAAAGTAGATATGCTTTGGTGGTTTGGTCATATCTTAAGGTAGAAACTCCAAGGTTCTGTTAGTGATATGATGTTTTGTACTTTTTGTTATTGGGGTTATAAACTTATAAGCTTCCTCTATGTTGTCATGGCCTATTACGATGCATAGACTGTAGTCACCAAGCTGAGGCTGCGGTTGATCATTGTTTAATCTTAACCTTGCTGGTTCATATGGTTGTCATGAATTCAACCTCTGAGGCTGACTCTTATTTTGATCAGATTTGATTACCAGTTTTATGACAAGAAACATGGATCTATATACAAATCTATTGAGGTCTTAGACAAGATGGGCATGGACATTATAGAAACAGGAGATCCAGATGCATTCAAAAAATATCTTTCCGAGTATGACAACACAATCTGTGGACGCCATCCAATCAGTGTTTTTCTCCATGTAAGTGTATTCTTGCCATTGCCATTGAAAATTACTCAGTGCTACAAATTTGTACCTTCCAAGTGATTCTTGTATTGTGCACTATTTGAAGCAAAACTATACACAAATTCGAGAAGTTCTTCTCACCCATTTTTGATAAAATTAATAGAATATGCAAGGAAGATGAATAAAGGATATTGGTAAGTGAATTACTTTGTTTGATTTGATGCCCGGGAGTTATTTTTTAATTTGGTATCTTCAGCAGTAATAAGCATTCCCATTTGAAACATACCAATTGGTATTTGATAGTCCATTTATAAGTTGTAAGGTATATAATTAAAACTAGTATGATTTTCATATCTAAAAGTCTAAAGAATCTGGTCAAGTGCCAGCTGTACTGTTACTACCATTTTAATGTTAATTTAAGAAAGGCTAAAGTACCTGTTTGGTCCTTTATGTTTGCTTTAGGTATCCATTTAGTCCCTTAAGTTTGTAAAGTGCTCGTTTGGTCCTTTAAAGTTAACACCGTTAAGCAGACTTAACGGAAAATACTAACTCAGCAATTTTAAACGATGATTGTGCACTTAAATCTTTGACAAAGCAAGCTTACATGTTACTTTTTTAATAAATTGATATTTTAAATCAGTAAATTGAAATTTTAAACGATGATTTGTCTTGCACTTAAATGCCTCGACGAAGAACATATACCCAAATTTTGCTTAAATAAATTTCAATTTCAGATTTAAAATATTAATTTATTAAAAAAATAACATGTAAGCTTGCTTGTCAAAGATTTAAGTGCATGATTATCGTTTAAAATTGTGAGTTAGTATTTTCTCGTTAAAGTCCGCTTAACTAAGCGTTAACTTTAATGACCAAACGAGCACTTTACGATTTAAATAGATAATTCAAGAAACATAAAGGACCAAACAATGATTTTTAGCCTTTAAGAAATTTGTCTAGAGTAGAGAATTTGATAGCAAATAGCAATTAGCCATTAGAATATGAAAATAATTGAGTGGCTATAGTGATGTTATTAGCTTTCAAAAGATCGGAACATTGTGATGCATGGAGCTCAAAATTATATTTTATCTGAGATTTGATGATGTGAAAAAATGGTAAAGCATTTCTACCAGTACCTGGTTTCCTGGCGTGTGTATATGTATCTGTGTGAAATATATCAGCATGCCACATCAAATGAGTTTCTTGATGCTAATATCATTTTTCTTGCCAATGTGTTGCTATTGAATCAGATGCTTAGGAAGAGCTCAACAAACATAAAAATCAAATTCCTTCGCTACGAGCAGTCCAGTCAGTGCAACACTATGAGGGACAGTAGTGTTAGTTATGCATCTGCGGCAGCAAGAGTTGATGGTTCAAGCTCTAATTGAACACCTCCATTGTCCTCTGGTTGCTGTTCATTATTTAATTTCCTAAATTAACTATTTATGCTTTTGTTCAAAACAACTTGATATTTGGTTTCTTGTTCATAAATTTCTAGCACTAGCATTGCCAAAGCTGTTAAATAATCATTTTCCTTGGTTTACAATCCTCGTTGGCATCTTAAACTACTTACGTATGGCGATGAAGAGGCTAGCGCATTTCCTTCAACTTCCAAGGGCACGATGGATGAATATTCCTCTTTTAAAACAAATCTGTCTATGCCATGACAACTCAAGTTTTTTTTTTAAAAAAAAAATGTTTTGTCCTACAGCTTATGTCTCTGCTGCTTCATTAGAAATATTAATGTTGATGAGCATGGCAATGCCACCCTAAAAAAATGGTCACGTAAATGTATCAATTTTAGTGAAGACTATTTAAGTCATCATGCTCAAATTCTTCGCCCAATGCGAGTAAATTAAAATGGCCCAACATGTTTCTTAAATTTAACGCACTAATTGTCCGACAAGAAAACTGCACCAAGCTTTTCAACCAAAAAAAAATTGCACCTAGCTCACTAACTTGTATTAATAATTAATTTCTAAGCACAGTGAGCAGTCGATATACCCATGCCAACCTTCTTGTTGCTTCTTTCAAAACCAGAAATTCCGGAATCTTGACTCTTGACGCCTCTTCAAGGTGCAGTAGTCTGCTGTTCTTGAAGTGAAAGAGGAATGGTGGGCCTCCACGTTGTACCATCCGGACTGTCCTTCAGAGCAATACCTAAAACTGCCAAATCATTCCTAATTGCATCTGACTTTTCATACTCCTTGTTCATTCTAGCAGCAGCCCGTTCTTTAATTTTCTGTAAGACTTGTTCTTCTGTCAAGTTTGCACGCTTTAAAGCCTTTTCATTAAGCTGCTGTAAAACCTGCAATATTAGAATATTTACTTTAATCCATTAAAACATACACAGAATTGAATGGTTAATCAAGAATGAAGCCAAAACAGATGGGAGTTGCAACTTGCAAATCGCTCAGCCAAATTCCAACTCAGTAAGTAATTAGTAATTACAAAATTACAGGAAGGAATATGCATTTGAAATAGAAACTGAGGATGATATCTCAAAATCGTACAGGGGAATAACGGGGACTGCATCATACCTCGGAATAACTCGCAGGCGTAAGTCCTAAAACGGTCAAAACGTTCCTGATACTCTCCTCCAGAGCTGAAAGTGATTCGATTCGCAATGCTCGTTTCCTCCCCTGAATCAATTAACAAAATGGGAATGTTAAAACAGCTAATAAGCAGCACTCCATGAATTCCTCTTGTAAAAAAAACTTTATAGGAAAGTAGTGTTCATATGATACTGGTACAAGTTCTAAAAGCTAGACCTTAGCTCAGCCTCCGCTTAGATTGTGTCATCATAAGATTATAAAATGAAATAGCAATTGATTATGCATATCTCCTAAGACAGATCATCGAATTATATAATTGTCACTAGGTGCTATCTTTGGGGAAACACCACACCTGACGAGTATTTAGCAGATCATTGATTGCTTTTAATGGGTCAGACAGTGCAGCCAGTACAACTGGGGTATGGAGGTCATCGGACATTGAAGCCACAAAAACATCATGAAACTTATTAATAATATCTAAAGTATCAGTTGGGATGGAATCCTTCCTATTTGTGAGATCATGTTGGCAAAGAAAGCTTCCACATTCATGTAGAGTCTGCAATCAAGTGAATTTCATCAAGGTAAATCCATAAACCACTTAAAATGAGAAGATGAAGGAAGTAAGCACTATCAAAAACATTGAGGGGAAGTAAGTTTTATCATAATCAGTCAACATCCTAGGAAATTAGCACCTCATATATGTAGAAAACACGGTCGGAAGCACTTTCAAGCTGGACATGAGAGTAGTTAATAGGAGATCGATAATGGGCTCCCATCAAAAAATATCTCAAAGCCAGGGGATGGTAAACATCTACAACCTAGCAATACAATAGAAAAAACAACACAAGAATCACGGAACTGTAGAAATTGGGCTTTCTGTTTCTTAAGACATAAAAAGATGTTAGACTTGAATAGAATAGATCTGAAACATCACAAATGCATCACCTGCCGTATGGTGAAAAAATTTCCCAGAGATTTGGACATCTTCTCTGAGTCCACAGTGACAAAACCATTGTGCATCCAGAGACTTATATTACTTTTCTTACATGCAGCACAACTCTGAGCAATTTCATTTTCATGGTGAGGAAACACAAGGTCGATCCCTCCACCATGGATATCAAAAGAGTGACCAAGATGAGCTGCACTCATAGCACTGCATTCAATATGCCACCCAGGTCTTCCAGGACCCCAGGGACTCTCCCAAAATGGCTCTCCTGGCTTTGCAGACTGCAATGTAGCATTTAAACCCCGCTCAATTACTTTTAATTCCACTCTTAGATGTAGGATGGCACACACACACACACACACACACACACACGTGTGTGTGTGTGTGTTATCATCTTAAATTTCAGATATTATACCTTCCAAAGAGCAAAATCAGCAGGATTTTTCTTCCTTGAATCAACAGCAACCCTCTCACCAGCTCGGTTATCTTGAAGATCTCGTCCAGATAACTTTCCATATTCTGGAAATTTTTCAACGTCAAAGTACACATCCCCATCAACAATGTAGGCAAACCCATTATTAATAATCTGCCAACAAGTATGTTAATTGATTAAAGACAAGAGCATCTGATATTCATAAGCCATTTTAAGATAAGAGAAACTGATAATAACAAGAAAGGCATTTCATTATCCAAATAAGATTTCTGAGAAGCAGAAAATAGACTTCAGAGATGAAATCGTCCATAATCTGTCAATCTTTATGTTTCATATTAATACACCGGAAAAATAACAGCAACGGCACCTGCTCAATCATATTAATTATTTGCGGCATGTGCTCTGAGACTCGTGGCTCCACAGAAGGTGGTAGACAATGAAGAGTTGTCATGTCTTGACTAAACTCCTCACAATAGCGTCGGCTCAAACTTATTGGATCCTCTCCTAACTCATTTGCTCTAGCAATTATCTACAGAATTTGAAAAGCGCAGACTAAGATCCTGTCATGCCAATGTGAAAGACAGTGGGTAATTCGTATTTGCAGCAAAGGGATTATATAATTAAATTCACAACCTTGTTATTGGGAAAAACCGTACTAGTACCAAGGTAACTTTATAAGTTTATTCCAAAAGAAAAAAGAAAATGGAATATAAAGGAAAGAAAGCAAGGATCTAAATAATCCAATATGATTTCTAAATTCGTGGATAGTAATCAGAAAAGAGAAGTAATTCATCAAAAAGGCCAAAGGAGCACGGGTTTATGATACGGTAATAGCAACTTTGACTCACCTTGTCATCCACGTCAGTAAAATTACGAACATAAGAGACTTCAAATTCCATATGCTTAAGATATCTGCCTAATTGTCAAACAAAGTACAAAAGGAAAAAGCATCAGTACTCTAAGGTTGAACTTCAAATATGTTTTATTCGTCAGCTGCAGAAAAACTATGACAACGGTAATCAACAGACTAAGATAATCAGCGAGGAAGTGTTAGAATTGGTGCTCTGGAAACATGACTTTCTTCGAAAAAGAAGAAATAAGAAATCCGCTTTGTTTTCTCGTCAATCAAACAGAGATTAGAATCATTCCCACGAAATTATATCGAATCAAAAGCCACTAGCCTTAAATAGAGAAGAAGAGAAACCTGTAAAGAACGTCAAAATTGACATAGACGCGAGCATGTCCAATATGGCTAAGATCATATGCCGTGACTCCGCAGACATACATTCCAACTTTTCCTTCCACTTTAGGTTTAAACAGCTCTCTCTCTTTACTCATCGTGTTATAAAGCCACAGCTCCGGCGATGGATTCCTAACCCTCTCCCCGTCGGATTTCCCGAAGCTCTGTTCAGTGACCGATGGCTGGGACGACCGCAAAGAACTAGCACTAAAGCAACGAGTAACCAAACCCAGATTCTTCCTCCTGAAAATGCCGGCGGGGCTCAACTGGTTGGTTCTGATTTGAATCGTTCGAGCCGGATAGGGAAGCATCAAGAAGAAGGGTCTGTAGCATTTCAGAAGAGTACCCATTTGACAGAGATGCCTCTGCTTTCTCCCGCCGTCGTTGGTCTCCTTGTTTGGGTCCTCACAAACGACACGTTATCAACAACGAGTGAGCTCACTCGTTCTCCCAACTCCTAAGCATAAACATTCGACAGTGAACTTCGGAGCGGTTCATTTTCATTCGAATAATCGAAACCCTGTATCGCGGTAAATCGTGCTAGTTGCCTAGTTACAAGAGGGACATAATTTACAGAAGATGAATCCAAAAAAAGAAACCATCTGATACGAGCACGGTTGGAAAGTTAATTTGAACGGATATCAACTTCTCTGAAAATAATAATTTTAAATATAAAACATAATTTTTATATTTGTCATTACTTTGTAAATTTACTCTTATAGATGCTCCGCTAATATCAATCAAGAAGGAGATAGAATGGGGGGTTAAAAAAGATGATTAGAGTATTTTACAAAATACATGTTATACTAATTAGCTTGATTAATTTTCTTAATATAATCAAACCAAGGAGGAGATGATTAGGGAGTAATATATGATGATATTCAAAAAGTATTTTTTTAACAAGGGGAACATCAAAACTATTGAGATGTTTGATATATGTTAGACAAAGAAAATATAAATTAATTTATGAAAATCTATATATTAAATTATATTACCAGCGTGATTTGCTCTAATGGCATGCTAAGCAATTTAATAAATATATATAAAATATTTATAGTATTCACAAAATGTATAACTTAATTATTTATTCAAAAAATGCTATTTATTTATAATCTACTGTAAAATATATAGAAAATACAATTTTTAATAAGACTAATACAATTTAGTTTGTGTATGGGAAGTACACATACACATTTAGAGCTCGGCCTCCATACTTGTTTTTTTTTTTTTTTTTTTTTTTGTTTTTTAAATATTATATCATCTAGCATAAGTGTCTCCTTTCAAATACCAACTCGAGGTCCAGAAGATCTAACAGGGCCCTTATGCCATATTAAATTGGTCACTGCAAAGCTGCGATGTGTGATGTGAATAAAAATGCCCAAGTCGGTGATTTGTGGATATTCTTATTGATCATCAATTAAATGTCAACAGTTTATTGTGCTTTTGGATGCTCAATTCATGAATCTGTGGAACATATTTTTGTTAATTGTCCTTTCACAAATGTGTGGTTCGGAGGCCTATCTATCCAATTCCCATTTACATCTCTTGATAGGTTTAAGTCCTGGTTAAATGGTACCTTATTCAATCTTCATGGAGATGGTCATATATGGGGTTGCTAAAGCTATCATAAAACTTATTTCAATCATTTGGATGAAGGGGAATCTAATCCTGCATAAAGGCTCAAAGGTAACTCCCATTGTCAGCGATCAAAGAAATAAATCATGTGTCATCTGTGTGTGCTTTGCCTTTTACTCCAGATGTGCCTAAATCAAAGATATATGATGAACCTTCATCAGTGATCCAAAAGACTGATCGATTAGATGATGATGATTTTTGGAAAAATACAAGTTTTGACAAAAATCATTTCAACAATCTTGGATTTGCTTTCAAGGACAATCTATTCGATCTCTGATTTGAAAGAGAGCATCAACTCAACATTTTCTTGCTCTATAATGCTTCAAAGCATCTCTACATTGGATCTTGAAATGTCCTCATTACACATCCTCAAATTAGAGGAATCTAAAAGTTTTATATCTCAAGAGGAGACTCCTGCCATGGAAAGGATCAAATGAGAATTCTGCTAATACCTTTAACAGGGACATAACTTCTTTTCTTAGCCATTTTAATTTTCAAAATGTTTTCTTGGGTGAAATCAATTCACCGTGATGTTTTTAATGCACTACAATCTTGTCCATACAACATTGTAGAAACATGATGTATTATCATTTGTTTCATTAATTCATTTTGCTTATTATAAAAAAAAAAAAAGAAAAAAAGAAATGACTAAGTCTCCAAAATTAAAGTGAATCAAATATTAACAAAAGAACGGCCGCCAGTGTACATTAATGTTTTCAGTACTGAAATAGTGTTCTCTCGTTGCCCATGGGCAGATGGTGTAACATGAAGGGCAAAAAATAATAACAGAGATAATAAAACATCTGAAAGCATTAAATGAGGCTCCAAATGCCTGCCATGGGACTACAATGATTAAGGTTCATCAATCTGTATCTATCCTTTCACTGTCGCTGAGCACCTTAGAGAATTATCACCTCACTGGATTTTGCTGCATCTCAAAGGACTGTACACAATCTTTCGCAGGTCACACTGATATTCAGACAAGAGTTTTTAAATTCACTACAATGAATTCACACTTGCCGTTTTCCTCCCATCAAGCCAAGGAACAAACCTTGTCTGCAAAATAGAAACCAGTGGTAAGACAATTTGCTTCATGATAAGCCAAATTGAGAGTCTAATCAATTATAAACTCCTGTTATTTCTTTTTTACTCTCCGTTCCATAAAGAAAATGACGGCTACAGAAATTTCACCTTGTCTGATGCTACTGCAACAAAGACGACTGTCATCTATATACGTTGCCTGGACACCCATCATCCATGAGCCTACTGATGTATCATCATAGGCGTAAGTCTTCAGAGACACACTACATAGAACAGAACTGAATCAGTCTGCAATTCAGAGGGAAATCTGGAAGATATTCTTTTTAGTACAGTTGAATATCCACTATCATGAAACACTGGCTACTCATAACTCACAAGTTATAAGGAATAATTTTTTTCACATCTTTAAGTTAGCAAAAAACCATCATGAATGTACGGAGAGGCCTTTTTCTGTATGGGAATTGGGAAGTTAAGCCAACGCCTATCACAGATAGGCTAAATGTTCGCAGGCTCACTGTCCCAAGCCCTCAACCCTGGGGAAAGCCCTCCTGAACCTGACAACAAATAAGAGACTCCTCACACTGAGAAGAGAATCACGAGATGGGGTGAAAGACTGGAATTATCTAGCTTGACTTTCAATTATTCTGAGATGAGAATGTCTATTTGCAGGGTCACCTTTATGCAAGTTTGGAGCTAATGGTAAGGTAGTATTATTTATTACTGCACCCGTGCTAATAGCACCCATTACAACAGCGTGAAGTAGTATTTCTGAGAATAAACACAAATGTAATTCAATGCTAGGTGAATTGAGCTAAATTCCCCCTTCACAGCGCCCCACTATTCAAATTCCCTGAACAAGGCATTCTGATGATGTTATTATCAACCAAAATACCTAATTATAAAAGCTACACGCCTATACCAAACACAACTCTCCGCAGTCGGTTTCAATAATTCCTGAAAACCAGATCTTCCAAGTGCGCAATAGACTCAAAACTAACCTGTTTATGTTAATATATTGTGCCAAATTCTTCGAAAGTATAAAAAGTGAACCAGCTGCATGTCGGAAGTACCTGAAGATAAAAAAAGCTCAGGATCTATATAAAACAGGAATAATCCACTGTCAATAAAAATGAATATTTGTTAGCCTTCAGGGAGAGGTAAAGGCGAATAGCTCTCTACTCACCATAGTACCAATAAAATTAAGGCAAAACACAAACATGAAGAACCTAACCACCACAAATGTGCTGAATACTACAAGAGACAATTGCACAGACCAAAGACTTCTCCCTACGCTCCTTTTAGCATGAAGTTAAGCATGGTACATATAAAATGTTAATGAAAGTAACATCTACGATGTGTTAAGACTTAAGAGCATATTGAATTATTGATAACGCTCACTAGCTGCTGTATTCCCACAGACTAAAAACTAATGAAAAGAGATAAAATTCTGTGGTAAAGAAGAAAAAGTGTGAAATACAATTCCAAAGACTGCAGATAATTTGGGGCACAAACACATTGACGACAATCTGTACCAATAAGATAAATAACTAATACAAAGGGAAGTCTCATACAATCTTTCCATCCAAAGGGTACGCCACTTACGTTTTCTCATCCCCAAATTTCCACCATTCAGGTTCATACCATGGCTTTCCCCTGAAAATCAACAAAAAAGAAGGTCATAAGTAGAATTCGAAAGCTCTCGGTTGAAATATCTTAGTTAAAGGATAGACTTTGCAACAGTGTTATGATCCTTGCAACTGTTTCATGATAGTATGTTATTACAACTATGAAGAAGAAGAAACTGACAAAAGCTACCAGGAGAAAAAAATTAACTAGGCTGAACAATCTTGAAAATCCCAACTTAAAACCGGGAAAAAAAAAAAAAAAAAAAACCTTTAACATTAGCGTATATATTGGAGAGGCTTTCACAGACTCCAAAAAAAGAATAACTTCAGATTCAATAAATACAATTATAGAAAATGGTCAACAAAATAAAAAGATAACCCCATTGGGGTAGAGAATTCCAAGCAATGCTTGATCCGAACCTTCTATACCACAAGAAACTGCAAATATAAATTAGCAACATCGGAGATATACTATCCCAAATAACATAACAGAAAGATAAAATAGAGAACTTACTCTTCTGTTACAACGTCTCCTGACTTCATGCATCCAACATATGCCCCATCTTGTCCACGACGACGGTCGAGAACTCCAATTAAAGCCTCTGTTAAACCAGAAAACAGCAACAAGAATGCCTTGATTGGTTCTCATGAATATAAGCACATAATTAGTTTAAACAAGATCTCTTAAGAAAAGATATTAGTATTTAAAGGGTCTTATACCCAGATCGAGGTCAATATTGTCATCAACTTTTACATAAAAGTCAGCATCCCAGTTCTGAACAGCAGCACTGAAGAAGAATTTTACTTTTTTAGGCAACTCTTCTTGAGCTTCTTCATGACCTTCCTGATACATTGAGAAAAAATAGTCAAGCTCTAGGCAGAACATCAAAAGAGCATCAATCAATATATCTTATTAAATGAAAAGAACAGAGGGTGGCCATTGGAGGCTAATTCAAGCGGTAAGGATGGGGCGGGGTGTAGGTAAAAGTCCAAGATCCAAACCCTCCTAATATTACCCCAAAAAAAAAAAAAACACTAATTAATATAAACTCATAAGGATCAAGAGTCGTCCTTTGAACTAGGCATATGTGCATGAGCATGAGTAAACAGTACCTGCTTGCAAATAAATGTAAAAGCCTAACAATGTCCTAATTTTTATATATTCTAGAAGCTCTACAGACACATATACAACGTAGAAGCATTAGCTAATTTAAATTACAGCATTATGGCAACTGGAGTGCTTACAAGTATCAAGAAATCCTTTGTCTGACTGTGTTCCTCATCAATACGGCGATCTAAGCTATCACCTCGGTTAGCGCTGCCAATAACAATTAAATCATAAGAGAAGTTGGACTTACCACAATTTATAGCAAATAATAAACCATTAAAAAAATCAAGCAGGTAATGTAACAGCTGAGAAGGATAGGTATGAGGAGAAACCTCCGACCAATTACAAAGCGTATGACCACTCCTCTTTCTTCAAGTTTTTTTAAGGCATCACCTGCAAAAATGAGAATTTGTCAATGCTATATAATGGAGCCTGTAGCACAAAGATATGATCTACATAATGTTAAAACTAATAATACAAGTTGAGAAGTATAACAATCAAAAAACAAATAAAAAGACCTCTGGGCATCCAAGACCCTCTGAACTTCTTTCTTTTCAAATGACTCCCAAATCCAGTATAAACTCCAATGACCGCAAGAAGCCTCTTGTCACCACTTTGCTGCGGATGGCCTTTGAGATACCCTTGGCTCTTTGCCAATGTAAGTTCCATCTCCGCTTCAACAATCCTCCTCTCAAGGTCCCTAATAATTAGACAGATGTCATAAATATTGAAAAAGACTAATCCAAGGAGAGGGAGGATAAAACAGGGTGACTTCACCTGCATCCGAGGACCATTAGCTTATCTTCAACTGTTAGAACCTTGGGCCTCTGGCAACGGAATCACAATCATTTAAGGTAACAAACTTGCATGAATCAAACAATTTGAACACGAAATTTTTTTTGGGGGTGGGTGTGTGTCAATTCTTCTGCTTAGGTAAAGAGACTTTCACAACTTTTATCCTACATAGCAATTAATAAACGCCTAAAAATCCAAAATCCAAAGGCAGAGACTTGAAACAAAATAAAACCTGGGCTGAGTTCTTCTTCAGAAGGCTGGTAAGTAAATTTCGGTTTTCTGCGTCTTGCCATAACCTATCATTCCAGAAAATCAATAAAAAAAATTGAAAGTCGTTAGCATCACACAATCTGATAGCAAGTAATTTATGTTCAGAAGTTTGAAATCAACAACGAAAATTGAGAAATTACAATAGATAAAAACAGCGGCATTATCCAGCTAAAACTGGGCATTAAAATCGATTGCGGATGCAATTTTCACAATTTGGCTGACGCGTTTTCAAAAAAAAATTAAAAACTCGGAATCGTACACAAATCTGGCAGACCTCGTGTCCAAGAAAGACGAAGAAAAAGACAAAGGCAGAAATCTCCCTTTCCAAGCACCGCAATAGAGATCTCAAAATAACCATATTGGTTAAATCGACACCAATGCGATCAGAACTAAACGAAAATTCACCTCCAATCATATTAGGAAAATCAACGGTAGCACCGAAGATTCACAGAAAGGGAAGCATACCGGCCAGCGACGTAAAGCCAAGCAACGCAAGAGAAGAAGGCCATCACGAGCGACGGTTTTGAGGTCTGAGGAGACTTTGATCTCCCTCGCCTATCGACCTTTGATGAGGTGGTCGGTAAAGTATCCATCCCAAGCAAGCAGATTCAAATTTGCAGCTCACTTCAAACCGTATTTAAGCTTTTTTGCCTCCGATTCATGCCAATTTCAAGGTGGAAAAATGCACGACTAAGACGTAGGAAAAGGGAAACAGACTGATTTACTTGTGAAGTCTATAACTGATAGACTTGGCAGCTTGCCGATTTGTTTCCTCCCTTTTCCCTCCCCTTTTCAACCAATATTAATCATGTAGAGAAAATGAGCAAGCAAACGAAAAAAAGAAAAAAAGTTCAATATTTTACCTTTCTAGAAGATATATGAGCAAAAACGGCTAGTTAAGGAGGGATCAAGAAAATCAACGAAGCGTATTAAATGATGATAAATGTGACCAAAGAATTCATTCATAACTTTTTCGTTACATGAATTCATTCATTCATATTAATTCTATATATTTGGAGAAAGTTTAAATGGGCAGATGTGCAATGAATGAAATCATTAGATTTTTATTTTTGTTTCCAATTACCAGCAAGAGAGATCATATCACAATTTTGTAATTTATAAGTGCATACGATATGCCTTAGTATTACAAAGAGATTGGATCAAGTAGAAGATGTTCATCTCTTGCAATGCAATAAACCGAGTTTTGGATCATCCCTAACAAAAATATGCTCATATTTAGTGTTAGACTCTGCTTTGGCATCGATTTACCATGCTAACAAATAGGTGGAAAATGTGGCTTTAGTGTATGTTTGAATTGATTTTTGAAGTTGACAAAAAAAAAAAGGTTTTTAAAGAATGACTTTTACGATTTACGAAGTAAGTATATGAGAAGAGTTTTTTCTGGACTTACGAAAAAAGGGCTTTGAAGTTAAGGTTTGGGTCCCAAAATGCACTTAGTTTGGTTTTCAACATTATGGATAGAGCTGGGAATCAAGGCTAAGAATTGAAGGGCCAAAGCCTAAAAGGATTAAAGTAAGAAAAACTTATGTTTTTTAAGGCCCAATCCTGCAATATGAAAGTCATTTTTCTATATTTTAACTATTTTTCTTGTGTTTTATTTTGAAAAAAATATAATCAGTAAATTACAATAATTAAAGTTATAATATAGCAAATAAATATTGTCAACATTAAGGTATAAATAAATAACACATAAAACATAATTAGTTAACAACGAGCCAACGTGAGTTGATAACTATCATTTTCATCTTCTTCACCACTATCATCAATTTCAAAGATATTTGATTATGCTTCACTTTTTAATTTTTTAATTTATTTCATCAATATGTGAGTAAATCAGGATATTCTTTCGTATGTGAGGAAGGGAAGTGATGAAACAGAAATCTTTTGGCCAAAAAAATAGGTCATATTTAGGCTTTCAAGAGTACCATGCATTTTTACACTATCACTGGCATGTTGATATTAAAAAATTATTTAATTTTCAACTCTCACTTGCTGTCTCGCCCATTATGAAATGGTTTTCAGTACAATGTGACCCAGATGCCAGCAAGCAGGAACAAAACACTTCGCCAGTAAATATATTGTCTAAGGCTTATTGAGAAATCTAGTATAGGCGTTTTTCTAGACCCAAAAACCCATATAAATTCACTCCAAATCGAAATTTACATGTTTGCCAACAAAAGGATAGGAATTTGATTCCCAGACAGGCCGGACCCTCTAACTTTTTGATTCAGTGAAACCTGAATTTGGTAGCGTTGCTTACGTCTCTATTGCTAACATCTTACCTATCAAAAATACAGCTTGAACAAGACATGCTAACTGGGGCAGCATCTTGTTTTTCCGGATCAATAGAGGAACACAACTATTCAATTAATAATAAACAAACCATAAAAAACACGGCTTCAGTATTTACCATATTATGGAGTTAATTAAACTCAACATCAATTACATACGCATTTAGTTTTTTTTTCCTTTCTTTTTTAAAAAAAAAAAAGAAAAGAAAAGAAAAAAAGAACAACTGCCTGAACAATGTCTGATGGCTCCTTGGAAAAGACTCTACCCGGCTCATACTTGTGTCTCAAACTTTGCAACGGATTCAGATCCTAACCACTTCAATAACTACTGCGAAAGAGCTTTAAGTGGGTGAAGTATATTTACTTATTTAGGATTTAGCTCCCATAACTTCCAAACCTACGGAAAATTAGAATTCCCAAGAAATTTTACTAAAACACTCTAGGTTAATTTTTTTTGAAAAAAATATTCCAAGGGAAAGTTCCAATCTAAACATTGATCAGTGAGCTGATTTCCCAAGAGGCCTACATCAATCAGATATCTTATAAGTCACCCGGGTTACCTGTAAATTGAACCCCAAAATTCCATATCTGTGCTCATATAATTATATCTACATCGCCAAGGAAGCACAAAATGTAATAGTCAACACTTTCTTTTTATTAATGGAATTGAAAGTTTTAAGGGGGGAAACAACATCTCATTCACATTGCAGCAGTTGTCTGGCAGGTTGATTGGCCGAGACCTCTATTAGTCGAAGGGACAACTTAACATTGACGAATCTATTTCACTCAACAAAACTTTATATATACATTCCCCGGCTATAAGTTCAACCTGATCATGATTGAAAAAATGACCTCAATCGAGAATCAGTTCATTCTGTGGAAATTCCCAAAAAATGAAGGCATACAGCGTTGGTTTCCAACATGAAGATCCAAGCAATAGCACCCCAATATAAATAATGGAAGGAGGACCACCTCAAGAAAGGATAGGTTTTGGACATATTAAGCAGCATAACTATGTTATAACCCCAACCTTTTCGAGCACCAGTCTGCCATATTAGCTATCATAAAGCCTGCAAACACCTGCATCTCAATGGCAAGAGAATTCTGCCATTAATATTTGAATAAAGGGGTCCATAAAATGATTTGCCAACTGTGACTTCTATATGAGTCAATTTCCTGCAAATTGTCTTGGACAAAATTCCCTAGAGCAATATACTTTGATCCTTAACATAAGACATATTTACCGAATCTAATTAGATTAAGGAAGTTGGTTAAGTTAATTAATATGATATGTATTTTCTAAAACACTCTAATCATTTTCCTTAATTCTTTCATTCCCTCTCCTCCCTATTATTATTAAGGGACCATCAACGGGGTAAATTATGGAAAAAATTGAAAAATATAAAAAATATTTTTATATTTGGGACTAAGGTCAACTCTCCAAATATATCTTATATTAAAGACCGGAAAGAGTATATAGTTCTTGTCAGTCCAAATGGAAGAAAGGTTCTTCCCATTGGAACCACCTAGGCTAAAGTCCCGGATGGTTTGATTGGTATTAAATAACATCAAGATGAATATATCTTTGTAGATTCAAAAATATTTATACCTCAACGGAGCCAAGAATGTATATTGCTGAATAGTGACGGCCATGGATCACCATGTCTGCCAACATAGCAAGAGGAATAGTAAGTGACATTCCCAAAGTGGCCACAAGGGGAGTTGTCCATACAACAGAGACTGCCCTGAGTAGATAAGAAAACCTCTAATATAAGATTTTTGAGTGGATCATGAATGAGTAAATTAACAAGATTGATTTCACGTACCACATGTAATCTGACAGGACGCTACCAATAAATCCATTGGCAAGAACCACTTCATCCACGGTAGCTGAGTGGGGAATCTTAAACTCAGGTTCAATTCCTATGGCCATCAAGGGCCAGACTGAAAGAAACATGACAGAATTAGCCATGATTTTACAAAAATGAATATATTATTCTAATCATGGAAAGATAAATTAAAACAGCCACCACAAAACCCAAAATGAGTGGAAATAGAAAGTGGGAAGTGCATGAATGAGCATGAAGACTAGTGCAATGTCGGAGAACCTAATAAGCTTGTATTGATGAGTAAATTTAGAAGCAATGCTTAGGTAAAGACTTACCAAGCCACCACAGCGCTACTAGTGTAAACAACCCAATATATCCAAACAACTTTTGCACATCAACCCTTTCTCCTTCTTCACCGGAAATTTTTTTAAGAAGAACTGTGCATTAAAGGTAAAAGAAGTGGTCACAAATCATCAAAACTGTAAGAGTAAAAAGCTAACAGCTGACATATTACCTTACCTGTAAAGAGGCCATATGTCATGGCTGATAGAAGGCCGAAAAGATCCCCAACAAGAGAGCGTTTTCCATTACTGAACACAGATAACAACTGTTAGCACCAAAAAAATAAATAAATAGCAAGCTGGTAATGGCATGTTCATTTAGGAGACTCAGTAGAAGGAGCAGTACACATGATATCATATTATAAGACATTCACAAAAGTAAACAGGCAGATAATTCCGGAAAAAATGCAGATAGAAAACAGGAGAATATGCTGTTTGAAAAAAAAAGAGGACATATATTTCTCATAACAGCAAAGAAAAATTCAGAGCTCTAAGTGAAATTTCAGAAAGTAAGATAAGAAGCTGTTTAAAACTGATCTGTCACTAATGCCCAGCACAGATGTCTGAGAACATCTCCTCCAAAATTGAGCTGCCAACAGAGATGCTAGTATGGCAGAGAAGAGATCTTAACAAGTACTCCAACTAAACATCACTATTGATATAAGAATTTTACTTTATCAACCAATATATATAACAATGCATGAAATTGGAAAACAATCAGGATAAAGCAAAAAGAAGGGTTTAGTTTTGCATTGAGAATGAGAGACAAAATAAAATCAGGGATCAAAGTTTCAAACAGAATCTTGCTGTTTCAGTATTTTTGTAAGCCCAATTAAAGCATAAAGAATGAAAAGGATTACATCCTACAACAGCACACATTACTTATGATCAATCTTTAAAAAGTCAGTTAAAACAAGAAAATCAAATATATGAAATGTGGCAAACAAAAGATAGAATCTCGGCTTACTCGGCAATTAACTGTGACTCATCTGTAGCCCAGGTCTTCCCCATTGTTGTCATGGCAACACCAGCCATACTGACGAAGACAGAAACCACTTTTGCTACACTTAAAGAATCTTGGCCCATAATTACACCAATGAAAAGAGTAAAAAGTCCAGAAGTAGATGATAATACAGTTGTACTAGCTACGCTAGTGCGTGCGAGGGCAGCATTTGATAGATACTGAAAGCAACAAAAATCAAATGAATAAAACTCCATTGCTACCTTCCTAAATGTTCTTATAGAACAGAGTAAACATCAAAATTATGTATGAAACATGAAATTGGTCATTGCACCAATACAATCAATATAACAAGACATTTGACTACCTAACAGCAATCAAATTTTTGTTTCTGAATGCTTTGGTCCTTCCTAACTGCAAAATGTAGAAATTTTGAAGTTACTTACCTCAGTAATAAACCAGAGAGGTGCAATGGAAAACCCATACAAAGCAATCTGCCTAGTCGTGAGGTCTTTCTTTACATTTAGCACTTTAGCATCATCATATTTAGCCACCAATGGCTCTCCTTCAGCAATATTTGAGAGGTCTAAATTGCTGTCTTTATGATTTATAATGCCCAGTTGCAGTTCAGTCTGCGTTCCAATGCCCTTGAGAGGAGAGCTACTACTGGGAGAAGACTTATCCACAGTTTCTGCATTGTTACCACTTTTATAAGAGTGGCTAAGTATGTTACACAACCATTCCTTAATGAACGCTATTGGGAGGAAAACTACCATAAGCGAAGCTCCCAGGTATGTCACTGCAAATGGCTGCTTATAATCTGTAAAAATATCCTGTTAAGAAATTATCATTCAGAAAACCATTCATTGATATTTAGATTTGATGGTGGCATACTAAATTATAATGCATCACAAAATGATAGCCCTCAAGGACTACAAAATGTAAAGATGCTTTATCAAAGCAGTTTCTCGCCATGTTGGATAAGGATTAGTGGGTGGAATAGCATGAATTTTTTGAGAGATCCCAAAAGGTTAACGATAAAATTTCCCTTAGCTAAACATGAACCTGCATACGCTTGTCTGAGGCACAATACAGGGGCA
Organism: Acacia acuminata; assembly: GCA_019022655.1. Lineage (NCBI taxonomy): Eukaryota > Viridiplantae > Streptophyta > Magnoliopsida > Fabales > Fabaceae > Acacia > Acacia acuminata. Next base: position 3,092,827 of record JAFJYI010000015.1, read on the forward strand.
CAAGCCCCAGAAATTTTAATTATCTTCAATTTTATCATAGAAGACTGAGGATCACAAAGAGGTTTCGAAGAAAAACAAAACAATTTATCAAGGAATGAAAACGTAATAAAAAACCAACAGAAACATATACATGAGCAACATTAAGGAATGGATTAACCCAAACTCGGGCCGAATTTGATTAATCTGGGCAAAAAAACAAAATGGTGAATTTAAACGCACAGAAGTTTACCTGCGTGACTTCAGCCGAGGTAACCCATATAATTACAACACCCGCTATAAGAAATAATCCAGCCTTGTATCTCCAACCCATCACAAATCAAACAATGTGCAGTTGGGGAAACTAAAGAAACTGCAAAGATCTGCGAGATTCTACCAGATCTTTGCACGCGCCTTCAATGTGAAACATTGCCAACGGTATCTAATAATGACGACGTCTAAGGAAAAGAAAGCTTCAATCCTGCGTACCTACTCGAAACAGAGGAATAGGGAAGGGCAAAGCAAGTTTGGGGAGAAATAACGGAGAGGAAGTCGGAGGATTCTTGCGAAGGAGGAAAACCAAATAGCCCTGATTGTGAAAGAAAGGGAAGCATTAAACATTGGACTGAAACTGAACACGAATTATTTGCTTCAAATTTCTCAAGCATCTATCTCGCCATATTAAATCCAAATGTTCATATAAATAAATTTCTCATACATAGTTTTCGTTGCCAGAATAAGTCAACACTTTGATTTGTTTTACATATTTTTTTAATTTTATTTTATCGGCTAATTTTAAATTTTAGCGCGTAATGTGTAGATTATTCTGTCTGCGATAAAGTTGATTGACATTTCTATAAAGAATTAAAGAATTTTCTTTTTATTAGTAATTATTTTAGAATATTTTTATTTTTTTTATTTTCAATCTCATTTAACTTTATAATTTTTCTCTCCAATTAAGATTCTGATCTAGCGATTGGAAAAATAATAATTTGTAGTAAAAAAAATGATAGTAACAATAATATCTCATCCCATAAATTAAATCCTAATTATAAGTAGTTGATTAAGGAAGCTAATTAAATTATTTTAAAGTATTTTTATTTTTAGTTTTTTCTTCAAACTTATTAGTTTGACTAATAAACTAACTTATAATCTAAGAATATTTAACATATAAAACAATTAAGTAACTTATTTAATTAATCTCTTCAAAGAAAATCAACTACTTTATAATTATAATTATAAGTATATAATCTAATAATACATAATATATAATATAATTAAATAATTTATTTAACTTCTTTAATCTCTTTAAAAAACAAGTCAACCATATCTTATATATTAGAGTATGAGGGACTTGATAGCACTTATAATCACATATTGTATGAAAAATGTAATTAATCATCGTAAATTTCAAAATGATCGAGAGCTGAAATTGAAATTTTAACGCCTTCGGAGTTCGGATATTGGACTTTTTATCCTGACCGAAAATTTCCTCTTAATTTGGGTCATGGTTTATAAATGTGACCATAATTATTCAATTTTAACACTGCGCTGCCTTTTGAGACAGTGGATTCGCGTAAATTCTGTGAAATGAAATTCATCGATGAGATGTCGCATTCCTTCGATCCCATCTCGAAATGGATGATCCACAAGACCATCTCTGAATAACTATTAATGGCCTCCAAAGAATAAGAGAAAATCTGCACACTTGTGTAATTTAACCAACGACACACCTATAATCCAGTTTTAATAGCTAAAATTTCAGCTATACTTACTGGACATATACCCAAATTCTTTCTAAATCCCATTAGCCATTTTCCATCTGCATCTCTAATTACAACTCCACACAGCTTGCTCTGGTGACAAATCAAATCGACGACAAAACTAGTCATAATTAATAACAACCGAAGACCATACATTAACAAGTTATAATATAAGAAATAATAATAGATTCATATTACCATTTATTATTGGAACTTTATGATTATTAAATCTGTAACATCCCGAACTTTGGGCCTCGAGAATCGAGAATAAGCCTAATGAGACAAACGACTAAGCCCAATTGGGGAAGTGTTACAAGAATGAGGAGAGATAGGAAGTCTCTTGGGGTCTAGGTAACTCGGCTATACGAGTCAGTGGATCAAGTATGTATGAGCCGTGGAATTTAAGTGTCAGTGAAAAAGGGGCACGGGCACTTATACGATGTACATCTGGTTGTAAAAAATGTCACCCAACTATGTCCTATGGTTCAGGACGATTAGTTGAGTGTGAATTTGCCGGTATAAGCGAGTATACGGCATTTCCAGGGTAGTAGGGCATGCCTTGCGTTTTTAGAAGAGAACACCGGTATGTGGAATCTTTTGTCGAGTTTTGGTATTCGTGTCGCAATCCTGAGTGAAACCTACGCAAGAATCCCGGATACTTTCTCGAAAACCGTGCCCCACACCCACAACATAACCCAAACACGCAAACCGAGACAACACCGAAACCCAACACGCAAACCGAGATAACAACCCCAGAATCCAACACGTAAACCGAAACAACACGTAAAACAAGACAAAACAAACACACATGTACACACACAAAACAAGACATATGTCATCTTGCATGTAAGCCACTTGGCATACATGCATGGTGACAACACAACACACACATGCACAATCATGACACATGGAATCACCTCTTATTGACACCTCACAACACACATGTCAATGGCACACACACAACACACGCATAACATGAAATCAGATTTTTTTATGCCCTTTTCTTCTCTTGCCGTGGACACATTCACTCACATACACAATTATTAACTCAATGCATCCATTCTCTCATTTATCTCCTTAGCCGTAGCTTCATTGCACACACACTCATCAAAATATGAATCTCACATCCTCTCATTTCTCTCAACTCCCTCACGGTTCACCATCCTCACCAACACCAAATCACCTTCTTCATCCTCTCTTCAACAACAATCCATCCCTCCTCTCCTCCTTCACGACATCATCACCATATCCTCACACACAAGAGTGGTCAGCCATGGTTTGGAAGAAGAAGAAACTTCATGGTCTCGAAGCAAGAAGGTAAGTTGCTAAAACATTATTGCATGTTAAATTTGGTGAGTTAAACTCACATGCATGAAATTTCTGGGTTTAGATTGAAGGAAGAAGAGGAAAAATGTGAAGTGGGAGAATCCATAAGAGCTAGATCAAGAGTTGTGGTAAGAATCTCCATCTTCCTCTTGGAAATTTTGAGATTTCATTGAAAACCCAGATCTGGAAAATCATGGTAAACACCAAGAAATAATTTGAATCTGAAAAATCTGAGACCACCATCGTTTTCCTTATGAAAAATTGTGTGGGAATATGATTTTTGATGATTTTTCAAAGGCGTGTTTACACATGAAATAACAAGCACATATAAAGAGTCAAATCTGCCCGTTTTGAATAATTCAAACCAGTAAGCTTGTCAACGTGTTTTTACTGGGTTAATGTTCTTTGAAAAATCTGAAAATATTCCAGGACGTAGAGGACATGAATACCTTTAAAAGGATGGGTATTTTGTATTTTTTTGATGTCTGGTTAGTGAATAATAAATGTTACAAGATGACCCAGCATCCTGAACATCAAAACCGTCAGAAGACTTGAACATGTGATTTTGAATGGGTTAAAGTGTTTATAAAATGGTCAAATTTTCCAGTCATGCAGAGAACGCACTGAGATTCTAGGAAATATAAATTTTGTAATTTTTAAGGCCCTGATTAGCGAGATACAAATTTTTAAAGTTGAGTCATTAATTCTGGAAGCTTTATTGGACAGTCAAACAAACGTAAATTCAGGGAATTATTTGAAAAGTCCTGACCTTTGAAAGTATTTTTCTATATAATTGGACTTCTCTAGGAACACGTGAGATTTGATGGAACATTAAAATGATTTTTGTAGAATTAATTAAAAATAATTGAAGTTACTGGATTTTCTGGCCAAATAAGAGATTAATTAATAAATGAGTTAATTAAGGGCCGAAATAAAAAAGTTTTGCAAAAGGGGTTAAAAAAGGTAATAAACATTCATTGCCTCTGGTTCTAAAGATATGGTTATGTCCTTAGGGCCGAAGGAGAAGGAAGGAACTTCAAGCAACCCTGACGGTTGATGGAAGAGGAACCCGAGTAAGGATAATAGTCCTTAAAAGGTAGTGGGCTTACCATACTTGCATGTATTTGATATTATTGTTTGTATGTATATGTTTGATTGCTATACTTGCTTGCTATGTTTAACATACTTGAATGATTGAAGCTCTGTTTATGATTATGCTATGGCCATGAGTATGATGCATGAAGCATTGAGCATGCAGATATGTCATTATGTTAACATGGGCTTGTGCAAGGCAAGTATATTATCATACACTAGCATTTATCTTGCATGCATTGTTTGGTATTGTCTCTGCACGGGATTCCTCAATCTCACTCTCCACTACCAACCAATAGACAGTGAACACCGAAGAGAAGTGCTGCGCACATGGTTCGAGAAGATAGCGTTGCTTGAAGACGGCCAGTACGGAAGGACAACTTGAAGAACCGAGGGGTGACAGTGATTAATGTTATTTCTAAGTTTCACTGTCTGTAAATGAATGTAAAGGGGTTTAAACCCTGGGAATACCCCTGTTATGTAATCAAATCTAAATTCCGTTGTATCAGTATAACAAACCATTTCTGATTTTGCCACACTACTGCATAATATAAAGGCTAAGTATGCTGGCACCACGGCGGGTGTTAAAAAGTCCATCAATAAAAGCCTTGGGCTCGTTTGGTATGATGGAATCAGGGGTGTGGAAATGGAATAGTGTCTCAATTCTATGAGGAGGTTTGTTCTGTATGATGTAATTGTGTTCCGATGATGTATTGGGATTAATTTCCCCACGTACTGGTTTTTAGTTAATTAAATACTTCTTCAGTATCGAAAAAAGGGAAAATTTCAAATAAAAAATAAAAATTAAAAAAGACTTAGAGGTGAGAAGGACTTTTAGGGGATATTCCAAATGACACATTTTGCCCTTAGTTCTAAATAATTACGGTGGGTGCCACCTGTTTCATCCTCCTCACTAACCGGCACCGGCGACCACAGCCGGTGGAGGTGGTGTCTCACAATGGGGCCCACCGAGGGGGTTTAATTATTTAGAACTAAGGGTAAAACCGAATTTGCATATCCCTCAAAGGTCCTTATCACCTCTAAGTCTTTTTGCAAATTCGACGGACTTCCGGGGGTTTTACAAATTCATTTGGTATTTATTTGAAATTTTCCCAAAAAAAAGTCTTCCATTAAAATAAAAATAAAAAAAGCAAAGATTTGTAATTCCACGTGCACATTTCTACCCATTACCTTGCTCTGTTTCATCCTCCTCACTGCAACGCCACGTCTTACTATGACCTCTTCACTCCACCCACCCTCCGTCTTGGCCCACCATACTGTCGACGACGATATGCCGTGGTGAACCTGAAGGTTAACGGGCAACCTGGGACGCTATATCTGGTTGAAGCTCGACAACAACCTCACTTGGCCTCAACCTTGTCCTTGCCCCACCGTCAACTACATCCTCAGATCTGAAAAGGTTGGGTTGATGGTGGTCGTCGTTAGATCTACAAAAGTTGCATTCTTCATTTTTAGATTTGGGTCGCTGGTGGTCGTTGAAGCTTGAGCATAGGTGTTGGTGGTTCAACGGTGGACACAATGTTATCATAGAAATGGCACCAAAAATATAAAATTTTTACTAGTTAAGATCAAGATACAAAATTATATATATATATATATATATATGCATGCATGTAAAAAAAAAACATAAATCATTACTCAAAATGAACAATTTCATATTTAAAAGATTTAAGTCACATAACTATATAAAATATAAATCCAAAGATACAAAGAGTTTGACAACTCTTACAACCAAATTCTAAAACATCAAAAGAATAAAATTTTACAATTTTTAAATTATATCAGTCGATTCAAATTAAACATACATTAACTTTCATTTCTTCAATGTGCTATTCTTTTGCTCTTATAACAAGTTCATTTGCAAAATTTAGAATGTTTAAATCATGATAATTCATAGGTTCCCTCGCTTTAACTTCAATCAAACTTTTCTTATGGGCATCAACATCTAAGTTGTCTACATCTTCTCAATCTTCTTCATTTTCCACTATCCAATCATCATAGGATGGAAGATCATCCAAATTATATGCATGAGAGTTTTGAGTTTTATTTTTCTTGCCAAATCTTAAATTGGCCATAATAAAAAGAATATCATTCATAGTCTTTTGATTTTGGAGAAATGAAAATAGGGTTTTTGTTTTTTTTTTTTTTAATTTTTTTTGTTTAAAGTAAAAACGGAAAAAATGGTACAAACTAAGTTTTTACCATTTTTAAGTGCAGTTTTTACTTACGTCTTAACATGTATTACTCTAGTAAAAACATAAGTTTTTATATTTTTACACTAGTTTTTGACAACAATGAGTGGACGTCAGTGCTTCTGAAGGTGTTTCACTGGCAAAGTTTTAGGCAAAAGTGGAGCCAATACTAGCGATGATGCCTTGCGATGGGAATATGAGATTTTTTTATTTTTCAAGGCTAACACAATTGTTAGTCTCATAAATTTCCTCTCATTTTAGTTTTAGTTTTAAATAAGAAGTTTTGATTAGTTTCATTCTCTTTAAAAACATTGATATTTATTATTAAATAAATATATGAACCATTTTACTTTGAGGATCAAAACCTCGATTTGAAGTCTGAAGAACTAAAATCAAAAGGGTTAAGGAGCAAATTTACCAACAAAATATTAGGCCAGGATCGCTAGGCACAAAAAAGTTTTAATGGGACCAAAACAACCAATGAACAATTTTTTTGTTAAATCAGCACAACACCGTCAGGAGCAACTAACGTCCGTGTAACCTGGTTGGTTTTGACTTCCACCTCAATGCCACGTTGGTTTTGTTTTTTTGTTTTTAGTTGAAGAATCCCCATATTACAATGAGCACTCCATCAAGTACAATAACTCTTCCTTCGGACAAGACATGGAAACGAACCAATGATTAGTGTAAAGATGAAGAAACTTGACGAGAGAGAGAGAGAGTGAATAGTAGAGCCAGCAATGGCAACAACGAGAGAGGATTTGGTAGGATGTGCTACTGTTATGTATGGGTTTAAAAGCAACCAACTCAAAGTATTTGGATCGTGGGTCGAAAGAAACAGGTCCTACCCGACTCAGGCGTTGTTTAACTTTTTTTTGTGTGAATAAAACTAATTAGTTAAGATAATCTCTAAGTCTAAAACAATAGGTTGAAAGAAAATCTAGCCAAACATTCGTAATCAACGCAAAGCAACAATGTATTCAAAGTACAAGACCATCCCGAAAATCAAAGTGACGGGGAATAGAAGTGAAGCAAAGTGAAGGATGAAACCTATGGTTCGATTCGGTGAAACCGAAGCTCCACCATGGTGAAGTCCGTCTCCCTTCTAGCCGGCTCCGTCGATTTCGGTTCCCAAAGACGTAACACTAGCATTGGCTACCTCTATCGATATGGTCCTCACTCCTCTTCAACATCCAAACGCTCTCATCGTCGGAGTTTACTCTCTCTTCTCCCCGGTCTGCACAACGCAATTAGCGATAAGATGATCACAAATGTTGAACAGCCCGTCTCAGCGCGCCTCTGCTTCCCTTTTTCTTGTCGTTCTGCACTTTTTCCAGAAGCTCCGTCCTACTCCCGTTGCTAGAGAAGAAGACTGGAACAGTGAACGGAGCCCTCCTTCAAATCGTCCAACTCTCTTTTCCACAATGAAGAAGACGATGAACAGTGTTTGGTCAGAAAACACCGCGCCTCTATTTTCCCTCCTTTCAGTCGTCCACCTGTCGCGCTGTTTAACTTTTCATTTGGGGATTCTTCAGCTAAAAACAAAAAAACAAAACCAACGTGACATTGAGGTGGAAGTCAAAACCAACCAGGTTACACGGACGTTAGTTGCGTTATACTGATTTAACAAAAAAAATTGGTCGTTGGTTGTTTTGGTCCCATTAAAACTTTTTTGTGCCCAGCGCTCCTGACCTACTTTGTTAGTAAATTTACTCCTTAACCCAAATCAAAATTAGGGCCAACTTAAGAGACCGAATATTATATTAACCCTATTTTTTAATTAGAAGGGCATTTTGATTTATCTTTTTGACAAAAATTATGTCTCATTTCCATTTCCATGACATACCTACTTACTTTTAAACCTCATGTCGACGAAAATCAATTTTAGTATACCAGCCTTGCCGATAGTAGTTCTCCTAATTTTTCATAGCTTTCTTTAAAATAAAGCGAGGCGATGGTTCGGCCAAAGAACGTTGCTGCTAGAAAACGCTGGTACATGGAAACACACAAATTGTATCGACGTCAAAAAGGGGCCAATGTTTGTAATAACTATTCCATTTATTTATTTGCTTTTCAAGTTACTCATATTAGTACATGAAATGAACCAAATCTGTCAAAGTCAGTAACAAATTAAATTGTTCTGTACCAGCAGGCTTACAAATGGGTTAGTTAGGCCTAGTCCTACTGTATATTCACTGTCAGCGCTCAGTGTTGGATTGTATTGGTGATGGGAGAGTTGATGAAGTGTCCTTGTGTTAATTGTACATGGTTCGGTTGGATCAATGGACACTGAATTAACCCGAGTTGATGGAGAAACCGATGACCGATGTATATGTTGGAACCTAGTTTCAAGGTGAAGAACCCCATAGCACCTCAGCAATTATGGTAGCAACCTCTGCCTCTGATTGGGCAGCTTCCTTCACCATCTTCAGGATTTGTGACTTGAACTCTTCTTTCTCCTCCTTGATCAATCCTTCCCCCACCTCTAATTGGATAGCAAACCTTGCAACACAACTTGCAAATGGAAAATCCTTCACTTCGGACTCTGACACTGTTCCTATACAAACGGCTGTCTCCTTATCGTCATCAAGCCAATCCATCCTTTGCAAGTCCATGAGCTTTTTAATCAGATCTTCTTTGAGCATGGCTTCAATTACTTCATCTCTCCCAATATAAGCAAGTTCAAGAACACAGTCCAATGCTGCAACTTGAACCAACAAATCGTCCGAGCATAAAAGGTTGATGATTCTTGGGATTTCTCCAATTGCCAAAAGTTCATCCACCAACGGGCTTCTAATGAAACTTATCAGAGATGCAAGGACTTGTATCGAACAGCTTGAAGCCATCGCTATTAGGGCCTTAATCGTTGGACCCATTAGCACCAATCCGACAAATACATTCTTGTTGAACCTAACTAAAGCGGCTATAGCCATAGCCGCTCGTTCCCTAACCCGTTTAGAACACAAAGGATCACAGAGTATATGCTCAAGAATATTGAATACCTTGGCCTTCAAAACCAAATCTTGAAAATCTATATCAAAACCTCGCGACAATCTTTTCTCAAAACCAATCAAAACCTTCACCTTGTCGTCCTCGCTCGCCGATTCTTCTACCAGGGTTTTAACAAGCCCTCTGATAGTCAGTCTATCAACATACGATTGAATTTCGGACTCAACATCATAGGCAACGCGGGAAATCTTGTAATTAATGATTTGGCGGTTGAGGAGTGATCGAAGTCCAAAACCTTCAAATTTCTGAAGCTTCTCGTTCAAGGCTCTGAGGGAACGGAGCAACGCAGAGAGCTTGCGGAGATCTGGATTGGCCGAGAAAACGGCGAGTGACTTGCTTTCGATCTCCAAAATAGCTTCAATGGCGATCTTGGAGTCATTCTTGAAGAGGAAGGGGATGGAATTGGCTTGAAGATTTTTGGCAGCTTCTTGGAGAGCTTCTAAGAGAGGCAGGAGACGTTGGGAATCTGTATTTAGGGTCTGAGGCTGATCCATAAGAGACGAGAAAGAGAGATTGAGAATGAAGGGGAAGTTGATTTGAGAGTGAGTGAGAGAACAGGTAGGTGGAGGGAGAAGATGAGTCTCCTCTACGGAGACTTCTGTCAGTTTTGAAATAGTGCTTCACTTTTTTAAGTAATTTTAATTATAGGAATAATTTTTACACTACAAAATATTCCTATAATTAAATTCGAGGTAATATGATTTATGGTAAATGTGATTTAAATTTTGTCTCCATACACACTTTCAATAATCTAAACGTCAAACACGATCCAAATAAGCACAAACTCAACTACCAGTCCACCAGTAAATAGGGTTGTGCACACGCGCGGCGCCGATTACTCCGCTTAACTTTTAACTAAAGGACAAAATCGTACTTATAATGCTTCTCAAATGTTCTCGGATTTTCCCTGCTTTTTTCCCTTTTTTTTTTTTTTGTTTAATATTGATCAAGGGGTCGTTGCTGCTCCTTTTAACATAAATAAAGGATCTCTGAGGCTCAAATTCGAAATTAGAGAGTACTAGATTGACTCTATATTGATAAGTCCTCCAACTTTTTACTTATTTTATTATATCAATAAACATTTTCTCATTGTAAAAGGTGGTCCATCTTTTTTTAAGATACATATATCTTCTTATTCTCCTCCTTTATTGGAGGTTAGACATAGAAATAGGTTAGATCATGTTAGACTTTAGTTAAATTGGCTAAAGAGACTGAACCTATAATAGTGGTGAGAGGTCTCAAGTTTGGGTTTAAACCTGAATTCAAGCTTTTTTTTTTTTTTTTTTTTTTTTTTTTTTTTTTTTTTTTTTTTTTTTTTTTTATGCTCAAGCACAAACATTCATAAGGTTTAGTCAAGTAAGTAAGCATTTAAAAAGGCCTCATATTACAGATCATAAATAGGGTTTGTATACTTTTAAGCCTATCAAAAACTATATAAATATAATTTGAAATTAGAATATACCGTAAGAATTAAAAACAATAAATATTATGTTATTTATATGATATAAATATAATTATATTTATTTAAATGTAAAGTGCTAGCCTCGAAAGGTTTACAGGTTAGGTTTGAACAAAATAGGCCTAATTTATTTATACATTTAGGCATTCAAATAGGCCTTAACCTAACAGTTTTAACAAACAAGACCAGACCATAAACAGACTAAATTGTAGAGCGCCTTAAGTACCCCCTACTGATAGGATTCAAATTTTTAGTTTGTTATGTTGGAAAAATTAACCCCATCTGCTAGTCTTAACCCTGTGACCATCTTTGTAATGTGGACTAAATCCAAAATAATTAGGGTTACATGGTTTTTGGATATGGGTGATTTGGTGAAAAAAAAAGAAGTTCAACAAAAATATAATCCCAACTTTTTTTTGTTTGCGGAAAAATATGCCTGCAACTACCTTTTTTTTTTTTTTTTTTTTTTTTTTGGCTCAGAGCTTGCAACTACTTAATCCATGTAAATGTGAAGGAAATAAGAACATCAATATAACATGCCCCCGAATCAGGGATCTCGATACATGTGTTGTGGAGTCCACTGAAGATGCAGGTTAAGTTTTCCAGATTTAGCTCCATCTAACGCAAAACTATCCTGAACTTCCTTTTCTAGGATAACCCGAGTCATTGTCATGGTCACTCTCCCAATTTTGTCCTGAAACACTCATACGCATTGTATCAAATTGCAAGTTAAAACACAGGTAAATTAACGAAGCAGGCTCCAGAAAATCACCTGCCCGATGAGGTTTTGATCCCAGACTTCAAGCATTAACATTTCATGCAATGCATCCTCCACAACGAAGTCAAATGTTTGATTCCAAACAGGGTTTAGCCCTGAAGTTGCAACCTGACATTATACAGAGAGCTTTGCAATATCAATAATGCAGGAACCAATCATGGAAAGTGTGAGAGATTTGTGGAGGAATTAAAGGAGCAGGGTTGTTACCCTGGTCCTGCGTTTTTGATCTCCTTTCTTCAACATTAGCACAACATAAGCGTTAATTTTGCCCAGTAAGTCTGTATCTGGTAGGTCTTCAGCTGATATCACTGTCACAGACAGTACTCCTCGTACTATCACATATTTTTTCTGTGATTTGTTAACATCACCACTCTGTGTCTGATTAGAGGATCTCTTAAGAGTCTTCTCAAAAGTGGTCAACCCGAAGGTACCACTAGACAGGTTTGTAAAGTTGCTTTCCATACCAAATGGACAGTACAATAACTCCAAATGCACCTATGTTCCAGAAACCTCAACATCACAAGATTTCAAAGCAGAGTGATACAGGACAAGACAACAAAGAAATATGTTATTGATATTATTAATTTATTTTTATTACCTCACCCCTGTATTTTTGATCTCTTTGGACCTCCAAATCCTTGACCAGTTTCAACCAAAAAGTCTGAACTTTTCCAGGTTGAAGGTCCTTTAATGGCACCAGGGCACACCCAATGAGCTGATCAGCTCCAAGGCCTTCATCATCAAATATTCTTACAGTCAAGTGCTGAGTTGACACATCTTCAACAATAAACTCGAAGTTCTCGTTCCATAATGGATTCAACTCGTTGTTCTGAAAGGTTCCAATACATCTATCTAAAATAATTAACATCATGACATGAATAAAGTAGAGGTAGAATGAATTGTGGAAGGTGGTCTTACGATTGTTTTGCTGGTTTGGACTCTGTCACGAATTGGGCGTACGAATAAAACCGCAAAAGGATCGGATTTTCCTATCAGATCTTTATTTGCCAAGTCTTTTGCTTGCACTAGTTTTACTTCTAGTGTTCCAACTGGTTTTAACTCAAGGAAGCTGTGAGAGCACAAATAATTAAAACATTGACTATTACAGATGCAAGGAAAATGAGATTAATTAAATATATATACCTGTAATCCCCGGGTATAATTGGTATAATTTTGCGAACTGGCCAGGTTATAGAATCCTCAATAGCATCTCGAATTGTCTCCTATATAAATAACAGAGAAATTTAAATCTGTTGGATAAAAATTACGGTATTTGATTATTGAACAACAATCCAAGTTAAAATCAACACACTTAAAATTCACCACCCTTTAAAATTTTTGGTGATACAACTGTAAATACTCTAGAATCAAGGCATAGTAGAAATAGCAGAAATACTTGTTTTGTTCATACCTCTATAGCATCAGATACGCCTGGGAGAGTTGAGATATCACCGCCAGAAACCTTAAGAGTAAAGTCCAGATGTTTCTATTGGCAAAACCAAGAAAGAAAAAAGAGAAAAAACAAAGAAAGAGCATGTCAAATGAAATTTGAATTAGTTTTGTTCAATTTCCTAGTAAAAGCATGAAGCTAAAAAGGGGAAAAAAGAGCTCACCTTTTCTCTCAAGGAATAACAAACAGCTCCAAAAGAAGGGAACTCATCTACTAATGGTTTGAAGATCAGCCTGAAAACGCCAGTGAATCCAATATCTTTGACCTATTTAATTTGCAATTCCAACAAGTATGTATCAACAAAAAGTGTGAATATCCAGTTGACATAAAGACAACCAAAACCTATATGAAAATCTTTAGTTCCTCTGTGAAGTAAGAAAAAACAAAGACGTCTCTGAAAATATTCTGTAAATGGAAAGTGTCCGTGTCACCGAGTCACTGAGATATGAATATCATCATTGAGGTTGATTATTGATATATGATGGAAAGTGTGTTACCTTAACAGGTATCACAACGCCAACTCGAGTTTTAACATCAAATGCAATAGAAGGGTTACCATCCCATTGCATCTCCAATTCCATAGTCACTCCATCAGCCCCACTTTCTTCTTCAACAATCGCCACTCCTAAAGTATTCGACCAATATTCATCATTATGGCAATATTATATTAACTAGGAAAAAAAAAACCAAGACTGAGAGAGATAGCCTGGAAGTGACCTGTGAATTGAGGTGCCACAGTACCAAGAGTCAACTTGGAAAATGTAATTGAAGACAAGATTCTGGGAGTGTAATTCTCAAGAATGGGCTCCACATTGCTTCTTATCATCTCTGATGCTGCCTATACCAAAATATCCATAAATTCTTTAAATATGAGGAGTCAGAGCAAAATCACGATAGAAGAAGATTAGAAGCAGAGTACCTCATTAACATAAGGCCAGATTTTCTGGAGATGGGTATTGAGCCAATCTAACTGTGGATCACAAAAGAAGTAACATAAGATGAGAAACCACGTAATCAGAAAAAAGGGAAAGCATGAAGACGAAGTAGAGAACTTAACTTCTGTCTGCGAGTGAAGACTACCCAGGGAGGACATGACTCTGGTGGGATAATTCTTCTAGAATCTTCCATCGTGTTCATCCTGGCTAAAACTGCTATGGCCTCCGCCTTAAAGCAGCAAATTCAACATCCAACAACAAGAGTCAAATATGGTCATAGAAAATGGAAGAAATGAAAGAGCTTGAATGGATCAATCAAGTGTTGTATACCAAATGGGAACGTCGTTTGGATCGGTAACTCTGGAAGCGAGAAAAAGCGAACATCAAAGTGATGCCAAAGGCCATGCCCATGATCATGCCACTGATGAAGCCCATCTTCCAACTGGTGTAGTGTAATGTGATTGAGACTTAAAGTCGAAGTTCAAACTTGGAGTTTATGGTGAAGGTGAGGCACTGAGGCTCATTAGTGATTTAATAGGGACGGAGAAGTGAAGTGGCGCGGCTAATTTACATTTGATTAAGGTCGAAGTAATACATATGGTTTGCTGCTAGCTGGGAAGTAAATGGGACGAAGAAAGGAATATGTTCTTTGCTTTTCATTTTGTTCTTCTTTGTTATTTTGTTCCTTTTGAAAAACTTGTCTCACATTCATCTACTTTGGACTGAAAGTTTAAGCAAAACATAACTTTTCTAGTGTGTGTAGTCGTGTGGGATTCTGGTTCATTCTAGCAATATTCGATTGATCACCAAAACAATATAAGCAAGTTAAGGGCTTCTGCTATCGGGACTCTGCTTTGGAGAATTCAAGTTCTACAGTCGCTTATTACTTCCTTGACACGTGTTCCCTAGCTCGAAACTAATTCCACTTCATTTAGGTTTAGGATAACTAACTTGCAAATTCCTACAATTTTATCTAATATTTAATTAGGTCACTGTAGGTTTTTTTTTCTTTTATCATATTTCTATAGTTTCATATATTAATTTTCAATGAAGTCCCTATATTTTTTTGGGTAGGTTATCTGATGTGCCTAATGTTGCATCCCCTGTTGCCCCTTAATTTTAAGACCTGCCGCAAATACTTTTTTTTAATGATTTTTTTATCATTAGATTCTATATGAAGTAAGTGAGATAATCACATCTTATGGACCAAAAAAAAAAAAAAAATAGAGAGTTTTTAATTTTTTAGGATTTTTTTTTTAATTTATGACTTTTAATGAAAAATAAACTATATAATTTTTTAATCTTAAATCTTTGAAAAATAAAATAAAAATGAAAATAGCTCCATTTTTTACTTATAAGATATCAAAATGTCACTTATTTTATGTAGAATCTAAATATCAAACGAATAATGGAAAAAATATTTGAGAATGACCCCAAAATTGAGGGGCAACAATGGAGCAACACTAAAGGCTAGGGTTTAGGAACTTGGATTGAACCATTTGGTTCGGATCGAAAACCGATAAATCGAATAGAAAACCAGTCGAGTTAGGGGAAACACGAGTTGACTCTGTGACTCCAGTCAACCCGTCCAACTCCGTTGGTTGAACAAGGCATCGAGTCAACACAATATTTTTAAAATAAAAATTAAGAGGGGAAGATGAAGATCGCGATATGGGTTCTATGTAAGGATTCTGGCTGATGTCTTCATGTACTGTGTCTCTGTCAACGACGAGAGGGAATCGAGGTCAAGGGTTAAGTCGTAACCCTAAGCGGATATTTAAAAACCGGATAGGCTAAACACAAGATCAGCAGAAGAGAAAAAAAAAAAAAAAAAGAAAGAAGAGGAAAAAGAAAGTAGAAGATGATATAATAGAGTTGTTATATCATCCGTCTTCTAACTATACACTGCCATGAAAACAATTTCTAGCATGAGTGTCATCATAAAATATGGTTTTTATGAGAGAAGAAGTGAAGGAGCCCATCTAATATCATCTCCGGTGACTCGCGAACCTAGGAGCATGACTGAATCTAAAACAAAGAAGAAAAACAAGGGAGGAAATAGAGAGAAGAAAATGAGACCTCAGAAGTTGAGAAGCGTGTTTGATACGCTAAGAGATTTTTGAGGGATGTGATAATTGGTAAGTAATAAAATGAATAATAATTTAATAAATAATTATTAATATCTTTTGTTTTTTTTTTAAACCACAGTGTATTTATAATTGAAGATGAAGAACTAGTTGGTTTAAGTTGAGTGGGTTGGAAATTTAGTTATCCTGGTCTAACCCAATGACCCTTAACTCAGTACCTTAACCGTTTAGTGCACGGTTTGTGTTTTAGAACCTTACTAAAGGCACAACAGACACCCCTAGTCTTTTTTTTTTTTTTTTTTTTTTTGTTCTTTTTTGTCAATAACATGAAACTACAAAAACTTGATTACATATTAAGTTATTAACTAAAACTGTAAGAACCTGGTAAAAAAAATATAGAAACTCGATAAAAAGAAGAAAAAATTATAGGAAGGTAATTAAAAACTTAGTTGCAACAATAAAAACTTACATATGGATTACCCTTTAATTAATTTTAGTATACAACAAGAACCTCCCACGATGGACCTCCATTTTGAGCTGTGTGAGCGTGCCTGCATGGGGCAAAGCATAGACAACTAAAAACAGATATCCCCTACCAACCTCTCTACTACCCCTACTTTGCCTTTCTCTGTGTCGGTGACTGAGCTTACATATATGGACATGCTTCTCAACTATATATAATATATATATGTGTGTATCTCTTCCTTCCTCCATTGCCGATCATCGTTCTATACGAGAGCAGGTCTAACACACAAATATTCGTACTGGTTTCAGCCTGATGAGGATCTCCATGGAAGGCCACGCTTCATATTTTGTGAACACTTGTCTCTTTCTCTTGCTTCTCTCCCTCACTTATATCACTCGTTATAATCTCTTCTTGTGTTCCTCCTCACTTGGTCAAGATCCATCTTCCTGTTTGCATTCTTCCAAGGATTTCCCCATTCCAAATAATACAACCATTGTTAACAGCACTGTAAGCTAGCAAAGTCATCAAATTAAAACCTCCTTTTATATATGTTTGTCTGTTTTTCTTTTTAATTATTTGTACTGGCGGTGGCAGCGAAGAGTGAGTCATTTGGAGAGGGTAGAATATGGATTGGCAAGGGCTCGACTGGCAATAAGGGAAGCAGCTCGAACACGAATGTATGGATCTTTCAAAGATGGCGACTTTCTTCCCTCTGGTTCCATCTACCTCAACCCTTATGCCTTTCACCAGTACGTTAAGATACATCTATCTTCCAACTTTTTTCAGTTTTGAATAGTTTAAGTTTCAGCTATTATTATACTCATCCGGTCCTAAACATACAACATAATTTGTAATGCAAATTACATTATCACATTAAAACACATAAAAAAAAGTTGACGCTGAGTATGTATATAATGGAGACGGAACGAACTATATGGTGTAATGTTTCGAAGTATGTGCAGTTTTTGACGTGTTTGTAATGAGATAATTGGATAAAAAAATAGCTCCTTTTGGGTGCTTGGTATTAGAGGTTTTTGGAGGTTAATTGGTTTGGAAATAACTAATTAGGAACTTCGTATTATCCCCCCTTAAAATATGTGAAATAAAATGTCACCACATACTCAACAATTGACTTTTGCATAAGAATTATAACAACAGAACATAATGGGAGTCTTTAAAGTTATAGTCAAGACACAAGGTAAGAAAATCGGAACCTAGTTAAAATCACACAGTTGGTTTGCAAGTTGAAAGGAAAAGAATGGGCAGCCTCAGATTTTGAACCATTTACTAAGTACGTAGCATCGCCAAACTTAACTCCTGTAGCCTGCAAATTCCTGCATGCTCCATTAATAAAATTTATATATTCACCAAATTAGTAACGCAGCAATACTGAAATTCTTCTCTACGTACAACCCCAATATGTAACTCTATGACTCTAGCCAGCCCAACTTCCACATGGTCCCCTCCCCACATGAAGGCCACAGCCTTACTAGTAATTACATCGTGCATTTTTCTTTCGTTCATTATTAGCAGACCTGTAGATATATCACCAAAATTGATGTCAGCTCCATGCACTGTGCTATAACTGCCACTTAGCTTTCTAATGCAAAGGTAGTGTTTGGCATGTGGATGAAATGAAACAGGAGTCACAGGGAAATGGAGAAGCGTTTCCGAATATGGGTGTACAAGGAAGGAGAGGCACCCATATTTCACAAGGGACCATTGAATGATATATACGCAATTGAAGGGCAATGGATGGAGGAATTTGAAAGTGGAATGAGTCCTTTTCTGGCCAAACACCCTATGGAAGCCATCTCTTTCTTCCTCCCAATTAGCGTCGTCAATATCGTACTCTACGTTTATAGACCTTACACTGATTACTCTCGCCTCCGTCTTCAAAATATCTTCCAAGATTACATCCGTTTAATTTCCCTCAGACACCCTTTTTGGAATCAAACTGGAGGCGCCGATCATTTCATGCTTTCTTGCCACGACTGGGTACGTACAACCTACAAAACTACTACACTTGCTACTTTTGCCTAAATAAACTTCAGACTCAGTTCTTTTTTTTTTTTTTTTTTTTTTTTTTTTTAAGGAAGTTAAGTAAATACTGTGTATTATTTTTCTTTAAATGAAGTAAGTAAGTGAAATAAATTACTTCGAGGACCAAAAGTTCACCAATCAACCTTATTCGTAGTATATATAATATGTTATGTATTGTATAATTATATATCGGTTTATAAGTCAAACAAATTAATTTAGGGAGAAACAATAAATTAAAATATTTATATTAACATCTCCAATAAAATTCAATTGTTAATTACTATTTTCAATCCTTAATGTTGACTTTTTTAGAGAAGTTAAATAAATTACTTTAAATATTTATATTTATCTTTTCTATATCAAACTAATTCTCTTATAAATGATATATAAACAAATGATAAATATGTTATGATAACTAACTTATTTTATTTCCTTCGTCTCTCTTTAAAAAAGATCAATTGGGTCTTATATTAATTAAAGGTTAGAGAGAGTAATGCTCTTATATATATGTAGATATAATGTGTTTGTTAATTTGATTTTAAACAGGCACCAGATGTTTCAGCAGCGAATCCACAGCTTTTCAAGCATTTCATTAGGGTTCTGTGCAATGCAAACACTTCAGAAGGGTTTCAACTGACGAGAGATGTGTCGTTGCCTGAAATAAAGATCCCGTATGGAGGACTGGGTCCACCTTTCATGAACAAACCTACAAGCAACCGGACCATTTTGGCCTTCTTCGCTGGCGGAGCTCACGGCGCCGTAAGAGAAACACTCTTCAGGCACTGGAAAAACAAAGACAAGGATGTTCAAGTTCATGAGTATCTTCCTAAAACAGCGAACTACAGTGAATTGATGGGAGAGACTAGATACTGCTTGTGCCCTAGTGGATATGAAGTGGCAAGCCCTAGAGTTGTTGAGGCTATATACGCAGCTTGTGTGCCGGTGATCATATCTGATCATTATGTGTTGCCATTTAGCGATGTTCTGAACTGGACTCAGTTTTCCATTCACATTCCGATTTCGGAGATTCCGAAGATGAAAGAGATATTGGAAGGGATTTCAATAGAGGAGTATTTACAGAAGCAAAAGAAGGTGATACAAGTACGGCGACATTTTGTGGTTCATCGGCCGGCCAAGTCCTATGATCTTATGCACATGGTCATGCACTCGGTTTGGCTTAGGAGACTCAATATAAGATTCCCACCATCATAGCTACATCTCAATTAAACTGGGTTCAAATAATGTATTAGGCTAATTATATTCTCAGATTGGCATGCATGCAATGCAACTTATTTTATTTATTCTCCGTAACATTCACATAGACTGCAAGTAATTTTTTATATTTTCAATTATTGACTATATTTGACCAAGCGAGATCAATATATATATATATATACACGTTGCATGTTGCCATGTTAATTGGGACAAATCAATATTTAAATTAACAATTGTCGCTAATCTTTCCTTCCTGCTTAATTAGCGAGAAATGCATGAAATCCAATATTCCATACTTTATCAAATCAATTTCCCTACCTATCCAAAGTCATCATCTAGACTATCTAGATGAGATATGGATGGTCCAATTTTTTTTTTTAACTTGCGATTTTTAAATCAAAAAATCATTTTTAAAAAAATGTTAGTTAAGAAATTATCTTTCTTTTATATTCTCTATCTATTAAAATAATTTTTTAAAAAATAAAAGTAAAAAAATTATATCTCGAACATCTGAGATAAGATATACTTTCCCTTTAATTTCTATCCAAAAGATAAATAGGAAAACTGGTTCCGTTCATCAACTAACGCCATAGAATCTTAATTATTTTGGCTGTAAGTATAATTTTCACCCTTTTTTTCTAAAATGGTAATAAAACAATACTCTAGTTGGAAATCACAATTTTACCATTCTAATATAATATCCGTATCAAAATCCATATAAATACAATAAATTCACCCCCATCTCATAACTCATACAATCATGCACATTGTACTAAATAAAATTTAATAAACGTACACTTGGAACACAAGAGGTGTGTTAGTAGTATTATTGAAAATGAAAAAGTCTGAAACTTCCTTCTCCATGAAATGTTATGTGATAAATAAAAGTGTCGTTGGCTAACATATTGGTGTACTACTGATCATATGTCGATGTGAATATATAACTAGCTAGCTCAAGAGGCTCGATGAACTTCAGTATTGACTATTGAATATTGCTACGTACTATGATTCGACAGTACTTCTTAACCAAAGAAATGGAAAATCTCATTAAAGATTAGATTAGCATTCAAAGAAATTAATTACTCCACCTGAGAAAGCTATGAAATTAAATAAGAATCTAGCAATTCTTTTCCTCAAAAGGGAATAAAAGGGAAGAAGCAATTAAATGAGAATGATATTTGCAACCTCCAGTTAAGTTATTGGACTCACACGCTGCAAAAGATTTCACCAAACCACTTCCTCTATTCACCATGCTTAATATTACTGCTCTAACTTTTCAACCAGCTTTATATAAAACCCTAAGCAATAATATAATCAATTGTGCTGTGTTTAAACCAGGGTTTCAGCCAACAAGAGATGTGTTGTTGCCTGAGATAAAGATCCCACAGGGAGGATTGAGGATCCTCCTTACGTACATGAACAAATTGATCTCCAATAGAACAACCGGGCTTTTTTTGCCGGCGGTGAGTGAATTGAAGGGAGAGAGCAGGCATTGCTTTTGCCCGAGCGGATATGCCAAGTGGCGACATTTTGTGGTTCATTGGCCAGCCAAGTCCTATGATCGATCTTATATATTTATGTACATGCATGCACGGTCATACATGAATTGCTTTAATTTGGTTCAGGAGGCTTAATTAATATTAGACGCCCACTCTCATAGCTCTCCTTCTCAATGAAACTTGGTTCCTATTGCACGTACTAGATTACTTATTCTCAGATCAGCAGATGTAAATGTGCAGATTAATTAAAACTGCAAACACACACACACACAAGCAACGCGAAATTAATTTTAAAAAATGAAGTATGTGCATTAGACAGTGTCAAACCTTGCACGATGTGCGCGTGGAAATTCGTATTTTATGAACCTCTCCGAGTCCTTCCTTAACGTAAGAATAAGTTTTAATTTCTAAGAAGTTAATTAATAAATGTATTTAAAGATGGCAAAAAATGTTGGCAGATACCTTTCTTATGAGCAAAAATCAAGAAGGAAGATGGTGAAGATATGGTCTCTTTTGAGGGAGATGTGACTGATGATGAACGCCAACACCACAATGAGGGAGAAAAACCCTAAACCCTACGATAGTAAGTCCTGCTAATATTTTTCTTTAAATTAAAGATTCTTTCCTTAATTATTTTCTTCTTCTTACTAATTTAGAGCGGGTACTAGTCTTAGCCAAATGTACCAAAGAGAGGAGAAAAATAGCTTTAGGTCAGTGAATTTAATTTAATGCACGCGGGGCTGACAAATGAATTGTAATCAATACATTAATATATGACTGAAGATAAACTTCACCTGTTTGCAATTGGTCGGGGAAAAAAGAAGATTAAACTTCATCAATATTACGTTTTTCATTTTTGTGTAATGCTCCAAGAAGTAGAGCAAAAGTGTAGTGCCTACAGACTTTAACTTGGGGCGGCAAAAGCATATATGAGAATCACGAGGAGCTATATTTAATTAATTTTCCCTGATTCAGTTTCAAAATTCAAAAGTACATATGAGAACTTTGAGGATCATGAGGAGCCAGTGTATGTGTGTGTGCATAGGCCAACAAGTATGTGAACCTTGAAGGGGGCGCACAGAATGGTGGCATTGTGGACGGACGGGTAAATTAAAGATTAATCATTAAAAGACGAAAATAAAAGGGTGATGAATTTTTAGAGTTAAATTAAACATTAATGTGATGCCCTTTCAGTTAAGAAAGGGTGGAGAGTTTTGCATAATCCAGAAGAGTTATGGGTAAGGGTGCTTAGAGGAGTATATTATCCGAATGACTCGTTTTTGGATGCAAAAAAAGAAGGGAAGGCATCATGGATTTGGTACAGTATATTGGAAGGGCATAATATGTTGGTGAATGATTTATATTGGAGAATTGGAAATGGGATAGATGTCAGATTATGGAGAGATAAGTGGAATAATGGGATGGATGGAGAGTTGGCGCAATATGTGAATGTTCCAGAGGAAAATTAAAGAAGGATTGAAGAGTTTCTGAATTAACTAAGAATGGCAAAAGGGCAGTAGAGAAACTCAATGAGAAAAAATGCCATTGAATTTTGTGTAGGAAAGGGACGATGGAGGCTCTGTGGTTGGGAGCAAAAGATGGAAAATACACAGTGAAGAAATGATATCATTGTGCTAAAGCCAAGGCAAAGAAGGTGTACAAGAGGGCTGGAACTTCAAATATATTGATGAGGGAGACATGGAATCAGGTATGGAAAATCAAGCTCATAACATAGTAGTCAAAATCACGCTTAAAGCGCAAAAAACACCGCTTTTACGCTTTTTTTCGGGTAAAACGTGTTACGTGGTAGAAAAAACGCACCAGAGGTAAAAGCGTAAAAAGCGCCGCTTTAAAGCGTAAAAACGCAACGTTTTTGCAAAAAGCGCCGAGTTTACTAAAGGACTTAAGTGAAAGTTTTAAAAGTTCTGGAGAGGGACTAAAGTGAGAATTTTCAAACTATTTTGAGGTAGAACTGAAATTTCAAAAACATCTGGGTCCTTTTCTGTAATTAATAAATAAAGATCATTTTACCCCTAATTACACTTAATTCAATACAAATGTTCCTAACTCAACTTAGTACTTAATCATACAATAATGTCCCAGAAAATACATTAAAAATCCTAAATCATGTAAGATTATATAAAAAATATGGTTTGATACATTTTGATTGATATTGCATTTATGTGTGTATGAAGGCAGATACCTTATATACATATGCAGGTAAAAACTCCGTTTTATTTTACGATTTTACGATTTTTCATTCTCCTTCCGTTTTTATGTAAAAACTACGCTTTCACTACCATGACTCATATCTAAAACAAATCAAACAAATCATTTTATTTTAAGGAGACATCGGCCAATGAGGGATGTTAAAAACCTGGGATTGGCCGGTGAGATTAAAATAAACTGTGATGGATCATTTGTACCTGATTCTGCTGCTATTAGATTGATTTGTAGGGATGAGAGGGGGGAGTTTCTGTGGGGGTTCTGTGAGAAAGTGAAAGTTGATTCTGCAGTTGTGACAGAAATTTCTGGCATTTAAGAAGGCGTTGGGTTTGTTGAAGGAAATAGGAGGGGATAAAGTGATAGTGGAGACAGATTCTTGAGAGGTTTATTGGTGCTGCAAGAAGGGCAAGGCCGACGGTGTAGATTGGCGAGCAAGTTAGGAATTGCAGGAGACTATTTCAGCCTTAGCTGAGTTCAAAAATGTGGAATGACTCTGGTACCACGAAGGAGTAATATGGCAGCTGATTCAATATATAGCTGTGAATTGCAATAAGGAAAGGGGGTGAACCGATAAAATAGGTTATAGAGCCAGGAAAAACAGGCTGAATTTATTCGGACGGTTTAAGATTTTTGTCTCAAAAGTGAAAGCGGACCTAAAAGACGGACGTTTGCATAGTGTTAATGTCATTGTGCAACTTTAACCAATTCAAGAGTTTATTTGTATTTTTGATCTATATGATAGTTTATTGTGTTAGGTTGCGCGACCTGAACCAATAGTTCATTGGTAAAATTACACCTTAACCCATATACCTATAAAGAGATATGTTGAGGAATAAACAATATTTGCGAGAAAGAATTTGGCTGAAGGCTAAAAGAAAGTGGATTACAAAAAAGGTGATGAGGGAAGGTTTTAATATGTTAAGCAAACTCGGAGAGTTGTTGACTTAATTTAATGACCATTGTTTTATACATAAAATGTCTGATACAATCTCACGTGATATAAAAAAAAGCGGCTAGCCAGCTAACATGGTGACTTACTAACATATGATAACATGAACCAAGCGCGCGGGGGGTCAAAATTGACCAGTCAATTCGTTTCAGTAACACCATCACTATGATTCTACTGAACTTTTCTTGATAAAAAAATTGAAATTCCCATCAAAGTATAACATCGAAATTAATTACTTCACCTGAAAACTATGAAATAACAATCTCGCAAGGGATCACTTTGGGAAAACTGGGGGTCGAAACTATAAATTAAAAAATTAAAAAAGGAAGAAAAAAACCTGTAATTATTTTCCTCAAGAAGAAACAAAAAAGGGAAGAAGCAAATGAGAATGGTATTTGCAACCTCCTGTTCACCTTTATGGGCAAAATTTCACCAAACCACTTGCTTTATCTTCCTCTATCCCACCATACCCAACCAAACATCCCGCCCTAACATTTCAACCTAAAAGGATCAATTTTCTGCACTAGAGCCCTAAGCAACAATCAAGTGTGTTTAAACCAGGGCCCCACAGCTCCATTGACCTGGCCATTGCAGTGGACCCCATTTGGAATGAGTGATGGAGTGAGTCCCAGAGGCAATGGAGGGGAGGCAGAGGGATATAATCCATGAATGTGGGGAGGAAGGGCATGTGGACTCACAAGAGGACTGCCAGCTGGACTGCCCTTACGCTGTTGAAGACCATGGATCTGCCTTAGCCCTTCCTCGTGGATGCGTGCCAGTGTTTCCAACTCTTTCATTGAAAGAGCCTCCAGACCAGCACCGTATAGAGGAGCATGCCGTGACATTTCCTCCTGAAGTGAAGCTTCCAGTGTGTGAATATATTGCTGCAAAAGGCAAAAATTAACAATCAGGAGTTTATGGGATATCAAATAAATACTACTCGTACTTCAAGGTTGATTCTAAAATTTGCAGAAAAAAATAAAATTGGTTCTAAACTTTGATATATTTTTTAACCAAAAGAATTTGGGCCCTAAAAAATGAAGTATACATGAATATTGGTTGGTACAAGTACAAAGTTGGACAAACCTGGCAGGCTTGCAATTTTGATTCCATGCCATCAATATATGCTTCACACCTAGCAACCTGCTCTTCCTTCTCTCTCTTTTCTTCCTCAGTTTGCCCAACTGTTTGCGTCAATCTACGAACTTCGTCCTCAAGCGATTTCCGTACTTCTTCCCGAGTGACATTTTCTGTTGCATATCTTTTCAGTTCTTCATCAAATCTCTTCCGTGCAGCTTCAGTGCTCTTCAATCTTTCGGCAAGAGCATTTTTTTCCTTGACTACTTTCTGTATATAATAAAATTAACATCAATCCAAGACATTAACACGCTAACACCCAGTTATCAATGGAGAACCACAAGCCACACTCCCTATCCCAAGGCCGAAATGACTAAAGCCAACAAATGAAGAAAAAAGTATATTATATTTTCTGAACTAGTATTTCAACTTTCAAGCAATTATAGTCTATTGATTCTCCAGATCCTCCAAGGTTATTGATCATTACCATCAAAATAAGATTTCAGTAAGCCAATTCTGCTTGTATCGGAAATCAAAAGAATGCCATACAACTTGATGACAAACTCATGCAAATAAAGCATATGATGAGTGAAATAGATGGCTTTATAAGCTTAAAATAAGATTACCATAACAAGAAACTTTAGAACGAAATATACCAAAACTCGCCACATTTTTAAAGTTGAAAATCTATAATCTCCCCTTATAGCCTTTAGGCTGTCCAATCAATGAAAGCTTGAATTTAAGAATCAATCCTGAGGCCACTGAAACACAACTCAAAGAAGGAAAAAGAATCGACTCATCACTACTGCAAAGGTAGTAACTCGATCACAAACACTAGTCCAAATGCTCTTGCCCCATGCTTAAAGCATCAAGAGTTTTGGAAACCTTAACCGTAGATACATATATATAACTATATATCAATCATAGCTTACATTTTCCAGGGCATCACTCAATATAACACAATTTCTTACAAAAGGTGCAGGTTCATGAAAGATGCAAGCATGACCAGTCTTCAATAGTAAAGTATACTAAGCAGCATTTAACATTTCAGTGTCCTTGGTTTCTCTAGCACATTCAATGATTCAGAAATAGAGATATTTCTTGCAATACCTTCAATTCGTCGCGTTTCCGGGACTTCAATAGTGAGAGTTGTGCCTCTGCATCATGCACACGGTCCTGAAGAGCTTTCTTCTCTACGGAGAGCTTTGCTATTTCATCATCCCGCTCTGAACGAAGCCACTCAAGCTGACTTTCAACTTCTTGTACTCGTTCAGCAAGCTCCTTCTTCTCCCGAGCCAACCGATCCATCTCAGCCCTCATCTCAGACTGTCAAACCATGAAACTTGTCAGATCCAAAATTTCTAACTAGAGTTAACTACAAGAGATAACCCAGTGTATTATCAAATAAGACTTATAACCTTGAGACGAATACTTGTGGCCTCGGATTCACTCAGTTTTTGTGTAAAAATAGCTTTTTCCTTGGCCATAATGGAAATTTCAGCTTTCTTTTCTTCACGAAGACGAACAATTTCATCTTTGCTAGCACATAACTGGTGCCATAGATCAGACCGATTAACATTTGCAAGTTCAGCAACTTCCCGCATCATACTCAAAACAAGTCTAGCAATTTCCTGCTCCTCACAGGCCAAAGTAACTAAAATATCCAAATCCAAGTCTACTTCATGGCCATTATCGGTAGAACTGGTGGCACGGCCAACAAGCCTCTCGAGCATTGTCCCACGATAAGATTCATCAGCATACCATCTAAACAATATCAAATAGAGTAACTTCACAAATTCTTTCACACATGGGTCTCTGGACAGTGCTAATGTTTCAGCAAGGTCAAGAACTGAAGTAAAATCATCTTTTTGAACTCCAAAGGGTTCATTGGCATTTCCCTCTGCAACAACATCTGAAGATGGAAAACTTTCAGCTGCATTGACGGAATTATTAGTCAATCTTTGCGAGGCACGCTTCTCCAAAACCAAGGCTACAGACTGAGCACCAATTGCACCTCGAGCTATAGCTCTCTCAAAGGTTTGAGAAGCTTCAACAGCAAGACAAGGAATTGATAGCATCTCGATCAGTATGTAAATATCAGAAAAATAACAACTAGCTGGGAAAGCCTGTTCATCAACCACATTCAATCCAGTAGGAGTTGTACCATGTTCACCAAATAGGAAAAGTCCACATGGCAGCGCTGAGCAACTGTCACCCAAGTCATCATCACAATCAATGTCCCTCAGTATAGTTTCAGCAACATCCCCCCAACTATTAATAGTCTTACTCAAAAAGTCAAGGACACAGGGTGAAACCTGAAGACCTAGATTTTTTAGTCTGACACGAACAGATCTAACCTATATAAAGGTGAAAATAAAATCAGAAAAGATTCAAAAGATATTCTAGAAAGATGCCAGAAGCTATTAAAGGAACATGAAGAGATTTCAAACTATTTTTAAGCTTACTGCTTCAGGAAGATGTTGACATTGAGCTGCTGCTTTGAATATAAAATCTATAGTTGCAGAAAGGGGTTCACCGTTTGAGTCGGCCAAAAGCTCAATTGATTGGAATAGAACACGTTCCCACACTTCACTACCACAATCCAGTTGATTAAGAGCCTCAAAAACCTAACAAACAAAAATACCATCAATTGGAAAGAAATATAATGTGACCTTACACAGCATCATTTTAACATTCGAAAAACTGTTTACATCTAGAAAATGTTCTACCAGGACATTAGATGTATGTGATATGATAGAATAGAATCTTAGACAAGGCATTGAGGGAAAAAAAAAAAGGCCTATCTTACAGGCATTCGCAAGGCAGGTTCTGCATCTGGCTTTTGGAGTCGCTCAAGAAGTGCACAGGCGGCTAGTGGATGTTCTGAAGGCTCAACCAATTTGGGAACCAGCACTACAAGGTCAGCTTGCAGATGCTTAGGAGCTTTGTCCAACACAATAGAGATTTTGCGTGCAGACTGAGGACGCCGTCGTGGCTCAGGGTAGCCTTGTGGAACAGCCCCATCAAGGGTTCTTAGTGAGTTTACAATTAAACCTAAGAGCTCCTCCGACTGTTCTGGCCACTTGGTCTAAAATTCCAAGTTCACACAATTAATATCATAGATATATTAAACAAAACCATCTTTTATGAATAAAAATTGTACCTTTGATCGAAAGGATGGATTTTCTGATACAACAGCAGATGTTTCTGGTGGAAAAATAGGTTGTCCAGGAAGAGCTTTCTCCTGAATGATGCTGCCGTTTGAATCAGAGCTTTGTACAGCAGATGTACCACTACTTTCTTCATCAGCAGAATCCAATCTCTCATCAACAGGAAATTGAGCAGATTCTGCTGCCCCATTTTCTCTATCACATTCAACAGGACTAGCAGCTCCACTACGATCAGGAGATGTTTTCGAGCATGTATCAGGAGAATCGGCAGCACAATACCCTTCAGAAGGTTGGCAGCATTCCACCATTATATCCAAAAGTAAATCAATGATTGCCTGCTGTAAGACCTTAACTCCCATCAGCAAATTCATCAAACTGGGGGAAGATTCATCGGCCTTAGCAACCTTCTTTCCTTCACAACTACCGGAGATCTTGGTTGGAAGAAGCAGACGCTTTACTTTCACAGGATCATCAAGATATACCCGCAGTCCAGTCAGAAACCCAGCAATTGCCCCAGCATCCATTAAAAGCTTTTCTCTTAATGTAACTTGAGGCTGTGAAGGATTATCTCCATATGTTAGGTGAAATCCAGCTCGAGAAAGAAGATTTCCAAAAATGTCTTCTTCATCTCCACTTATTCCTTCACTGTCTTCAGAGTCAACAAGTTCATCAGGATCAGTTGTCAAAGCATCCTGATCATCATCTGAAGCTAAAACCTGGTATAGCAAAAACTAGATTAAAATGGGGGGGAAACAGTGGCAACAAAAATTAAAATTCATAGTTGGAAAATAATTCAAATGAAAAATTCTGACTTCATAGCCACTTACAGTCTAAGAGTTAAATTATATAATGACAATCATATAATTAAACTAACTCATATACCATGGCCGAGGGAGTGGATAAAAATGTTCAGTGAGTGCAAGATAACGAACAACAGTGTCAGCCAACTTCTTTCAACAACAGAACAGAGGGAAAGATTTGTTTTTACGAAGAGGAGGGAAACAGGCCCCTATAATTCATTTGAATGATAAGGAAGGAATCACAGTCATAATCGAATCATTTTCAATGAGATTCCTTACAGACAGTCAAATGTCCTCATGGATCATAGTATCAATAAAAGATAGTACGCTCAATTGAGCCAGGCTGTCTGAAGGGCCATTTGAAGCCCTAGAAATATAGGAAAATACAACTTCCCATTAGAGGGAAAGAATAATTTTGTTCCACTAAATAATGAGTGATGAGAAGAAACTCCACCATAGCTTCTGCCGAGAAATGCAAACAAGCATATCAGGGTTAGTAATTTTGACAGGAAAGATAAAGATAGAGAAGAGAGACAGAGAGTGTTATTGTATTTACAGAGAAAGGATAGAGTCCATATCAGAGAGATACAAAGAAAGAGATACGAGAGAGGGATAGGAGAAACAGGAAATCAAATTTCCATTAGCCAAAAGCCTGATCACAATTAATCCCTAAATTATCTATTTAGGGCCATTGGCTACCGACGGTCACCTCTCCTAATTACCCCAACTAACCCTTAACTAACTTGAGCATGGATTTTTTATCATCTTAAGCATTCATCTCCAAAGCTGAGACTCGTTTCATGCAACTTATCACCAAATAACATGCAAAAGTTCAGGAGAACAGAAAGATGGAAAGACAGCAACGAGGAGACAGAGAAACTCAAAGACAATACCAAAAACAGTTACCTCTAAGTCTGAAAAATCAAACCAAGGGCAGCAATCCAATATTTCACAGACAAAAACAACAGTGTCACGGACAAGAAACCCTGCATCTGCTTCCAATATATCAGACACCTTCATGAATTGCAAAACAGAATTATTCCATGTCTTCGTACAAATAGAGGATTCCTTCCACACTGTCTTGGCTGGATTCTTTTGATTCACAACAGCCATCCTGTATTTAACCCAAAAGTTTTTATCCGGATCACTACCAACAGCCTGGTCGCTCTCTAGATAAATGCATATGGTGTCAAAGGACTCGTACACACCTGTGTCACAGAAACATGTTCTCAGAATATAAGAACGAGAATGGAAGAATTGTATTAGCAAAAAAAAAAGTACCACCTACCAATCCGAAGTTCACATCCACCAGCCTGAAAAAATTTACTGAAGATCTTTCGAGTCTCCATTATTTCCTTAAATGATAGGAAATTCTCCACTTTCCATGTAAATGTCCTTCTGTTTACATAACTATCAGTAAAGGAACTACTACTACTCAACTCTGAATTGCAATCAATCAAGTCCTGCATTATAGATGTCTCTTTCAATATAAGAACTTCTGCTGAGAATACAACAGTATCCTGGACAAGAAAACCCGAATCTTGATCAAAGAGGCTAGTGAGGGTCACAAATTCACGCCAGCCCCAATCTTTTGCAGCCTTGGAGTAGCGGTTCTGAGATTCCTTGCTAACAGACTTCTCTTCCATCTTCTGGTTCACAACTGACAACCGATGACTAACAAAGCAACTCCAATCACTGGAAGTATTTCTTGAATCTGTAACTTCAAGAAACACTGAAAGGTGGCAAGGAGGCTGAGACTGCCCTGATAGTATTGAAAAAAAAGGTCAAAAAAATTAGCAGGATCCTTTACTAATGACAACCTCAACATTATTTCAATCTATTAAAAAAATCTGAAATTTTTGAACTATATCCATGCCATTGAAAAAAATCAACGTTATAAGCCATTATTCATAGCGGTTTCAATGAACTTGATTTCATCATAAGCATAATTACATAGTACCAAAACAGCTTTCAAATCAAACAATACAAAAGTTTCTTATTCGAGTTACAAAAACACATCAGC
Source organism: Acacia acuminata (assembly GCA_019022655.1). Classification (NCBI taxonomy): domain Eukaryota; kingdom Viridiplantae; phylum Streptophyta; class Magnoliopsida; order Fabales; family Fabaceae; genus Acacia; species Acacia acuminata. Next base: position 3,124,383 of record JAFJYI010000015.1, read on the forward strand.
TGCTAAATTCACTAGTGTTAATTCAGATAGCTATAAAACTATCACCAGGAAAGTGAAAAGCAAATAAAATATATAGGGAAAAGTAAATGGCAGACCTCGGGGATATACAATGAGACGACAATCCCGGTTACCAATTTGAAACCTCCGGCTCTTGATGCAAAGACCCGTTATTTTTCTCTTCTTCAATAAATCCTTTACCCTTGTGAAGTTTTCAATCCTCCAAGTAAACTTACCCATATGACCATCTGATTTCCTTGCGCCACTCCCAATTCTTCCTGCAATTAAAGCTCCATTCTTAGAGAAGCTACTTAACTCTTTAATCACATGAAATGACGTACTAAAAACTGCAGTGTCATCCACCAGAAACCCTGAATCAGGCCCAATAAAATCTGACATCTTCATATAATCATTCCATCCCAAGCTTGTATTATCACCGCTTTTATTATCAGCTGCAAACCGCCCATACGAATCCCTGTGCATGTGATTCGAACCTGGCCTCTGGTTTAAGACTGACATTCGAAATAAACACCAGCAACTCTTATCGGACAACATGACTGTCTTGTCCGTATCCTTGCTTTCCAAGCACATTGACAGATATTCCACTCCATTAACCGAGCTCTGATAGACACTAATCCTCAAATTACACTCCCCAGCTGGAAAAACGGGGCTCATTATTTTCTGTGTTTTTATCATCTCCTTAAATAAACTGAAATTGTGCACTTTCCAAGTGAATTTTCCACTCAACACGTCGGACACCGGGCCCGCGACAACAGAGGAAGATACCATGGATGAAGAAGAAGATGCCGATGATTGCACCTCATTGTTGTCTCGAGTAAAATTAATGGACTCGTTAAGAATAAGAATATCGGCGGTTATCAATACCGAATCGCCATTAAATAAGTAGCCCAATTTGGGATCCAATACAGTTGTAGAGGGCGTGAAATCACACCATCCGTGTGATTTCTTCTTGCTTGAGAACCGATGCCACGAATCCCGATGAATGGTCTTAGAATCGTCGGCGACATTCACGATTGCCAGACGGTAGCTAGCAAAACAGTCCCATTTGGACGAGGAAGTGGCCCCAGGGTCCATGATTTGGAGGTAGATAGAGATATATCCAGGCAAGGCCTGAGAGTCACCCTTGGGGTATATCAAGAGACGGCAATCATAACCTCCGACCTCAAAGTACTTGCTCCATAGCGCCCTACCTTTTATTCGCGGAAAATTGTAAACTGTCCATCGGCAAACGGCCGAGTAGTCGCCCCGGCGTTCGATGGTCACGGACTGCTGGGCGCCGCCTCCGTCCCTAGACCCTATAGCCAGATCCTCCTGAGCAGCGGCGGACGAACCTAAAACAGGTTTGTCCGGCGAAGCCAACGACGACGACGGAGTGGCAACATGTGACTGGTCCGTTGTTGAAGAGGGTGCAGAAGATAAAGATGGAGCAGCCTCAGGCGAAGTGTGCTTCATTGTTGTTTTGGCGTTGGGTCGCTTGTCCGTTTCTCTATTTACTTATTTAGTGTTCTTAATATCGACCAATACTGAAGCAGGAGAACAGGGAAGAACGGAAGGGAAGGTGGCGTTTAGGGGAGCCAAGATACACGGACGCGGTGAGAGAGGGAGGGAAGAGCAGAGGAATCGGGGGGCGCAGGATAGCAACCAAAGTGGCGCATTTTAGCATCATGGGCCTTTTAAGAGTTATTTCGCCGCAGTAACGTTCTCAGGTTTTGATTCGTAGTGAAATTGGCTGATACGGACAGTGATTAGATGGGGAGATATTCTGGTATGGGATAGCGTGGTGATGTTACTTACGACAGGGAATTTGGCAGCCGTTCATTTTGGGAGATCGATGCAGGGCGTAGAGTAATGGATGGGGGGCTTAGGATCATTGGTTTTGGTAATGGGAGCTCACTATCCAATTCTCCTTCAACAAGTATGTTCCCATGTTTCGATAGGGCCACGTCATCATCTGATGCAAGGTCTTTAGACCTATTTATTTGAGGGGAGGAAATGGGAGAGGAAGAGCCTTTTATTAGAGGGATGAGCCCATTTTTTTAATTTTTTTTTAATTTTTTTATAAATTATATTTATTTAGATTTAAATTATATGATATTTTTTTTTTTTTTTGGACCCAATATCTCAAATTAATTGAATAAATTGAAAATTAATTAATTTGAGAACAAAAAATTTAAAAAATATCATATAATTTAAATCTAAATAAATATAATATATAAAAAATTAAAAAAAATGTGTCATCCCTTTAGAGGGATGAGAAGAAACATAAGGTGAGAAGCACCTTATGTGCTCCCAAATGGGAGAGGAAGAGCCTAGAGGAAATTGAATAAATTGTTATTAATGAGAACAATTTTTTTTTTTTTAAGAGTGTATTTTGAGAATAATGAAAAATTTTCATGGGCTATTTAATAAAAATGAGAGAAAAAATTTATCTCTCCTCCCTTTCTCCTCCTTCCCTCAAACCAAACAGACCCTTAAGATTGATTTTAGGAAAAATGACAACAAGATGCCAATTAAAAAAACAATATCAATAAAATCTCATAATTTGTTAATAATAATTGTTTCATTTATCATATTGTTTCACTCGTCATTGATAGGTTATGAGACTTTATTGATTTATTTTTTTTATTTAGGCCTTTAATGTCATTTTTCCGTACTTACTTTAGCCGGCATGCTTTGATACGCTCGAACGTGGGATTGAATTGATTCTCACAGTATTTTTACCCTGCCGGGCGCTTTCTCCTGTTCCATTATCCTCCCGACTTTTTTATGGACAATTGGGCATATGCCCAATCCCCAAAAACAGTGGCTACGTCTGTTGTTTTATTTTTCCTGAGTTTTCACAAATTTTATAACTCAATATTAGTGGTGTGAAGGACAAACAATCAGGCATGGTCTTTTTTTCTTTCTTTATTGAAAATGAAAATGTCTTGTACCCAAATAGGCAATGAAAATGCCATTCCCCTTGGTGGGTCAATTTGAATGGCGAACCAGAATTATCTCAGAAGGAAAAAAATATTGAATAGTTAACCCTTTTTAACAAAATCATATTTTAAAAAGTTAATTTTATTATGACCTCCACTCCAAACAAAGCGTGATGTTATCTAGATCGTCCCATAGGGCATAAGCATCATCAAAGTAAGCATTATAATCCATGTAATAAATCTTCCATAGCATGATGGCATTTTTTTTTTCGAGTAAAGCATAACATAAGGTCATTACTGAGACCCACCTTACTGGTTTTCTGGTTGATTAACTACTATCTTTTAGGTCAATGCTTGAATGGTTTGCTTTGCGGGGAAAAAAGAAAATAAAAAATGCCAAGAATATTTTAGCAGCTAATGTGGAGAACATAACGCTCTAGATGGATGTAGACATGTAGTTTAAGAGCACTACAACCTAAACCATCCAAAATTAATTTGGATAGTCTCTTTTTAATTTTTTTTTTTCTCTTTATATTTTGTTAAAATTATTTTAATATGTACGGAATCTAAAATAAAAATAATATTTTAACTGTCTTTAAAAATAAAATAAAATAATCAATGAGCACCTGCTGAGCAACTATCACCTCCAGTTTTTTAATATAAGATCCACAGAGACTGAAGAGAATATCATATAGTAACTTCTTATAGAGTTTAAAACTCACAACATAGTTATTTGCAAAAATACCCATGGCCCTCAAAAGAAAAAAAAGGTTGACTGCTCATCATTTATTTAATTATTCATAAGATAAAATAGACAATGTGACTGAAGCCCGCACAAAACACAGGACCGTAAAATTTAATAACATTAGGCAATCACTAAGGTCCCTGAAAAACTCCCCCATCTCTAATACAACCGTATGAATCTCCGCAAACATCCAAAATGCTGAGAAAAAGGCTATGCGAACTTATATTTGTAATTTTGTTTCATATATTGCTGATGCATAAATCAAACATAAAACAAAGTCAAACAGCAAAACCCCCTTCAAAATTTCTATCCTTCCCCCCTTAGTAGAAGGAAAAATACTTGGCACCAACAAGAAGATGCAGTGCCATAACTCAATATATAAAACTTGTGAATCAATGTCCTGCTCAATCCAAATTTTATAAGGATGCAGATACAATATACTATTATCAAGCACGTTTTCTGAAGCTTGCATACTATTTGTAAAAAGCCCAGTCATGCCTCTGCATCAAAACTACAACCCAAAACACTTTGATTCTATGCCAATAAAGACACTAGCATTTCACCCAAAAACAAACATAAAGACGCCAGCAACCAAGCGCAAATGGAGCTGAACCAGTAAAAATTCACAGAACAATGAAGGGAAGGAAGAAACCTCTGCAAGCGGATTTGTGAAGAACAAGAAAGCACACTTTAACTCATTTGACAATGCCTTCACTTCAGGCAAGACGGTAGCGCCAGCCCATGGCAAACAAAAGCCAATACAACATAAACAATCACTAGCAGGAGAATTATAAGTGCAACCCTGCAACATGCCGGTTTATCAGTAGCATGAAATCCAAATATAGAGCCTTCTAACAACAAATTAATCATGTAAGGGAATTGAAATAACAATTATTGTAAACAGAAATGAAAAATCAGTTAGTTGTGCTGAAGGACTGTTAAGGCACCACCAACTTCCCTCGAAACAATTCTACAAGCTAGAGGAGTCAATCACTCTCACTCAGCAGTTCAGTATAAACTAAATGTACTCTCACCAAACACAGGGGAGATGAAGTCACAGTTATTTTAACAGATAAGTGAAAAACTTTATCATTGTGTCAGTGTCATGCATAACTCAAAATTTATGGGGAAAAATATTCTGATTCATTTAACAGATAGAAGCTTTATCATTAAAAATTTAAATCATATTCACTTTTTATGGGGGCCAGACAAAAAAAAATCAACCTTATAGTCCTCTATGTCAGCAGCTTCATTATTAACAATTTGAGTAGAAAAGTCCCTAGACAAAATTTGAGTTTTAGGCAGAAAACATACGTAAGCTTGACATTTCTCCACCACACCGTGCTTCTAAAGCGGCGAGCTTGCTTCCTAAAACGAAAGGTGTTTCCTTGCATATTGGCAGTCTTATCCACCAGCAATTCCAATCGATCACCTCTATCAAGAACTTTGTCAATATTTTCAATCATGACATTTCTCACCTAATAAAGCATTGAACAGAAATATCAGTGACACTGAAAAAGTCGAAGCAACAAGTTCCTGACAACTAACAATGAAGGTGAACCAGTATATCCAACTTAGAGAAATTGAACATCAAAATTCTCACAAAATATCCTTCAGAAAATGTTGTCAAATGTCAACACTTCAAGTTTTACATGGAAAATTCCAAAAATTGTTTGAAAGGCAGAAGCATGAAGTCCATATAAAGGCAATAAGGATCAAGTGACCTACAAATGCAAAGAACATTATCTCCACATTTAGGTTGTGTTGTAAGATTATGTCAGAACTGCCTTTTGGAAAAAGAATTTAGAAACATCACTTTTCAAGAGACATTTAATGACAATTAAACATATAAATGGTCAAAAACTCAAAATATAATCAAGGAAACATGCACAATGTATTACTACGATAGAAATAAATTGTAACCTCTATGTAATAGTCTTGTGAAACTTGATTTTATTGTCATCCTAAACAAAGTAGACAGCATCATAAATTCCAAATTACCATCCGTTTCTGTCGTCATTTTTTCAGTTTGGGCTTTAAATAGAAGATACTAGCAAACACAATTCACACAGATCTAATGAAGAATGATCACTCTCTTGTTCTTCTTGATACATGCAAACTAGCACAATACTAGCCTATACTTGTGTTTTTTTCCTTTTGGGGTCAAAGAGCCTATTGTTAAATTATATCATATGAGCACATCACATCATCTTCCTCCTCATATTCAGCTAAAAGGTGTTCACAGAGAAGCAAATGGCTAACATTAAACTTCTAAATGATGAAAGTAACTACAAAGCAGATAAACCTGTCCAAAGATTAGACGAAAGAAAACTGATAATTTAAACAGAGAAGCATGTGCAGGCCAAAAAACAAAATCAGAGCGGCATGAACCCATACAGTCTCAATCAAATTTAATTTGCTCCTTTCAAAGACTGAATTACTAGATGAGTTCAATGATTACCTGGCTCATTTCACCTTTTAGTCGGTTTATCCTATCAGCATTAGGATCATTAGAGTAATATTCCATTTGCTGGCTTAAAATTCTTGAAAACTCTTCATTCATCCCATAAGCTTGAGCGGAATGAACTGCACGTCCATAAGTCCTCACAAATTTCTGATGAATGTCCTCAAGAAATGCAAAAGGAATTCTCCCTACAAAAGGAAGTAAAGAATGTAACACATTTGCAAGATTAGGTCAGGATATATATGCACAGACATTTGGAGGACAAGGATACCGGGAAAAAAGAGATTCAATACAAAAACAAATTTACAAGGTAATTCTTGTTTCTTCAGGATTCATTTTCCAAGAAACTTAAAAGCAACAGTATCTAACAAGTACGTGTAGGTCTCAAATGATTTCTTGCAGAGACGTAGACTATACAATTTATTACAAGAGGCCAAATCTGTATGGATGGTCAGTCTAAATTATCAGAGACCTCCAAATTTTGACATCCCAAAATTGAACCAAACATGCTAAAGATGATAAATAAGTTCCATTAAGTTTCCATTTACAAATGCACATGACAGATCAGTAGAATTCCACCAGCACAGTACTTGTCAAGACCGATAGCTTCTCAAATTCAAATAGCACAACTCTGAAAACGAAGCAAAACCAAAAGGAAGCCCCAATCAGAGGAAGCAGAAACGCAGGAAAAGTACCAGTGGCGGTTTACATGGAATGATACCAGCAAATAAAAAAAATGTATACAGCTTCATCAGAAGATAACCGTGATTGACCATACTCATCAAAGATACAGGAAGAATGGACAATTATTGGGGTTCCAGCTTTGAATCAGATTTCAACCCGAAATTTCACAGTTAGACCGTAACAAATCCATATTAGGTAGATACGGTTCATAAAGTTAATAAGGAAAAAAAAAAGGCATAATATACACAAAACAAACAAGAACAGAACTCACTGCCAGCGGTTTCGTCGGCCATACAGAGGACAGTGAGACCATCGGTGCGCTTGACATGAAAAACGTAACGATCCTGAGAATAAGACACGTGCGAATCATTGTTGCCCGGTATCTTTTCCAAAATCTGGCGCGCTATGGCGCTGGCGTTTGTCGACGTGGCGCTGTATTCCGCCAGAACCACTGATCCCCTCGCCACCAGCGAGTAGAGTATCGCCATGCCCTCTCCTGACTATGTTCCTCGCAATAACAGATTTGATGATTAGGAGAGAACTCCTCCAGAGAGAATTATCGGGGAAATCAGATATTCATAGAGCTAGATCAACTTCGGTTTCCAGATGAAGAAGGTTCTGCGCCTGGCTGTGTTTCCCTCTTCTGTTACTGGACCTGGTAACTTATCTGTGCTGTACAATTATTTAATTGATGAAATATTATAAGGATTGAGACCCGTTCATGAAGTATACACAGTTAGCCCCTGTTTGTTCTAGGGAAAGAAAGGGAAGTGGCACTGAATGGAAAGAAAAGGAAGATTAGGTGGAAACTTATTTGAGTGTTTTGTTTGATAGATGTGGGAATAGAAATTGAAAATGATAATTTTTAAAAAATACAAATTAAAAGATGAGATATGAAATCTCCAAAATACCCCTATGGGGGGGGAAAAAACTTCCTCCCCAACATCGATCTCTATCTCCGATCGGCATCAACAGTCAACACCATCACAAAGTAAAAAATTGAGACAGGAACATAGACCATCAACACCATCACTCTCCACCCACGTCTCTCTACAACTATTGCCTTTCCCTCTCTTAGCTACAGAACACAGACCACAAGACAGAAACAACAGAGCAGCAGAAAAAGTGGAATAGAGAGGGCAACGGAGTCGGCCGAGGAGGGGGGAGTGCGACGGAGTTGGTGGGGGGAAGAGAGAGTGCGACGGCATCGATGGTGAAGGAAGACGGCATCAGTGGTGAAGGGGCTATTTGGAAATTCCCAACTTGGGAAGATCAAATCTCATCAATTTTTGAAAGAAACCACTCTCCCACGTTTGAAAGAAGATCAGAGGTCGCTGGAAGATGGATTCCTGAAAGGTGGTGCTACCAAACGCGTTTTCTGAAAGAAGATTGTAATCTTCCCTTTCCTTCGGGCGATCTTCAGTGTATCAAACGGGTCCTTAGTGTCACGGCCTTGGATTTAATCTCCCAAATACCGTGTCGGCCTTAGCTTGATCACTCCCTTAATCTTGGCTAAATCAGCCGAATCCCCTCGAGTAGGCAAGGAAAGGCAAAGAACAAGAGAACTCTTAGAGAGAGAAAGAGAACTTAGAGAGAGAAGCTCTGAAATGTAAATGACTTGTATTGCTTGACGACTCTTGGATGGATTACAAATAAAGGAGACATCTCCTATTTATAGCCTACCATCTCCTTAATGAACGGTCGAGATTGAAAAGATCTTATGGTGTACAATGGTTCTCCAGAACCTTCCCTAGAAATATCTAGATATTTACATAATTCCACAAGTCTCTAGAATTCTCTACAAAACTCTACCAATATCTACACATGTCTACCACATTCTAAGAGCTTCTAGACTTGTCCATACTTGAAGTCCAAACCTCCTAGTTAAGTGCAGAGTGCCGTGCACGCGAATTATCCAGCATTCTTTTCCGGGTGTGACACTCTCCCCCACCTAATCCAGTGACATCCTCGTCACTGTGCTGGTCCACGATCACCCTCGTCTTCATGAAATGGCTGGAACATTCACATGAAAGACAGGATGAATCTTCAAGTTTGGGGGAAGGTCCAACTTGGAGGTACTCCATCCTGTCCTTCCCACAATCTTGTACGGGCCTCGGACAAGACCCCGAAATCCCTTGATTTGTTTGGGAGGAAGCTTCATGATCACCTTGTCTCCTACTTGGTATTTAGAGACTTGCTTCTTCCATCCGCAATCTCCTTCCTCCTCTTGGCCACCTTGCCATGGAAGGATCTCGTCTCCTCAGCTTCTCGGCCTAATGTATCACCCATTACATCGGTCGTACCAATTCCCTGCTCCATCCCACGTTCCACCTTTCGTCTAGGCGGCAGCCTTTATTGGAGCTTTGGTGGCATGAGGTCTTCATTCCTCTTCAAGATAGGTGAAAGATTCCCACGATCCTCCACATTAGGATCCACCACCTTTAAAGCCGCAAAGGTAGGTGACTGACAAATGAACATCCCGGTCATCGCTTGTCATGGGCACTGTGCAACCAAGCCCCTTTTCAAGGAAGCACAACGAATCTTCACCCGGCATGAGGACTACCTTTGTCTTGCGCAAAAAGTCTAGACCCAGTACCACTTTGAAGTCATCTATAGGGGCAACCGACATATCCACGGCCCCCTTCCACGTACCAATACATAGCTCTACTCCACGAGCTACGCCTTCAAGGGGTTTGTCCCTAAATTAAAAACAAAAACAAAAAAACTTCTGCATAATTTCATATCAGCCAAAAATAAGACGTTCGAACTTTAGAAATACGTTCGAACGTAAGTAACTAAAAAACGAACGCGATCGAACCAAAATTTTGATAGTGACCAAACTTCTGCATAATTTCATATTAGAACAGCAGAACGAAAGTAAGTCCAAAATTCAATACTTGACAACAATCAAGCTTGTGCTATGTTTGTTTGTTACGAGAAGCAAGTGCAGTAACATAAACCAAATTTTCGAGAATTTGCAAGAAGTAGGTAGAGTGACATAAACCAAATTTTCGAAAATTTTCAAGAAGCAAGTACACTAACATAAACCAAATTTTCAAAAAATTGCAAGGAGCAAGTACAGTAACATAAACCATCGGGCAAAATTTCACACAAAATCATCACCCATTTTGACTTACCTGGATTCGAGAATCGTCTCCCCTTCCTTAAACTTGTCCTTCGACTGTTGTTTAAGCAACCTTCAACTCATCCTTGTCGCAGATCCTCGTTCTCGCATCGTAGGTGTTATAAGCTGGTCTGTTTATAGGGGCTTTTTCGTCCCATTAATTGCCTCTCCCGAGAAGATTTCAACATTCCCGCCTATTTCGGATGGAAAGCACTTTCCAGTGGATAATGGAAGATTCACAGACGTGGGAATGTTAGACGACAGAAGATGGGCCAAGCAAACAGGTTTTTTGCAAGGGGACTCTCTGATCTTCCCTTTCCATCCTGCGCTTTCGCTGTAACAAACGGGTCCTTAGTGTAGTGGGGCCCACAAAGTTTTCCCCTCCATCACATTTTTTCCCTCCCCTTCCCTCAAACCAAACTTACCCCTAAGAACTTAAGAAGTTGTTTTTTAGGTTGAATGTTATTATAAGTTTTAAAATGTTGTCCTTTTTGTTAAAAGATTATCTACTAATGTTAATTTTGTATCATTGAATGTTAGTTTTTTAACAGTTTAAAATGTTTAGGTGATATTAAACTTGAAAAAACTTCTATAACAATATTCCTCATTAAAAATATCGAGGAAATTTACTACTACCTTCAGACTTAATTATAGAAATATTTTTGAAGTGTAGAAAAATACTCTTACAATTAAGATGGTAGGGAGTAGTTATCTCATATTATAATGAAACACCTGATTTTCTGATCTGTGTGGTGTCTGGTGCCTTTTGGCGCAAATCGATGAGGGGGAATTGATTTTTTTTTTTTTTTAGGGTCTGGGCTGTTTGGAACGAAATTATGAATCCACTAGGGCCCCGTTTGGCAGCGCACTCCCCGCCTTCCCTTTGCCGTCCGTTTTTTTATTGAGAAAATCTGCCTTTTAAATCTATATCTCATATATAATATAATGTGATCGTGTCATGGTATAATATTATAATGTAGTAATGTACCAACTCACTTGTTAAATATTGTTCCGTGAGATAGATATACACGCTAACAATAAAACAAAAAACTGAACTAATGCTTTTTTTAATTTACTTTAAGCTAATACCATACAGCTTCAAGTATTTATTTTTCGTCCAGCAATGCATCACTGTGCGTGAATATGGCGTTTAGCCAGAAGGGGGTGGGGTGTGTGTCAGTGAGACTGAATAGTAAATAAGATGAATAGAGAATGTGTATATTTTAGATTAACGTCCTATTTATAAATATTACCTTTAGGGTTTAGACCATGGGTTCTGTACGTCTCTCTGCCCATGTGCAGCCGCCTCACCTGCAATTGGTTAGGGAATTCCTTGATTACAACTTTGATTATAGATCACTTAGGATCTTCCCTGATTATGGAGAAATTCTGGTATAAATTGCCTTTATTGGACTGCACAGCAAATGGGACTTATATCTCATATATAAGTCTATAACACCAATAATTAATAAAAAAATGTTAAGACTTGATATATAATTCATAACTCATTTTACCGAAAATACTTGATTTACAATTTTTCTATTTTAAAGTTATTTTTCTTTTATTCGTCCTTTTAAAAAAGGGTCGTATTGAATAATAAATAATTAAATATCATACGCATCATCCCGCACAAAGATAGAGCCTTTTTTTTTTTTTTTGGTCGAAACACAAAGATAGAGCCTCACGGCACGCTTTTAAAAAATAATAAGTAGTTGCTAGTTGTTTCTAAAAAAAAAAGTAGTTGCTAGTCATCTAGATTATTCGGAAGAGTGGTGTTTCTATTTATCACTTTATTCATTTACTCTCAATTGTATCTATTATTAGATCTAACTTTTAACGGTCGAGATTAATTTATGCTTTAAAATTTGATGTGAATAGTTTATCATAGTAGATTTTATTATAATATTATTATTTACATAGTATTAATTCTCGGTCATTAAAAATTAATCTAATGATAGATACACTCAAGAAAGAGTAAATTGAAGGGGGAATCAATGGAGACACCTCTCTCCTCAGGTTACAGATCCCAAACCTTAGTTTTATTTTCAAGTTGTCTGAATATATAAAAGGAAAAAATGCAATTAAAAATGAGAAAAGATAAATTAGTGTTGTGAATTTATCAAATCTCATATTAAAACTGAAGCAGAAATATATGATTTCCAATTGTAATCGGATGGATAGATTGCCCTGAGTTATGAAACATAAAAGTAAAATTGTTAATGTAAAATCTGATGTTATTAATACATGTGCAGATGTTGTTATTGACCATTGAAACTTGTGTCCTAAAAAATATCCCTGGTTTTTAGGATATGAAGTTGTGAAACATAAAAGTAAAATCATTAATATAAAGTATGATGTTGTTAATATAGATACAGATGTTGTTATCAACCCTTGAAACTTGTGCCCTCAAAACTATCCTTATTTTTTGAGATATGAAGTTATGAAACATAAAATTAAAGTCATTAATTTAAAATATGGTGTGGTTAATATATATGCGGATGTCGTTATTGACCCCTGAAACTTGTGCACTAAAAATAATCTTTGGGTTACAGGATATAAAGTTGTCAAACATTAAAATATAGTCTTTGATAAAATCGACATTGTTAATATAAATATAAATGTTGTTATTAATCCTTGAAACTTGTATTCTTAATTCAGAGCATTTTGGTCATTTGGTCAAAATTAGAAATCACATATTCCTACTTAAGTTCTGACTTAATATTTGATAAATTTACAACACGAATTTATGTTTTCCCATTTTTAATTGTATTTTTTAGAATTTTCCCTATATAAAATCATTTGCTGTATTTGCCACACCCCCCTCATGTCCTTATTGATCCTATCCGTATGGAGCTGTGTGGGCCAAAAAATCATTTGATGGATCACCTTTGCCTTAAATGTTTCAAGCGGCAAGACAAGGAATAAGAAGTGTCCAGAGTTTAAATTAGAAAACATTAAAACTAAGATTAAAAAAAATAATCCTTTAGTCCTAATTACGGAATGATATTTAAAAATTGATTATGATCCTAAATATAAGACGGTTTATATATTTGTCAATATTTTTTTTATTTACCTTTATTAACTCCTCTAACAGTCATAAACGAGGAGAGAGAATAAAAGAATTAAGGAAGATGTTTATAGTGTTTTAAAAAATACAGATTATATTAACTAACTCAACTAACTTCCTTAATCTAATTAGATTAGGTAAATAAATTTTATATTAAGGACATAAGGAGTATTCATCAGCATTTCACATTAAAAAAAAAGGCAGCATTTTACTTTGTTATTAGAATAAATAAAGCTAGCCATGACTTATAAAACACTTATAATTAAATATATGCTGAAGTTAAATTTCAGGGAGAGTACAGGTTGTGACCTATGAGGATGAGTTGGTGGGAAAAGACCATGAAAAGAAGGTTGGGGCATGCATGAGTGGTACTGGATTTTATTGGGCTCGGTGATTGGGACTAACAATGGACCAGTGTTGATCCAACAGATGCCCAGGTCCATGGGCTCCGACCAATTTGAAATTTGTGGTCTCGTCACCATCGCCCCAACCTAGAGTATGGCCTGTGGTATAATAAACTTATAATTAAATATACGCTGAAGTTAAATTTTAGGGAGAGTACAGGTTGTGACCTGTGAGGATGAGTTGGTGGGAAAAGGCCATGAAAAGAAGGTTGGGGCATGACCGCATGAGTGGTCCTGGATTTTATTGGGCTCGGTGATTGGGACAAACAATGGACCAGTGTTGATCCAACAGATGCCCAGGTCCATGGGCTCTGACCAATTTGAAATTTGTGGCCCTAAGCCCCCAACCTAGAGTATGGCCTGTTTGCGGGAGTTCCTGTGACAAACTAAAATTCCATTACTCCATGAGAGACACTTGTATTTAGTGCTCGAAAATACTCCAAACTTTAACGAGGGATTATGTGGTAATTTTATTTTGTAAGTTGTCATTGAGGGATTATTTTGTTGTGGAAGTATTTTTAGCAACAATCTTCCCCAGCCGTAATCCCGTTAATTTTAACGGTTAGTTTACTAAATATGTCAAACTAACAATCCTTATATTATTCACTTTATTTTTATTAAGGTACAAATTTATTTTAGAAGTTTTAAATTTAACATTAGAAAAAATTAAAGTAGATGGTATACGTACTTCTAGGACAAATGTGTATCTTAATAAAAATGATATTGATGACATGTAAACTATTGACTCATCATATTTGATTAGCTAACCATTAACACTTAAACTTTCTTCTCATCACATTACTCAAATGTCGTTTATGCCGTCACCTCCGTGGGCGGAGGAAACTGTTATATAAAAGTAGAACTTCCTCGAGAATAAATCGCAAAACATGTGTGTTAGAAAAAAGGAGGAGGGGGTGTTCAATTAAGTATAGTTGATATATTCTATGGAGTATTGAAACAGGGAGTTAGCTTCACGTTAGGTGGTCGCCATTATCGGGACAACCAGGAATGGGTGGGCCGGGCTTCCCATGAACACGGGGTGGAATAGAGATTATCACGCAGCATGATTGATTAGTTAGGAAAATAAAAGTTAACAAGGAGTTTCACAATTAGTTAAAGAGTTTCACAATTAGTTAAGACGTCAACCTTTACTTTAAAAGGAGGGAGGTTCGATACTTACTAATTGATATGAGAGTCTTGTTGATAAATGATCTGTATTTCTTTGTAAATGTTATTTGAGTCTAGAGGTGTGTCCCAACGATCCGTTTTAGGTTAAGGGTAAGAAAAGTATCTATTATTCTCTCAAGAGTATGTGAGTGAGGGTTGGAAACTATTTTTCTAAATTTTAAACACAGTCACTAATTAGTAATAAAAAATATATCCTTCAGAAGTCATAGTAGTCCAACAATCAGATCTCAAGCATATTCTACCAATATTTGTTCTTCAATTTTTGTTTCAAAACATCCCTTTATTAGTGGAAGAATTCCTGCACGTAACTCATCATTGTTTTTCTAGTCATGAGCCTCACATCAGAATTCAATGTCCTTAGTAGTCTTTTAACCCATTTATATTCAACAAATGAATAATGAAAATCATGTTCAATTATGCATGTGGAAAAAAATTAATAGGTCTAATGGGCCGGTATTTTTAAGCCCTCCACCCTATAGGGTTGACCAGCCTTCATTTTATAGGCATGGCCCGTGAAGGGTCAAGGCTCGACCTGATTTTTCGGCTCCAGTTACTAGTGTTTACCCCATGGGCGGACCCAAGTATGTGATTGGGGGGTAAGTGCCCACTCTTGGGGAATTGGAGTTTTTTTCCCCCCTAAAAATAATAATAATACATGTTTGAATAATTGCCCCCCTTAAATTAAGTGGTCACTCTTATATTAAGTGTTCACCCTTAATACATCAAGACTACACTTCTTAATCGAATAGGGAGTGAATGGTTAAATGATTGTTTAGTGCCTTATATTAAAACAGATGTATTTGATAACATTGATAATAAGACAATTATGATGGAATTCCAAAAAATAAAGCCTAGAAAGATGGCATTGTAATTATTTTTATTGTAATATACTTTTTTTTATTAAAATATATGTACTTGAACTTATTGAGTGCCTACCCTTCATTATAATTTATGTAGCTGTATTTATAATAGCACTTAGCCTTGCTTTTCTAAATGACAGGTTTATAAAATAATTGCCTCTCTTATTACATCATCTGTATTAACTTGATTTCATAAATATTTTTTTGATATTTTTTTTTGCTTATATATATATATATATATTTTTAATGCTTTTAAAACTTTCCTTTAAAAAAAAAATTTGGGGGTGCTACCCCAAACCCCCTCGCTAATGGTGCCCCCTTCAATAATTTTTTCGATCCGCCCTTGATTTACCCCACCTAAATTTATATATATGTGTGTGTTACATACATACAGGGGCGGAGGCACACTAGTGCCTATGGGGCAAGTGAACCCATAAAAAAAATTAAAAAAAAAAAATATTTTGTGAAGGAATTATATTACAATAGATCTGGTTGGATTAATTGGTAAAGGCTTTCGCCATATGTGTTAAAGGTCCCGGGTTCGAACCGTTGCTTGTCCCTTTTTTTTCGTCCATTTCATTTTCTCAACCCTCAACTCTCATGCAGCCTTGTCCATTTCATTTTCTCAACCCTCAACTCTCACGCAGTCTCCGGCTCCAACTCGATTCGCCCTCAACTCTCACGCAGTCTCCGCTCCAACTCGATCCGCCAAATCTTTGTAAAGCCTTCTCCAATTTCATTTTCCCCCAAATTGATCCGCCAATTTCATTTTCTCAACTCTCAACTCTCACGCTCCGCCCCCAATCGATCCGCCCCAAATCGTTCAGCCACGCCGCCGCTCCTCTGTCGTTGCATCGTGATTTTTGATCCGCCCCCATTTCTCGGTAATTTTTGTCTCTTGTCGTGAGGTTGAAGGAAACCAGAACAGCCTAGAGATCGACAATCTTGCCCGCTTCGCCGTCGACGAACACAACAAAAAAGAGGTTTATTATTCTTCTTCTGCTTCCTCTTCCATCTCTCTCACTTTTGAATTGATAATCCTTTATTCCTTTTTCATTTGTTTGTTTCCTGAGAAATCGGAGGGGAAAAGTTAAATTTGAGGTGTAAACTTTTATTTTGTATATTCATTTTGTTTCGGATCGACTACTAACCTGTTTCTGCCTTTTGATTTGCCGATGTTAATGGTTTTTTTGAGCGTTTTTGAACTTGAATCAGGTTTCAATATTAGCTTGCATTTATCGTAATGTATTATTGAATTCTGGATATCTAATATTTGAGACTTTGTAAATTTTTTTTTTGGTTGTCCACCCGGTTCACTGGAGTTTCGCCCCGACTAATCCGGATCCGACCCGGGTCGCGCACCTAGCTATGGTGGGTGAGTCTCCCAGCGGGGTTTTTTTGCATTCACAAGGCTCGAACCCGAGACCTTGCTTAAGCGACACAAGTCGCTTACCACTTGTACCAACCCCCGTTGGTGAGGACCGGGTAATTTCAATTGTAAATTTTCTATCCTTTCCTAATTGATTTTTTTTTTTTCCAATTAAATTTGCCGTGTTTATGTAAACGCTCTTCTGGAGTTTGGGTGGGTGATAAATGCGAAAACTTGACATGTGTTTTTGGTACCTTGTACCACATCACGGAGAGTTGTATCCTCCCTAATTCGAGTTAGTTCACTCATGTGAATTCTAAATTTCAAGCTTCTCTTCTTTGATTTTCTTTCTGTCTATCTATTTTTTTAGTTGGCAATCATTCTGATTTTATTAGTTTATTTTTCAAGTTTAGACTCCAAGTTGAAATTCGGAATAGTTACTGCCTTATGTGGTTTGATTTTTCCATTATACCTACTGCATTTGATTTTTATTAAGTTGCTCTCATTCACTTTAGCATTAGAGAATTGCTAAATTCTGTATGCTAGAACTTTGAAATTCTGTTGAGATTTGTGTGCAAAAGTCATGGCTGCTATATATTTTCCTCCTAACGCATATTGGTGTTATTGGCAATTGAAGGTAATGTTAATGCTATCTGATTGCTGCATTAAATTGTGAAAGCTACTGTGAAATTTTGGAGATTAATTACCTCCAAATGTGAGAAAAAATTTATTGTTATAGTGGTATTTTGTTTACTGTTTTGGGCTAGTTTCAGTAACCTAAATCTAATTCAAACTTGCTGAAATTTTGTTGCTAAAGAATATTTTTCACTTTAGTGATAGCCATCTGATTTGTTAAACTTTCCTTAAAAAAAATTTTCGGGGGTAGAACCCCATCACTAATTGTGCACTTATCTAAAATCCTAGCTCCGCCACTGCATACATACATATATGTATATATATGTATGTATGGATATGTATGCAGAGATAGATATATATATATATAGACACACATATATGTATCTAAGTTGGGAAAATAAACCATAAATAAAATTAATAGATGCATGGCCTTTGTTTGCTTTTCATTTATTCATTTACTTGCCTGTATAGACTTGGCTTCTTCCCTTTTTCTCTTCATATCGTTTTCCTTTATTTATTTTTTAATGGTTGGATTAAGAACCGTTCAAATTTATTATATGATAAAATATTATTATTATTATAAAAAATGATGATAAATTTAGAAAATTAAGATTTTAATCTAATAATACAAAGAAAAAGAATGAAAAGAGGTAGAGGAGAGAAAACAGGTCCCCTATCTATCCCCGTGACCTTGTCCATGAAAT
The DNA here is from genome assembly GCA_019022655.1 of Acacia acuminata. Classification (NCBI taxonomy): domain Eukaryota; kingdom Viridiplantae; phylum Streptophyta; class Magnoliopsida; order Fabales; family Fabaceae; genus Acacia; species Acacia acuminata. The sequence continues at coordinate 3,142,567 of JAFJYI010000015.1, forward strand.
ATGATCGCTGGCGGCTGGCCCGACACGCAACTTCCGTTCACGTGCTTCTCGCTTTATGCTTCTTTCCGGTTTAATTTTATTAGCCTAATTCATCACACCTTCCACGTAAATTAAATAATGCTTCGCATTGCTTTATACTCACATATTGTTCAACCTTGTACGTACACACCATTCTTATATTTCTTATATAAGAATAATTGAATTTGGAATCGATGTCAAAATAAAAAATTATGTCAAGCTTTAAATACTTATGATCGATCAGAAAAACTTGTTATTGTATTATATACAGATAATTATATTGCAATATTTTATTTAAAAAATAATGAAGGGGAGTCTAGTTTATATATATATATATATATATCAGTCTAGTCTTAATAATTGGTGACTGATGAGACCGACAAATCCCTTCGTATATGCAGACAACATATAGGCTGGAATCCACTTTTTAAAAATACGAATCGGCACGACTCACCTTTTTCCTTTCACCTGTTCTTTTCCACTATTGTGTCTTGAAAACAACTATTCCTAAATTAAATCGAGGGTAAAAAAATTCATAAATTAAATTAGAAAAAATGACATAAAATATTATTTAAATTTCAAAATCCTATTCACAGTACCAATTAAGAGATTAACCAGAACAATAAAATAATTAACAACTCATTTTATAAAAAAATCATCTATTTATAATTTTAAAATTCGAGTGGTATATTTTTAGAATTTTCCTATTAAATTATGCGTTGTATTATATTACGTCCCTCCTTATGCCGAACTTTTACTGTATAATTCAGTACTACTTAAGTAGATTTAAATTAATTTTCGGCCCATTTTTTTACCTTTTACCATTATTATTAATTAAGTTATTAACTTCCCCAACCAGTAGCCAAAATTTTGCCTTTTTCAGGTTCTCTCATAATTATCCCCCACCCTAGGCATGTCTATGGACCAGACCAGATTGGGTTGGGGGTTAACCTGAGGCCTGGTCCAAAAGTGACTCGAGGCGAGGACCAGCATCGGTCAGGGGACCTACTGGACCAGTCCAGGACCATTTTATTTTATTTTTTTGATTTTTTTTTGCTACTTCCATAACAATAATTAAATCAATGAACCACCTACGGAACAATAAATAAACATGCAAACATCTTAAATCCAATCTCAAACCCATAATAATCTCCAACAACAACTACAAAAAAAATGACTTTCAGCGACCACTTTCGGTGGCGACTTTGAAAGTCGCCGCCGAAAGTAAGACTTTCAGCGGCGACACTGTGGTCGCCGCTGAAAGTATTGACTTTCGGCGGCGACTTTTCAAGTCGCCACTGAAAGTGTTACTATTAGTGGCGACATTATATTGTCGCCGCTAAAGGCCTAGCTTCAGTGGCGACTTTTAAAGTCGCCACCGAAAGTAATAGGTTTCAGCAGCGACTCTCATTTGTCGCTGCTAAAAGATGTTTCAGTGGCGACATAATGTCGCCGCTGAAGGTACTTTCAGTGGCGACAATTTTTTGTCGCCACCGAAAAAGCGTTTCGATGGCGACTTTTTTGTGTCGCCACCTAAAATCTAAATCCCTAAATCAAGTGCGCGCCCATTTTTTTTTCGTCTCGCGCCCCTGGTGTAGCGCGATTTCTCTTTCCCTCCCATCCCTTGCAAAAAAATTCTCCGTAGCCTTCTCCTCTCGGCTCTCCTCTCAACCTTGCTTTCCTTTCGGCTCATTCAGCTCCTCTCCTCACCGGTGACGTCTCGGTCCGTCGACGGTCACCGCGAGTTTCACCGTTGAGGTAAGTTTTCTTCCTTTTCCTATTAGGTTTTCCACGGCGAGTTCGAATCTCTTGCTTTGCGTATGAATCGTTTTTATTGTCTTTATCTTTTTCGATTCCGCAACAAGGGCTTTCGAAATAAGGGTTTGTCTCTTTGGTAGAAAGGTGCTCGAATCTCTTGCACCAAATTTTTTTATCTAGGAGTTTGAAAGGAATTACAAAGTTTGGTAGACAATCGGGATTTTCGGGAAAAAAAAATGTTACTATCTAAGGTTTGCTTCGCCCGTGCGTATGAATTTTGTTAATGTCTGATCATGTCTGGGAGTTTGCTCTGAGTATGAATTTTGGATTCCTCGATGTGGGTGTTTTGCTTTTCGTCTCTGGCCTTGTCGTTAATCTCATCCAGGTATCAATAATTCACTTCTTCTTTTAAGGTTATCGTAGGTTGATTATTTCATGCCCAACTTCTATTTTCCTCTCGTGGCTTCGTTTTATTTCCAAAGTCTTTGTCGATTTCTTTTTTAATGGATTCTTTCCATTTTCGGATTTGATTTTTGTTATCGGTGCATCGGACTATGTCTTTAGCTTGTGGGGATCGCTACTTACTTGTCAGAACTTACAAAGCAAAGTGCCGAGATATGATCTATCAATGTATTTGGTTTCAGAACGGAAACATGCTTGTGAATCTAAGCTTTTGCTTGTATTATACACCTCTAGGATCTGTTCTCTCTTCTCATCCTCTCGGAGTCTACGGAAAGCAAGTTTTGGGTGCCCCTCTCCCCCAAAATTTAAATTATTCTATTTTCGTCCCAAGACATCTTACTTACTTCCTCCATATTAACTCGTTCATCCGGGAATTTTCGATGAAGTGTTAGATAATTATTTCAGCATTCTCTAAGGAACGCAAACCTAGTGCACGAGATATGAGAGTTCGACAATCTTTTTATTTCAATTGAAACTTGAATATTCGATAACTTAATTAGAAAGGGTTTAAATGCCAAAAACGAAACTAATGTAAAAAGATGTATAATTACCTTTTGATTCCTTTGTTTCGGGCAACATGCTATGTTCTTGTACTAGCGCTATCAAAAAATTTGTACGAGATGAATCAACGGGGTTGTAGCGAGAAATTATGTACATGCCCACCCTAGTAAATGCGACTACAAACCCTTGAGAGTAATATATTCACATATTATATCTTATAGCTAAATTTACAAAAATAATACGAGGATGATCTAGATATTTGTTATATAATTATAAGTTTCTTTGGAGGGAATTAATTATCCAAATTGATGTTTGAGTTGAATAATTTGGACTTCCAATCGAACAAGGTCGCCCATTTGGGCATTTCAATTATTTTATTCTTTTAAGAAATGCAATTGATCAAAGGGAACCTAATTGATTCCTTAATGGTTGATTTCAATGGTTGCATGTCTTATTATCATAAAAATGCGCGTATGTCTCTCATTGTAAAGTGGTCCTTACGCTTTCCAAAATGAAAAAATGGAATGGTTCTTGTTTTGCCGAGGTCATGATCGTTTAATCATTTGATCATGGATGTTCATGCAATTTGAAGTTGGGGTATGAGTGTAGGGATATATAATTGATGTATATGAACTCATTATCGAGCATGACCACTTGGTTAAATTTATCACTTGTTGGCCTACTTTTAAAGTTCTATGAATGCAGGTAATTGGTTGGTCTATGTGGTTTTCTCGAGTATCTTTTTCGGAGAGAAGTTGGGCCAAGGATGAAAGCACATTAAAGGTATGACTTGTTAAAACATACTAAGCATATATTCTGCATGCATGTAAGAGATTCACATCTCGCATGTTATGTAGATAGCTCATATCGTTAACTAAGGTCCAAGATTTAAACTTACCGTAAAATTTCCCCTCTTCCTTTGTGATACCGTATTTGCGTCGATGGCCTCGAAAGACTAAAGGATTATCCTCTTCCGTTTTGATTGGCTCTCTTTGTAGAGGGCAAAACTTTTAGTTGCCAGAATATGCAACCTCAAATGGATTGCATGTTCCTAGAAATGTTTCGATTCCTTGAACTAAAGTGAGTTCTTACCTTTCTTGTTTTTATTTTCACTCGCTTTGTCATTTACATACATTGGAAGGCCTTTTTGCGAATGCGGTCTAGCTAGCAACAACAGGCTCGACACCACCGATAAATAATTTGTTCATCCGTATATTGTAATGTCACGTTCACGTATTGGAATGGTTGTTTATGAAAACATTCTACCATATGATACATTGTAATTGGTGGTGCCACTCTACCCGTGTTTCTACTTATTATAAATTATCAAGAAAGAAATTGAGAGAAATTATAGACATATGACTGAAACCATGAATTTTGTTTTATCTTTATTCTATTTGTTAAATTGAAAGAAATCATGGACATATAATGTGGTTGTGTTTGATGGTCGTTTTAGCCTGGTCGCCTATGCTTTTAACGACTTATATTGACTCTAGGATGTTTCATTTATCGTCGTGTGTTTATGTATCGAGCAGGCTAGTGCTTTTGAAGGAGATGTGTTTACACATTCGATGTCAACCCAGGGATGGTGGTGAAGGCTAAGTTTCTTTTCGTTGATTCCTTTGGTGCCATTGTGCAAATTCCTGGTGGTTTGAAGGCACTATGTCCTCTTTGTCATATGTCGAAATTGAGATTGCTAAGCCTGGAAAAAATTTAAGGTTCTGATCTAGCCAAATATTTTAAAAGTTCTATTATGCTTTGTAGTTCATGCTATATAGTTCATGCAATTTTTTTGGTGTTACTAAAACTTGTCAACTTGAAACATGCAGGTGGCTTAAGGGTCTTATTGACTGATAGGGACAAATTGCTTATGACCATGGGAGGGTTTACAGCATTAGCTGCAAGAGTATATAAAAAAAATAGCCATTTAATTTATTTTTTTAAAAAAATTGACTTTCAGCGGCGACAAAAGTCGCCGCTGAAAGATATGATTTTTTTTTTAATGAGACTTTCAGTGGCGACTTTTGTCGCCGCTGAAAGATTTTTTTAAAAAAATTGAGACTTTCAGTGGCGACTTTTGTCGCCGCTGAAAGATTTTTTCAAAAAAATTGTGACTTTCAGCGGCGACGTTTGTCGCCACTGATTGTCAACTTTCGGTGGCGACATTAAAATGTCGCCGCCAAAAGTATCCGCGACAGTCGTTTCAGCAACGACTTGACGGCGACTTTTTGTCGCCACTGAAACACTTTTGGTGGCGACTTTTGGACTTTCAGCGGCGACTTTTGTCGCCGCCGAAAGTCAATTTTTTTGTAGTGATGTTATTGAACAAGAATACAATATAAAATAGAGGCATGCTTTTATAAAGTCAAGTAAATTTTATAAGCTAAACCATAGATCAATACTCAATACATTTATCAATACTCAATAAACAATAAACAATAAAGCCTAGTGAGAAACTGATGCAGTAAAAAAAAAAATAAAAAAACACTTTCGGGCCAGACCGGACCAGTCCATATGATCTGAACCCCTGGACCGAAGTCCGATTCAGCCCGACTAAACCAATCTGGTCTGGTCTGCGTGAATGGTCTCGGACCAACTTTTTTTTCACCCGGACCATGTCGGGTCAGACCGGACTTGGTCAGGTTATCTGGACTGCCGGGTTTTTTGGACATCCCTACCCACCCTCCCGTGTGCGCTAGAAAGAGAACGACTTCTAGTTTTTCACACTATCATATGATGGGATAGTGTGAAAATTTAAATTAGAGTGGAGAGTTTGTATCTTTTGAAATTTAGATCAGAGAGATATATTTTAATTCATAGTTATACTTTTTTCTATTTTTCAATCATACTATACTTTTATAATACGAAGTACTTTCTCTTGATACATAAACATGATTAATCATAATAACTCGCGTTTTTATTTGAAAGGAAGGTCTATTGACAGTGATCCTTACATCGAGTCAATACTCCGATCCTCAAGTCATATCAAGCAATAGTAATTATTCAATGATTAGGCTAATTAGCTAGTCCCCATGCACGCAGATTAAGCCAAATTATATCAATAAATTGTTGACAAACAGGCCATTTTATTTGAAGTTTATGGTCCTGTACTGTTAAGAACTTTACATGCACATATAGAAATAGGTATTTTTATTATTTTTTTCATTTTACTCTGCTTTATACATTTTTAAATGCTTATTTCATGTATGGCAAGTGACAACCTATATTATATTCTCTCGTTTGAAAAAATAATCACGGGAGTACTATCACAAAGCCTTTTTGTTGTCGGAACAAAGCCTTAAATTATGGAATTATAAGAATTCTGATTTAGGCACCGTATAAGGATTTTTACTTCGAGTGACAATCAAAAAACCTTTTGTTGAAGGAATGAAGGAGAGATTAAAGTTGAAAATGACTGCAAATAATGTCTATCAAAAACCAGAAAAGAAAGAAAATGACAAATAACAAAGCTTTTTCATGAAATGAATCTTCCCATGTCCGAGAGAGAGAGAAGTGAGTGCAACCAAAACCATGACAGTGCAAAAGCCGAGACACTACAAGTAATGATATTCAGAAGCATACAAAAAACACAACTGTATCGTTATCACTCTCTTCCACACAATCAGATTTTCCCTGCAACTTGCATCCTCACTATTCTGCCTTTATAAACCCCTCCATCTTCTTCCCCATTCACTTCACTTCACTTCTCTAAGCCATGACTTCTTCCACCACCAAGGTCTGTGCCACCATTTTGGTGCTTTACCTTCTTGGTTGCTCTTCCTTCACGGAAGCCTGCGGGTCATATGCATGCAACCCCGCCAAGTGTCCTCTGGACACACTGAAGCTAGGAGTATGTGCAGACGTCCTGGGCCTTGTAAACGTCGTCGTTGGGTCTCCTCCGACCAGCCCTTGTTGCCCATTGCTGTCAGGTTTGGCTGATTTAGAGGCAGCTCTCTGCCTCTGCACTGCCATTAAGGCCAACGTTCTTGGTATCAACTTGAACGTACCTCTCAGCCTCAGCTTGATCCTTAGCTCTTGTCAAAAATCCGTTCCTTCTGGTTTTAAATGTCCCTAGAGGCTACAACCACACTCAGATCACATCACATCCATCTTATTCCTCATCATGATGCGTATTTGGCTTCTTCTTTGTGCCTTGTTTGGTTTTCATACTTATTATTATTGCCATCGGTGATTATACGCACTGTGCGATAGTGACGATTAACCAGCAAGTTTGCCTATTTTGAGTCTTTTTCGTTCTTATGATATATCTGCTCTATGTGCTTGGTTAATTAATAAGAAGGCAAGCCCTTTTGCCTTTTTTTTTTTTTTTTTTTTATTGTAAGTTGTATTGTAACCCTTGGGTGCTCATTTTCTAGTGATCACTGTGATACTTTTTGATTTTATTGATTGGTTAGGATTTGTTGTTTTGCTGTGACGTGACTGAGTGACAGCAACAAGATATTGAACCAGCCTTCAATATTTAGAATAATTAAGTTTTCATACTCAAAATTCAAGTGCTAGCTAGCTCTGATTTTGTTTAAAATAGGTAGTTACCTGCTTAAGAAATATTGGAGTTAAGTGAAAAAAAAAATGAGAGGAAAGGAAAATATGTCTCATGCTGATATAATTGTCCATTATTCCTTTGTGTGTCATCCTCTTTTTCTTTTTCTTTTCTTTTTTTAACTGTAAAAACACTGCACTGTTGATCATTATTATTGCATCGTCAGAAATAGAATTGCCTATTATCCTTTCATCATCGAAGCTCTAGTATTGATAGTAGGAGTCAAGGTTACGCCTTTAGATAAAGTATGAGTTGCGTTCTTATCAGCCATATCAATATCATTGGTCAATTTAATTTAATTCTAAAATCGTAAAACATTCAAAAATATTTATTTTAATTAGTCCTGTATGTGGGGAATTTCGCTCCCTGTCTTTGTACATCATATCTTATTTTAATTATTATTACTTAATTATACGCATCTTTTTCATCTTCCCCGTCTCCTGTTTATTACAACAACAAAAAACAGAGACGTACGAATAAGGAAAAACGCCAAAAAGACGTATTTTAATTTTTCTCTTTTTTTTTTCCGATCAACGATTGAGATGGGTTTATGAAAGATAATAAGAAAAATAAACCATGGGATGATCTGCTTCTGGTTTAGCATACAATCAACTAACGTTTATCACGTGAAGCAAACTTTTGAGGGAAAAGTAAGAGTCAATAAAGCTCAACATCCTAAAATGATCCTCATCCGCCTCACGATCATATACTTACATGCACATATATGTTCGAATTAAACCGTCACGTGTAAAAACGGATTTACCGCAAGATAGGATAACTGGCCTCCGCCTACCCATTATCGGAACCATTTTCATTTTTTCATTTAAAAATTGATAGTTAAAAAGAATTAAATCTAGACGATCCAGATTTGGAGGAGTTCTCCCTACCTATCCTAAGATAGGTAGAGAAACTAGTTCCACCCATTATCGTCTTCGTCATGTGAACAAAACCAACTAAAATGCAATTCAATATAATCTCATACAAATACAAAAAATTAGTTCCTCAATCTTAAATCGGATTGACTTTTTTGGAGAAATTAGTGAAGTTAAATAATTTATTTAATTATATCATATATTACCTATAGGAACACTTTTGTTGTTCAATTTGCACTAAAAAAATGTTCCTATAATTAGAACCGGATGAAGTATTGTGTATCTTTAGATTATTAATTAATTTATTAGTCAAACTAATTAGTTTGGAGAAAAATAAAAATAAAAATAATTAATTAGCTTTTTTAATTTTTCCAAAAAAGTTTACTTGGTCTTATAATTAGGACCGGAGGGAGTATTTAACACCACTTGACATTTTTTGAAAATTAAAAAAAGCTAATTAAATTAGCTTAAAGTATTTATATTTATCGTTTTTTTTTTAAAAAAAATATTTTGTTTGATTTATAAACTGATACAATATATGATATAATTAAGCAACTTATTTAGCTTCCTTAATCTCTCCAAAAAAAAGTTGACTAAGTCTTATATTTAGGATTGAAGGTAGTATTTCAGATTTCAGGGAAAAACATCGTTTTTGGTTCTTAGGGTATTTGTAATCAATTTGGAACATAATTTTTCGTTCATATAATATATTGTAGGACTGTGAGTAATCTTGGTCAGAGTTTCTATATGTTATTGATATGATAATATAACACGTATGGCAGGAAATTTTTTGCAACCTTAGGATCTTTAATTTGACTAAGATCGATGAAAACTATATTAACTGGTTTTTTAATGAAAAATCACGAGGACGACTCTGACTCAGATTAACCAAGATTTCTGAATCAAACACTAATTGTTCATTGGTTTTTATCACATACAAGGATGTTGTTTAGGATTTTATTACATACATTGACGATCAATTAATAAAAATACTTGTAAGCTAGACAAAAAATTATGTTAGAAAAAATCATCTCAATTTGAGTCATATGAAGTAGTAAGTCCCTTTTTCAGTAATATGGAATATTAAATAATGATTAATAAAAAGAAGAAAGGGAAAATTCCAAATAAATACCATTTGAATTTGCAAAACCCCCAAAAGTCCGTCGAATTTGTAAAAAGACTGAGAAGTACCAAAGACATATGAGGGATATGTCGGGTGAAATTACTATTTTGCCTTTAATTTTAAATAAATAAAGAAAAAAAACCTCAAACACCCCCACCCCGTTGGCCACACGGGCCCCCCCCCCCCGGGGCCCCCCGGCGGCCGCCATTTTGGTGAGGAGGCGGCGGTGGGGGTGTTTGAGAGTATTTTCTTTATTTTTATTTATTTAAAGCTAAGGGTAAAAGGGTAATTTCACCCGAATTTGCATATCCCTCATGTGTCTTTTTTCGATACTTCTTAGTTTTTTTAAATTCGACAGACTTTCTAAGAGTTTAAATTCCGGTGCAACGCGAAATGTTGGAATTTATTTGGAATTTTCCTAAGAAGAAACTTATTTTGGGGCCATAGAAACAAACAAATTGTCGTAAGATGATAAGTGACTGCCTTCGTCCAAAAAAAGAAAATACAAAGTTTAAATCTTTAGAAGCATATTAAGAGAGACAAAAATTCTTTACATTCTAAACTTTAGAAAGGATACCCATTATCATGAATATTTACAGATTATTTCTGATACCTTTTAAATATATTGATTTTTTTTTTAAAATACAAATCAACAAATGCCTCTCACCACTTTATTTCATACCCAAGAGACAGAGGAAGGGCTCATCTAATTCATGACCATTAATCAATTTTCGGTTTAGGGAAAGAGAAGCTTTAAAACCTAATAGAAAGCATATGACCGCACTTTAAAAATTAAAACCCAGTTTTTCATGATTTATTGCGTAGACGAAGCTCTCGTCATAAAAGGGAGGAGAGAGCATTTAACTCGTCGTCATACTAGAGCTCTTGTCATAAATTCATTGCAAACTTCACAAAGAAAGGGATGTTAATAAATTGGAGAGTGAGCGAAGCTTGCCTCTTCTTTGTGCTTGAACGGCGGCGTCCCACGGCGGAGCTTGGCTTCAACGGCGGGTGGGTGCTCCCGGCGCGTCCGGATGACGCACGTGGGCTCCGGCCGGTGGGGGTCGATTTTTTCTTCTTGTGCGATGGTGGGAAATTTCAGATTTTGCAAAACCTGATCTTCACATATTAAGGCAAGGGCAATGTGGTCTTTTGCCACGAAATTGCAAAACCCTGAAAGGTCCATATCACCCTCGAGTCTTTTTACAAATTCGGAGGTCCTCCGGGGGATTTTTTTAAATATATTTTTGAAAAAATGTTTAATTATTTATTTAGCCCATCGCACATGCCGTTGGCATAAAAGATGAGTTGTTAACGTGGTGAGAGTAGGTGCGGTCTAATTTACTCAAAGTGCCTTTATAATCCAAACTGATCCGACATGCTTTGGCATTTTATGGGTGGGTATACATACGGAGTTGACGTTTTCACCCAAGGCAGCACATTTAACCTCACTTTTTGTTTTTTGGTTCCCATAAAATCTGCAAATCTCAAAATCTTCCTCCGGATCTTTCATGACAATGAATTGTTTGCTTCTAATGTATTAAAAAAAAAAAAAAAGAGCTCTTGGCAAAACTTTTCATCACTATAATAAATGGATTTTACCTTTATAAAAAATGTTTATTTTTTTAAGAGGGAAGTAAAAAATAAATATCGTGACATTTTTGTAATCATGTGGAGGAAGTTTCACATATCGGGCTTCTCTTTTTAGAATTGAAATACCTAAAGTAGGCTTTAAGCGTCCTAAATAAAAAAGAGACGCTAAAAGAAGAGGATTTTGACGTCTCAATTAAAAAAGGAACGCCAATGTTTTTGGAAGTAAAGCTTTTATGCAAAAAAAAAAAAAAACACTACTTTTGGCGTCCCTTTTAGAGTTATGACGTCTATAATGACACTTTAGGCGTCTCAAATTTATATTGGGACACTTATATAGACACTCTAGGTGTCCCAAATTCAAATTGGATGCCTAAAGTGGCCCACCTTTAGTCAAAAACCCTAAATTATTTCCCTCATTTTTTCCCCATCAGCCTCCACCTTCCTTCGTTGTGCCTCAAACCTCCACCACAGTCAAAACCTACCAATCCCCATTGTTACCGCCATCTATTCTCTGACACCACCTATGTAGCACGGACACGACGAATTTTTCAATTTCAACGCATCTGATGCGCGTATGGAACAATACGTTGATGACACAGCAAAAACGTGAATCAGAATGGTCAAATGGCATTTCTGTAAATTTTTCAAAAATTTTGGGCATTTTTTAGCTGAGAATTTTTGCGACAAAAATGCACTATCAACAATTCTTCTCAGTTCTCTCCTGACAATAGTGACCTCCATCTCTCCCAAACGACGACGCCATCTCTCCCAAATCAACTTGACGTCGTCGTTGTTCTTCGGTTCTAATTCTTCCTCCTTGGCTTCGTGCGTCCGTGTTTGCATCCCTACTATGAGTGTGTTCTTCACTCTTCGATTTTTTGCTCTTCAATGCTTCTTGCATCCGTGTCTCTGTGAGGTTGTGCCTTACGATTGTTTTGTTCCAACTGTCAGGAGTGTGTTTTGTTCTTCGATTCTACTTCTTCCTCCTTGTTTTGTTCTTGTCTTTGTGAGATTGTGCCCTACAATTGTTTGCAGCCCTACGATTTTTTACTTAATTGTTTTAATTATATTATTTTGTAGGAAAAGCTGAAGCGATGCTAAGAGTTTACTACTTAATAGCTTATGCTTATCATCTGGATATTTAGTAGAGTAATTCTGACATGGCTTATCATCTATGATTTTAATCCGGTGGAGATGATTAAAGCTAGAAACTGTTTTACCTAATTGTTTTAATATGATTTTATTTTTAATATTATTGATAGAATGGAGTCAAACATAAATCAAACCAATAGTTTAATTATGCTAATGATTTTCCTTTTATTATATTTTGTTAATGTGAAATACATTCTTTATATTAAAAATATTATTTAATACTAAGATGTATCGGAACATATCAAAATATTAGTATTTTTGAAGTAACGCGTCGACGTCCCGTATCGGTAATGTATTAGAAACGTCGTGTCGGTATCGGTGGGCATAGGTCGCCACTGTATCCCATAATCTTTGGCCAACATTTTCATCACGCAGTCACCACCGGTTTTTTATTATCATCTTAAGGCACAGTTCGACTTCTCTGCTCACCATCGAATCCTCACTCCTCCTCCCTCACCAATGTTTCTAGTGTTATCTCCAGCTATCACCTCTTGATATATTCATTGATCCACCACCAATACTTCCATGGTTCCCTTTTCGCTCTTCGACTTCTAGGTTCCTCCCTCGTTGGCAACGGAAGCGACCTCCGTGATCTCGTGGGTGTCGGACTTGGAATTGGATCTCAAATTTGTAGAGTTTGATTTTTAGATCTGGAATTTTGGATATGTTTTTCTTTCCAGTTTTATTTTGATATGGAATTTTTTTTCCTTTTCTTCTGATTGTTAGATCTAGAATTGTAGAGCCCAAGTTCCCTAAATGATATGCTGATTATTTCTTACGATAGATTGTCAAGGTATGCTCTGCTTAATCCTGCACAACAATCTGAGTACTCTGTTTATTCAAATCTCTTTGATCACTTTATATGTTTCTGTTGGCATCTTGAAGGGGTGATCAATGAGATAGATGACATAAGACTCGACTAAGTTGCCTATTGTTCGATCTGATTGAACTTGTCTTCCTAATTGATTCATTCTCCTTTCTATTTGCTTTCTAGATAGTTTGTCTAGAGTTGTCGAGTCTTTTCAAGTAGAGGATGTAGTTAGCTTCGTTATTGCGATACGACCTTCTAGGTTGGTTTTTTTTAAGCCTTATGATGACCTAAAAAAGGGACTCTGTAGGTCTCTTACGGTGTCCCTTTTTTAAGGGACATTATACATAGGTGTCCCTCTAAAAAAAGACATAAAAATGACCTAAAACGGATGGTAAAAGATTTTTTTGTAGTAGTGTTTTTTCCAGCTACATTTTGATCATGTTTTTTTTTTTTAATATTTGTCCGTGGCATAAATAAACTACCACCAAATAATTCAAACTTGAAAGTTGTCATAAAAAATGAATGAGTTTAGGATAATGGTGCAAAAATATACATGTGGTTTTTCCAAAAGTGCGCCCAATGCCAAATGGTTTTTTTAGGATATGACATCATCTATATTTAATGAAACGAGATATGACATCATCTATATTTAATGAAATCTGTATCTTTTGCTCAATTTTTGTAACCATATAGTTATTTTTACACCTAAAAAAAAAATACTTGGTATTAGGTACAATTTAAAAAAACTACATATATATTTTTACACTTTAACTCATGAGTTTAATATACAGTCTTACTTCTTTGTTTACTTGCACGCAGGAAAACTCTTCACATCACTTTATTTGAAACTTAGTATGACGTCAATGAGCCTCCTAGCTAGTTTATTTGAAGGGCACTTTGATGAATTTTGTGTCATACATACAGTGGTCAAACAGACAAATTAGATCAAACTATTTAAAATAAAAAAAAATATAATTTCGAAAAATAATGCCACTGTATATATATATGCAAATTACATCAGTACACTTTATTTTATATTTATTTTCTAGATATACTATAGGTAATTACTCCATTTCTATGAAATAAAAATACCTCACGTTCAATTAACCAGTAGGATATAATTTCTTACCTAATTTTACTCTGGTTTCAATTCTGCCTGAATTTATGTTTATTCATATGTTTTTATTTTTTTATTTTTAACCATGTTATATGAGTTCCAGTATATTATTGAATTATATTTAAATATCGATGAATACAATTAGAATAGCCATCCTAACATGATTCATACAATATATTCCTAAAATATGAATCTTTAACCTTTTAAAAAAGGAATCAAGTCCAATTATTGGCCATTTAAATAATGGGAAAATTAGAATGAAGGACGTAGGAAAAGATATTTATGGAGAAGGACCATAAAAATTGTAATTATTTAGAATGACCAAATATAAAAATGTAAAATTAAAAATACTAAAATGATCCGAATAAAATTATCTGCATTCCTTCCTAAACTTTCTTCCACATTCTATTTTTAAAACTAGTATAGAATTATAAGTTTAACTAAACTAAAAAAGAGTTTTCTCATTTTTTTTTCATTTTTCAAAACTTGGATAGGCATGAGATATCTATGGAAAAAAATTATACATTCTTCAATTTTATAAAATTTATATTTTTTTAAGTCAACAAAATTTTTAAGTAAAGATAGAATTATCTAACTTTAATAAAACTCAAGGTATTTTATAATTTGTCATATATGCCAAACCAAGAAAGTTTATATCATTTATTTTGGTTTTAGAACAAATTTATGAGGGTTGAAAATTCATTCAATGCTAATAAAATTAAAAAATCTAACATCCTGAACAATATGAAATGAGTCTAGTTTTTATTTTGTATAAAATGAGCTTAATTGATTCCAACATTGATAACATACATAAATCGGGCAACTTAATAATTCAAATTGATTAAAAATAAAAATAAAAATAAAAATATGAGTTTAACTATTGTTAATTAAATAATATATTGAATATATATATAAAAAAAAGAATCAATTATATCATGATGTGTGCTTTTTGTTTTAATATTAATTATTTTTTGAATTATAAATACAAGAGATAATATTGGAGTTTGATCAGGGACAATTTAGTGATTTAAAATTTATATTATGATTTTTGGTTCTTCTAAGTAATTATTATTTTTATGATCATTTATAATAAATATTATTTTCTCTAGGTCTTTTATTTTAATTTTCTTTTAAATAATTTATTTGCATATACTTTAAGAGACAGAAACTTATTTAATGAATTTGCAAATAATTTAAATTAGAGCGTACGATGATATGAAATTCAAGTAAAAAAATGGTTTAATATAATATTTGATTCAAAATTTCAAATCAAAATTTAAAGTTTTATTTAGTTTAAAATATTGGTCCCTATGACTCAAAAAAAACTTGGACCATTTCACTGATAGAGGAATTAAAACTAATAGTTTGAAATGGAATTGAAATCAAAATGAAGACAAAATTAAACAACAAAAATATAATATTAGAAAAAAAAAACTAATGGAGAACTTCAATCATCGAATTGAATTATCATGTCATTAAACTGGCCGGATTGATGCGATATTAATTGACGCAATATTTCAGATCACTAATCATTAAATCATTTGATATTTCAAGTCATGCATTAAAAAATAATAATAATACAAAAAAATCATACTGAGTTCTATTTTTGAGCTGCACGGTAAAATTATTTCCCCAAATATTGCTATTTTTCTTTTCCCTGACTTCATATTTATTTAAGAGATTCAGTTCCACAATCTCTACCCACACGCTCTCCATGGTGCTTCACCCACTTCTCTCTCTCCATGAGAGACTGTTCATGAATGGTCTTCTTCGTGATATTCCACAGCTTTCTTGAACTGTGCGTATAAAGGCTTCATGCAAACAGAATTTCCACCCACACAATTCAAGAAAGCTGTGGAAAATCACTGAGATGATCTGCGTCGTCGCCACCTGTACTCTCTCCCAGTACGATCAACCAATATACCAGGTTTCATGAACTTTTTCCCACTCTCTGGTTTAATTCTTTGTCCAGATATGACAATTGATTTGTCTCAATCTCATCTTCTCTTCTCTTCTTATTTTTCTTGCTCTACAATTTCCATTTTCGAGCTCTCATGGCGGCCACAGAGCTAAAGAAGGCACTGCCATTCACTGCACACATGTATTTCATGCAGGTTCCGGTGACAAATTACCAGATCTCTTCCGTTTGCTCCGATCTAGAAACTGAGCTAAACCGACGATCGATTACGGTTGCATTTTGCTGACGTTTCCTGACGCATTATCGAAGAACTTCAACAAATCTGATCTGATGATATATAATCCGATGCGATTTCTTTTTTTCTTTTTTTGCGTTCTCTCTTTTCGCTTGTGGCCCATCAATTCTCAATTTCAATCGTTTCTGCGCTTTTTCACGCATTTGGCGCCTTCGGGCATTCTGAGCAGCATCCTTGAACTGCCCAGATTGGTAAAAGAGACACGCAGGCGTGACGCACAAGAAGGTGAAAAATGTTGAAATTAGTTGAATCCGAGGCTTCGTTTTTCCTCTCAACCAGAAAAGAAATTGTACGTTACCATTGTCATTCATTGTCAATTTGTACAAGCAAGCTTCAATTCCCCCCTCACCCTCTTCTCCCTCTTACTTTAGTTTTTCTTTTAAATTCTTCTGTACATATTTTCTACTTTTCTTCCTATTCAATGTATGTCACAGCTTCTTTTCTTGACCCAAATATGTGGGATTTTGTTATCACAAATGCTGGAATAAAGCAAGTAATTGAGAATCATTTGAACTACTACTGCGCATGAAACATGAATAATTTCTATGCTGTGAGAATTTCTTTCTTTTTTTTTTTTGCAGACAATAATTAGCCCATCCCTTCACGGCAGAAAGGCGCACAACTTGTTTGCTTTTTTTCTTCTCAACGGCGGTTGCTAGTGACAGGCCACCACTGTCCACTGTGGCGTGAGATACTTTGGCTCAAGTGCGCAGGAGACATGTGGTCTTGTCCAGAGACGCTCCTGTTAAATGTTAATTCTCATTTCTATAAAACTTTCTGTGACTTAACCCAAAGTTGTTCCTTTATAAAAAAAAATTGTTATTGTTATATGCTATATTCCTTGCGAAACTTATGTAATTTGATTTGGAATTTTGTGATTCCATTATTCCATAGTTATCTCACAAGTTTCGCTGCTGGGTTCATCTGAAAAGTATTGAACCTGAGATCTCAGTCTCCAATGCTCCATAATCCACAGATAGCAGAAAGCAACAAAATAATAGTAAAGTTTGACAACGATCAAGCGTAGCGCAACAATTAATAACTTGCAGTGGCCATATATAGTCTGGACCCTGGACCATCTCTTCCTTATAGACTTATACGGGATAATGCTCATCATTCCTTTCGAGCTTCGACCCCCACTATTTTTCTCTTTTAGCCTAATAGAAAAGAAAGAAAAGTAAATTTAGTTACTCGTTAATAGTTGAAGTTGAAACAGAATACAGAAAAAGGAACTTTAGGACTGTTAGTGGAAGGTGACTACGCAAGTCGATGGGACTTCATGAATGAGATTCTACCTGTAAAATTCCGATGCCATTGATCCAAAAACAACAACACTTTAACCAATTATTTTTCACATTGTTGGACCACTTGAGCAGTTTGCTGAGTGCCTGTCGGTTTTCTCCACCTTTTCAAAGTGGTTACCCATTGTGTATCCAACAAAACAAAAACAGGTGGGTACCAATTTGGACCCCAAAATTAGGCCCATTAAAGGTGTTAAAGTATTGGGCCCACATCAAGCTTGACGTTGTTTCATGAAGCCCAGGTCTGTCCCCAAACGACACCTAAAATGTCGTCAAACGATACGACAACGAAAAAAGGGAAAAAAAAAAAAAAAAAATTTGCGGGACTGCAGCGTCGAGATGGCTCGTTGTCGTTGATTCTGGGTCGTCCTTGGCAAAAACGTGAAGCTCAATGCGATTGCGGAAGAAGACAAGTAGGTGTGACTGCTTTGTCCTGCAATAGCATCAAAACAGAGCATATAATTTACAGTGCCCCGAAGGTTTTCACGCGCGCTAAGCTCTTGAGACTTCTCTTAGTTAGGCTGTTTGTTTAATTTTCACCGTGCACGGTCCCTTGAGGCTGACGGAGCGGATGCCACCTGGCTCCGCTGGCTCTCCGATCTGATCGCTTAAACCCTAGCTTGTAGTGCTGCTTTCACTCACATCTCAATTCCGCTTGAGGAGCTCTAGTGCGTCTTTGATGTTACGATTATGAAATCATAAAGAGAACGCAAATTCTGGTGTCAGGGGAACAACATGCTGCGACAGAGTCCTCCCAAGCACAGGCACGATGGGACTTCGCCGCTGCCCCTCGGGATGGACTGGAGTCCTCCACCACGAAATTGGGTTAGTTCTATTTTGTTTCACACTCATCTTCATTTCGATGATTACACGAAATCGGATGTCTCAGATGCTCAATCCGGCGATCATCTTTCTGCGCGATGTAATATGATCTCTTTCTTGTCTTTCTAGTCAATCTGCTCTCTTTATTGATGTCAGTCAGGCCTTTTAGAGAATTCTGGTCAATGGTCTCTCTTTATTGAAGCCAACCAGGCCTCTTTCGGAATTAGTGACTTGAGTTACTTAATCGCTTGTCTCTATTGGCATGTTTCAATTGCAACTTCTCAATTCCTTCCACCTGCTTCAGGAATTTTAAATATGCGGGACACGTGTGATCTTTGCTTAATTGTGTCTCTGGAGCATATTTGGTAGGAATATAATTGAATGCGCAGCGTTTGTCGAGAAATGTAATCCGGACCGCGGCATTTCTGTGGCCGTGGTATTAACTGCTTCTTTGTAGTTCGGACTCCCTATTGTTTCTCACAGAAGCTGCCGTGTTAATTTGCTAACTCTTGTTCTTCTTTAATAAGGTGTTTGGACTTGCAATAATGCCATTCCTCATTCACTCGTTAAGGGAGGAGGAATGCAGAAGGCTTCTTGCAGCTATTTCTTTTTACTTCATACTCTTCTCTATTACAAACTCTCCGTGCCATTTAAACACGACGTTTATATTTTATCAAAAGAAGGAAGTTTCAGAAAGCATTGAATTTGGTTGTGCTAGAATGCTTTCAATCAGGAAGGTGTTTTGATGATGCTTGAAATATTCCTTATCTGGAGAGGAGCCGTGTAGAAAAGTCATTTTCATATTTCATTATGAAAAGTTTTATCGACTATATATTTGTAGTTTTCGTCTTTTCTTCAATTCAATTTGAAGGCGGGTACTCTATTTTGGGGGAAATATAAGTATATTTCTATTAGCATGGGTGCCGGCTTTTTATCACATTACATTTTTGGTTTTATTGCATTTTGTAATGTGTCTCTTTTGGTCACTATTGGACTTTGGTATGTTCTGTCTGGGTCAATAAGCTAATCCTAATATCCTATTCTTCCTTTTCCTTTTCCAGTTATTGTCTGATAGCTTATATGTCTGTGACTGTCTTTTGAAATCTATTTACATGTTATTTGATCATTTTTTTCACAAACTTCTTTTCATGCAGAATGGACGGGATACAGTATGGCCACACAGTCATCTTACTGGTTGGAGTTATTGTGTCACAATACCTTCTTGGGTCTTTCTGCCAAAAACAAGAAATTCAGATCCCATTGTGGTACTTAGGCTGATTAATGTCACTTTTTATTTTTTATTCATGACCAAAGTTATGGATTTTTTATATTCTGCCTATTCATGGAATATAATGGGATATTATCATCTCTGTAAGTATGCACTTTTAACACCATTAGGGACAGTTTTACAGGGTTCAAGTTGGTCTACAATCACCAGAAGGTATCTCAACAGTACACGGAGTACTGAGAAGGTTCAATGATTTTTTAAAGTTGTTTGCAGATGTAAGTTTTTGCCTTTTCAACCACATCTTAGTATATTAGTTTTTTTTCCTTGACTGAATAGTTAATACTTAATTTGACCTTGATTATGACAACTTAGTTGTCAAAGAAACATTAGTACATATGAAGACTTTTATATGTATTGGTGTCTGTTTAAATTATTCTGATTTGTTATTATCTATCTTTGTAGCTTAAAAAGGAGTTTCCTAGGAAATCCATTCCTTCAGCTCCACCCAAAGGACTTGTACGACTGAAAAGCCGAGCATTGTTGGAAGAGGTAATATAATAGGAAACAAGAAAAAACGTCATACTTGTAATTAGTCTTACTTTGGTCACTATAATGTTGAAATTTATGCAATAAAGGTGTGAATATGGTGTTTCTGGGGGGTCTGCTCTTTCAAGTTTTAATCGGTCCAGTTCCTTTATTCATGTTTCTTGTTGTGATCATGTAACTGGCCTCGTTTTAGGAGATGAAGCCTGCTGTTCTATGACTATAACTTTTGCAGCCTGTTCAACAAGCATTTGAATTGGATAATGATACTTTTGGAACTTTTGTGACTGACAGTGGATGGAAAAAATCACCTTCCTGTTTGATATTAATGGCAAGGTTCTTTGATTGGATCTTATAAGGCGTTGTTTATACTTTAGAAGGCAATATTTAATCAATTGCACAGGTGGTTCCATCTAATTTCAGTGACCCCATTCATATTTGTATTTTTTCTATTAATCTCATATTGAGCTTGATGGTTGATTGTGGATGCAAAATTTATGTAGGTAGTATTGTGGGAATATTATGCATTTATTATCTTATTATTAAATTTGATATTTTATATATCTTATGATATTATATCTTAATTATTTTGATTTGATTAGATTAAATTAGATTCTCAGGTTAGCTCTAAGTTTGTCTATATAAAGGCCTGTATGTACTCTCTTTATTTAGAGATTAAGAGATTTAGAATAATATTTCTCTTTCAAATTGCCTACATGGTATTAGAGCCTCTAGAAAAATAATCAATGCTGACATAGAGCACAGTTCTACATCAACGACCTATCTCCTCTTCAACGCTGTTATCGTTGTCAAGCTTGTCATCATTGTTGGTGGTAGTTCCTCGCTTCACAAATCGTCGAAGCCTGTCATCGTGCTCCTCAACTCGTCCGACGAATGGTCCCGTTGCCCTCAACTCGACCAACAACTGGTCTCGCTCAACTCAGCACGTCGACCTTGTCTCTGCACTCTGCAACCAGCGTCGACTTCGTCTTTGCATGTCTCGCACAGAGTCGTCTCCTTCAAATGATTGTTAGAGTCTTTGCAGGTCCTTCAACTAGTATCATCTTCTCGACCAAAAGAATCGAGCCTTGTCCTCGTCCAACGGTTCTCTCCGTTACCCAGTCTTATCCAACAATTCATCTAGAGCCCGTCCGACGATTCCTCTAAAGCCTGTCTGATGATGCCGTCCTTCACCAAAATCTAGACCTCTATAAGATATCTCAATTCAGCTGCGTCATCTGCTTCTGATTCAAAACACAAGTTGTGATCTTAGTCCATAAAATCTGTCTGTCATTTGCTTCTGATTCAAAACAATGTAGTTTTGACAAGGACCAAACTGTCATTTTGGTATTGAAAGATCAAACTGTCATTTTGGAAATTCAAGAACCAAACTGTCATTTTTGGAAATTCGAGGACCAAACCGTCATTTTTTGGTAATTCTAAGGCAGATATCTAAAATCTGAGATCACTATGTCTTTATTTGTGCCACGATCTGGTTCTAGTGACATCTCTACTATTTTTATTGTTTTTGAGAAACTTACCAGCGACAATTACCGGAATGGTCTCAATCCATGATTCTTGCTCTTGATGGAAGGGACAAACTTGAATATATTAATGGTGAAGTAGAAAAACCACCACAATCAGAAGGCATTTCGAAAATGGAAGTCAGAAAATGCATTGGTATCCTCTTGGTTGATTAACGTGATGTCCTCCTTACTTAAGAAGAGTTTCATGTAACTTCCATTAGCTCGTGAAATTTGGGAGGCTCTTTGTGAGACATATAGTCCTTTAGGGAATCGCTTTTGCATATTTGATGTTAAGAAAAAATTGTGGCAGCTGATGTCACTTGATGATCATTATCTAGAAAAATCAGCTCTTTGGCAAGAGTTTGATGCCCCAACAAATAAAATCATCATTGCCGGGATGATGCTAAAGAGGATCGCAAAGAGAAAGAAGAGGAGAGAGTGTACGAGTTGTTGGCTGGTGTTAATGTAATTTATGATGATGTTCGGGCTCGAGTTCTCAGTCAAGAGCCCTTGCCTTCAGTGTGTGAAGTCTACACCATTTTGTGCAATGAGGAGGATAGACGCAAATCAATGCTTCAAAATCAGAATAATTCTGTTGCTACTTATGTACCTTCTGAGGCCTCAGCACTTGCGGTTCAATCCAAAGGTTCTAAAGGATGACCATTATGTGATAATTGTAAAAAATTGGGGCACATAAAGGATAACTGCTGGGACCTTCATGGTAAACCTGCAGATTGGAAGCCAAGGAAAGGGAAAGAAAGAGGTGATGTAGTTGAAGCCTCCAAAGAGTCATCCCAAAATGACCAACTAAACAAAATCATGGAAATTCTAGCTACACTTCAGACTACAAAACAACCTATTGCCACTATTTCCACGGTTGTCATAAAAGATTCTGCTGACGGGGTGACGATTGGGGGTTCTAAGGAAGTTGAAAGTTATATAAGCAAGTTGGACATGATTACCATCCATAATCCAACTTGAGGGGGAATGTGGAAATATTATGTATTTATTATCTTATTATTAAATTTGATATTTATTATATCTTAGGATATTATATCTTAATTATTTTGATTTGATTTAATTAAATTAGATTCTAGGGTTAGTTCTAGGTTTGCCTATATAAAAGCCCGTATGTACTCTCTTTTACTTAGAGATTAAGAGATTAATTGTCCACAAGTATAATTATTGTCTATGTTTTACCTTGTCAATGACTAACACATCTTATACCACTCGCTACAGAGAAGGTGCTCTTTGGAGGAGTGGATGACCAAACTTTTGTCAGACATTGATGTATCTAGATGTGCTGCAGTGGCGTCCTTTCTTGAATTAGAGGCTGCAGCTAGAGCTTGTATGCACCTTCCTATTGCATCTTGCATTTATTGTGCCTAAGACATGTAATTTTTGCCTAGTTTGTACCAACTTTAGTGATTGGGCGGTATATTTTAACCTCAAGAATTGTGTATATATGTTTTTTCCTGGTTCATTTCTTCTTAGCTCTGCCAAATTTTTGACATGTTTTACCTTATTAAATTTTTTTCAGCTTTTCGAGATTCAAGTCAGCAGAATTCAGAATCAGATCCTGCTTCCAATAACACAACTTATTCTGTGCAGTCACCTCTCCATTCAAACTTATCATTAGGTGCTGGCAGTTCTTCTATTGCATCAGATTATGGTAGTGATACTGCATATGAGCCATCTGAACTTGGAACACCAAGAGTTGGGCTGGATGATCATTCTGAAGTTGGCACAGATGATTTAACATTGGATGAAGATGTGACAAGTCCGATTGAAAAGCTTGTCAAGTATGGTATATCAAATATTGATGAGGGCTTGTTTATGGGTCAGACTATTTTAGAGCAGCTGGAAGGCCTTCCAAAGCATAAAGTAAATGCCAGACATTTCAGCTATGCTGCAGAGAACAAAAATAATGGAAATGCTTTTAATGCTTCACACTTGGCCAAAAACCCGATGGAGCTTTTCTCTGAACCTGAGCTTGCTAAGGTTCATGTTCGCAAGCTTTCGAACGAGAGTGTGGGAAGTGATGGAATCTCTTTGAGAGGTAGTGACTTTACTGCTACTGGAATTTCAAATGGCTCTACTGACCTTCCTGGAAATACTGCGGTATCCAGAACAACAGATATAGGGGATGCAGAGACGCAGTCTGCTGGTGATGCTCAAGTAGTCCTTCCACTAGATCAGCGCCATAAATTAAATAGGATTCTTTTAACCATGCAGCGAAGGCTAGTTACTGCAAAAACTGATATGGAGGACCTTATAGTTAGATTAAATCAAGAAATAGCTGCCAAGGATTTTCTTGCAACCAAGGTTTGCATCGCATGCATCTCCTTATACATGACTTATAATCTTCCGTCTGTTACCAAAGATGAGAATAGTCAAAGTGCATTTGTTGTAATTTCTAAATAAATGCACCTACAATTCTTGGAGCCCTACAAATTGTTTAGTTCCACTACATCTAAAATCTCAAACGTTATATGACCACAACTGATTGGAATTTTCAGGTCAAGGATTTAGAAGTAGAACTTGATGCTACTAAACAGAAGAGTAAAGAGAACTTGCAACAGGCTATTCTGATTGAGAGGGAAAGGTTTACCCAAATGCAGTGGGATATGGAGGAGCTTCGTCGGAAGTCATTGGAAATGGAGATGAAACTAAATTCTGAAGTGGTATTGGAATTTGTTTTATGGGTACCATGCCTTTCTTTTAGTCACATTTCATGCTTTTATAATAAATCATATTATATTATACCCAGGGTGAAAATTCACGTCAGACTTCAACCAACGAATCAGTTGTTCAGGAGACAGAAGAACTGTTCAAGACTTTGAATGCTACTAAAGATCAGCTGGAAATTTTGTCAAAACAGTATAATGAGCTAGAAGCAAAATCTAAAGCTGATGTTAAGGTCTTGGTTAAAGAGGTCAAATCTCTCCGAAATTCCCAGTCAGAATTGAAGAGGGAGCTTAGTGAGTCAATAAAGGAAAAGTGTGAAGCTGAGGTATGTTATCATCTGCACATGTACATTTTGTGGGACGTTTCTTCTCAATATGTCATATTCTTTGCAAACTTAGTTGTCACGTGTACTTTTTTCCCTTTCTGCAAGCCTTGACACATTTTACCCTTTTATTTATGTATTTTTGTGTGTGTAATTTATCCAGTGAAGTCCATCATCTTTCAAGCTTGAGTTTTCCTTCATTTCCCCTCGCTCCACTGTCATAAAATCTCCTTTTGTTTCATATGAATCATTTTGAGCGACATATATGATGATGATTTGCGTGTATATTTAGAAACTTCTTCAACATGAAAGAGAGAAGAGGGAACGTGCTGAATCTGCTTCAAGCAATCTGATGCAGAAATGCAGGCTTCTGTTCAACCAGCTTCAACAATGCAACATCACTTTTCCTACAGAAGATCAAAACAACACAATAACAACCTTGTCATCTTTGGAAGAGACTGCAAACCAGTTGGCAGTGTCTGATGATCGGATTGGCTTCCTACTAGCAGAGGTAGTAGTTATTTTCCATTGGTCATACTCTGGACCTTCACCAGTTAAACAAGAGTTGGGCATTAATGATTTCTTAATGCAACATGCTTAGAGATGCAATCTCTTCTTTCATGCACTTTATTTCCCACAATAACTAAAGACTTTTAAATTTGATCAGGTAGAAAAATTAGGGAAGGACAGTGGAATGGCTGCTTCTGACGTAGATAAAACCGATGACATAAAAGATGGTGTTGTCTATGATGACGAATTGCAAAAGATGATAACAGATTTATTCATCGACAATGCTAGAATGAGAAAAAAGATGAACCGTGTCACGAGGTATGCTCTCAAAATGGACACGTCAGAAAGTGACGATTCTCCGGTGGACACTGTAACAAGTAATATTATGAACTGAGCTGGTGTATATTTTTATTTTTTATTTTTTTGCCTCATTTGACGAAGCTCTCATTGAGTCAGTTTCTCATCCCGGTCTATCACCATGTTCAAGTCAATATTGCTAAAAGCTCTCACTGAGTCAGTTTCTCATCCCGGTCTATCACCATATTTAAGTAAATCTTGCTAAATGCATTAGCGTCCTCGGCGTACATTCAAATGTACAAGCTTTTGATCTGTAGTCTGCACACATATACGAGCCCTTTACCTTGCACGACACTTTTTGTAAACTTCACAACACTAATAACGGAACTAGAATTCGATTGAGATAAATGTTCTGTTGTATCTTCTGCTCGCTCTCTCTCACTCACTTACTCTTGCGCACGCACGTTTGGGTCCATGAGATGCACTTGCCGTCATGTGCCATTTTATTGAGCGTAGAACTGAAGGATGATAGCTTTTCCCTTTTTCCATCGGTTTTATGTGCAATTGCATTTTGGTCCATTGTTTTCAGGCACTTGCGTGCTCACTTGATCCTGAACTGCTTCATAAATCTGACTATATGAATATTTCTTGGTGCGTTCGTATTTTATATCTTCTTAGAGATCGACATTTTTTTGGTATTTTCTTTGCTTCGTGGACTTCTCTTGCAAAACATTCGTGGACATTAAGCGTGTTTATCAATCTATTATTTAGTGACGGCAATGCAAATCTATGACGAATACATAAATTTCACACTGGTTGTTGGGAAAAGAAATATAGATGAACTAACTATGTGATACACTTACTCAGTCCTCTTTGCATGAGCGTTGCCAATAGGTATCTACCATCCATCATTTCAATGATGAGTTGAACCGAATATACTGGTTCAGACAGCTCAATTCTACCAGATGAGTCGAGCGTCACCAATTCATCACCATTGGTGGCTAATATTTATTTCCAGTTCAGAGATAGTAAAATCCTCCTACTTATTTGAATAATCATATCTATCAATTTCCGGGAACTGGTTTCTTTTTAATAGGATATAAACAGGTGGCCTCAATTTGGTTACTGTTTTTTTTTTGGGACAAAAAGGGCATGTCCTAAATATACCAAGTTTTATCTTTTGGGTGGGGAGCAGAGCTTTCTATCCGAGGTTGACATATGAGAAGGGATGTGTAATATATGACACGAAAGTTGGATTTTTTTTTAAAAAAAAAAAAAAAAAAAAAAAAAAAAAAAAAAAATCATCGCTGGATTAATAGTTGTACGATGTGGATACATGAAATGATAACTAACAAGAAAGAGCATAATGAAACAAAGAGCACTACAATTCTCAAGTGGAAGCCCATTCAGGTGAGAACTGGTATGAGGAACACATCGTCATCACCTTTCTCCTCAAATTCTCTTCCTTTTTTACGTCAGCTGACACAGAATTGCAATCACATCTGCCTCACAAAACAAACAAACCGAAAATCCACTCAAAACTTTCCTTTCTTTGTTCATATACTCTTTTGAACTTTGTAATTGTTCATTCTTTCTGGAAATTATATTGGCGTACCTCAAACTGCTATCTATTTCACGTGGCTCCACAAGCACATACAGTGGCTTCCCATTAAGCCTGCAATGCCCCTGCAACAAAAAGCTCTGTTATTTAAAATCCCCGTCTCCATTAATAATATCTCTGCATTGAAACAAAAGACATGAATTCAAAGGTAGTTTTTGGCTTTCACCTTAACTTCGGGCACACCAATGACACAGGCGCACTCAACCACGTCAGCACCAACACGTTCTATGGTAATAAAATATATAACAAGGTGGAAAAATTAAACAGAACAGTTTAATATTTAATTGAAAGAGCATACACAGAGAATGTAGCAGATCTAAGAACAGGAAATCTTGCCCAGAAGCCTTATTGCCGCCGACAGAGTTCCTCCGGTGGCCACCATGTCATCAATAATTAAGGTCCGTTCACCCGGCTGGACAGCCCCAACATGCAACTCCAAACAGTCACTTCCATATTCTAGCTCGTATTTCTCTGATATCACTTCACCTAGATACCAACCATACTCGTAGTTTAGGCATCACCCTTAATTTGAAACGTAGTCTCTGATCTCGATTGCAGTATATATATAGGCGTGATGAAGAGAAACTGAGCATGAGAACTTTAGATAAAATATGCTTTGAGATACATGTCTCTGTTACTTGGTTCCCGAATCTTAATAAAAAAACAGATGATCCAGTCCCAGACTATAGTCATGGTACAATTACTAGCTGCAGCAACTTTGAAGGGTTAAATGGACCAAAACTATTAAGTCGTGTATCAGGGACCAAAAAGTACAGTTTCTTTAAAGTTTAGTAAAAATGTCTAAATATATTTTCTAGGTGAGAAGCAGGCTTACCGGGAAGTTTTCGAGGTTTGCGTAAAGGAACAAACTTTGCGCCAATGCCCAGTGCAATCGGTGGACCAAACATGAATCCTCTTGCTTCCACTCCTACGTGGAATCCAAACACATTTTACACAAGATAACCCAACTAAAGACAAATACCTTTATCTTCTATGTAACATTAGGTAAAAACTTGCATTATGAAGAACCAAAGTGAATCAGTTGTGTTAAAAACATGAACAACAGATCTCCTTAGTTCTGTAACGGGAAAAAGAAACCAAAGATCTTGATGTACAAATGATGAAAATCAGAGTCTCAAACTCAACAGTATGTAATTGAAGAAGTGAAAAGGAATGAGTATATATAGAAGGGAAGAGTGAGCAAAAAGAGAAGAGTACCGGCAACAACGGAAATGTGCATGTCTCTGTAACGATCGACAAAAATGTCGATTGCGTCTTTGAAGGCCTTGTGATCCAACAACAATGTCGTAATGTCTTGAAACATTATTCCTGCGGACACACACCATATATATATATATTAATATTTTTTGAAGAGGGAAGAAACAAGACCCACACACACACAAAACAGCTTCAGATCTGTTGAATTTGAAGCTCAAAAAGACACTGCAAGAAGAATATAAAATAAAAATAAATATAAAAACCCAAAACCCCAAAACACAAAAAGTATTATAACCTGCGAGAGACCACAAAACCTTAAAGAACAGTAATATAAGCTTAACGAAACCTTGTTTAGGGAAGTGAGGCACCACTCTAATGGCTTGAGTTATGGCTTGCAGCCTTGGGTCTCCCTTAAGACCATTCTCTTCAGCAAACATACTGCAACCTCTGTGTCTGTATGTTGAAAAGAAAAGATGGAAGCTTTTGGGTTAATTTGGCTCTTAAATTCAGACGAGTTTGGTGTGCTTCTTTTCTTTCTATGTTTGTATATTGACTCTGTGATAGATGGAGCAAATTTATGCGCAGTGTTGAGCAGAGAGAGAGTATTCAAGAGATGTGGGAACGGCGACGCCTTTGTAGACCACGTGGATCTCACGGATTCGTTTCTGATTACTTTGTTTAGAACAAAACAAACTAAAAGATTATTAGTACATTACAAGACATTATTTGTTGACCAGGAATAAAGCAGGAAATTGACAAAATATTGGTAGTTAAACCAGAAAAAAAATAGTAATATTTAAAACATCGGATTAAAATTGAAAGTCAAATGATTGGCAGTGGGGAAAACGGCAGAGGAAAAAAAAAAAAGCCAAGTGAGTGGAGCGTGGGGGACACGCGAGAAGAGCAGAGCTTGGGGTATGAGGGGAGTGATAAAAGGTTGGAGGAAGAGGAAAGAAGCACTGTAGAAGAGCACGCGAGAGATGTACAATACACGAACAAGGAAAGAAATGATCACATTATCATTAAAATCTCTCTCAGAGTTTTCTCCCTCTCTCAGAAAAATGAAGGAGATGACGAAAGTGTTGCACTACAAGTGGGACCCACTTTCCCAATTGGCTTGCATCATCCATATCTTTGCCTTTCACTTCACTCTCACACCTATATCCCACCTACTGCTTACACTTTTTCACCCTCCTCCTCCACGCTCATTGTTACTTTATGGCATTTCAAATTCCGGCTCACCATTATAAACAAAAGATTTGACACAGTGCCCATAACTAGTGGCCATATATAAATGCTTCATTATAAATATGTATAACTTCTAATATGATAGCTGGCTATAGAGGGTTTTGAATAATGTGAGATTTTTTCCCACTTCTCATGTTGTAATTTGTTGTAATTCAAGGCTAGATGTGATTTTCCCGCTTGTCATGTTGTAAATTGTATCATATTTGAGTATTATAAAGTCTATTAATATGTTTTTTAAAGGTGGTTTTTTTGTGTTCACTTGTACTTGAAATTGAGATATTGTGTTAAAATAGTCAAGTAAGGTAACAAAAGCTCACTAGTGTCATGTATGTTTTCAAGCCTCAAATAACGCTTATAGGAGTATTTGTAGTTGCTCGCCAATAAGACGCTTAATAATTAATGAGATTTGAACTTATGACATTATATACAATGAGTCAACTTCTTACCAATTGAGTTAATATTTGTTGGGAATTGTAATTGGGTTAAGGTCATATCTTGCCCGAAAGCAACCATCAAGGTGCACTAAGTATTAGGAAATATTTTGAAAAGCAATTTTATTTGAAAGTAATCAAAATGTAGCAATTTTATCTTTGTTGTTAAAAATTATATCTATCAACATCAATTTTTTAATGGTTAATATTAGTTTTTTAATCATTTAAGGTGGATTTGCTCTTTTTTTTAACACTTCTAGGATAAAATTGTTCTTCAAAAAACTTTCAGATACCCAACGTTCCTTAGTGATTACTTTCGGGGCTAATTTACACATTTAACCCATTGTGATTTGTTGTTGATTTAAGTATAGGAAATTTTTCTAGAAACCCAAACAATTCAATGAATTAACCGCTTTTTCTTGACTACTGCTAAAATAGTTTGGAATATTTTATTATGGGAGTGACAGAGAGGGTGTATATACCTTGCAATATGATAGCTGGCTGTAGAAGATCTTGATTGATATGGGATTTAAATTCAGCCCACATGGTGTGGAAAGTATTAATGGTCAAGCTTTTGAGAAAATGATAGAAAAGTGACCAATAAAACAAAAAGATTGTGACATATTAGTCAAATGAATTCGCAAAATGGTATCCAAGTCTCGAGCTTCCCAATTGTCGATCATGACAAAAGGGGAGAGAGAGCGAGAGAGGGAGGGAGGAAAAAATAGTTGACAGAAGAAGAAATATTTTCGTATTAGTTTTCCATGTATGATATAAAACTGAGTTATGAATCTTATGAAAATAGCAGAGACTCGAGGGTTGGTTATGGATATAAATTTTCTAGATGGTTCCACAGGATGAGTGAAGGAGATGAAAGTGGGGTTAGGCTGGAGGAGCCCACATAGTGTGGGAATTAATGATGAGCTTTTATTTATTAAGTAGGGAAGGAGTATGGAGGGACCTCATACTGTGACTTTTTAACTTTTTGTGGTCACTTTCAATTCTACATTAACCATGATATATATGACGGTTATCAACTATCATATATAACAGTTCTAATGATCTATGTGGGCGTTATAAAAGCTTCACTTAAATACATTACGGTTCCAAACTCTTATTTATTCCAGATCACTTATAACAGTTATAATTTAACACTTGTTATATAATGATGCTCAATGAGACCATGATATGTCCATTCCAATGATAATAATCAACAAGCATATGTAAACAACCGTCATAATATATAACAATACTTACAAAATACATAATGGTTCCAATTTAACAATCTCTATATATCTACTAACACATATAACAATTATTTCCAAACAACATTTTTATATAGTTAACAATAGATCACATCATCAAGATAGTGCTAAAAGATAAATAAAAACTAATATAAGCAAAGTTAATTAAAGAAAAATGTAAGGTGCAAGAAGTAAATGTTCCTTCCGTTTGGCGCCCTCCTGATGAATTCATCCCCCAGAAACCTCGTGTGTCATTGCTTGGTATCTTCTTTCATACCCTCACCCTGGTTATTGATTTGGTCAGGGTGTGGATGAACTTAATCTTATCTTGGAGGCTGCGAGGGACAAGTTAATTATGATACAAGTTCTTGAAATGTCGAAACCAACATATCAAAATGTAATTAAAATTCTAAGTAGTCAACTATTTATTATTAACATTTGAAAAAATGTCTCGTAAAAAAGTTGATAGAGCTTGTACTTGTCATATCCTTGTGCAGCACCTTAGAAACAAGCTCATGGCTTACAACATCCTCTTGATCTTCTTGGTCAAAGACCTCTCTCTCAAATTTGATATGTGTAAACGGGGCTAAAGCTAAGATATTGCCAGTGAACTCCTAGAGGGACTTCTGGGCATATTAACTAACATGTTTATTCTATAAGGAAGACTTCTTCTGGATTAATTATTGGGGATGAGATACCTCATCTTCTTAAACTGAGTAGGGGTTTTGAAGTGGGAGGGTTTGATTGATTGGAGCTCTTGTAAGTGAGAAGCTTGGAATATTTGGGGGGCTTAGATGTATTGGTGGGCAGTTTCTTTTGAGCAGCCGACTTCTTTTAAGTGGGGGGTTTTCATACTCTGATTGGGTATGATAGAGTCAATTCCTTAATGCTAAGGGTTTAAAATTTAAATATTGAAAAATTCATATTTAAAAAAACTATTCTCCAATTAAGTT
Source organism: Acacia acuminata (assembly GCA_019022655.1). Lineage (NCBI taxonomy): Eukaryota > Viridiplantae > Streptophyta > Magnoliopsida > Fabales > Fabaceae > Acacia > Acacia acuminata. The sequence goes on from JAFJYI010000015.1 coordinate 3,174,700, forward strand.
TGATAGTATTTCAATGTCAATAATGTTTTAAAAAAAAAATAGACGGTATGTGTATTGAAAAATAAACGAATTAACATATATGACGTGGAAATATTTAATAATTATGAATATCTTTATATCTCGAAACCACTACATGTGTTCAGATTAAAAAAAAAAAACCCACTAAATGTGTTAGTGCATGCTATGATTATTAAAAGGAACATTCGTTATAAATACTTCTCTTCCTCCAATGTTGGTTATGTCGTCGGTCCACATTATATATATGCATAAAAAAAGACGAGGATCTAAACGCAGATCTTTGTGTCAACGCATTTCCAATACTTTACGAGTTTAATAATGAAGTGTTCATATGCTTTCTACTTGACTTGCTCTTTATCTTAGTTCTCCTAACACATTGTCCTTATTGTTTATGAGTGGGAGATATATATCTGTATCTATCTATACTTTTCATGATAATAAAATATAAGAAAAAGAAAAAAACGACACTGTCATCATCCTCTTTTTCGTGATATATCAGTATCTCTATCTTCTGATAAAGGGATAACGCTAATTCTTTGGTGTTATAATAATGATCATTAGTGTTAGATTATTAATAAATTAATTCACAATTTGTATGATAGTTGTTTGGGTGATGTTGTGATGTGGGAAGATGATTAGGTATGACGTACGAATAAATTATAAATTATTAAGATCAGTTTGATTCCGTATCTTCTGGGAAGGATGGATAATATTTGAGAGAAAAAAGGTGGGCAATATCATATAAATGTGAGTTTGTTTAATCATTAATTAATGTTTTGATAAGTTTAAGTTTGTGATTGGCACGTAGACTGGGATGATTAGGACTGAACAGCGACGAGGTACAAATGTACAATCACCATTCTATTCTTTTTTGTTTGTTTTCCATGAATGCTCTCTCCATATCAAATACTATATTGTACGAATAGATGAATCATGAGATTTTTTTGGTCTCCAATAACGTTTTTGAATTGAAATGAATTTTTTTTTAAAAAAAACATTAAAAAATGTCATCAACATCGAATCACCTACACTGAATGATGCATCATGCATGCATGTGCAAGTTAAATATACCTTTTCAAATTTATTATTTTTCCTTAATTTCTCCATTAATTGTAAATATTAAGTGTGTTTTTTCAGTGATTAATGAGTAGTTTCTAATTTAAATAAATGCTTTAGGAAAACCAACATGGGTATATACAAATTAAATAACCATCACAATAACTTTTGTTAACATCTAGCTAGATGAGTTATCTAACTCTCGATCACACACTTGGGATAAAAAGGATAATTCATATGTTGTTACCCTCCAAACATAATACTATGCCAAATTCAAATGTACAGTGAGTCTTCTCATGCCCCACCATTTATAACAAGTCTAAGAAAGTCAAGATTGTGGAATCAGCTAGAATGTGACCTAATAGCTAATACGATCGGGTAGGAATGTAATGTAACTTTGACTAGATAGAATGATTAAGTTGGGGAGAATTATAGAGTAGGTAGGGGTAAATAATGTTTTCCTTTCATATTGTCACATGTCATAATCCACGTCATACATCTCAACAGTGTTACCAAAGAAGCCTAGCCTACTTTCGTGTCACACGTGTTAATGGTAATTTCATTTGGGATTTAGATCCTAGCATGTGTGAACTTGATTGTGAATATTAGTATCATGATTTCTGGTATAATTCTGATAACGATCTTGTCGATTTTAACTCACAAAATAAGAAGAAAAAGAAGAAACATCAATCTTCTTGTTCTCCACATCTAAGAAAGTATGATGCCGATGATGATCATGCCTCTAAGCAAATATTCTTCAACCTTTTCCTAAAACTCCTTCTAAGGACCATTCCATTTGGGATCTCTTTAAAGATTTAGGTCATGAGGATCTCATTGTTGATGTCTTTTCTCAAAGACAACCACCAAATCCACAACCTGAAGTTCCTTTGCCCCCTCAAACATAGCCTTTGCCAAGTATTACCATTATGAGCTCTGGCATGTAGTATGAAGAATAATTCTTAGCTCTTGAGGTCCAAACCAATGAAAACACCAAAGTAACCAGGCGACCATATATCGTCGCCACAAAAGTCACCCCTCAATGACATAAGTCAACCTCTCATGCTGAAGAAGTTCTTAATTGGCATGCAGAGAATGTTGCCGCTAAAACAAATTCCTTCACATAATTGACTTTAAGTTGGACAATCTCACGGCAAAAACTGAGGACTTAACTACTCAGGTTGATACCACTGTAGAAGAAATAAAAAAGTTACACCTTCAACTTTCCTCAGAAGTACAACAACTTTCATGTGTGATAGTGTGAGCATGTATGTGTGAAGTGTTGAAATTTTCATCATGATAACTTGTTATTCTAACTTTATTTCTTTGTAATTGAATTTTTATAATATTTATGTCTTAAATTAGGAATTTATTGTTTTAACTTTATTTCTTTAAAAATATTTTAAAAAAATAGTATTTTTTAGATAAACGGGTCTAAAACCCAACCTTAACCTGATAGGATAAGAGTCAAGCTTCATAATTGGGGGGTTTTAGGGAAGTCGGGCCTAAATGAGCTAGCTGGTGAAGGGATGACCCTTATCCCCAGCTTTAGGTCATAATGTGGTCTGTATGGCAAAAGAAGGCCGAGAAATAACCTTGATATGGTAAGTCTTACAAATAATTTGGACCGGGTTTTAGAGTTATAGGAGAGACACCGCTCTTCATAATTATAAAATGTATCCCTTTACATTAGATAAACTCAATAAAATAATAACTCCATCCTAATTATAAGAAACAATTTTGTAGTGTAAATTGTACTATAAAAATATTCATATAATTAGGATCGGAAGAGTATATGAATCAAACATTTACATCAGGATTACATTAGGACAGTTTGTAAGACTCGCCATGTCAAAGTCATTTCTTGAACGAGTCAGGAGTGTGTAATTTTGACCGTTCAATTGATTACCAAAATCTCTATTTTTTCCACAAAACCTGCTCGACATCTAACTTCCCGTAACTGCCCACCATATAAGTTTCGTAAATTTTTAGAGAATGAGATTGGTCAGCATGACTTACATGTTACGGACAATAATGTTGACGGATTTCGATTGACTCGCGATGCTCGCCGAAATTGAAGGACTAAAGTAAACTTAAGTCGTATTGATATGATTCTTGTTTTTTTTTTTTTTTTTTTTTTTTTTTTTTTTTTTTTTTTTTTTTTTTTTTTTTTTGGGCGAGCTGGTAGGTGATTGTTTCCTTTTGCCAATATCAATTTTGGGCCTAGTATGGGCCCACACACAAAGATTGGTAATAAGTTCTCAATAAAGGCCCACAAAAGTATAGTATCTTTTGGTCTTGGGCTGGGGGTCTAGTGGCGTTGGCCCAAATGAAATGAACAGTTAGAACTGTTTCAAGTGTTTGATTGCTCCAAGGTCATTTTCAGGCGATGAACTAAAAGAGAAGATAAGATCGAAGAGATGACATTGACACTAGACAGAACAGACACAGAAACAGGGTAAGGTCATGTTTCATCACACGAATGAACGCTTCAACTTAGGACCCACACTGATCAATCTCTGTGAAAATGAAAGAGTGACTCAGTCCAAACGAGTCCGGACCAATTATTTTGAAGACATCTATGCTATTCGTACTTTTTATTTTCTTTCTGATATACTTTTAAATGTGACATTGTAATTTGGCTGGTTTCTTTTATGAGTAATTTTCAATTTTTATTTTGAATAAGTATAGGTATAACTTTTTCTGAAACCATTTCTTCCTAGCAGAAACTCCTAAAGTTCAACCTCTATTTGATTTTATACGGTAAGAACATTTCATTGCTTAAGTAATTATAAGTTTTCATAATTGGTGTTATTATCTATCCCATTTACAGGATTCAAAATATTATTAATTTTATATTTGAAAAGATTGGGGGTAAAGTGGCCGGCATGAATATAACAGAAAGCAGCCGTGGATGTGAAATGGAGTTGTGGAGGAATCTCCACGTGTCTCACACAACCTCCACATCTTCCAAGATGTTGTCTTATATGGAATCTTATTATAAGAATAATTCATCCATACCAATAAAATAAAAGAAATTGTTAAAATCATTAAATTTAATATAATTCAAATAATTTTTGATATTTTCTCCTGCTTATTTAATATGGGAAAATAAAAAACATTTAATACTTATTAAAATTATCCGAATATCTTATGAAAAAGGAAAAATAACCTGTAGAAGGTGTACAAGAGGATTACTAGTAGTCTAGTACATAATCTTTTTGTAATTATCCTTCTTCTTTAGAACACTAAAATACAGGATTGAATTTGAAGTATATAAACTAAATCCGTTAATTAATTAATTTATTAATTAATTATTGGCGAATCCCCAGGTGTATAAAAGTATAAAACTATAAATAAGTTCACTCTGTTTGTCCGTTTCTATTTTTATTTCCAGGATGTTCGCCCCTCATGACACGTAAGAAATAGTTTCGGGGTGTTTATCTGTGCTTAACCTACTTCTGACGGCGCGCGTTAGCCTTCTGCATCCCCGTTTTCCCTCCATTGAGTCCATTTCTTTCTTCTTCTTTTTAGGCCTCTCAGATTCTCCCTTTCTTTCTCTTCCTTTCTTCAAAATCGATGATTCTGATTCTCGCTTATGGTTCACTCCTCGATCGGTGATTGACCAGAATGTATGGCTTTCTCTCCCATATTCGCCTTCGTTTTCCAGTAACTTCTTCTCAACGTCACTTACAGGTTATCTCTCTACTCCTTCCATCCGTATTTGTATCTGTTTCAGTTTTCAAATCTTCACTTTGAATACTCTCGATGTTTTTCGGGGCTGCTTTAAACATTCCACGAAACTCTGAGCTATCAGTGCCATTGATTTACTCTAACTATTTCAAAGAGTGATTTGCTCTTAACTCAAATCTTGTCTTATCTATTTCCATATTTTAACTTCACATCCAAGTGGCTGCGATTTGCGACGAACGAAATTTTGTTGTTAATCGGTTGTGGTTTTAAGCTTATTAGATAGTAAATAAGAAAAAAGTATTAATACACTCTCCTCGGTTTTGTTTCGGGAAATCTAATTAATCCTCCATCTGTAGGGTCTATAATCACTTTCACTTTTTAACTTGTTAGAGCATGCGCTAAATTTCAATGGCGATTTCAACTTTGTCAACGTTAGGATGGTGACTTGAGTTGATTTCATTTAATGGCCAATACATATAGATCGTCAAGTATGCATATGTAGGTTAAAGTGGTAGTAGTTTCAACTTTCGCTCAGATATCAACTGTCAAAGAAAAGTGTATCGAACAAATTTAACGAGGAGGAGAATACATTCGATGTTCTAATAACCTGATAAATTAGTTTCCCGTAGCTGGCAGATTCTAGCCCAGTTTTTTAATCTTTTTGTTCCGGACTTGATAAAATCTGACGATTCTATGTTTCCTCCAAAGTATATTGTCAGCTGCTTTCTTTAACACCTCCTATTGAACTTCTCTGAAAGTAGGCTTTGGATCTGTTGCTGTCCATAATCTTTTGCTCGACAAGCTGTAAATTTCATTTACAGCAAACGCTAATTTAAAATATCTTCTGAGAATTCATAACAAATAATTAATAAGATATTAAAAGAAGCCTGGGCATTTGATTCAATGGTGTTTGGTTTGCCATACGAATATTTATCTACAACGGTTTACTGTTCTGTGCAGTTGTGCTCTCTTAGGCTCAATTGGAAGCATGGCCCAATAAGTCTGGCGTCAATCACAAATAAAAAAGGCTATTTATTTAAGCCTATTAAATCAGTCTTAAATGACCAACGGTCTGGCACCAATGATTACGAAGCCGCTGAATCTGCCAGGATCCTTCTTGACAGGTTGTTTGAACAGACTCAGAAGCTGGAAGAACAGATGACTGGCGAATTACATCTTGATCAAGATGTTCAACTTGGGCTTAACCTTCAGGTCCTGGAAACAGATCTTCAAGCTGCACTGACAGCTTTGAAGAAAAAAGAAGAACGTCTGCAGGAGGCAGAGAGGGTAGTTTTGTTAGAGAACAATACATTAAACCGTACAAAGGAGGAATTGGCGCTACGGGAGAGAGAAATTGTAGCTGCACGTTCAATATATGATCAACTGGAAGAAGAGCTGAAGGAGGCTAATCTTAACGTTGCTTCTCAAGCCAGCCTGATAGAGGATCTAAAGCTCCAGGTCAAGGAGAGAGATCAAGAGATTTCTGCTGTCCAGAATGGTCTTTCCTTGAAAGAAGAAGAAATGGAGAGAATGAATAAAGATTTGGAAAAAAAGATTCAAGAAGCTTCTTATATTGATTCCAAACTCAAATTGAAAGCTCAGCTTTTAAATGAAGCAAATGATGTTATGAGAAAGCAAGAAATTGAACTTCAAGAACTCCGGGGAGCTGTCCGAGAAAAAGAGGTTCAACTACAAGATTCTCATGATCAAAAGAAACTTGGAGAAGAAAAGCTGAAGGCTGCAGAGGCTGCCTTGGAAAAGCAGGCAAGGGAGTGGTTGTTAGCACAGGAAGAACTTAAAAAACTTGGCGAAGAAGCTGCAACTCGGGTAAAGGAGAGTAATGAAACAGTGGAAGATTTCAAAAGGGTGAAGGTGCTTCTTGACTCTGTAAGGTCTGAATTAGTTTCTTCTCAGCAATCACTGGCATCTTCCAGAAAGAAAATGGAAGAACAAGAGCAACTGTTGGCGCAGCAGCTGGCTGAACTTGCAGAACAAAGGGAAAGTCTAGTTTCATATATGGAAAGTTTAAAGCAAGCACAAATTGAAGTGGATGGCGAGAGAGTGAAACTTAGGGTTGCAGAGGCAGAGAAAAAAGAAATTGAAAGGGATTTAGCCATGGAAAAAGAGTTGGTGAAGGAGTTACAGGAAGAGTTGAACAAAGAGAGAGCTTCCCTGAAGCAGGCAGTTCAAGATAAGTCTTTGCTTCAAGAGAGATTGGATCAAAAGGGCACCGAATTTAGAGAAATAACTGCCCTTCTTTGCGTAAAGGAGTCAGAACTCATGGATGCTAAGCTAGAAATCCAGCACCTGAAATCAGAAAAGGCTTCGCTTGAGGTTGCCTTGAAGGAGAAAGATTTGGAACTTTCGAATGCAAGGAAGATGTTGGAGGACGTAAACCAGGAAATTGCTGATCTAAAAATGCTTCTGGACAGTAAAGAAACGCAACTTGTTCAAGCTACCAATATGCTAAGGGATAAAGATGAGAACGTGCTGATCATGCGGGATGAGTTAAATAATACGAAGTTGAAGGTTTCTGAGGCTGAAACTGTGGTAGAGCGAATCCTTAAACTCACAGAAACACTGGTTAGTTCCACCAAGGTTGAAGATATTAACTCCTTGAGATTACCGGATGAAATGGGCAATGAACCACTGCAGCTATTATTGGAGACACCTAATGAATTCAGGTGGCGTCAAAAACAGCTCGAGAAAGAGCTTGAACTCACACAAGAGAGCTTGAAAACAAAGGAAATGGAAGTTCTTGCTGCGGAGAGAGCTCTAACAGTAAAGGACGAGGAACTCAAAATGACTCTTGCAAGAATGGATGCAAAAGAGCAAGAGTTCAAGAAAGTGAGGGAAGAGCTGAACGATGATGCTAATGACCTGCAACGGCTTTATGCTTTGGCTCAGGAGAGAATTGGTGACAAAAGCATGGGAGACTTGGCTATTGAGAAGCTTCGGCTTGACGCAGCACGGCTTGAAGTTGAAGCCGCCACCAATGCTCTCAATAAACTCGCAGAAATGAGCAGGCAACTCTTGAATGAGGCTGGCCTAAGTCTTGAGGTCGATAATCACATCCCTGTGTTACCAAATAACTCTGCGATTGAGGACAATGAAGTTTTTAGGGAGGTGAAAACGGAAATTGCTCGACTCTCAGCTTTGACCGAGGAGCTTGTGAGGGGGGCTGGTGTTGTTCCCGTAAATCCGCATACGTTGTAAACTAGTAAACTACCCACCTTTTCCCTTATTTTTCTCGGCATATAAAGTCACTATAAGCTCAATCTCTATGTTGTCTCATGCTTCTAGTGAAATTCAGGAGGGTATTTAGTACCTCTTGATTTTCAGTTCAGGTTCAATAGCTGAATTTTGCCATCTGTTGTGTATACTGTATCGAATAATGTAGAATACTTGTGTTCAATTAGAGTAAGTTTTCTTCTGCAGATTTTCAGATTGGCACAATTTCATTTTAGACAGCCTCGCAAGCCTATGGCCATACAGGTAACTCTGGAGAAGCTGTCGGCATGTCATCAATGGGCTATGTTGTGAGAGCATCCTACAGCGACAAACGATACGCGAACAGATCGATTATCTCATTTAAAAGAACAATTCAATAGAACAATACAATGTTCTGAAGCTCCATATGGAATACAAAACGAGCATTTAATATAAATATGGAAGTTGGCCTAATCCCCCTCCTCTTGCGGACTTGCCCTGCATATTCAACCATTCGGGCTGCGCTAAACTATTTCCCACGGCCAAAACTTCCCCTACCCTAATAAACAGTTCTAACATGCATGGCGTGGCAAGTTAGCATCTTGATACAAACAAAAGATTAAAAAAAATATGTACACCAAATGGCGACCACACTACTAGGAAAAAAGACAGCAGGTCTTGACCCCCCACGAAAAATGTCGGCCAGCCAAAATTCTCGCTATGCAGAGCTTCCTTATAGTTCAGATTAGCCAGATTTTGCATTTTTGACAGATAAGTTCAATTCATATTCTTCAACTTTCTAAAGGCCGGCCTTCACTGTAAAATAGATCCACTATAAATGGCAACTGAGCATGTTATTTGCCAACCAGCTTATAGTAGGCGTATAATCCAGAGCCAGCAAAACCGAGAAGTTGTCCAACAACATTCCACTGCAATCAGAACGGAACATTAACTATCATATGACACAAAATAAACCAGCTTGCAGCTTGCAAGAGAATGTTGATCAGAGAAGAGCACTCACGACATCGAATGGTAGCCCACCAAAAAGTACCCAGCCAAGTCCGATGGTAAATAAATCCTGGACGGCAATGTAGTATAAACAAGAGTTCACAACAATTCACTGAGATTGGGGGAATTATTTGATTCTGAACACGTATAGAATAATTTTGTAGATAAGAGATGACTTTGCATTCTATACTCAATTAAAACCAATTATCATGATGAATCACAAAGTCGCTAAGTATCACAATTAAGGCACATTGATCAGAAGAAACTAACATTAAAATATTAATTATACTTTTTATTCAATTGTTCGTTTTTTGCATCATCATAAGAAAACAAAACTGACCATAAAAGAATAATAGACCAAGAAATTCACCAATTTAGGTCAATTTCTTCACTTAAAAAATCCTAACAAACCAAATTATTGCCCCCTATATTTAGATTTCCCTCACTGAACACTGTCAAGTTCCTGTCCTACACAAATAATTCCCGCACTAGAAAAGCAATGCAGTTTTCAAAAACACCAAAACTCAGAGAAAAAAGGCCGTAGACCACCATCATCACCGACCTAGGAGAACTGATGCAGCATGCATGGAAAGAAAAGCAATTAAAGTAGCAAACCAACCTTCAGATTACCACAAATTGTCTGTGTCACGGCTGAATTTAGAGTCGTGTTCAAAAAAATGCTGTAATTCAAGAAGAAAGCCAATATACAGGAAAAAAGCAACACGACCTGCCCAGACAAAAGAAGCATATTAAAACTGCATATTAAAACTAAAACTTGATGTGTTAGGAAATATATTGTAATTAATCAATTAGGATTATTGTGTAATCAATTAGAACTAGAAATCAGGGATTAGATTCAGAAATTATCATTAAGAGCCAAAAATGCTAAGGCTCCTGTCTCAATATTACTGATCAACCAAGTGTGAAATGACTAGCATCGATCCTATGGTCCATTTATATTCTGAATATACAATGCCATCTCAGATATGGCCCTTCACTCTTAGTCCTCACAGCCTGTTCCGTGAGCAATATTATGCTACCTTTCTGTTATAATATTTGAGGAAAATCACTCAAGGTGGCAATCTTCTAATGGAACATCCCATGCATGGGAAGGCAAAGTGCAAACGACCAAATTACATGAGTTGTGGTTTAATTAAGTCTGTCACGTTATTTACTGTAGATAGAGGGTGCTAAATAGCTTTCTATCAATGCATTGGCTATGTTCATCAGGCCAATAACCAAGGATGACTGATACCAGGAAATCAAATGAGGAAATATCTGATAGGAAGCAGAACATACAATGAATCCAGGCGAAAACAAATAGGAGAAATTGATTGTCATCTTCATGTCGCCCCGAATTAACGTCCAAATAAGCAAAACTGGTCCACATATTATACCTATAATACAACAGAAGTATTGCAAATCAGACAAAGAAGATAATTGAACCACACTTCCCACAAAGCAGAAAGTATAATGAAAGTTTAAAGGCCATTTCATATACAATCAAGCAGCTTACCATTGCACCACATAAGGCCAAAGCTGTTAAGACCACTGGTTTTTCCTGAGAAAAAGTATAATAACAAACCAATATGGAACTGTCAAAATAACTGAAAGGAAACAACATAAATTCCCACTATATGGGGGAAAGTAAAGGTAAAGGAATACAACCTACGCGGGCTATGGTTGCAAGATATATTGCTGTGCTAATGTTTGACAAAAAAACAATAGCATAGCCATAAGCATCAAAAGACAAGTCCCGTGCTCCAGCAATAAATGCACCAAAGACAATCAAGCCAACACTGATAACAACCATATAAAATTTCAGTCAAATGAAGAAATCAGGGAGATCAACATTCAAAATTTTAATCTTGATTTTATTGTTTTATAACAAAAATGAGAGGTGCAATCAAACAAGGATGTTATTTTCATGGGATGCTTGTCAATATATATGCTAAGTCAACTGGCAAGCATGCATTTTGCATAGAGTCCAAAATAGCACATATAAAATTCATATGCTAGGTTCACCGCCAAACAAGCATGAAAATCATACCTCAGTTCCATTAGTTGCTCAATAAATCAATGCATAAAGGAAGCATCAAATGAGCATTATGTGCTCTATCCCCAACATAATCAGGGGTATAATTCACCATTTTTTAATCTAACAACTTCACAAAGTTTAATGATGCTTTAGCATGTGAATATTTCAACAAATTCCAAGGGCCAAGAGTTTTCTAAATACAGCCACTTGCAAAAGAAGGTATTGATGAATAAAGTAATCAATCAGATTCTTTTCACATCTGAAATATACATCTGCATGCTTAAAATGCACCTTTGAACTTAAATTGTTCTTTTATCATAATCAAGTTTCTAAAACCCATTTTTCATCACCTGTCCAAACAATACAGTCCCATTATAAATGGTAGCAAAGGCCTGAAGAACTTAAAAATGCATCTATGTTGATTATTTCCAGAACCATAATGAACTTCAATAAATTCTATATCTCAGGCATGTCACCCAAATTTCAGTCAAAGATTCATTGCAAAGAGATATGACAGACTGGAAGACACATCATGTGTTGGAGAGAAACTACTTTACCTGAAAACAACAGAGGATGTATACCTCTGCCCTGCGAGAATATACTCCATAAGCATAGTAAACACCACTGTGGTCCTCCGAAGGGTGGTATACATTGGAACATTTACCCCACGAACAGACTCCATGGTGACTATCTTTCAAGGATAAATACATAATTCAATTAAATAAAAACTACTCAAGAAGTAGAAAATGAACAAATTTGTCCTCTAAACAAAGGGAAGGATGAAAATACCATGTAAAATAAATATGTCCCAGCTAAAGGAAGAGTGTGTCTCAAAGTCTTCAGTGATACAAATTTTGTTGCTGTATCAGATGAAGTCAAAGATTCACCTGCTCTGAAAGAAATTATCCTCCAGCGCTTCAACACATAGAGCAAGCAACAAGAGCATACCAGCTACAACAGGAGGAAGCAAAGATTACATTTAGAATTTTAAAAAGTGCCAATTAAATTCAAAATGAAAGGCCAACATGGGAAATAGAAGTGTTGGCGCTGCATGGAGTCCAGACCTTTTCAGAATCATAAGTCATATCCATTTCTTTCTACCTCTACCTAAAGATATGCGTGTAGAACACTAGCGTTTTGGTTTAACTAAGTTGAATAACCCCTCAAAACATAGCTTAAGGAACTCCAACTCTTATAATATAGACTCTGCTTAACAATAATGGACATAAAAGTGTTAGATGAGCAACAGAGACAAGATAAGAAATAGAAGACCAAAAAGGGAGAAGGAAAAGATCGAGCAAACCAACAGGAATAAAGAGAAAGAAAAAGAGAAAAGAATAAGGGTGTGCATGGCAACCATTCTGTTCCCCAGCATTATTTCTAAGATGAAACAGTTTTTTCTGATTCTGTGCCTTGGAAGAGTTTCGAGAATCAGAATTACGTTTATTAACTCATTTTATTTTTACTTCAAAAATCAGAATTACGTTTGTTAACGCTATTAGAATCAGAATTAGAACGGTTCCCAGAATCTAGCGCACATTGCGCAACAGTTGTAACTTGTAAGTGCCATTTTTCCCTTTATACTCACCCTAATTTTATTTCATCCGTGAAATTTTCGATGATCCAACCAACAAATATTTTTCTGTAACGTCGAAATCCCACAATCATATTTTAAAATCACACCCCTTTTTCTCCTCTATAACCATCCCTTTTTTGGATTTCTGACCGAAGAACGACAAGTAGGGCAAAAATATTGACGCTCTTATGGCTGCGTACAGGCTGATGATGAGTATGATTACCTGTTCAAGGTTGTTCTGATTGGTGATTCGGGAGTGGGTAAATCCAACTTGCTCTCCAGATTCACAGGAACGAGTTTAATTTGGAGTCCAAGTCCACTATAGGTGTTGAGTTTGCTACCAAGAGCTTGAATATTGATGGCAAGGTCATCAACGCTCAGATTTGGGAATGAAGAAATCAAATGACTAACATTTCAAAATCGAACAGAATGATACTCGTGCTCTAGATTTGAGCAATGACAAAAAATGAAGAATACCAGATTTTTCGGAACGAGAAGGGCAGAGTAATCGATACTAGAGGAAAAGGGATAAATATATTTTCATTTTGTGCCCTGGAACAAAAAAGCAGAAATTTTCTGCTTCTCTTTTTTATTCCCCAGCACACAAAAAAACCGGTTCATCCGAAAAAAAAAAAACAAAAAACAAAAAACCGGATTTACCAAACATAATTCCTATCCATTTTTGTTCCTGGGAATAGAAATTTTAAAAAAACTCATATTGGGAGTGTTACCATGCACACCCTAAACGACAATAGTCAAGAATGCATTTTTGAAGCAGCAGCATTAACATATACGGCATTCTATCTTCAACAAATGAGAAGTTAGGCGTAAGGACCAAGAATTAAATCATTTACCAACCTAGAATTATTGTTGAAATTTATTTCTAGATTGTTTATACTTTATACAAACGAACATATAAAGAGCAGAATATTGCAAGTGTTTTGTGAAGTTTTGCTTGGTTTTGAAGACAGATGGCAATAGAAAGAGATGGATGGGGTTTTAAGCATGCATCACTTTGAGGGAAAAGTAGACATAATTATTACTCAAGTCTCAACGACAGAGTCAAGTATTGTAACTTGCCTTAGGAATATTATAAAATGAATTCACTTACAGAAAATAAGATCAAAGAGAAAATTCTGTAAAGATCAACCTGAAGAAGCGTGATGAAACTTGCAGATGGGAAGTGATAAGATGAAAGAGCTGCCTTGTTGAACAACACCAAAAGCACTAAGAAACAAAAACAGAAACGAATAAGTAAACTGAACAATATGATGGATGGAAAGCCATACATATCACAAGTGACACATTACAAAAGGAAATTGGCAATAGGAAGGTAGAATTAAGAAGGCGGAAATAACACTTGACTCTCTCTTCCAGTTCATGGAAAATAATTCAGACGCATTTCCTTTTGTAACATTTTTTTCCTTAAACTGATTGCAAGAGGGAGAGGGAGGGCCAAAAACCAATAATTAAGCGGGTTTGTTGTGCAAAATGGATCTGTTAGCACTTCTTTAACCTAGATTATTCATTTCAAGAAACTCCTGAATATCTTTGCAGTTATCATGTGTAGTATATTCCTTAAAGTTTACAATATGGGAAAAAATCATATTCACATTCCCCGGGGAACAATGCTCTCTAACTCTGATAATCCAATCACGTAAGAGTCTGATACAGCTCTTTTGTAACTTCTCACTCATTCTTGGATTTTCCTTCCAAATTTTCCCAGGATTGCTATCACTGATGTGTTCTATTTTATGGTTATCCAATACCACCCTTGAATGATCTCAAACACTGAAACGTTGACACGCTAAACTCAGAAATTCTTAGAAATCAATGCAGCTCCAACCTTACAGGTGAAAAGCGATCTTCCACAATCGATATTAGGAACTTAGGATTACTCGAAGAAACAACGTGGATAAAGAGCTTCTAAAATCGCAAAAGTATGCACAAAGAAATACCAAAAAAGAAAATTGATGAATGTACCAGCACAGGACATGTAAGAGATTGCAGCGTAGGCTCCTCGTTTAGTCATGGCGGAACCATTGAAAAGCTTCCCTCCATCCTGATCCCTCGGAGGATCCGTAACCGGCAGCGCCATGTTCTCCGTCGAATCGGACGGCTTGATAGACATTTTTCGGGTCGCTCGCTTTCTCTCTAGAGGGCTTATGTGCGGGAGATGGTTTTCGCCTTGACTGAGATGACGGAGGTCGGAAATTTTGTGATTTGGAGGAGAATTCGATGTGTGGGGGAAAGGAGGACACCCTCTAACTCGCCAGGCGTTGGACCCAATCCATGACACAAATGTGAGTGGCGACTCGCAACTCGGAAGTTGACTCTTGACTTTTCCGTCATTTTGACCGAGTCGTCCAGTGGAAGATATGATAATCTTAAGTAATGTGCTGAAATTACCAGAGGCCTTGTATTGTAGCCCTAATAGTATGAATATCCCCTTAAATGGGAGGACGTATATCCCTTTCGGTCTTGTTTATAATTAACTTTTTTTTTTTTAAAGAAAAGAAGTTAAGATGAGTTAAAAGGGTTTAATATTCCTACTTTAATTGTATATCTCTTTCGATCTTGTTTATAATTAACTTTTTTTTTTTAAAAAAAGTTAAGATGAGTTTAAAGGGTTTAATATTCCTACTTTAATTGTGGAGATTTTTTTCTACCACACTCACATAAAAATGAGTGAATCTCGTTAATATTTTCCCTCTCTTCTCTTTACAATAGAACCCGCTCATTTTTATGTGAGTGTGGCAGAAACATTAAACCCTGGTTAAAAATAATAAATGTGCAAAAAATGTCATATCCTTTTCAACTATATCCTTATTTATGAAAAGAGCATAGGAGAGATAATGAATAAAAAATATGAGAGAGTGAGTGAAATGATTGTTATTGTTCTAAATAAATTATTCCCGAATTCTTCTTGTGATGCAGCAGAACTATGGCAATTAGGGTTTTAAGACGCAACAACACTATAAAAATATGAGAGAGAATGATAAATAAACATCAAATGAAAGAGAATTAGTGATTCATTAATACGAAGATATGTATTTAATAAAAATATAAAATGAAAAAGTAGTTGACATTCTGATATATATAAAAAATATATATAAGGATGAACTTCAAGAAAGGGAAAGGTACTTATAAATAAATTTTTTAAAAAAAGGTCAAAAAAAATGTGGTGAATTAAGTACTCTTCTCGGGTTCTATTGAAGTTAGATAAAAATAAGTTTGTGCCATAATTTGAGCACTCATTATGCAATCCAATTATAAAGTTTAAACACACACAGCCTCACACTTTTTTTTTTTTTTTGATAAGACAGCCTCACACTGAAAACATTCTAAAATATCTGTTTGATGTGAATTGGGCTACAAGAGCCCAATAAGGCAATAAGTAAAACTGAGTTTAGAGTGTTTATGATCCATGTGAGTGAGACTTTATTACAGTCCATTTGGTTGAAGGGAAATTTGAGCAAGGAAGAGAAGTGAAAATTGTGAGGGACGAGAGAAGATGGGTTGACTGGATTGTTTGATTGGGAGAAAATAGAGGGAGGCAAGTCGGAAGTAAAAGTGAAATAACCAATTTGCCCTTAAAAGTAAGTAATAAAAAATTTAAACGAAAAATGTGTTTATTTTCACAAATCAAAGAAGAACGCGTCCACTGAATCGCAGTAGGCGTTCGAGCATGAAGGAGGGAAATCCATCGATTGAAGAAGGGAACTGTGCCCTGGCGATGAATCCTACCGTAGTAGTTGGCGATTGAGGCGTGAAGAACTACGGAGATGGGAGGATTATCCAGTTGGGTGGCATGCTGGAGGAATTTAAAATTTAAAATTTAAATTGAGGTGGGATTTTGTTGAAATGGAAGTTATGCAGGGAGAGAATGTTAATTTTGTTGCTGGTACAGGGCATCGGCGAAGGGAAAAAGCAATGAAATTGAGCATGAAGAGTTCTCACAGCTCTTGCAGAGAAGTTCAGGCGTGCTGCATAATTATGATTGCTTGATTACTGCAACGCATTGAAGTAATATAATGTTTGTTCTGCTCATGAAAGTGGCCAGTGGATTGATCTTATCATGTCCTTTTGTTTTGGTACTATGGAAGAATGCAAATGTAATGTGGTATGACTGTGTTGTGAAGTTACTAAGTAATGAAATTCAGTGCATTTGCTTCAGTTTGGAAGTTTAATTTATTTTTTTTATGATAGTGGAGTGTATGTGAATATCTCAAGAAATGAATGCAGGAGAAAATGCTGACAGCCAACATATATGAATATTATAATGTAATGTATGATGTGAGATGAAAATGTTGTTGGGTTAATGTGCTCTTTGGTCACTTAAGCCCAATAAGGCTTAATTGAGACTACAACCCAAGAACTCTAAGGCCCATGTGGATTAGGGTTAGGCCTTGGGTGTAGTAGAAGATATAAACTAACTTTCGCCGCTTGAAAAGAGACGGCCGCACAAATAGTTAGGAGGCTCTCATCGTAAACAAAAACCTAGAGGCGAGACGTTCATCATCCGAACGGTTGCCCACACAACCATCTCATCCCCCTCGAGAGATAGTCCGGAAGATCAATCATAGATCGCACGAGGACCGTTCGTATACGAGGATTTGTTCGTAGACAAGGTTTGCTCGTGGAGAATCTTTCGAGATAGCTCTTCAATATCCAGTAAGCAAAACGATAAAAGGTTTCATCTTTTCCTACATCGCGTGGTACGATACGCTTCGCGTTTCGATCGATTTCCTACAATTGGCATCGAGCCAATAGCGATGAGGAAAAGAACCTGGTTTTGAAATTTCATGTGATTATCTTCGAAAATAATTTTTGAAAGGATGGCATCTGCTTTTATATTTGTTATTTGAATCATAGTAGTTATCGTTTATAAATCATATGAATACTTTAATCCATGGTTAGACTCTCTCGTGTAATTCTTGATTTGTAACAAGGAGGCTAATCCCATATGATTAGGTTTCCTCCTTCTGTTTTTATGATTTCCTTTCGAATTTCTATGTATTTTTTTCGAATTCTGTAAAAATTGGAGATCAAGAAACGCAAGAATATGAGCAAACAACACCGTACGACACTTTTCGTGGACTTCGGATCTCGGATTTGGGCAAACCATATATGGATGGAAAGAGGACGGAAAGACGAAGAATTTGGCGGTCGGAACACCGCCAGGGCCGCCCACGCGCCGCCACAAGTGGTGCGCGTGGCCTTCACGCGCCGGCAAACGGACGGCGCGTGAGGGCGCGTGGGCCACCCTTTTGGGGTGTTTCCGGAGGCCGTTTGATCGTCTCTCCGTGCCGGTGCTTCCCCTGGAGTTTCGTGCTGAGATGACTTCGGCTGCTTGCGTGGCAGAGGCGAAGGCTAGGGTTCCTCTTTTGTGTCCTAGGGTTTCTAGCCAAGGATTGGGTTTTTGGGCTTTTGGGCTCATAGATACCCTGAAGGGCTTCAGATAAATCCTATGGGCGGGACAAAAGAGAAATTCCAAAGTTGTAAATTTTTTTTTTAAATTTTTAAATTTTTTTTTTTGGGAAAACCATGGATTAAAGATATTTGCTTTATTAATTTAATGCTTTTATTAAATTTTATGAATTATATGTACGATTAACGTGATGTTTGAAATAACATGCCATATAGAATAGGAAGATGCCATATTGTTGCATAATCGCATGTCATAAATGCATGATAACTATTATGTTTTTCAATCGACTAGTGTAATAGTTATTATGAGAGATTATTTGGGTTATCCAGATAAATAATCTAACAAATTTCCCAAGAAATTGTATTTTTGAGAATATCTTGTGGGTTATTTAAAATGATCATGTGAAGCTCATTCTAAATCATGACTGGATTTTAAAGTACCTAATGATTTCAATTAAGATGTTAATCTCACAGAATACTCTAAAATACACAAATTCTTGGAAATTAAAAATTCTAAACTTAAAATATTGAATGGGTGAAGGTTTTAAATTAAACTTTTAATTTTAAAACCTACGGGCCCCATTGTGGGTTTATTAGTGAAATGGTTGTCATTGAAGCCCCATCGGATAAGGATGATCGGACTTCGCTAGATTAAACCCTAATATTTTCAAAATTTTAGTAAAGTTTTGTATGGCCCATCGTCGGCAACACTTGGATACTAAAGATAATTTTGAAAGTAAACAATGGTTAATTACATTCAACTTTGGTAAAATTGTTAACCCTCCCATCGAGGCTCGACAATGGAACTCGAAGGCCCAAATTAACAATATTAGTTTTACAAGAATCTTGCCCATCGTAAGCCTTGTAAAGATAACTAATGGATTGTTAAACAATAAACGAATAGTAGTTATTAGAATCTACTACTCTATATCTGTTTGTTGTTAATTATAGTTTGTAATTAGTGTGCTTTTTCCTTAATTTCAGAAAAATGTCTTCATTCAATCCTTTAGCTACAATCTTGAGCCAAAAACCTATGGATGGTACAAACTACGAGACAATGGAGAACCAATTTAGATATTGTTCTTCAATATGAAAAGCTCAACTTTGTTCTCACTACCCCTATGCCGCTGCGCTTTCCCAACTGCGAGATGCGTCGATGCGATTCGGACTCGTTTTCAGCAGGAGAAGGAAAGATGGGAGAAGGCGAATGTGTCGGTCATTTGCTACATTTTGGCCCGATCTCGCTGATCACCTTCGGGAGCAAATGAACATAATTCGAGTGGAGCAACAATGCTCCAGACTCTTGATGCCATGTTTGCTACACCTAGCGTTCGCTAGGCAAAATGCGCCGAATTCGGTCACCAAGACGGTCATATGCGGAGGAAGTGTGCGGGATCATTGTCTAACAATGATAGCAAACTTCAAGAAGGTCGATGACCATGGTATCAAGTTTGAACAAGAAGTGAAAGTTGACCTTCTCTTACAATCACTACCTGAATACTTCAACCAATTCAAGATGAATTATAATATGAACAAAATGAATCTTGACCTCACTCAACTAATGCACGAGCTTGAGAGTCTTTGAAGCAGATTTCTAGTCAAGCAAGGAAGTGCATTGTTTGTTAGTGAAAGTTCTGTGAAACCTAAGGGGAAACCCAAGGGAAAGAACAAGAACAAGAAAAAGAAGAATTCAGGTACTCCGGTTGCCAAAACGAGTTGCAATGAAGCAGCCAAAAGGCAAGTGCTTCAAGTGCGGACAAAAGGGGCATTGGAAGAAAGATTGCCCACAAATAAAAAAACCAGGTATGGGTGATTTAAATGTGATTGAGGCTTGTTTAGTGGAGAATCACGATGACAAATGGATCGTTGATTGGGAGCCACTAACCATGTTTGCTACTCTTTGCGGTGGTTCAAACAAAGCTTGCCGGTGAGTAAAGGACAACGAGATTTGAAGCTTGGAACAGGCGGCTTGTGTTCGCACTAGCGGTGGGACAAGTTGTTTTATCTTTTAATAATTATAGAACTTTGGTTTTAGAAGACTTGTTTATTTATTCCAGATTTTAAGAGGAATTTAATTTCGTTAGTTGTTTAGATAAACATGGTTTGACAGTTCAGTTTGGTTCCTCGGTTTCAATAAGAAGTTCATCTTCTTTTATTTGTTCCAGTGTAAAGTTCAATGGCCTTTATTTCCTTAGTCCTATACCCTGTGAAGTTAATCATGTTGAATTAAAAAATGTTGAGCATATCAATTCGTTAAAGAAAAGAAAAGTTTCCAATGAAACTTATCTTTGGCATTTGAGATTGGGTTATATTAACTCTAACAGGATCCAAGGTTTGGTCAAAAGTGGGATTTTAAAATCCCGAACTTTGAGCCGATACCGGTGTGTGAATCCTGTTTAGAGGGTAAAATGACCAAGAGATCTTTCAAGGCCAAAGGAAAACGTGCCACACTTGGTGGAATTGGTACATACCGATGTATGTGGACCAATAAATGTCCATGCCCAGGCGGGTATCGTATTTCATCACATTTTCGATGATTACTCTAGATTTGGACATGTGTACGATGCGTCACAAGTCGAAGCTTTTGGAAAATTCCAAGAGTTCCAGTCGAGGCGAAAAGCATCTCGGTGTTCAAATCAAGACTCTTCGATCGATCGAGGGGTGAATACCTATCCGGGAGAGTTCAGGTCTTACCCGACCAAGGAGGGGATAGTTTCGCAATTATCTTCTCCGGGGACACCCCAGAACGAGAATGGAGTTCTTTGAAAGGAGAAATAGAACCCTTTTAGAAATGACAAGATCTATGCTCGATTATTCATCCCTTTCGATTCATTCGGGGATATGCCTTAGAAATGCTATGTATCTATTGAACTTAGCTCCGTCCAAGTCGGTTTCAAAGACACCAATAGAATTGTGGAAAGGGTGTAAGCCCACCATGAATCATATTCGAATTTGGGGTGCTCCGCACATGTCTTGAAACAGAAACCGGACAAGATGGACTCGCATCGAAGTATGCATGTTTGTAGGCTATCCTAAAGGAACCGAGAGGTTGGTTGTTTTATAGTCCAAGAGAAAAGAAGGTCATAGTGAGCACTCACGCGACTTTCTTAGAGGAGGACTATATGACAAACTATAAGCCAAGAAGTAAGGTTATTCTTGATGAGCTAGTCTCGAGATCAAGTTTCACCTCAACCTCGAGGGGTTCCGGCTTTTGTTCCCGTGGTTGTTCAAAGAGGGGAAAATGTATCTCGAACATACACGGGAACCGAGAGACAGAACGAAGTTCAGCATGATGTTCAACTAAATGAAGAACAAAATCATGAATTAGTTGATCCACTTAATGAGGGTCCTCATCTAGAAGTTGTCAACCCACAAAATGTGGACCCCCCCCGTAGATGCACGACATCAAGTGCGACAAAGTCGTAGTGGGAGATTAATTCGTAAACCCGCAAGATATCTCTTGTTGGGTGAGTCAAATCGGGATGACATCATCGCGAGAAGATGGTGATCCCACGAGTTATGACGAAGCACTAGGAGATGTTGATGCTCGGGAATGGCTCGAGGCTATGAATCGTGAAATGGATTCTATGTATTCCAACTCGGTTTGGTCTCTTGTAGATGCACCTAAAGGGGTAAGACCCATTAGGTGTAAGTGGATTTACAAGAGGAAGAGAAGATCGGACGGGAAGGTTGAAACCTTCAAAGCTAGATTGGTGGCGAAAGGGTACTCCCAAAGAGAAGGAGTGGATTATGATGAAACCTTTTCACCGGTTGCCATGCTCAAGTCTATTCGGATTCTCTTAGGCATTGCGACCAATCTTGATTATGAGATTTGAGATGGATGTCAAAAGCGCTTTTCTAAATGGAAATTTGGAAGAGAAAATCTATATGCAGCAACCAAAAGGGTTTACTGACCAAAGGGCAAGAAGAAATGGTATGCAAGTTGCGAGAGGTCCATTTATGGACTTAAGCAAGCATCCAGATCATGGAACATCGATTTGATCAAGCCATTGAGTCTTATGGCTTTGAGAAAAGTCGATGAGCCGTGTGTGTATAAAAGGATCCAAGGTAATGCGGTATCTTTTACGGTACTTTATGTGGATGACATACTCCTTATCGGAAATGATACGAGAGGTATTGTTGGGCATAAAAACCTGGTGAGCAAACATTTTGATATGAAGGACCTGGGGAAGCCAATTATGTTCTTGGTATTAAACTCTTGCGAGACCGGAAGAATAGGGTTTTGGCATTATCCCAGGCTCAATACATTGACAAAATACTTGCCAGGTTTAGCATGGAGAATTCAAAGAGGGGAATTATACCCTTCGGGCATGGGATTCATCTCTCGAGAAGCAATCTCCTCAAACTCCTAAAGAGAGAACGCATGAGTAGGATACCTTATGCTTCAGCGTAGGTAGTCTCATGTATGCTATGCTATGTACCGGACCGGATATACGCATGCGGTGGGAGTAGTAAGCCGGTACCAAACGGACCCTGGAGAGCAACACTGGGTAGCGGTTAAACATATACTCAAGTACCTACGAAGAACGAGAGATTATATGTTGGTCTACTCAAGTGGGAGTCTTGAAACCATTGGTTATACGGACTCAGATTTCCAAGGAGATATTGACTCAAGAAAATCCACATCGGGAAATGTGTACACCCTTAATGGCGGTGCCATTTGTTGGAGAAGTGTAAAACAAACATGTGTGGGTCGACACGCCACAAAGGCCGAGTATGTAGTCGCTTCCGAGGCTGCAAAGGAAGCTGCATGGTTAAAGAAGTTCCTAACGGACCTTCGGGTGATACCAGTGTAAATTGTCCTATCATACTCTTGTGACAACGGTGGGGGCGAGCGCTTGAGTCCAAGGAACCAAGGTGTCATAAGAGACGAAGCACATAGAGAGGAAATACCACTTGATCCGAGAAATAATTAAAAGAGGAGATACAGTGGTAGCAAAGATAGCATCAGACGAGAATCTTGCTGACCCTTTTACTAAGAGTTTGCCTGAGCATGTGTTCGAGAGGCATGTTTCATCTATGGGTCTTAGGAGGATTTCAGATTTGCTATAGCTTTAGGCAGTTGTTATTTTACTTTGTTATTTTGTGCTTTTGAGCATGACATTATGACATTGTGTTTCTTTTCTGAATGTTAATAAATGGAGTATTCTTTTTCATTTATTTTGCACACTATTTACAAACTCTAAGGTCCGGATCAATTGTGGAGTATATGATCATATGAATACTTTCATAGAGGACATGGTCATAGGTTCTCACGATTGATGAAATGATTCATGACTATTAAATTAAGTTGGGCACTTTATTTAGTGCAATGTTTTATGAAATGGTTTTGTCCGAATCATTATAAAACATTGGTGTGAGCTAATGCTCACATTGAATGGATCAAGGAGAGATTTGATTAAGCTTGTTCTTTTGTCATAAGGAATCAAATCTCCAGGATAACTATAGTTATGTAGTTGCTCTTAATCGAGTTTATTTTAAACGGGTAGTCGAATAGTTTTCATTCTTTGATTTACCAACGGGTGAGGTTTGATCTATATGACGGCCAACAACTCGGTATTTTGGGATTGAGACTATTTGGTTATCGGTGTTTATGAGATAAACAACATGGAATTTATAGGAAATGTCCCCTTGATATGTTTCGGTACTGGATATTGAAGACACTGGCCAGTGCATGTAATCCATTAGAGAAACTGTCAAAGTCAAGGAATAAATAATTGATTGGGTTACTGTAAAACTAGTCAATCAAATTATAGACATTCTATAAAGGGCGGTGCATATTCTTGTTATAAGTGTCATTGTTCTTGGAGATCACGTTCGGGCTTTTAGTGGAGTAGCACCGAACTAGATAATCTTCGTAGATTATCATGAGCCTTGATGAATGACAAATGGTGGGTCCCGGAGCTAGCTTGAGACAAGGGATGGGGTATGTTATCGGATGATGATGGCTTATGGGCTATATGGTCTTGGGTTTACGAACTCAAGTTAGTATCTTAAAGAGCAAGTGGGAGATTGTTGGGTTAATGTGCTCTTTGGTCACTTAAGCCCAATAAGGCTTAATTGAGGACTACAACCCAAGAACTCTAAGGCCCATGTGGATTAGGGTTAGGCCTTGGGTGTAGTAGCATATAAACTAACTTTCGGTCGCTTGAAAAGAGACGGCCGCACAAATAGTTAGGAGGCTCTCATCGAAACAAAAACCTAGAGGCGAGACGTTCATCATCGAACGGTTGCCCACACAACCATCTCATCCCCCTCGAGAGATAGTCCGGAAGATCAATCATAGATCGCACGAGGATTGTTCGTATACGAGGACTGTTCGTAGACAAGGTTTGCTCGTGGAGAATCTTTGAGATAGCTCTTCAATATCCAGGTAAGCAAAACGATAAAAGGTTTCATCTTTTCCTACATCGCGTGGTACGATACGCTTCCGCGTTTCTGATCAGTTTCCTACAAATGTGAGGTCATTGAAACGAAAAGGGCACGAAGAACATGACAAGTTTCATTATTGAAACTGAAATACGTAAGGACTAAGGAGTATGAAGCAAAATAAGTATACAAAACAAACAAGCACGATAGCACAAGCAAAACAAAGAAAAATACCAAACGCAACTTTGTGTGTGTGGAAGGTTTTTGGAGGAAAGAAAACAAAGCATAACCGAACAAATATGACGTGACTAGAAACGTTCAGATAAAATGCGCAATGAAATTTTATCAACACCCACCTCCAATTCTGGTCGCTTACAACTTCAACGTCGACACTTATCGCTTTTTTCGCTGAACAGAACGCCTTCGACAGTGACTTTAATTCCCCCAACTCACTGCTTTTAACAACTTTTCAAGAGAAAAATAAGTCATTTGCTTTCACTATTCATGGTGAGATCACACCATTATTTGTGGGAACCATCTTCCCATTTTTAATTGTATTCAGCGGCGGCGGAAATTTTGGTTCTCAGGAACTCTGTGCGTCAAACACGTTTAAGGGGGGAACTTTGTTAAGTTGCTTTCTCTTCCCATCAGTTCCCTCAACCAAACGGGTTAGGGATTTCAGAGTGCGACTTTATTAGTTTATTACTTCCTTTAGTCTTTTATATAAAGCATGTTTTGGAAAGTTAAGACATAGTTTTTATGTTTGTTAATATTTTTCTAATTTATTCTTATTAATGATTTTTCAATAATAATTAAAGGTGAAGGGAATTGAACAAATTAAGAAAGATAGGTAGGATATTTTTGAAAATATATGTCATATTATCTAACTTAACTAGTATTTTAATCTAATCAAATTAGGTAAATATATCTTATATTAAAAATTGAATATGATTGGAATTGTAGAGGGGGACCAAAAAGTAAAGTTGGGTATGTCTTTTGCCCACTAATGCTCTTTCTGACAAGTGACAATCTCACAGCTTTAAATTTTGTAAATATAGGTTTTGTTAGTGGTTAGAGGATAGGTGGAAAGTATGCTTTGCTAGCCATTTAATAGTGGTGGGTTAGGTACATATAACATATGTTAGCCGATGAGCGTTTTCTATTATTGGATCCGCCATGTGGAAATCATTGAATCTGACTCAGCCTTTATGCCTGAATGTGCTGCAGCGTTCTTTTATAGAAAAACAAAAGACCAGCAACTAAGTGCCTGTTTGGCAACTCCCAAAACCTAGGTTTTGGAAACAAAACTTAGGTTTTGTTAAAGGTTTGACAAATACCTCAATTTTTCTCTAAAATGATTTTTCATCCAAAACCTAGGTTTTGGGCTCAAAACCTAGATTTTGCCAAATCCAACTTTTTTTTTATTTTCACTTTTGAAAATCATTTTGTAGGTTATGGGTCCCACTATAACTGAAGAAAACCCCAAAATACCCCTAGTTATACCCATTAATCCTCCCTCCCGTAACAAAAAACTCGTTCCACCAGATTTTTTTTTTTTTTTTTTTTTTTTTTTTTTTTGTTTCAAAGTGTTCCAGCAGACGCAGGCACCACCTTTTTTCTCTTTTTTTTTTTTTTTTTACGAAGATTTTTTTGTATGTTGAAATTTTTTACAAATATTTTTTTTATACAATTTATTAATACATATATGTTTGATCTAATTTTTATCATGTTACATAATTCACTAATGATAGAAATTTATTTTTCTAATAATTTTATGTAATTTTTGGTATTTATTTTTGAATATAATGCTTATAATATTTAAAATACCACTTTATCCTTTTAAATATAATTATACAAAAAGCTAATGTCCTTTTTGGTAAATTTGATCCCCCAAAAGCTATTCGATAAAAACATCCAAACACTATCAGTTTTTCCAAAATCATTCTCTAAAAATCATTCTCTAAAATCATTTTTCCAAAACCTAGGTTTTGCCTCGTAAATAGTGAAAATCATTTTCCAAGAGCCACTCCCAAACGGGCCCTAAGTCAGCTCCGCAACATTGATTCCGTGGGAAAAGAATGGAAAATTATTAAGTTCTTCGGCTTGCTATGTATCTTGGACAAACCTTGTTGAAAATCTAAGTTTTTGGGTTCACCAATCTTCTTTTTATATACGGGAAGATTAGATCCCACCAATATTAATGGGATCTCAAGTTCCCAAATAACTGCATTCACATTTTTTGACAAATTTACCCCTCAAGTAAATTTGGCGGGAACTTTTTTACACAAGTTCAGACTTGACAAGAGCATTTTTAAAAAATATATTTTAGCAAAAAAATTATTTTCCTTTTTAATTTTGAAATAATTATTTATGAAAGTAAAATCGACATTTCTTGATTCTTTATCAACTACTATTTTTTCATTTTCTTGCCACCAAACAACTCATCTTTCAAAATCTTTTCTTCCCTTCCTTTAATTTCTTTAAATTTATTTCCCTTCTTAAATTTTTCCTGTACCAAATAGGGCCTAAGGGCCTTTTTTTTTATGAGGGGAGAGAATTTTTTATTTTTTATTTAGATTTTCCCTCCCCTCTCCCCCTAACCTTGCCACTGGGGGAGATGTTTTTTATATTCCTAAAAAATCCTCGTCACTTTCTGCCCCCATTGAGCACCGCCAACATTCGCCCTTCTTCTTTCTTCACCACCACCGCCGAGCTCCTCCTCTCTCACCTCTTCAGCTTCCTCTGTTTCTCAACTCTCCCTCACAGATGATTTTGATGAAGTTGAGGCCGGTGGCAGTTACTTGTGTCAGCACTGGCAAAATAAGAAGAGCGTATAACACGGCACTCTTCAATAGATCACATGAGGAAGAATTGATCTCGTTTAGGAATTAGAGTTGACAAAGCGTTTCCTTTCTCAATTGCATTCAAAAGCATACTAAAATTATTCCTTCCTTGCACTCGAAGTATCCTCCTCAGTGCTTCAACGCCGCTTTTGCGGTGGTCAGAAAGGAGGACAAGCAATACAGCTTTTGTTATTTTGGCATAGTGGAAGCGTTGATTCTAAAAAAGGTTTTTTGGAAATTGGGCCTTAGTCTTTTTTTTTTATTCTTTTTTTTTTTCAATAACATTGTTCTAATTATATTTATTTAATTTTTATAATTGTAAAATTTAATTCTTATAATATATATCATTTACAATTTTATTTTATTAAGCATGTTTGAAAATAAAAACTTAAATAAAAGAAGGGTAAATCTTTCTATATACAAATATTTTCCCTCTCTTTCTCATATGAGTTAAACAATGTAACATTAAAATTCAACCCCCACCCTCCCATCAATCAAATAAAAAAAAGGATTTAATTTTTTTTTTTTTGCTGTAAAAATATTTTTTCTATCATATTCACATAAAAGGAAGTGGATCCCAGTTTAAAGAGAATAGATATAAAATATTAATGGGACTCATTTACTTTTATGTAAATGCGACAAAAAAAATTATGCAACAAAAGTAGAAACATTAAAGGGACTGTTTGGAATCACATCAAAAGAATAAAAAAGCCCAATAACAATGAAATATGATTGTTATGTGTTTGAGAAAGCTTCAATGTTGATGGATTTTTGGGTCTAAAGCCACTTTTTGACTTGAGCTTATTGTTGGAGCTTCTACTCCTATCACCGTGACTTCTTTGAAAAGCCTATCACGCAATCTCTACTCTATCCTTTCTTTCAAGCGGCTTCCCTCAACTTTATCATACCTAACCAATCATATTTCTCCCCAATACTCAACTTAACAAATGCTTTCAATTTTTCTTAATTTTTTTTAATCGTTGAAGCTTCAACATAAACTATCACTATATTGTATTTTAATCTCCATGTGTAATAATTTCTATCATTCGAACACACTAATTTGTTTGAAAATGATTAATAAACAGTAAGGTGATAATTTATATTCCAAATATTGTTTAATCATGTTTTGCAAATTTAGGTATAATATTGTTTGTTCAAAATATTGTGTTGTAATTTTTTTTTGTGGTAATTTTACTGTTTTTATAGCAAATTTACATGTAAATTTAATTTTTTTCCCCAATTATCACATAATATAATATATATATATATATATATATAATGCAATAACATTCCTGTATTTTTCATCTAAACTGACTTTTCAAACGCTATGCTAGACAAGAGCCTATTTGAAAAAAAAAAAATCATTTCTATCATCGCTATCTCAAACACAAATCACATCAACAATCTGACTTTTAGAAGGAAAAAAAAAAAAAGCATATAAAAAAATATCAGTAAAAAAAAGCCATTTCTACTACCGTTATCCCAAATGGGCCCAAACCCATAAAAAAATCCCTTTATTTCCATCCCTTCCATTAAAATCCCTCATTTTCTCTCCCATCCGTCGAACCAATTAAACAGACCCTAAAGCGTTGAGGGATGAGAGAGAGAGTATAAACCCAGGAGGCTCCGCACCAGATAATCAGCTTGAGTTCAGCTCACATGGAATGCACAGCACACTTTCCATTCGGGATGCAGAATGTACTGCCATGTTCTATGCCTTTCAGTATGCTCATCTTAATTAGCCACAGATGCACGAAGTTATATTTGAGTCTGATAATCTCACTCTTTGAGAATCATCAATATATCTTTCTAAACCTCCTAGCCTTTCAATTATTGGTCCACCTGTTACACCTACATGGCAATTTCATTATAACCAATTGGTCATTAGATGCCATGTCATACATTTCACCACCACGTGTAAGTTTGCTTAAAAAAAAAAAAAAAAAAAAAAACTCATTCCACAGAAGACAATTTAATAAACGCACAGTTCCCATGTTTTTAGCCGCACAAACTAACAATGCCATTGGTCAAATGAAAGGTAGTTGAAGAGCATCAAGTAGAATTGTTTAACTTCCCACAGTTGCAGCCTTCCCCATGTACGCATTTAATCTTAGGCATGGAGTCAATATCTTTTCCAATGTCATTGGGTAGTTTGAATTTCCTCTGCTTTGCCCTCAACACATACAAACCCTAATTCTCATAAATTTTTATTATATAAAGGTGATTGCATAGTGAATTTTCATTGTTCGGAAAAGCTGCCTTCCAGGGTTTGGTGATGGTGCGTTGTAGATCCCTTGAAGATGATGATAACACCTTATCACAGCTCATAACCCCACCGGACTCTCCTCTGCCTATTTGGATGGCATCTTAGGTTCTCCTCTTCTCTCATTTATGCTCAATTCGTGAACAATATTGACTCCTCCTCCTGGAAATTTTCACTAATAATTTTTGCAACCTTAAACTGTTATGCATCCTTTCCTTCTTTCTTTCTCACTTTTCAGATTCACATAGGCTCTTACATGCTGAAACGTTATCCGCTTTCCTTCTTCCTCTGGCACAATTTCAAATTACTGAAAGCTTCCTCTTCGAATATCTGGCCATCTGAGCGAAGTCGATCGGGAGGTAAGAGAGGTTGAGAGTGAGAAGCCCAGTTTTAGAAAAAGATGCGAACGTGATGGGAAGAGTGTTGGGCTTTGTTAGGCACAATGGTTGGTCTTTACTTTTGCATGCTAACCTGTTCTGATCGAAGCTGATGAAGATCATTTTTCCGATCTGAAAGCGTCACAGCGCAGATTGATTTCTGCAAAAATCTGAATTGATGAGGAAAGTGTGTCGCACCAACCCAATCAGCCAAATCCTTCTACAAGGGCGTTTGAATCGTGATTTAAAGAAGCTAAATGACGAACTCGACTGAAACAAAGACTCAGATCTTGCAACCAGCCCAATCGTCGGAGCTGGAAAACGAGAAGAGCAAATCACGCCTGAACACACTAGCGTGAACGACAGGGAAGATGATCGCTACGTCTACCTCGAGTGTAGCAGATAGAACAGAGACGACGTATATGGCGCGGCTTAGCACTTTTTTTTTGTCAATGTAATACCCGGATAATTATCTATCAGAATACTATATTTTAGCAAATAATACCTGTTGGAAATAGGTGAATATATGGTTTTAAAACCTCTTGTAGGATACTTATTCTATTGTCAGGGAAATTTAATGAAATTAGAGGGATTAAAGTGTCAAAATCCCTAAATGCAATTATGGTAGTGAAATCTCGAAAATATTATGATAAATCCCAAGAAGCAATAAAATATTTATTGAAAATTAGAAAGTATGTTGTCTCTAATTTTAGGAATTTTTGGGATTATTTCCCTTGAAAAATAATGAGGCAAAATTAAATATAATTAGGGGAGCATAAGTTGCCCCAAGTGATTTTTAATATGATATGTGGGACATAAAATACCAATGTCAATGAAATAGTTGTGAGAAAATGATTAATCCTAATAAAGAAAATTATCAACAATTAGAAAGTGATTAGTTAAGTAATTAATGGCTAATTGTTTAAGCCTGAACAAGAGAATATTTAAGATAGATTATGGAAAATCCTTTAATTAAGTGTTTATGGCTAATATTAGCATAAAGTGTGCTTGCTAATCAATTAGAAAAGATTAAGAAAAAATTGGTGAGATTAAGAACATGAAAACCCTAAATCCTAAAAGATTGCTAATCATGGGATTAAGGCTCTAATTAAGCTTCTAGCTAATTTAGATAAATTAAAGAAAAAATAATAATAATAAAGGGAAGAGAAAACCGAAATTTGAGTGTAAAAAGGGTTGTGAGTTTTTCAAAAATAATATCATGATATTTTGTTAATTAAATAATAATATAATTAAGATATTTGTGGAAGAACCAGGTTGGATAAAAGGGAACCGATAGAAATTAAATCCTACCAGAAAACCGTGAACTAAGTTTCTTAGGTTAGGACATATTACAAACAAGTGAATTTTTGTCCAGGAAGTTGGTGTTAGCGGAAGTCATTTTTCCGTAATCAAGGCGAATAAGGGATCAAATGAAAAGATATTTTGTAAACAAAGGGCGAGATAAGAAAAGTGAGGACCAATGGAAAATAAATCGTAACTTGAAATCCTTGAACTAAGTAGAAAACAACTGGACATATTATGAATCGTGGATTTTTGTCCGAAATTAGCATTACCCAAGTAATTTACGTCAGAATCGGACAAATCGTCTGTCTTAAAATGTTCAACAGACAACGGAATACCCTTAATGGGATCAAAAATTTAGTTAACTCAGATATTTCCAAAGAGGAAGAATAGAACTTCAAGGCTGTGTTCCCAGATTTTTGAGATTTTCTAAGATTACGCGATTAGAACACTGATCAGGAGATTTTATCGGGTAAATGCATAAAGTAAGGGAGTGACATCATCTTGATGACATCATGGTCTTAAAGAATGAGGTAAGAAGGTGGATTGGATGTTGGAGATGAAGCCATGTGTAAAGTCAAGATCCGATACCGAAATCCGATCCGAAAAAGTATGAATAGTGTCATACTTTTTGCCTATAAATAGGCCTTCCATTTCACTTCATTCTTCACAATTCCTAGAGCCACTTAGAGAGAGATTTAGAGAGAAGAAGGAGTCCTGGAGAAAATAGCAAGTTCCGGTAAGTTCTTTGGTCCCTAGCCTTAAACTTTGGTAGTTCCTTCGATAGTTATAGTAGAAATCTTAGATTAATCTTTAATCTTCCAAGTTAGTTTAGATATCATGTTTTAGGGATAAATATGATAGTTATTTCAAAAATATATTGGAGATGGAGATATGTCAAAATTTTGGAAGATTAGAGTTAAAGTAACGAAGTTCTGGTGAAATTCCGCCAATTAGGAGAGTTAGGGGCAAAATGGTAATTTGTACCTAAAATGCCTATTATGATGTTGGGCCTTGATAATATGATATTATCCTTATAGGATATCGTAATCACGCATCGGCTTTGTTCATTGCAGCATTTGTCGCACTCACTTGTCAAAAAGTATCGTTTTCGTCAACGTACGCTCGCGTCATCGTAACACTAACTCGATGCTTATTGTATGCTTTATATGTGATAGACTATGAGCCCGTTTGGATGGGCTTTTTTGAGAAAAAAAAGCACTTTTTTAATGCAAGAAAAATACTTTTTTAATTAATTTATGTATTTAGATGATATTTTTTTAAAAAAGTAAAAGTCACAAAAATAAGTCAAAGTGCTCCTTTTTTTAAAAGCTCCAATTTGGAGCTTAAAAAATAAGCACTTAAAAAAAAGCACTTTTTTTAAAAGCTCATCCAAACGGGCCCTATTTCATAAAGTCATGGACAGGACTTTGTCTTGGGTCATGCACCGTGTCTAAGACTCTGCCTTAGTTCACTTGTTTATACATTCAACTTTATTTATACGGGTTACTGATCTTGGTAATGCCGTTGAGTTTTCCTAGCGCCGAGGACACGAGGAGTCGTCGTGGCACCGGTTGGTGCAAACGTGGATGACTTTACATGTCTTGTGTGCTATGTACTATTGTTGTGATTGACATTACATCTGTGTGCTTTATGTATTGTTGTAACCTTACATCCGTGTGCTATGTATTGGTTAATCTTTGTAATATTATGAATATCTCGTCATACATATTTTGTCACATATAAGCATGAGGTTAACTCAGATTCCGAGGTTGATAGGCATTGAACCTCATCTCTTAACATAGCATCGTGGTCAAGAGGACCGAGGATCGAGGAGAAAGGCAAGCGCACGCATAGGGACTCAATCAAGACTTTCTTCTTTTGTTATTTACTTTTGAAAACACGGTATAACGCATCACATCGTAATCACCGCACTTATGGCATTTTGAATATAAATATCGATTACTCAATCGCTCCGATGCTCTACTCTGATGAAAAAATATATATACTGCTTTCGAAAATGAGATGTTACAGTCAAAGCTTTCGGGCTCCGAGCGGAGAGCAATACTCAATTCTTAGTCCCATTTTTATTATATTTTATTATTCTATGCTTTCTTTTTCATCCCCACCTTCGATTTTTAATATAATATAATATAATATAATTTATTAATCATATCATATCTTTGTTTAAGCACAATATTCAGGCATCAAGGCTTTAATCAATTTATTATTTTCTCAGTGCACGCATAAAAAATTTATTTAACTTATAGTTATGTTTGAGATTCATTTGTTTTTTAAAAAAAAATTGAAAGTAAGTGCTAAATCTAATTCCTATGGCATGCTTAACTAAATGTTGACTATGATTTGTTCGGAGGAAATCTAATGAAAAAACTTATCCGTTGTTTTTTTTATATGTACAAAAATTGATGAAACATTTTCTATCTAAATATCTATAATATGCGTCATTATGTCATGAATTAAACTTTTTCGATTCTATATTTTATATTCCATATCTTATATATGTGATTCTCATGAATATGATATGGGACTACAAGATTAGACTGAATTGAAATAATGATCGAAAAAAAAAAAATTGGAAAGTGAGATTAATATAAAATTTAAATTTGAAATCGAAATATAGAGGACAAGTAGACGAAAGACATAGTAAATGAGATATTTTTAGGAAATAAAGACTCATTATGATATATATGGAAATGTGTGGTGTAAAAAATTAAATAAACTAATTAATATGATCATATTTCGGATTTTTTAGTACAAACTATTTGATTAAGCGCTTACCTCCCACCGAATTTAACAATAAGTCTGTTGCAATAAAAGCGCATCGATTTTAATTGTCCTTCAAAAATTGGTGATATCAAGTTATATTTGTTTTTTTGAAAAGTTTATTATTTATTCAATGACGTATTATTGCAGTAATATCGTGTTTTTATTTTTTCCAGCATGATTTCCATCGAATATATTTCTAATTGAAATGTTTTTATTCACTTGAATGCTTCGATGAGTTTTTTTTTCAATTACTTCTTACTTCGTTTATGGTGACGAGTATTAGTTTCAAATTAATACTTAAATATTTAAAAAGGGTTGTTTTCATTATTCTCAAAAAAAAATATTAATTAGAAATGGTAATTTAGCATTTAAATTATTAACAACTTCCATGTGATTGGATTTTGTGAACCGAAAAATTATTTATCTAACTGATTCCCACTTGAGCTATGACCTCCCATAGGATCTAATATTAAATTATTTTCTTGATATTTGACTATGTGTTTTAAAAGTTTTTGAGAAAATTCTAAATTTTTATAAGAATGGATTGGTGTATCCAAAAGTAGTTAGGCCAATTAGTCATCCTACCTAGCGTGCGTATTCACCGCTAATGGGTCTTTGATTGCTTCTTTGTTCATTGATGACACGGTAGTTATTTTAAAAAATAACAGAGGTGTTGAGAAAATGAGAGGAGACATTTAGCGGCGGAAACTTACCATGGCATTGGTTTAATTTCTGTTGCATGAACTACATCATTTAACATTGTATAATTTTCCATGTTTCCATCCCTCTACTCATGCTTGCATTTATTTTCAGGCGTGGAGTCAAGATTTGCCAAAACATCATTGGTCAATTTAGTTGGTCGTGCCCCGGCTAAAAAACTGGGCAGTGGAGTAGCCTATATTGATTTAATTAGGTGCGGATTTTAATTGGTTTAATTGTGTGGTGATTTCAAATTTCAAATTTCAAATTCCTTTTATTCTGATTTAATGATCATAATTTTTACTACTTCTGGTCCTAATTATATGAACACTTTTATAGTGTAATTTGCACTACAAAAGTGTTCCTATAATTAGGACCGGAGGGAGTATCTATAAATTCAGTATTATCATTTATGGAAATTAGATTATTACTATTTCTGTGACAACAAGAGGGTTATAATTATACTTATTATTAATATTTATTTATAGATGATTGATTTATTATCATTATTATATAGATAATGATATCAAATTATTATATTGATAATGATATTGAATTGATTAGGAGATTTAAAATTTGAATTTCAATGTAAAAGAATTGATTAGCCCTAATCAATATAATTAGGGGATGAATTGAGATTTAGAGGATTATTCTAATCATAATCCTCTAAATCCCTAGGGATCACCAAATGTTACGGGATTTAATTTAGAGGATTATTCTACCCAATTCAAATGATTGCATTTATTATTCCTTGATCAGTGTATCGATTTAGATTAGTATGGGTATGAATTGAGATTGAACTTGATTAAAATGAATTAATATGGTAAAGGTCAATAATGGACTTTTTTGGGGAGATATTGAAGGTCTTTTATAAAAATAAGAAAAGATATAAATCTCAATCTATATTCAATCCCTTAAGAATATGCATGGTTTTAGTTAATCTTAAATTTGTATGTTGACAACTCTTCATTTTATGTATATAAACATTTTTATTTATTAGTATTATTTGACAAAATAAATATTTAAATGTACAAATTAGATAACCAATAATTTAGTCTAGAGAGATATTCCAAGAGAATTCAGATTGGGTGCTTTTCTTTTAGGTGCTTAAGTACTTTTCCTCTAATTAGAAGGATTATGCATTTTTTTCTTAAATTTTTTTATATATTCTATTTATTGAGATTTGATTATATGCGCATCCTGAAATTTTTTGCACCCAATATCTCGGATGAATTAATTTTCGGGATATTGGGATTACGGGAAAAATATTTCTTAATACAAGACTGAAAATTAATTAATTTGAGATATTGGGTGCAAAAAAAATTTCAAGATCCAGCATATAATCTAATATAAATAAATAGAATATATAAAAAAATTTAAGAAAAAAAAAGGCCTAATCCCTCTAATTAGAGGGAAAAGCATCTAAGAGAAAAGCATCTAATGTGAACCCATTTCAAGAACTCTATATAGAATGAATAAATTCAAAATAACATTGCATAGATTAAGGCAATCATAGGAAACATAACTCCGTGCAACATATGGGGTTGTTTGTCATGTTATATATATATATATGTAGGGCAAATGATTTGTCCAAATGATGTGACCTAAGAGTTTCTCCCGTGAACCCAAACTACATCGTTTAGTTAAATGAAGTCGCACCAAAAATTTAAAAAAACAAAAAACAAACAGAGTGTAGCGCGCTTTTCCGATTGATTCTCGGAAATTGCGATCAAACATTAGTCGTGAGAATCAATCGGAAATTGAGGATCTGGATTTAATTACTTCCAAAGATGAATTAAAACTTCATATCTAAATTTAGAAATCAAATCGCTAATGCATCTACGAGCGAGTGATTAACCAAATCACATACAGATTCCGCAATTTGAAATCAAATCACAAACGAGATGCGTTGGAAAGGCTATTGGAAATCGGGATTAAGTTTAGCCAAAAACAACAACCTCTCTCACTCTGAATTTTATTTCCCGTGAACTTCCCGTATTTTTCTATCAATTTCTCTTTGCTTTGTGTTGGCTCCCTATTTATAATAATAATTTGGAAGAGAATTTAACCAGGATAACAAATAATTTTTTTTAAAAAATAACTTATAAATATTTAAATCGATAATAACGACAAAAAACAATCTTAAATATTTGATTGTTTAAATTTTAATTTCATTCGAAAATCAAAATTTTATTCATAAAATATTTTATTTTTAAGAATATTCAATTAAGTAATGCTATGTTATATTGATTTAATGCTTAAAATGATATCATTTTTTTATATCCAAATGGAATAATCATACTCGTAATATATCAGAATATGATATTATAATAATTTGTTGGTGAAATATTAAGCCTAAAAGATTATTTAAAAACTATGGAAATTATATTGCCAATGTTGAAATATTAATTGCAAGTATTGAAAGATCGACTATCAACTCTATTCAAATACAAATTTTGAATGACTTCCTATCAATCGAATTGCTTTTGATTGGAATTAATCAAATGGGCTATATTGAAATAAATATATTTTAGTCATATAATAATTATTTAAAAAAACAAAAATAAATTCATGAAATAAGAAATTTTGATTTTAAATAAAAAACAAAAAAATCTTATAAATAATTTTTTCACTAAACCAAACGATGTAGTTTGGGTTCACGGGAGAAACTCTTAGGTCACATCGATTGGACAAATCATTTGCCCATATATATATATATATATGGGATAGGTTATTCTGTCTACTCTTATTTTGCCTACCTTTGCCTACCTCTTTCATTACCATTAGATTATAATTTGATTGTGTTTCTTTTATTTTGCCTACCTTTATTTTGCCTACCTTTGCCTATCAAGATGTTTAGATATTTTGATTAGTAAATCTAATTTGATTGTGTTTCTTTTACGTCATACTTTGCATGACCATGTACTTTTATTTTTCTACCGTACGTAAACAAACCACATATAATAAAAAGGAGTTGATACGTATATATTTGTATGTACCATAATTCCTCATACAAAACAATTACAAATTTAATCATCACTATGTCAATATGTATTTTCATGATAGTGTGTACTATACAGTTATGCAATATGCAAGATGCAACCTCTCTTATATCACCGTCGATCCTTATACCACTGACTGGAGTCTTAGGCTGACACATCGTCCAACAGAAACTCATCCATTTGACTAGATTGTCCCAAACTCACCATTTCTTAAGATTTACCTGGCCAAAGTTGTATAACTTAAGTCTAGACTATGACTCCCCTCCTTAAAGAACACAACTAAGGAGGTGTTATATGTCTCATAACTCCAATGCAATCTCGGCTAAAGGAAGACATTGAAGAAGGGGCCTTAACAAGTGTCATACATTGTGCACTGAGTGATGAGATACCACATGGTAAAATATCTCAACATACAAATTTCTCCTTACTTCAACCCATTACAAATGCTAACATCATGATAGATATATTCAATCACAAATAATATAAGTAATTCTCAAAATATAATGGATTTGTATAATAGAACACATCACAATGAATAGAAAATTGTGACTAATACTTAGTTTCATCGCTTGGTTGATTTATTCTTCTGTAAAAATCTGTTGCTACTTGATAAATTTTTTTTTATGATCTCTTTTCACGCTTTTTTTGTTAACCGAATGTAATGTCAGGTGACCATACAAAGTCACAGTTATGCTGTTGTCATACGAGAGTCTACAAAGTCACAACATGAATATCTATTAATATATTTCTCCAAACTACTCTAGAGTTTCTTTCAAGAAACTCTAAATATTTAAAACTACCCTCTACATCCCTATATATATTCACATAAGCTCTCACCCTCTGCACCCCTACACACACACATATTATAAAGTAAAGGATTCAAAAGTCAACAACTTTATATGTATGTGTGTTTGGCTGATTACGAGTTTGTTATGCTGAGAAGAGTAAAGAAAATTTAAGGAAACATTATATGTGCATATACACATAAAATGGGTTTAGGTAGAGTTGTACAAAAGGTAAAAATAAAAAATAAAACAAATAAACATATACAGAAATGGTTTTAAGAAGTCTGGAGCTACATTCATTTAAAGGCAAAGGGTATATGAGATGCAATATACACACACATATATGCTCATACGTGTA
Source organism: Acacia acuminata (assembly GCA_019022655.1). NCBI lineage: Eukaryota > Viridiplantae > Streptophyta > Magnoliopsida > Fabales > Fabaceae > Acacia > Acacia acuminata. The sequence continues at coordinate 3,213,532 of JAFJYI010000015.1, forward strand.
CAGGTGAATAAAGGGAGGGTCCATAAAAGAACAAATCAATAAAAATATGTATGCCCAATCGCAAAGCATTAATGGGAGAGAAATGTTTGACTATTGAATAAAAAATATTTTAAAGAAAACACTTCCCAAGACCTGACACTTCAAGAAGAATGGATTAAAGAGAAAGAGAGTAAAAGGTGGAGTCTCGACCTTAGGATAAATAAACAATAAATAAATAAATATAAGAAAGAAAGAACACAAGGGTCTCAACGGCAGTTAAAATACGAAATTGTAGATGCAGCTATCAACACTTCTCATCTTTGAAATGAATGTAGATTACTTCAACCAACCAAGAATATGAGGCTGAAGTCTTCGATCGATCCAGTCGATCAAGAGAAAATTAAAACATTTTCAGAATGGTTGCTATATGTAGGAGACTGGGACATTGGGTTACCACACAATGGTGTTGCACTCATACGAAGTATTTGATGAGATAATGGGTGCATTTTCTTAAAAAACGGGGGGTTTCTTCGTTGTGCATGGATTTGGTGAAACATATAAAACGTTCATATGGAATGCATTGACAGCTTCTGTAAGAGCAAATGGTGGAATCATCCTTAACGTAGCATCCAGTGGGATAGTAGCAACTCTACTACCATCGGGTACAGCTGCTCATTCAAGGTTCTATATTCCTATCGACGTTAATGAAGATTCTATATGTTCATTTACTCATAATTGACAAACGGCAAACTTAATAAATAACCTCATTATTTGGGATGAAGTGCCAATGGTTAAGAGACATTGTATCGAGGCTTTTGATCAAACGTTGAGGGATTTAATGAAGTGCAATTCCATATTTGGGCCAAAATTTGTCATAATGGGTGGCGATTTTAGGCAAATCCTACGGTTATACCGAAAAGTGGTCAAGCGAGATTGTAGATACAGCTATCAATGCTACTCATCTCTCGGAAGGAATGCAAATTACTTTGACTAACCAAGGATAGGAGGTTGAAGTCTTCGAGTGATCCAGTTGAACAAGCGAAAATTAAAACATTTTCAGAATGGTTGCTATAGGTGGGAGACAGAGACATTGAATTACCACATGATGGTATTGCAGACATCACAATAACCTCAGAGTTGTTGCTACTTGATGATTGTAATCAAATTAGGTGCATCGTTGAATCTACCTACTCAAATTTGATTGAATTTGTAGTGGACGAAGATTACCTCAATAATAGGTCCATTCTTACCCCGTAACAGAAAATGTTGACACGTTGAATGAATACATTTGTTTTTTGTTGCCAGGTGATGTCGTAGAGTACTTTAGTTCTGACTCTATAAGTCGTATAGATAATGCTAATGGAAGCTTTGAGGATTTTTATGACAAATAATATCTAAATGCAATTAAATGCTTAGGGATATCTCATCATAAATTGATATTGAAAGTAGGTGTACCAATTATGTTAATAAAGAATATTGATCAGGCAGCAGGGTTGTGCAATGGTACAAGGCTACAAATAACACAATTTGGCAAGAATGTCATTAAGGCAAAGGCGTTGAATGACATAAGCATTGGCGAAGAGATTTTGATACACATAATTTATATGAACTCATCTGAATCTAAACTCTCTTTCAATGTGACCAGGAGGCAATCTCTCATCATAATCTCATTTCAATGACAATAAATAAAATCCAAAGTCAATCAATGACCAATGTAGGTCTCTACCTTCCAAGCCCAATCTTTTCACATGGAGAATTATGTGTTGCACTATCTAGGGTCAAGAGTTTCAATAGGTTGAGATTACTTATATTGGATGAGTCCAATGAATGTAACAGCATTACAACTAATGTTGTGTATAGAGAAGCCTTGCAAAACCTTTCTTTGAAATAATGAGAAGTTGTTATGAATTGGTTTAGTAAACACATTGTTGCATATGTTGTTCATTTTACCCCATTTACAATGTTAACCCATCCGTGCAAAGAAAGGTAAGGGGAAACTTGGTTTGACTTTGTCATTGTTGTGGTTTGAATTTCATATTTCAATGAAGTCAATATTTTATTACTTTCATTTGCATATTTCTTCAGTGCTCAATTTTACAGATTAATTAATAAAACAGTTTGGTTATTAAATCTGCGCCTTTGTTATTCATATTTAAAACAGAATAGAACTCAATACTCTGTGCAACGCACGGGTCCGAAGTCTTATTATTTAAATAAAAATAACACGTCTCCTAAATGGAGGCGTGACATTGGAAAACATCCTTATTTGAAGGAAACATATATCATAAATCATTGTTGTGTGTGGATTTTCACGTAAACAAGCAAATCGGTCGATTGGGTTACTAGAACTCCTTTTAAGTGGATCATGCATGCATCTCTCGTAGGTTGTGGAGACATGACGTCCGGTTTGTTTTCAGCACCTTTATCACTAAATTGCGCTTATGTGCGTCTGGATGGGTTGATTTTGCCTTTGAGTTTCATGCTTAAATATGGGGATGCTGGTTCTGCTTCTTCTTTTTGGTTAGTTTTATGTTCTGAAACCTTTATGGTTTGAAACTTGATTTGTATAGTTATAATTGGTTTATGTCTAGTTGATGGTTTGAATCATTTCAATACTCATCAAAATAACTAGCACTAATAGCTAACTGCTGTGGCAAGGTATACACAACTCAAATAGAAATTTAATAGTTCAGATTTTAAGATTTTCAACTAATGATTTCAAATAAAAAATATATTTATTTTTTTAAAAAAAAATGACAGTTCAGATTTTAAACATATCAATTTTTTTTTGTTGAAAAAATGTAAAAGAAAAATAAATTCAATCTTAACCTTTCAAATTAGATCTAAATGTCTATATGCAGCCCTTAGCACCGAACTGCTCATCATTGTAATGAACACCAAAACTGGTGAGGTTGTTCTTCTTTTTGCTAGTAAAGAACAACTTGATGGATTAAAAACATTAGAAAAATGAATACATTCTTAATTCTTCGATGTACATTTAATTATCACCCTTTTTACCTTTTATGTAAATATCACGTGAAATACATCTTAGATTTTAAATCCACCATGTTAATATAGAGCAGTGGTTTATAACTGAGATGTACTGTTATGGATATTTTATTTATTGGATGTGTACGCCTGTCTTGCTAATATTTATAATGCCACCTTTGCAGACTTCCGCTTTCAGAGAGAACATAGCGTACCGGGACGTTGCACCATCTTTATCATTTTCAGCTGCCATTCTTATTTGAAAGCGACAGCTTTATTATCCATTTCCTTATCTCTATAAAACATAGTTTATTTCTTTTTTAATGGGAGATTAAGGAAACTAAATAAATTATTTAATTATATCATATATTGTGTATTATTAGATTATATATCAGTTTAGAAGTTAGGCAAAATAATTCGGAGAAAAAATGACAAATATAAATATATTAAAATAATTTAATTAATTTTCTTAATATCTCAAAAAAAGTCAACTCTTTATTATATTTATTACTTTTGGAGGGAGTAGTTTTCCCCTATTCGCTAGGGCCCATTTGGTACACGGAATCGGTGGGAAGGCAAAGGAAGATTAGAAAGTTCCTCCATTTGGTATGTATTTTGGACAAATCTTCGCCCACCAATCTTCCCTTATAGGTGGGAAGATCAAATCCCACCAAAATTAGTGAGATCTCAAGTTTCTACGTCACTATTCACAATTTTTTTCAATAAATTTACCCTTCAATTTGAACTTGGCAGAACATACGAATTTAAATTCGAACTTGACGGAACGTTCGAATTTAAGTTCAACTTGGCGGGACATTTTTTTACACAAGTTCAAACTTAATATATATTTTTAAAAAATTTATTTTAGCAAAATTTTTTTTTTTTTTAATTTTGAATTAATTACTTTTGAGGGTAAAATAAATATTTTTTGATTCTTTACCAACTAGTACCTCTTCATATTCTTCCTACTAAACAATTCATTTTCCTCAAACTATCTTCCATCATTTTTCAAGATCTTCCCTTCCCTTTCTTCCTTTAAATTCTTTTCCCTTCTCAAATTTTCTATATACCAAACGGGCCCTTAGTTAGCTTTGGTTAGCTTTGAACTCTACTAGAGGGCTTCGGTTGAATTCTATATTGGACTCTTTTCGAACATTGTTCTATTTATGTTGTGTTTGTTTGAAACTGTTTATTGTGCATAGGTAAGTTGATATATAATTCTTATACATATTTATATTGTAGAGTATATAATAAATCACACTTAAAAAATCACTTTTAAATGCTCAGATCGATCTCAATTCTAAACCTGTACGTTGTCTACTTCCCCCCGTGTAGTGTTTGAAATGGTGAGTGAATTGAACACAATATCCTTCTGATGTGATGAGGTGTTGCCGTTGATTTTCATCATTTAAACTACACTAATTAATTTAGCCAGTTTGAAATTAACCGTTTATATAAAATATGATTATAGATCAACACATAACTTTAATTCTTACAATTCTCTCATAACAACACTACTTCCTTTAAATATTTCCACCTTGTTGTTTTACATACTGACTTTTGTTTATTTGTATTTTTTCAGTCAATACAATGAATAAATAGTGGCAATTAATTTCTTGGGTCAAAGTCTATCTTTGCTTTGTAAATTGTCAAAAAAAAGAGTAAAAGGAAATGTTTCAAGACCACGAAGTTTATCCTAGGAGCGCCCAAAGACCACAAAGTTTTTTTGGAGAAAAGTACACACGAAGTTACGTTTTGGGAGCGCCAAAGACCACAGACGCTAGTTGACCGTTAGTTTGGATGGAACGCGACAAGATGATTTGGACGTTGACGTGGAATAAAAAAAATCAGGAAAAATTTTAAAAAAATTAGGGAAAATTCAAAAAATTAGAAAAAAATTTAAAATAATTAGAAAAAAATAGGAAAAATTAAAATAATTAGAATTTTTTTAAAATTTTTTTAAAATAATTAGGAAAAAAATTAGAAAATTTTTAAACAAATTTAGATTGATGGAACATGACAGTAAGCATTGTTTCGGTTTCATATATATATATATAAGTAGGTTCCCTATATGTATTTATATATATATAGATAAGTATGTGCAACACACACACAGCGAGGTTTTTTCTATTTGCAGCGGCCCCTATATATATATGTATATATTTACTACATGATAGCTAAGCAAAACCTTGACAGCAAACTCTTCCAATGCTCCCTAACATATTTATCAGCAATATGCATATGTCTCAAGTTTTTTTTTTTTTTTTTTTTTCTTGCTCTTTACCCTCAGCTTTATATGCTTATATATATATATATGATGACTAGATTTTAAAACAAATTAAGATTGATGGAACCATGACAGTAAGCATTGTTTCAGTTTCATATGTATATAATTTTGTTTATTTTTTTCTGATTATTTTTTTTTTTTTCCTAATTTTTTGAATTTTTTAAAAAAATTTCTAATTATTTTAATTTTTCCTACTTTTTTGAATTTTTCCTAATTTTTTGAATTTTTTTATTCCACGTCGTCGTCAAATCATCTTGTCGGGCCACGTCGCATTCCATCCAAATTGATTGGCCAACTAACGGCCGTGGTCGGGCATTCCCAAAACGTAACTTCGTGTGTACTTTTGCTCTAAAAAAACTTCGTGGTCTTTGGTGTCTTCCTTAGGGCAAACTTTTGTGGTCTTTGAGCGCTCCATTACCCTCAAAAAATCTCAATTCTTCCCCAAAAGTTTTTTTTTTTTGGGAGTAATTTCACTGAAAGTTTCTAAACCATAGCAATTTTGCCCCGGCAATTATCTAAGTTAAATTTAGTCATTAGTTGATCAACTTTACTGAACCGACAAATCCACATGTCAACAAACAAGATTGATATAACAACTATGGTGAAATTATTATGATTTGAAAACTTTTGGGACGACATTGTTGCAAAACAAATTTTCAAGGAAGAATTGAGATTTTTTTACAGCTTCTGAGACAAAAATTAACTTTAATCACCATTTTTCCAGGTGAATGATATATTTACTTTGAATACAGTAATTTTATGCAACAAATAATATAAATAGTAAAATTATACGTGTGGCGAAAATTCATAGGTAATTAGAAGATGGGAAAAAAATCTGTTCATTCACTTGGTTAATTATGAGATGCATGCACAAAACTTTAAGGTAAACACGTCCTCCCTTCAAATCATTATATAAAAAGCAACTTCTATAGATTACATTGTATCCATAATAAAGTAAAGGATAAAGTATACATTTGGTCCTTTATGTTTATTTCAGTATCATTTTAGTCTCTTAAGTTTGTAAAGTAGCGTTTGGTCCCTTAATGTTAACACCGTTAGTCGACTCAACGTAAAATATCTGACTTACTTAAGTTAAGCGATGAGTGTGTAATTAAATCTTGACCAAACACGCTTATATGTTAGTATTTTAATAAATTAATATTTTAAATCCTATTAATTGAAAAAAAAAATAATCTTTATAGGCTGTTTTATAGTTTTTCACAATTTGTGAAGATTAATTATTTTTTTTGTCAAAGAAAATTAAATATTTTTCAATTAATAGGATTTAAAATATTAATTTATTAAAATACTAACATATAAGCATGTTTGGTTAATATTTAATTGTAGTGATCATCGCTTAAAATTATTCAATAAGTATTTTAGTTAAGTCGACTAACGGTGTAGCATTAAGGGACCAAACTTACACTTTACAAACTTAAGGGACTAAAATGATACCAGAGGCAAACATAAAAGACCAAATATATACTTTAACCTAAAGTAAAAACATTATGATGTATAAACATTTTCTAAAACAATGAATGATGTTTTTGGTACATATACGAAATTACGAATGTTATGGTATTCAATAATGTAGATTCATGAACTGGATCAATATAAGAGGTTCATGAGACAATATTCGGCCGTTATCACATTCAATATAATCACGCTTTAAAAATAACTGACAGATCGATGAACACATGCACATTGGATTTGAACTTAAATTAAGGTTAGTTAACAAAACCATCTCTGATTATTTAAACTAGACACGCAAGTATGCAACGGTAATTAAATAAATGTTTAATTTATTCTGCCATTCCTTTTTTATTGGTGTGAATTGTACGTAGTAGGTGACCAAATAAAAACAGCTAAGCCTGCTACACCAAGTTTGGCGGTTAGGAGTTCATCATCAATAACAACTTATCAGCAGCCCAACTGTCTCCTAAATATCATCCTCACTCCATCTCATTAGCGCTTAAACACAGCGAAGATTAACAATCACAATATATGCATGTGTGCGTGATCGCTATGAAAAATATTTCCCTGATAATTTTTGGTTCCACACCCGGTTCACTGAGGCTTTGCCTCGACTAGTTTGGATCCGATCCGCGTCGCGCACCTGGTTATGGTGGGAGAGTCTCCCAGCAGGGGTTTTTTGCATTCACAAGGCTCGAATCCAAGACCTTACTTAAGCGACATAAGCCGCTTACCACTTGAGCCATAAGTTAACCTCAGCAGATAATTTCCTATCGGCCTGATATTAATGATGAAAATATTCGTATAAAAAACTACTATCTCCGCTCTTAAATATAAAACTAGTAATTATATCTGGTTTTTTTTATAAGGTATTTGTTTATTTCCAAAGCGTATTAATTATTATTTTTTTTATGTATACGTATGTCCATAATTAATAAAGGTAGTGAGTGATGAGAATAACAATTGATATAATATTAGAGTTTAATATAATTAATAAGGTTTATATTAGAAGTTACTTAAATTGTAAGATAATTTTATTGACTTTAACTGTTTTTATTAAATTTGTGAGAATTTTTAGTTAGTAGTTTATAATAAAAACCAGAGAGAATAGAACTTTATCTTATATTTTAACACCCAAAGGAGCATTAATTATTACTCAACTTGTGAGCCAAAAAAATATTATTCCTGTTTTCCTTCACACTCAATACATGATGTTATCAGTCACCACATCTGACGTGGAATAGAATATTGTAAGTTGACACCAATCACTCGCGAAAAAAATATTAAAACAATTATTGATCTTTTCAATATTATTTTCAACAAATGCTATAAGAATCAAACGCCTTTCTTCCCCCAATTATTCTTCTCTCTTAGTGCTTGGTAACACTAAATTCGTGGTTTTAGAAATTATTTTCTGTAAATCGAGATAAAACTTATCTCTCACGTTTATCTCATAAATCATAAAAATTATTCCCTAAAAACTAATATAATCATGGAATGATTCTCAACCCTATTGCTGCTCCAATTGAATGGAATTGAACTATAGGAATATATTTATTGATAATTAATATTCTGTGGCAATTATAACCACTAAAAAAGAGAGTGAATAAAGCAAAAGGGAGGCAAAATTACCAGAAATAGCAAGGCATATAAACCAAATCAGAAATTCGTTGCTCTCCGGAAATATAAAAGTATCCGTTTTAAAGTTTTAAACCCCTCACCGCGGTATTTCCCACCGACACCGCCCATCCGGTAAAACTGAAGTAGGACCCACTAATCACCACCCAGTACCAGCTTAATCTTGATCCACGTGTCCACTTCCGCCTCCACTAATCAATCATATCCCGGATAACCATGCGCCGTATGAAAATTAAGTGAATCCCAACCGCACAGGATCATAGCCTCCACCGTATAATGTAGCTCTTTCCCAAACAAATGCACACATCGCGAAACAGAACAATCTGGTGTTCCGGTGGGGGAGCTTCCTCTTCTCTTGTTCAGATCTCACATCCTTTGCTTGTAGATTCAAATCCTTCCACCTTCCTTTATCGCTCACAGCTGCAAAACAAGAGCTAATCGGAACATTCGTATCTTACATTCGTACCGCGGATCTAGGAGACGAAAAGGAAGGTCAGTTCCGGGAACTTATGGTTTCTAATTTTGGAAGATTGTTTTTTTTTTTTTTCCAAAACTATTTGACCTAAAATTGGACGAAGATGAGCTCTCACTAATTGAATAACGAACCATGCGATGACTGCTTTTTTACTTGTAGTGTTGAGCTCGGCGAGTTGGTGACTGAAAAGGAGGAGTTCTGTCAGATCCAGGTCGTAGGAAGAGGAAGAGTGTCTGGCCTGGGAATCATCTTTGAGAGATGGCGCCGAGCACGATCCGGAAGGCGATTGGGGCGGTGAAGGACCAGACTAGTATTGGGATTGCGAAGGTGGCTAGCAATTTGGCACCGGAGCTCGAGGTGGCGATCGTCAAGGCGACGAGTCACGACGATGACCCAGCAAGCGAGAAATACGTACGAGAGATCTTGAGTTTGATGTCTTTTTCTCGTGGCTATGTTCTTGCCTGCGTTTCCGCTGTGTCCAAGCGCTTGGGGAAGACCCGGGACTGGATTGTGGCGCTCAAGGCACTTATGCTTGTGCACAGGTTGATGAACGAGGGTCCCCCCTTGTTTCAAGAGGAGATCTTATATGCCACGAGGAGGGGAACTAGGCTTCTCAACATGTCCGATTTCAGGGATGAGGCGCACTCTAGCTCCTGGGATCTTTCAGCTTTCGTCAGGACCTATGCCATGTACCTGGATCAACGGCTCGAGTTGGTGCTGTACGACCGGAAAAGCGGGAGCGTTGGGGGTGGTAGTCGCGGGGGTAGCGTGGACGACAGATCTGGGGGTAGAGATAATTTTAGGTCACCCCCACCGAGACCGTATGAAAATGAGTATGGGTATGGAGATTTTCGCGGGGAAAGTGGGTATGGAGGCGGGATGCGACGGACAAGATCGTTTGGGGATATGAGCGAAACGGGGGGCCGAGAAGGCAGAGAGGAGAAAAAGGTCACTACTCCGTTGAGGGATATGACGCCCGAGCGCCTTTTTGGGAAGATGACTCATCTGCAGAGGCTGTTGGATAGATTCCTGGCTTGTAGGCCGACGGGAATGGCAAAGAATAGTAGGATGGTTTTGATTGCATTGTATCCGGTTGTCAGGGAGAGCTTTCAGCTGTATGCTGATATTTGTGAAGTTTTGGCGGTTTTACTTGACAAATTCTTTGATATGGAATACCCGGATTGCGTTAAGGCCTTTGATGCTTATGCCAGTGCAGCAAAGCAAATCGATGAGCTTGTTGCCTTCTACAATTGGTGCAAGGATACCGGTGTGGCAAGATCGTCAGAGTACCCTGAAGTTCAGAAGATTACTAGTAAGTTACTAGAGACACTGGAGGAATTTGTGAGGGACAGGGCAAAGAGACCAAAAAGTCCAGAGAGGAAGGAGGAACCTCAGCCTGTGGCTAAAGAAGAGGAGCCAGCACCTGATATGAATGAAATAAAGGCATTGCCTCCGCCTGAGAATTATACCCCGCCTCCTCCTCCAGAACCAGAACCTGAGCCCCCAAAGCAACAAGTTACAGAGGACTTGGTGAATCTGAGAGATGATGCTGTCACCGCAGATGATCAAGGTAATAGATTCGCTTTAGCACTCTTCAATGGCGCACCAGCTAAGAATGCAAATGGATCATGGGAAGCATTCCCATCAAACGGACAGCCAGAAGTGACTTCTGCTTGGCAAACCCCAGCTGCAGAACCTGGCAAGGCTGATTGGGAATTGGCGTTGGTTGAGACTGCTAGCAATTTGTCTAGGCAGAAAGCAGCTTTAGGCGGTGGGCTTGATCCGTTATTGTTGAATGGCATGTATGATCAAGGAATGGTGAGACAGCATGTCAGCACTGCCCAACTGAGTGGAGGGAGTGCCAGCAGTGTTGCATTGCCAGGACCGGGAAAGAGCACTACTCCTGTTTTAGCTCTCCCAGCCCCAGATGGATCTGTGCAGGCAGTTAATCAGGATCCGTTTGCTGCATCATTAATCGTACCCCCACCATCATATGTGCAAATGGCCGATATGGAGAAGAAGCAGCATTTGCTTGTACAAGAGCAGCACATTTGGCAGCAATATGCTAGGGAAGGGATGCAAGGTCAAACTAGCTTGACCAAAATCAATGGAACTGGATATTATGCTGGTGCTCCTATGCCAGCGGTGCCTTATGGAATGCCCCCAGTCAATGGAATGGGACCACCCTCCGGGTATTACTATACACCTTACTGATTTTCCCCACTTTATAAATGACTCCAACAATTTCTTATGGTGACTTGGTGATTTGTTTTGTCAAATTATTCTTGTGATTTGCACATTATACGATGAGGGTTTTGGGGAGACTGAGTTGGAGAGACAAATTTCTTGACGTGGGCTTGATGGAGGGAAATGTGTAATTCTATTGTGATGTCTCTTTGTTTTATAGTTGTAGAATTTTCTTCGCGGTTTTGTACTTAATGCTTCTTGCTCTTCAGTGACAAACTTGGCTACTGTAAATTTTACTTGATATTTGCTGCTGATTAAGTGGTATGCCTAATGCCACTTCTAATTGTGGGAAATGCCCAAACTACTATAGAGGTCCATTATTCGGAACTACACACTGCTCATTAATTTTTTCCTCAATGTGTGTAGATAGCGCTAGTTAAGATATTTTGACAGTCAGTGGATAGAGCTTGAGGTTGTTCGATGTGTGCCTATTTCTGGGGGATTTTTGGGTTTCCTAATCGCTTTTGTATTCACTATTTAGAATTAACCATATTTTGTTTGGTTATATAATGTAGCGGCCCATATCAGTATTATCCCGCCATCAATTGACTAAAAATTTAACTGACACACGTACTATTATATAGGATATTCTTATATAATATATATATATATATATTTATTTATTTTTCCTGATATAAAATCCTTCTTGATGGGGTATGCGTGAGATGAATGTGTGAGGCTGGAACGGTCAGGTATTTCTACAAATTTCACAGGATGACGGTGAGGGCATGAGCTGTTCTTTGCTGTTTACCAACAAAAAGGTTGCATTTATTTTGAAGGGAAATATTTGATATTGTAAGCCCGTTGTCAAAGGGGTGAATGCGCCACCCTTGAATTGAACGGGTAAGAATGACGTTGACCGAATCAAAGAATAATAATGGAGTCCGCCATCCAGCTTGCATTTGGTGGGGTTGAATTCAGGATAACGGCGTGCTTTCTTGAATTATGGAGGGGGATAAAAACATTGGACCTGATCGTTAAACTACTGGGGGGGAATTAAAAAATTAGATTTTTTGATACTTTTTAAAAATAAATTATAAATATAAATTCATTTAGTTGTAAACAGAAATCTCATTAATAAATTCAAAATTTAATAGTAAAAATGCCACTAAACAAATTAAAATGGAACAAATTCACGAAGGCTATCAATTTTCATCAAGTTTTTCTTTGATGAATCTGTACAATTTCAATTTTTTTTTTTCTCTTTTCAAAATTTATTTGTGTATGCTCCTCAGCTAGTAAAATTGTGCAAAATTGCACATTAATCCTATAATTATTATTGAATTAATATTTTAATATCTAACCGTTGTGTTTTCAAAATTATTTCATCCAGCGTCCAAATTAAGAGTCTAATCCTTTAACGTTGATCCGTACAAGACAGACAAGCGAATGAGACGAGACCGAAGAAATATTTTACCATTGGGTGACCGATGTGGTTTACTAAATTGAGGGGTGAAAGGTATCTAAGAGGGGAATAAGAGCATTAAGTTTACTGTTTTTACGGTTAAATTTTACTAAATTGAGTTGTGTCATAGCTAAACTCCTTTAAACTCATAAGTGTACACATTGAATTTACTGTTTTTCTGTTTCTAGTTTATAAAATCGTGTTAACTTACTCTTAAACTCATGTTAACATTTTTTTTTTCATTATTTGATAATGCTTAATAACTTTATCTATGAGTTTTATAGAAATTTCTTTATTAAATATAATAAATTATGAATGTTGATGGATTTAATTTCAATTTAGATTTAAATTAGATTGTTGCCATTTTTTATATTTTTAATTATTCAATTATACACTATTAATACTTATTTAATAATAAAAATAAACTATTACAAATTTACTCTTCCCTCCGATCCTATTTATAGGAACACTTTTATAGTGTAAATTGCACTATAAAAGTGTTCTTGTATTTAGAATCCTATTTATAGGAAGACTTTTATAGTGTAAATTGCATTATAAAAGTGTTTTTATATTTAGAATCAAAGGTAATATATAAGTTTACATAACTATCATAAGTTTATTTAAAATTATGAGTTTAAAAACATAAAAACACTTATAAGTTACATAACATTTTAAGCCGAAGATGATTCTCTAGTCCCTACCTCCTAGTAATGGTTTATTAATTACTGTATATATTTAAGAGCTTGCTTGCGTAGCTTTTTATTTAATAGGTGGGTTTAGCTCACATTTATTCTATATATATATTGAAAATCACATTTAGAAAGTGTTAATTTGGCCCAAAGCCCAAGTCCGAGTGACTCAATTAAGGGCATAGCCGGAACCGACACGTACCGAGCAATTGAGTCGATAGCGTAATCCGATATATCCGCATCTACCAAGATTATACGAAGTCGGGATCCAACCCACGTGATATAATCCCGAGATTCGCCCCGATATCATACGTTCGGGATAAACGGCCTCTATAAATACGGAGGTCCGCCATTAAGGTGCATACGTTCTAACTTATTTACATACAAATACACCGTGCATACACACCATATATTGAACGCTCCCCGACTATCAAGCCCAACGATCCAATATAGAAAGCATCCGTGTTCTACAGTAGATTTTACTCTCAAATGCAAATATCATTCCCCCTAAGATCCGAACTTTTTTTTTTTAATACTTAAATTTTAGGAAAGGGGATTTACAATACGCGGGACAAATGCAAATATCATACCCGGAGAGTACCAAGATCTGAACTTCATGTCCGCCTTTTCCCCTAATTACTAGTAGATCCCAAATAAAAATATTAAGTATAAATAAATACTCTTCCTGTATTTTTTATAAATAATTTTCTCTCTTTTAGGGATGGTCCTTTTTATATAAGTAATTTTCTCCTTATGTTTCAAAATTTAAAATTTTTAATTTTCTAACCCTATTAAATACATATCTTTATATTAATTGTCCCCCACCCACCACTAATTCTCTTTCTTTTAATCATTTATTACACAGTTTCTCTTATATTCTATACTCATATACTCTCTCATATTTGTTACTCATTCTCTCTTCTATGCTTCTTTCATAAATAGGGGCATATTTGGAAGAAATTTAACATTTTTATACAATTATTGTTTTTAACTAATCTTAACCCTTAATTTATTTTACGTAATAAAGATAAAAGTTACTTATAAAAAGAATAAGAGGGAGTACTCTAAAATTTATATTTATTTGATGGGAGTGGATCTTAAAAATTGTAATAGTTACAAGTTAAACTGTGTCATTTACACATCATATCTAATAATTTACGTTTACACGTTAAACATTCATGCTTACTAGTCAAATTTGCAAAAAATAATAATGATAATAATATCTATTAGCAATAAATAAAATTTAAGAGATTTATCTGTAATAAATGTTTCTTAAGTGAGATGTATGAGTAATTTCTTTTATACATGCTTCCTTTATGGAATAAAAATTTGACCCATAGCATAACCCACCAGCTTCATACTACTACGGAAAACATTTTTGAAGTCTCTTTTTCAGCCCTTTCTAAGTCATTTTTTAAAGCAACGCTTATGTGAAAGATATAATAAAGGCTGACTATAACATCAGTTAAAAAATGGACACTGCAATACACACACACACAAACAACAACAACAAAACAGAAGACATTATTATGGTTGTTTAAGATAATGATTAAAGTATCTGTTACGGGGCCCAACAGGAAATATATCGCATATCAGGATCTGTCTATAATAAAAGGGGATCCAATCTTATTTACGATCCAGGTATATCTAAATCTATATCAGGTAGTTACGATATCGGAGTCTCGAATCACAGGGCCCAAGCCATATCAACCTAAGGTAAACTCTATAAATACAGAGGTCAAGCCTTAAGGTAGGGACATCATATTACAGGTTCTACATTCTAACCATAGACTATTTACATTCAGTCACACAGAGCACACACCCCAACCCTTGGCTCTCGAACTACCTGGACTTTGATCGCTTTACAGGGTACGTAGGCCCTAAGCTTGGCTCCTAGTCAAGTCCAATCAGTCCTGTTCCCAGAACAGAACAGTATCTAAAAACTGTTTTTCAATAATAATTTAAGGTATATAAGGTAAATATGTGTGATAAATTTTTTTATAGATTTATATAAATAAACATTAAAGCTTTTCAATCATGAGTGACATGTGTCAACGTACAATTCTGTGCGACTTCAACATTTTTTTACCAACCAATTTCTTCGTGTTATTTTCTCTCTCCGGTTTATGCCTTTGCCTCATCAACCGTGTCAAACAAAAAAAAAAAAAATCTGTGTCAAAAAAAATTCAGGGAGACAATGTACATGACACACTCGTAACTAGGTGTTCTGGTGTAGAACACAGATGTCCAAAAATTTGGTAGATTGATCTTGGATGTATCGCGGCACACGGGTATCTATGAAGGAGATAACCGGGAGAGCGTGGGATCACCGTACACGACAAAGGGGTCTTGTGTGTGCACGGTGAGACCAGTAGGTAAATAGTCTAGGTTTAGAGTGTGTGCACCTTGTTACCGCCTCTCCGTATTTATAGGGGCGTACGGTGCGATATCCGGGCACGTCATTAATGGTGAGCCATTAATGGGGCGGATATTGGATGATACCCCATTAATGGGACGTGCCATTAATGGGGCGGATACCGAGATATGCCATTAATGGGGACGTGCCATCAATGGGGCGGGTATCTCGGGAGCCGATATGATAGGGGCGGATCCTCCCGGCCGAGATCTCCGGATCTCCTGCCATGATTGGAAGATCATGCCTTCTGGCTCTGCTTGGGCCTCGCCCTGGGCTTGGAGGCTTTTGGGCCGGTCCGTAACACTAGGGTTGTCCAAAAAACCTGAAGTCCAGTTGGTCCAGTCCCAACCCGGTCTAACTCGGCCCAGTCTAGAATGAAAAAAAATTAGTCCAGGACAATTTGACCGGACCGGACCGGACCAAACTGCTCGGGTCGGACTGGACTTCGGTCCAGGGGCTTAGACCCCCGGGATCGGTCCGGCTCGACTCGAGGTCCCTTTTTTTTTTTTTTTTGGTAAATCACCACTACATTGAACCGTTTCTGGACATCCTAATATGCTTTTTAATTTATAGGAATCACTTCTCATTATGTTATTTTTTATTACTTTGGGAAGTCAAGTGAAATCAGAGCTAAAATATTGCATCCCAAGAAGGCAAAAAAAAAAACTGGAAAAAAAAAACTAGAAAAAAAAGATCGGATCGCCGGATGGTCCAGTAGCCAGTGGTCCGGTCCGGTCCAGCCCGAGGTCGGGCCGGTACTGCATCGGGACCTGACAGTTTCGGGCTGATTTTTTCAGCCCGAACTCATATCTGGCCAGACCTCGGGTTGACCTCTAACTCGGTCTGACCCGGTCTTTGGACATGCCTACTCGTAACTTATGGCAGCTTCGCACAGTATCCAAGTTTATGACCCTACTTGCATGATTTTCTGCAGAGATGGCAAGTTCATCTGATCTGCCTATTCTTCTGCCCCGTTGAACTCTGGTCAAGCAAAACCTTGCATCCCTAAATAAAGTTTAAGGATCACGGAGTGGTTTGTCCAATGCACCATAAAATATGTTTAGAGGGTCGACAATTATCATATATAACAATAATCAGGATATTGTACGACTATGTTCAAAATCATTTTTGTGATTGATGAGCGTCTTAAGCCATAGATGAACAAAATTATGCTGAAGAGAGAAGAAAAAAGCTTTGAGCAGCTTCACAGTTTCACTCCTTATAAGGAGTCCCTAGCCACAACGATGTTATATGATGTATATATTAACGATTCAACATACTTCAAAATTGGCTGTTAAAAATCGAGAAACTAGCTAAATCAAAAGCATAATGCATATGACCTAACAGGATGTTAAAAGCCAAGCTCGTTGCCTTAGGAGGAGAAAAGGAGAGATAGCTAGCTTGTGGAAGATTTTTGGAACGATTACTTCCAGGAGTCTCAATTGGAACTTCAAACATAGAGGAATTAGAAAGAATCATTATTACAAAATATGGATACTACTACCCTAAAAGACGTCATTTTTTTTTAAAATGAAGTAAAAAGTGAAGGCGGTGGCATTGTTGTAATTATTTACTTGAGTTTGAGACTTTAGACGTCCTAAATATTAATTTAGGACGTCAAAATATTATTTTGGACGTCCTGAAATACATTTGGGACGCCTAAAATCAGTATTTTTGGCGCAATTTGGGATATTTGGGGAATTTTTTGGCGCCAAAAATTTTTTTGTGTCCTGAAATAGGTTCAGGACGTCAAAAAATTATTTGTGGCGTCCTGAAATACATTCAGGACACCTAAAATCAGTATTTTTGACGCAATTTGGGATATTTTTGGCGCCATAAATTTTTTTGGCGTCGAAATAGGTTTAGAACGTCAAAAAATTATTTGTGGCGCCCTGAAATACATTCAAGACGCCTAAAATCAACATTTTTGGCACAATTTAGGATATTAGGAGAATTTTTTGGTGCCGTAAATTAATCAAATCAAATCAACAAAATCGAAACTTTTACTAATTAAATCTAAAACATTAAAAATAATACTAATCAAATCAAAAAAATTGAAAATTTTACTAATCAAATCAAAAAAATTAAAAATAATACTAACCAAATCAAAGAAATCGAAACTTTTACTAATCAAATCAAAGAAATCGAAACTTTTACTAAACAAATCAAAGAAATTAAAAATAATCAAATCAAATAAAAGAAATCGAAACTTTTACTAATTAAATCAAAGAAATCCAAAATAATACTAATCAAATCAAAGAAATTGAAAATAATACTAATCAAATCAAATCAAAGAAATCAAAAATATGTATTTAAGATGCTTAAAAGGGAAATTGTGGTGACTCGAATTAAATTTAGGTCGTCAAAAGGGAAAATAGAAATAAATTATGTCGCCAATTTGAGAATTTTAGCGACCGAATTTAATTTAAGTCGGTAATTGTAGAATTTGGGCGAACTAATTAAATTTAGGTCGCCAATTTTGAAATTTTGGCACCTTGAATATTAATTCAGTCACCAAAATTCACTACCATAAGACGGATCGACATAATACCTTTCGTCATTTTCCTCCTCGAAATCGCACACACTTCACTCTCCACCTCCTTCCCCAAGTCCGATATCCCTTTTCGCCGACGTCTCCTCCGTCTCCGCGGCCACGCCTCGGGGCCGCTCCGTCTCTCATACTCCCTCGGGGCTCTCTCTCTCACTCCGCCTCCTTCCTGAAACCCAAAACCAAGCTCGTGGGTGCCGACGACAAAACACAACCGGATTCAGGTACGTCGGTCTCGGGTTGTGTAGATCGATAGATCCGGGTTGAGAATGAATCTTCGACAGATATGGGTTGCGAGATCGACGTCGATCTCTTCCTCCGATGGCTCCGATGGAGGTTCAAATGAATCTGAAATTTGAATTGATTATGAATCTAGATCTTTGTTTTTTTTTTTTTTTTTTTTGACTTTGCTAATGACATTTGGAATGTGTTATCGATGATGTATTGTCTTGTAAAATTTGATTTTGAATATATGATTGTAGATCTTTTTTTGTTTGGTTGGAACTGTTAATGACTTTTGAATTTGAATATGCTATCGACTGATTTGCTTGGTTTTTTCCATGCTTACCATTGTTCTTCCGTCTTCTAAGGTTGCTCCTCCTTCGGAAGTATTCTTGGAATTTGAATGTTAATTTGTTGATCTGCTCTTCTTCCACGGCCACCCCGAATTGGAAAAAAATGCAATGCGGTGTCAAGGCGTCCTAAAATTTATTCAGCCAAAAGTAATTTTTTTAACTACTCCTCACGAGACACACCTTGAAAAAAGGACGTTAATTGGGTCAAATTTAGGACGTTTTTGACGTTTTTTGTAGTAGTGAACAAGATATCCTCCAACATGGAGAGACTTTACATACTGAGGAAGAGGAGACATGTGATAACATGATCGACTAAATACGTTAATAGGTCAAAAACATGAAGATTATTCTTACCTCTACATTAACTTTCCTTAACTGTTTGTATACGTAATTTAAACCTCACTAAAGAAGTTACCACTCTTTGTAGTGTTTCTCATGTCTACCACCATGCTAGACATTATTTGTAATGTAAATGATATTGAATCCTTAATCAACCTTTTAACATTATATTGATCTCTAACATTAAAACTAATTTCAAATTCTAATGCTCCCATAAACATGAAATTCTGAATAGGGAAGAAAATTTTCATAGAACATAAACCTGCACCACATTATATCAAAACCACAAAGCCTGGCAACATAATAGATGCATCAAGGCAAATAAACGTGCCAATGAACAAGTATGTGAAGAGAGACACATGACAAAAACTTCAGCAAAAACTCTAGCAGTACTTGTGTACATTAAGAAGAATCTGACTTACTTGCATCTCTTTTTTGGTTCAATGAAATGAGACCAGCAAGGAACCTTTCTTTCAACTTGCCACTGTTGATCAAATACTGTTTTTGTGTAAGCTGAAGCATTGAGAGATGAGAGTTTCCATAAATTGTTGAGGTAGGGTTCAACCCTTTTGGCTATTCCTGGGAAACCAGTAAGATAGATTCCAACTTCCTCAACCTAAAGCAGTCAACAATAGTGATCAGAACAGGCATCATAGACCCAACATATAACCAATGGCTATCCCAAAGGATAAAAGAATTATGTTAAGAAATATCCTAAAATTGATTAACCTATAAGACAGACTTCAATTAAAAATATGTCATGGAAAAAGGCAAAAAAAAAAAAAAAACCAATGGGACGTGTCTTTAGGAGAGTTGATGCTTCATTAATCAAGATTCTTAGGATCCCCTGAAGAAAGTACCCGGGTGTTTACATAAATACAACCATAATCACCTACGAGATTTCCAGTCTGTTTATGGATCCAATATATATGTCCCGATTATTTGATATCCAGACTTTGGCATGAACAATGCCCGAACCCCACCAATCTCCCAGTAACAATGTCATCACATTCTTAACATTTGGCCTTCCTAAAGCAAGGTTAGATGGTTCTGTGGTGAAGTGTGGATATACTCCCGAGTAGGGGTGTTCATAATTCCTATGGCCTCATGCGCCTGCCTAAACTCACAGAAAAATCACCCCACCCAACCCAAAAAAAAGCAGTCCAAGAAAAATTGAATACAACTAGGCAAAGTATTTTTATGGGTAGGGCTAGGCGTCGGGCACAGTATGCTGCCCTACCCATTTGGCTCTGCCCTATAGTATATATAGTATTATATATATTTTATTTTCTTGATACAATAGTATTATATATTTTTTATTTTCACTTATAGGTATTTGATTATTTGTTAAAACATATGGTTATCTTTTTAATTTCAAGATTCAAGTTGTAGACTTATTTTTAAATATTTCAAAGTGTAAAATTATGGATTTCATTTGAAGTTTGCAATATTGTTTTTTATTTATTTTTTTTTTATTAAGCTTTGCAATATTGTTTATTAGGTATGATTGATTTTTTTTTCCTTATAGAGTGTGGCAGGATATCACCACTTGGGTAGGGAAGATGGCCCATCCCATTATTGCCTCTGCCCACAAATTTTAGGGTTTTTATCGGGTAGGCCGGACACTGGGTTACATTTTACTGTCCAATAATCTTTCGGGCTGGACATCAAGTAAAGGTCTCGTCTTACCCAGACCTGCCCATGAACACTCCCGAGTAATTTAATTTCAATTTGAAATGCCAACAGATTACCTTCTCTAAGGAAAAAAAATAGGGTTAAGGGTCTTAAATGCCATGGAAGTTTTTACTATAGAGCACTGGTAAGACGAAAGTTTTTTTTGTCTCTTATTTGCCCTGGAAGTATTAAAATCGTAGCAAAAATGCCCCTATCGTGACGGAATCACCACGTGGACCGTTAAATTGACACATTGTGTCTGATGGATGGCCACGCAAGGGTAGAAAGTATACACATAGATTGACACATCAAATCATCGTCTCACATGTGTTATGGCCAACGATATAAGCATACCAACAGAGGAAATTTTAGAAGGAGAAATCGAGGGTAAGAGGAAGTGAGAAGACCTAAACTAGAAAGAGGAATCGAGAAGACCAGAACGCGAAATCGGTGAACAACGGTCAAAAAAGGAGTTACTCGAGTAATGTTCATCTACTCTGCAAAGTAATTTAGAAATAGTCGCTCTCTTTCAAAGTTATTCAACATTACTTTCTGAAATTACTCGAGTAATATATTTTGGCTTCGCAAGTAATTTCATTTTACACCACCGAGACTTCTACTTCTTGGTTATACAAGTTATTTTTAAGATTTAATTGAATTATGATTACTAATTTGAGCAATGGAGTTTCTAGAAAGTTGTTTTGCAGCATGCTTTGTTCGTACGTCCAAAAACAGAGGTTAACAGAGGCATAAGTTACTTGAGTAATATATTACTGTTGCCTGAGTAACTGCGTGGAAAAGTCTCTATTATCCCATTACTCATGTGCATCGAGACGGCAATTACTGTGCAGACTTACTGGCAACATACGCATTGAGTTTGGATGTTGGCCTTCACATGCTTGAGGTACTCTGAGTGTAAAACTTGAGTAACGCTTGAAAGTAACCAGGTTACTTGCGAAGCAAATAGCCTTGAGTAACACACGAAAGTAACCAAATTACTTGTGGAGTGAATACTCATTACTTGAGTAACGCCCCCGAAAGTAATCAAATTACTTGCGAAGAATTACTCGAGGTAATAAACAATTACATGAGTAATGTCGATTACGCCTTGGGTTATTTTTGCCTTTTTAAATCTGTTTGTTTTTGGAATTTATTTTATTTTATTTTTTTGTCGTTAGTTGCAATTTCATTCTTTCAACTTGACAATAAAATAAATGATTAATTTTATTTCTTGTGCAGCATCTTTTCCGCATTGATGTGCATCCATTAATTAATTGCAACGTATTTAAAAATCAATAAATGATCTAGTTGATTTCATTGTGCAGCGTCATTTCGTGTAACAATGAATGTTACTTGAGTAATATCTAAGGTGTTTTAAGAGATAGAACCTCCAGAAGTGTTTTCCAAGAATTACTTGCGAAACTAGAAAGTATTGCTTGAGTAAATTTAGAGAGTAATATCAAAATATTCCTTGAAAGCGAGTGAAAATGACATTATTTGCAAAGCTAGAAAGTATTGTTTGAGTAAGCTTCGAAAGTAATGTCGAAATGGTTCTTTGAAAATGAGTGAAACAACATTACTTGCGGAGCTAGACAGATCTTACTTGAGTAATAGAGAAAATAATGTCGAGAAGCTTTGAAAAGGAACGGCTATTACTATATTACTTGCAGGGTAGATAAGCCTTACTCAAGTAACATCAGAAAGTAACAAAATTACTTGTGGAGAAAATCTGCATTACTCGAGTAATATCGAAAGTAATCATTGATCAAAACCAACTATATCTATATTACTTTCAAAGCCAAAAATATTACTCGAAAGTAACTCGAAAAGTAATGTTGAATAAGCTAATTACTTGCGAGAGATAAGTAGTGTTACTTGAGTAACCCTGGAAAGTAATATCGTTTCAGCTGAGAATGAATTAAATTGCCTACGGAATTAAAAACTTTACTCCAGAAAGTAATATTGGATCGTTTTGAAAATGAGTAACTGTTTCAAAAATTACTTGAGCTTGCTTGAGTAACGATATTGATAGACTCTGAACTTATTTTTTGAAGACAACATTACTTTTTTATTAAATGCAATGCTTTTGCAAAATGAAAGAACCTGACAGCCAATTTAATGAATTAAATGACGCCAATTAAAATTGTGGTCAACGACTTTTACTCAGGTAACGCATGGACTACTCAAGTAAAAACGATGTACAACACACTGATGAAAGGCTAAACCCGAAGTTACTCGGGTAGAGAAATAGTTACCTGGGGAATTTTTTAAAATAATATTTTTCTCTTTTTTTTAAAAAAAAAATCCAAAACGACGCACTATAATAATAACACATTCAGCGTCTTTAACTTAAAAACGACACAAAACAATTGCTGAAGGACTTTAATAAAACATTCAACCCACAAAACAAAAGTAGATGATTCTTTATTTTATTTTTATTAATTCAGCGTCTTTAATAAAACAATAAGAAACAGCATGAAATTGATGCAATTAAAAACGATGCTGCTCGTCTGGGTTAAAACAATGAAGCGTTTTGAAAATCTTCATTAAATGAAGATAAAGCAGTAAAAAATCTCCCATGAAAAGCAATGCAATACAAATGCTTTATCAAATAAAAGACAATGATGCTTTTTCATTTAAACAAAAACTAACACAATTCATTTGAGTAAATGGTGCACAACTCACGATGTTGCTCAGAGATTTAACACACGCATACAACATCTGAAATAAAAGGAGCCGATGGTTACTCGGGTAGCCCAACATGTTACTCGAGTAACTTTCGAAAACAAGATGCGCACGGTTTTATATTTAGACTCGGGTAATTTTGCAAAAGCGATTTTGAAAGAAATAGGCACGCCCGACATTACTCAGATAACTTAACAAGTTTTTCGGGTAATGTTCAAACATAAGTTCAGATTCAAAAGAGAAACTTACAGAATTTCACGAATCATTTGAACAAGAAGAATTAAAAATAAGAAATTGCAAACTCAGAGACTTTTAACACAATTGCTCGCGGGTAACCTGAGATATTACTCAAGTAACCTTACGCCTCTGTTAACCTCTATTTTTCGACCAGATAACAGAGCATCTTGCGATCCACAAATTTAGATATTCCGATACTTAAGTTAGTAATCGTAACTCAATTAATTCTTAAAAAATAACTTGTGACAAAAATAAAAGAGGACCATTAACTTCATACATTGGGATGCAACTTACATTCCATTTAGGATTACAAGTACCTGACTTACATTCAACACTATTCAACACAAAACGTAAACAACAATCAACACCCAAGTGAATACCAAGCCAAAAATTACTAATCCTATTCTACCTTCAACCTTCTTTAATCTCCCATCAAGCTTCTCCATAACCAAATAGATGTCAGAAATTTTTTCTTCTACATTTACATCTATTTTATTATCAATTCCTCTCCTCTGCATCACTTTGGCATTGTACAATCTACCCACATGGCCAAGAAGCTCATTAATCACCTGAGATGGCCTCTCACCCATTTCACCATCATACCATTAGAAGAAGCCACACCCAATGCCCTACATCACCATCATCATCAGCCATCAGCATTATGGTGAAATTTAACAAACATCCATCAACTTAAAAAACACTAACATACTTATTGATAGTTTTGACAGTCGAAGAATCTTTGCCCTGGGTTTTGCCCGGTCCATGACATACACAAAGGAGCCACAATTCCACAGTGATAGATCCTCGCATGTCCCTCGTATTGCAGCTCTTGAGCTCCTCGTCTTAACCGCACCACCCTCCGCTGGCTTCCATTCATGGAACTTGCCGTCGACGTTTCACATATCGGTTGGAATTTTCACCTTGACTCTGACCAAAGCTTTCTTTTTCTGACTTCATCTAATGACCTAACCAACTTTTAACGTGCGTAAGATTCGACAAGGGAGAGGAGGAGCTGATGTGTCAACCTATGTGTATAATTTCTACCCTTCCGTGGCCATCATCAAACGCAATGTGTCAATTTAATAGTCGACGTGGCAATTCCGTCACGGTAGGGGCATTTTTGCTACGATTTTAATACTTCCAGGGCAAATAAGAGACAAAAAAAACTTCCCTCTTACCAGTGCTCCATAGTGAAAACTTCTATGGCATTTAAGACCTTTATCCCAAAAAAAATATATTAAGTTACCTACAACAACACACTTCCATATGCATTTTGGACTCACCTACCCAAGGCCATCTCAATCTGAGCTCTAACAAGTAACAACGAAAGAATAAGCTGCAGAAAGCATCTCACGGCCTCCTCGCATTCCCTCACCGCCTCAGTCGTGGTGGTTGGAGCGAGGAGGAGGACACAACACTGAGACAAGAGAAATGGCGCAAGAGAAAAGAGGAAGAGCCTGGGAAAATTAGAATAAAGGACCTAAAGCAAATAATATTTATTGAGAATGATCATAAATGTTATAATTATTTAGAAGGACCAGGTTTTAAAATATAAATTTGAAAAATACTAAATTATCCTTAATTAAACCTTTTACATTTTATCCTACATTCTATTTTTAAAACTAATATGAATATTTAAATTTCATTAAATTAAATGCAATTTGTATCAACTTTTACCAGTTACGTATGTTTTATTGAAAAAAAAATTAACACAGCCATCTTTCAAGTTTATTTAAAAATAAAAGTTATATAATTTTAGGAAGATTTAAATTTTTTATAATTTAAAAGGTTATATATATAAAACGAAATCAACAATCGAACAGTATATGTAATTTTTTAAACAATTGAAAAGATTTATGTGAGGTACTGTTTTTTTGCTATATAATGTTAATTTTTGGATAATCTTTATAATTTTTTTTAAACAGGATTGAAAATAGGTCAAGAAAATAATGATTTAATACAATAATAAATTTTATAATAAAGATAATAATAATAACGTTTTTTTGTTTTGTAATGTTTTTTTAAGATATTGATAAAAATAAAATTCAAATTTGTTATTTTTGAGTTTAATAAGATTATATGTTAGAAAACTAAATTAATTTAAATTTTTAATTCATGTTAAAAATTAAATTATTTATTTTATTGGATTATGTCAGTTTTAGTAAAGTCAAGAAAATGATGATTTTTTCGTAATTTTTATGAAAAATAAACATTCAACTTACTTTAAGATCATTTGGAGAATAAAGTTTAATCGTCTAATTTAATATTTTAAATCTTAGTTTTAATTTTCCTTTTTTAAAAACCTTTTTGATCATTTCCAATAAATATCGTCTACTCTAAATCTTAGGCTTTTTTTTTTTTTTTTTTTTGTAAAGGGAAGCCGAAGTTGGTGTCCCTTTCAGAAAATGGGGCAACAAAAGATTGGGCTTTGGCATCTTTTTTTTTTTTTTTTTTTAAACGGATACCAAGTGTACTTATGATGGCGTCCATTATTTTTTAAGGGGGTGACAGAATGAATGTATATAATAACAAAAAAATGTCATCACTTTTATTTTTAATTTTCCTTTTTAAAAAACAGATATTTTTTGGAGAAGTAAAATGTCATACTTTTCCTTTTTGTAGTAGTACCAATCTGGCTTCTCGCACAAGATTCAACCCAGTGATTGATTCCCGGTCACATATTTGAACTACAATCCACACGGAGTAAAAACACATGTTCTTTTTTCGCTGTTTGGTTATTACTCTATACCAGTAAACTACTATTACCAATATTTTTACGGGAAAATGGCACCAAAATCCCGGCCAAGACAAATAGCATGTAGACTTGACTTGGAAGTTGGAACTACAAGTGAGTCTGTGTTTGTAGACACACAGCCTCAAGAACAAAGGTTTTCACATTTATTTTAGACCCTTGTTTCTCATGCACAGTACAATGATCATCTAAAACTGATATGCTAGATAATTGTATAATGATGCATAGTTGAGACCATCATAAAATTATTTAAATGAAAAAACAGGGAATCAATGACGGTCTTTTTTATGACAAAATTATTAAATTCTGTACCCAATTTACTGTATTGTTTTTATAAATGACCCACCAGAGTGTATGTATTAAATTGCCAGTAGAGATACCAGGTTCCACAGTCAAAGACAGATAGATAGAGAGAGAGAGAGGTTACCATATTTTGGATGAGAAGCCAATGAAGCACAAAAGAAAATGGAGTGGAAGGTCCAGAACAACTGTATGTGGATGAAGTAATTTGATGCTCGTGGGACAGAGATAATTAATCCTTATAAAAAAACTTAAAATCCTGTGTCTTTTGTGTTTAGCTGGCATGTTTGTTTTCTAATAAAGGAAGTGAGAGGTCGTTTATATGAGCTCCACACGTAACTGTGGAAGTCTCCTAAATTTGAAACCTCTGGAATACATAAAGATACTCTTAAGAATCTTATTTAATCAAATCATGATCATCATTATCTTTTTATAAAAGAAGTGGGACATGTCTATGGTTGCGATCTCGCCTTCTGCGTCCACTGTTCTTTTTCCTATATCCTATGATTGATTCAACTTGCACACACACAATTACCCACAAAGCCACGGAATTAACAGTAACATCATTTCTAAGGCCTTTCATTAATGTCAGCATCAACATGAAATTAAACCTTCCCCACAAGTCAGTCAGTCTTATATGATTAGACAACACCCAAATAGATAAAGATTATACATGATGTTCTTTAAAGAACGGTATACTTGAGAAAATGGAGGAGCATCAGGTCATGTGTATATGGATATTTAAGGTTAAAGTGGAATGTTGTTGGGGAGAGAGACAACTGTGGGAGGCTGTCTTTTTCGAGAGCACATGAAAGAGATGATACAAAACAAGACTACAAAAGTGTTTCAATCTTCATATATATATATAATCGTACGAATGAGAGATGATTATTATCCATAAACACTCACTTCCTTAATGCATGCGCTTCAATGTGTGTTTCCCCCTAAATTCACCTTCATCACTCATTCTCACGCATGCATCTCTTTTGTTTTTCATACCAACCACTCTATTTGTCAGTATATAACAAAGTTTTAATTTTTAAAGTCTTATTTAGTCCTAAATATTGTGGTAAGGTCGTGGCAGTTATATATTTTATATATATATATTGGACCAAGTTGTTTGCAAACTCTAGATCCTTAGAATTTTATTGTAGTTATTGAGACAGAGTTTACATATGGCAAAATTGAAAAGTTACCCATTATTTATATGGAAAATTTCAGTTAGCTTTTAAGGATATGACTTAATTTCACTCGGCCCTAAAAAACAATATGAAATTTCATTGCACCCTTTAGGTCAAAAAATAAAATTAAGTTTTGTGATTGAGAAAATAATGATATATTTCCTTTATTTTTTAGAAGAACATTTACAAGATAAATATAGGTATTTATAAAACAAATAAATGGATTTAAAAGAAACTAGAGAGTTAACAATAATATTTATGCCATTTAAAACACAAATTAAAGAAATTACAATACAAATATTTAGTAAGAGCATTTACAAAACAAATACAGAGATTAAAAAAAAAAACAAGAGAATTAGAAATATTATGGTCATTCATAGAAAAATATAAAAATTTATAAGACAAATATATACATTTACATAACAAATAAGACAATTTACAAAACAATAAAGTAAAGGTGTCATTATCTTTTTACCTACAAAACTTAATTTTATTTTTGACTTAAGGGGTGAAGCGAAGTTTCAGAATCTTTTGGATTTGATTAAAATAACCAAAATTCTCCCGTATTAGAGTAAGAATATTAGTATTACTAGTTCTGCTTGAGTAGTCATGAAGGCAATTAATATCCTATAATTAATACCAGAGAATTTCCTATACTTTATCCTCTGCTTTGTAGTATATATATACTACTGCGACCATTTCATTTCATAAGAAACAAATGCATACTTTCTCAATAACAAACAAAATAGGCAAACCCACTATTAATTAATTGGTTTTAAATATTTATTGGATGGTACTTTTCTTTCTTGGTAATGTCTTTACAGGAGGCAACTGAAAGTTGACTCATTTGTTCATCATTTTATCTCTCTTCTTTGATCATTATATATTTTTAAAATTTGACTCCTAACCTCATTGCCCCTGAAAAAAAAAAAAAGAGGAGACTTACACACCCACTTTAGGGCTAGATATAGTCGCAACCTCTCAGTTGAGTCAAAGGCTCTTAATTACATTTTATAATTACATCAATTTTTTTTTTTTTATTTTTATTTTTTTTTAACATATCTATTTTCTTTCATAGCTATTTTTTTTTTTAAAAAAATTATATTATCTCGTGTCCTTAATTACACTATGAATAAAGTCTTATATTAAGGACCAGGAGATAACAGTTTTATATAAAAATTAAATTTAAGATATTATATCTAGGCCACGGCTCAGATTAAAAGCATAAATGTCTTGTCATTATTGGTCTTATAGTGCATTAAGCAAAATTGAACGAGTTTGATTAAATTAAATGGTGATGCCTTACCACCTAACTCACCACCCCTAAAAGACAATGACTGATTTACTTGCTCTCTGGCACTAATGTGGATGTTTAATCATTATAGGCTAGAAATTAAAACATCACGCTTCAATTAATTTTTTAGGCTATATATTCTTTTCAAAAATCGACATGACAAATCTACACTTAATACTTCTTATTTAATCAGCATTCAGATATTACGAATGGTTTTCAGAGACATATAAGTCGAAGTTGGACTTAATAAAGTAAAAAATTAATTTTCATTCATTAGAATTAAGTATTGTTAAAAATAAAGTTCAATGTTTTTAAAAATATTAAATACGAATTATCAAGAAATTAAGAATTACATTAAGAAATAAATAAGGGATCTGTGCGAAAAAAATGAATTACGACGTATTCAGGATCTTGTACCAAAAGGGTGTAATTAAATGCAGCTTTTATCTTGATCTTAATTGAGTTGTAAAGGTGGTCTAACTTTAGTTAATTTGATTTTTTTTTTTTTTTAGAAGTGTGCAAATCGAAGTTTGAGAGAATGAGACAGGATCAGACCATGAAGATATGATCCACAATATAGCTAACTAGAAAGGAAACTAGTAATGACAAGCCATCTGGTCTTTCAGAACCACATCTAGGCATCGTCGGAAATTGTTGGAACCAGAACCACGCCAACTTGAGGGGAAGCGTCATGATCCTGCCTGGCCATATAATCAGCACATGAGTTGTTATTCCTCGGAGTATAGTGGAGCTTCACATTCCAGTCTCTGAAGAGAATGTCTCTAGTCTCCCCAATGATGCCTCTAAGCGGATGATCAGTGTAGGAATTCCTCATAAGGGTGTTGATCGCATCAAGAGAATCAAAATAGAGAAGGATTCTCTGAAAACCCATCTGATGGCCCATTTCCAAACCTATCATGATAGCATGAATCTTTGTTAAGGCCAAGGGACTTATGAAACCCCATTAACCAATGACCTTGAGAATTCCTTATCACCCCTCCACGAGCAGCTTGGTGTTGGTGACGCACCGACCCATCCACATCAATGCGGACCGCATTTACAGGAAGGGGAGTCCAAGTCCTTTCCTCATTCCTGCCAAGTTGGAAAATTTGGTGAGATAGGGTTTGATTAGCTATAGTTTCCATGAGAAGATAATTACGCAAGTTAAGCATCTCCCTGGTATCTGAGTTTTCTCCCTGGAAAAGGAATTTGCATCTGGTGGTTCAAAGGATCTAGCACCCCAAGCAAAAGACTCTCGGCCAAGAGAAATTTTGAAATCGACCTTTCCTAGGGTTGTGATTAGTGTTCCAATTAAGTCAAACCTGCAAATTACCTGTAAAAAAACTAAGAACTATAGTTAGGCTTTAAAATTTGTTTCCACAAGAGTTTTGCTCTCTCATAATCCCTGGTTATATGAATCACACTCTCCTTACTATTACAACGGAACAGACAGAGGTTCTCTCACTGTCTCATCTCCATTAACCAAAGATGGGCTCTGAACAAAGGTTATGAGGGGGCAATCAAGAGGAAGCCAAAGATCATGCCAGAATATGGTTCCTGCCCCATCATTAACTTTTTTCCCGACTCTAGAGAGGAAATTGTCCTAAACTTCGACAATCGCTTTCCAGACAGAGGATGAGTTTTTCTTTCTAGTGACCTTTAGCATAGGAGAGACTCCACAATTGTACTTGGACCAAAGACATTGGACCCATAGAGTTTGCTTTTTCGTCAAGAGCCCCCAACAGATCTTCATAATAAAAGCTTTATTTTGACGACGAAGATTTTTGAATCCAAGGCCCCTCGCTTCTTAGCTTGAGTAAATTGATCCCAAGCAATGAGATGCATTTTCCTAACATCGTCATCTTGGGACCAAAGGAACTTCCTAGTGAAGGTGGAATATCCCCTAAAGGGGGGGTGAATAGGTGATTCTTGATATTTTAAAATCTTTTCTCGTGAGTAAACAAAATAGAGACCAATAAGATAAAAGAACACAAGAAGATTTATACTGGTTCGGTCAAAACACTGACCTACGTCCAATCCCCAGAAACACTCTGGGATTATTCCACTTAGTTTCAGAAACAATTACAGACCCTGTAAACGAAGGATGGTCACTCACTCCCCCTTACAAGTTGTAATTTATACACCCTCTCTTAAGGTTCCTTTATCTTAAGATACAGACTTAACAATTGAAATAAGTGTTTAAATACTCCTCAAGAGTTGATAAATAAATGAACACTGAAGTGCAGTTGATAAACAGATGAAACAGCAAATGTAATTAAACTCGAATTGATTGCACAACGTTTCGGTAGTTGGCAAATTGAATGCTCTCGCTATTTATAGTTGATGCAATTAATGACCGTTGGTGAGCTTCAAGAAATAGCCGTTTTAGACACTCGGATATGTCCGTTACGAGATGAAGCGTTCCACAAGAATTCCTCGATTACGAATGGTACACTGGAATTTTCGGTTCCAACATTCTCTTTCATTCTTTCGGTTGTATCCGTTGTGAGTTAGCATTTAATGCCAATTTGGAGAATATCAGAAGCGGCTTTACTTTGCTCAGAACATTGGTCTCCGAGAATATCTCGTTTAGGTAGGAGCATTTAATGCCTCTGACAGCTGATATCGATTCATTCAAATTCATTGGTATCTTATGCCTAAATGATTTGAAACTCATGAACAGATTGGTTAATAGTATTTGGTAATCATAATCAGTAATAATCAAAAGAGGTATTAATCCATTCGATGATTTATGAATCTCGCACACGGTGTTTTCAAAAACAGGATGATGTTGCTCGAGCAAAGATCCATACTTGCTCGAGCAAGCTCCTTTGAAATGTTGAAGGAAATGCACTTGCTCGCTGATGCTCGAGCAGGAAAACTTCCTTGCTCGAGCATAAAACATTCATGCTCGGGCATGTTCTTTGAAATTGGTTTAAATCCCCTTTCCTTCGTTGTTGCTCGAGCATACTTTTCAGGTTGCTCGAGCATGTTGCTCGAGCACAAAGAAACTCATGCTTAGGCAAACTCTTTCTCAAACTGGAACAATTGCATAACGCTTGCTGTTGCTCGAGTAGACTTTCAGACCTTGCTTGAGCAAGCCTTCTTTGGTTCAATTGGAAATGCCTGGAATGCGCTGATGCTCGAGCATGCTTTTCGTGCTTGCTCGAGCAGCCCTTCGTCTTAAGCGCTTGGGTAGCATCCAGCAGGCTACGCTTGAAGCGCAAATCTTGTGCCTGAAGCGTAGAGTCCCATCAGGCTACGCTTTAAGCGCAATGACTTTTCCCTTGCTCGAATAAAGACTCGTGAGCAAAATACATAGGTCGCTCAATGTTGCTCGAGCAACGTTTTAAGCTTACTCGAGCAAAGTGCTCGAGCATGCTTTTGCTTCCTGGGCGAGTATGCTTTATTCAGTTGTTTTGATCAGCCTAGCTCGATGTTGCTCGAGCAAGACTTAATGATCTGCTCGAGCAAGGTTCCATCAGAACACTTCTGATTCACCTCGCACACGATGTTGCTCGAGCAAACTTAATTCTTTACTCAAGTAACATTCTGAAGACGCCATTATCAGATTTATTAGTCATGATCTTTGCTTATCTATTTTCATAACTTCGAGAATTGTTATCATAAAAAACACAAGAGCCAACACCTAGAGATCTTATCTAATTCATTGATAGTACAAATAGGAAGAAGAGTTGACTACATACAGTAGCTAGGCAGAGAGGACAACACATATTTGATCAACACAGAACGTCCTGCAATAGTAAGAAATTTGCTTTTCCACATGGATAGCTTTTTCCGAGCCTTTTGCACAATAGGATGATAGGTGGTTTTTGTAACTCTTTTATGAATAATTGGCACCCCCAAATATTTCCCAAGATTTGAAGTGACTCTGATTCCAAGCATCTGGCTTAGTTCAAGGGCCCTGTTAAAATCAACATTTTTGGAACAAAACATTCGGGATTTATCTAAGTTAATTTTGTGTCTCGAGAATTCAGAAGCCTTGCATCACTTTGCGAACTTCAGCCATTTGATGAGAAGAAGCTTTAGTAAAAAGAATGAGATCATCATCAGCAAAAAACATATGAGAGATATGAAAACTCCCTCTTTCGAAAGTAAACGGCTTCCAACGCCTAGCATCACATTCAGATTTAATATGGTGAAACACCAATTATAAATTCATTGTTGTCTCAATTATGCTTTTGACTTTGAAGTATGGACACCGCCATCTTAGCTTTCTTTTCTTTTATCGCCTGCACGAAAAGGTTACATTAATATTATATGGGGTTTAAACTTCTCATGTTGCATGAGAAGAAGAAGATTCCTACACACACATGAAATGATGGGACCCATATATATATATATAAATCAATTATATATGTGTGTGTATATATGTGGGTCCCACCATTTCATGTGTGTGTGACATAAGAATACACTTCTCCTACAATATGAGAAGTGTTTTTTCCATATTTATATATATTGATATTTATGGATTGGCATTCTAGCATTTCATTATCCATGCGCACATATGCATTTTATAAATAGTTAAATGTATTTTTTCCGCAGTTTTTTGCACATAGCACTATTATAAAGCAAGGATTTTACTTTCTTAAAAAAATATCTGTTTTTCAAAAATGGAAATAAAAAATAAAGATGGTAACATTTTTATAATTATGTGTGGGAATTTTAAGATATTGAGTGTCTCTTTAACAAAAAAGGACACTAAAAGTTGATTTTTGAAGTCCCAGTTTAGAAAGGGATGCAAAAAGTAGGGTTTTTGGCTCCAATAACACCATTATTGGCGTCCCTTTTGAAATTGGGACACCGAAAGTAGGTTTTTGGCGTCCCTATTTAAAATTGAGACTTCAAAAGGGTAAAAAAAAAAAAAAACGAAGAGCAGCTAGACCTCATTTCTCCTCTATCAAACTGTCTTGTCCTCTCTCACTCTCCTACTTGTTGTCCCACTCGTGGTTCCTCTCTCCCCCTCAACCGTCGTTGCTCCTCCTCCTCCTTCTCCCTCTCCATTGTCACACCTTCGTCCTCCCTCCTTGATCTCTCCCACTGTCGCTCCCCTCTCCCCCTCCCATTGTCGATCTGCTGTTTTTAGTGGTAGAACACCGTTGCTCCTCCCTCCTCAATAGCAAAACACTGCAGGTTTGAAGGTTTCTCTCTTTTGTTTTAAAAAAAAATTACAATGCTTTGTATTATTTTGGAATAATTCTAATGTTCTCTTTATTTGTTGTTATTATTAAGATTGAGTAGAGAAGATAAATTTGAAGCATCGAATTCAAAGGCGATGTTTTTGTAGGATTTTATTCTTTGGGCAATGCAAAATATAAAGATTTTTTTTTTAAAAAAAAAAAAAATTTATGGCATCCCTTTTTTAACGGACATTGTGCCCAAACTTTACTTCATCGCTCACATAGACACCCCCTAAAAAGGCACACGAGAAAGGGCTTAAAAACAAACGTTAAAAGTATTTTTTTTTTTTTTTGTAATTGTGTAGTTCTAAAATTAGCTTGTGAATAAAACAATTTCCAATAATTGAATATATTGATGTCTCCATATTATTGATCAATTAAAATTTAATTAATCTTTGTATAATAAGATTTTGAAGGATTAGCAGAGTAAGAAGCATACTTAAAAGAACGGTAATCACTTAGTTATTCTCCTCCAACCATAATCACCAAGGATGGATTAATTGCCTACTTGTTCTTTATTTGGATTAATTGTTTTGTTACCAACCCTTTTTGATATGACTCGGTACTTGTCCTGATCTAACCTCCCAATAAAAGCCCCAAGCATTTATATAATTGACTTACCCAAATTTACCTGGCATGATTCTAATGAATCAGATTTAAATCATATTACCTACTAATTTTCTTAAACAAATAAAACTAGCATATGACCGATTGATATGGCAAACCAGACATCAATAAAAGAAAAGGAAATAATTAATTTACGGGTTATGTTTTGATTTTGATATTTCACATAATCAAAGATGATTGTTTGAGTGCAAGTGTGATTTAATTACCTGATCAAAGGTCAAAAATATTAATTATCTAATCAAGGTTGTAATTATTGAAGCAAATGGAAGTTAATGATCTCATTGGTTCGGTTATCCTGTCATCTTCAATAATTCATTATTAGCTATTA
This sequence comes from Acacia acuminata, assembly GCA_019022655.1. Lineage (NCBI taxonomy): Eukaryota > Viridiplantae > Streptophyta > Magnoliopsida > Fabales > Fabaceae > Acacia > Acacia acuminata. The sequence goes on from JAFJYI010000015.1 coordinate 3,248,870, forward strand.
CTATTACAAACACTAATGACTGAATTTAAATATTAATATTTGGCCAGAAAGATTAATTATTAACAAAATGTATTGCGTTAACCCTTGACCCTCCAGGGTTATTTTATTTGATTTTTAAACTTCAAAATGCAATACATAACCCTTATTAACATATTTCCATGCATTTATTTATTTATTTTTTGCATGGTCAAGCATAATCTTGATTTAAAAGATCCTATTATGTGATAGAATATTGTTACTATTAATGTTACTACTATTTTTCCACCGTTAGATCAGAATCTTAATAGGAGAGAGAAATTATAAAGGTAGACGAGATTCTGATCTAATGGTGGAAAAGTGGTAGTAACAAAAAATGGTAGTAACAATATTCTATCCCTCATATTATAATGGGAAATCCTTTTAAGGTCCTAAGGGATTAAGAAAATGTCAAAAAAGTCCGAAGTAAAAAAGGTCCCAAAGATTTGTTAATATCCACATGAGATAAAGTTGTTAATCACTTATTGAAGAAGTTCTCAATTGGACTTTTTTGACATCATAATTTTCTGTGGGACTTTTTTAACATTTTATTGATTCTTATGGTTTAAAGGGATTTTCCTTATTATAATTTCATTATTGATCATAAAAAAAATCAATAAACGTTAAGTGCTCAAACTTCCTTATTTTTTTGGGGAAACAATTTTTTTGGGAAATTTTAGGCTATAACTATTTTATAAGTACATGAATCCTCATATTAAACCCAATCCTTGACATATTTCTTGGCGGGAATTTAAACTTTTGATTTGTCTTATTGTGAGGCCAGACAAATAATTGTAGTCTCTCTCATGAGTTTAAAGGAAATTTAATACAATTTTCAGAATATAAATATTTAGTTTAATAAGAATTGTTAGCATTACCATATTTTTAACGGATTATGCTTATTAACTGTTAGTTCTGTTATATTACTATTGTGTGTGTGTAAAAAGATTGTATGATCCAGCTTTGTCGTCAACCTTTGCACTTAAAAAACAAAGAAATAATTATTGGAACCTTTTTGATTAAAATGAAAAGTAAATTATTTGAACTTTGGTTAGATTATCCGCGATTTTAAAATTTCATTATATCATAATAATGGTTATAATAATAATAATTCATTTTAAAAAAATAAAAAGCGTCAGACAGGTTTAGAGTTTATACTGTTAGTTGTAAGTTACTCACTAGTCACTTTAGTGGAGTGCGTATTTTTCGTGAAAACCGTATCGTACAATAACTGTAGATCTCTACGTCAAACTGTAACCGTATATTGTCACTCTTCTATCAGACTGACTCTTCTCCGTTTGCGGACGGCAACTTCAGTCATCATCCCGAAGTTGGATTTGGAGGCTCTTGCTTTAAACTCCTCTCCACTCCCACCGCTTCATTTTTGAATTGCAAAATCCAATCACCAAAATATCTGCAATAATCTCCTCAACCATGCGCTCTTACCCTGTTTGAAATCTTTCGGATCTTTCAGGCTCGGCTCCTCTAATTGTCAAATCCATCCCCATTGCCACTTTTGCCTTGCTTTCTCGGCCAGATCTCTTGGGTCTTCCGCAAATCCCCTGTTTGAACATCAAAGCTATTCGCGGTTTCATGGAATTTTAACTGTTGTTCTCTTTTACGAGGTAGCACTAGCAAGGACTGTGGAATTTCACTTGTCAACTGTTCAGTTTGTGGGCAAACTTTTTGCAACAGACTAATATGGAAGAAAGTCTTTTTTTCTTTTTTTTGCATTCCAGTTATAAGAAACCCTCGACTTGATTTTAGTCGATTTAGTTGTTATGTATATATCCCAAATTGCTTGTCTGTATACTTGTAGTCATCATCTATTGACACTATTAGTGGATATCCAAGTGTTTCTTTTGATTTGATTACTTGACTACTCTTTCTTCATTTGATTCCTGTGAAAATGCCGCACAAACTAGTTTACTCAGAGATATACGTTAGTTCTCTGTCATTTGAAGCCTGGTAGACTTCTTTCTGTCCCTTATTAGTTACTCAGTTCCCGCTAGCTTAATTCATCTTTCTTTTTGCCTTTGGCAACCAAGCTGATATTCGATACATCTTTTTATTCAACACAATGTGTCCTCTACCGATTAGTTTCCTTGCCTTCGAAACGCCGGGTTTATATTCTCTTTCAATATTGAAATATCTAAATTATGATAGTTGTCCCGTATTTCTTTCTCCCATTTTTATCCTGTAAATAACTTATGCAGTTATACTACCCCATGACAGGTCAATTATTCTGTGATCTTGCTCCTATCTTTCTCCTGCTAGTGGGTAAGTAGCAACTAGACCTAAAGGCTTATGAGTCTCTTTTATGAAAAATGAGATTCTGTTTCTGTTCTTTGTGTTGTATAACAAAATTCAGTGTGGAAACGATAAGTTTAAAATGTATGCAAATTTGAAAGTCTAGTCTAGTTACTCTTTCAAAACCATCCTGGCTGAGAAAGCCAAGATAAATCTTCCAAGATAAATCTTCTTGATAAACACCTTACAAGCGGCAAAACTTTTCTGCGACTATATGAGTTTCATCCCTGTGGTTTCCTGTCTTGTATCATCTCTCTATGTTTCAGTTCGTTGTCTGTATGTAACCTTCAGGTTATTGTGAATGATGGATTCAAGTAATCTTTCACCTGCTGCTGGACTTGAAGAAGTCCATCAAAATGGTGTTCATGAAGAACTTGCAGACTCTGGAAAGCACGGTGTTTCAAACGAAGCTGACCCCAATGTGGCTGAAATTAGAGGAACTGTAGCTGAAAATGGTAATTTAGGCAATGATGGTCTGTTGGATAACACTGCAACTGATATATCTGTGGCAGAAAGTAAAGAGGAATCAAATGACATCACAGTCAGCAACAATGTGGCAATTACCAAGGCAAGTGACTTTTTTCACCTTTAGTTGATTTCATTAAGATATTTTACATTTTTTTTTTTTTCAAATCTCATTTATGTGTTTTTCTTCTAGCAAGAGGAGGTGAAAAATACAGAGCAATTAAGAACATCAAAGGGTCCTGTCAAGACCAAGGCTGTGAAGCCGGCTAATCCCAAAGGTGTTCATACAAGTGGGGTGAAGAAAACTAAGGATAGAAAGGACGAAGAGGCTCAACCCTCTGTGTTAAATGGCTCTTTGACTTTGAACTCTCGGCAGCCTGTTAAAAGCAAATCATCCAATGATCGCAAGACTCAAATTTCCAAGGTACTATTTGTTGTTGTCTTCTCTTACTTCTCCTAATCTATATTGAAGCACTCATTATATGCCTCCCTTTGTTTCTCCTTCTTTGATATTTTAGTTTTTTTTTTTCATTGTTAAAACTATATGATCTTGGCAATCCCTAATAATTTCGCACCTTGTTTATCTCAGCATTCTAAGAAGTCTGATGCAGCATCCTCTGGTTCACCCATGTATGTTCCTTGCATTGATATTTGTGTATAGGTTCTTTTAGGAAAGAAAATCTTAAATATGATAGTGGTGAATTATTCTATTTGTGACCGTGATTTATTGGACACAGAGAGAATAAAAAACCAAAAGCATTGAAGAAAGGAACTCCTGATAAAGTTCAAGGAGAAGCACAATCTTCTTCGTATCCTTTTCTTTGTAGTCAGTTCATGGGGAAGCACTCAAGGTCTTTCCATACACACACATCTAGCAAGTTTATTTCTGTGTGCGATGACATTGTATGGTTATTGCTTATCCTTAATCCACTCTATAGAAATGTCACTGCAGAAGATTGTGAACCTCCCAAGGTGGGGATGCTTCCAAATTATGGGTTTAGTTTCAAATGTGATGAACGGGCTGAGAGAAGAAGAGAGGTAAATTCCACTTTTCATCTATTATTTATGTTGCAGATTTACTTTGCAATAAGTTTGTAGTTCAAATGGAATTCATATTTTGTTGGACAGTTCTACTCTAAGCTTGAGGAAAAGATTAATGCAAAGGAAGTGGAGAAGAGTAACTTGCAAGCAAAAACCAAGGTCATAATACTTTATATTTAAGGTTGAAATTTAACTGGAATATGCTCCGTTAATCACATTGCTTGCATAACTCTTTTATAGGAGACCCAGGAAGCTGAAATTAAGATGCTCAGGAAGAGTCTAGGATTTAAAGCGACTCCAATGCCAAGCTTTTACCAGGAGCCTCCTTCAAAGGTGGAGTTAAAGAAGGTGGGTTTCTATCTCTCTGCATGCGCATGCGCTGGTGCAGAGGGACAAAGGTTGTTATTTGATTTCATGCCGTATGTGATGTGGGTTGGCATGTGAAGATAATGCTCTCGAACAGCATGTATTGTATGTTTGTGCTACTGTGTGCCCCACAACTGCACAGACATACACATATCTGCATTGCATATAGCTTCAGAGAATACTCAGAGGATACACAAATGTCTTGCAATTAGTTAAAGAGTCTTCTTTGGTCGTGGAAGCTTTCTTCTTGGTGGTGGTCCATTAATTAGCATCTGTCTAAGTCAATATGTCTTGCTAGCTATTTCACACCCTGTGATCCGAGCATAATTTTCTCTTTTGGCTTCTTAGAAAATTTACATAGTTAGAGTACTTATTGACTGCTGTGTGTGTGGATTTTATGGCAATGCTTATTAAATTTAATTTAGTTGACAACCATAAAATTTAGATATCATAGAGATGATGATGGATGAAAATGTTTTTAAGTTATAAAGTGGAGGTTGGTTATATGCCATATAATAATGTCTTTGCTACAGAAATACAGTGTTTTATGCATATGAATTTAAAAATTGTGCGTATTAAAGTTCATTAATCTTGATGTCAATTTGTAAAATCAACTGTTCATCTTTCAAATTTAAAGACTATCTATCAGTTGTTGTGTTGCCTCAACTGTTTCAGTTAGCTGCTTTCAGCAATAAAAAGGGTGGCCCATTTGGATTGTGGTTTTGTGAGTTACACGGTTGATGTTAAGTTGTTTTGTTTAGTTCTGATTAACGGAACTGAATCATGCTGACAAGCTTTCTAGGCTCTGCTGTTTTGTTATAAATATTTTATAGTTTTTGATTTGTCTTCATAGAAGGCGTTTCACTTATACCTACCTTTCTTTCGGTAAATTAGTTGAGTAGATGCAGGCAAACTCATATCACTCGGATGGATTTTAAAAACTGTCCCTCATATTAATTGATGGTTTTTGTTCACTCAAATATCATCTGGTGGTTGCACAAGTTGTTTCTGTGTCCACTTTATTGCAACCTAGATCCGTATGTTCCATTTTTAAATCTGCTGTCTAGATTTGGCCTTGTTGATGAAACACGAGACACTTCATAAATGAGCCATATCCACGTTACCTGATTGTGGTGTTGCATGTTAATAATTACAGGTCAGTGCAGATTTTATCATACTGCAGTGTCAATGTCATGAGAACCATATACCTGTTATCTGAGCCACAGATTTTTTTATTTCTTTTTTGTCTGTCATTTGAAATAAAAAATTTTAGCCCTTGGACATTACTAATGTAGATACCAACTACAAGAGCAAAGTCTCCTAAGCTTGGACGAAGGAAGAATTCAACAGGCTCAGAGTTAGATGGAAGTCCTAGCAGCAGCGCTCCTCCATTGGGTCGTCTAAGTCTGGATGACAGAGTGTCTAAGAGTAACCCCATCAAGAAAACTACTCCTGCCCATCCAAAGAAGCCGCAACGGAAATCTCTTCCTTCAAAACTGCCTTCTGAAAAGACCAGTTCATCTAAGGCACCGAACAAGGAAAAGACCACATCATCAAGTAAAACAAATAAAGAGACCACATTGTCCAACACAGGTGAGAAAGAGAAATGTCAAATGGATGCAGCCAATGAAGATAATGGTGCCTTGTCATGTAATACAAGTGAAGCTCCTTCGCTGAATATAAATCAAAATGCGGATCTCTTAGACAAGCCAACTGAAACCGAGCCTCAAGTGAATGGTGACATTGTGGTTGAAGAGCAACCTCAGCTCACATTGGTGCAGAAACCAGTCGCGACAGAGCATTAAGCGAACAACAGGAACATAAACATGTGTTAAACTTTTCAGAGTTTGTGGAGTCATCGCGTGAATATTAAGGCAAATAGCTGACATTATTTGACAGTGAAGGTTTGAAGACTTGCATTGTATGGTTTGTGATGTCATCTTGTCCATAGCAGCGTTGTTTCTTTAATGTTCTTGCTCTTCAAGGTTGCTGGTTTTGTCCTTATTAAAGTCTTGCTTGCAACATTGTACGAGTAACTATTTGCCAAGAAATTGTAGCATACATTATTTTAGCGTGCAGCAATTGCCTGTGTTGTTTAGTGTATATCTGGGAAAGTTTTGAGGAGGCTTGGCAATTGCCTGTCAATATAATTTATGCTTACTTTTTTAAGTATTATTAGTTTTAATAGAATATGGTCTAGATTTGGGGGAGGAGACTATGAGAGTAAGATTGATTAGTTTAAATTTTTTTCAACATAATTACAAATGATACAATTAAGTATTTTTAGAATTTTAACGGTATTCTTGACAAGGTTACAAATTTAAATATACTTATGAAAATAAATGAGAGATCTTTGTAATTTTAGCATAGTTGACATTTTTTTTTTTTGGTACAAGAGAATGCTCAAGTCTTTGTACAAGAATTCTAAACTAGTGAGGGAATAAATCGCATATTAAAGCATAGTTTTTTTTTTTTGTTGTTGATAAAGAAGGAAATAGGAAGGGGATCAAGTCCCATACCATACAATCAATCGTGTAAAAACACAGGCCTCAACTCATGAGGACATACAAAAGACACAGATGAATCAGAAATTCCTTTCTTTGCCATAGCGTCCGCGAAGGCGTTTTGAGCTCTGGACAATATTAAAGCATAGTTTTTTTTTTTTTGGGGGGTAAAATAAAGCATAGTTGACATTGAATCGATGAGCAGATGATGATTTGAGTTTTAAGTCCAGCCCATTCCCTTGTGTTTGCTGTTTAGAACCAAATATGAACCTCGTATCCAATTTGGGTGGTTCTTTTTGGACTTGGCTTCTTTCTGTTGAGATTACTGTCTGCTCCCCTCCTTTTCTTAAAACAAGCTGTTTTGGCGTAAAATTAGTGCCTTTTTTTTTTTCTTAAAATTAGTACATTGACTGAGTGCTACTAAAAAGATATTGATTGATTAGGGTGCTGACTGGTAGATATTGATTGACACTGAAAAAATATTTTATGATTTTAAAAAAATATTTCAGCTACTAACTGACTGTTACTGAAAAAAAAATATCCTCAAGGATGCTTTTCCAAGATTTTAAAATTATTTTCCAAGATAATGAGATATTTTTTCAGCACTAGTCAGTATCCTGAACTTTCATTTTAGTCATCAAGATCTTTAAAATATTTTTTGAATCTTTGAAATAATTTTTCAAGATCTCAGTCAATATTCTGGAATACTATCTTTTTTTAATACTGGTACTGTCCTAAAATACTGAAAAAAGAAGAAGAAAAAAGCACCAATTTTACGCCAAAACGGACGCTGTTTTGAGAAAAGGAGCTAAGCGGACGGTAATCTCAGCGGAGAAAAGCCAAGTCGGTTCTTTTTGGTGTTAACAGCGGTGCCAGATTAATTGTTTTTAATTGCAATAAACTCGCGGATGCATTTAATTGGATACGACGCTGTTCTTCCCCATTAATTTCTCGTGGGGGAAGTCGGACCCACTTGGATCGGGAAGTACATCTGGAATTTATTGCTTAAACCAGAGAGAAGAACAAAATCGGCTGAAGCATCATTTTCAGGTTGTTTTAATTTCTTCATAGATATTTCTTTTGTTAAATTCCATGAATCTTCCTATCTTCTGTTATCATCAAAAGATACAGATATACATAGACACTGGACTATGAACTTCAGTATTGACCTGAGATCCACCAAATAGGACAGAGTTACGTTTACATGGTAGTTTTCGTGAGATCCAAGCTTCAACCTCATTCCCAAGAGAGCCAGCTAGAGAATTGGGTACGATGGGATCTTCAATTTGTCATCTTTATCAGAAAAATGAAAGGCATTTATGAGAGTTGTTTAAAGGGTATTTTCGTCCTTTAGAAAAAAGTAAATGCTTCCTTTCTTTGATAATGCCGTCTAATCTAATAATACACGAGTGTCCACAATCTCACTGCATCTTCATCCTCGAACCTTGTTTCTAAAAATCAACACAGGGACCCACCACCCCCTCTATTATTGCTCTCTCCCACATTCGATGAATTCTTCAAATCTCTCAAGTATTCAATGGATTGAAGAGTTGTTTCAAATCCTTGAGAAAAATATCTGAGAGGATCATAATGAAAATAAGGAAGACAAAATATGACTGTTCAAACATCACTGTTCCTGAAACCAGATACTGTGGAGCTGCGTCAAAAGTCTCAACCATGATGATAATGGACACAGTACAAGAATGACCAAAAGAAAAGTTTTGCCCCTCATGGAAGGTATCCTTTCTTTTTTTTTTTTTTTTATACAAAAAAGTTTTGGAGGGGTTCGACATCGTCAAGGCAAGGCGCGGCCCCGCCATGAAGACTTACGGGACTTACGAGATCGCCTACTAAAGGAGTCCCAGCGACGACAGAGGGAATCGAACCTACGACCATTATCCTTTCTAACCACCACAGATTTCGCTCACACGATTCACCAGTTGGTTTTTTTTTTTTTTGTCTGGTAGGGACAAGGGCTCCTTCAATAATGCTCTGTTATTAAAATGGGAAAAACTGAGGCCAAGGATCAAGAAAAAATTTAAAAAGTCCTACAGAAACTTCCATGTTAAAAAAGTCCAAAAGGTTGTTAAAATTTAAAGATAGAGTTGTTAATAGGACAGTTTTTACATCAGATCTTTTTATGAGATTGACATTTTCTTGATCCTTTGAGACCTTAAAGGGATTTCTCTGTTAAAATCCCACGCCCTCAACCAACCTCCATTATTTATCTGTGATTTTATAGTGTATTGCCTATTAGCCTCCATGAATTCAAGTAATCAAGTGACAAGCTGTGAAATTTTTTGTTGTACAGAAAAAGCCCAGAAAGTCCAGATGAGTTGGTTTCAAAGGCTCATCAGGATACGCATGTTTTCAAAGCTCCAAAGCACTTAGATATCATCTATCAATTGCTCTCATATACAAAACCTTTTTTACTAACCAGAGTACTTGGACCTTGGACCAACCAATGTCAATCAAGCTGTGATTTTTTTTTTTTTTAATATTCAAATTTTAGGAAAGGGATTGGGTTTACCCACAATCCAATGATAGAGTGAAATCTCCCTTCCTCCTAGGTGATATTGATGTTGGGCAGAGCGAACCGTCTATTACCCTCAGACGTTAACCTAGACACCTAGGAGTTAGGATGCCTCTCCCAACATCTTGACCAATTTCAGGATCAAAGATCTTGTACAAATTAACGGGTGGGCCCAAAATGTGAATGAGGCTTTTGAGGTATGAGCACCAAGGGAAGCTTCGCATGTCTAGTCCAGTGACGTGGGGCATCAAATAGTGTGGCTTTGCTTTACTTAAAGTGACAAATGCATGTGGTGTTCATGTGCCACTGCGTCGTCTGCAAACATATTGTCTCTTACATTAGTAAATAGTAATCCAACCCGACCTACCTACCGAGCCAGCCATCTTTCGGTGGTTTCAAGGAAATAAAAACCGAAGACTCAACCCAACTATATTTAATTTAGTTTTTTCGTCTTTCGGTTAAGATTCGATTTTTATTTTATATTTAGTATAATATTTTTATATTTAATAGTTACTATTTGATAAGTGCATTTTTTTATAATTAAATAGATATAGATTTTGAATTTTATTAGATAAAATCTGTACATATTTTAAATCTATTTGATTTATTTTATATTTTTCCCTATGAATCTACTTTGGAGGATATAAAATAATCTTTCCACAAAATTTATTCATATTTTTTAATTTTGTAAACACTAAATTAAAAATTTAGTTAATTTGGTTATTAACCGAATCGAACCAAAATATTCATATTAACCGGTTTCGGTTCGATGTTGAATATTAGCTTTATTTGGTTTTAACTGAAAATCCGAATACTCACCCCTCATCATTGCCACACTTCCACACCACAAGGAAACACTTCAACCACTGGCAATCTTGTCATTGAAACAACTAATGATATTTTTGTGTTTCGTATACAACTGGGGAAATTTAGCCACACAATTATCCCTCTGGGTGGAATCAACACTAAGGTCACAATCACGTATTGCTCAATTTCAAGCCAGAAATGAGATCATCATCGAAATGGCATATAATCCTGAAAAGATGTCACACTCAAATGCTCATAGGAAAATATTGCAAATTTTTATTCATTACTTACCATGACATAAACATGATACATCACAGAGGGCAGGTATCAGCTTATTACACAACTCATGTTGCAGTTAACAGTTCCCAAAAAATGAGGCCTAAGAAACAAGGGCTTGGTAAAAAAAACAATCCTTCCCCATATTAGAGAGAGGTTTGTCATGGCAGACGGGTACAATTTGCTGCCAAGGCCAAAGCCCTAGAACACAAGGCATCACCAAAACAAAGAACTGCCAACTGCATCTAGGATTACAAGACCACAGATTCTCTTAACTTGAACCTGCCCTTTGACTAAAACCGAGACTTCAACCGTCAACGTCCACAACACAGTCTACTACTGATAGCTTCAAAAGACTTAAAAGGGAGAACTAAGGACACACATGGTGACAAACTATTAAAGAATCCTAATCCAGAATTCGGTATCTATGTTCACAGAGGTTTGCAGTCACTTAAAAAGACGGCATACCCTGAATGGGAGCCAAAAACTTTGAACAGATTTCCGATTGAAGGAAACCCGCAAAAAAATAAATGACTGCATGCTCTGGAAAAAGGGAACCGAGACACTGGATGACTAAAGACCCACAGATAATGGACCCAAAAACTACTGTGCAACGCTAGTCTTAGAAGTTGTCTAAAAAACATCCTGCCCGTTCCAATTCATGGCACTAGCTGGCTGTCCTAATTGGCAGTGAGATTAAGTCGTGCTGCTCAGAAGAGGAAGTCACACCTCCAAAGAAGTTCCACAAGCACATCAACAGATCTGCTGCTAATTGCATTGCATTGCTGGATGTTTAATCCCAAAAGGGTCTGACCCAATTTCATCAAACTAGAAAGGCTCTTATCTGAAACCAAAGAGCAACCTGCCAAAGAAAGGACCCGCAAGTTGAGTTGGTCAGCACTTCCCAGGGCTGCAATTCCAGCATCAGTGATTGCGCACTTGGAAATGTCAAGATCAGATAGCAATGGGCAATTTCCGGCAATTGCAATCAAGCTAGCATCACTGATCCTTTTACAGCCGTCAAGATTTAGCATCTCAAGTGTCCAACCATGCTTATTGGTCAAAGATAAGACCATTTTGTCAGTCAGATTTATGCAACCACTAAGATTGACCTTAACCAGTCCAGCCTCAGAGCATTGAATCAGTGGAAGCAACCCAGCATCTGTTACACCCTCAAGGCGACTTAATTCAACATGCTGCAGCTGAGGGCACAACTTCCCTACCACAGCCAAGGTAGAATCACCAAATCCAGGGCAGTTACAGATTGTTAGTGACTGGAGCGATTTGCAAGGAGAAACCTGAGGCAATCTCAAATTCAGATCTTTGAATCCAAAGCAGTTTATGAGTGCAAGAGCCTTCAATCCTGTGCTACAGTTAATAACACCAAAAAACCCAATCTGGGTGATCCTGTGGCACTCCTCCAATTGTAGGCTCTCAAGTGATAGAGCAGCTTTGGCAAACGATAACAACCCATTGTCTGATAGAAAGGCGCATTTACGAAGGTGGAAGTGTTTGAGATTTGGACAACCCTTTCCTACAGATTCAAGCCCAACATCTGTAACTCCGGGGCAAGAAGCAATTGTGAGTGACTTAAGCTTCTGCAACCCATGACCATTACCCATGACCCAGAACCCCCTCTCACCAACATTTGGGAGGCAGGATAGGACAAGATCAGTAATTGCCTTTCCATAGTGTCCAATAACAGCGAGAGAGAGGTCAGAAATGGCCAGACCCTGAAGCTTCACTTTCACCAAGTCAAAAGAACGTGAAGAAAGCAGGCTTCCAATTCCCTGATCACCAACACAGGCGCAGTTCTTGACTGAAATAGACCTCAGATTGGGGCACAACTGCCCAATAGCTTGTAGGCCCTCATTGCCAATTTTAGGACACGACTCTATGGATAACTCAGTCAACTTAGGGCAGTTCTTAGCAATTGCAATCAGAGCCTTGTCAGAAATTGCCGGGCACTTGCAAAGGTCTAGTTTCTCTAGCTGATGACATCCATTAGCAATATCAATTAGGCCTTCATCACCTATGGTAGCAATATCCCATAGTGAAAGCCCCTTTAAAGAAGGGCATCCATGGGCAACGGACTTGAGACCTAGATTGGTCACCCCATGATCTAAATTGCTCCCGTGGATTGAAAGTTTTCCTAGTCCTCCACGGGAAGCAGTACCAACAGCAATGGCAGCGAGTCTAACATCTGTTGCTTTCTTACCAACTAAGCTCCGGGACAGGTAACCATCACCCCCAAATTCCAGATCATCAGCCACCTTTTCACAAAGCTCGTCCTCATGTCTGGTAATTTTGCCGCTGCAGATTTCATCCTTACAAATACTGCTTAAAAGCATAAGCCAGCGCTTGGAAACACAGGCACATGCACTCCTTTCTTGGCCTGCAGGCAACCTTCTAAAGATCTCAAAGAGGCATTCATCTGGCATAGCTTCGATAGATGTCTTCTGCTTCTGTTCAAACCATTCCCCGTCAAAAACAAAAGGTGCTGTGAAGCGAGATCTCTTCCGAGGAGGAAAGTAACCATCAACAAGGTTGCCAAGAGATAATAATAGATTAGATTCCTTGGGATTAGTGTATATTGATCCCCCAGGGCAAAAATCGTCACCTCCTGTTAATCATAAATACATGCTAAGTCAGGAAAATCAACTTTATGCAAACAAAAATTGACCAGACAAATTAATTTAACCAGCACATGCAGAATATGAACCATCAAGTCTGTGAATCAAACCATGGAACAAAACAGACAGCCACACATATTAGTGAAATTCATTAAACTGACAAAAGGATTAAGACTTGGATTATTTTTCAACAGAAAATATCAATCCCAAATACGTACTCAAACAGACCATTGCTCTTTTCATCAAACAAAGAGATTCATAACATAATTCCATACCGGATTAGCTATCTTACATATAGAGACCAAGCCCACAAAATAGACTCAAATCTGAAACCCTGAATATCCCTCAGCATCGTCTAGGGAACAAGAGGTCTTTCATGAAAGAATTAAAATAACACCTAAACCCCGATTACAAATAAATATATTCATAACCTCCACATATCAATCAGTCATCGAATACCAAAAAAATAAAGTCTGAAGAAACTGGGAAAAACACAGTAAACAATTAAAAGCATCGCACGGGAACAAACTATTTATACCATTAACTAACAGGTTTAAATCTCAGCACAAGACGAGATTATCATAAAAAAATAAGAGACTACAGTTTCTATTTCATGTCCATGATCTAAACAACGGCAAGCCAGAAGATTTTAGGATAAGCATAACAAACCAACCAAAATATCCAAACATGAAAAGATTAATCCTTAAACATACCGGTGAAGCCGATGACTTTAGACATGGGTATAGTTTAATAAACCCCGGGAGGTCAAATCTGCACTGATTTCCAACAAAGAACCCTCGAAAGAGAGCAAAAACGAGAAAGCAGAAGAAGATTGTGGCGTTAATCGCGATGTATGAACGTTGAGAGCAAGAATGCATGAGAGAAAGTGGGATCTAGAAGAGCATGAAAACCCTATTAGATAGGGAAAAAAGGAAAACAAGGAAGAGGAAATGGGGAGGAGAGAAATGAAGGGATGAAGATTGTCAAAGGGAAGGTTTTATTATAGCGGGTGGCAAAAGAATCATTCGCTACGCGACAATACACTGAATGGTACCCACATGCAGTGTATCTGGGCATAGAAAGTGGGGTTTCTTTGTAATATTCTTCCACCCCCAAAACCAGAAACCACAAATAGAGGGATCTGGCTTTGATTTTCCAGCCTATTTTTTAATCTGAGATTGTTGGCCTTTGTGTGTTTGGTTGATGGCAAAATATTTGATAAAAGAATTATTGGTGGAAAATAAATATTTGAATATATACCCAACTTATTTCCATAATTTTAAATAATTATTTTTTATTCTACTCTTTGTGGGAAATCAACTTTCAAAATTTGAGAGAGGAATTTGATTAACGTTTCTGTCCAAATATCAATTTAAAAATAAAAAATTAAAAGAGGATGAGAAAACATTTCCTGCTAAATTTATACATAAAATCTTATTCGCGAGTATGAAAAAAAGGTATAAATATGTGGATTATGAAAGGTAGAAATATAATCCATTTAATAGATTACATGGTGGATTCTTTTTTTTACAAGCATCATATTTAGTACAATTATTTTTAAGATTTTCTAGAAATAATAGCATATAATAACCCATCAATGAGATGACATGAGATTTTTTTTTTTTTTTTTTTAACAAGCATCATATTTTGTACAATTATTTTTAAGATTTTCTGGAAATAATAGCAGAACCCATTTAATGAGATGACATGGGATTCTTTTTTTTTTTTATTATTTTTATTTACAAACATCGTATTTAGTACAATTGTTTTTAAGATTTTCTGGAAATAATAAAAGAACCCATTTAATGAGATGACACGGGATTCTTTTTTCTTTTTTTACAAGTATCATATTCAGTACAATTAATTTTAAGACTTTCTATAAATAACATATACAATATCCGAGGTTTTCAAATTAAGGTTTGGCTTTCTTCTCGTTATCAATTATTCAAACATGGATAAAGTAATGTTTAAATTAAATTGGACCTAACTTTCTGGGAAGCCCTCGTGTTTTTTAAACCTTGATATTGAAGGATGAGTTGTTCCAAATTGACGTACAGGTTGGTCCAAATTAAAGGAATTAAAGTGGAAAATACGTACCCACTTGTTAAGAAAAAGTTGGTTTTATTATATTCATTTTTATATGGCACGAAAGCTTTTCAGGTTCATGCATGGAAACCAACTTGATAGTTTTCAAAGACTTTCCATTTAATTTAATATAAAATGGAGATAATAACAAACACATGGTGTGTGTTATTTTATGTTAATTAATATCATATTCTAAATGTGGCAGATCCATTCCTGCATTCCTACTATTTGTCTGACCGGGTGCCGGATTCCTTCTTTAAAAAAAAAAAAAAAAACAGACAAGATCGATGTAATGATGTACATTGATATATAGATATATAAATATAAAGGATATTATAGATCACGTTGAAATGTTCCTGTGCTGGAAATCTGCAAATCAAAGCAAAGATGATGTTGCTCTTTAAATGGAAGCTTTTACATGATGACCGTGCTCTCTGATGATATTCTAAATGGACATAATCTTTCCTCATTAAGGTCAAATTTAATTGTAATAGCGACGTAAACTCGTAAAAGTTTACTTTTACTATTAAATATGTATTAATAGTGTATAATGAAATAATTGAAATATAAAAATGACAACAATTTGATTTAAATACATTTTAAATCTAGATAATTAAAATTAAATTTATCGACGTTCATAATTTATTATATTTAACAAAGAAATTACTATAAAATTTATATATATAGGCGTTGAGCATAACCGAATCAAATAAGTTAACATGAGTTTAATAGTGAATTAACATGGTTTTGAAAGTTAGAAACGTGAAAATGGTAAACTCGGTGTGTAAATTCATGAGTTTAACTGAGTTTACAGTTGACAAGAGTTTACTAGTAACTCGACTCGATTTAATATAATAAAAACCTAAAAACAGTAAACTCGGAGAGTCAACTCGTGAGTTTGACAGCAATGTTTCCTCACACACTCTTAGCTTATTTGGATGTGCTCTTTTTGGTTGTAAATACATGACAAAATTTGTAGTGCAAGCTAGTAATATTAAAGAATCTCTGGAGCATCCTTTCATTTCTTGTCCTTTTACTAGAAGTGTATGGTATGGAGACCTTAGGCCCCGTTTGGTTCATTGAAAATCAGAAGAAGGGAATGGAAAATAAGATTTTCCAACCAGCAAAGGGGTTTGGTTCGCCATTTTCCCAAGAAAATAATTTTTGGTGGCTGTAGATTTTCCTTTAAACATTGGAAAATTGCTTCCTACCAAAATTGGTGGGAACCCATTTTCTAGCAAGATCAGAAAAAATTGAAGACAAATTTACCTTCACCTTCAACCGATGGAGACAGCCCAGAATCGTTCGATGCAATTAAAGATTAAGAACCCAGAATTATTCTATGAGACAAATTCGGATCACCAAGAAACTTACCCAAAACCTAACGAGAATCCGATGGCCATGACTCAGAATCTGATGAAGCAGAGCAATGCCCAGAATCTGACGAGAATCGTCGAGGCAGACGAGTACCCAGAGTTTCGGTGATCACCAGAGTTCTGATGAAACAGAGTGACGAACCGAAATCCAACGAAGAATGATTGTTGGTAGAGGGAGGAAGAAGCCACAATGCAAACCTTAGTGATACATCGGCAATCGGCCGCCGCTCCTCCTCCTCCTACGTTCCGGTTCGTCGACTCACCGGACTCAAACGAGTGGTGATAGCTCCAGATGCTGATGTACCTATCGCCAAGCTTCCTCAAAATGCAGAGCGAGTCGGCAACGATGTGGGTGAAGACGAGAGGGAAAGAGACGAATATTCTAGAGAGGAAGAGAGAGTAGATGGACCTCAAAATTTTGGAGAAAGGAAGCTGCTGTGTATTGGAGTCGATGGACCCACTTTGCATAATAATATCTTCAACCCAAAAAAAAAAAAATCGAGTGTTTGTTTGTTCAGTTAAAATCTTAGGGGCAAAATAGTATTTTGCCTCATTTTCCTTCAACCAAACAAAATTTTTCCAATCAACTCATTTTCTTTTCCACTGCAAACCAGATAAAATATTTTCCATTCATTTCTATTCTAACCAATTCTTTAATTCAAATGGGCCCCCTTAATTTTAGATTACCTAACTTTTACATTTTCTGAAGTTAAAAGCGGGTTACAAAACACTTTGTTGAGTTTGGGTAATGATGGGTCAGTTAAGTTTGGTAAATCATATCATTTGCCTTTTGAATATCATTTGGAGAAAAAGAAAATTAGCGTTGCATGAAGGAGAAAAGGGATAGTTTAATGGTTATGATTAAGGAGATCCAGCAGGCAATTAATGTTGTTAGCATAGCATTCTCTACTTCTTCTTCACTGATTCAATTCGGCCTAGTTTTATAAAGCATAGACTCTTGTCTATTAATAAATGATGGCTAGAACATTATATTCTACAAATATAAAAAGTTTGACATTATTGTCATGGAATTATTTGTCACCGAAGTTCTTCTATTAAGGAGTTTTTATGGCAAAATCAAGCCATTCTAACCGTTTGGATGTTGGGTTTTTTTTTAAAAAAAAAAAAAAGTGATTCTTTTGTTTTTGTTTTTTTTTTTTTAAAGCTCTAAATTGGAGCTTTTAAAAAAAGCAGTATTTTGACTTTTTTTTTTACTTTTGCTTTTTAAAAAAAAAAAAAATCATCTAAATACAAAAATTAATAAAAAAACATTTTTTACATTAAAAAAGTGCTTTTTTTTTAAAAAAAAAAAAAATGAAAAAAGCTCATCCAAATGGAAACAAGTTTTTATTTCAAGTGTCTTCATGTGGCTCTTTTTTGGATTTGAAATTATGGGTTGCAACAATTAGATTGTAAGCACCAACTGGTTATCTCTTTGTGTCAACAAGCGTTTCATTCAAATTCCTAAAGACCCCTCTCTCGGATAGTCTATTACATGGTCCTAGGAAATCTTGACTCAACTCTTTAACTTTTTGAGTGTTACTATTAGGACTATTTCTAAGTTATTTTATTACAATTTCATTGGTACACCAATATATGTTCTATGTCTCTTTGTAACTTGTTGACCCTATTATTTTTATTAATCTCATTTTGTCTTTTTATCGAAAAAAATACGGTATGTTACTGAGTTATTAATTACTTTTTTTTAACGTAGAGGGGGGATGTGTGCAATAAAATTTAAATAAATTAGGTAATATGGTGTCATTTTTGTAAGGGAAAATGATGTTGCATGTAAAAATTTATTGCCCAAAATTATTTTAAGGATCCAATCCAGTTTGTTGAACGAGAGCAACATTTTTTTTAGCTGTGTCCAACATACCACTAGCCATATGCAAATGTCTTTTTTTTTTTTTTTTTTTTTTTTTTTTTTTTTTTTTTTTTCTTCTTGAGATATAAAGGCGCAATTTTAGCTTGAATATAACTAAATGAAAATCCCAGAAGTCACCTAGTCATTTGGCAAGTAGATTGCTTATCTTCAAGAAACAGTCCTAAATACTACCCCGGTCCTAAATATAAGAATAAATTGACTTTTTTTTGGAGAAATTAATGAAACTAATTAAATTACTTTAAGATATTTATATTCATTGTTTTTGTCTAAATTAATTTTTTTAATTTATAAATTAATATATAATCTAATGACATATAATTTATTATAAATTAACTTACTTATTTAACTTTTTCAA
This sequence comes from Acacia acuminata, assembly GCA_019022655.1. Taxonomy (NCBI): domain Eukaryota; kingdom Viridiplantae; phylum Streptophyta; class Magnoliopsida; order Fabales; family Fabaceae; genus Acacia; species Acacia acuminata. The sequence goes on from JAFJYI010000015.1 coordinate 3,267,524, forward strand.
CATCTCAAAAAAAAAAAAGTCAACTAAATTTATATTTAAGATTAGGGGGAGTAGCTATTTGACAAGGTTGGTAACAACATGTCGATCCCCTATGTGCCTCCTGATCTAAATAGTTAGAGCAGCTAAGGCTAAAAATATGTTGCAACTAAGTTCTTAAACAAATTTTATGAGTATTTGAGAGATATTTAAATAACGGTCCATATGTAAAAGTATTGTTGATACTAATATAGGACCAGAGGAGTAATAATAATAATCAATTTACAACTCTCTATTTGAGGAAAAAATTCTTAAATAGTGATTAATTGAATAAAGTTCATATTGTTCATACTGCACTTTTTAATTTTATTTTCAGCTTTATTACATTCTGAGGATGAAATAGTGAATAATTGAATAAAGAAAAACAGCAGACAAAAATAGTATTAGTGATTAGTACGTAATAATACCCACACACATATATAAAAGGAAGAAGAATATAAAAAGCAGTATAAAAGTGAAAGTGTCGTTTCCTGACAGATTCACCGGGCACTCATGGATTTTTGGTCCCAAATTAGGTTCATTGGTTCAAGTCAACCATCCTTCCAACCCCCTCTACTTGTTCTTTTATAGTATTATTCACTCACGCGTTATTACATTGTTTATCAACCTTTCTCATACATGCACCGTACTTAGCTTATAATTCCTCTGTTATATATTATTAATTTAATTAGTACATAGAGAGATTCGCTGGCTTTTCCTCTCAAAGCATATATACATATCATATTTTTTCCACTTGCCTTGTACTATTCTAATCCCACCACACAGATGTGCTGGTCTGCCATGGATATGCAGTATCTCTTCTTCTTTATATATATATTTATCTTCAACTTGTAACCTCAGACCTTGGCATGTCTTGTCCAACTCATCTTCTTCACTTTTTGACCCGTCAAAACCTCTTCATCTCTCTCCTTTTTAGGCTAATAAACCCTCCATTTATTAATATCAACTTGAAGCACTCACTGCTGGATTCATCACCATACGTACATGCATGTGCTGCTACATAGCTGATATACACAATCACAGATTCACGTACAGTCTGGCTTTAATTAATATACACAGTTTTTTGTTAACAAAACTAAACTGGTTGTTTGCTTTTATATATGGGCCTCCATCTAGCTATCCATCATCAAAACGATAAGTATGTAAAACAAAAGCTGACAGTGGAGAGTAACGTGAAGGAGGGGCCAGTGCACAATAAGACGTAGAATATATGAATGTGTGATATGATCCAGCCAACGAGCAATGGGAAGGAGATACGTCTGGGAGTAAGGTCATGTCTGTTTTCCCACTTTTCATCCGATCCTATGCCCTCACGATACCTCTTGACGCGACTCCATTATATATTCTTCACTCATTAACTCATCACAGCCACACACACACACATAATGCAGCAACAAACTTCCGGCAAGAATTTTTATTCATAAAGTTGCCTTTCAAATTTCTCTATTACTGTCAACATGTTCTTCTTTGTAGTTGACACTGTTATTTGAGGCAGTGATGAGTTAAATAAGAGTATCTCTTGAAAATTCAAACTTTAATTTATCATTTTGTGAAGGATTAACTCATTAGTCCCCACTCTGTTAACAACTTGTTTCGTAAATATTAAAATATATTTGGTTTAGTAAAATATGTGATATGATATTTTATTCCCGAGTTCCCTTATAACTTTTCCTATTTTTCTTATATGACTCAAAATTCAACTATTCCCTCTCAAACGCTTCCATTTTTTAAATATAAAATTTGTAAAATTTAGATTAAATTTGCAATTATATCTCTTGTTATGTGAAAGGTGTGTGAGTATATGATTATGGGGATGGGGACTAGGGGCATCTTATCCCATTAAACAAATAGACTTGGGAAGGGCCCACACCCCACTATCTCTCTCTAGTGGGAAAGGCGCACCCCATTATGCGATGTTCTTGTGGGACACTCAATGCGGGTGGGGAGGACCCACACGCAACATTTTGTCTCAATCCCTTTGCATCTGGTTTGTTTGTTTTCTCCTTTGGAATAAACATGGACTATTCCGATGACCACCTTGTCTTTTGTTCTTTCTTTCGATTTCAGTAATCAACTTTAGGTGTTTATACCAGTTTCTCAGTTAAGTCCTCTCTGCTTTGCTTTGCTGCCTGTGAATGAACCAACATAGATCTGCTCTGTTATTGGAGTTTTGAGGCACAACATCAAACTGAAAGTTGTTCAAAAGAATGGAGCAAAACGAGTAAAAAGGATTTGGGACTGAATCAGAGGAGTCTGTAAAACACGATGATGATTCCACTGTCATACATAGTACGATGATTTTTTTAAAATTAATTATTTTTTTTTTTTGAGTTAAAAAAATTAAATATACATAGTACGATGATGATTCCACTGTCAACACCAGAGTTTGCGTATGAGGGCCTAAGAGGAAAAGGGCCTTCTTCATTGGGCCTGCTTCTGCTGTGGCCTATAGATGTCACTGTAGATTTTCAGTTGCGGCCTTGTGGGTTCACCAGGTCTTTAACTTCTTTCAGAATATTTTTGCCAAGACTGTTTTTGAAAAAACAAAATCAGTAAAAAATCACTATTTGAAAATTTTATTACGGGGACAAGAATCTATGGTTTCATACCTTGAAAGCATTAATAGCATTAATACTCCGCAGTATTATAGTACTTGTACTCGAATTCAGATAATCTGACTAATATAATTCTTAAACATGGAACTTTTTTTATAAGCACATCTATCAATCTAGTGGAGACAATTTGTTCTAGGCACTGTCAAAAACTAAGAGAAATATGATAGAAATATAATACTTTGCATTTCTCAAACAAAAGTAGTCAATATTGATACTGAATTTTGGTCCCATTTTCTCTTCCCCCCATTTTTTCCCCTCCCCCTCCCCTCCCCTTCCCTTAAGTTGTCAATAATGATATTAAAATTGTAAATGAGATATTTATTAAATATTTCCTAATAACTTTCATCAAAATTTCGGAACTAAAAATCCATATTCACTAGTCACCGGCAAGGATATCGGGGCTCTAACATCAAACACGGGGTGTTAGGAATTTTTTCAAAAAGATAAAAAGTAAAGAAACTTATGTAACTTAACACATTTGTTAACATTTCAAAATAGTCCATTTAGAATTATTAAAATTTACCAGCCCTATTTATTTTTATATATATTTTGACAATATTTTTCTTTCATTTTCCAAAAGTAAATGTAGATAGCCTTCAAGGTTCACCACTTTGTTTTAAACATAAATTTTTCACACGGTATAAAACAGAACTAGCTTATAAATTTAAGTCGCTGCTGTTGAACAAAGTAGTGTGTTTTGGAATGGATGGTTCATATTTCAAATCTCTTATAAATTATTAGTTTATTACAGTCCATATTAATAGGACGATCGTTTTGATTTTGAGGAAATGGACAATGACAAGATCCCTTCACCATAAAATGAAGATAGAAACTGGGATGAAGAGTAGATATTGATTCGGGTTTAAACTTTTATGATGTCATAAAAAAAACTAATCAAAACTAAGTAAAAGTTAATCCTCAACGACTTCTTTGGCATTCACGTATGGGTACACAAACTTGCAACACAGGCAAGACAAGAGCAGACCATTCCTTAAAAGAAATAATCAAATTGATACAGCCAGAAAGAGAACATAATCAAGTAAACCATTCACAACTCTTGAGCAATGAGCAGGACAATGAACAAATTCCAACTCAGCTCCCTTTCTCTGCAAAATCCAAGAAAATAAGGCCTAGTTTGGTTGATCAGTCAATCATACAGACCATCTTGCTCCCAAACATCAACAAGAAAGTCAACCATTTCCTGCCACAGGAATCATCCAAAATCAATTATACGGTCCATTCTGTGAATGAATGAAGAAAAAAGCAAGTTCAGAAGCACTCACTCCCAGTGGTATGGGCTGGGGGAAGGGCTTGTTGGTCCCAAGTAGGTTCTCGTAGGTGGCATTCCCACTGAGCCAGATATAATCTCAATTAGTATTATTATATTGCAGAAAGCTTATGTTTATACCACAAATTAACACTCAATGTTTCATTGAAGAAAGCTTATGTATTCCTTTACCTTATTCTGGGTTCTCTAACTTGTGTCTTCTTCTCAGACTTTTTGTTTCCAATCCATTGCTGCCTTATCTGGTTCCAAAGAAGAAGACCTGCATTCATCAAACTCTTCTGCAATTAAAAGTAATACCATGATAGATAATTTCATGCTGCTGCTGCTGATGTTTTAACACAGAAGACATCAAATGGCTGTGACCAATTAACACTAATCTCATGCTTTGGTCAATAATAAGGAAAACATATGGGAACCACAGCAATGCAGCATCAGCATAAAAGGTGACATGGCAGAGAAAATGACTATGAAGAAGGCGCAAAATTACAAGTACTCTTTGATAAAATCTTAGACAAACACATGAAGCAACTCAAAATAGATAAGATATGTAACAGCAAACTTGCCATGATTGATAAATTCATGATGATCATTCTGACTACTGCCACTACTCTGGGGATCAGAGGTATGGTTAGATATGCCAATTGATGAGATGCTTCTCTGGGACTGATCAGCACTGTTATCCATTCCAAAAGGGCTGCTGTTCCAGAAGTCTTCTGATGCGTTATCTTTTGTCCCTGTTGCACTTGGATTTTTTAGTCTCTTGGATGGATCGTCCATTGAAGCAGTTATTGGAGGTTTTGTGCAGCATCCTAGGCAGCCTCTGCTCTGTTACAAAGCAGGTTCAACCTGAAGCATGATTAGCAGCTGCTACAGACTCATTTCGTATAGCTTGAATTTAAAGAATAAGAAGAAGAACAGCAGATATCAATCAATCATATTTAACTTAATTCACACAGCACAACCTAGTGTGAGTGTGTGACTGAGGTTTCCCGTACTATACTTTTCATTAGACCTAATAACCTGCTATTGCTAAGAGTTTCCTCAACAATAACATAATAACCAAAAATTGCAAACAAGATCGTATCTCCCCTTCCAAGGAAAGATAAGGAAACTAAATGCACTCCAGAATAAGAATGCTAGCACTTTAATTGAATTGATAATATTTAACATTCACTAGGGTGAAATAAAAAAGGGAGATGTAATTTCACTACATTACACCATTCCGCATTTCTATTAAGCCGCTAAATAATCCGGGCTTATCTTTCTCTTTCACATTACATGTTCTTTCTCCTCAATTCGTACAAGCTGCGAGACAAATTCTTTTTTCTAAAACATATACTCCTATTATTTTAGGAAAATACATATTATTATTATTTTATTTTTTTTGGGGGGGGGGGGGGGGGGGATCCTCTGACATTTCATGTCAAGTAACATCACTGGACTCGAAAAATATGTCGGGGGACTTAGAAGAAAATGTATCTACGTGGCATAAGAGAAGCCTAGAAAGGTTGTGCAAGGCTTAACAGACCAGAATGCAGAATTTCAGAAGCAGTCCTGATTACCCATGGCTGGAACAACTTCTTTATCCTTAATTTATTTTTTCTTCTTGTTGTTTTTTTCATTTGAATTGAACTCACAATAGTTGAACAAGATGTCTCTTACTATATAGAACAAAGATGTCCACAATTCATGTTACAATAACAAGAACAATATAATTCCAGAAACTAAATTCAACAGGGAAAAAATTCTTCCTTACACTAAAAGGCTCCTTGGACTTACGCCTTAACTTTTCCATGGCAGAAAACACCAGCACACGACAACAAGCACCACAAAATAGTAAAAATGAACAGCAGGGTTCCTTCCCAGAGCATCTCACCCATAGTGATAACAAGCAACACCTAGAATACATACCTACAAGGAAATCCTGAAGTGGGGGAAATATTATATGCATCTAACTACCAACTTCCCAAGACTCCAAGGAAGGAATGGAAAACAATAAAGCCCCAGCATGTTTCCCTGTTCACCAGATCTTATGCTTGCTTACAAAAGAAGCAGGAATAAGCATGAGATTCCAAATAAGATTAGAAGAGTACTAATGACTACAGAGGATGACAATAACTTTTCCAGAAAGCGCAGAAAGAGGCAAAATAAAAAAAATAAAAAATATTATAAATACCCAATTTCTAGCTTATCAAGGTTTCAAACGATAAGTCAGCAACATCTCTACGGTTTTCTTTGAGCCCAGTGTTTGAATCTTCGACAAACCGAATCTCAGATCGTTTTCTTCCTCGACCTTGTGGCTGAACAAAAAACTCAACATGGCTTGTTTTTTCACTATCCCAGAGAGCTGACTAAACTAGATAATATCTGCTCTCTAGTAAAGTAATTTTCAGCATGGTTTAGCCAGATAAGGTATAAGATAAATTCAAAGGGTGAAATCGATCTAGTTTTTGTCAACTACCAAACAACGCAAACAAAGACAAGACCAGTAAACTCACCCCATTGATGCCAGAATTCCAAAGACACAAGGGAGAACGTATCTACAGAATTGCATTTACGCAAATCGCAGCAGAGATCGGTCCCATATAATACAAATTCCAAAATCCAGGAAGGAGAGAATTCGATACACTGCATGTACAACAAAAGTTAGGGAAAACCCTCAGAATTTATACTATGTTCCTGAAAAGGGGAGAAAAATCGAACAAAATAAATTCAACAGGCTACCTCTAATATAAGTGGCCCAAGTGTCCTTCTTCCAAAACCCAAAAGGGAGAATAAGAAGAAGAAGGGGAAGAATACAGGGAAGAAGATTGAAAGATCGTGCGTGCTTGGGATTCCCAGAAATAAAAAGCGAAAATTTTCGAAGACTTTACTCCGAATATATGCTGATGGAAATAAATTATTTTTTTTTATAAAAAAAAAAACCTGAAAGTTGATATGCTCAAATTGGAGATTTGTGAGTCAATCTCTGAAAGGTTGACCCTATGGTCATTTCACATTTGGTTGGAAATTTAACCATAGGGGTTCTCATAGTTTCTCCACTGATGTTATTCAGATGCTAAACCAAATTGAGACCTAAATTACTCGCAGAAGTAAGTGTGCTTCTTTTACAGTAGTGCCAAATCTACATGCTACGAACAGCCACCAGCAATTTTATATGCGCTGGAGGGAAACTGTTTTTAAAAAAAACCATTATACATCATCATACCGCGGCACTACGTTAATAAAATAGTACAACGTATCTGTAATCCATGAAGTAATTGCAGCAATTCCAATTTCCTCTTCTTCGGAGGAATCATACAACCATTTTCTAACGGTGACAATGTTTTTAATTTCTTATGTTATTATGAATTCTTTTATTTATCTTATAAATTTTTATATTTATTTTATAAATGACCAAGATATTTTTAATTCCTATGTTTTTTCAAATCTCTTTATTTCTTTCGTAAATATTTTATTTGTCTTGTGAAATTTTAGGATCTTTTAAAAATGGGTGAATGAAGCAAATTGGCCAACAGACTTTTAATTCGGAAAGCGATCAACACAAAAAACTTTTAAATGTGAAATTTATACCAACAGACTTTTAGCTCATGAGCGATTATACTAAAAGACTTTTAAAAAGTGAAAACCAACACAAAATCGTCATCGAGGGTCACATTTTTGGGGAAATAATGAGCTAAAATAAAAATTAAAATGAAGAGCGAGAAAATTGTTTAGAAATTGTTTTTATTTCACCAGGTTCTCTTTCTTGTTTTCCTTCGTTTCCATATTCCAAGTGTTCGTAGTTGGCGTAATCTTTTGTGGGCGAATGGGAGTTATCAAGTTTGTTGGGATAAGTGAGCCGACTGTAAAAATCGTGGCTTTGCAGGGGTCCTAAAGCTGAATAATAAGATACTAGTTTGTCCAAGAGTGGAAGCAATGAGGTCTAAAAGACCATTCTCAAACTCACTAGAACCCGTACCACCAGTTTTTTCGCATTTTATTTTTTATTTAGCTCATTATTTCCCCAAAAAATGTGACCCACTAACGGAGTTACTATCCAGATGACGATTTTGTGTTGGTTTTCACTTTTTATAAGTCTTTTGGTATAATCGCTCCTGAGCTAAAAGTCTGTTGGTATAAATTTCACATTTAAAAGTTTTTTGTGTTGATCGCTCCTGAGCTAAAAGTCTGTTGGCCAATTTGCTCCTTCACCCTTTAAAAATTGAGTGAAGTTAAGTCAAATCAATGAAGGCTAAATGAAATTTTCCCATTTTCTTTTTTGCCAACGATGAATCACAATATTTACAAGTTTTTTTGCTGCCAGCATAATATTTACAAGTTATAAATACATAAACGGCACAGTTCATATTAAAATTTCATGAAGTAGATGTACAAGGTCAACCTAGTTTTCTTTTTACCCGCCTTTTGTAGTATGATCTTTTTTTTTTTTTTTCTTTTCTTTTACATATAAGTGAGAGCCTTGTGTATTAGACCAATTTTTTTATAATTAGCTTTTGTTGAATTTATAATATAAGGATCATATTTACATCAAATTCCTTATATCCATCATATCAAGTTTTTCAGTCATATATGATCATGTGTCTTATTTCTTTCAAGTTTATAGATAAATGATAATTTAAATATAGAATATGTCACTGATCACATGTGATCTGAGAACTCGACGAAATGGAGTTAAGGAATTTAATTTAAGTATTTTCCTATAAAATATTGCTTGTATATGTTTAAAAAGCTTAAAATAACACACCAATCATTTATAAATGAAAAGGCATAAAATAATACACCAATACATGCCAATACAACACGCCTAATGCTTTTACAATAATCTCAACATTCCTTTTCCTAATGAAAATTCGGACACTAGTTTTGAATAATCATTTTCATTTAATCAAAGAATATTCTTATAATCAATAAAGCATCCACTTGCTTTCGCCGCCCATGCAGGCCTTATCTTTATCTCCATACCTCCACCCCTTCGTCGCTTGTGACAGCTGAAGCAACTAATCCTTCCAAAAAGGGGGGAAAAAAGAAACCAATATCACTATTCTAATTATTGGAGCATGACAACTCTTGATCAATTAGACTTGAATATGGAGCTTTAGTACAAGGAAGCTTTAAATATGGTATTGCTTACCATGATCACCGTGCACGAAGCTCTAGGTGGTGAGGATTGGAGGAAGGTTTGATCTGGAGCCAAGAACAGAAGCCTTGGTGTCAGGAAAGAATTCAAACTCTTGTAGTTTTGTTACATTCCCATCTTTGGTTATATCTATAGGGTAACGCATGAGGTGGTTGAATGAACTTCGTGGGTCAAATGTTGGATTTGAATATTTTTCCCAATTCAAGTCTGAGAGATAATTCACAAGCTTCACACAATGTTCACTTTCTGGATGGTCAAAGGCTTCATCACCTTCAGGTTCCCCAAGATGTTCGTACCATATTGCTCGTCTAAACCCATATATCTGACCTTTGGGTGGGCCATAGGATGCAAGATGATATGGTTGGAACGCACCCATTGCAATCTCAGTGTCCCTTGCACCATCCATTGATCTCTGGTTTATGTTAGCAGAACCAATGATTATGTATTCATCATCAACTAAAAAAAGGCAAAAATCATCCCAGTTAGTATGTTAGGTTAATTCTCTCTCATTGCTTTGGGCCCATCACCCCTCAAGTTTTTAAAACGTGTTGAGAGGGATCATTCCCCTTCCCAGCTGAGGCAGGACATCAAATTAGTACAAAACGCATCCAGAGGGGAAATGAGGCCCAAAGTGGATAATTTTAAGAGTAAGGCACTGTGATGTTATACTTACCTATCATCATCTTGGCATGAACGTAGATCATGAAGCGCCTGGCATTTTGTGCTTTGCTGTAATCGCTGTCAGGATCTGGTCTCTCTGGAGGAACATATTCTCCAGGTTTCTTACTCTCCCGATTTCCAAGGCAGAAAAATGTCAAGTAATCTCTAGGGTGGGCTCTGATTCCTTTTCTCTGAATAGCAGCAGCAATATCAGTATACATCATCTCCACTGTCCTTCTTTGCCAATCCAATATTGCTTGAACAGAACCACTGTCAGGGATACCTTCTGGCCACATTGGGATCACAATGTACACAGCAAACCTTTCTCCTGCTTCAATCTTGCTCACAATCTTCAAAGATAGCTCCTTTGGTATAAGATGCAAAGCCCCAATATCTTCAACTTTTATGTCAGACCCTTTCCAACCATATGAGCTCCCTAGAAAATACTGGTTTTCAATATAGATGAAGTTCTTGGCTCGCCTAATAGCATTTATGTAAGCATCCTGAACACTTCTATCAATAACGTTATCTTTCCCACTAACAAGGCCTAATTCACATGCTTTAGATGGGTCTTGAGGAAAACCAGAAGTTGCACCACCATCAATGGATCTGAACAATTGAACAGTCCACGCGTCTCTGTCGTTCCATGTCTCTGTATTAAATTGAGGCACTAGAATCTGATCAAGCAATCTAGAAGGAAGTAAGAATTGCTTCCCAACTTGTTTCTCCCACCTTTGTTGAAAGTTGAACAAGACATCCCAAGCCACTGGCCCTTCTAATTTGCAATGAATATCATGCCATGGCTCTCTTGGGCCTCCTTTTTTAATTGAAGCTCCTGGGAAATTTGGCTGGTGAAAATCATTATAATGGGTTGTGTTTAGAGTTGAAAACAAAGGATGTTCTTGTGCGTCATATCTCCCATCACACAGATCAAGACCGCCGATGAAACTCACTATCCTTCGCCTCTGAGATCCTCCTCCTCCGCCGCCGCCGGGAACTTCACTGTCAACGATCACTGTCTTTTGATGATGAGTGAACATTGTTGAAATCTCAAAACCTTGAATTATGCTACGTCCATCATCTGGGTTACGTGGACATAACACACACTTCACTTTTGTGTTCCTGAAATAGTCTTCTGTTTCTTGATCATGGGTCGCCATTAGCCCATCTTTCTTTAACTCTTCAACAGAAGTTCTATCATCCCACACAAGCATAAGAACATTAACACCTTCATCAGCTTTCTTCTTCAAAAGTTCCCCAAGAGTGATGTTTCCACCAGAAATTGGCCTCCTTGGGTCCCTTATCAAGGTTATTTCAGTATACACAGACCAGCCAGTTATGTAAATCAAATGCCTAGCATTTGTGATTGCATTAAAAATGTCCTCCCAACATCTACTAGGCTCATAATATCTTCCTTCAGACAATCGAATCCTAGGAAGATAAGCATTTGGGACATGAGCATCTTGGTACAAAGTAACTTTGCAGCCAACTTTTTGAGTAAAGAAGGTACGAGGAACACCGGCGTATCGAGGGCTCTTAATTCCTTGAGACCAAGTTACATCCTTGGTAACATCAGAGAATTGCATTGTGACATGTATTCTGGAACCACCTTGTATGGGACGACGATCCTCATCTAAGATTGCAACCCAAGTATCCACTACGTAACCCTTGAGGACTTGCTCAGCAGCTACATGAGCTCTTCCAATTAGAGTTGCTCCAATTGGATTTTCATATTTGACAGTGAATATGATCTCAGAAATTGAATGAGCACAATATATATGAAATGTCTCGTTCCATTTTGGTTTAGAAGCTTGGCGTATCATTCTTGTTCGCCCAACTCTTGCTTTATCTAAATCAACAGTTGCATACATTCTAGACCCAGCTATCTACATGAACATTTTTTAATGTTAGATGTGTGCAAGCCCCCCTTCCCTTCTGGCATTCTTGTGATGTCTAATTAAATTATAAAGGTGATTGCTTAATGGTAAAGTTAAATTCTTTTTTCTAATAAGAATATATATGATAAATTCTACGAACAAGTTGTATTATGTTTAGAAATGATAAACAATAGATGCTTAACCTCACGTTTCTTGCCGTTGCAAGGATTTCAATACATATCTAGTCAATCCAATTTCAAGGGAGAATAACATAAGAGAAACACTAAAATAGGGTAATGGCATATAAATTTCATGAAATTAATTCGCCAATTTCACTAGAGTCTATTAAATTCTTTACATTAATCTCTCTGATCAAATAATTACTATATTTTTCATCATTTGAAATTACACGGTGAATGACAACTTTGATTATGACTACTAACAACTATTACCTCCAGGTCTAATTATAGGACCAAGTTTGTAGTACGATGACAACTATTTTTCACAAATGAAAAATTGATTTCTAGTGTTACAATTTAATGAGAAGTTGAATATAATAAATAACAATTTTATAAATCCTGAAAATTATAATTTCATCATGTGACAAGCAACTACTTTTCAAAAACACAACTTCTAGGTTTTAAGTATTAGTAGCCACCTATAATTTATAATGACAAGTTTTGTATAATGATTATTACTAGTAACTTTTATCATCATTAATGACAACTCAAAAATCACAACAACTTTTTAGAAAATAAACTCATGGGTTTAAAGGATCAATAGTTATTTGAAGTTGAAGCTCTAAACAAATTGATATGAGAAAAGTTTCTAGTGTAAAATATCATATTTAAGTAGTGTCCATATGTCATTCTCCCACCTCTCAGTAAGGAAAAAGACTAGTGTCTGTTTTTTAGTTTTTAAAAAGCGTTTTTACGATTATAAGGTAAGTATGTAAGAAAACCTTTGTCTCACCTTACAGAAAAGTACTTCTAATTTAACCGGAAAAGGCTAATTTAGCTTACCTGTAGCTTTGGCTTGAATCGCAAAACACTCTTGACTCTGGTGAGAACTTTCTTCCCAACATTTCTTGCACCCTTATTTTTCAAATGGAAAACAGGAAAAAAGAAAAGACAAACATCAAAAATAAAATAAAATGTAAGATATATAAGTTCGGCTATTCTTTTTTCAGGAAAAAAAAACGGAAGACTGTGCAGTTGGGTTCTGTGAATGATAGATAAGAGAACATACAAGAAAATGAGGTTTTGATTTTGATGAAGGCACCTGGTTGTTGACACTGAGGTTGAGTCCAGAATGAAGCTTGTCGATCTCATATATGATTACATGAAGCATCCCGTGCAGCAAATGCGACATTATTATTCCCGTTAATTTTACTTCCTGTTTCTGCGGAACAAACTGTGAATAAATCTGTGTTCAGAAATTAATGTGAGTACGTGAAGACATGATCAAATAGACATATTCATTTATAGTCACTAAAATGTAGGTACGTTATACGTACCTGGGAATTGAGAAAGAAAACGAACTTGAAGAAGAATGATCTTGAGCATAAAGCTTTGAATTGGCATATTTATATTGCAGAGAGGCTATAAGGGGAAGACAGAATCTTCTACAGATGATTATTTTCGTTTGGGTTTGGGATGAAGAAAGGGATGTGTGAGTGAGAAGTTGAAGCTAGAATCTGTCCCCCGCGTTTTCCATTCAGTTACACTATACCTGTAAATAACAGCCTGCGTGCTTTATGCTTATTCTTGTATGTACTTTTCTTACTGTTGGTGGCTTTCCCTGTATTGTTCCAGAAACAAAGTCATGTATAAACACAAAATTCTCCCTCAATTCTTTATTTAATGAGCTTGTTAATCACTTTACGTAAACTGCAAAAAAAAAAAAAAAATGCTGTAACTTTTTGAAATCATCTTTAAAAAAATGAAAATCCTTTTGGAGGAACTTAGTACTTTAGTATAGAAAATGGTCTTATAAATATGAGTTCATAAAAAATTTCGTGGACATGCATGACTATCTGATCGAGTTTTCAAAATTTGATGGAGATTTTGTTTACCAGATGATCACCCATAGAAATGCAAATATAAAAGTAAGCTTGCATATGACAAATGCAATTATACATGTCCCCCGTCTCTGCAGATAGAAATAATTGATTATTTTGTATTTTTAGAATATCATTACTATACATATCTCTTTTTTTAAACAATGAGTGACATCTATGTTTGTTATTATTATTATTTTAATTATCTCCCGTCAATTTTCAATGACATATTTTGTCGAGGAATATGATTCGTTTCAACCGTCATCTCAAACATTTATTTCAGTCATAACTTGTGCTTCCTCAGGCGGCTGATATTACCAAATTCTCATATTCTTAATTAATATTGCATTATATATATCCCAATGGTGAAAAATCAAATCGAAGATGAGCATGATATTCAATAGACAGCGTTGTACAAATGGTCAATACACGAAACATAGTCACACAGTTGAACCTAGGTGGTGAGGATAGGAGGAAGGAACTCAGATTTGGTACCCAGAATACGAGCCTTTGTGTCAGGAAAGAACTCAAACCCTTCCAATGCCATTACTTGCCCACTTTTGGTTATATCAATGGGGTAACGCAAGAGATGATTAAAAACAATTGAATCATGTTCATTGAACGTTTCCTTTGTGTATAATTCCCAGTCTTGTTCAGCAACATAATTCACAAGCTTCACACATTCTTCTCTCTCTGGATGGTCCAACAGTAGAGAATCCACATCTCGAAGATGCTCAAGCCATAAAGCCCTTCTGAATCCATGAATCTGACCTTTTGGTCTGCTCTCTTCCTCTGTTAGATGATGTGGTTGAAATGCCCCCATTGCTATTTCTGTGTCTCTTCCTCCATCCATTGATCTCTGGTTTATGTTGGCTGAACCAATTATAATATACTCATCATCAACTACAAACACAAACACAAACACAAACATGTGCAAATAATCAGTGTAATCTATACATATATACTCCCTCTTGTGCTTAATATAAGACATATTTGGAGAGTTGATTTTGCTCCTAAATATAAGGCTTAGTTTTCATATTTATCAATATTTTCCTAATTTACCCCTATTAATGCTTCCTCAACAATAATCAGGGAATGAGAGAATTAAGGAAGATGATTAGGATATTTTAGAAAATACACGTCATATTAACTAACTTTCTTAATCAAATTAAATTAAGTATATGTCTTATACTAGGGACCGAAGGGAGTATATTTTTTGTTTTTAAACCGGTAAAGTATTATCTATTTATCTTACCTATCATCATCTTTGAATGAACATAGATCATGAAGCGCCTGGCTTTTTGTGCTCTATCATAGTTAGTATCAGGAACTGGTCTCTCTGGAGGAATATATTCTCCAGGTTTCTCTACCTCTCTATTTCCAAGACAGAAAAAAGTGAGATATTCTGTGGGTTGGGCTTTAGATCCTACTTGTTCAATGGCTTCAGCTATATCAGTATACATCATCTCCATTGTCCTCCTCTGCCAATCTAATATTGCTTGAACTGAAGCACTTTCAGGATCACCTTCTGGCCACATTGGGATCACAATGTACACAACAAACCTCTCTCTTGCTTTAATCTTGCTCACAATCTTCAAAGATAGCTCCTTTGGTATAAGATGTAGAGCCCCAATATCTTCAACTATTAAATCAGTTGCTTTCCAGCCATATGAGCTCCCCAGGAAATACTGGTTTTCTATGTAGATGAAGTTCTTGGCTCGCCTAATAGCGTTTATGTAAGCATCCTGAATGCTTCTATCTATGATGTTGTTTTTCCCACTGACTAGGCCCCACTCGGCTGCCTCGTCTTGTGACCTAGGAAAACCAGAAACAGCACCACCATCAATGGACCTAAATAGCTGAACAGTCCATGTTTCATTGTCTTCTAATTGTTTTATTTCAGATGGAGAGACAAGAATCTCATCATAGTCTTCTAATGGTATAAGCAAGTCCTTCCCAACTTGCTTCTCCCACCTCTGCTCAAAATTGTACAAGACATCCCAAGCAATAGGCCCTTCTAGCTTGCAATGTATGTCATGCCATGGCTCTCTTGGACCACCTTTCTTAATTGAAGCTCCTGCAAAGTTTGGCTGATGAAAATCGTCTTTATGGATCGTGTTCAGAGTCGAAAACAAAGGATGCTCATGCGTATCGTATCGCCCATCACACAGATCAATTCCGCCTATAAAACTCACAATAGTCCTCTTTTGTGGTCCTAACTGGGACTCTTCAGTAACTTGAGGTAAGTCACTGTCAACTACTACTGCCTTTTGGTGGTGAGTGAACATAGTTGAAGTTTGAAGCCCTTGGATTATGCTCCTTCCAACATCAGGATTTCTGGGACACAACACACATTGTACTTTAGTATTCCTAAAGTACTGTACTGTTTCTTCATCATGAGTTGCCATAAATCCAACTTTTCTGAGTTGATCAGAAGTTCTGTCATCCCAAACAAGCATAAGAACTTTCACTCCTTCATCAGCTTTCTTCGAAAGCAACTGGCCCAGAGTCATGGATGGCTTATCAGAGTTCCTAATTAAGGTTATTTCAGTGTAAACAGACCAGCCAGTTATGTAAATCAGGTGCTTAGCATTATTAATGGCACTGAAAATATCCTCCCAACATCTTCCTGGGTTATAATATCTGATTCCCCCGGACAGTGGGATAGATACCTTAATAAAATCATCTAGGACATGAGCATCTTGGTACAAAGTGACTTTGCAATTTTCTCTCTGGTTGAAGAATACATGAGGAACACCGGGAAAATCTGCAGTCTTTATTCCTCTAGACCAGTATGGATCGTTGACCGCATGGTTGAATTCTATTTTGACATGTATTTTAGAGCCACCTTGTATGGGACGAAGGTCTTCATCGTAAATCTCAACCTGTCTGTTTAATGGGGCCCCAGTCAGAACTTGATCTACAGGGACATAAGCTCTTCCAATTAGTATTGCTCCAATGGGGTTTCCATCTTTGACTGTGAATACTATGTTTGACACCTTGTGGGCACAATATATATGAAATGTCTCATTCCATTTGGGATTGGAGGTTTGATGTCGGATCATTCTGGTTCTAGCAACTCTGGCTTTGTCTAGATCAACTGTTGCATATAGTCTTGTCCCAACAAGCTTCATGCCGTTTATAGATAAACTTAGTTTCATGAGTAGAGGGGAAAAAAAACAGTGGACTAAACTTGTTAATGTCTAATTTACCAGGAAAAGTGTATGAAAATACCTCTGGTCGACACAGCAAACAACCTTTGACTTGGGCTAGAAATCTCTTCCCTCGATGAGGTGTATCCTTAATTTCACAGTTCAATTCAAGGGAAAAGAATTCAGAAATGATGGTAAATGAGAAAGTATCCCAAAACTACATATAGATTGAGTTGGTATATCTGAAGAAATTAGAACCTTAATGTTTATAAATATCAGAAAAAATAGACTGGAGTTCATTATATGCATAGATTTAGTAATATCGTTGCTAGACTCTATGTAGCAGACATTGAAAACTACTCCTCGGCTCCTTATTATAAGATATATTTAGAAAGTTGATCTTGATCCTAAATATAAGATATAGTTTTGATATTTGCCGACGTTTTTCTAATTTGTCTTTATTAATTGATGCTCTCTTAACCATAATCAAATAAAAAAGGGAATGAGGAAATTAAGGGAGATAATTAAAGTGTTTTAGAAAACATATGTCGTATTAACTAACTTCTTTAATCTAATAAAATTAGATAAACATGTCTTTGATTAAGAACAATAGGAGCAATATATATATATATATATTGTGAATAGAGAAAATGGAGAAGGTACCTTGTTGCAAAAATCCAAGTTACATCTGTTGGGCAGCCTATCAACATCATATATGGTTACACAAAGCGTCCCGTGTAACAAACTCGCCATTATGTTTATATTTCTATATCACAACCCAAAAAGGTGAAAGTAAGTTAGAGAAATATATAGACAGAATTTTAACAAACATGTAGCGGACAAAGAAACTAACACGAAAAGTTTTTTAAGGTTACAGGTGATCGGGGCGATCGTAGAATATTTTTTTGACGAAAGCACTGTTCCTTTAACAGAGCCAAACGTTTACAATTGTGTTGTGACTATGTATACATCTGGAGAGAGAGAGAGAGAGAAAGAGAATGTAATGAATATTTGGTGTGAAGAAAGAGATGCGTATCCAGAGAATGCAAAGCTAGAATCAATTCTCTCCATGACTTCAGGAGTACGTTACGTTGTTGCTTCCTTGTTTGTCTTCGTTTCTTGCCTTAATCCACTTACCTTGGGGAATCTTAGGGAAGCAAACCCAGTGTGGCAGAATCGCAGATTAATCCAATGAGTAATGACACATTGGTCGTTTCAAGTTTTGTTATATTGCAATCGTAATCCGAGTGATTTGCCCAACAATTTACAGTCTCAGATTTATCCTCACTAATTATATATGTTACCGTGTATTTGTTGGAATCTCACCAAAAAGCGGAAGTAAATCGTACCGACACGATATAGGAAAAGTTAAAACTTTCATCGTTTTGATTACCGGAAAGATGCGGAGATCGAAAGCCTCTCCACGAACGTCGTAGTCCGCTCTATAATCGATCTTCTAGACTATCTCTCGAGGGGATAGGATGGTTGTGTGGGCAACCATTCAGATGATGAAGGTCTGCCTCTGGGGTTTGTTTTTTATGAAAGCCTCCCTTTTGTTACTTGCCGTCACAAGTAGGTGAAAATGAGTTTATATACTACTACATCCAAGACCTAACCCTAAACCACATGGGCAGTGGCGGATCTTTGAAGGGCCAGGGGGCCACGGCCCCCCAAGAAAAAGAAAATTGTTCAAAAAAATTAATTATGCAAATTAAATGTGGAAATGTGGGATCTTTTAATTTAAGCAACAGAATATGGGAATTGTTCAACCAATTAATTAAATTTAATAGACGATGAGAAATTAAATGTGATTGATTGATTATTCCAATTATGTCAAAGATAACTCGTTTGGTAACGCGCCTATTATTTCCCAATCTCCTTTCTCTTGACAACTCATTTGTGATTTTTCGGCTCTTGCTTGCTACGGGTAAATTCTTTCTATCTTATTTCTTTCGCTTCGATTCAACTCCATATTTACTTTGTTTGGTCTTGATTCCATGATTTTGTTTTTCTATTTATATTTAGTATGGTAACGCGCCTATTATTCCATGATTTTTTGGCTCTTGCTTGCTATAGAACGCTCGTTTTTAAAGAATGAAAAGAATTAAGACAAGGTTGCATAACAAGATGGAAGATGATTTTATTGAGATAGTATGGTAATTCATATTGAAAGAAAAATAGCGATACTTTCACTACTTCGATTCAATTATTGAAGATTTCAAGTCATTAAAAGAGCGAAGAGCATTATTTTAAGTGAATGTAATTTTTAATTGTTTCATTTAGTATAGTGTTTTATTAATTTTGTATTATAAATTACATTGTTAACTTTTAATATTTTGATATATTATATAACAGACAATCTTCTGAAATTCCATGATATCTTCTCATTTTGTAATTGATATGACATCTATACTAGAAAAAAGATATGTTATCTTATACATTAGAATTGTTAAACATTTTTCTTACCTAGCCCTTCGCACACCCTTGCCCCACCAATAAATGAAAGAAGCAAAGGCTCCAATAACGAAGAAACATGTAGCTTTGGGGCTAGAAATTTATTGTCAATCCTCAACAACCTTCGATTTCACTTCCCTGAGCCATTGCCCTTTTGGACATTACCAAAATGACCAAGTCAACGAGAAGTTCTTGTGTCCACATACAATCTCACCATATCATTTTCTCATTTTATGACCAATAACGTATGGGAGTGAAAGTCCTTATTAACCTTTATCTTTAAAGAGTAATTACTCCAAAGAAGAAGGCTTGAGAATTTGAGAGAGAAAAAAGGGAAGCATTTTCAAATTGTATCACGGGAGCGATCTGAGGGATTCACAATTGAACAACAAGGAAAAGTGTTTTTCTTTTTGGGTTTCAAAAACCCAAAAAACCAGAGTGTTAAAACAAGTGGCTAATAAAAATGTGGATGGAAATTGAAGAGAGAAAAATCATTACCTTTCTCTCATGCAAAAAATACACATTATTGTTATTAGTATATATTGTTGTGGGCGAGAAGAGAAGGCCATTTAATTGAGTTGTTAAGAAGCTATGGAATTATCAAACTTGTGCAGGTGAAACTTTTATTGCAATTTGTACTATTTCAATCCCACTTTCCGACCAATCCACCGACAACCAATATAAATTTACAAACACGCCTCATACACTCTCATGACTCCCTCCTTATTGACTTTGTAAGTACCCTCTTCATCATCCCCCACTATTAATATATCCCTCCATCTCCATTATAGTTACTTCTTAAAACCTTTTTTAAAATAAAAAAAAACTTCTCTCTCTTTCTCTCTTTCAGCAATAATCTGCACCTGTCAGCAACATGGTACAATCAAAGAAGTTCAGAGGAGTCAGGCAACGCCAGTGGGGCTCTTGGGTGTCAGAAATTCGCCACCCTCTTCTGTAATCACCACTTTATGATTCTCTTACATTAATTTCATGTACATTAAGATTCTGGGTTATGATATATATGTATATGTGTGTCTGTGTTGCAGAAAGAAAAGGGTGTGGCTAGGGACATTTGAGACGGCGGAGGCAGCGGCGAGGGCATATGATCAAGCAGCCATTTTAATGAATGGAAGGAACGCAAAGACGAATTTCCCGGCACCAATGAATGAAGCTGAAGGAGGAGGAGGAGGAGGAGGGGGTCTTTCTTGTCTCCCAAGGCACTATCAGAGCTGTTATTGACAAAGCTTAAGAAATGCTGCAAGGACCCGTCTTCTTCTTCCCTCACTTGTCTCAGGCTTGATTCTGATAATTCTCACATTGGTGTGTGGCAAAAGAGACCTGGACCTCGCTCTGGTTCCAATTGGGTCATCAGGGTTGAGCTTGGCAAGAAACAAGAAGAAGCACAACAAAATGATGATAAAACTTCTTCTGCAGACGCCATTAGCAGTAGTGAAGCTGCAAGCGAGGTTGAAGACGAAGAGGCAATGCAGATGATTGATGAGCTTCTTAATTGGAACTATCCTTTGGATTCTTCCCCCACTAGCCCTCAACAAGAACAAATATAACCTTACAGGAGAATTCTTGGATTAGAATGTCCTGTTTCTGCTATCTCTTGTTCATTTTCTCTAGTCTTCCTTTAGAACAAAATGGGTTAAGGTACATTCAGCACCTTGGAGTATTTTTCAGGTGCATCCAATATCTAAAGTATTTTGTGGTGTAAGCATTTTTTTTATTTTAGTGCACCTAACACCCGGAAGTATTTTTTCATATACTTCCAGTACTATAAACTATTTTTCGTATACATCCAACAACTTAAAGTATTTTTTTTGTGTGTATCCAATATCCTAAGCTATCTAAATTGTAAATGTGAAATTACACAAAAAATATTTCAAGGTGATGGATGCCTTGAAAAATACTTTTGGGTACTAAGTCTACCACAAAATACTTCAGAAAGGTAGATGTACTTGAAAAAATACTCAGGTGCTGCTGAATGCACCTTAAACCAAAAAAAAAATTATAGCGAGTATTCTAATGGCAGTACTGATATAGCCGAGTACAGTACAACATGCATTGAACTACCAGCCTTTTTTTTTTTTTTTTTTTTTTTGTCAAAGAGAATGTAGATTTGCACAGGAAGTGTTTGGAATAACACAAGCCTTGGGCACTATTTTCTGTAGCCATAATCCTCATAGTTGATGACAGTTCAGAGGTTAGATTTCCTGGTTGGGTTGACTTGTTGATCTTTGATTCACCATTGAAGAAGCAAAAACGAGGACAGGAAATTGCCAAGCCACCTACTCTCATCCTTTTTTCTTTATTTCTTTGATCCTTCTGCTTTTGACATGCCGTCAATAACTAAATGTTGCCTGCACTTTTTTCCATATCCATGTAACAAGCATTTACTTTAATCCTTATCCCTCACAGTTAATCAGTGGGACTGAGAAATTGGCCATTCTGGTAGCAGCATTTATCACTTATGTGCATTAATGGCCCTGAAAATTACTCTTTTCACTGAATGCGAAGCACTTTATGTTTGACCATATAAATTCCGCTGGAATCCACACTTTATCTTCAAGATTTATCTCGTAAATTTGCACTCCTTAATATGCATTAAATTGATCTGACTCAAGCTTACTCCATAATGCATGAACAGGGCACTCACTTCACATTTCCACATTTCTACATATGTTTCAATTGTCGTGTATGTGAAAGGCAATAAGTCTACTTGTAAGATCTTTCTTGAAGGATGATAGAAGAGCTACCGTATGTTTTAGGTTTGGTATAGTGAACGAGGAATTGATCAGAAAGGACGAGTTCTCAGAAAATACAATAGCATGTGGGATAATAACACAGAACAGGTAGATAAGCAGTAAGGCTCTAGATAATTGGCTTTGCCATTTAAGATACTCACCTACTCGCTAAAACATAAACATAAATGATTGATGTTGTCTTCCTTTACTAACTATCAAGCAATTAAAACACAGCACACGTGGCCCTCAGTCGTTGGATCCATCATTATCTTTCTGTCTTCTTTTCAGAATAGGTCTTTTCTTTACGAAAATATCTCTCCGTCTTCTTTACAGAATAGGTCTTTTCTTCACGAAACTTTCTCTAAAAAGTGATACTCTAAGCTAGAGGTTCAAGAAAGGATGAATTGAAATCCTTGAATGCATATTACTGGCATATAAAGAACAAGGTCAAAGAATGATCAAGATGATTAAGTTTCTAATATAAGCAGAACACAAGTTTATGAACCAAAGGGAAAAAGGGGAAATTGTTACACGAATTGAGTGTGAACATAACAGGAGCTTGTTGGAAATTGATAGGTGTATCTCACAATGAGATCACATGGCAAGTATGTTATCTTCAAAAGAGTTTTTATGACAGCAATTAAAGGGGGTCCCGTAATTTAAAAATCCACAAAAAGCACAAACTAAAAAAGGTGTAGTGAATGAATAAATGATTCTACGTACCATATAGTGCTCTAATATAGATTTAAATGTAAAAGAAGATGATGAGAATACAGCAGAAGGTAGAAGATTTCCGACAAATTTGCGCTCTCTCTATTCAAAGTCAGCCTGTATGTTTCTTAGCACCAAAGTTAGTGGTCTGCATTTTTTGTGGTTTTGTTAACTCAGACAATGAGTTGGCGAGGCTTCTACAATCCATAAAGCAGAAACTGACATGAAAAGAGTGATCAGACTTGTAGTTAGGTTTCAATAAATGCTCTGCTTCAAGCATCAAGTAGGAACGGTACAAAAATGAAGACAAGGACTTATGATTATGATTATTATTATTATTATTCGTTGAGCTTAATTTTTTCAGTGCAGAGAGGCAAAGAAAGAGTACGTGTCAGTTACAGCCTCCAGCATAGCTCACGTCCTTTCATTATAATTGTGAAAATGATAACAAGACTACTTTGGTAGAGAAACCCTTTATTCCAAATTATTGAAGATTTGATTTTTATACATCAACTCAATTGGTTGCCCGTCCATTATTAGTCTTTTCTTAATGATGAACTGTGTAAAATTTGTTTAGAAATGCTGATATACTCGCCCATGTTGATTGATTAGACTGCCCTTTATCGTTTTTCTGGCCCTTATTTATACCTACTGAATTCATCCGCATAATTACTTGACTAAACATATTATTTACATATTAATCCCCTGATTAATGGGGTAGGATGCACACTTTGGAGTTGCTAACAATAGCAAGGATCACATTTCCCTGTCTATTTTTGGATAGGTGGAGTACTTAGTCCTATGGATGGTCTAGATCATATATTTTTTTTTAATAAAAAAATATTGTTTGAAAAATGTTAGTTAAGAAGTTATCTTTATTTTAAATTCTCTATTTATTAAAATAATTTCTTTTTGAAAAAATTGAAACCAAACAAGAATGAATATGGACGATTCTCAAGGGCTAAGCACCTTCTGTCGAGGCAAGGAAACGCGATCCAAAGAGAAAAGGGAGAATTACGCACAGGTCCCAAGGAGCAGACATAATTACACACAGTCCCTTCAAATGACAAAATTAAGTCCCTAGGGACTCCTTATTTCATATGAGTGAAAGACCTTTTTTGCCCATTCTTCTTCTCCTCTCTCCCTTTTTCATCTTTCACTTCTAGAAGCTATTTACAACAACAAATGCATGTAATAACAACAGAAAATGCATATATTAACAACAACTTTTGAAAACCTGAATTTTTTCACCTCTCACTTCCAGAAGCTATTTACAACAACAAATGTATATAATAACAATAGAAAATGCATATAATAACAACAACTTTTGAAAACCTGGATTTTTTCACCTCTCACTTCCAGAGGCTATTTACAACAACAAATGCATGTAATAACAACAAAAAATGCATATAATAACAACAACTTTTCAAAACCTGGATTTTTTTGCCTATCACTTCCAAAGGCTATTTACAACAACAAATGCATGTAATAACAACAGAAAATGTATATAATAACAACTTTTCAAAACCTGGATTTTTTCGCCTATCATTTCGAGAGGCTATTTACAACAACAAATGCATATAATAACAAAAAATGCATCTAATAACAACAACTTTTGAAAACCTAGATTTTTTCACCTATCACTTGGAGAGGATTATTTACAACAACAAATGCATGTAATAATAGCCTCTGCATGTAACAAATCCATACTCGAAAAAATCCAGGTTTTAAAAAGTTGTTGTTATTATATGCATTTTCTGTTGTTATTATATGCACAAATGTGGGAGCGAGGAAATTACTGTCAAGGAACCAAAGAGAAAAAGAGATTTATTATAGAAGGTGTAATAGTAGTAGTATAAAATTTGAAGTCAGGGAACCATATCAAAGCAAGCCTTAAACCAAAGATTGGGTATGGTAAGATGGACTAATGTGGGAGCGAGGAAATTACTGTCAAGCATTGAGGATCTTAATAGCATATTCTAGTCACATAAAAATGCACAAATGCATGAGGCTCCACCTTCTCATAGTCATTTGTTCTTTCGATTTCTGCAGTGCCAATGACTCTAATATGACTTCTACAGTGACAGTGTTCTGAGACTTGCGTGGTTAGCCTAGCCTGACTCCTGAGGACACTTTTAGTGATGTAATATATCATAACAACAACACAATTGCAAAATCAGCGCCTGTAGCTCAGTGGATAGAGCGTCTGTTTCCTAAGCAGAAAGTCGTAGGTTCGACCCCTACCTGGCGCGAAACTTCAAATACCCTTTAATTTTTCCATTCTCAGACGAGTGTGATATATGTTGTGGGTGCAATTCTATTTTATTTCCTAAAAGAAAAGAACAGAGAGCAAAGCAACATTCTGAGACGAGTGTGACAGATGTTGTGACTCACAACTTGTGAGTGCAATTCTATTTTATTTGCAACAAGGCCAGAACAAGATTTACGTGACGAACCAAACATCGTCTCGGGACAAATATAACCCCGCAAGAGATCCAGATAACTTCATCTTCCTGATTCAATCTCTTCATCTCTGAACTCGTCGCTAAGCTCATAATGTCTTTAATAGCAGAATGCCCAGGATTCCTTGAGGTCTACTCCGATGGTTCGGTCAAACGCTTCGCCCCTGAAATCTCGCCGCCGTCTGCAAACTCATCCGGCTCCTGCAGATCCAAGGATGTCATCATTGACCCCTCAAAACCCGTCAACGCCAGGCTCTTCGTCCCCCATTCTCATTCCCGGTCACACAAGCTTCCCGTCTTGGTTTACTTCCACGGTGGCGGTTTCTGCATCGGTTCCACCACCTGGCTCGGCTACCACCAGTTCCTATCCGACTTCTCAGTCGCCTCTCAATCCGTCGTTCTATCCGTCGATTACCGTTTGGCTCCGGAGCATCGGCTCCCTACCGCTTACGAAGATTGCTACAGCTCGATCGAATGGCTTCACGATCAAGCCGGATCTGAGCCTTGGCTTCAGCAAGCTGATCTTTCTCGGGTGTTTCTCTCCGGCGACAGCGCCGGTGGAAACATCGCGCATCACGTGGCCGTGAAGGCGATTCAGAACAATACACGTGACGACTTGAAAATCAAAGGGATAATACCGATACATCCTTACTTTGGAAGCGAGAAGAGGACGGAGAAAGAGAAGGCAGAGGAAGGAGGAGAGGAAGTCAGATCGAATGACATGTTTTGGAGGCTAAGTATACCAGTAGACTCAAACAGAGACTACTATGGATGCAATTTTGAGAAAACAGAGATGTGCGAAAGTGAGTGGTCTAAATTCCCAGCAATTCAAGTTCACGTGGCTGCGAAGGATTTCTTGAAGGAGAGGGGAGAGATGTACGCAGAGTTCATGAAGAAGAAAGGAGCGAGAGAGGTGGAGATGGTGGAAGCTAAAGAAGAGAGACATGTTTTTCATGTGCTCTCTCCTCAGTCTGAAGCGACTCTCTTGCTTCAAGCTCACATGACCCACTTCTTCAACACTCACTGATTTCAATCTATAGTTTCAGAGAACTTCGATTAAGTTATTTTCCCATCATGTTCTAAGCATTGCTAGAATTATCCCACACCCATTTGGCATGAACTTCACACAGACATCATCAATTCATTAACAACAGTGAAATATAAGCAGTATATTAGGAATGCCAAATGTGTATTGATGGTCATCATTTAAATAAAAACAATATATTTCTTTTATTGTTTTTCCATCTATCTTATATTTACGCTATAATTTATATGTGAGTGCCATGAGATTTAGTAGCTCTTTCAGCACACCTCTGTTATAAAGAGTTAAAAAGACATTCATTTATAAATAAGGGTAAAGTTAAAAAATTTACCTATTAATCATTGAACTAACTACTTTTAAGGTGAGATTTAGTTAAAAGAAACTTATAAATAAAATCAGAATGATAATATTAACAAATAGCGCATGAAAATTTAAATGGAATATTATTGAGGAGAGGTACGTGGAGAATTAAATCTGTTGGGATGCTGGGCTTGACTTCTATCAACTTGGGCATGACAGAGGCTGCTTAAATATTTGGAGTTCTAATTTAACTTAATATGGATTATTAATATTGAGTTATTATTTTTTTAATGTGATTATTTGGCTAAGTCAAATTCAAATATTGTTAGGTCTTACATAAGTAGATTTTCCAGTTACGTTTTTTTCATTCAAACAAGTATACTGGACCATACACCATTTTGATTTTGATAGGTCAAGGTAGAAATATTTATTTTAATTTTATAATACATTGCTTAAATAAAATATTTGGACTATTTAATTTTAATTATAAATTATAATTATAATATAATGGGTGAAGGCTGCCAAGTTTTTTATTTTATTTTTTTTATAGAGAAATTTTAGAAAATGGGTTGGGTTCACCCACAATCCAAGGGTTGGGCGTTTGGAGCCCAATCTATAGAGAATACTGCGTTAGAGAGTACACATGCCTCCACCTCCGTCTACCGTTACCACTGCTTCGTAGACCCCTTGGACGCCTCCCCCAGCGCTTTGACCAACTCTAGGATTGAACCTCCTCCTTTTAGTTGAGGAAGTCCAACCCTTTCGCCAGTTGAACCCAAGAACGATGGGTATGAATAGGGATGGAAATAGGCCAGCCGAGGTTAGGCTTTGGCTAAATAGGCTGGGCTGTAATGAGGGTGAAAAGCCCGAGCCGGGCCGAATGTAGGCTTTTTTAAGGCTCGGGCCGAGCCTTTGTAAGGCCTAGTAGGGCTCGAAGCCTTTTTAAAGGCCTACTTACAATGTAGGCCTTTAAAAAGGCCTCATATGTAGGCTTTTGAGGCCATAAAAAGCTTTGAGCCTATAAAAAACCATATAAATGTAGGTTTTTAATAGAATATAAAAATGAAAACAATAAATATTATTTTAGTTATATTATATAAATATAATTATATTTATTTGACACAGAATGTAGGTACCGAAGCGCTATTACAGTAGGGTTTTAACTAAATAGGCGCGCTACTATTTACACATATAAGTAGTTAAATAGGCGCTTGGCTTTGGCCTTTTTAACAAACAAACAAGTCGTAGGCCAGAAAGCCCTAAACAAAGCCAGGCTGAAAAGGAAGCCTGGCTTATTTCCATCCCTAGGTATGAAGGCACCAAGTTGGTATCGCGTTGATGAAAATGGGCTTTCAGAATCCACAACTGGGCCTTGGCCCTCAGTGAGTGTTTTTTATTAAGAAAAAAAATTGTCATCGGCCTAGCTATAAACATGCCTCCATATTCAATCTCACAACCCTATCATCGGTTGTCCGTGTCGCTGCCCGGTTGTTTACACTCTTGAAGAGGTTCCGCCATCTGAAGCTTCTTTTCCCCCAATTGTATTTCAGCTAACAAATTTCATTTGCAGACCCTTTGAACCACAAACTAGTCTTCTCTCTCAACTCTTTGCGCAGGTATTCTCATCCATTCTAAAACCCTATTTTGTTTTGTTCTTCCTCGCGTTTTAGTTTTAAACCCTAGTCTTAGCCTTGGGCTCGCTTATGGGAATTCAATGAGCCAGTCTGATTAACTAGGCCTACCGTGGTTGGATTTGCAGAATATGGGAGAAACTAAGGATGAAGGATACGAGGAAGAGCTCCTTGACTACGACGAGGAAGAAGACAAAGCCCCTGATTCCGTTGGAACCAAAGTCAATGGTGAAGCTGGAAAGAAGTAAGTTTTCTGTTATTACCGTAGCCTATTGGGGGTGGGTGTCTGTTTTTCGAATTGTCTGGTACTCAGATTTGTTTGAATACTGTTTAGATGGGAGAATTGATCGGTAAGGCTTGGGGGTTTTCGTAGATCTTACCCTAGAAATGTTGGGAAAGACTCGGGATCTCGAACTATTTGTTAGATGATATATTTGACCCCAACCTCCGGTTAAGATATAAATTTACGCTCTCCAATATTATCCTTAAACATTACTAGGATGCTTTTTCCCTCGCTATTTTCGATTGCATGTGAAGTATAAATCTACGGGAAACAGTTGTTTGCTGAGAGCAGCATCTTGAAAATAATTATGGGGGGATTTTACTGTTTATCTTCTTTAAGTTAACAATTTGAATTAATATGCAAACAATATCTGTTGTCCATGTTTATTTATGTACCCTCTATCACTTTTCTTTCACAGGGGCTACGTTGGGATTCATAGTTCGGGATTCAGAGACTTTCTTCTGAAGCCAGAGCTTCTTCGTGCCATTGTAGACTCAGGATTTGAGCATCCTTCTGAAGGCAAATCATCAAAATTCCCAAACTCGTTACCTTAGTTGTTCTTGTCGTTTTTATTTTTATGTTTTTTTTGGGGGACTCTGGGATTTAATAGTGATTTGAATAGTTCTGAAGCATGACATGTATATATATTTAAAAATTATCACAATTTTTTTATCTTCTTTATTTTTTTGTTGCTGTTGCTATGGTTATTATTTCTAGTTTGGAGCTTAGGGGATTTTGAAGAAGTTTGGATGCTTGTGATATTCATGACAATGTGACAAGGTCACCACTCTTATGTAATTTTTTTATTTTCATTTGCAGGTAATTCTTCTATCATAATCTTGTATTGGAGACTTAAATATGGTTTGGTAAAGCTATCCAATTAAGAGGGTCTGAGAGGTTTTTTTTGTTTACAACTGGTTCCATCGGCCCCTTTTTTGTGGTTCATCATCAGTACAACATGAATGCATTCCTCAAGCAATCCTGGGCATGGATGTGATTTGTCAAGCTAAATCTGGAATGGGAAAAACTGCTGTCTTTGTTCTCTCGACCTTGCAGCAGATTGATCCTGTTGCAGGCCAAGTTGCTGCCCTTGTCCTGTGTCATACAAGGGAATTGGCATACCAGGTATTTATGGGTGTATAATCTGTGTTAAAAAGAACTTACTGTACTTCATACTTTGTAGTGTGTTAGATATTTATGTGTACTTACCATTATGTCAACAACCTGTCTCATGTAGATATGCCATGAGTTCGAGAGGTTCAGTACATACTTGCCTGATCTCAAGGTTGCTGTCTTCTATGGTGGTGTCAACATTAAAGTCCACAAGGATCTGTTGAAAAATGAGTGCCCTCATATTGTTGTTGGAACACCTGGAAGAATACTAGCTTTGACTAGGGATAAGGATCTTTCATTGAAGAATGTCAGGCATTTTATTCTGGATGAGTGTGATAAGATGCTGGAATCACTGGGTATGTTTGACTTCTCTGTTTTAAATCCTACTTCCATACTTCATGTGAATTTAATTTGGTTGTAATAATATCCATTTTGCTTTATGTAGACATGAGGAGAGATGTGCAAGAGATCTTCAAGATGACTCCTCATGATAAGCAAGTTATGATGTTTTCTGCCACACTCAGCAAGGAAATTCGCCCAGTCTGCAAGAAGTTTATGCAAGATGTAATGTCCTATGGCCAGTACTACTTGAATTAGAAGTCTCTTTTTGATATTGCCCGCATTCTCTAAGAGCCTTATTAGACATGTAGGATATTATAGGATGCTGTGGTTCTGCCTATATTTGCTTTTAGTTGGGGGGGCTATATGTACAGAATGCTTCATTCCAGCCAAATTTTAGGATGTCCAGTTGGTTGGGTGAAGTGTGTGATTTGGCACCGGCAAATGGGGCTTGAAGATAATGGTGAGGATGTCTAGTGTTTCAACTCTGCCATCACTGTGTTTAGTATTTTTACTTTTTGTCTGCATTTAGACTTGTTTTGGGGTCTCTTGAAGCCTGTGCCTGTCAAGTGAGTTCTTTCACAACTTGGGCTGTTCCTTTCCCCCCTTCCTCTGTGAGTTGGTTCGAGTGCTAGTGTATTCTGGGGTCCTTGCTAGTTGCTGGCAGTGTACTTAAGTGTGTCAAAGAGTTAGTGGCGCTTGCCTGGCATGA
Source organism: Acacia acuminata (assembly GCA_019022655.1). Classification (NCBI taxonomy): domain Eukaryota; kingdom Viridiplantae; phylum Streptophyta; class Magnoliopsida; order Fabales; family Fabaceae; genus Acacia; species Acacia acuminata. The sequence goes on from JAFJYI010000015.1 coordinate 3,298,148, forward strand.
ATTATATAAAGGTATCTGCAAGGAGACTAAACAGTTGGACCAGAACTGTGATTCAAGGGATCTGCGTCCATCGTTCATTTCCTTCTGGATTCCATTAGCTTGAGGAAGGCTCCTAATATGATTTACTGTGACATTTGTTCCTTACAGCCAATGGAAATTTATGTCGATGATGAGGCCAAGTTGACCCTTCATGGACTCGTGCAGGTGGGCTATTCATAGAAAGATTCATTATTTCCCTTCTTTATAGGAATTTAGTATGAGCTGTGGGTGGCTTACATGGATGTTTTAAATGGCAGCACTACATCAAATTGAAAGAGGAAGAAAAGAACCGGAAGTTGAATGATCTTCTTGATGCACTAGACTTCAACCAAGTTGTTATCTTTGTGAAGAGTGTCAGTAGAGCAGCTGAGCTTGACAGACTACTCGTGGAGTGCAACTTCCCATCTATATGCATCCATTCTGGCATGTCACAGGAAGAAAGGTTTGTATCATGCGGATATTAGTGTTGGCTGATAAATCATATAGATGTTCTGTTGATAAATCGATTGTTCATCATTGTGTTGAATTTTTTTTATAACTTATAAATGATAGCTGTTTGTTCTAATGCTATTGCATTCAGTTGAAAAGCCAAGTAGCTTAGGCTGGAGATTCCAGATAGAATCACATTAGGAACTTAGATTGTGATGTACTAGTACATTGAGTAAAGGATATCTTTCTGTTTGGGAGAAAGGTCTAGCTCGTAGAATCATGAATGTGGCTGTGTAAGGGCTGATGCCTTTGGAACTTAGATTGTGATGTACTAGTACATTGAGTAAAGGATACCTTTCTGTTTGGGAGAAAGGTCTAGCTCGTAGAATCATGAATGTGACTGTGTAAGGGCTGATGCCTTTGGAACTTCCTTCACTCCAATATTTGTCTTGCTTTCTCATGATAGTCTTGTATTCATTACCTCCAGTATGTTCAACTGGGGTACTTTTTCTGTGGCTTATTAATTATATACTTTGGGCGCAAGTGGTTCTGTACAGCATGTTTACTTTTACCTTGTAAGGCTAATCTACTTTATGGTTTTGTAGGTTAAAGCGTTATAAAGGTTTTAAGGAGGGCCATAGCAGGATTCTTGTGGCAACAGACTTGGTTGGCAGAGGGATTGACATTGAACGCGTTAACATTGTTATAAACTATGACATGCCTGATTCTGCTGACACCTACTTGCACAGGGTATGATTGGAAGATCTTGCGTGTTTAAATTTAATTTTAGGTCAATATTTTTTCAGACTATAAAGTTCTCTGCTCTGAAATTTCTTGGATGGGACTATGGCCAGGTTGGCAGAGCTGGAAGGTTTGGCACCAAAGGTCTTGCAATTACATTTGTTTCATGCGCTGCTGATGTTGATGTTCTTAACAATGTAAGGGTCTTTTTTGAATCATTGCATTGATGATTGGCTCATTGGCAGTTCTAAATTTTTTATTATTCTTTATTTCAGGTTCAGTCGAGGTTTGAAGTTGATATAAAGCAGCTTCCAGAGCAGATTGATACCTCTACATACAGTACGTTCTCTCATATATGGAACTTGATTCACATGATAGTATGTTTATATTGTCCTGTATTATGTTCTTATGATGCGTTGTGTTCCTGCTCGTATTTGATGTGCCCATCGTATTATGCTTTGTATTCTTTATGTTGTTTGTTGCGCAATGGCAGCAAGCAGTTCATGCTTGAACTGTACTTAAAATTGTTTTATGTCCCTGGTTATCTCTCTGAAACTATAAACAAGATCTATTTGTATGGAAGGTGGCTTCAAATACATCATTTTTTCTTTTACAATACTTGGTTCTCATTTACTTGTATTGTAAAATTTAAAGCTAGTAAAACATGCCTATTTTCCCATTCTGTAAGAAGTGTTTATTTTATTCCTTCCTCATTGGCAGTTGTTCCATTTCTATGTTGAGGTACTAAGTTTCTTTATTGGTTTCTTTGACATGTTATGCAGTGCCATCATAGTGATATGGGGACGAAACATCATTTGCTTGGATGTCAGGAGCGGCTCTTGTAGGCTGCTTCCATCTCAAATGAGTTACCGCTGTTTGAGCAGCAGATGATCCACCTTGATATGGTACCTTATGTCCTTTGTAGTTTGGTAGACAATCAAGGCCATTCTTCTTTAGAGGCTTCTCAGCATAAGGACTTTGCTAGGAATATATGGCCTATACATTTATGGGGTTTCATTTGCTGTATTGTGTATTATTATGTTGTGTAGTGCTCGTATGAGCCACACTTTTCCTTCCAACATTTAGCGTTTGAAAGAATTTAGTTTGCAAGTTTATATGGTGGCATATTGAGATACCACGTTCTACTTTAAGTGGTGTTCGTGCTGGTGACTTAAGAGTTCTGAGTACAATTTTCTTATGCAAGCCCTTCAATTTGGGACAAAGCTCTTTGCGGAAGCAGGATAACAGGTTCGTTGCCACATAATTTGTGTTTTGGTTGATTATGATGAGTATCGTTATGCACTATGTACCATAGATTTTTGGCCAAATTGCTTTGTAGTTTGATGTTTAACTTGTGCCATAAGATGCTGGGGGTACTCGATAGCTCATGCCTCTTTAACCCTATTGCTTGTTACAACATTAAGATTAGGTCTGACATTATCTATTACTCACTCTAGTTTTAAATATAAGACAAAGTTGATTTTTTTTTTTTGAGATATTAAGGAAACTAATTAAATTACTTCAAAATATTTATAATTGCCATTTTTTCCAAACTATGTTGCTTAGTTTATAAACTGATATATAATTTAAAGATATGATGATATGATTAATTAATTTATGTAGGTTTTTTTAATTTTTGTAAAAGTTAATTTTTATATTTAAGATTGGAGGGAGTAACTTGCAATTGTGGGGTGTCTCGTATGCTTTTAACTGTTGGGAAAAAAAAATTATAAAGGTCAAAACGATATATGATTCTGTTTATTTTATGATTTGAAAGAAACCGGAGAGGATCTGATGTTTAATAAGATTTGTTGAAAATGTAACCTGAAAGCTAATTCGGAGCTCATTTGTATTTGGACATGGGCGAATCATTATTAGATTCTTAAAGGGGGCAAAATTTTGTAGTATCCTTTATGTTGAGGATTAAAATATTAGTCTTGCTTTTGTTAAACAAATCAAATTCGAAGTAGAACAGTCGATCGAGGTGTTTGAAAATGTGGTTGATATGGTGAAGAGTTGCCGAAGCATTGGTGTTTGATCATAAGGTTCTTCATCAAATTTTGAGCACGATTTCAAAAATTAAGTTATTGATGAAAAATTAGACTTTGATAGCTTGATTTGATTCAGTTGATTAAAATATGAGGGCTAAAACTTATTTTGTTTTTCTCCCAAAAAATTTAATACTCCTTTTATTTTTAATATAAGAAATAATCTTAAATAAGTTTATTATAATATTTATTGTACATTATTTGATTATATATTAGTTCATAAGTCAAATAAATTAATTTGCTTTAGATTATATATTGTTTATTAGTTAAAAAGGAAGAAAAAAATAAAAATAAAAAATAAAGTAATTTAATTTCTTTAATCTCTTTCAAAAAAGTCAACTACTCTTATAAAAAAAAAAAGTTAAATAAATTAATTTGCTGTTAAAAGGAAAAATAGTAATTTCTTTAATCTCTCTTAGAAAAAAAAAAAAAGATTTTGTTTTATATCAATGCCCAGAGGAGTGTTTGATTCAAATTGACAAGGGATGTGTTAAAATAATTGAATGTGTTAGCATAATTAAAGTGAATGGCCAAAATTGTAGTTTTAGCTTTTGATGTTCAAATTTTGCGGGTTCAATTCTCTTATTTATCTTTTTTTTTTTTTTCGCAATTGACACTCGAAACTCGGTTCTGAATTATGCTAAATTCAATAACATGTATCTCCAGAAAAAACAAAGTAAAATTTATTAAGAATTAAAATATGAATTATTATTAATCTCATTGTCAAAAAAATGAAAAATAAAAACTCCTAGAATATCTATTAAACTAAACTTAAAAAGCAAAGAAAAATTTCTAGAATATCCATTGAACTAAATTATAGTATCTACTATAAGTATGTGGCACATCATCCATCTAGACTGGCAATTGAATGTCATCATCGTTCTCCAAACCCTTGCCAACACAAAGAAGGCCAAGAAAATGAAGAGCCCAAATTTTAAGGGACAAAGCTTGGTCACAAAACTCTGCCCCATCACAAAAGTGAAAAACATGTTGATAGCTGTAAAATTCTTTTCTTAAAACTTAATTCTCTATATACTTTATCAAATCTGTTCATAATGAACAATACTATGGTTTAAAAGAGAAAAACTTAAACCCAAAGATCTACCATAGTAAAAAATATTACAATTCATCTTTCCAAAGTTAATCATGATAGAAAAAAAGTTCAACTAATCATTTGAAAACACTACCATAGTAATAATGGATTAAATAAATGCAAATATCTATCCAAGATGGAAAAGAATGAATTAGTTATTTAAAATTATCATGGATAATAAAACCTTTTTCATGGCTTCACAAACTAAACCATAATTTACACACTTGGGCTTTGAACTTCTCGAAGTCTAGCATAGAATTATTCAACCACAAGCCCAATATCAAACTCAATTATAAAAACACTTAAACAACAATTTTCTTAAATATCCATTTGAGTAAATTTTTCACGAAGAAAACAGTATAACCCAAATCATAATATCACATCAAAATATGCAGCATGAGCCCTACTGTATTTTTGTATAGATTGATTGTAATGATGACATGTTTTTGTAATTATTTACTAAAAACTGATTGTATTGACTTCCATATTAGTGTTTCAATAAGATTATGCAAAATTTATGTGCCTAATTGCACTTTGAACTATTATGTAAGCATAGGTAAACAAATGTGCTGACAAGAGTAGGGGAACTCCATGGGCGGGCATTGACAAGTCCATGGTCGTCAATTGACCAGTCCATGTGCTTGTATTGACAGGTCCATGGGCATACTTTGACAAGTCCTTGGACTTCCATTAACAAGTCTATGTATATGCGTTGACAAGTCTTTTAGCTTTCATTGACAAGTCCATATACCTGTCTTGACAAGTCATTGGCATCTTTTGACAAGTCTATGGTAGTCCATTGGTAAATCCAAATAATTTGTCCACCTAACTAATACTACATCCAATTATAAATATATAACAAAGTTTGTAGTGTAAATTGCAATGACATAGGAATTTTATAAATCTGTCCACACAAATTATGAATTTCAAAGTTGTTCATAACCTAATTGCACTTTCATCATAGCATGCAAACATATATTAACAAGTGTAGGGGGATTGTAGTGACAAGTCCATGGAATTAAAATGTTATAATATTATTAAAATTCCAAGAGACTTTATAATGAAATTAAAATTGAGCACACTGAATGACAATGAAAAATAAATATTACATCCTTCTTAGTATTTAGGAAGGGGAAAAAACAAAATGTGAATCCAAATTTATGATCTAAATATAAATATTGGAAAAAATACATATTTCGTTGTCTAATTTAGGAAGGAAAGAACGTTGTAATCAATGATTTAGACCAATCCAAAAAGTATAAGTCAAAGTTAAGATAAAGTAAGAAAAATATTAATTGTGAGGACCCTAATCCATCTATATTTTTTTCTTCAATTAAGTGAGGAGATTCAATCCATGGGAACATTACCATGCATGTCAAGGATTTTTTTTATTTTATTTTTTATAATTATAAAGGAAATTACATTTTAATTTTCTTTGATTAGTAATATTATAATTAAAAATGCAAGCTACATTTGACTCATACTAGGCTGCCATCAAACTTTCTGCTTTTGACAATATATGGAAAACAGATACTTTAAATTCAAAAATTAATGAGTTTGATATCCATACCCCCGTACACACAGAAGTTCATGCACAGACAATAAAAATAAAAGTCCCCATTATTTTCTGGACCATTTAAGGAAAAAAAGAGTAAAAGACTAGCTACCAATACTTCCTTATTTTGCCTGGGTCGTAATAAGCCATATACTCATCCAGCCCAAAATATAATGAGTCTTCTAGAAGTTAAAAGATTATTTTAACCAATACCACTCTGATTTATTTATAAGTCCACTTTGACTAAATTTACATACCAAGCAGAGGTAGTTGACACAATGATTATGGGGGTAAATTTTCAATTTTACCCTCTGTTTTGTTGAAGAACATAGATGTCAAACCCAGTGAGTTAGTGTATGATCTATATAGGATCTGATGCTCTCTCGGGGATATAAGGAAAATAAAACTGAAGAGATAATTGTTCAATGATACCTATGAAGAAGACACCAATGAATATCAGATGATCACTGTGCTACACAAAAATGACGATTGGCCAAAAGGGGTGGGGTGTGTGCATAGTGTAACTGAATGATAAAAGGATATGAATCGAATGTGTGCACATTGCGGGTAATCTCCTATTTATAGAGATTACCTTTAGGGTTTCTACTCCTGTGCTGTGCGCGCCTCCAAACCCACAACGATCTGCTCCACTATCTGACACATCCCTGCTCCACTACATGTCTTTGCTCCACTACATTTACTGCCGGGATTAGTGTTGAGATTACAGGGTGATTAGCGTTTTACTTGCTTAAGGCGGGCTTCCGTCATAACATGCCTTTGTTGGGCCGTGTCACATCTAGGCCCAATATTTGAGTTAGTAACACCCTCATTTATGATTGGGTATTTTTCAACTGTTTCTTCTCTCTCTATCTTCAAGGGTATAATTAATATGGGTAAAATTGTCACAATCTCATTTATTACATGAAACTGAACTTATAAATAGGACCAAATTTTTTGGTCAAAATGGACTTATAAATAGGATCATAGTGGTATATGAGCCTATTTGAGTCTTGTTTGGACAGTGGTTTAGGCAAAAAAAAGTCCAGTGAAAATGTCAATAGAGAAAAAGTGGGAGGTGTTTGGGATGGAGCTGAGATCAAGGGTTGGCCCTTTTAGGTACGGGGTAAAAAAAATATTTGTTTTTCAAAGCTCAACCCGAGAGCAGGGACGGAGTGGGGCTAGGGGTGGCCCCCGCCCCCTAATTTTTTTTTTTTTAAAAAAAAGAATAGTGGAATATCTTATGTTTTTTAAGAGACTTTATTTAGAAAGGATATTGTTTATCAAAATGATTTTTCAATAATAAGAACTGTTTAAGGATCCAGCTCTTAGACCCAATGTCATCATCAATTGGCCTAATCATATGGTGCATAGAGTATTCTGGAGGTGAGGTTCCCATAAACCAAATTATCTCGAAGTTCTAAGTTCAAAATCAAAGTAAGAGTCTCTTAAAAAAAAAAAAAAAAAAAAAGAATAGTGGAATATTTTTGGGTTAGGATTTTGGACAAGTTTTGAGTTTTAACACAGATTCAATTATAGATGAATTAATAATATGAAAACAGAGTAAGAGTGAAGTGAAGTAATCTTAATTTCTGTAATAGATTTTTTTCAATTTTTATGTTTATTAGGTCTGCGTCGTATTTTAAGTACTTTTATTTATGATGTAGTTTTTTTCACCTCCTCGGTAAAATTCTTGGGTACGTCCCTACCCGAGAGCATGCGGGCCAGGGCCGACACTACAAGGTTGAAAGTTATTTTTTAAAATTTTAACTATTTTTTTATGCGTTTTTGTTTCAAATAAATATAATTAGTAAATTACAACAACTAAAATTTTAATTTATCAAATAAATGTTGCCAACTTTAAATAAATAAGAGTCATGTAAAAAAAATTAAGTGAAACATTTTTATTTTTATTTTTGAGCCATTAACCAACCGGATCGTATTAACTACTCATTTCGGCCCTAAATATAAGACAAAATTGACTTTTTTGAAAAAATTAAGGAAGCTAATCAATTTATTTTAGAGTACTTATATATATATATATATATATATATATATATCCAACCTTATTATTTTGACTAATAAACTTAGGGTTTAATGTTTTTGCAGTTGCTGTAAAAATATTTTTTCTGCAGCACTCACATAAAAGTGAGTGGGTTCCATTATAAAGAGAAGAGAGAGAAAATATTAATGGGACCCACCCACTTTTATGTGAGAGTCGCGAGAATAAATATCTCTCGATAAAGAATCGTAGAAATATTAAACCTTAAACTTATATATAATTTAAAGATACACAATATATAATACGATTAAGTAACTTATTTAGCTTCCTTAATCTTTCAAAAAAAAAAAAAGTCAATTTTGTCTTATATTTACGACTGAGGGTATTAACTAGTAATAATAAACAAGAATCATACTAAAAATAACAACACATAGATAATAGTGTAGTCTTCAATATGTTCCTACCAGAGGTTGATTTAAGCACTTAACCCTTTGATGACATAAATAAATAAAAATAAATTATGCAGCAACAACTTCTTAAAAAAAATAGCAATAAAAATAAATGGGCCTAACGAGCCGGCCCTTGGCCTTGTAAGGTTGGTCATTTTAAGCTCTCGGTCCTACAGGATTGGCCGATTTAGGGCCGACTTCATTTGGAGACTCCATTTTATAAGTCCGGTTCTTGAAAAAGTGGGGTTTAATCAGGCCTAAATGGGCCAATCCTACTTTTTTTGGAGCCCGATTTCCCAACTCAAATTTGAGGTAGTTTTTATCCTACTGGGTTTTTGGAAAAAAAAAAAACCTAATAACGTGAAAGTGCACATGACTAGCGCTGTGCGCAGCAGCATCTTGACCCAAAGCGCATGTCACCGTCATTTCGTCACCTAGGTCCATTATTTCCTCTATCATCCCGATCTTCTTTTTCTTCAATTTTTTTTGTCCGTCCTTCCCGACGCAGCATATGGACTTTATTGCCTTTTAATTTAGTATTCATTTAAGGATGAAAGAGCAAATTTGCTAACCAACTATTAGGCCAGGAGCGCTGGGCACAAAAAACTTTTAGTGGGACCAAAAAGACCAACAAACAATTGAATATGTGAAAATAATACAAAAACGTTAATTGACCGTGAACGTCCGTTAAACGCAGTCTCCAGGGGCATTTATCAATTCATTTGCTTTTGTCTTTCTTTCTTCATTCGCATCGTCTTCCTCCTCCGTGTTGTAAGAGAGCTTGCTGGCGTCGGGATCGCGCCTCGATGACAGCCAGAGTCTTGGTCTGTTTCCTCTTCCACCGTTTTTCAGGTGCCGATCGTTCACTAAGCTCTTGCCACCGTTCTTTATCATCTCGCCATTAGATCTGTTCCTTGTTCCTGATTTTGGCGGCGCGATTTCTTTCTGTTTCAGCCACGGTTTTCTTGCTTCGTTGCCTCGATCTGCTCTTTTCTTTGTTGCCGACGTCCAATTCCGGCACTGGTTTCTTGCTTATAATTGGTTGTCTTCCGCTCTTGTACCTCTGTTTGGAAGTTTTCTATTCATCTTCCAATCATCTCTATGAATATTCTGTGATTATGCCTCTCATCTTGCTTCTTTCGTTTTCCCCTTTTTCTCTTTCGATTATGCCTCTCATCTTACTGATTTGTGGGTTATCCCTTTTTCTCTTTCGTTTTTCCCTTTTTATGGATCAACATTAGTCGCCTCAATTCTCAGAGCTCGTTCAACATTGTAGGTTTCAACTTCAAGTGCCGATTACATCGGGTGTCCCTGTGGACCCTTTTGGTGGAATTGAATCGCTGAAGGGTGCTTTGGATGAAGGGTTTAGTGTTCAGTACTTGGCAGACGAGGGTCGCTGCTTAAAATGTATGGAATCTGGAGGAGCATATGGGATGAAAGATGATGGGTCTCAATTTTTATGTTATTGTCCAGATGGACCTTATGACTTGGCGTGTCCCACTTCAACTTGCCACGTGGGGGTCATCTAAATGGCGGTTAGAAAAGCTCAAACGATGTTGTATTATTTTCATATATTCAATTGTTTGTTGGTATTTTTGGTCCCACTAAAAGTTTTTTGTGTCCAGCGCTCCTGGCGTAATAATTGGTTGGCAAATTTGTTCCTTCACCCTTCATTTAATTAAGGACTTTTTAATATAGAAGGATCTTTAATATTCATTTAATTAAGGATTTTATTGTTTTTAAATTTTCTTAATAATAATTTATTTCTTATCAAATTTAAATTTTTATCTCTAGTTGTCCCAATATATACAACTATTATTAATATATGTAGTATTTAATAAGATTTATGCTTTTTTAGTTATTTTCCATTTCAACAGACTTTTAAACCGTTAACCCAAGCTCGTTTCCGTTTGAAAAAAAGTCATTTCTACCACCATCAATTCAAACATAAATCACATTTACAATTTGAATTTTTTTCCTATCTTACTTCGCAAAAGTTAGATAGAAAATAAGTTACTTCTCCCATTACTAACCCAAACAGATCCATAGACTATTACATTTTTACTTAACATAGTAATTTTTTGTTCTTAAAAATTTAAGAATTCAATTCGGGAGCCTTGTCTAACATGAACTTCATATCCTTTTGCTTCTCAAGTAATTGTGGAGAGATTCTTAGCCTAAATTGTTAAATTATATGTTAAAAATTCTCTTAAATTTGTCACTCATCTAATGTAGATTTATCAATTGTTTATTCACATAGCACGAATTATATCTAAAAAGATATTTGATAATACTACCTACATCCTTTAATATAAGATGAACTTCAATAAATAAATTAAATTACAAAATGAATATTATATTAAAGTTCAGAGGGAGTATTATTGAGCTAAGATATTATTCCGCCTCAAAAGATTTCACGTACAAGTTGTGAGTATCTGAAAGTTTTTTTATATATAAATCCTGGGGGTATAAAAGGAGAGAGTAAAATTGTTGTCACCATTAAAAAAATTAACATTGATCGTTTATATTTTAATGACCAGGAATGATATTTGATTTTTTAATACTTTCGGGGAAAAATTAATAAAATAAAAACTTTTGAATGCCCATAATTCCCATTAAAAAACTTTCGGCATAAAATTACATCTTCTCCTTATATCATTCAAACAATACAAATTTATAAATTGAACGAGTATTCATGATTAATGATATACAATTGAGAATAAGATATTTAAGAATTTGGTTCCCAAAGATGATACTCCCACCGTCCCTAAGTATAAGTTTCAAATTTAAGATGATAAGTTAGACGAGTATTTATCATTAATGATAATTGAGAATAAGATATTTAAGAATTTGGTTCCTAAACATGATACTCTCCCAGTCTCTAAATATAAATTTTAAATTTGTGAATTAATGCTCCAAAATATAAGCTTCATTTTCAGTTTGTCAAAGTATTTATTGAATTTTTTTCAACTTTACTTCTTAACTGTATTTATTGTTATTCTCATTTATCCTTTTTATAAATAACAATATAGTTGAAAAATATATATTTATTGCTCTTAACTAATTTTAACTATTTTTTAATAAACACAAATATTTTATTTGAAGTTTATAATTAGGAACCAACTGAGCATATTTTGCAAGAGAAAATAGCACTGTATATTTTTAATTATTAATATCATACGGTACTAATTATAACCGTCAGTTATATTTGACTTATCAGTAAGCAAGCAACGAACTCTCACCTTTTGACTATGAAACACTTATGCTTTGAATTCTGAAATTAATGAGTGACATATTATTCACGTATGTACATGCAAACAGAAAAGAAGTTCATGCACTATTTTAATTCCCACACCCCCGGGAAAGCCTCACGCTAATAAATTATTATTGATTAATTATTGGAAAATGATTTTTTTCCTTTTTTATTTGTTAAAATAGTACTCCCTCCCGTAAGTCACTTCTAGAAGAATATCTAGGTTCATAATATAAGTCACTTAGAGTGTAATTAATGCTTATTTATCAATTTTATCCATGTAGTTAATGCTTAAATGCGACTTTTTATACATTCTCTCTAATTTAAAATCTAATTTTATATGAGTAAAGTTGGAAAAAAAAATCAAGGTATATTTAATGAGTTAACTATAATTTATTGATTATAATAAATTAGTTGAAGTGTCTTATATCATGAACCGGAGAGAGTTGGTAGATTGGAAAATTCATTTGTTACTTTTTTTGGAGCAATGTTGTTTTGAAGTTTAAAAACGGAATAATGTTGCCCCTCCGTTAAAAACCCTAACGTTGACCGTTAGTTGACCATTAGGGTTTTTAAGGGAGGGGCAACATTGCTCCGCTTTTAAACTTCAGTGCAACATTGCTACATTAAAAACTTCAAGGACAAAATTGCTTCGGCCAAGATACTTTAAAAGCAAAAATGCACCTTAACCCTATTTTAAATAAGAGAATCCCGAGTGTTGATTATACTTTGGATGCAAATAATGGATTGAAAGCAAGCCATTGAACAAGACCCTAAAAAACAGAAAAAGTAAAACAAAGAAGTTCAAATACATGAAATAAAATTAATGCAGGTACGTAGACACATTTAAGTAGCCATCCCCAATAAAATCAAAGAAGGTGCATTAATGGCATTAATCAGGGGCGGAATGTTGTTATGGCCAGTTGGGTTTCGATTGATCTTATAAAATTTGTTAAAATATATATATATTTATTATATGATATTTTATTTGGCCACGCCTAATTTTTTAACTTCTCTATAAAGATATTGTTTATTTCATTACTCATTAATTTTGTGAGAGGAAAGTAAAATTCTTATTTGAGATATCGAAAAGATTAGTATCATCTTATATATTGTTTTGATTTATAATTATATGTTATTATTTGTTTGTATTTTCCAGGTTATTTGATACTATTTAGTATTTAAGGAACCAACTAACAATTCCTACAAATCAATAAAAACAGTTAAAGTTATTAAATTTGTCCTAAAATTTAAGTAATTTTCAATATTATCCCTATTAATTACACTAAACTCTAATATCATATTAATTATTACTCTTTTTTCTCGAAAAAAAATTTCACTCACTACCTTTTTAATTATAGGTATACATAGAAAAAATATTTAATACTATTGGAAAACAAGCAAGTGTTTTATAAAAAGAACCAAATATACTTGTTAGTTGGTACCTTATAATAATAATTAAAGAGAGTAGTCTAATGTGTTTATTTTTTGGCCTGGACTAAAATTTTTTCCTGGTTCCGTCACGGGGATTAACCTCATCAATTAATTACCATAAAATAGAAAAATACAATATCAGATTCTCTTCATTTTCCATATCTCATCAATTCATGTTCATATATAAAGAGGAATGTGTATGTCCAAAGTCAAAGACACACACAGAAAAACACACATGCACAATGATCCCCATCACTGAAACTCAGATTCAGCTCTTCCACAAGATAGACCGAGATGTGTTTTGTTGCTTGCTTCTCAAACTATGTCTCGAACCTTCTCAATGCCTTCTCATAATGTCCCTCTGGCTCTGGCTTGAAAACGTAGGGTACCCCGAACGTTGTCCCTCAGCTCGTACGACTCTCTAACCCTCTCCTTAACGCCATGGCCAAAGAAGCTCAAGCTTGCCTCAGGTGTCTCGAAGACGACAACCCTCGCATCCCAAAAGGCGGCGGCCTCCCCCTCACCTCCACACTCCTCGAAAAGGAAATATCTCTCCAACTCTTTCACCTCAAAAGATTCACCGCCATCGCCGGAATCAAAAGCGTCCTCAACAACGTCTCTGTCAGAATCTTCTCTGACATACTACACAACGTTCTGAGTATTCATAATGGTATCAGGTCGATCCCGGGTTTCCCGCACCCGGTGTTTGGGAACGTGACGATGCCGCCGCCAATCCGGGAGTTGCCGCCCGAGCTGTGGTGGTATGATGATTTTGATCAGGACAGCGTGTCGTGGACTAATGGGCCGTCGGACGACGTGAGGGACGAGGACAAGACGATGTTTCTGACGTTTTCGAGGGGTTTTCCGGTGTCGGAGGAGGAGGTGTTGCAGTTGTTTACGACCAACTTTGGGGAATCGAGCGTACGGATGATAAATATGGGAGAACCGGACGTCGTGAATGAACAACCCCTGTTCGCAACGGTGGTGCTTGATAGTGTGGCCACCTTGGACTTAATTCTGATGGGAAAACGCATCGCGAAGTTCAAGATTAACGGCAAGCATATCTGGGCTCGCAAGTATGAGAATCGTGATTAAAGAAGATGAAGAAGAAACCATATAAACATCAATTAACGCGAAAACAAAACCCACTAATATATAAAACTCTATATGTATGAAGGACAAACGTGTAAGTCACTTTTCCTCGTCGCCTATATCGTGAGAAACTCTCTATATATGAAACGTAATGAAATAAGTGCAGTGATGACTCTCAGAGAATGTGGCTTTAGGGGAGGTTTTATTTAATTTGCTCAACGCATTGCTGAAAATGTGTATGTGTTGATTTTTACTCCCTTAAATCTGGTCTGTGTGTGTCATTTGTACTGCTACTTTGTCATAATAAAATGAAAATTTTATAATATATAGAGGCCTTTGTGTAGACTGTAGAGGTAGTAGAGCCTCTTCAGACTCTGCTCTCGCCATGCCAGTTTCCGCACTAGGTTCTGCATTATGCACTTGTTCTCCTCAATAAATTACGCCCTTTATATAATTCGTTGTACCCTTAACAACCGCTATTAAATATTCATAGTTATTACTAACTACTACCACACTTTCTAGTATTATTTATAGATTCATTTTTAACTAAATCAAATAAACTAAAACAAGCTAAAGAGAGCTTAATTTGAATGATTATGTAATAAATTATTATTTATTGACTTTGTCATTATTTATGAATATGATCTTTCAATTTTTTCTTCTATCTCTATTTTTTATTGGTACAATTAATATGAATAAAATTGTCACAGTCTGCCAGTGTCTTAGTAGTGCACATGGCATGAGAGTTAGCCTTTATAGGCGTATCAAAAAAAAAAAAAAAGTCGAGTCTCATTTATAGGAGATTTATAAATAAAAGCAAATTTTTTGATAAAAAAGATTATAAATAGAACAGTATTAAATAGAGGTACCGTTAACCTAAATATCCGAAGCTACTCGACGTTACCTAATACTCATTCGGGATTTCAGCCCTCCAAAAACCAAAATGTGGATTTTTAAAAACGATTTTATGCGTTTGCCGGGAGTCGAACCCGGGTCTATTGCTTGGAAGGCAATTATCCTAACCGTTGGACTACAAACGCTTGATGGATGGATGGGGCCTTTATCTAGTTATTATTATCATATTATAATTTACAATAGATATCCTTCATATGCGAGCCATGGCCAGTCCTAGCTCAAGAGGCTTTGTAAGTTAGAAGCACGAGTAGCTTGCAGAAAAACATCTGAGGGCCGAGGGGAAATAAATAACTTTGTCCCAAATGTGATTCGGGTTATTGAGAACCCATCAACCCATCTTATTACTTATTAGAGATACGTAAAGGAAATCAAACAATTTAACTATATTTTTGGGGCTAATTTCCCTAAAGTATGGCAAAAAAAGTTAAGGAGGTCAAAAGTTCTTTTTTGCCATCAAAGTTAAAAAGCCTACTAGCTCAGCATTAAGCTATGTCTTACACGCATGTCGTCATTAAAATATGCATATACTATCTTCAATCCTAATTATAAAAACACTTTTATAATATAATTTATACTTCAATAGTATTCCTATAATTAAGACTAGGGGGAGTATTTATCTAGAACTTGTAATAAGCCAAGGGTTGACAACCTATCAATAGTGGTGTTCATGATGCCCAACCGCCCTGTTCACCCGCCCGCGCCCAACGAAAAATCGCCTGCCCAACGCTAAAAAAAAGCAGCCCGAACAAATTTGGACACAACTAGGCTAGGCATTTTTTGCGGGTAATCGGGCACCGAGCGGGGTATCGCCCGCCCATTTGGCCCCGCCCAAATAGTATATAATATTTTTTATTTTTTAATATAATAAAAAAAGTATTTTATATTTTATATTTTTTTTTGTAAAATAGTATTATATATTTTTTGCAAATTATATAACTTATTATATATAAAAATATCCTTGTTTCTTCAACTCTTCCCATTTCTGCAACTGAGTTTGAGATACTATCTTGGTGGAAAGCTAATTCTGAAAAATATAGAATTCTCTCCCACATGGCACAAGATGTATTGGTTATGCTGTTTCCACAATAGCTTCGAGTCTCGCTTTAGTACGGGAGGATGTGTGGTTGATCATTATAGGAGCTCTCTATCTCCTAAAACGACGAAGCACTCATTTGTAGCCAAAATTGGCTACAATCTGGACAGTTTATCTCTGAATTTGTTGACAAGCTTCGTGAGTTCGATAATTTTGATGAGACGGAAAATGTCATTCAGCTTGCAAGTAAGATTTAATTCTAACTCTATAAAACTCTTGAACAAATATTACTTCTTAGATGCTTGAACACATATATTTGATATATACACACCTGAACACATATATTACTTCTTATTTTGTAATGTAATTGATGTTTTATTTTCTTCCTAGTTGCTGCACATGGAGAGGGGGGAATGTAATGGTTACGGTTGTCGATTGGCTAGTGGTGGATGAAGTAGGCAATTTGCAACTTTTAAAGTTAAAACTAAGGCTTAGAGTCTACAACTAATTGTTACTTTCACATGTAAATGATGTAATAAACTAATAATATGCTTTCCTTGTTGCTTTCTTATAGGCAGGGACAGACCTTGGGAAAAATATTTGGGGGGGCTAAATATATACTTATTAACTAATTAAAAATTTTATGATTATATAACATTTTTAAAATATTCAAATTTATAATAACAAGTATGTTAACAATTCTAATGTATAAAAAAAAAAAAACATACATTGTCTCTAGTATGAATATCATATCAATTACAAAATGAGAAGATATCATGAAATTTCAAAAGATTGCTGTTATATAAATATAATATATCAAGATATTAAAAGTTAACAATGTAATTTATAATTCAAAATTAATAAAACACTATACTAAATTAAACAATTAAAAAGTACCTTAATTTAAAGTAATGCTCTTCGCTCTTTTAATGACTTGAAATCATCAATAATTGAATCAGTAGTGAAAGTGTCAGCTATTTCTCTCTCAATATGAATTACCATATTATCTGCAATAAAATCATCTTCCATCTTGTTACGCAACCTTGTCTTGATTATTTTCATTGCTGAAAACGAGCGTTCTGAGGTAGCTGTTGAAACTGGAAGAGTTAATAAGAGGCGAATCAATCGATCAATCAAGTAATACACCTTAGATTTCCCTGTTTTCATCAAAGCACAACATAATTCAGGTAGAGTTGATAGATTCTTCAAATCTGGATGACTAGAAGCATCAATAACAAAATGTTGAAGTTGAGGCTTCAAAATTATGTTCTCTTGCTCAGTAAAATCAGCAGGATAGTATTTTGCAACAAGAGTGCAAATATTATCAATGTTGAAAGCTTTATAAGCATCCTTCGGAATCAAATGAGAGCTAAGTGTCAAAAGCTCCAAAATTTTGTCCTTAAACCTCGTATTCAACTCTTGCAACTGTTTATCTATTGTAACTAAAAATATTTCTACTTTATAATGATGCTCCATTGTAATATGATCTTTTTGATGACGGGAGCGTCCCTGTCGTGCTATATATGGAGCACTAAAGTCAGGAACATCAATCTCATGTTTCTCACAGAATAATGTCACATTTTTCAATAAATTCAACCAACCATCTTCTCTCAATTTTTGAATGAGAACTTTTGTTGTACCAACTAAATTCACAGCATTAACTATATCTTGGGATTGTTCTTGCAAAGCTTGGCAAAGAACATTTGTTATTCCCATGATTTCTTTCATCAAGTGCAGGATCAATATGAACTCAAATGAAGTCAAGATATTATAAGCAGCATCAGCATCCCCTCTTTGAGAATAAGTTGATCCATCAACAATAATCTTTTCAAGAACAGAACAAGTTGCTGCAAACATATTTATCATACTACAAATTGAGTAAAAATGAGAACTCCAACGAGTATCTCCAGCCCGTTTCAAAGTACCAATTTGGTTTGCCCCTTTACCAGTTTCAAGTTCACCAATCTCAAGCAAATATGCAATTTCATCTAACTTGGCAGCTTGTAACTCATCATGTCGTTTACTAGATGAACATATAATATTAACAATGAAAGTTAAATTTGAAAAAAATTGATGGACAGGAATAACTTCTCTAGAAGCAGCAACCAATACAAGTTGTAATTGATGAGCATAACAATGCACATAGTATGCAGAAGGGCAATCATTGAGAAATAATGCTTGCAAACCATTCCATTCCCCTCTCATATTACTAGCCCCATCATAACCTTGACCACGAATGTTAGAGATATCAAGATTATGCTTAGAAAAGACAGCACACAATTCTCTTTTAAGAGTTAATGCCATAGTGTCTTTAACATGTATAAGATCAAAAAATCTTTCTTGTATGCAACCACTTTCATCAACAAACCTCAAAACAAGTGCCATTTGCTCCCTTTTTGATTCATCACGTGCTTCATCAACAATTATGCAAAACTTAGAATCTCCAATTTCTTGACGAATGTGGTTACGAACTTTGCTTGAGAGGATATGCAAAATTTCTTTTTGAATTCGAGGTGAAGTGTACTTGGAATTGTATGGTGCATTTTCCAACACAACTTTTGCAACTTCATCATTGTATGATGCTAACAACTTTATCATCTCAAGAAAGTTACCCCTATTTTTTGATTCCAAAGTTTCATCACGACCTCTAAAAGCGCATGCTTGAAATGTCAACCAACGTACTGTATCAATAGACGCCTTAAGACGTAGTCGGTTCTTTAAAATTTGATTTGAACTTTGTACATTAAAGACATTTTGGATATGCCCATGTTGATTCAACAAGTCTTCACAAGCCTTCAATGCTTTGTTATGTGGTGAGCAAGGATCTTCTCCTATATGATTGAGAAAAGCACAATTTTTTCCACTAAGGACTTTTTTCCAGTTTTGAAACCCTTTAACAGTAAAAACATCTGCTCCAGAACGCCCACTTGGTTTAGTAAAAAGAAAACATGGTAAGCAATAAGCGAGCATCATCGTAGTAGGAGAATACTCTAACCAAGAAGGAAATATGCCAAACCAAGTATCTTGAAATCTTCTTGGATGATTCTTTCCTGTAAGAGGATAACATTGAAGTTTACACTGGTATGGACCCCATTTTAAATAAGCCCTTCGAACTTCATCTCTTTGATTCACATGATGTTGCCATATTTGAGGGCGTTTACCAGGATCACGCTCTAAGGAACTAACATCAAATTCATTGGAAGTAACTTTAGGAATTTTAGAAGGTTGTTCCTCACATTCAAACCTTTGAGCATCATGGCAAGTCTTTTCAATCGGTAAAGATGTAGAAGCTATGTTACCTTCTCTATATGATCACTAGCTTTCCTCTTGAAAAATGAATCAATTGTTTTATTCTTCATCATTGAGCTATTCTTAGATTTTATCACTTTCCAAATAACCTATTAACAATTTAAACAATATAATTAACTATTATCATACTAAATATAAATATAGAAAAAAACTCATTTTTTAACCTTTTTCATATTAAAATGCAGTTGTTCATTGTATAAAAGGAAAAAAAAAAAAACAATGCAGAAGTTCAATATGTTATACGACAAATAGGAGATTAGGATAGGATTTCATCATCAAACATATGCAAAGTTTAATTTATGCAAAGTTTATGAAACGACAAATCACAAATGGATAAAAAACAAATTCATTAAAAAATCATACACCCTTAAGTCTTTAGTAAATTACTTCGGTACCCTGGAACAAATGGAAATCTTTGATATTAGTTTTAGTTGCACCTTCTACAGTAGATAAAGATTGGACCGCCGCACATCATTCAGTTCGCAATTATCTGGATCGCTGCACTGCACATGATTCAGTTCTCAGACACCCAAACAAAACAAAAAAACCTGGACTAAGATGAAATCTCAGCCACGAGTGACGAGCCCACGACACGATGAGACCTGGACGTATGGCAGATTAGGGAGACTGGGAGAGTGAGTGAGCGAATTTTGGACGGAAGATTGTGAAAGACTCTGAGAGAACGCGCACGGACATTAGGTTAATAATAAGTTTAGGCGATTGGGCTTGGGATTGTTTGTATTAATTTTTTAACAAAAAAATTCTGAACTTTTTTTTTTTTTTTTTTTTTTTTGGGGGGGCCATGGCCCCCCCTTGTATATGCAAAGGTCCGTCTTTGCTTATAGGTGATTCCATATGCTTCATCTTTTTGACAATTTGAAGCCTTGATGCAAACTTTAGGAGTATTGGATGTCTACAAAACTTTAATTGTAATTTTTTGATGCCTTGTATTTAATAAATTATGGATGTTATTTAATATTTCAGTTATGGATATTTGACTATTTGTTATTTCCTTAAGATATATGATTGTCTTTTTAATTTTAAGACTTAAGTTGTAGACTTATATCTGAATATTTTGAAGTGTAGAATTATGGATTTCATTTGAAGTTTGCAATATTGTTTATTAGGTATGACTAAAGCTATTTTTTTCACATAAGGTATCGCAAGGTTACAGGGGTTCGCCACTTGGGCATGGAAGGGCCGCCCTGCCCAGCCCATTATTGCCCTGCCCACAAATGTTAGGGCTTCTATCGGGCAGGGCCGGGCACTTAGCTGCATTTTGCTACCTAGTGATCTCTCTGGCAAGGCATTGGGCAAGGGTCTTGCCCTGCCCAACTCTGCCCATAAACACCCCTACCTATCAAGTTGGACTGAATAGGCCCATATCAAAATGGTTTCACATTTAGTTAACACAACGTGTAACCAATGAGTTGGCGGTTAGACCAATCAACCCATTTTCCTTTTTGTTTTTCTTTTTAATTTTGTCATATTATGTTTTTCGAATTTGTTTTAAACAATATAATGAAATATCTTTCTTTTTTTCAAAACCTAAATTATAAGAAATTAGAAACACATTAAAAAAATTATAGAAGGATCATAAAACATCAAATATTATAGAATATACATACACCAAATTAAACATAGAAAACAGAAAAGTAATTGTATATAATACCCATACACATGAAAAGTAGCTGCAACCAAACTCTTTCAAACAGACCTATATAATACTCCAACAATTATGCAGAGTTGCAAACAATCAAAAAGTTGAACAAAGTCACAAGCAAGAAATGTTATAATTGTATAACAAAATTTGTATCCTCCCTGTTTAGAGATTAATACTTTAAAATCAGTTCTTTCTTCTATCATAATGAGCCCTACCTTTAATACTTTTTATCTACTACTCTGCTATAATTCTTCATCATTTATGTTTCATTTTGTATATTTTCTTTTAGGATTTTCATCTGAAAGACTCTGAAGCATTCAATGAGTGCTTGTTCAAACTTTTTTTTTTTTTATGGGCTAAGGTTAAATTGAAGAAGATGGTTTGGTTTTACATAATTTTATAATTTTTTTTTTTAAAATACAGGCTAGCCTACGAACCTGGTGTGCTAACCCGTCACAGGGTTTGGACCAAAAAGATCTGCATCAAATAGGCCCAATTTTTCACAAGCCCAACCCACCAACTTTCACAAGGTTGGGCGGGTTCTTTGTGAATTCATATTACATGCTTCTTAGGTGTTTATCCCTCTAATTAGAGAGTTGAAACATTTATTTATTTAGATTAAACTATATGATGCATTCTGAATTTGTTTTTTGTACCCAGTATCTCAAATTAATTAATTTTCATGATATTGGTGTTACGGGAAAATATTTCGAATATAGAACTAAAAATTAATTAATTTAAGATCGAGTGCAAAAAAAAAAAAAAATAGGATGCAAAGCATATAGTTTAATCTAAATGAATAGAATATATAAAAAAATTTACAAAAAAAAAAAAATGTTTCTACCATCTAATTAGAGGGACAAGCACCTAAGAAGTATGTAAGGTAGAAGCATGGAATGTGAACCCGTTCTTTGTTTACCCACTAAACTCTATCTAAAATGATAATATCTACACCCTATAGCTTAATTAAGGAGGAATCCCATAAGAAATATCATTCAACAAGCAGGGATCATTCTTAATGTGTACTTTAAAAAGAACAAATGGATATATCTTTTCATAAAAAAAATTTAGGTGAGTTGGGAGAACAATGGGCGAAGGAGCAATTTTGCATATGAAGTTTGCTTCGGGGAGCGCTCAGCACCACCAAGTTTGAAAAGGAGCAAAAGTGTACGCGATGTTACGTTTTGGGAGCACCCAGCACCACGGCCGTTAGTCAATCGTTAGTTGACCGTCAACTTGGATGGGAACGGCGACGTGGACCGACACGACATAACGGACAACGTGGAATAAAAAAATTTAAAATATTAGAAAAAATTAAAATAATTAGGAAAAAATTAAAAAAATTAGAAAAAAATTAGAATTTTTTTAAAAAAAAATTCAAAAAATGAGGAAAAAATTAAAATACCCCCGCCCGGTGGGCCCCACCACAGACCACCCTACCGTCGGCCGTCGGCGGCCATCGGTTACCCTTTATTATATACTCCCTCCCGGTGCTAATTATAAGACAACATTTGAGAGTTTGTTTTGGTCAATTATAATACAACATTTAATTTTTGTCAATTTCTTCCTACAAAAGCCTATTGATATAAATGAGGGATTATGTGAAATTAATAAGGTAGTTGACTGAAATCACATAATCCCTCATTTATATCAATAGGCTTCTTTTAGGAAGAAATTGACAAAAATTAGAACGTTGTATTATAATTGGACCAAAACAAACTCTCAAATGTTGTCTTATAATTAGGACCTAGGGAGGGAGTATATAATAAAGGGTAACCGATCGCGTCGACAAATGGCGCGGGGTGGTCGTGGGGCCCACCGGCGGGGTATTTTAATTTTTTCCTCATTTTTTGAATTTATTTTAATTTTTTCTAATTATTTTAATTTTTTGAAAGTTATTTTAATTTTTTTCTAATTATTTTAATTTTTTTCCTCATTTTTTGAACTTTTTTCTAATTTTTTTATTATAATTTCTCAAATTTTTTTGAAATTTTTTTTTCCACGCCAACGTCCATGTCGTGTGTCACCACGCCGTTCCATCCAAGTTGACGGCCAACTAACGATTCACTAACCCGTGGTCGGGCGCTCCCAAAAACGTAACGTCGTGTACTTTTGCTCATTTTCAAACTTGGTGATCTTGAGCGCCTCCTCGAAGCAAACTTCCCGTATAAAATTGCTCTTTCGCCCCGCAGACCAATTGGATATTAGTTTGGACTTCGCCTCGTGTAAAAACATGTTCACCTAGATTAAGCTTTGAACCTAATCTCATTTTTTTAAAAAAAAAAACATTTGAAGTTAAACACGCAACAAAAATGACGTGGATGACTTATGTTTCGTCAACTCGACCTATTTATTTACTAAAGATCAAACTTAATCTACATAATAGATGAGGTGAAATTGCTACAATTTGAAAATTTTAGGGATGACATTATTGTCGAAGAAACTTTTGGCACAAAATTAAGATTTTTTTAACAACTTCGTGAATAAAAATATATTTTAACCCTTTAAATTATTTTAGTTAGGTTGGACCCAAACCTGCCCAAACTGAAGTGTTGAGAAAAGGGGCTTTTTGTTCGGGGAAAAGCCACCGGCGCTGGGGAGAGGAGTGGTGTGGTGGGTCACCTACTTCGACAGCATAACGCATAAAGTTGTAACGAATGCGGTCAAGTACATTCATTAATTGGCGGTGGTGGCCGGTGGGGCTCATGTTATTTCAACAAAACAAACAAGAGTATTTGCCTTACGTGGCACATTTTAGTTGGTCCAATCGTTAGGAGCTGAGTGAAGTGATTAATTTAGATAAAATACGAGCTAATTGGCTTATTAAAATAAATTTAAAAAATCTGTTATTTCATACACGTGTCGTGTTTACCTCAGCATTCTCCTTCACAACCCCTTGTATTTAATTAACCAAAATTATTTTATTTCCCCTGATCAATGAATTACTTGAAGATTCTTATTCATGTTATTGATGTTTCACTTGATTGCTTAAAAATGCCACAGCATTCTAAGCAATGTGAACAAATAGCAGCTGCTGATCTTCTTGTTAAACCATATACTACATAAGATAATATTAACAATAATTTAACTTTCATGCATATATAATACATATAAGAGTTATATTTAAATCTTTTCATGCAATCATCTGATAATTTGCAACGCCTACGTAAGTTTTTATAACCCTGAGTATATATATATTTGGGAGAATTACACACAGGTCCCAAGGAAGACATATATTTACATTTAGGTCCCATGAAATGACAAAATTACGAAGTCCCAGGGACTTCGTAATTATTTGTAAACATCAAATTACTTTTTTGCCCATTCAAAGATAAAAAAACGCCTAAAGCGAATCGTCTCTCATTCCCGAGCAAAAAAAAAAAAAAAAAAATCAGTCTCTCATCTCCCATTCGGCCGAGCCATCAACCTTCGAGCAAGCTCTTCACCGGCGTTCCACTAAGAGATCTGCATCTGTCATTATTTGTTCGTCACCGACGGGATTGTACGAGACTCCTAGGCAAAGCTCAGACTGTGAAGCTGTCATATTTTCGTTGAATAATCCTTCCCCTTCGTTGTATGTTCTTTGCAACACTTGTTCCCTGTACATTTCCTTCAAGTCCACAATATCCACACGAAGTTCCTCCAGCTAGGCGCATACATTCAACTACTTTTAGATATACAGCACCCATTTGATGTGATGATGGAATATTGAATAAAAAGTTCTAGGGTTTCATGTTATTGGCTAGGGTTAATTACATTTTGCTGTTGTTTTTGGGAAGGAAACAGAGGGACTACTTTGTTTTCATTTGGTTTGTGGTTGATGTGATGATGGAACATTCAATAAAAAGTTCTGATAGGATTCAATAAAGTTATTGTTAACACAGCAATTGTATATTGTAAATATAGAATTTATTGTTGTAAATCGCCTCTGGAACTCAAGATTTGAAAAAATCCAGGTTGTAAAAACTTGATGTTAAAACAAAGCAATTGTGTGTTGTAAATATAAAATTTATTGTTGTAAATCGCCTCTGGAACTCGGGATTTGAAAAAATCCAGGTTGTAAAAACTTGTTGTTAAACAAAGCAATTGTGTGTTGTAAATGTAGAATTTATTGTTGTAAATCGCCTCGGAACTCGGGATTTGAAAAAATCCAGGTTGTAAAAACTTGTTGTTAAAACAGCAATTGTATGTTGTAAATATAGAATTTATTGTTGTAAATCGCCTCTGGAACTCAAGATTTGAAAAAATCCAGGTTGTAAAAACTTGTTGTTAAAACAAGCAATTGTGTGTTGTAAATATAGAATTTATTGTTGTAAATCGCTCCGGAACTCGAAATCACAAAATCCAGGTTGTAAAAACTTGTTGTTAAAAAAGCAATTGTGTGTTGTAAATATAGAATTTATTGTTGTAAATCGCCTCTAGAACTCAAGATTTGAAAAAATCCAGGTTGTAAAAACTTGTTGTTAAAATAGCAATTGTGTGTTGTAAATATAGAATTTATTGTTGTAAATCGCCTTTGGAATTCAAGATTTGAAAAAATCCAGGTTATAAAAACTTGTTGTTAAAACAACAATTGTGTGTTGCAAATATAGAATTTGAATTGATGATGGAACATTCAATAAAAAGTTGATAGGATTCAATAAAGTTGTTGTTAAAGCGACAATTGTATGTTGTAAATATAGAATTTATTGTTGTAAATCGCCTCCGGAACTCAAGATTTGAAAAAATCCAGGTTATAAAAACTTGTTGTTAAAACAAACAATTGTGTGTTGTAAATATAGAATTTATT
Source organism: Acacia acuminata (assembly GCA_019022655.1). Lineage (NCBI taxonomy): Eukaryota > Viridiplantae > Streptophyta > Magnoliopsida > Fabales > Fabaceae > Acacia > Acacia acuminata. Next base: position 3,323,989 of record JAFJYI010000015.1, read on the forward strand.
GTTGTAAACCGCCTCCGGAACTCAGGATTTGAAAAAATCCAAGTTGTAAAAACTTGTTGTTAAAGCGACAATTGTGTGTTGTAAATATAGAATTTATTGTTGTAAACCGCCTCTGGAACTCAGGATTTGAAAAAATCCAGGTTGTAAAAACTTGTTGTTAAAACAAAGCAATTGTATGTTGTAAATATAGAATTTATTGTTGTAAATCGCCTCCGGAACTCAAGATTTGAAAAAATCCAGGTTATAAAAACTTGTTGTTAAAACAAACAATTGTGTGTTGTAAATATAGAATTTATTGTTGTAAATCGCTCTGGAACTCAAGATTTGAAAAAATCCAGGTTGTAAAAACTTGTTGTTAAAACAACAATTGTGTGTTGTAAATATAGAATTTATTGTTGTAAATCGCCTCGAACTAAGAAATCACAAAAAATTCAAATTCTATATTTGCAACACACAATTGTCGTTTTAACAACAAGTTTTTATAACCTGGATTTTTTCAAATCTTGAATTCCAAGGCGATTTACAACAATAAATTCTATATTTACAACACACAATTGCTATTTTAACAACAAGTTTTTACAACCTGTAGTCCCTCTGTTTCCTTCCCAAAAAACAAAGCAAAATGTAATTAACCCTAGCCAATAACATGAAACCCTAGAAATTTTTATTCAATGTTCCATCATCACATCAAATGGGTCTTTGTATATCTAAAAGTAGTTGAATGTATGCGCCTAATTGGAGGAACTTCGTGTGGATATTGTGGACTTGAAGGAAATGTACAGGAACAAGTGTTGCAAAGAACATACAACGAAGGGGAAGGATTATTCAACGAAAATATGACAGCTTCACAGTTTGAGCTTTGCCTAGGAGTCTCACACAATCCCGCCGGTGACGAACAAATAATGACATATGCAGATCTCTCGATGGAACGCCGGTGAAGAGCTCGCTCGAAGGTTGATGGCTCGTCGAATGGGAGATGAGAGGCGATTTTTTTTTTTTTTTGCTCGGAATGAGAGACTGATTCAGTTTAGGCGTTTTTTATGCTGAATGGGCAAAAAAGTAATTTGATGTTTACAAATAATTACTGTGTAATTTTGTCATTTCATGGGACCTAAATGTAAATATGTGTCTTCCTCGAGACCTGTGTGTAATTCTCCCTATATATTTTGACGTGTCTTTCAAATGTGAATGGATCCAAATTCAAAACATCTACCTATGCAATAATTTTTTACTTTTAATCTGCTGACAGACACTAAAATTTCTGTTTTTTTTTTTTTTTTTTTTTTCCATTTCCTTAATTTGTTAAGGATGTTTGACGAAGATAAAAAGAATATATATATATGGGATAGGATATTGTCACTACCAATGTCATTACCACTTTTTCACCGTTAGATTAGAATCTTATCTATCTTTATTATTTCTTTCTCCTATTTAGATTCTGATCTATCGGTGAAAAAGTGGTAGTGAAATTGGTAGTGACAAAAAATGGTAGTGACAATATCCTATCCCTATATATATAGGGGTTTAAACTTCTCATGTTGCATGAGAAGAAGAAGATTCCTACACACACATGAAATGGTGAGACCCACATATATATGATGCTAATTATATATATATATATATATGTCCCACCATTTTATATTTGTGTGACATGAGAAATATTTTTCCCATATATATATCATCTTTAACACATGTTGTTATTATAATTAAGTTAAATTGCAAGTGTATATACAATCCCAATAATTGAATATGCATGACTCGGTATCCAAATATAGACAATGGTCAAACCATCAATTTTTCTTTCTCGTGGAGACAACATTTCTATAGTTTTAAAAATTTATCCTAATTCATTCATGTTGGACTTTGCATCACATATAGGAAAGAATCCACCGTATTCATATTTCATTCATGCATTTATTATCCTGAAAATAGCTTTCTATATATCTTTAATTTTCCCTTTTTCCGCTTCACACATGCATGAAGTATATGAAAGCTGTTATAGTTTGTCTGTTTATTTCATTTCACCGCATGAAAGCTGAAACCGCTCTTTCCCTCGCTACAATCCAGACCCTTTCTTCCTCCTTCGTCGTCGTCCATTTCTCTGATCAGTTTCTCCCTTTTCAATTCTTCAACAACAATGGGTAAAGGAGGCTCTATGAGTGAGGGCGTTATCAAAAAGATCATAATCTCCTACACCTACGTCGCCATATGGATCTTCCTCAGCTTCACCGTCATCGTCTACAACAAGTACATCCTCGACAGGAAGATGTACAATTGGCCTTACCCTATTTCCCTCACCATGATCCATATGGCCTTCTGTACCTCCCTCGCCTTCCTCCTCGTTCGCGTCTTCAAGGTCGTCGAACCTATCTCCATGTCTCGGGACGTTTACCTCTCCTCCGTTGTCCCCATCGGAGCACTCTACTCGGTTTCTCTCTGGCTCTCAAATTCCGCTTACATTTACCTCTCCGTCTCCTTCATCCAAATGCTCAAGGCCCTCATGCCCGTCGCTGTTTATTCCATTGGCGTCCTCTTCAAGAAAGAATCCTTCAAGAGCGAAACCATGGCCAACATGGTCTCGATCTCGCTTGGCGTGGGCGTCGCCGCCTATGGAGAAGCCAGATTTGATACTTGGGGTGTGATTCTTCAGTTGGGCGCTGTCGTTTTTGAGGCCACAAGGTTGGTAATGATCCAAATCTTGCTTACCTCTAAAGGGATCTCGCTGAATCCTATTACTTCTCTTTACTATGTCGCGCCTTGTTGCTTGGTCTTCTTGTCTGTGCCTTGGATCCTCGTGGAGTACCCTGTTTTGACGGCGGCTTCTACCTTCAATTTTGATTTTGTGATTTTTGGCACCAATTCTCTGTGTGCATTTGCTTTGAATCTTGCCGTTTTCCTGCTCGTCGGAAAAACCTCTGCTTTGACAATGAATGTGGCCGGCGTGGTGAAGGACTGGCTTCTGATTGCTTTCTCTTGGTCGGTTATTAAGGACACTGTAACGTCCCTCAATTTGTTTGGGTATGGACTTGCCTTTTTGGGAGTTGCTTATTATAACCATTCGAAACTGAGGGCCCTGAACGCGAAAGAGACGCAGAAGAAGACTGCACAGTCTGATGAGGAACAGGGGAGGTTGCTAGAGGAGAGAGAAGGGGATGGAATGGGGAAGAGTAACGAACAGCAGAATTAATTTTATGTATAATTTTTGCAGATTGAGAACGTAGAATAGTATAGAAATAAAATGAGGACGAAGAGCAATATTGGGTTTTGGTAATTGGAAGCGAAAAGGAAGTACACTGTTTTCTTTTTGGCATCCCCTGATCAAATTGCTAATTCGGTATGGCATTCCAGATCTTCATGTTAATCTGTTGCTTAGATGTGTCGAGGATTAAGAATTTCAAATCCTTTTTGGTTCTTGTTTCTTGTTATTTTGCCTTGTAGTTTTATGTTACGCTCTTGTAGAAACTCGATTTCAGGAGTTTTTTTGTACTACCTTTTTGGCCAATCTTGTTAATTGCTGTTCTATTATTCGTTTCTGTTTACTCGTAAATTCTGAACTGGGTTTATTAATCACCCCCTACATGCCGCTAAATCGGAGTAACATTTTGGTTCAATTGGACATGTACCGTAAATCAAAACTGTAAACAGAATAATGCGAAATTAATTGCTATGTTCCAAGTTAAATATGAACAAGGACATAACGTGCCCACTTCTGTTTGACTGCCAAAGAGGTGAGGTCCTGGCTGGAATATGAAATGGACTGCTTTCTTGTCTTAAGTGATGGAACCGCTGAAATATCTAGCAATATGTTGTCTGCCTTAGGTCGTATTGGAACTGGAATATCACATGGAGACGTATCTCCATGTACTTGATGCTTTTAGCCTTTAGCTTATCTTGGTCACTGCTCCTGATAATTGAAATCGACTTTCGTTTCATTGCCGCTAAGCGTTCAGAACTTCATTTCTGTCTCTCGATATAGTAAAAGAATGGGGTTGGTCGTCATGAATAAATTCATTCTAATGGTTTGTGTGACTTGCTTACATAATCCATAAGGCATCTGGGCTGTCATTAATCCATTTGTGAAAGACTAGCTTGGGTTTGTTTCATCAAAAGGAAGACAATTGCCCAAAACTAATTGGAATCCCGTCACGGAAAATAACTCTGAAGCTTTCTCAACTTTCTTAGCAGTAGTCTGAGATCAATTAAAAGAAGAAAAATGAGTTATTAGTGTTCTTTCTTGGTATATGAAATTGACTGTATAGTATCGAGATGATCGACCGCTTCTAATCTCGGAACGCCATCACCCATCAGGACAAGAAAGATTGATGTTTTCAATAAATGACTCAGATACCTTTGATGCTTGATGGATTTGTCACCAGAAGTCTCCACATGAACACGAACCATTTTTGAAGTGATGGAAGCGATTGCGGTCCCTCACCACTATCTCTCGGTTATATATCTTTGATATGAACTTCGTGGCTGAGTGGCAATCTTCACAGACACGCAAATTCTTCACAAATCTAATTGGTGTTCCAGGTGGTGTATTTATAAGAGCAAAAGCTATGGCAAGCTTTTCACTGTGTCTGTATAAAGAATCCTCTTTGTCTTCCTCGTCAATGTCAAGCAACACCTGTGATGTAGTAGGCACATACCCTGCCCTCTTCATCTCCCTTCCCATCTCATCCACCATTTCATATATCTCTCTGTACTGGAGGTGCGATTTATCTCCAGCCACAAACTCGTACATTTCATTATTTAGCTCAATCATAGTGCTCCCCGGAATCTTTTTCATCCCCTTCATATCCATCGTTTCTCTGATCTTGGTTTTCTTCTCCCAGTGCAGCAACTTTGCATAAATGTTTGATAGCAGAACATAGTTAGATTCATGCATGGGCTCGTTTTCTATTAGTTGTTTTGTGATGCTCTCTCCAAGCTTGAGCTCTCCTCGGGCGTGACAGGCAGTGATTATGCTTCTCCATATGATTTGGTTAGGTTCAATGGGCATTCGCTGTACAAAATCCAGAGCTTCCTTCACAAGTCCAGCTCTGCTCAATAGATCTACCATGCAGCCATAATGTTCTATCTTGGGTTCAATGCCAAATTTCTCCACCATTGAATTGAAATAGTGACGTCCTGTTTCAACTAAACCTGAGTGGCTACAAGCAGAAAGCAATCCAATAAAAGCAACATCGTCAGGGGTTACACCTGTTTTTATCATCTCTTCAAATAGAGAAACAGCTTCTTCGCCACGACCATGCATTGCCAGACCAACAATAACAGAAGTCCATGAAACTATAGTACGGACGCTCATTTGTCTGAACAATTTTATGGCCTTGTCAATCTCACCACATTTAGCGAACATGTCTATTAGAGCATTGCAGAGCTCTACAGGCTGTTGGATTTTTTCTCGACGAACATAAGATTCTATCCACTTCCCCAGCTCAAGTGCTCCTGAATCCGTACACGCAGATAAAACTGAAACCATTGTGATTTCATCTGGGTGAACTCCCATAACCTGCATTTCCCTATACAATGCAATGGCCATTGCAGGACAGCCTAAACGTGCATATCCGCCAATCATCACACTCCACGTCACAGAATCTAGTTTAGGAGTTTCGTCGAACACCTTTCTTGCAGCCTCGACCCCTTCGTTACAACAACAATACATGTGAATCATTGTATTCTGGACATGAAGATCGTCATCAAACCCGAACTTCACGGCTGATCCATGAACGGATTTGCCTAAATTCAAATGTGCAAGGCCCGCACAGGACTTGAGCACGAACGGGAAAGTGAATTTATTAGGCAAAACTCCATAATCGAGCATAGTGCGGTAGAAATATATGGCATTATCCTTCGAGTTACTCGTTTGAGCATAAGCCCTAATGACAGTATTGAACAGGAACGTATCATAAACACGAGGGTCGGCTTCGGAAGAGAATAGAAATGACGAAGCATAGTGGATGGCATCAAGCTCGGAGGAAGTGGAGGCGAACTTGGTGAGGACTAATGGGTTGTTTCGAAGACCCAACTTGAGAATAAGGGTTTGGATTTGAGTGAGTTTCCGGATAGTATTGCAAGATTGAAGAAGAGTTAAGCAGCTCTGCTCAGCAACTCTTCGTTTTGTGGTATCGGGTGGAAGTTGGAGATTGGTCGAGAGACTAAAGGCGGTGATCGGACGATACAGCTTGGTCGGAAGTCGCATAGGTTCGTTTCAGAACCCTCGACGGCTGATACCTGAAATTGAAGCAGGCCCAGTTCATTCTTCATCGTTCTCTACTGTCATTTGACTTTGACCGAGAATATGAAGTCTTAAAACCCCCTGATGCGTACAATTTTCATACATTATTTAAATTAAATACTACCTCAAATCTTAATTATAAGGCCTAGTTGGTTTTCTTAAGAAAAATTAAGGAAACTAAATAAATTACTTAATCATTTCATATGTTGTCTATCCTTAAATTATACCCCCTCCGGTCCTAATTATAAGGCACCAGTTGACTTTGTTGGAGAGATTAAAGAAGCTAACTAAATTACTTTAGAGTATTTTTATTTTTATTCTTTCTTCAAATTAATTAGTTTAACTAATAAACTAATATATAATTCAAGGATACATAATATATGAAATGATTAAGTAACTTATTTAACTTCTTTAATCTCTTCAAAGAAAGTCAATTGCGCCTTATAATTAGGATCGAAAGGTACTTATATTAGTTTATTAGTTAAACTAATTAATTTTAAGAAAAAATTAAAATAAAAATACTCTAAAGTAATTTAATTAACTTCTTTAATCTCTCCAAAAAAGTTAACTAGATCTTATAATTAAGACCAAAAAGAGTAAATTTTTTTAGATTTTGAAGTTCAAAACTTCAAGTGATATTTTTTTTAAGGATCTTTTCTTAAAGTTTTGGATAATGAAGAAAGTGAGCTGATAATAAGTTGTTTCTTGTTGGAATTCTCTTCTACCCCATCCTTTTAAGACCCTATTGCATCGCCAGAGACTGAGATCCACCCAACCATTTTAAATTTAAAACGAATCAGTATTCTATTTTAATTATTAACGAATAACTAGAATTTTAAGAGGGATGGGCTTGTAGTTCGTTCTATTTTTGAGGTACAATGACAGATTGAGAGGCACAATTAGAAAGAATTGGTGGAGAATAATTAGAAAATAACTACCACTTTGATCTTATTTATCAGTTTCTTTTAACCACATCTCACATATCAAGAAAATGTAGGTATTTCAATGATTATAGAGCAAATTTCCAACTCTACCCTCATTTATGAATAGGTATCTTTTAAAATTTATTGTCAAATCTCTCTCATATTTTTTTTTTCCAACACGCTAGCCAATCTCTCTCATCCTCAATTCCTCATTAATATGGGTAAAATTGTCACAATCTCATTTATTTGGTCAAAATAAACTTATAAATATGACTAAATTTTTTTGCTTAAAATAGACTTATAAATAAAATTAAAGTGATAATATTTAAATATTATAGATCGAGTGATTTACTAAGTTTAAAGGAGTTTTTTTATTTCAACCCCTTTATAGATATGGAATTCTCCCAAAAAAACACTTACATAAATCTACGTGAAAAAGAAAAAAGTGAGAGAAAAAGCGGTTTCTAATATCACTTCACGTAAATTAGTTAATACGGTAAAGGCCCTTTCGTTTCGCATGTGCTGTTAATTTACTGCTCTCACGTGGCTGGTGACCGGTGAGAATAGCAGCCACGTCAGTCTCCATCTACGATCGACTTCGATATGAATACGATTGAGTCCGCGCCATGAGGCGCAACAAGGTTGATTGCTCAAGCGTTGAGAATGATTAGAAGGGTTTCAATTTTGTATCATCTTTCTGAGGGACTTTTTGTTAGAGGAATTTCGAAGATTGGCGTCAATGTAGTTCGGTCTTATTGCGATGGCTCCCAGTCACACCTTCGCCATCAAAAGATTCCAGGTACCTCCCACCCTACGTCAATTTTGTACTTGTTAATCTCTGCTTTCATCGTGATTGAATGTTAGACTTTCAACCATTCTGATGATTCATGTATATGGCCTGTAACTGTGATCCCCCAGGGCCGCTGGTCCAGTATAGAAGTCTGGTTGAGCAAGGGAAGCTGCAGCATGATCCTTATCAAGAAAGTGTTGCTTCAGAGCTAGAGAACTTGCTTGCAAGGTTGGAGCAGTATGACCAAGAAATGAAGGAATATCATGTAAAACTGAATTTGGACATTCTATTTACTGGCTGCGTCAGCTAACAATTTTCTTCAATGTGAAATATTTGAATGCTTATCTTGTAGCTCATGGATACTTTTTAATCTTGACTCTTCGCAGGTAAATCTGTCCAACTGGGGGAAGAATCGGGAAAATGAACGTCGTAGACTCATGATGCAGGAAGCCGAGCTCCAGCAACAACAAGAGAACTGGTGGACGCGATTAACCAAGCGTCGGAATAAACTTGTTGAAAGATGGACCTCCCGGTAAATGTAAATTTTGACCTCTACGGCCTGATTCAACTTGGATTTGATGTATCACTTTTGATTTGGACTTTTCTACTGCTTATGCTTAAAATGAATCCGACCTCAAAATTCAGGATTAGCTAGTGCGTTATTATTCCAAATGAAGTCAGAAATGGTTGCTATCTTGATTGTTTTCTGAATCAATGTGTGTTTCACGACTCAGGAAAAAACCAAAAAATATGGAGCCAGGAGTGGGAAAATGGGTTTCGTATCTTAATCGTGAGAATAAATTAGATTCAAGGGTCGGTCCCCGTCCAAAAGCTCCACCAGCCCCAAAAGGACTCTACATTTATGGCAATGTTGGCAGTGGTATGCTACTAGACATTGTTCTGTATACCAGGAAAGCATATTTATACGTTTATGCCTGCCTAGTCTGGTTTCTTTTTTTAGTTAGTTGTATTTCTTGAAGTTTCTGGCTGCATCATTCATGTTGTCCACTACATTAGATATAATATTCTTTCCTCAGTTCACTTGGTAGCATTGTGCTGCTCAATTCTTTCTATATTAATTTGCTAACATTGTGAGCAATGAAGGGAAGACAATGCTGATGGATATGTTTTATATTGCCACTGAACGAATTGTTAAACATCGAAGAAGGTACCACTTTCATGAGGTGAGTCTTAAATAATATGTTTGGGCATTACTTGGATCCTAATGTTAACTTTGAGGTTGATGTTGTTTATGCTCTTTCTGAAATATATGCTTCGTTTACCACTAGTTAAAGTTGGACAATTGACAAATTGTGTGTACAAGGTGCTGAAAGGGAATCACGCTGTTTACCGTTCATTTGCAGGCCATGCTAAGAATAAATGAACAAATGCACAATATATGGAAGAACCAAACAGAGGAGAAGTCTTTGCAATCAAGCATTTCTAGTTGGATCATGAATCTTCCCTTTGACACAAAAGCTAAGGAGTGGCTAATTGCAGAAGAAAGATACAAAGAAGAAGTGCAGATGAAAAACATTCTCCTTGCCACAGCAGACAAGTTTTTTGTGGATCAAGTAGAGAATGAAGGGGGAGCTAGTATTCTGTGCTTTGATGAAATACAAGTAAGCAAAGCATTTAACTACTGTTATTAAGGATACTTGGTATCTTCATCCTTATGTGGAGGCTACCAAGTTCTGAGAACCTTATTGAGGACGTTGAGGGATAACAAGAGAGTGTTGCCAATTGATGTTATAGCTCAGTAAGGGTTGAGATAAAATAATTCGACCACAGAATATTTTATAGTGGGAGAGAGGGAATTAAAGAAGTGCACTGCACATTATAACATCATCATGCATTGATTGAGAATATTTTTTATTACTTCAATACCTTGCTTTAAAAGTCTAAGTTTAGAATGAATTCCTTAATAAGTGTGAAGATGTATTTGTTTATCTCCTTGAAAGATAGTGTAACTCCCAAACCTCAATTATCTTACATAGAAGTACCTTGTAACTTTTTCCGTGACCAAATATTGCTGCTCTTTATTTCAGACTGTTGATGTGTTTGCTATTGTGGCTTTATCTGGAATTCTAAGCAGATTGCTGAGTACTGGAACTATAATTGTGGCTACCAGTAATAGAGCGCCAGAGGACTTAAATGAGGTGTGGTATTTACTAATCAATCATTCATGGTTGGTCATAGTATTTTCACCCGCCAATCAATATTGTGTATCCCTGATTATTTTTGGCAGACATAGAATCCAGACATACTGAAACAAGTTGTTCATTTTTTAAATTTTTTGGACAACCATTGTTCCTGCAGGCTGGTATGCAAAAAGAAATCTTTCATAAACTCGTCTCCAAATTGGAACAACATTGCAATAATGTATTAATTGGGTGTGAAATTGATTACCTTCGTTTTATTAGCACAAAGATCAGTCAACCAGGTTAGATGTCTTGTATCATTTCTCCCTACCTCTGTTTTATCTATGTGCAGATTGTGCATAAATTCAATTTTAAAATCCAAAGGAAAAAGAGTAGTTGTGCAAAGAACTTTGATCTAACTTAGTAATTTGATGGAGATTTGCACATATAGCTATTATATATGCATAATTATTGTGGTTATATTTTTTAAAATCAATTAGCATCAAGAGGTTATGACAATGTCGTATAAGTTAATTTAGTCTCTAAGTTGTTATAAGATCTACAAATTTCTGTTATTGAATCTTTTTGTAAGTTCTTTTTCTTTTGTGTAGGGGAGGGGTGAGTCTCCCACATTTACATTATGAGAAAGCCCTTTTTTCCCAGTTACGTTGCTAAGCATGTGTGATCAACTATGGTTGATTTTGCTAGCTAGATCAACGTTAGCTTGATATCTCTTAAATATTCTCACCGAGAAGGCTTTTAGGCAAAGTCATATTGACCTGCAGTAATAAGCTTCAATTTCAAACATATTATGATCTCAGCTGGTATACAAATGCAGGTACATTATTTCTGGCCTCTTTCAAGAGATGCCGTGAATGAATTTGAGAGAATGTGGCATGATATAACAGGAAGAATGGAAAGAAAAATAGTCTCTAACACTATCTCGGTGATGTTTGGAAGGTATTTCACTTAAACTAAGCTTCCAAACATAAAAGGTTAATGATAATATTAAGCATTAACTTTCTGACAGGACACTTGAGGTTCACGAAAGCTGTGATGGAATTGCACGTTTCTCATTTGAGTATCTCTGTGGTCGTCCGGTACGATATTTTTCTTTTTGTTTTGCTATTGCAAGTTAATCTATTGCTATGGAACCTTAGCCATGAGAAACAAGAAAACATGTCCATATGCCTTCTTGCAATTCCCTTGTACTGTCAGCGTTCCTTTCAATTCTTAATAGATCCTCATTCTTTAAGTAAATTTGCATTTGTTTGTTTGAATTGTATATGAAAGTTAAGGCAATTACACGAGATGACTTACAATTTCTCCTCCTCCCTTCCAGTTGGGTGCAGCCGATTATATTGCAGTAGCTGAAAACTATCACACTGTTTTCATATATGACATTCCAGTGATGAGTATGCGTATTAGTGACAAGGTACGATTGATTTTTGTCCTTAATGTGTCAAACAGTTATATACAATACTTCAGTTACACAACATATGATGTCATGTCTTATGTCTCTGTCAATACGTATGCTTTCTAAGTTAAAAGGTATTCTTGTCTGAGTCTGCAAATTACACGAGTTTCTTATCTATTTCTAAAAAACAATGCTTTAGTCTTTACGTGCTAGCCATATCATTGAAGTTTTATGATTTAGTGAATTTGGTATAACTATGCGTCATTATCCTGTTTTGAGCAAACACATGCTACTTTGCAGGCACGGAGATTCATCACCCTTATTGATGAATTATACAATCATCATTGCCGCTTCTGTTGTTTAGCAGCCTCTTCCATTGAAGATTTATTTCAAGGAACTGAGGACGGAACACTCTTTGACTTGGAAAGGTAATTTTATCAATTTGTACCAGCTATAGTAAATCATTACTGATTCAGTGGATCTTTTTTGATAAGATTTCTAACTTTTTTTAATAAGACTGATTCAATGGATCTTTTCAGTATGCGTTGTGTGTTTTAACTGTTTGTGTCCTGAAACTTGATGGTTATTTGTTTCCTTTCTCTTTCATTTCACCAATCAAGTGTTCTTTCTGCATTTCTTGGCAATTTTTGGTCTACGGTGTCAAAATCTTGAGAAGTTTAAAAATTTATTCTCATGGATGTGTTTTTTTTAAATAATGATTGGACTTCATGAGAAGTTTCTACTTTATATATTATTTCATGTTTCAGTACATATAGTCCAATAGTTGAATTAAAACTCTTCAAATAAAATTCTAAAAACTGCCTCTGAATACTCACTTACTTCCAAAGAGTGACATGCTAAACTGCCTGAAAATTATGCAGTAAAACGACAGTTCACCTGTCTACAAAATGATATTAGCAATTTCGTCTATGTGGCATGAAAGTAGGCAAGAAGAAGGGTTTTTTTCGACTGCTTTCTCAACACTGTATTGTAATTAAAGGCCATCTTGCTTTTGTTTTCTTAAGTGCCCAAGATGACCATGAAATAGATTTTACAGAAAGAAGCTCCAGCTTTTGCAGGGAGTTCTCTGAACATCATAGCATATATGAAATATAATTTCTCGTTCATTTCTAGGTTGCATGGAACCAGTATAACCATGAAACTAAGCATGTAGGTTAAGTTGACGACTTAGAGAACCAATGCCTGATAATTGAAAGGTGCATCTACTTGTATTACTAAACTTGACATATGGTAGTTGAAAAATCTGGTAAAGACTTCGGTCTGAAAAAATATTTTATAAAACACACGTCACACATTTGATGAGGAAGCGAGAATTGATTAAATTGGGAACTTGGTCAATAACTCTATATGTTTTGTGTGCCATCTTTTGTAAATTCTTCAATTGAGGGCGCTACTATTTTACTTGAGCTTTATCCTTGAGGCTTGCATTTTCTGTCTGTTAGAAGCTAGTTTTTGAAAAAGCGATGGTGGCTGGATGTTTGTTAGCTTTCTTATTGCTTGTTAGTATGGCAGTTGCAATTAAAAGATGCCAGATGCCATGGTGACTGAATCACTTTACCCTCTTGTTTTGTTTCCAGTTTCCAATTTGAAACAGAGATTGAAGGTGGGAAGCTTCGACGAAATGTCTTAGCAGAAGGCAATGTTGGATCAGGAGGCGCCCCTTCTGGTATCACGTCCATTCTATCTGGTCAGGAAGAGATGTTTGCTTTTCAGCGAGCTGTAAGTATTGACCTTTCCTTCAGTCTCTCCCCTGCTTGCTGTTGCAACAGATGAACAGAATCTCTAGTTAGCATGAGGTTAATTAATAAATCCATGTAATGCATCACTTGAGTATTTTCCGTTTTTCACGACAACATGCTTTGATGTTTTTCTAGTACTTGGTTGCCTGTTGGTGATCATAACATATTAACATCTGCTAGGTTTTCATCTGCTTTCTTCCGCATCCCAACAGAGCAAGAACTAAATTTGAGGATCAAAGGCTTATCATTTGATAATATAATTAGAATGCTATACAAATGCCCAGCTTCTGTCATCCCCACCAACTTCTTCATAGAGTTTAATAGAATATAGTTCATCCGTGTAGCACTGATACATGTAGTACGTGAAAACTGTCAAGAGTATAGTTTGTTTAAAATAAGAATTTATTCTGTATATAAATATTAACCTGACAGTTATCTCCTGTATTCTTTGTTTTATTTTTTGTTTTTGAGAGAATAAGTAAAAAGATGTGAACATAAGATCTTTCTTTGTAGGTGTCACGCTTGATTGAAATGCAAACGCCATTGTACTTGGATGGAGTCAGTAATTTCCATCCCTACTTCCAGAGGCAACGTCAAGAATCTCAATTTATCTCGCGAGAGAACTTGCAACCTGATATATCATTCTGAATAGTAAGCATTCTTTCTACCAGCTAATCAATTTTTTAAGATACAGTTTGAAGCTCCAGTTCTCGTGAGCCTACACTTCGTTGCTCTTTAGTAATAACTAATAAGCATCGGTAGAGGAGCTATTAACTGGTTGACAATATCGATTCTTTATTCCTTAATGTCATATCCCTAGATGAGGCTGCAATGCATAATAGTGATTCTAAATATATAAATTCTTAATGATTTTCAAGTGTATCAGCATTATTATTCTTACAGTTTATTTATATGTAATAAATAAACTGCAGCTGGGGGTAGGGTTTACGTATGAACTAAAATGATTAAAAATCATAGTTCCTCAATCAGAGGTTTTTTTTTTTTTTTTTTTTTTTCTTTTTTAATCACTCTCAAACTGTGCTTCATTGCTTCAATCCAAACGAGGCTGCGTTGCGTGTTCTCATTTTCTAAAATTGCGTGGCCTAAAGTTTTCTTGCCGTGAAAGTGAAAGTCCCCGAGTTTTATTGCATTTTGATGATGGAATCTTGCTTACGCTCACTGTATATCATTCTAGGACCTCTACTACAGACAATGCAAAAGAGGCTTCAAATTACTTGAATTTGGTAAATTTTTGTCAAACGCGTATATATTATGGATGCAAACGCATGGGTTGCGAGGATTATGCTCCACGCACTTGATCCAAACGCGTATTTGATTTTTAATGGCGTACAAGGCATTAGCTTGAAAATTATTAAATTTAAACTTTTAAATCACAAGCGTGGAAGTGACATTGAGCTAGCCCACTAGATAATATAATTTCATTTATTGTGTTTATTAAGTAACCAAGCATGCGTTGTTGCTTGCCCGTTAGTACGAATAATGATAATAATGTATTTTCTTCTCCTTTTCCATGCGAATCCTTCCACACTCCTAAACACGTGGGAAACAAAATGAAGTTGTTAACTACCACACCACTTTAATCCTATTTACAAGTCTATTTTGATTAAAAAATTTGGTCCTATTTATAAATCTAATTTCATGGAATAAATGAGATTGTGACAATTTTACCCATATTAATTGTACTCATGAAGATAAAGAGGAGAAAAAAACAGATGAAAAATACTCAATCATAAATGTAAGCAAAGTTAAAAATTTACCCAATAGTCATTAAGTTAATTACCTTTCTTTGGTATATGAAATTTGGTCAAAATACTTTATAAATAGGACCAAAGTGGTACCTCATCCGCCACTAAATTATCTGCAGCCGTCATTACTTCATAAAGAATAACAAAATGTCCTAAACGTGCTTGTAGGGTGCTATGAATTGAATTCTTACATCATAATAATGTTATCTGATTGTGCTCTCACCACTCAAGAACTTAACATTTCACCACTAACTATAAGATATATTATTACAAGTCTGTAGCTTTTCTGATGGCTTCTATACCACTTCGCCCCTTTTTACACCAATTGCTTGCTTGCGTGTTTCAACTAATCATTATGTGGCTGTTACATGTTCAATTGAGATTTGCATGCATCCATTTTGAATAGATAAATCCTACTCATAATGAAAATAATATTAATGGTTGAGACCTTGCTGAAAGGATGATAAATTTGTACGAGAATTGGGGAAATTCTGATTAAAGGGACTATTCCTTAGTTCTTTCAATGAATCATGGTCACTTTGTCGTTTTTTATATTCAGTGGTGGCTTATGCCTTATCTTGATCGCCTCCGAATCCCTTCATCATTCTTTTTGGAGCATCCAAATACAAAGTCAGTCTTCGAATATCTCATTGTTCCTGATCCCAGAAACTTTTTCCCATTTCATAGATGCGAACTCATAAATTAACCTATTTATAAAACAGTGCCATTTAAACGACTTGGTTCTCGTATTAAAAGAGACAAGAATAAGAATTAGAATTGGAGGGTCTTGCTTGCGGCACGAAAGATTCAATCCTTTGGCCAAACAATATGGAAAAATAGAGCTTTCATATTCTCATGGCATAGCTTATTGATAACGCTTCTCACTGATGTCAGTGTAATCTCTTCTCTTTAGATGTATTTGCTTGCACAATTGTGTTTCTAGATGAAACAACCCTTTTGGTTCAAGAGACACGTTTGATCATCTCAATGTGAAGTCAAGCCCATTGATGAGCTACTTTTGTCGCTAAAGCAATCAATTAAACTAGGTCCTAATTTATTATGCAGTTTAAGATCAACTTAGTTCATTCTCCCAAGGAGCAAACTGTGTGTTTTCTTTAGTTTGAATTTAGGTGATAAAAAATACAATTAAATGAAACTAAACTAACTAAATGCAAGATGGGAATGACTCTAAAACCTATATGAGAATGAAACTAACCTAGATGAATTTGAATGCAATTTTTTTTTTTTTTTTGGGGAGGGGGTTTTGATGTGAGAAAAATAATCAAAATCCTAAGAAGAATATTAAATAAAAGCAAATCAAACAATGACAATCTAGTTCAATTATGATGATAAAGGGGACAACTTAGGATTCACATGGAGTTAACTTTTTTAGCCTAAATCAATTAATTAGACCAAAGGGAATAATGAAGGATTGGAATAATGAATTTAATTACCTAATTGAAACCTGAGAAACCCTCAAGTTCAATAACACTTATTCCATTAGAAAACTCATAGTGAAATAAGCGGTGGCTAATTAAACAAAAAAAAAAAACCAATCACAGTTAATTTCTAAATAATTTTGGAATCTTGTTCACAATCATCTAATTAAACAATTTATCAACCTAATTAAACAATTAAATCGATAAACCCAATTGACAATTAAATTAACAATGAAAACTCAATCATTAAATCAATTGACAACCCAAGGGTTGTAAACAAAAAATCCAGCAATTGTCTTAAATATAAAAAACTTCAATTTATCAATCCAATCTAATAAAAATGTGTTTACAATCTAAAACTAGATTATTCTCAATTAAAATAACTTGAAATCATTTAAAACTAAATTATCTCAAGTCTCGAATTAAAAAGATAAAAAGAACAACGTAACACTCCCTACTCCCTTGTGGTCTTCAAGTATAAGACCTAGGCGTTAGCTTTCTCCATACTCCTCCCAAGTTGCCTCCTAAATAAGCTTAAGCTACCATGGAATCCTCTCCTTCACGGGTTAAGCGACTCCTCACAGCCATTAAAATTGATGAACAAGAGTCAATTGATGTCCAGGAAAGAGTGACGTGGGTCCCGCGAGGATTGAATTAAAGGAATGCATGAGTGGAATTATTGATTAGATCAATCCTTGGTCACTGCACATCCACTGGAGGAATGATAATTGAATGAATTCCCAATCTCCAATCAAGTGGCGTGGTCAGTCTAAGAGAAAGGGAATTGAAGATGAATGAATGATCCTCTTGAGCGTCTTTGCCCCCGCGTGCGTGAATGAATGCGTCTCAATCTGGCGGCTAAGTCAAATAAATGGGAGAGAAGAGATAAATTTTTGGGTACCAACTTGAACCCACTAAAATTTAGAAAGTCCAATAAAATTCCACTATTAGATTTCTTTTTAGCTTCCCTGAAAAATTCTGCACCATAGAATCTTCTAATATGATAAAATCATGATCTATCATATATTAAGAGATATTATTTAATCACAAGATATTAATTAAGATATTAATAATTTAAGCACAATAATCTCATAATTACTTTATATTTATATTACTTCCTAAAATTGGCTAACAATTCAAATATTATCTAATATATCTAAATTAGCCTAAACTAATCCCCAAAATAAATGATTAAGGGGGGATAAAATATATTAAAATATGGATTTATCACCCACTCATGGGCGTGTTTAGATCAAGACCTGCTAAAAAATTGAGCTTTCTACCACTACAATGATTCGTATGCGAAAAAGGCACATGCTATTAGAGAAGGCTTCATCACGGTCGAAATAGATTGATCGTCTTAGGGATATATAATGAGGATGGATGAATATGTGGTTATAATTGCAAACATTCAACAGTACCCCAGTTATTGCAGAAATGACAGAGACTATATATGACCTCAACTTATGTTAAACTAAAGGTTATAGGAATAAGAGCTCTTTCATCTGATTGTATAAAAGTTGTTAATATTTGATAATTAGGGACGTCATACTGATAATCTTTTTAGAGATAGTTGATGAAAGTAGGTTACTAGTCCATAGGAGTTGGCAGATATTGATTAGCCACTTGTTGACCAGTGAATTAGCTAATATTCTACTGTTCTAGCAATTTTTGTGCCCTTATTATCACCCCCACCTTTTATGCAAGAGGTGGTAGTTGATTGTCTCAGTTGTATATCCCTTTATGGTTATGTAAATGATTCAAATCGTAAGTATCATGAGTAAGCAAAATTTCTGCTAACTTGGATATTTAACATTCTGGCGTGTTACAAATTACAAGCATATCATATACGTACATATCTAAATAACACAATATAGAAATCCACTCATTCTTCTTGTAAATAAGCAGTGGTCTGAATTAAAAGCTGCCCTATTGCTTGAGCTGTGTGTATATTGTTGCTGTGAGACCCCTCAGTATCATTTATATCCTGCATGAACGTGCATGGAATAATAATCAAGTTGAGAAATTGGATAGTGGATGAGAAGAATTAAAATAAAAATGAAAGCACTAACTGGATATATTCAATGTTGATGTCAGCTTTATGGAAGCGAGAGATGATAGGAAAAGCAGTTTTTGACAAGAGAATTGTGTTTGGGCATGGCGATGACTTGCAGAGATCAACCACTTTGACATCAACGGTGGCAGATTTGCAAGGCCTATTGTTTCCACTAACACACCTTATTCTGTAACGTCTTCCACAGGCTGCTCCGTTATCCCACAGCCCTTCGCTCACCGCCGCAAACAGATTCCCCGGCGGAAACTGCTCTCTCCTACTGCCATCACACGCCGTCGCTGCCCCACACACACACACAATTAACCAAATGAGTAGTGATTTTGCATTTGCATTAAATTGATTCATTAATTACTTACGTATGTAGGGAGGTTGATAAGAATTAGCTGTGCCAACGTCTCCAAGGACGAAGCTTGCTTCTTGGACCAAAAGGGTTGACAGTAATATTGCAATACCAAGGAGCTTCATGATGATGATGATGATGATGAAGGAGAGGGAATTACGTACGCTTACACTCGATTCTGCTTAACGCTGCATCTTAATTTGTCTCAATTTATAAGCATAGAAAGATTCTTTCTAGATTTGCTTGATGCGTCATAAATCGTTTTCTCAATTTGAAACTGATCATATCTTGGCGCCATGGACAAGAAATTAGACTTATATGACTCACGTTTTATCTTATGAGTAAAAATATATTAAAAGTTTATAGTTAAATAATTAAAATATTAAAAATTATAACAATTTGATTCAAATATATTTTTGATTCAAATAATTCAAATTAAATCTATTGACATTCATAACTTATCGTAATCAACAAAGAAATTTTTTAAAAATTTATATATAAAGCCATAAATAGAAAACATTAGCACAAGTTTAAAAATTAGTTGACACGATTATACAAGTTAAAAACGTATTCAAACAGTAAATTTAATGCAAGCTCATGGATTTAACTGATTTTAATAATGAATTGATATAACTTTATAAAGTAAAAATGTAAATAACGGTAAACCCAAAGATTATGTTTAGATAGATAGAAAAGTGGGGGAAATAAAGGGAGGAAAGAATACAGTAAGAAGGAAAACTTCCATAAATATTTTTTTTAAAAAAAAAAAAAACTATTTTGGGAGTTTTCCCTCATAATATTCTTTCCCCTGACTTTCCCTCCATCTAAATATATAAGAAGAATGAACTGGCTAGGTTTACAATAATGAATATAGCCCAACATGGATTTCACATTTAAAGCCATAAACTCGACCAATTAAACATATAAAAAGTATACAAGTCACCATATTTATAAGGTGTGAACAATACCATTTTATTTTAGACTCAGCAACATAAGTGTCTAGGAGTCTAGGATATATTCTGGTTCGAATAGCTAAAATATTGAAAGAAAATAATGAAACTTTACCTTTATTTTCATATTTATGGAGAGGTAATTTAAGTCAAATAGCTAATACTCATGTTCTCCTTAGGATAAAGCTTAATTGGAAAGTTTTCTTGGTCCTAAATGTATGCAAGACCTATTTCAGATATTTATTAATTTTTTTAGAAATTAGCCATATTAATATTTCCTCAACAATAATCATATAAAAGAGGGATGAAGGGGATTAAAAAAGATACCAGGATGCTATAGAAAAATAATATTATATTGACTAATTTTTTTATTTAATCAAATTATTAGGTCTTACCCTTCTACTAAAGACAAAGGAAAGTGCATAGATTCTTTAAAATTTTGTATCACATAAGTTTTAAATATTTTTTTTTCAGATATAGGCTTTTGATGCATTTTAAAAAATGAGCACTTCTATTTAATTCCCTCTTTTAATAGAGTCGACTCATCTGCCACTTCAAATTCATCACATGTTGAAATAAGTACTTTTAAATTGTATTTTTTTTTAAATGATCAAGGTAAGCTAACTAGTGTGAGTATAGGTTTAGAGTTCAAAATTTCCTAACAATTAGAGTAAAATAAACACACAGAAAAAAGAGGAGATGAATAAGAGCCACAGACAAAGGAGTGAATACTTTTTATGCATGGATCAAAGTGGCAATTGGTGAAACATGGAACATCACATTCACCATCCATTGTACATTCCAATGCTAATCCAATGTCACATTTCTTATTAATCTAATGATTAATCTTATTATTTATTTATGAATCCAATGAGTGCAGGTTACACGGTATTTTTTTTTTTTTTTTTTTTTTTTTTTTATACATGTTACACGGTTTTCATGATACCATCTTCGTTCTGTCTCTCTCTCTCTCTCTCTATTTTTTGTGTGGGTACGTTCATCTTTCTCTTTTTTGGGAAAACATGTTCGCTCATCTTTTCTTGTCCTCACTAGATAGGCCTATGTCATGATGGCCCATTGGGCCTGAATTTGGTTGTTCAAGCCCATAAATGAACAGAAAACAAAATCCTGATACACGTGTATGGGTGATTTTGCAATTCTATCAGACAAAAGGCAAAAAAGGTCAAATCTAATACTGTAGTAAGAGTCAAGTTTTGAGCTTGGAAATTAATTAGAGTTGGGAATTAAGGCTGATCCTTAAAAAATCAAGGTCTTAAAGAACCGGTCCTTTTAGACTTAGAACAAGAAAAACATTTATTTTTTAAAGCCTGACTGGAGAGCATACAAACCAGAGCTGAAAATTATTTTTCTAATTTTTTTTTTTGATACATCATGGTAGGGGAGGGGGTAGGGTTGAGCTACAGGCGTAAAGGAGAGAGGCCGTTAATCGACTTCCATACCACTACGCTACTAAAGTATTTGGTTATTTTAACTAATTTATATTTTTTAAAAATATAATTAATAAATTACAACAATCAAAATTATAATACCATTACATTTTTTTCTTCAATCACATTTTAATACCTGTGACGTGGTTATTTATTATGATCACCAATTCATGAGGATAAATGCAAACGACAAACAGCAGGCAAAAGGAAAAGAAGCCAAACGAAATCTCATCGCATATATGTACAGTTGTACACTCGATTCGCTCGCACGATTAAGAAATCAAATGCCGAGAAAAATTTTTTTTGGTCAAAAAATGCCGAGAAAACAGGGAAGCAAGATAACATAATATATTGATGCACATTCTCCTTCATTACATTCCATGTAGCTTCTGAGGAGTTGAGAATCTGTTGCTGTGAGGGAGGTAGGCTCACAGGTTCACTTTCCCGGCAACCTTCCTTTTACTATCTATCTGTACCTTGAAGCCTCTCTTTCTTCTGCTTCACTCTGGTTTTCACCGCCGTCGGAGACGGATTATTCAACAAACAAGTGCTGTATTTTTACGCATTGAGTTGCTCTCACTCCAACGTAAATCAGAGTATTCGTTTTCTCTTATTCCCTTTAGTTTTGAACGATTTCTTTGTATGACTTTTTAGCCAGGAACAAATCTCCCTCCCCATTATATACTCAACACGTCTGAAGAATATGAACTCGATGGATTTACATTAAACCCTAGCTGGTTCCTTATCCCCAGGCTTGAATTGATGGGGAGGGACGGAATTCCGTCAATTGATGACAGTAGAGGTAGGCTTTTCTCAATCTCTGATTTGGGGTCTCCATGGAGTATTCAAGAGGGCAATTATCCTCCTGGAGGCTTATTTGCCAGCGTGAATCAGACGGGAATGGGGTTTGGCGTTCAACCCAACACTCCTGATTCCCGCAACAATGGCGAGGAAAAACTTCCCTATTCTGAATTGTTCATGAAGTATGTGCAGTCACTGGGCAAAGTTGAGAATGATGGAATAAAGGAAGAGGAAGAGAATAAAGGCTGGAAGAAGGGTGGTCTTAAACTGAAAATCAAAATCAGAAATCCTTCCCTGAGGAGGTTAGTTAGTGGTGCCATAGCCGGGGCGGTGTCCCGGACCGCAGTGGCACCTTTGGAGACTATAAGGACTCATTTAATGGTTGGAAGTAGTGGCCATTCTTCTACTGAGGTGTTCGGAAATATTATGAAGACTGATGGTTGGACTGGATTGTTTAGAGGTAATCTCGTTAATGTGATTCGGGTTGCACCTAGCAAGGCCATAGAGGTAATACACTCTCACTGGGCATATCTATATCCCATATGCTCTTCAGACTTGTGCTTTCTCTATCCCGCACAAATAATGAAATAGCCGCCAGCTTACGGTTGATTTTGAAGGATTTTAATGTGTTACTTGATTGCTTCCTGGCCATTACTTTCTGTGTTTTGCAGTTGTACTTCTATCCTTCTTGGCCTTTTGCTATGGGGAAAAGCATGTTGCAGTTTTTGCTGTTTATTATCAAGTTTTTGTGAGGTTTATGACATGTAAAACATCCTTTTATTTAGGAGTTAATAATGTGGCATTGAATTGATAAGAAATATTGTAATATTACTTAAGAACCTAGCAGCAGCAAATACAGAACTTTACCCAATTGCTAACTCTTTTTATCCCAGATGTGGTTTTTTAATCTAATGAATTTCTGCAGACTGTCTCAGAATTATAGGATGGCCATTCATAATTTTAAAGTACAGAAGCATGCTGCAAGAAATGTTAAGTTCGGTGAGTGATTGGGCAGGAGCCGTGGTTCCTTAGTTCCTAAGTTTTTGAAATAGAAAAACATGACCTCAACAAGCTTCATCTGGTAGCCCATTAGTTTTATTTTTGAAAAGAGTTTCCTTGTACCAGTGAACTGTAATAGAAGATATTAGCTTTTAGAGTATGTGAATTTCATCAATCTTCCCCTGTTTCTATGCTATCAATCTTTATCCTTAAGATGCATTATATGATTCTTTACCCCGCCGCGGGGAGGGGGGGTTATCTGATCTTGCACTTGGCGTTGGATCGTTGGAAATGCATGCTTCATGAGAGGATCAGATGTACTCTTTCATGGCATCTTTTTTATCTAATATTTTCACCTTTTTCTGCAGCTGTTTGTTTATGATACAGTCAACAAGAATCTATCCCCTAAGCCCGGGGAACAGCCAAAACTCCCTGTATCTCCATCATTGTTTGCTGGCGCCTGTGCAGGAGTTAGTTCTACTATATGCACATACCCACTTGAGTTAGTCAAGACTCGACTTACAATTCAGGTATTCATGTTGGGGGGAGATATGGTTGATTTTCCTCTACTTAAAATTTTCCATTCTACCTAAATAGAATATAGAAAACTTACACTGAATAGTAATTCTGCTGCAGAGAGGTGTTTATGATGGTTTGCTTGATGCATTTGTAAAGATAATTCGTCATGAGGGCCCTGCAGAACTTTATCGAGGCCTTACTCCCAGCCTTATCGGAGTGATTCCATACGCAGCTACCAACTACTTTGCCTATGACACTCTGCGGAAAGCATACCGAAAAATATTTAAGCAAGAGAAGATCGGCAACATCGAAACCCTGTTGATCGGATCAGCAGCCGGTGCTATTTCAAGCACTGCTACTTATCCTCTGGAGGTGGCTCGCAAGCATATGCAAGTGGGAGCTCTGAGCGGAAGGCAGGTTTACAAAAATGTGATTCATGCTCTTGCAAGCATACTGGAGCAAGAAGGGATTCCTGGTTTGTATAGAGGGTTGGGACCAAGCTGTACCAAGTTAGTACCAGCCGCTGGAATCTCTTTCATGTGCTATGAAGCGTGCAAGAGAATACTGGTTGAGATAGATGGTGAGGAATAGGAATAGCCATGAGAGTTGCAGGATTGTTTGCTTCTATTTTTGGTCTCAGGTGGAATTGCATAATTCACACACGTTTGGCTTATTTATTTTGCATCTTTTAATAAAATTACTGGATCTTTTTCCCCCAACGTATTTTCTTGAATCAATTGAGGGTGGATTTTTGTTTTTTTGTTTTTAAAAACACTTGACACTTGACTCCTTTGTGACGAATAATAACTCCCTTCATTTATCAGGCCGTGTTTAATTACAATGTTTATTATAATAACATGAATTTTTTTGACCCAAATAATAACATGAAATTAGCCTCTCAAGATGTTAGGAACTTAGTACTGCATGATACTAGTTCTTCATAAATTTGAATAGAAGCTCCACAACATAAAAATGACCAAAAACAAGGCCGATGAGTAATAGCTGCCCTCGAAAAAGGACAAATATTTAATTAGTATTAGATCTAATTATAATTTAAATAAGATATGTAATTTTAATTTTCCAAGATTGTTTGTTATTGATAATATTAAAAATTTATTAATAAAAAATAATCTTTGCTAGTATTTACATGACAAATTTTAGTCTTTTTTATGCAATTTATTTAGAAAAACACGTGAGTTGTTATAAAAGTCAACTTGAATAATGCATTTACTCCCTGGGAACTCTGACCTTGTTGAATGTGACTGTTTTTTTCTTTCAAGGTTCACAGAGAAAAATGGAAGCCAGTGTTGATCAGAAGACAAATAGAGTCATAATGATCTCATGCACAAATGGATCGCAGTTTTGAGAAGCAATTTCTGCAGCACTCCCGGGAAAACTGCATGTTTTATTTTTGTCATTTTATTCAGTTTGATTCAGACCATATGTGCAATTCTCCGGTTAGTTCTCCAGTTCAAACACAGATCTAACTGAATAGATCTAGCTACTAGTTACTCCTCTGCTCCTTAATATAAGATGTGTTTATCTAATGTGATTAGATTAAAGAAATTGTTTAAGTTAGTTAATATCACATGTATTTTTAAAAACACTTTAATAATCTTCCTTAATTCCATTACTCTTTTTCCTCCTTGATTATAGTTTAGAGAGTATCAATGGGTAAATTAGGAAAAGATTAACAAATATGAAAACTACTCCTCTCTGGTCCTAATTATAAGATCTAGTTGACTTTTTTTGGAGAGATTAAGGAAACTAATGAAATTAATTTAGAGTATTTTCATTTTTTTTTTTTTTTCAAATTAATTATTTTAACTAATAAACTAATATATAATCCAATGATACATAACATATGAAATGATTAAGTAACTTATTTAGCTTTCTTAATCTCTTCAAAAAAAGTCAATTAGGTCTTATAATTAGGACCGGAGGTAGTATATCTTATATTTAATACTCCGATCCTAATTATAAAACATAGTTGACTTTTTTTGGAGAGATTAAGGAAGCTAATTAAATTACTTTAGAGTATTTTTATTTTTATTTTTTTCCTTCAAACTAATTAGTTTGATTAATAAACTAATATATAATCTAAGGATATACAATATATGAAATGATTAACTAACTTATTTAGTTTCCTTAATCTTTCCAAAAAAAAGTCAACTATGTCTTATGTTCCTTAATTAGGACTGGAGGTAGTATCAATATCAACTCTCTAAATATGTCTTATATTAGGGACCGAATAAATACCTTTTTTGTCACCATATATATATATATATATATATAAGTATCTCCAAGCCATTTTAAACTTAAAGCTAATACCTTTTAAAATCTAAAGCGGAAAAGATATTTACTAGCTCAACCCTCAACTTGTTGAAGCATATGACTAAGTTTTGGTAGGGTATTTATTGTCTACCTTTTTGCTGAATTATAGACTTCGTTGGTAACTGCTGACGAAATTCTTATTTTTGGTTATATTCGGCAATTTAGCCCTTAATTTTGAATTATATTCATACTGGTTGGATAGATAGAATTAATAATTTCCGAAGTTTTTTTTTTTAAAAAAAAGTAATTATATTGGTAATTAAAAAGATTAAAATATAAAGATATTGTTTATATTGAGGTTTGGTAGACGAAAAATATTAGTTTATTTTTATGTATGATAGAATGAAAATATTGCTACATTACCACAGAAAGAGGGAAGTCTAAGTGAATGATCATGATATTTCTAGTGGTTTTCATTTCCATGTTTCCAGTTTCTGCAACATCCAAATTTTTGAGGCGAAATCTGGTCTCACAAAACACTGCTAGATTCGTGGAATCATACTTCAATGCCTCTTAGAAGAGTAAAATGGTTCTAAAATTACAGCAACACAGTGGGCACAAAATAGCAACTTGTTTCCTTTCATTAAACAATGAATTATTATGATAAATAACTTGTATCATTTCGACAAAAAATATCACACCCACATGGCCACATAGAGCTCTACACAAGTAAATTAGAAAGGACATACAAATAAATAGTAAAACTAGTAAAACCATAGGGTTTTCCCATCTTTCTCAGACAAACCTCCCACAACTTAAGTTCCTCCACAGACAACTTAAATGGACTGACTGACTCTTGCTATGCCTATATACATGATTGCATCCTCGAGTCTCTTCTCGAAAACAAAAGGGGATATAATCTTAAAACAAGTCCAAAATCATCTTGTTCTTTATCAAGAGAAGTGGCAGTTGACGCCACATTGGCCATTGCTATTTATCAAGAGAACTAGCAGTTTACGCCACATTGGCCATTGCTAGAAGCTTTCGAGGTGTCTGCAGTGAAGGGATCGATCCTCACCCACAGCAAGGAGAATATGGAAGCAAGAAGTATAGACCACACAATAACAATGGTTGGGGTACGGTTTTGCCTTCCAAGCAGACCCTTCAAGAATGGGTATAAATGGGCAACCACCCATATAGCAAAGAACAGCTTTCCAAATAGAGGACCCCATGATTGGTATCCGCTGTTAATGGCGTAGGACACGCCAGCGACGATCCCTATGATGTTCACTATAATGACTGTTGTGGGAGGGATCAGAAGTGATGTCCATTTGAACACGTAAAGTTCAGCAAAGTCCCCATCTTCGTCTGATGCCTTTGACGTCACAGTGAAGTTTGTATCAATTCCGGCAAGCACTTTCAGAAGCCCTTGGAACACGGCAAAGAGATGTGCAGATGTACCACCAATAACCCAAAACTGCTCATTCCTCCACCAGTCTTCGATACCGACCCCACTCCACCTGAGTTCAAGAATTGAGGTGGCAAAAATGGAGACAAAGAGGAGAATAAACCACATGCTTGCAAAGTTGCTTATCTGCACAAAATTTAAGTAAATTTCCAAGGTGAGGAAAGCTCAGCTCAAGAGATCACATGCACAATATCAAATAGAAATGATCACCTACCTCAGGAATAATAAATTTATTTGTGAGAAGACAAAATGCAGGGAGCACACAGTAAGCAATCAGAGGGATTGAGGTAAAGGGATAGACGATGGTGTTGATATAAGCCAGCCTCATTAGGGGCTTCAATCTTCCACTGTAGCCATACCATAGGGGACAATGCCTGCTAAGGAAAATCTCAATGGACCCCAAGGCCCACCGAAGCACCTGATTAAGACGATCAGAAAGATTGATGGGAGCAGAACCCTTGAATGCAGGTCGAACCGGCACGCAATAGACAGAGATCCAACCACGTGCATGCATCTTGAACCCGGTCAAGATATCTTCAGTCACAGAACCATAGATCCATCCAATCTGGTGAAATCAGAGCAGGAGTGATTAAGAATTCAAACCATTAATGTCGCTTCTCGGAGTTCTTTATATTAGTGGGCATTGAATCAGAAGTAGAATGATAAATTTCCAGTCTCACCTCTTTGCCCCATTCTGTCTTGTCTTCATAACCACAGCTAATGACATGGATTGCTTCCTTGAGAAGAGTCGCAGGGTTAGTTGAGGGAGGAATGCCGCCCTGCTCCATGAACGTGGCAGATATGAAAACTGGGGACTGACCAAAACGCTTCTCTAAGCTCTTCTGAGACATAAGAAGTGATCTCTCATCATCATATCCTGCAAAAGAAAAATAATAATACATTAAATATTACATTGAATGTAGTCTTGAAGACACAATGTCATCTCATTTTTCCAGAGATTCTGACAACAAATCTGACTGACAAAAATATAACAAATTAACTCAAATTAATGTCACATTGAGCACAAAGTGTCAAGATTTTCATAGTAGCAACAGACCTTCAACACCCTCATCTATGTCTTCCATATTGAAGATGGGAATGGTGGATTCAGTTCTTTTTGCTGCCCTCTTCTTATCAATGTACTTCTTGTCCTTTCCCTTCTTTCTAGAACCCCAGCAGCTCTTTACTATAATATTAGGCTGCAAATCTTCCTCAGTCAAAACAGGATCATAGCCATATAGAGCCTGTCTATTGAAACAACAACCAGTTCCGACGTAGACAGGGCCCTGGACACCATCTTGCCCTTTCATGTTGATCTGACAGGTAATGAAAGAAATGAAATTCAGCCATTGCTTTAAAAAGACAGTATTTCCTGATACTAAAAAAATTAAAAGGGGGAAACTTACATCAAAGAACACAATATTGCGATTAGCATATCGATCGTGCAAATCAATGCCATCAAACCGCTGAGGGAATTGTACATAGCAAGTCTTCTTCCCCAGAACAGGATCCATCATGAAACACATGGCTTCCTTGAGAGCTTTGCTGTTGTTGAAATAGTGATCACAATCGACGTTCAATAGATATGCACCATTGGTCAAAACAGCTGAAACTCGAATCTGCATCATATAAGACAAACCCATGTTAATACGCATGCTTTGTTCTTAATATGCCTTTCTAGTAAAGCACAACCCGCACAACCCAGAAAATTGCTAGATGGCAAACTAGAACATAGTAAGAAACTGCTAAAAGTTATACTTGAACCCAAGAATTGAATTGTAAGTTATGCTTCAGTGTGACATACCAAAGCATTCATAGCTCCAGCCTTCTTGTGATGCTGAAAACCTGGTCGCTTCTCACGAGAAACATAAACAAGTCTAGGTAGCTCATTTCCATCAGTATCAAGGCCTCCACTATGACCTAAGAACACCTGCATGCAATATAAATTTCAATCTTAACTTGAACACATAATTTAGGGGGAGAGGACGCATCCACAAGAGCAATTAGAGGACATATACCTGAATCATTCCAGGATGATCCCTTGGATTATTTCCAGGCCATGTAGTTCCATCCTCCATTGACCAACCTTCTTCTGGCATTTTTTGAGCTTTGGCTACCAGGGCATTGATCCTTACTTTGAATTCTTCATATTCTCTCTGTTCATCAAAATGATCAGCGTTTAGACGATCTGAAATTCAAAATAAAAATTGATCACATTCCCCATTGTAAAACACAACCTTCATGGTTCGGCGCTCCTTCACAAATGAAGGTTGAATCTTGTCCTTCAAGTAATCTATCTTCTGAGCAAAATAAAACTCGGGGGCTCTTGGCTCAATATTATGCTTTTTGCAGAAGGGCACCCATTTCTTTGCAAACTCAGCAGTTTCTGAAAGGGCTTCAAAAGTCAACATAGCCGAACCATCATCTGATACATAGCAAGAAACCTTGTCCACAGGGTAATCAACAGCAAGGATTGACAAAACAGTGTTTGAAGTCACAAGAGGAGGCTCTTTGAGAGGGTCCACCGTACTGACAAAAACATCCACAGGAGCCAACTGAGATGGTTCTCCATCACGGTCATATCTGAACAAAAACTAAGGGTTAGTAAGGCAAACCCCCAATCTTAATCATCAAAAAGTTCAGAACCCTGAGTAATAGACACAAAGAATCCTCACCTTAAAGCAAGCCTGTCAAGATAAGTCTCCCGATTAATGGGAGACCATTTTGGAAACTGATCCAGAATCCAAGACATGGCAAACCAAATCTCACAGATAACTGATGTCAGCCACAGGGGGTATGCATCTTTCACAGGATGAGTCACACGGTATTGTAGGAAGAAGCCCAGAATAATAAGCCGGAGTATTATAACAACACGATAAGGGGTCAACTGAGAAGAAGCAATAGGCACCACACGACTCAAAGGCTGTCGAGCATCATCAACCCTATAAAGAACAAATTCCATTAGCTTTGAGAAAACAAAATACAAATATTAACGTGGAAAACAATTATTAATAGTTGTATTGGAA
Organism: Acacia acuminata; assembly: GCA_019022655.1. NCBI lineage: Eukaryota > Viridiplantae > Streptophyta > Magnoliopsida > Fabales > Fabaceae > Acacia > Acacia acuminata. Next base: position 3,354,362 of record JAFJYI010000015.1, read on the forward strand.
CCTGTCCCTTCCATGTCAGTCTAAACACTAAGGCAAGTGACTTACATTTGCAGTTCTTCTCCATTAGAACCTGTCCCTTCCATGTCTCCACCCTTCCCTTCATTGTATCTATTACCAGTCATTTGCACCATGTTTTTCTCCTGCTTGAGCTTCCAACCTTCAACCCTTTCTTTCCAGTCAACACTAGGCAGACCATAAGAATTCAAGTCCTTTGAAGGGTCTATAATTCTCACTGGAACTGCAATAAGAAAAATTATCTTCAATCACCAATTCATAATAACCATGAAATATCATATTGTAGCATACATTAGCTCAACTTTATACCTGGTTGCCTAGGATCAATATAGGGAATTGAGTGAACCTTTTCAGATGGACCCAAAGGACCTGATGTAGTTCGCACAGATTGGGTATCAGGTGTCGGAATCTCACCGGACATCTGAACACATGAAGAAACAATTGGTTAGCTACCAAATATAAACCTAAGATCACTAAGCAATTACAGAATTAACAAGTACTACCTCTGTTCCTAATTATAGGAACACTTTTGTAGTGCCAAAAACAGAATGCACATAATGCTCCCATTCTTGAAATAAATAGCAATCACGGCAAAGATGACAAAAAAAAGGTTCACAATTCACTAACGTTATTCTTCACTCTTAGATTGCAGTTCATGAATAATGACAATTGAATGCCTTTAATGAGTAAGAGTTAGTATGCATTTTAAGATTTTAAGAATACTGCCATATACAGGACGCATATAATGCTTCTATATGTGAAGTAAACAATTACAGCAAAGAAGATGAGAAGAAAAAGGTCCAAAGCGTCCTTTTAGTTATTCTTAAGTCTTAGATTGCAGTCCAAGAACGAGGGTAATTTAACATATTTGAAGACTAACAAAAAGATAAAGGGAGAGGTAGAAGTAAGGAAAAATCCAAAATATGATCCACTAGCGGTGAAAAGCTACAAGTCATTTTGAAACAATACCGGCTGTCCACTGGTGAGGAGTGGAATTGGTTGTTGAGAATCATATCTAGCAGATGAAGAGATGTCAGCATCTTCTCCTTCCCACTGCCGCCTAGATTTGGTTTTTCCTTGGTCATAATTGAACTCATTCTCTATATCATCAACATCATCCTCATCGTCATCCCCTTCCACTCTTGGACTCCCTGAAATATAGATTAATTCGCTTTATGCCAAAAATAAAATATAGGATCATTAAAAAAAAAGGGATCTTGCGTGAAGGGGCTAACCTTTGTGCCTCTTGTACCTAGTTTTGCACTGGGGGCAAGCCTTGTTCCCATCTTTTCGCTCATATTCATAACAAGGACGACAAACTGGAAAGGCACACTCATTGCAAGCAACAAAAACATCACCAGTCGCTGTTAATCCGACAGTATCACCACATATTTGACAGATTTGGCCATTCAAGTTCTTTAAGGGTTTGGGCTGCAATGTGTAGACAAATTATGAGTTAGAACTACTCAATTTGATGCCATTATTCATTGATGTTTAACAAATTTAATAACGAGATGGATTAGGATCAGGGAAAGATTTAGAGCAATTAAGTAAATCCCATAAATGGTACCAGAGGACCGTGCTTATTACAATCACAGCTAAAACTGCAGTCAGAGAAAATGGCATATATCTGACAGACAACTTTGACATTCTAACCAACTTCGAATAATTTCAGTATATGAAACTCCAAATCTCAAGACATAAAACTGAAACATAAGGTTCCGCGCCTGAATGCATCATAAAGAGAAAAGTCAAGTTCAGATTTTGATAGCAGTAATCAACTTCTTTATATCCAACCATCATTTTCTTCAATCATATATTCAACCACCTCAAAACCGAAGTGCAAGCATTTCCCATAAATTAATTGACCAAGAAAAGAAAAGCATATCGGTTTCTGGATAAATTAGGCCAACGGAAAGAGAAGAGAGAGAAGGAGAAAGAAAGAAAGCCGCGGGATCAGGACTGATAGAAACTTAATTTCAAGTAATCTCAAGCATCTATATCTGTAGTCTCGTAGAGAACTAGATCTGTACCACAAAAAGCAATACATGAAGGTAGCCAATAAGTAAAACAAAGTTGGAGAGCGCCAACGAAATCTAATGCAGAGTATTCAATCTGATCACTTTCCATAGCCACTTAAAGGAAGGGGAAAGAAATAAAGGAACCAATTTTTTCAGTCCACAGAGTCTCTCACAGAAGATACACAGGTTTTAAACAACAACATTGTTCAATTTTTAAAAGGGATTTACAAGGACACTAACCCCACTATCTGAATCGTGACGAATTCGGACAAGCTCGTTCCGTTTATACGACCCAGCCACCATTCCCGCGGTGGCTTCCATATTTTCTGCAACTTCGTTTCTCTGATCTCCTACAGAATGTGCAGATCAAATAAGCTTACGATCGTAGAAGACAGTGAGAGAGATTTGAAGCCACCGAGACGAGGCAAAGCTTTAAAATCTTCGCCCCCTCAACACGCCATCTTTCTCAGTCTCTCTCTTTATCTCCTTCGCCTGTTCCAGCTGCCGATTCAGTCTCCTGTATGTGTTTCCATCTGTTTTATGATATACCCATCTGGCTTATTTTATTGTCGTATGGTATTTTCTACTGGCTAGATCGGTTGCCAGTACACATGCTTTAGTCCTCTTTGTTGACCTCAGTTGAATTTCTCATCAAAATTTACCGCCTACCTCTTTCGATTTACCGCGGTGGTTTACGATTTTGACTGGGCCTACTGAACTTGTTGACTTCGATTACCCAATCAAGTTCGGACGCGTATTGAAACTCGTAAGAGAGAGAAGAAACTATGTAATGACTTTCGATGCCAAACGTTTCGTGATCTGGTACCAGGCTGTCCTTCGCGTCACCGGTTACTGCCGGTGTCCCCGGTTTGCCGCTCCAACGGCTGTCGGTGCCACATGACTTAATTAAAAATTTTAAAGAAAATGGAAAGAAAACATCACTCCTAACACCCTTGCGGACTTTTTTAAGTTTTTCCTCTTGTGCTAGTGGGCCGTTAAGACGTCATTTTAATTTATACGAATTAGTTAGATATTCCATTAATTATTGAATCGCCCATCTAATTTTTATTATTTCTTGCAATAATAATTTATATTGTAGTGTTTTTGTAGTTTTAAGTTTTAACAATTCAAACCCTCAATTTTACACATCTCAGACAAGAAAATTTCAGGCAATTGACAATCGTATGCTTCTGAAAATAATTTATTTCATTTTATAATATTTTGCTTCACAGAAATTATTTTTTTCCATTAGCTTGGGTGCCATAAGATTCTCCCTTTTATCATGTTTTCATGTCTCTTTGACGCAGCAACTGGGAATATTTGACACCCCATCCACATCTGAAGGAAAGCTGTTAAGATTTGTATCATATAAGTTTAGTTATGATTAATTTGGCATTTTCTGTTGATGTAGCTTCTTATTTTTGTTGAAACTGATATTGCACGATTTGATATGATTACTATGATTATGTAAATTGAATTACGCTCATCATGAAGACGTATGTATGACTTAAAGTGTTAGTGTAAATAGTAAAAGGGCACAATCCAATACAATGCCCAAATAACCAGCTCACGTATTTGTTGTATCAGTAGATCCGAGATTTTTACCCAAATAAAAAAAAAAAGTAGATCCGAGATTTGTTGGGCAACTGGATTGTGGGATTTACTAGAAAAATTGGTGCAATCGCAAACCGCTGAAGAATGGGCAGTGGTTGATGGATTATGCTTGGCTTGGGACCTGGGTTTTAAGAAAATTATCTTAAAATCTGATGCTGATAATGTAATTAATCTGATTCTAGATCATGCTTCCATCTCCTGTAGCAATCTGGTTTTGAAAACTAGAGAGTCATTGAATTGGCAGGTTGACGCTCGTGTTATCCCTAAGGATTTTAATTGCATTGGTGATGCTTTAGTTAAGTTAGGCATTTCTTCTTCTACCAACTTAGATGTGTGTCCTCCCAATTTTAGAGTTTGGGTGGATCATGAGTGTTTAGGATTAAATTCCTTTTATGTGTAATTCCTTCTTTTAGTATAGGCTTCTAGCATCCTTATTATCAAAAAAAAAAAAAAAAAAAAAAAAGTAGCATGAAGTTAGAGTAGTCAGTGATGCAAATTTGTATTAGTTATGAGTGAGTTATGTTTATGTGGGACTTCATTAAGCTATACTCTAATATATAAATACAAGTTGTGTCCTCAGGAAAGCATCGATTTCTCAGAGCCTCATTTTTCATCTCACTCCCTAATTCAGTTCTCTAAAAGTAACAATATTTTCCCATTTTAGTGGTTGTTTCTACCGTCTTGCCGACTTCAAATAGAAAATTCTTCCCGGCCTACAAAGTTGGTATTTTCTCCCATCTTCCACATTCATGCTTACTTTGCCTCTAACATATAGATTTATGAACTATTTAATACATGGTGTATTATCATCTAAGAATCACGTTTTGTTAAAAATCTTGATACTTTGAGAAAAGAGAACAATATAAATAATGAAACGTACGCAAACACTACCCCTCGTGACATAAATCTCGAGCGGCATCAGTATTAGACTAATGGCTTTCACACCAACAAGAAAAAGACTAGTAGGTGATCAAAAATTGGTGTCTTATTTTCGTTTGATGGAAGACAACCAATGATCCTTTGGGACTGACCATCCAACAACATCACCGACATATCACAGAATCATCCATGACTAAAATAACATATCTCAGTGCCTGTTTAAATTGTCGCTAAAAGTTGTTTTTTTATGTGATTTACGGTGTCTGATATCAGTATATGAGATGGATTTTATCTCAACTTAGGTAAACGTACTTTAATGCTATCTCAAACAGCCGTTATTTTGCAAAAATTCCTGAGGTTAGTCAAAACTCAATTAAAAAACAAAAAATGTGACCCATATCTGAATTTGCAAAGGTAAAAGGAGTGGTTGAGAAATTGAAACGTATACGATGAAACTCCAATCAGAGATCAGGCTGTAAATAATTAAATCTAGGATCAAGACATTCCAACGCACACTAGTTTTCTTTCTGCTGCTATCTCACTTATATTTCTTTCATCTTTCAACTTTACTATCTCTTCCTTTATCTTCCTCTCTATACACGTTCATTTAAATGTATAAATATATAAAGTATCTCACATGGTTCCTTCAGCGCCAGTGCCTCCTCTCCTGCTTGCTGTTGTGTTCTTCAGTATCTGTACAAGTGCAACAACACAATTACTGCGCATAATCTACATACATATGAATTTATTCAAGTCCAGAGGCAGATTACTAATATAATTAAGTTTTTGCATGTCAAAATCGGTGCAATGCATATGATTATATGAATAAGAAAGGGATTTTGGTACAGGCATTGACACCTAGGGTGGTTGCTGATAATTCTGAATCATTAATCTCAAACTACAGTGCATATCTGATTCTGATTATGTAATTGAGTGTTTTTCCCCCTCGTCACAGTGAAACACGTTCCAGTTTAAAATTCTCAAGAGAAAATCAATCTAGTGAAAATTAATAGGCCCACGAGCCAACAAGAAACAGTTACTTATATAAATCAGAGATTGAGAAACACAAAAGTGGCCTACATGACTCTTTCCTCTATCATAGGTGTTTTTTTCCATTAGTTTGCCTAAGTAAGTAGATTGAACTCACCCACGAAATTCTTATTCAAATCTGATATAGATAGGGACAAGTCAGGGCCTTGGTTCCTTTCTCATAAAGCAAAATTAAAAGCTGATAGTATTGATCAACCAAAAACTTCCCAAATAACAGCCTTTAAAACGCATTCGTTCTATCAAATCTGATTTGTAAGTTAACTAAACTGAAAGATGCAAGCTTGAAATCATTTTGAAATGGTCACATTCATCAATACCATCTCTAGCAACTACCAATGGCCATTGCATATAGGGAAAGAGGAAGGATTAATAGTTTATATCAACAATGCCAACCATACTAATGGTGATCAGATGGTTTCCCACAAATTCCATTTGGGTTTTTAGTTCATCATTACTTTGCCTCAACCAAATTAAATCATATGGAATGGCCATTTCATATTCATACATTCCTAATGAATGAAACTGCTAATTTATTCTAATCCGAGGATAATATATACCGCATAACTATCACCTCTTATGTTCAAAAAGCAATTTGTATAGCACAAGTTATGAAAGCAATGATATATTGTAGCTGGTCTTGATGCCATTAGAAAAGAATTTGGTGCGTGGATCATATCAAAAGCCAAGCGGCTCATAATGCCCATTGAAGAACAAAATGAAGTTGAGATGGTAACTAAGATATGACATACATGTCTTAGCATCTGATTCTCGTTCTGTAAAGTAGACAGCCTCTCTTCCAACTCAGAATTCTTCTTCTCCAAGTCTTTCACCTTAGTTTCCAAATCAATCAAGTATGCCTTCTTCCTCTCCCTGGCTTGCTGCGCCGAAACTCTGTTCCTCAGAAGCCTATTCCATTTTCACACCCCCACCATTAGGGAATTACAGTTGACAAAATGCAATGAACTAATAGCAAGGAAAGGGGCAATGAAGTAAATTCAACTACTAATATTGGTCCAAAAACCTCTCATACGCACCTCTTTAGCCGCTTGCTTTCTTTGTCAGCTGAGTTTCTCCCTCTCTTCCTTTGGCCCTCCGCTGTCCCTTGAACCCGGTCTGTAGCAGCACCTGAACCGGAGTCCGGACGAGATGCTGACGGTCCGGCGATCTCCGGCACCCGTCTGATCTCCTCGTCACTCTCAATACCTAGATTGAGGTAAATTTCGAAAAGAAATTCAAATAACCATTTGTAGCTTGTACAGTGAATAAACACCAATGCAGCAGGAAGGGTAAATATGGCTTTGCAAGTTCTATATGCAACTGATTTTGTGGGAAAAATACACAACTCTGGTAGTGAAAATTTCAGATACCACAAATTTCAAATGGTGAATATGGAAATCCCAAATATGTCAAAGAATATTAACCAGATTTGTTTAGCTGAATTAGCTTCGTCTACATTAAAGGCATTACTGACGGCCTCTGAACCGATACCAAGAGCTCTCTAAAAAGTTGGCAAATACTTTCTTTTTGGATAATAGAAATGTAACCAGGGATTAACATATCCAATTGATGAAGAAGAGCAAAAAGCCACTCATAACAGAATTTTACCTTCTTTTACTTCAACTTGGAGGGCAGAACTTGAAGATTTTTCACTGCTCGAAGGCAGAGAGCTTGCGGCAATAGAACTTGTAGCTTGCTCCTGCATTTCGGCGACACGAGACGACAAAAGCAGAACGAAACAGAAATGGCCGAGTTGGATTTTGGCTAAACCAAAAGATCTTAGAGATTGCTATTTGAGGAACAAGAAAAAAAGCGGGATGATAGATGTCAGAGAGAGAGTCGAGTTGAGAGTAATGGGCAGGGAAGACGTTGACAGTGTGAATATGACCGTTGGATGTAAATGAAATCGACGGTAATGAAGGGACGATCGTGGACAAATATAAGCCATGAGGAATCTGTATAATCAAAGGCAGCTTCACGAGATTAATGGCCAAAAATTGAAAAGGGGTGTTATGTGAGATCGTGGAGGAACGTGGACTGTTGGATTTGTGGTGCATCCAACGGAGGAAAATGCGTTGTCAAACATTGAATGTAGACCGGACCATTGCACGTGCATGTGCTCACTGGATTCCGGGTTGGCACAGATCATCCCAAAGTCCTTTTTCTTCTTGGGAATTTTCATTTTTATTATAAGCATGATATAAATGATTTTTAAACTGATTCTGAAATCAAATCAAATCAAGGAAATTTAAAAATTCATGAACTCCCAATTAAAAAAGTTATTTTTTTAGATCAGTTGTAATTAGAACTAATCAATAAGGTAACTACATTTTCTATCTAAAGTGGATAAGGTAGATTTTCTTACACATTTTCTATAAAAAATCTACACCATCCGCATTTTCATAACATGTGTAAAAAGTTGCTCAGATCCGTAAAAAGTTTACCTTGCAAACTGGTTGTATAGACAATCGGTCTTATTTTGAACTTATTATTTAAATAGTCAATTTTAAAAATTTATTAGTACTCACAAAGATGAAAAATGTCACTACTTACACTTTGTAACAACTGATTTAGAAAATGCCTTTTAACATGTTCTGTACTTAAGCTAGTAAGACACGTTTGAGAAAAAAAAAAAAAAAAAAAAAAGTAAGATAAAACTTAAGATAGTAAGATAGCGACCATGCTCTCATCATAAATTTGTTTAGCTGTAAAGGTCTCTACATTTTATGCGCTTACATCAGATGTGGTCCCGTTATTGTTATGAAAATTCTGTTCACGAATAATCTATAAATATTTAACTAACCAAACATTTGAGGCCACAGTTTTCTTATAGGAATGATTTTTTCTTTAAAGAATGATCAATGACTAACATGATTTCATAGGAAAAAAACTACCATGGTACCAATTAGGATAGTTCATGCTTACTGCCAGTCTTCACCTGGTAGTGACCCTTGTGCCTGCAAGCAATCATTAAGCAATCATAATGGCTGGTTATTCTGAATTGCAAAAGCTCTGAAAAGTGCAAGATCTATGTTATATGTTGAGCAATTATTAAAAAACCTTAAATTTCTATGAATTTATATATAAAAACCTTTGTGTAGAGGATTGCCCTCATATAATGACATCAATCAATGGTTATAAGATTTATTTATTTATTTTGAGAAAATAAGGAAGTTAATTAAATTATTTTAGAATATTTTTATTTTTATCTCCAGGTTAATTATTTTGACTAATAAATTAATATATAATTTAATGATACATAACATATATAATTAAATAATTTATTTAGATTTATTAATCTCTTTAAAAAAAGTCAACTCAATTTTATAATTAAGATGCGGTAGTATTGACTAAATAGGTGTTTTGCAAAAAAACTGAATAATCAATTAAATACTCCTCCAGTCCTAATTATAAGCCCTAAATTGACTTTTTTTAGAGAGATTAAAAACTAATTAAACTACTTTAGAGTATTTTTATTTTTATTTTTATTTTTTTCTTCAAACTAATTAGTTTGAATAATAAATTAATATATAATTTTCTTTAAATTATATATAATATGATTAATAAACTATTCAACTTCATTAATCTCTATAAAAAAAAATTCTTATAATTTGATCAAACAGTAGTTTTTAACTGGCTAATGGGAAGCCCATGACAACACAGTTTCTGGGCCGAGTCATTGTTCATTTGTATACACCATACAAGCCTTAGGTGGGACAGCAGGAGGCTCCACCGGTGGAGACTGGAGAAGCAGCAGATCCTCCCTCTCTTCTACGCGATTCAACACGGCGACTATGGCAAATTCAGCAGCTTCTAAAGTACCGTCGTCTTCAACATCTGCATCCGCCTCATCTTCTAGGCGATGGCTCAAGGATATTTCATCCATAGCGGCTCGAATCTACTTCTTCCTCATCTTTTTCCAGATCCCTATCTTCAGGTAATTCAAATTTAAATTTCCTTCTCGCCTGGTTTCTGGCGCTGGCAAATTCGAAATAGTTCATCATAACAACTGATGCATTCGTCTTATGAATTTAAGTCGGGGAAGGAAATTCTACTAGCACTTTTTCGAAGTCATCATTGTGCTTGATTTCTTTCCGTCGTCTTTCAGGGAAAACATTATTTAACTTGAGTTTATTAATTTCATTGGTTGATGATTTTCACGTTTAATCATTTCTGCCTTTGTTTTTCAGAACATCTCAATTGTGATTTAGATCCATAGGTGTTTCAGATGTTGAATTACCGCGAAGAGTGAAATATAAATGCAACTGTGTTCCAGATGTCACTCTCTTATCAGCTCCATAAGTTCGTTTGCCGTTGACTTTTTATATAATCCATTTCAGTACATCAGCAAATAAATTTCTGTTTTATTAAATTCCAAACTAAAGTTTTATCGCAATCTGAAAACTTTCAATCAACGAAGAAGGGTCACATCGTTTGGCATTTTAACAGTTTATTGTACTCCTTAGATGCCAGAATTGCGAGATTGGCAACCAGCCTAACATCATTGATTATCAAAGCTTGTCACAACAATGTTGATCATGTAGTAGTAAATCTCATCATTGGCAACAAACCTGAGTTATCCTTGATAAGGGGTTAATCAGTTAATTGCATGCTCCTTGTGCTATTGTTTTAGATTGGTTGGATTTCAAGTTTTGTCGATCCTGAATCTTTCTTTGAAATTTATTGTAAGATACAATTTTTATGCTAGGCACCTTCTATTGAATTTAGATATTAGTTAAACTAGGAGCTTGCGCCTATGGTGATAGATTACATTTATAACCTATGCGCTTAAAGTTGTTGATGTTCTCTAAAGTATAAAAATGAAAAGTTTAGGAACTTCTGTTATGAGTTTTATTATTGAATCTCCATTCTTAATGTAATGACTGCTTTTCTGACTGAGGGGTTTGAGGTAGTCCTGGTAGCAACTTACCTTTAAATTTTTGTTTGACTGCCTGTATGATAATGAGGCAATTACCTTTGAGTCTGGATTATGTTGTTATAGGAAGAGCGACGATGTATTTTAAGATTGATGTCTGACTGCTTAAAATGACTGTTACATCACTATGTTTTTGTGTGCACTTCAAACAGGTCCTGTGTTTGCTGCGATAAAAGAATATGCTATCAAATTTGTTTATTTTCTAACTTCTGCGATGTATATACTAATATATCTTACTTCCTCCCCCCATTGTCTGTATTAGAAACTCTATACGTTTTAGCATCCAACACGTCTGCAATTTGTCTGTCTCTTCTACAGGGTTACTTGCAGATCTGGTGTTTGTACAACCCCCATTCATGTAACATCGTCCCAGTTGGTCGCAAGTGAAGTATTTCCTGTTTCTGTTACCAAGGCGATCCTATATCCCGGAGCTGCTGTAAATGGTCTTATCCAAAATAAGACTGTTCCTAGCTGGAATAATTTATTGGACATATACAACTTGACTAGTATAAAGGAAGCTTCTGCGGTACCTGATCTTCAACGCTTAGAGGTTAGGCCACTCTCCTGGGCACATGTTATCCTCTGCATTAAGTGGGCTTCTATCATTCTCTTTTGTTTTTATTGCGTCTCGGTCTTTCAGACTGGTCTTTAATTCCATTTAATGGATATTTTCCACCTGTCTTTCGAGAATATTCCGTGTCATGTTTACTTTTTAATGATTGATGGCTCGATGCTGAGTAATTGAGCAGCTAAACCTAAAATATTGTTACCCTTTAAAATTATGTAAAATTTCTTGTTTATTATAATTAACCGTTGATTTGTAGCCATTGTCGTTGTTACTGTGAAGTAACAATTTTTCATTACTTAACAGGTTCTTGCTGGTAGCTATTTCGCAGTGGCAGGAGCACTTGTGGGCCTTCTAAAACCAGGGAGAATGAGCATGTTTGGGACACTTCTTATAATTTGGGGGCTTGTGAAGGAAGGGATTTTAGGAAAACCAGTAAATACTGACCCTTCTAAAGCTGTGTACGTGTACCCGACAATGGTGATTGCCTTGATATGCGCCTTCTCATCAGTGAAATATAATGTGAAAAAAGCTGTTAGATCAGCCCCTAATCGCCCTACTGCTAAACCGCTTCAAAACTCATCCAAGTCTAAGCTTAAATAGGTGTCCTCTTGTTGATTAGTTTTGTTTTTGGTTCAATTGTTTGAGAACGGTTGTTGTATGCGTATCTCTTATGTTTATCATGGATTATAAGGTTCAGTTTTCAAGGATTTGGTGTTTCACACAATTTTGGTACCTAACATGAGTATCTCGGCAGGAAAGATCATTGAACACTCCGACAGCATTCTGAAAACGTGGAACGGAAGGGAAGGAAATCCAAAAGGGGAAGGAAACCACGAGGAAGCTAGCCATGTATTTCCTCCCGAGTCTCGCTGATGCTGCTTTTACTCCAATTAATCCAACTTTTCTTGCTTGCACCAGAAGCCAGAAGGATGTCATGAAAATAGAAATGCAATGACTGAATAATATTTATTTATTTTTTAATATAAGATCCAATTAATTTTTTTATAAAGAAATTAATGAAACTAAATAAATTATTTAATTATATTATATGTTGTGTATTATTAAATTATATATCAATTTATAAATTAAACAAATTAGTTTGGATAAAAATAACAAGTATAAATATTTGTAAGTACGTTATTTAACTTATTTAATCTCTCTCACAAAGTCAGCTAAGATGACTCGTGGACATTTCTTTAACTTGTATCCGTGTTGTTTGAACCTGGAAACTTTTGGAACCTTTTATCTCTCTCTTCGTGAGTGTCCTTTCTCTCTCTGTGAGTGTCTAGGTTTGGTTCGCCGTGAACCTCTCCGGTCGGTGCCTTTGGGTGACGATTAGGGGTGTTCATGGGCAGGGTTGGGCAGGGCGAGACCCTTGCCCGATGCCTCGCCGAAAGATCACGGGCGACAAAATTCGGCCAGTGCTAGGCGCCTCGCCCCGCCCGATAGAAGCCCTAACATTTTTTGGGCAAGGTAATAATGGGCTGGGCAGGGCGGCCCTTACATGCCCAAGTGGCAATACCCTGCCACACCCTAGTGAAAAAAACAGCTTCAGTCATATTTGGAAGACGATGCACTATAGAGACTGGAGAGATCGAGAATGATGAGCAGCGCCTGAAACTGGAAGACGGAAGTGACCGATTATCAAGCACTGGAAAGTGGAGAGGTAGTCAGGCTCAGGCAGATCATCAAGCTAGAGCAGTGGAGAACGAGAGAGGAGAGAACAGGTGTCGGCTAGGGCATCCAAGTTGAGAAAAGGGAAGAGATGAAGAAATGAGGATATTATAATTTGTAAGAAATATATAATACCATCTTTAATATATATATATAATAATTTTTTATTCTAAAAAATAAAAAATACTATAACTAACGGGCGGGCCAAATGGGCGGCGGCATACCATGCCGATGCCCGCCCGCCCGCAAAAATGCCTGTGGCCCATTTGTGCCCCGCCCGGTTTGGGCGCTTTTCCTCGGGTCAGGCGGGGTGATTTTTCAATGGCGCGGGGGCGGGCGGACGGGCGGCCGGGCATGATGAACACCCCTAGTGACGATCACTCCTCTCTCTCCTAGTCTCTCTTCTCCCCCCCGTTTTCGAGTGTGCTTTCTTCTCTCCTTCTGTGTTGTGCTACCATGGTTTTGACGGAAGGTTTGGAGGAGGGGCAGCACAGTAATAGTGGCAATAGGATAATGAAGCATGTAGTTCTGAAGTTGCAGAAAAAGGTTGAGAAACCTGGAGGAACGCTAGTGGAAAGGATTCTCACTAGTAAAAATATGAACATCCCAACTGTTATCACCATGATAAGGAAGGGGTGGAATCTGGATAAGGAAGTGGAGGTGAATGAGCTTGATCGAAATAATCTTACTTTCCTTTTCAGGTTCTCTGAGAGCAATGATTTTGAGCGTGTTCTTAAAGGGAGACCTTGGTCCATCCAAGGTTTTTTACTTAATCTCCAAGTGTGGGAAGACCGTATGGTTCTAAGAGACGTGATTTTTGATGAAGCCCCCTTTTGGGTGCAATTCCATGGCCTTCCGTTGGAGGCCTTTGACAGTGATAATGCGAAGATTTTAGGAGATGAAGTTGGGAAAACTTTAATGTATGAGCGTCCGATGGTGGCAGGGATTCTTGACAGGGGATTTATAAGAGTAAGGTCCCTTATTAATCTGAATAACCCGCTCCTCCCCGGGTTTTGGATACCACGTGATAACAAGGACCGGCTTGGGTTACTATAAAGTATGAGCGTTTTACTGATTTCTTGTTACAAGTGTGGGTGCTTGGGGCATGATAATCGGGGATGCAAGGTCGTTAGAGGTCAACAGGAAGATGATGATCAGAAACCAGAGTATGGAAGCTGGCTTAGCACACCCTCGGTTAAAACGCTGGATCACCTACTAGAGGTTTGTTGCAAGGACTGGGTGGAGGCCAGATTTATTCCAATGGATTGTCCGATGAAGGATGCTCCACGACGCCAGTCACCGGAGTTTTCTCAGGCTCCCTCTTGTTCACTGGTTCCTAGATTGGGTACGAAGTTGGTAGAAAGGACATTGGGGGAAGAGAATGTCAGGAAGGAAGAAATCGCCAAAGGTATAGAGACTTCGGCGGGGGCTCTGATTGGTGCAGACGTTATGACTACTTGTCAGACGCCAACATTTATTGCAGATGCGATGGAGCTGTCACGTGATCTCCCTAAGGCCATCTCGGGTTCACTGGAAAGGAGGAATCCTTCTTCTATTCTTCCTTTTTTGGGCCCGAGTGATAATGAACCCCATCTCATAAGCCCAATAGCGTCTTTGGGTAATAGGGCCGGTTATGTTGAAAGAGATGCTGAAGGCGAACCCTTAATGGCTGGGGATTCGGTAACCAAGGAAATTGCAGGAAAGGGAAAGTTGGGCCTCTCTCCAATCTCAGAGGTTTCTTTTACCTTGAAGAATATTAGACTTAAAGCCCTTAGAAGTGGAGCCCGACGTTGCATCAGCCAAAAGGCCACGGAAGCTCACCTTTGACGAGAGTGGGGAGAATGCAATCCCGAGAGCTACCACTCCTCATCGTCCCAAAGGGCGGTGCAAGAACTTCAGGGCATTAAAAGCTTTGATCCGCAATACTGCCCATGGTAATTTTCCTAACTCGTCGGGAGTCTCATTTGATTTGGTTGGTGAATTTTCCGTGTCTGGAGAGGTAGATTTCCTCGATAGCTGGCTGGATCCTGTTGCTAAGTCACATGAAGTCTCTATTTCTTCTCCTACTCACGCCGGTGGCTGGATGGAACCAGCTGCCGGTTCGCCATGAATCTCCTAGCCTGGAACTGTCAAGGGCTTGGGGTGGCCCTGACAGTCAGGAACCTGAAGGCCGAATGCCTCAGGAAGAAACCTCAATTGGTTTTCCTTATGGAAACCAAGCAGAAGGCAGCATATCTGAGAAAGATTAGAAGACGGTGTGGGTTCACTGAGGAGTGGTTGGTCAGTCCAGTTGGTATAGGGGGTGGACTTGCCCTGTGGTGGTCAGATTCAATTTCAGTGGAGGTGTTGCTCTCTTCTGCTAACATAGTGCATACTCGGGTTAGTTCCAGTGCTCTGTCTACTCCAGCGGTAATAACATTCATCTATGGCCCTCCGTGCGAAGAGAAGAAACTCAGATGCTGGCAAGAGCTCCGTAGAATCAGTGAAAATATTCGTGGATCCTGGCTGTGCATAGGAGATTTTAATGAGATCTTATCTCAGTTTGAGAAGAGTGGGGGGAATTTAAGAGCGTGGAGGAAGATTATGAATTTTAGGCATCTTGTTGCTGATTGTGAGTTAAATGACCTGGGATTCCATGGCTATCAATACACTTGGTGCAATAACCGCCCACACCCAGATACAATCCGTGAAAGAATTGATTTGGCTTTGGGGAATACTCTTCTACGGGAACAATTCCCTGATCTTCAGGTGCTACATGTAGACCCAGCTGGATTCGACCACCATCTACTATGGGTTCAGTTTCAGCCAAAAGGATATCGGCACAAACGCGTCTTCAAGTTTGAGGTAAGTTGGTCAACTCACCCAAATTTCCTTCGACTAGTTAGAAATAGTTGGAGTTGGGGTTCTGCAAGTGCCCCCTCTGCATCTGATGGGTTTGTTCTTAGCTTGACAAAATGTAAACAGGACCTCACTAAATGGAGTTATAAGGAGTTTCCTAACAACTCCAAAGAAATTGATAGCTTAAAAGAACAGATTGCTAGTTTAAATCGGGCGGCCAAAGGGGAGGCTATGTCATCACGGGTAATTCCGACGAAGATGGAACGGATCGGTTGTTTGCTCTTGAAGAGCAATACTGGTGGCAGCGCTCGAGAGTGAATTGGCTTCATTTTGGAGACAAGAACTCCCGCTTTTTTCACATGTCCACTCTCAAGCGCAGACAACGGAACAAGATTCTATGTATCGAGAGATGATGATGGTCATTGGCTAAGGGAGAAATCTGCTATCTCTCAGAATATATCCTCCTTCTTCCGACAGCTCTTTACTACCTCTGCTCCTGTGGATATGGATTCAGTTCTGAATTGTATTGATCCCAAAATCTCGGAGGTTATGAATCAGACCCTTATGCTTCTTGTTTCAAGAGAAGAAGTGAAAGCGGCTGCCTTGACCTAGTGGTCCTCCAAAGCTCAGTGGCCGGATGGCTTCTCGGGTATCTTCTATCAAAGCACTTGGAATGAGATAGGGGAATCTATTTTCAACATGGTCGGGAGTTTTTGAAGGGAAGTCGACGCTAGATGCTATTAATGATACCAATATTGCCTTGATTCCTAAGGTTGAGAAGCCGGAACATGTCTCCCACTTCAGACCAATTGGTTTATGTAATTTTTCCTACAAAATTATCTCTAAGCTCCTGACCAACAGAATGAGGCCTTTGCTGGACAGGTGTATTTCTCAAAACCAAGGAGCTTTCGTGCTGGTCGTTGTATTCACGACAACATTATCATCGCCCATGAGGTCTACCACTATCTCCGGAGAAGGAAAACAGGGAAAAAGTATGAATTTGCACTCAAAATAGACATGAGCAAAGCCTATGACCGTATTGAATGGTCTTTTTTGGAGAGGGTGCTTCTGCGGTTCGGTTTTTGCACTGAGTGGGTGGATTTGATCATGAAGTGTGTTCAGTCTGTGAAACTAAACATTTGTGTTGCTGGTGAGAGCATCAGCTCCTTTTCTCCTGGCCGTGGATTACGTCAGGGTGACCCACTTTCACCGTATCTCTTTATCCTAGTGTCAGAAGTCCTCTCTCTTATGATTGACAAGAGCCAAGGTGCCAAGTGGATTCAAGGGATTAAACTAAGTCACAGCTGCCCAGTCCTCACGCATAGTTTTTTTGCAGATGACTCCCTCTTGTATATGAGAGCCACCAAAAGAGATTGTACTCATCTAGCCCAAATCTTGCATCGATATTGTGCTGCTTCGGGGCAAGTCATTAACCTTGATAAGTCAAGTATTTTTTTCTCCTCCAACACCCCGGATGAAATTAGAACTATGGTTGGCGGTGTATTGGGGATTCCAGCTACGGATGACCCGGGGAGGTACCTTGGCATCCCAAGCATTTGGGGAAAACGAAACATCAAGCCTTGGCGTATGTTAGAGAGCGGATTGCAAGCAAACTTCAAAGTTGGGGGCTCTCATCACTATCATTTTCAGTCGAGAAGTGATGATCAAAGCGATATCTGAGCTATTCCAATTTTCCCCATGAACTGCTTCAAGTTTCCCCTTAAAACTTGTAAGGAAATTCATAGCCTCATTGCCAATTTTTGGTGGGATGGTAATGCCTTTGGCCGTCGCACACATTGGAAGGCTTGGGATTATCTAACTTTGGGGAAGGATCAAGGAGGTATGGGCTTTAAAGAGCTTAGTATTATGAATGATTCTCTATTGGCTAAAACGGCTTGGCGACTATTGATGAGACCGAATGACTTGTGGGCGAGGGTGTTGAAAAGTGTGTACTTTCCTAAGACCAACTTTCTCAAGGCGGTTAAGGGACACAAGGCCTCCTGGTGCTGGTCAAGTGCTATTGTTGGTAGAGATGTACTCTTGAAAGATCTTAGATGGGATGTGGGTTCAGGTTCCTCGATTGGAATCTGGGGAGAGCCTTGGATTCCCGATGTTCCTCTCCTTAAGGAACCGGTGAATTGCAATGACCCAGCGGTCAAGAAGGGGCGTGTATGTGATCTCATAGCTGATGGTAGCTGGAATCTCAGCCTTGTATCTCAGTTCCTATCGGAAGAAATCAAGAAGGCTATTTATGCAATCCCTATTCCTACTAATGGCTTGGAGGATAAATTAGTGTGGAGTAATGCTCGGAATGGGGACTACACGGTGAAGTTGGGGTATAGTGTGGAAAAAGCCAACCATGTAGTGGTCTTCGGTGCTAGTAGAGGCAGGCCCATCTATTGTGGTGCCTTCTTCTACTTGGAAATCCGTGTGGAAGTGAAGGTTACTCCTAGGGTACAACATTTCATCCGCGGTTGCTCAATAATGCCATTGCTACTTGTGATGGCCTCTTCGAAAGACATTGTTCTAGATCCATTATGTCCAATATGTGAGCAAGTAGACGAAAGTATTGAACATTGATAAGTAGATATTTTATGATTAAATAAGTATAGATTATGAGATATATTGGATTAAATTTATTAATATTTTATACTTATTTAATGATTTTTTATATATTTATCTATCTTTAATTAAATATAGGATAAAAGAATATTATAACAGAAAATCTATTGATATCCTATTTTATTGTGTTGGAGATATTATGATGCTAATTTGAGATATATATATATATATATATATATCATGACATCACAGTAGAATGAATTGAAGATTTGAGGTTTGAATGGATTCAAGTACACGTGGCAGGGAGGAATTAGAAAGATTTTATCTTCAATATTGAAATGTGGACCCCACAGGAGGCAATTCTCAGATTGTTGTTTATTGAAGATATGATATTGTGATACAATTAATATCTAATAAAAGAGAAAAGCATCAGAAACGTATAACCTGAGGGAGATTATTATAAAGATTACGCGCGACCCAAGAAACGAGAGGAGGACCCAAGAGGTATTAAAAGAAGGACGACAGTAGAATAAGAAGGAGGAGAAGGACGCACGGGAGCAAGAAAGACGCACGCGACAATTCGAGAATCGGGAGGGGATCATCATCGAAATTGATTGAGACCACAATCGATCGAGGGATTCTTTAAGAGTTTTTATTTCTCTTTTCTTTTCTCGTCTTCTCTACGAATCGATTTTCATCTTTTCATGGGTTTTAGTATAGCCATGCTCGGCTAGTTTTCTTTTATAGTTAGGGCGAGGATGAACCCTATGTGAATTTAAAATATTTAATTGGATTCTTTATTGATATTTATTTTTCTTGATTGAATGAATTATCTGTGCTTAAAGCTTTCTTGAAGATTGATCACCTTTTAGATTGTTCATAGGTTAATGTATGACAATAGAGATGTTGGTGCATTTAACTAGAACCGTTAATTCATCGTAGAGTTGCATGACCTAGACATAGGCTTACGATTTTATGCGATCTCATAATTCGGTTTAAAAATATAATCTTTCCAATCAATACTAAGACATTAGGTTGATTTCAAAGATAACAGGACTAAGGTAGCATCAAGACATTGGGACTTAGTCTAACTTTATAGAATTGATCGTCAATCATGAGAATAATAATCAATTAGGGATTCAATTCAAATTATTAGAGGAACATGGGGGATTCTCATCCCTACCGCATATTTCTTAATTGAAGGTCTTAATCTTGGATTACTCATATTTTCTCTCGGTTGTTCTTGAGATTCGTATTTTGGATTCTTTATTTAATTCTTTAAATTCTATTTGGTTACAACTCACCCCATATTACTCATTCATCCAACTAAAGCGAAAATAGCGAATTAGTGATTGGAGTACTATTCCTCGTGGGACGATCTTTTTCTCACTACTTTATTACTTATAACGACCGGTGCACTTGCCGAAGTCGCTATCAAGTTTTTAGCGCCGTTCTTGCTGGGAATAGTTTTATTTCAACACTAAGATTAGTTATTGAAACTCTAGATTGGATTTTTCTTTTTGTTATTTTACTCGTTTTATGCGAGGTACCACGACGTAAATTGCTGCAGTTTGATCCGAAATCGAAAAGACAAAGAAGGAGAAACCGGAAACTTGCTAAACGAGAGAAAAGGAAAGGTTGTTAGCTCTAGTACTGCGACTGAACCTGTTATAATGGCAGAAGATGGTGAAGATCCTCCCCGTCCTCCTCCAAAGAGGACCATGGGCGACTACATGACACTTAATCCTGCCAAGAATGCAACTAGCATTGTCAATCCGCTTCGTGAATGCGAATAATTTTGAAATCAAGCCATCCTCATAAGCTTGATTCAACAAAGTTCTTTTAGTGGGAGTGACTTAGAAGATCCTAATCAGCATATTGAGATTTTTCTCAGATTTGTGATACCATCAAGATGAATGGGGTTCCGAAGATGCTCTTCGTATAAGACTGTTTCCTTTCTTCTCCGACGGGAAGGCAAGAGCTTGGCTTCGTTCTTGTCCTACTGGAAGTCTCTCCACTTGGGACATTATCACCACAAAGTTCCTTGAAAAATTTTTCCCTTCTTCTAAGTATACAAAGCTGATGTCAGATATTAGTTGCTTTACTCAAGGCAATGGGGAATCATTCGTGTGAAGCTTGGGAAAGGTTTAAGGAGTCGCTTAGGAAGTGTCCACAACATGAACTGCAAGACTATGAACAGCGAGAATATTCTTCAATGGGATGCTTCCGTCTTCTAGGATGATGATTAACGCATTTGCGAGGTGGTAAGTTGAAAAACAAAACTCCGGAAGAAGCATTGGAGTTGTTTGAGGCTATGGGGTCCCTTGAGAATGAAACTGTTACTCCACAACCAAAGAGGGAGTTCTTCATCTAGACTCTTACAATACAATTTTGGCCCACAATGAGAACATTTCCCAACAAAACAAGGCGATCCAACAAAGAAGTTACCGCCATCACTAAACTTGACTTGCCTCTTCTCGAGTCTCATCCATCACTTCTCGGCCTCCTTTGCTTTGTGATTTTTGCAAAGGGGAACACGCTAATGGAGATTGTGAAGCTGGTAGTACCGGAGAAAACAGTGAGGTTAATTACATGAGTAATCCTCCTAGGAATCGGTTCAATCCGTATAGCAACACGTATAATCCTGGCCGGAAATCTCACCCAAACTTTTCCTATAAACCCCAAGCGCACCTCGGCGGTTCCACCAAACCACCACCACCATTCCGATCGGAAAAGGCTTTGACACGGTTAACCCATACCAAGACTGAATACATACAAAGTTCGAAGCTTTCCGGAATGAAACAAAGTCTTCTCTCAAAAATCGGGAGGCTTCAATCGGAACTTGGAGAATCGGATTGGTCGGTTATCAAAGCAAATAGCGAGAGAGGAGCCAAGGGTCCCTCCCTAGTGATACCGTAGTCAATCCAAAGGAGCATTGTAAGGCCATATCTACAAGGAGTGGTATAGTGATTCAGCCAGTTGAGAAATCTGTTCCGGTGAAGGAAAAATCTGAAAAAGGGGTGGAAGAACATGAAAAGGCTTTAGAAAAAGAGGAGAAAAAGGTTGAGAATGATGATGTGCGGAGGTTCCAAAGGAGATAGCTACAAAGAAGTCTCCCACTCCTTCTTATGCAAAACCTCCTTACCCCCAAAGGTTAAAGCGGCCAGATTCGAAACAACAAGTATGCCGGGTTCTTGGATATCTTTAAGAAACTACTGATTAACATTCCTTTTGCGAAGCTCTTGAAAATATGCCTAATTATGCAAAGTTCATGAAAGATTTGCTTTCCAAGAAGCATAAGTTGCAAGAGGCCGAAACAAAGTGGCATTGACTCGCGGTGTAGTGCCATTATTCAAACAAAGTTGCCACCAAAGCTTAAAGATCGAGGCAGCTTTAGCATTCCTTGTGCAATAGGGAACGTCAATATGGGCGAGCACTTTGTGATCTAGGAGCTAGTATAAATTTAATGCCCTTATCTGTTTTGAAAGCTCTCGGCATTAAAGAGTTGAAGCCTACTATGATGTCGTTACGGTTGGCGAGATAGGTCCATTAAGAAGCCGAAGGTGTCATTGAGGATGTGCTTGTGAAAGTGGACAAATTCATCTTCCGGTGGATTTTGTGGTTCTTAACATGGAGGAAGATGCTGAACTTCCTTTGCTTTTGGGAAGACCTTTCTTGGCTACCGCTAGAGCGGTAATTGATGTAGTCTGCGGGGAAAAATGGAGTTCCAAATGAATGATGAGAAAGTCACCTATAATGTGTTTCAATCCATGAAATACCCAGCTGATAATAGTGACTGCTTCAGAATTGATGTAGTTGATGAGGCCATCCATGAAGATCTTTTTCAAGAAGGTACAGGTGAGTCTATGGAGGATGATCTTGCGCAATTGTTACAAGTGGAAGAAGAGGTTTCTGCAGATGAGAATTCTGATTTACAGGTTGAGAAGCTGAAGAAGAAGGATTATGATGCGCCACCTGTCCCTCCTAAGGTGGAACTAAAGGAGCTCCCTTCTAATCTAAAGTATGCTTTTCTAGGGACGAATGACACTTATCCCATTATTATTAGTCTTTGAGTTGTCACCTACCGACGAAGAGAAGTTGATGAAAGTTTTGACTACCCACAAGCGCAATAGGGTGGTCTATATCGATTTAAAGGGGATTAGTCCTTCATTTTGCACTCATAAAATTCTTATGGAGGACGAAGTAAAACCAAGAAGGCAGCCCCGCAGGAGACTTAACCCGACTATGAAGGAAGTGGTGAGAAAGGAGGTGGTGAAACTGTTAGATGCAGGTATGATTTATCCTATCTCTGATTCAAAGTGGGTTAGTCCAGTACATGTAGTACCAAAGAAGGGTGGAATCACTGTAGTGCAGAATGAGAATAATGAGTTGATACCTACTAGAACATTACGGAAATTTGGAGAATGTGTGTGGATTATAGGAGGTTGAATGATGCCACTCGCAAGGACCACTTTCCTTTGCCATTCATGGATCGGATGCTTGAGAGGCTTGCGCAGGTCACTCTTATTATCTTTTGTTTCTTAGATGGCTATTCCGGTTACAATCAAATAGAAAAGTGGCTCCAGAGGATCAAGAGAAGACAGCTTTCACTTGTCCCTTTGGGATTTTTGCTTATAGACGGATGCCCTTCGGTCTTTGCAATGCCCCAGCTACTTTTCAGAGGTGCATGTTGTCTATCTTCTCTGACATGACTGAGAGATTTATTGAGGTATTTATGGATGATTTTCTGTTTTTGGCACTTCGTATGATACTTGGTTGGCTAATTTGTCTTGTGTGCTCCAAAGATGTCAAGAGAGTAACTTGGTGCTTAATTGGGAAAAGTGCCACTTTATGGTGAAAGATGGGATAGTCTTGGGTCATAGAATATCGATAAGGGGATAGAAGTGGATAGAGCCAAGATTGTAATCATCAAAGACTTACCTCCTCCCACCGATGTGCGTAGCGTTCGCAGTTTTTCTTGGTCATGCGGTTTTTATCGGAGGTTTATCAAGGATTTTTCCAAGATAGCCAAACCACTTAGTCAGTTATTGGTCAAAGATGAAGACTTTAACTTTAAAAATAATTGCCTAGTGGCATTTAACTTGTTGAAGGAGAGATTGACCACTGCACCTATTCTGACGGCGCCTGATTGGGAGTTACCGTTTGAGCTAATGTGTGATGCCAGTGACTATGCTATAGGGGCTGTGTTGGGGCAAAGGAAGAATAAGTTGTTGCATGTTATTTACTATGCGAGTAAAGTTCGAATGAGGCACAACCTGAACTATGCAACAAGCGAGAAGGAGATGCTTGCAATTATTTATGCATTAGACAAGTTTAGACGGTATTTGATTGGTTCCAAGGTGATTATTTTTACGGATCATGCTTTGCTCTAAAATATCTCTTGACCAAGCAAGACGCTAAGCCAAGGCTTCTCCGTTGGATCTTTGTTATTCCAAGAGTTTGATATTAAAATCGAGACAAGAAAGGGGTGGAGAATGTGGTAGCCGATCACTTATCTAGGATACGGGTTAAGGAGTTGCGGGATGATTAGAGATAGAGATTCGTGATGAATTCCCAGATGAGTATGTCTTGGCAATCAGCAATGTACCTTGGTTCGCTGATATTGCTAATTATAAGGCAATTGGGATGATACCAGAGGGACTAACATGGCAGCAGAGGAAGAAGTTCATGCATGATGTTCGGTATATCGGGATGAGCCTTTCTTGTTTTTCGGGTGTGCGAGATGGAGTGCTCCTTGTATCCCGAAGAGGAAACTCATAAGGTCCTCGGCATTGTCACGGTTCAGATTATGGTGGACATTTTTTGGAGAACGCACATTTGCTAAGGTATTACAAAGTGGTTTTTATTGGCCTACACTTGTACAAAGATGCTAGGAAGTTTGTGGAGCGTTGTGATCGTTGCCAAAGAACTGGGAATATCTCTAGGAGACATGAGATGCCCCTTAACAACATTCTTGTTATTGAGATATTTGATGTGTGGGGGATTGATTTTATGGGGCCATTCCCAAGTTCTTTTAACAACAAGTACATTCTTGTAGCGTGGACTATGTCTCAAAGTGGGTAGAGGCAATTGCTCTTCCTACTAATGAAGCTAAGGTGGTGGTATCTTTTCTCAAAAAGAATATATTCAACAGTTTGGGGTACCTAGGGCCATAATCGGTGACGGAGGAACTCACTTTTGTAACCGACGGTTTCAATCGGTGCTTAGCAAATATGGTGTCACTCATCGTGTCACTACTCCATATCACCCACAAACTAGTGGGCAAGTGGAGATGTCTAACGGGGGAATTGAAGCAAATTGGAGAAGACTGTTGGGAAGTCAAGGAAGGATTGGTCTAAGAAGCTTGATGATGCTTTGTGGGCGTACCGAACGGC
Source organism: Acacia acuminata (assembly GCA_019022655.1). Classification (NCBI taxonomy): domain Eukaryota; kingdom Viridiplantae; phylum Streptophyta; class Magnoliopsida; order Fabales; family Fabaceae; genus Acacia; species Acacia acuminata. The sequence goes on from JAFJYI010000015.1 coordinate 3,378,911, forward strand.
ATTCAAAACTCCTATTGGCATGTCACCGTTTCAGTTTGCTATATGGTAAGTCTTGCCACCTTCCAGTGGAGCTTGAGCATAAGGCGCTTTGGGCAACTAAACCGCTGAATTTTGATGCTAAATCTGCTAATGAAAAGAGGTTACTTCGGTTGAACGAGCTTGATGAATTCAGAATTTTTGCATATGAGAGTGCTAGCCTCTATAAGGAAAGAACCAAGAGATGGCATGACGGGAGGATTATTCCTAGAGAGTTTCATACGGGACGGGTACTACTTTATAATTCTCGTTTGAAACTTTTTCCGGGGAAATTGAAGTCTAGATGGTCGGGACCTTTTGTAGTCAAAGAAGTCACACCTTTTGGTGCAATTGCCATTGCACCGGTAGGTTCGAGATGAAGCTTTTAAGGTGAATGGGCGAGATTAAAGCCTTACCATGGTGGAGACATTGACAGAGGAAGAACCTCTGTGGCATTGGAAGTTGAGAATTAAGGTGACATCCGTCAGGCTCGGGACGGTAAACAAGCGCTGATTGGGAGGCAACCCAATAAGTTTTTCTTGCAATTATTAGTATTTTCTTTTTCTTTTTCTTTTTCTTTCATTTTTCTAGGTTTAAAGATGATCACTCCTCTTGTGGTGCCAAGTCTTCTTGGGGCACTTTTTCCTCTCTTAAAATTTGAAACATCATGGATGGTACCAGATGAAGCACTCCACATCAGAGTTAGAGATCTAAAACCAGGGGAGTACTAGTTCTTTTCCCTCTTTATATTTTTGCAACATTGAGGACAATGTTTGATTTAAGTGTGGGGGAGGGATATAATTTCTTTGGTTATGCTTGTCCTTATGCAATTAAAAAGAATTTTTTTTTTTTTTATTTGATATTTTTGCATTGTTTAGGATTGACCTTAATTTTAAGCTTTCCCCATCTTAGAAAATGTTATCAAGTCAAAAAAAAAAAAAAATTTAAAACTTAAAAAAAAAAAAAAGAGTTCTAATTAAGCCTCTAAAGTCTTACATTTTTTTACAATCTTGAGATTGACTATGAGAATAGAGATTAGTTTCTAATATGATCAACAGATTATTAGTTTATGAATATTTTGCTACATGATTTCTTTATAAAATAAGAGGATGACCATTGCCAGCTAAGTAAAACTGGTGTTTGGGGAAATGACTCAGGTAGTGTTAAAACAAAAAAAAAAAAATCACACACACATGTGCACACAACTCCAATGACTTCTCTAGACCTTACTTAGTAACCGGGGGCACTTCATCACCAATGTTGGCACTCGCGTCAAACGGTAAAGTCAAAGAGGGTTATGAGTTAGGCTAAAAGCCTCTTGAGGTGCCTGTTGGAGTAACCGAGTAACCGTCTTTGCCGCATCACCCATGTGCGGGGTCGCGTAAAAGGGGACCTACAACGGCTCAAGGCAAAAAAAAAAAAACAAAAAAAACAAAAAAAATTGAAAAAAAAAAATTGAGTTATTTCCTACACGAGGATCCTTATTAAATTAAATGAAAATCTTGGTTTAGTGGGGTCATTTGAATTTTTTCGGAGAAATTGAGTAGCACAATATTCTTTTACTAATCTTTTTGTTGAACTTATTACGTGCCGATCTTTTGATTATGGGATGTTAAAAGATTGTTACAATTGTTTAAGACTATTGGCTTAGTAATCTATCCATATAAGACATTAACTTAAATCAGAGTTGATGATATGATCTAAGTGTGATGGTTTATTGCTTTCTGTTTAGGGATTTCATAAGCAATGTTCTTTCCAAATAATGAATTCTCTTTCTTCTTCGCGAGGACAAGCAAATGTTAAGTGTGGGGGAGTTTGATAAGTAGATATTTTATGATTAAATAAGTATAGATTATGAGATATATTGGATTAAATTTATTAATATTTTATACTTATTTAATGATTTTTTATATATTTATCTATCTTTAATTAAATATAGGATAAAAGAATATTATAACGAGAAAATCTATTGATATCCTATTTTATTGTGTTGGAGATATTATGATGCTAATTTGAGATATATATATATATATATATATATCATGACATCACAGTAGAATGAATTGAAGATTTGAGGTTTGAATGGATTCAAGTACACGTGGCGGGGAGGAATTAGAAAGATTTTATCTTCAATATTGAAATGTGGACCCCACGGGAGGCAATTCTCAGATTGTTGTTTATTGAAGATATGATATTGTGATACAATTAATATCTAATAAAAGAGAAAAGCATCAGAAACGTATAACCTGAGGGAGATTATTATAAAGATTACGCGCGACCCAAGAAACAGAGGAGGACCCAAGAGGTATTAAAAGAAGGACGCACAGCCGAATAAGAAGGAGGAGAAGGACGCACGGGAGCAAGAAAGACGCACAGCAATTCGAGAATCAGGAGGGGATCATCATCGAAATTGATTGAGACCACAATCGGCGAGGGATTCTTTAAGAGTTTTTATTTCTCTTTTCTTTTCTGTCTTCTCGAATCGATTTTCATCTTTTCATGGGTTTTAGTATAGCCATGCTCGGCTAGTTTTCTTTTATAGTTAGGGCGAGGATGAACCCTATGTGAATTTAAAATATTTAATTGGATTCTTTATTGATATTTATTTTTCTTGATTGAATGAATTATGTGCTTAAAGCTTTCTTGAAGATTGATCACCTTTTAGATTGTTCATAGGTTAATGTATGACAATAGAGATGTTGGTGCATTTAACTAGAACCGTTAATTCATCGTAGAGTTGCATGACCTAGACATAGGCTTACGATTTTATGCGATCTCATAATTCGGTTTAAAAATATAATCTTTCCAATCAATACTAAGACATTAGGTTGATTTCAAAGATAACGGACTAAGGTAGCATCAAGACATTGGGACTTAGTCTAACTTTATAGAATTGATCGTCAATCATGAGAATAATAATCAATTAGGGATTCAATTCAAATTATTAGAGGAACATAGGGGGATTCTCATCCCTAGTTTGCATATTTCTTAATTGAAGGTCTTAATCTTGGATTACTCATATTTTCTCTCGGTTGTTCTTGAGATTCGTATTTTGGATTCTTTATTTAATTCTTTAAATTCTATTTGGTTACAACTCACCCCATATTACTCATTCATCCAACTAAAGCGAAAATAGCGAATTAGTGATTGGAGTACTATTCCTCGTGGGACGATCTTTTTTCTCACTACTTTATTACTTATAACGACCGGTGCACTTGCCGAAGTCGCTATCAAACATCTGTTTTTTCATTGTACATGGACTCGCTGTATTTGGTTTGGCAGCCCCCTTGGAGTCAGATTTGCGCGGGTAGAGGTCATTAATTTCAATAGCTGGTGGCTTCAAATTTCTGGTATGTCTTCTTTGTCCAATCATGACTTAGCCTTAATCTGTTGGACCCTCTGGTTTATCTGGAAACAGAGGAATGAAAAAGTTTTTAATTATCTGGAGCCAAATCCCTTTGCGGTAATTGAGATGGCAAGGAAGAGTGCTAATGAATTTATGTCCAGCTTTGATAGTAGTAAGGATGCATCTGTTTTGAACTCCCAAACCCCCACTCCCGGTATGTTGGCGTCCTCCCCCTTCTCACAAAGTTAAGATAAATGTGGACGGAGCTTTCCACCATGGTCATCAAAGTGCATTCGCTATTAGTGTGGTTTGCGGGGATCATGCGGGGCATTTTTCTTGGGGTTTTGTTGATAAACCGAAGTCAATATCGGCTTTTATGAATAAGCACTTGCTCTTAAACGGGCCTTACGATTCTTTTGTGGACTTAGGGATTGATGATGTAATTTTTGAGTCTTGCCTTCTTTTGATTAATTGTGTTGTTGATAAATCACCTTCTTCTTTTGATGGTGTTGTAGAGGTATCATCCATGACATTATTAGTCTTATTTCCTCCAAAGTTGGGTTTTCCATCTCATTTACTACTGCGTGGGGGTAACCTTAGGGTTCTTGATCATCTTGCAGCAATTGCTTATAAGGGGGTGTGCTCTATTGGGTGGGTGCATCAACCAACACCCTCTTTGCTTCCGTTTCTAACTTTGGATGCTCATCAGGCTTCTCGGTCATGGCCGATGCTTGCCGCCCCTGATATTGCAAGGGGTGTTGTTTAAGCTTTTATGTGTATTTTGTTGGCCTAGGCTTTGTCTTTATGTTGTTTCTTTGTAATGTAATTGCTTAGTGAACTTTCTTGTATCGTTACCTTTACGAAGTGGTAATATAGCAACTTCTTCGATCAAAAAAAAAAAAACCTGATTGGGCCATGGATTTCACCATGCACAACTGTACAAGGACACATCAAGCTTCATTATTCCTTTGCGTAAATCCAGAATCTGCCAAGTGCCACCTGATTTTCTTCTTTCTCCTGACGGCCTTTAAATGGCGGAGTGTGCGAGCTCCGATGAAGAAGGAGAGAAGCAGGAGAAAGAAGCGTATGAAATAAAGTGAAGAGCGGTGAGAGAGACAGAGCAAGGGTGAAAGTGAGAGGACATTCATATATTGATATAAGAGGAGCGGAAGCGGGACGTAAGAGAAACAGTTCAAACTTCAAAACTGTGGATTGCAAAGGCGGAAAAAAAAATTTAAATAATTTGTTTTCTCTTGAGCTATATTTGTGAGTTCTATTTTAGCTTATATTGAGGGAAGGGAAGGAGATGGGAGGGAGGGGAGAGAAAAATATTGTGAGCCCCACTACATTGAATTTTGATCCCAATTTCTCTTCTCCTCCCCATTTTTTTCTCTCTCCTCCCCTTCCCTTCCTTCCCCCCTTTCCTTCCCTCAAACCAAACTTACCTTAACGCTCTCCAAACATCTTAATGCTCTCCAATCTGCTGTTTCCGCTACGTCCCTGTGACTTTTCCGCCTAACGACGACCTTCGTTTGCTGGATGCTTCCAATGTTAAGATTTTACAGTGAAAATAACATTAACTGAATTATATTATGACTTAAGAGCTACTGGTCCTTGTTATAAGGCACCAACTAACTTTTCTCATAAACCAAGTAGTTAAAGTTATCCTAGAATCTAAGTAATTTTTAATATTACCCATATTAATTACATTAAACTCAAATATCATATTAATTATTACTCTCACCTATTACCCTTATTAATTATGGGCAGACATGGAAAAAAATTAATGCTCATTGGGAACAAACAAGTACCTTATAAAAAGAACCAAATAAACTTACTAGTTGGTGCCTTATAATAAGGACCAGAGGAGTAGCAGGGGAAAAAAAGATGCATGATACCGTATATATAATATATAATGGGTTTAATATTTCTGTTTTTAGTATAGAATTTTTTTCTTTCAGTCACACTCACATAAAAGTGAGTAATCGCATTATAAAAAGAAGATAGAGAAAATACTAATCGGACCTATTCATTTTTATGTGAGTGTAGCAATAAAAGTAGAAATATTAAACCTATATATAATACTACCTTCGGTCTTAATTATAAGAATACTTTTATAATATAATTTATATATAAAAATATTTCAATGATTAAGATCCGTACCAGCATAACTGTTAGAAATACGCGTGCTTCAGGATCAGGAGGATGGTCTAATAATATAACTTTTCTTGCTTGCACCAGAAGGACACCATGAAAGTAATGCATACGTGGCGTTCTCTTTTGGAACCACGTTTCTCTCTCTCTATGCAAGCAGATGATGCCAAGGGATAATGCAGCAATAAAAACCTGTAGTTTCCATTTTTGGCAATTTTTTGACCGTTGCAGCATTCCGTTTCTGCCTTTTTCTTGTGGGTGTCATCACCCTTTTTTGGAATGGAAAAGGAATTCATTAACAATGATCAGTAACTGTACAATGAGGCATTTAGCAATTACAGAAGAAGACTAAAAGTAGCAAAACAACTGTGTGTATGGACAGCTAAGGATTTGATCTGGGCCATGAGGCCATCGGTAGTAAACCTATCATCAGTGAATATTCTTCTGTTTCGAGCGTCCCATAACTTCCAACAAGTTATACAAATGCCCACTTTCCATGAGGAATCTAGTGCAGTGGATTGGATGACTAAGAGCAGCCATCTTTGAAAATCCATCTTGAAAAGGTCAGCAACGAGATCTGAAGGGAGGATTCTCTTCCATACTGAAGATGCCAAAGTGCACTCCTTGAAAACATGAGAGATACTCTCAGATCCACCTTGGCAGAGAGTGCATCTACTATCAGAGGAAAGTTTCCTTCTGCAACGTTCCTCATTTGTTAGCAATTTACCTTTTAGAAGCAACCAAGTGAAGGTTCGCACCCTCTGAGCCATAGGAAGCTTCCACATCTTGGACCACATGGGGTTGTATTCATTCCAATTGAAGGAATCCAGTGCTATATAAGCAGACTTGGTGGAAAATTCTCCAGACTTAGTTAGGTCCCACGCGCAGGTACGGGCAAGGGAAGTTTCCTGGAGTGCAGTGGAGGAGATATCCCTAAGGACGTCTGGAGGTAACAAATGCTGAAATAGGCTCCATTTCCAAGAGCCATCCTCATTGGCATAATCAACAACAGTCCTTTGAAGGTCCTGTTCAGGGATGGGAGAGAAAGCCAAATTTTTTAGAGGGCCATAGTTGCTTACCCAGAAGTCAGTCCAGAAGTTAACATGCTGACCATTTCCTGGTTTCCATTTAATATGAATATAGGTTTCCTCCCATAATTTAAGCATGCTCCGCCATAGGGACGACATTCGTGCTCGATGAGTCACCTGGCCTGAACTAGAAGCTCTGTATTTTTGAAGCAGCACCCGTGCCCAAAGTGAGTCAGGTTGTGAGTGAAATTTGAAAATCAATTTCATTAGGAACGCCTTGTTCTGGGTCTCCAGTTTTAACATGCCACAACCACCATGTTTGATCGGTTGGCATAGATCCTGCCACTTAACTAGGTTTATTCCACGACGTTCTTCTGAGTGGCCCCAAATGAACTTTCTGATGATTTGTTCAACCTTTCCTATACACGACGACGAGAGAGCAGTGCTCTGCATGGTGTAAAGGGGGATGGAGGACAGGACTGACTTGGCCAAGGTGATACGTCCAGCCAGTGAAAGGCACTTGGACTTCCAGCCAGCCAATTTGGATTGGACCCTTTCAACAATGTACCCATAGGTGGTGGAGGTGGCTCTCCCAGTCAATAGTGGAACACCCAGATACTTCCCAAGGGAGGTTGTTCTTTGGTAACCCATCCTATCACATATTACCTTGCAAGATTGAGTGTTCATATTTTTAGAGAAGTAGATCTTCGTCTTTGGTTGGCTAATCGTGTGGCCAGAGGATGAGCAAAACTCTTGCAAGATGTCATTGATTAAATCAGCTTGCTTCAAAGTCGCATGCCCAAAGAGAATTAAATCATCAGCGAAGAATAGATGGGACAGATGTACACCTTGCTGACCCACCTTGATCGTCTTCCAAGTCCCTGTTTTTACTCTAGCTTCGATAAGGTGAGACAACCTTTCCATGCAGAGAACAAAGATGTAAGGAGAGAGGGGGTCACCCTGTCTCACACCACGTTCAGGGTTGAAGGGAGTTGTTGGCTTCCCATTCCATAAGACTTGCATTGATGGGGTGGTGATACAAGTCATTATTAGTCTTATAAGAGCAGCTGGAAGGCCAGAATCAATCAGAGTGTCTTCAATAAAATCCCAACGTAGCCTATCAAAGGCCTTCTGCAAGTCGACTTTGATAGCCATCCAACCTGACTTCCCTGTTTTCCCCCTCATAGAGTGAATAACCTCCTGGGTAATTACAATATTATCTATAATGCTTCGTCCCTGAATAAAGCTAGATTGGTACTGACCAATTAAGGTTGGCATGATTGGTCTCAAACGATTAGCTATAGTCTTGGTTAGGGTCTTATACAACACGGAACAAAGACTAATGGGGCGAAACTCACTGATGGAAGTGGGATTACTGACTTTAGGAATCAGAGCCAACAGAGTTTGGTTTAAGATTGGATTGAGAGGGTTTCCTGACCATAGGCTTTGGATATACTCAACGATGCTGGGACCAACTATATTCCACTGAGATTGGTAAAAAAGGGCATGAATACCGTCTTTACCAGGGGCTTTCAAGGGCTTCATCTTGAATAAAGCTTGTTTGACCTCTTCCATAGACACACTTCTCTCCAACGACAACAATTGGGACTCCGCAAGGCAAGGAAACATACCTTGAGTCGACATGGGGAGGAAAATTTGGTCTTTCAGAGTATAAATTTCCTGAAAGGAGAGCTTTGACCTCGTACTAAGAGTGAGACAATTATAACAGCATATGAACGTTAGCTGCGAAGTGCGAAAAGCTACCTTCACTGAGATTAGATGAATTGAGCGAACACCCGACAATGTGCATGTTTGATATCCGGATTGGGTGTCGAAATCGAACTTGTGCACTGGCCCTATGAGGATTTTTTTTTTTTTTTTTTTTTTTTTTTTTTTTTTTTTTTTTTTTTTTTTTTTTAATATTGTTGAGAAGTTGTTTCAATCGACTTATGGGTCAAAATTTATTTTGAGCTTTTTTTTAAGATTATAAAATATTTTTTCAAGATCATACAATACTTTTTTGTTGTTGTAAAATTAGTATTCGAAGTATATTTTTAATACCATTTAATAACCTAAAAAATATTTTAGGGTATGGATACTAGTACTAATTTTTTTTTCAATATCCTATAATATTTTTTCAAGATCATGAGGTTTTTTTTTTTAGTACCTTTCAATATCTTAAAGTATATTTTTAAGTACTATTCAGTACCCTAAAAAATATTTTAGGATAGTGACTAGTACTAAAAATAATTTTTTCAAGATCATAAAATAAACTATCAAGATTATGAAGTATTCTTTTTAGTATCGTTAAGTATCCTGAAATATATTTTTAGTATCGTCAATACCCAAAAAAATATTTAAAATTGACTATAAGTTTAAATCGCAAAAATTACTTATATTATTGTCAATCCAAAAACAAATTACATTTTACAATCTGACTTTTACATAAGTCAGATTGACTATAAGTCATTTTTTACCCCAGTATCCCAAATAAGCTTGATATGTTAGATTTCATCTCATAATATTTGCAACCAATTGGAAATATATTTAGGACATTAAGGGGATACTTAGGACAATAAATTATAAATTTAGAAGTAAAAGTAGATGCCTAATAAACCTCTTATTTTGTTTATAAATTTAGGATTGGAGCTAATATTTTATCTGTCTTTGTACTTAATTATAAATATTACCCATCTATTTAACTTATAAAATGATGTAATTATACAAGAATAATTATTTGACAATAAGTTTGATATTGTTTTTTTAATTATTTTTAAAATTGTAACTATTAAAAATAAATTAACAAATTATAATTTATTTTTAAATTTTCTTCTTCAGGGGTAGCTACGGTCGCGCCAATACAAAGAAGCTTGGCGCCGTGGGGACGAGTGTGACACGGTGTCGTTTTTTTCCCGCCGCCCAGTGCCATCGGTTCCTTGGCCATCCGGGTCCGGATTCTGGACAGCGAAGATCAACGCAACGGAGTCACACCGGAATGGCGAAGGCCTCAGCTGGCGTTGGAAATGAGCCTTGGAGAGTACTTGAATTTTACAGTGGGATCGGGGGCATGGTACGCTTCGAAACCCTAATTATTTATTTAATCTATTATATGTTCATCTTCTAATTTTTGTTTTCCGAATGAATATTTGTATGTGTACTGTTTAGAGATATTCGCTGATGAAATCAGGCGTGAACGCGGAAGTCGTGGAAGCATTTGAAATTAATGACAGAGCCAATGATGTTTACCAACATAATTTTGGTCATCGTCCTTTTCAGGTTTGTTACCTAAGCTTTCCAGGAGGGCGGCCTGTTTTTGGGAACTCTCGTTCACAAGCATGCTTTACCTTTATTTTGTATTTCTGTTGGACTTAGTTCTTGTGTCGGGATGTTTGTTTAGTTGCAAGCTGGGCAGGAGCTGCTAAAAGCAGCAAAGACTTGCCAATGAGTATCTTTTTCTCCTTTTATTCAATTTTTTTTTTTTTTTTATAATGGGACCGTGGCTTTAATATGCCTGGATTGTCATTGCTGTGAAGCCACACGAGTCTGGACTTAAGACTGCTGAGCCGTGTAGTTGATATCAACATGACCACGCTGATAATGATTTGTTTTTCGCGGCTGACAGGGGAATATTCAAAGCCTGACTCCTACGGATCTTGATGGCTATGGAGCAGATGCATGGCTTCTTTCTCCTCCCTGCCAACCTTACACTAGACAAGGTGGAATTTTTTTCCCCTTCTCATTGTTGGGATTATTTTGTTGTACTTGAAAGAATTCCTCAAGCATCTTGAAATTAGGTCTTCAGAAGGACACCGGTGATGCTCGGGCATTTTCCTTTCTCCAGATTCTTGAACTTATGCCATTATTAAAGTATCCTCCAAGCATGTTATTTGTGGAAAATGTTGTTGGATTTGAGGTTTGTTCTTTAGATTCAACTAGTTGTCTGAATCAATTTCTTCTACTCGTTCCTCTTCTTTCTGGTTCTTTTGTTATTTTGGTTGCCTTCTCATTTTCTCCTTTGGTTTCAGACATCAGATACGCATGCAACAATGATTGAAATGCTGGAAAAAACAAATTTTATCACTCAAGAGTTCATCTTGAGTCCATTACAATTTGGAATCCCATATTCAAGGCCACGATATTTTTGTCTGGTAGGCTCTCTTAATGCTTGGTGAATTCTTCGAACCTTATGTTTGTTTTGAAAGATTTAGGATGTCTTTTATATTATTAGCAGTCAATTGGCAATGTTCTCGTGAGGTGGCAGATGTTGATGTTATTATTCATGTTTTTCCACACTTTGATGTGATGGCCGAAGTTCTTGTTAATCAGTTGACATGCAAATGGTGTCTTTCTTTGATTACATTCTATCAATTAAGTTTTTGAATTTCTCTTGGCACAATTAAGTATTCCTTTAGGTTTCATGTATTTGAACTTCTAGTCATTTGTCATAAATTTTTTTTATAATCATTGGCCCTGTTCAAATAATTTTGAAGGCAAAAAGAAAACCTTATTCTTATGTAAAAGAACGATGGAACAACATGCTGATTCAATCCCCCAGACCATTATTTGAGCATGAAGATACAGTGCCTGTTGAAGATGTTTCGTCACGAAAGGACTGGGATAAGTTGTTGCAATCTTGTCAGCCAATTGAACGGTTTCTTGAATTAAAGAATCCTAGCAATGATAAAGATGTTGAATCTGCATCACTGGACACTGATTTACCCAGAGATTTGAAACATGATGGGGAAGTGCTCAATGAAGCATCTTTAGACCAGTATTTTGTTCCCTTGAGCTTGATAGAGCGGTGGGGAAGTGCTATGGGTATCCTTGGCCTCACTAATTAGTCGTAGCATATGATATTCACTGCCATATCCTGACCATTATGCATTTTATTTTTTAAAAATAATTAATATTAATCATATTAAGTCTTGATACCCTTTTCCTTAAAGTGGTTTAGATATTGTCTATTCGGATTCAAAGCGCTGCTGCTGCTTTACAAAAAGTTATTACAGATATGTGAAGGGAACTGGATCACTATTGGCAACTGTCCAGGTATTGCTTCTATTTTTTATTCAACCGGAACAAATTATCACACACACCCCACAACCTTGAATATTAACCTCTCATACTATTATTACCTTCTATTATGGGTTCTGGGGATATGAGAATCTCACTTCTTCCTTTCCGCAACCGTAACTTTAAATTTTCTAATATGCAGTTGGAAAAGAAGGACAAAACGTCACTGAAGGAGCTGCGCCTTAGATATTTTACCCCAAGAGAGGTGAATGATTACATTTTTGTTACGTCATTATCTAGAATTTCAATACAGGCCTAAATTAATTGTCTATACCTGTGTGCACATGCGTGAATGTTTTTTTTTTTGGGGTAAACTAAGCTTAATTTCAGTGCATAATTCTAATATGCAAGGCTTTGTAATTCTATAACTAGGTCGCAAATCTACATTCTTTTCCCGAAGATTTCCAATTTCCGCAGCACATAAATCTCAGGCAGAGGTATACAATTTGTTCGTTTGAACTCTAATTTTTCATATTATATATGGAAGAACCATTGTAATTGAGACCGCTGTGCCAGTGGGCACGACTAGATGTATTGCTTGTGTTTCCATTTATGCCAATAAATCTCTCTCTCTCTCGCACAGGTATGCTTTGCTTGGGAACAGTTTGAGTATAGCAGTTGTTGCTCCCTTGCTAAGATATCTTTTCACTGATCCTTCGTGACCTTCTACCACACCATCTGCTAAGCAGATTCGGATGTTTGTCCATGCTCCTTACACAATTTTTCAGGTTACTGTGATTATATGACTAAGTCATCATGGAAATGAAGTCTTAGGCGTGTTTTGCCCTCTTTCACTACAAAATTCAGTTTAATTTATAATTTTGTTCTTGTGACGGTTTGCCAAGACTATGGCTAATCTATCTGTTTAGTGTATTGTAGAGTATTCAGTGAATGCATGGTCCGATATCAAGAAATTTAATATTGGTATTACTATCATTTGTTTTTTTTTTCTTTGTTGGCGGCTCGAGTACTCTCTATCAGTTATAAATTTATAATCGAGAAATGGTTGAATAATGGTGAAGATTATAATAAATATTGCACATTTTATTTTATTTGTCTTGTTATGACCAAATAGTGGTGTGAAACTGTGAATGGATCAACTAAACCGCTTGAATTAGACTTGTCAAAGTATCCCCATCGAGTAAACAAAGAAAGTATCACCATCGTATTCAATTCATTTATTAAATGAACAGGATTAATGTGTCACATTATTCATTAGCCGCACTATTTATGGTTATAAATTCAATTGTATGGTTTTAACCTCAGTTTGAAGGTAGAATAAAAAACCTCTCTTCACTTTTGCTGAACTGGAGAGTATGGCTTGATGGAGGGAGGTAGTTCCCAAAAAATAAAAAAAAAAAAATTGAAAACTGTTCTGTAATAAACATAAATGTCTAGCCACAAAAGACTAGTATTAGGTCAATATCGGATCAGAAGATTCCAAAAGGTTGTTTCTACACCAATGGAGGTTACCCAATGTTATCTATGACGGAGATAACACTAGATAATCGTTGATCACTATGTCACAGTTATGGCGTTTCGCCAAAGGAGTAGGGTGTGTGCACAGTGAGACAGTATCTAAATAGCCAATTCAAAATGGGAGAGCAGTGCGCAGGGGAACATGCTTATATATATATAGAGATCCTTTAGGGTTTCTCTTGTTGGTCGTGCGTATTCTCTCTTGCCATGCATATCCCATGATTCAAGCCGCTTCTCTCCCATTATCTCCATTATCTCAAATTATGGGCATGATCATGGGGTGATTGGTGATTTACCTGATTTGGGGAAGATACCGTCATAAAAGCGCTCTTATTGGGCGTTGCATCTATTGTGTCCATTATTCGGGTCCATAACAAAAACATTAATCTTTTTTTTTTGTTTGAGAAAAAGTAAAAAATTTACTCAATTTGTCATGCATATTCTCTGAACAAATGTATGTATTTTTAACTAAAAATGTTGAGAATCGAAGATTCCAAGGTCAAAAAAAAAAAAAAGAAAAAAAGACAGAATCGAAGATTTTTTCCGCCAACAACAAATTTCTCTTTCATTCCAACGCGCTTTCAATCTTTTTCTCCTATTCTCGTCAATCACAACGTCAATTTTTTCTCTCAATTAAATGTACAAATAAAAGTGCTCCCTTTTATTTCAAATCGTTCTCTCTTTCTTCTTCTTCTTCTTGTTTTTTTTTTTTTAATACACATGAAAATTTAACACTGTTCTCCTCCATCTATATGGTTTTATTTATTTTTTGATACAAAATTTTATTATTAAACATGCTAATGATTTAAGATAAAATGGTCAAATTAAAAGATGAAAACTACATCTCTTTTTTATGACAGATAACTCACTTATTTTATATCAAAATCCAAAACAAGGAATAATGACTGTTTGATTTAGATTTTTAATGAAAAAATGCTTGAGAAATTTTATGATATTTCTTTAAATTTTTTAAAATTATTAACATTTGAAAAAGTAGTTTATAATTCTATTTTATTTTTAAGTAGATTTTGAATGAAGATAACTTAAAATTTGAAAAATATCAAAATAAATATTTTTCCATATTAAATAAACGTGCCGTAACCCTTTTTTCCCGGAAACGTGCCGTAATCATTTGAATAAACCTGTTATATATGTATAAGAATATGCTAAGAAAAACAACAGGATATACAGTATATCCAAAAAAAAAAAATCTATAAAAAAAGAAAACAATATACTGCGGTTTTTTGGGCGATGAAACGTTTTTTCCCCCTCACCAGGCATTGTAAAAGTTGACCTAATATTTAAATCCAGAAAACAGGCCCAGCAAGGTGTGGTACAGTATTTTTGCGGCCCATCCGTCCTTACATCCCACTGACTCAGGCAATTTATAAATTGTTTTTACTTTACTTTTTAATTACAGAAACCCTAATCTTCTGGCATTCATGCGAATCGAATTTCATTCCCTTGAGCAATTGGCGTAGGAGGAAACACTTTGGTATTAAAATCAAGAGTTCAAGCGATCTGATACTGTCAATAATCGAGGAAGGTCGTTATCTATGTTTTTAATTTTTTATCATGCTTATTATTCAGATCGTTTCTGATTTTGCATTGTTATTTGATTTGTGATTAATTTGTTGATATATCAATTCTCTTGTTTGAATTTTTTGTTAATTAATTTTTATTTTTACCTTCTCTATTGGTCCTCTCATATGAATTTGTAATCTGTTTACTTTTATATTCTGATCGTTATGGATTCTGAAATTTTTTTTAGGGCTTTGTTTCCTTCATATTGGCCTAAGGTTTATTACCCCTTCCCCTTTGTAATTTTTTTGTATGATTGATTATAATGTATTTCTTGGGTTTTTGTTTGTTTGACAATTAATTAATTAATTTAAGATGAAGCATTGAAAAAGAATGTGGAAATAGCAGTTAACTCGTTCTACTCATCTTTGTGTAAACACGATTAAGGCAATGTTCATGATCATGTCGCTAAATTTACCAGTAGTTACAGTTTCAATAAGTTTTTGGTAGTAACGAACTCATCACCCCCATCCCCCTGCAGAACGTGTCTTATCTGACTATTATTTCGGACCTTAGTTATGTAATTTCATTGTAGGTATTTTCTATAGCTTCTCCAATGAAAATATTATATATGAGCATGTTTTTTATGTTAGCACCCCTGTAATGATCCAATAGGCATTCCTCTTCATATAGTGTTTTTTTTTTTTTTTTTTTTTTTTTTTTTTTAAATTTAAATTTAAAAGAAAAAAAGAAAAAAGGATTACAGACAGTAAAAAAAAAAAATGTTTCTAAATTATTTCCTGTTTTTTGTTGTTATTTTCTCCTTGGAAAACTTAATATTCTTTTGGAGCCAAACAAGCTCATCCATGATTGTAAGATTAATCTTTGCGGCTAAGATATATTATTGATTGTTACAGGTCTCAGGTTGATTAAAAGGTGTCATTATGAGATTCAAAAAGGGAACCAAAGTAGAGGTCCTGAGTTATAGTAAGGCCCCTTATGGGGAATGGCGTTCTGCTGAGATTATCTCTGGTAATGGGCATACTTATAGTGTCCAGTATAACTGTTCTAGCATGACTAATGAGGCCATAGTGGAGAAGGTTCCCAAGAAATCCATCAGGCCTTCTCCGCCTCTTGTAAAATGCATTGATAGTTGGTCGGCTGATGATGTTGTGGAGGTCAATCATGCTGGTTGCTGGAAAGTGGCCATTGTTTCAAGGTTTCTCGGTGAAGGCGTTTATTTGGTGAGGCTGGTAGGATCTTGCAAGGAGTTAAGAGTTCACAAGTTTAACATAAGGGCACGACAATGTTGGCAAGACAACCAATGGGTTATGATGCGAAAGGTAGATTTCTATCTGATTAATTTGCTTATGATTTTTTAAGTTAACAAGAGTGTTCTCACATGGATTTTCTCGAAACTCTGCATTTATCTATTTGAAAATTGCAAACTTTTGTCAGTTTTATTCTGTTTCAATTTAATAATGAAAGGTACGTGTTGATTATAGCATTATTATTTATAAGTTGTTGTTGCTTTAAATGGAAATCACATTGATTCCATTTTACTGAGATTTAACAATGTCATTGTTATCTTGCTTAAGTCAGTGTACATTTTAAATATTTCTCGAGTGCTCTGAAATTTGATGATATGCCTTATTCTGATGATTTCTGTCTTTACTTTCACTACAGTGCAATTCTAGAGTTGGGAAGTCGGGCAAGAAGTTGAGCTTTAACAGTTATAAGATGAAACCTGAAGTTCCACAGGCTAGAAATGATTGTTTTCCCATGGTGGAAGGAAGTGGTCTACGGGAGTCTCATTTAGTGTCATCCATATCATTGAAGAGAGTGTCTCCTTATTGCTCCTCCCTCATTGATACATACCCAAGAAAAATGAGAGCTGTTTTGAATGAGGAAGTGCTAGAAAAGGTAGATGCTGTTGCTTACCCAAGTGAATATATGGGTGAAAAATGCATGCTTGCTTCCTTTAATAATGGCACAAATCAATTTAATAAAATGGCGATGCTGAACCCTAATA
This sequence comes from Acacia acuminata, assembly GCA_019022655.1. NCBI lineage: Eukaryota > Viridiplantae > Streptophyta > Magnoliopsida > Fabales > Fabaceae > Acacia > Acacia acuminata. The sequence goes on from JAFJYI010000015.1 coordinate 3,395,559, forward strand.
ATGGTATCACACATTGTCTTGAAAGAATCAATGATTCTAATGATTCTTGTAGTGATATGTGTTCAGTTGGCAGTTGTAGTGTGGTAAGTAGTGGCCCAAACAAATTCTCTAGTGATATGTTAGCAGGGCCTTGCCAAGAAGCAGATAGTCTTTGTAGCGATGCGGAGTCTTTAGATGTTGGAGATGAGGAAGAAAGATATTCCCTTTATCCAACAGAGGACATAGCAGCCAGAATTCATAGGTTAGAGTTGCATGCCTATCGCAGTACTCTAAAAGCTATGTATGTTTCTGGTCCCCTAACTTGGGATCAAGAAGCCTTATTGACTAATCTTCGTATTTCACTCCATATTTCAAATGATGAACACTTGTTGGAGATAAGGAACTTAGTTTCTTCTGGTCAGCGTTTTTAATAGTTTACACACGCAATGTTAGCATAGGATATTTTATGTTCTGATCTATGTACAGCCTTGTAAGTTTCAAATAAGAGGACTATGCTTTTGTTATTCATCTTGTAATTGTTTCTAGAATCATTGTGAATTATTACAAGCTGTGAAGTTCCTTACTTTCTTTCTTTTGAGAGGCTATTTGAGATTTAAGCCATATTTCTAATTTAAATTATAACATAGTTGTGTATTGTTACATCTGCAATTATTTGCTGCAGCTATGAGGGATTTCCCTAATTGTTTCTTTGATAGCTGTCTGATGCTATGACAATAATTTCATCGCAGTGCTGAAAAGCTTTTTCTTTGCTATGAGAATCCTCGCTGCTTGGTTTGCCAGCTTTTGTGCTTAATCTTTGTTGGTTTCTTTCTGCACTTGTATATCATTCTATGATGGTTAAACTCTGTATGACCAGTCAATGGTCAAGGACTGGCGACTAGTCTATGTAGTGCGACTCAAAATATGGCATCTTACATAATGTGGGTAAACTTGATTTGCTGTCTATTTGATAGCATCGGAAGTTTCACTTTTTAACTATTGATGACTACATTTTCCAGGGCCAGTGTTGGAGGCCTGCATGGCTTGCTTCCAAAGGTTAAACATGATGCTAGGTTTGCCACTTTTCTTCTGGCAAATTAGTTGATGACATCTATTACTTATTTTGTTACGAAAGACAAATTGCTGATCAGTGTGTACTATCCTGGTTTCTGTTTGAAATATATAGTCTATTTCAGGTATGATTAGAAAGGACACTTGCAGTGTCAAAACCAGAACATGAACTTCCTAACAGCCGCTGTGATATAACCGTGACATGGAAGTCTAGTTCTCGCCTGATAATTGAAAAGCCTTGATTTTGGGTTTTCAATATGTGATGATAATACTAATGTCTTGGGTGTAGGCTGGGTTGCGGTAGGATTTTTTATTGATATGCTTGCTTAGTAATGGCCTGATTCTTCGATTAGGACTTAGGATCTGTTTTGCTGGTTTTTTTTAGTATTACTGTCAGAAATTCGTAATTTCACATTTTGAGTTTTTGTTTTTCTTTATGCGAAAAGTTTTGAAAGGCTTAGCTTTTGAAGCTCTAATCCCAACACATTGGGAACTGATCAATGCAGATCATTTTCCAACATTGTTTTGTGAGGTGGTGCCTTTTTTTTTTTTTTTTAAGTGGCGGGTGAAAATTGGTCAAGTGAAGGAATGTTAACGTGAAAAGCGAGTTAGTTATGGTGGGCCATAAAAAAAAGCGAGTTAGTTATGGCAACTTTCTGCTGAAATACTCATTATCTGTAATTATGTAACTAGACATGTAGATAAGAATTTACGCGTATATACTTGTTTTGTGCCCTTTCGGAATAATCTGCCCCACATGGATTTGAAAATTCGGCAAAACCGGTCGTGGCTTTAGTAAGGAATCCATCAAGAGGAATCTTTCTGGCGTGGATTGAAGACACCCACAACACTTCATTTGGTATTTATCAAAATGATTTAGATCGGTGGCTTTCATGGATAACTATGTGTTGGATGCGGTATGGCTGAGCAGTCAGCACCACATAACGTAATTGTCGTTTTTCTTTTCCTGTTCTTGTCGTGAGACCTTTCATTGAGGTATGATGGGGACACAATTTTTGTTATTGTTACCAGTTTTAGTTGAGGACTTAAGGAGCTGTCGCATTGTGATAGAAAGTCATACAATTATTATAATGCAGTTAAAAATAATATTAAATATAGGGTTAAGGTGTGGATTCGCCAATAAACTATTAGGTCAGGAGCACCTAACACAAAAAACAATTGGAAGGATCATATGTACCAAAAAACAATTAAAAAGTTACAATTTTCACAATTCTGTTACAGCCAAACGAACGGAGTTGGGAAGAAAGGTGTGGTATGCACGCGTGTCAGTGGGAGAAAAAGGAAAGAGAAGCAAGCTGGCTGAGATGGTCAAAGCATCCTTCATACCTCTCTCTTCGCCTCTCTTTCCTTTTCATCTTCTTTTCCATTCTCTTCTCTTTGCCTCTCTCACCCTTGTGGCTCGTCGTCACTGTAACTCTTGCCCTCCTCCATCGTTCTGATAATTTCCAATCGTGTAATCAGTGAAGAAGGAAGGGAATAATATATCTTTCGCTGATTCATATTCCTAATTAACCTCAGGTTACTTCTGTCATAGGGAATACACATTGTTATTTTCAAGGATCACTCTCTGACTTCGAGCAAAAAAAAAAAAAAGAATCACTCTCTACTCTATCTTATTCTTCCCACCTTCACCTTTTTCACTTCTCTTGGTATCTTCAGTGCATCCTTCAAGTATCTTCTTGTATAAATAGCCTCATATCAAAGATCTTATCTGATCCCCCTACTCTTTTTCTCTTTCCTCTGATCTTCGGATCTGTCTGCTCTGGTCAGTCTTCATTTCTAGAAATTAATTTCTCTTCTTGTTTGTATAATGAACTGGGACGGGTTATAAAATGGGTGATGATTAGCTTTGATATTCGTGTTCTATTTATTGAAAGCTTTTGATCTATCTATCTAAACTTTTGCGCAAGCCCATTTTCGACTCACTCAACTGTGACTTGATCAAATGATTGATCCCTAAGTTTTTTTTTTGGGGTCTGTCACACCCTTGAATTTGAGCTGATTTTAGTAATTTGAGCGTTTTCGGCTAGTTTTACTTGGTTATGTGGTCTAATACAGAGTGGGTTTGTCTTGCTTTCGTGAATTTGGTTGCGGGTGAGAGATGGCGCAAATTTTGCTTCATGGGACTCTATGTCACGATCTTTGAGGTGGATAGGTCAAGACTGGTGGTGGCAATATCTTGACAAGGTAAACGAATTTGTCTGTTTGGATTCGCTTTTTAACGCGATGATTTAATCGTGACTCCTGCCTAACTTTAAACTCTTCGCTTCTGATGTATGTGTTTATTTGGAATTTTCCCATATAATATCTAAGAGTAATCTCAGTACCACAGTCCAACAATCCCTAAATCCAACAATCATAATGTAGGGTTCGAAATTAATGATCTGCAATCCATATTCAAAAAGAAGTCAGCAACCAAATTTCAAGAGGAAATTATACCTCAGAAGCCCTAACAGACTTCCCGGAGAATGGCGCCTTCGTGAAGTGAGAATAAGTAAGAGACTAAGGAGAAAGACGGCGAGAGGATCGAACAAAAGCTTGAAGAGTAAGACGGGCTTGCAAGAGGCGGTTCAGCAAATTTTGAAGAAGAACACGGTGACACGAAAGATCTATTGCAGCAAAGAGAGAGGCGATACTGAAGAACGATGGAGGAGGGCGAGGAGGTATGAAGGATGCTTTGACCATCTCAGCCAGCTTGCTTCTCTTTCCTTTTTTCCCACTGACACGTGTGCATACCACACCTTTCTTCCCAACTCCGTTAGTTTGGCTGTAACGGAATTGTGAAAATTGTAACTTTTTAATTGTTTTTTGGTACATATGATCCTTCCAATTGTTTTTTGTATTGGGTGCTCCTGGCCTAATAGTTTATTGGCGAATCCACACCTTAACCCTTAAATATATAGATTTTGTAATTCTTTATGGTCGAGATTCTCTTGTGGCGATCCTGACATGCAGGGATGATGATGGGTCCTGTTAGAGTGGGGAGAATATGATAGTGTGTGTGAAGAAATTATGTGACTAGTAACTCACATAGTAACTCCATAGGGAGTGTTTGGGGGTAAAAAGCACCGTTTGGGTAGAAGAAAAGCCCAGTGAAAAAAAAGCTCAATTGAGAGGTGTTTAGATAAGCGTTGCGGACATTGGGCTTCTCCAAAAAAGATCGGTATGTTCAAAAGCCTTTGACAAAGCGTTGACGCTGTGTGGCGAGCGATGGGGCACTGCTCTGCCTTCCACCATTGAACATTCTCTCAGCTCGATGGAGATCTGCGACACCACATCGTTCTCCAACATAACACAAACTTCACTCATCGTCGTGCCTTCCATTAAGGATGAATCTTTCTTTAATTTGGTCGTCGTCAATGAAATTGTTGTCGAATTGGTTGACCTTGCCAGCGTAGAAAGAGCAGCAATCTGACATTGGAAGGGTACAAATTCGACATGGTCGTGACTTTTCCGGTCTCCTACGCCTTGATCATGGCCTAGTTGAAGATCGGTCCGAGGTGATGGCTATGATTTTAAAAAAGAAAAGAAAAAAAGAAAAGGAAGAAGTGGGTTAGCAGGGATGACAAGAGACTAGGGAAGGATAAAAATGCCAAGGTAGCATCGTACTATTATTTAGTATCAAGTTGTAAAAAAGTGTTTGTGTGCATTCTAATTTATATAATTTATCCATTAAACATATTCAATTAAGGACTTTATTGTTTATTAATTTTTTTAACAATAATAATTTTTCAAATTTAAATTTAAATTTTTGTCTTCAATTATCGTAATATATATATATAATTCAATAAAAGTCATACATTTTTCATCTCAATTGAATTTTCATATAATAATTCAAACACGTTTCATTTTGAAAAAAAAGTCATTTCTGCTAGACTGCTACCGAAGTCTGTTCTCTTTTGTGGACGGGTAAGATTAGGCAATCCATGGTGTGTTTGGGCCAGATTAGATTTGATCTATCGGACTAATGGATTGATATAGATAGTTCAAAGTTTCAGCTTTCTTTTCTTCCTAAACCAAATAATAGGATTTTTCTTCCAAATAATTTCAACAAGTATATTTAAAAATGTACGACATGAAAATAATATCAAACTCGAGCAAAACCAATTTTTGGCAAAAAAGAGAGAAAGAAAGGAAAACCCCAAAATAGAACCTCAAAAATAGAAAATGAACATATGAGTACCGGAATTTCAACAATCCATAATTAAGATTTTAAAATCGAGGAAAAATATAATTCAAGAAAAAGAAATAAATGCCTTTATTTTAATGGAATTCCCAAAATCTCTGTCGGAGATAGGGGTGGAAATAAGTCGGCGGTCTGTCAAGGGCCTATGACCTGACATGTTCAAGGCTTGGTCAGGCCTGGCTTGTCAGTATGAAAAGTCAAGCTAAGACGTATTTCAAAGCCTTTTTTTTTTTAACAGGTTAGGCTTAGGCCTACTAATAAGTCATAGCTTTGATTGATGCATATCATGACAAGTGGTATTTGAAGACTTGCCATTGTGTTTCTCTGGTTGGATCTGAAAGTCATGACCTTACTGTTTTCTCAAGCTCTGAAGCTCGCCGGTGAGGATAAAGGTGGAAGAAGTTATTTTATTTAGCACGTTTTAGTATGATAATTGATGATTTGTGTTGCTATTGAGTATTGTCTTTGTGAACATTCATCAGTGAGCAAGCAAGTGTTATAACTCAATTTAGATTGCACATCACATAGTTTTTAAAAGTGCCTTAGTAAGTGGTTGTTATCTAGCGTTTAGGACAATTATTTGTCAAGAATCACTTGACTCAAACCATGTTTGGGGTTTTTAATCAAACTTGGTGCATTAATTAACTCTCATATCATTAGGTAAGCTATGGTAGCCATATGTTCCCTTCTAAGGAGCATTCCATCATATCATTTCCTAAATCCAATTTAATTTCCTCATTCATCATTTTATCCAAAAAAAAAAAAAAGTTGTTTAGGTGGTTTTCCATTATTAAAAAAGAAAATCATTTTCAACACCCCATCTCAATGTTTCTCACTTACTTAAGTTAGGAATTAAACAAAATGCTCTTTAAGAGAACATACACCACTTGAATTATGCCCTTCATTGCATAAGTTAGTTTATTTTGATTTAACCGAGGCCACACTAAAGTTTCTGAATCTTAAGACGAAGGTGGAGGTGAGATCAAGCAAGCTTCTACGCGGCACCTCTGAATTTGTAATGTCGAACTTGAAGAAGGTTTGTAAATTTTTTAAATAATAAATTTCAAAAATACACGTCTCCTTAATAGGACTCAGGTTAAACCATATTTATATATAAGCTAGGTTTAGGCCCAAAAAAAGGCCTCTAACAAGCCAAAGGCCAAGCTCAGCTTGTTACAAAATAGGCTTGGCTTGGCCTGTTTTTACCCTTAGTCGGAAACCCTATCAACGGCTTCGCCGCGGTGATCAAAATATTTTAGGGCAAGTAGTGAAGCTGGTATTTGAACCTACAACCACTTGCATTCTAAAATATTAGTTGACCATTAAGCCACCAAATTTTATTAAAGGGTCATTTGGTTTATTGTCTTGTATCAAACTATCAGACCGAGTTTGCTCAAGTTGAATGGAACTACCAACTTTATTAACACCCCTAGTTGGGGTCACTATAGGGAAAGAGGGCACTCTATAGTATGTTTACAATTGACCATGGAGACACTACTAGGAAATAGGATAAACCCTATTAGAGATGTACAACCCAACCTACTTTAAACCTAGTGTAACCTATTTAGTAAATAACCAAGTGAAGGCTCATGCCTATTTCTAAATCTTTAGGTAGATAGGCAATACCTATTTTCATGAAACCTAGCCTATAAGTATACAAGTCTAACCCATTCAGTTTTTTTAAAAAAATTGCACTATTATGTATAATTATTTATAATGACATTTTAAATTTATTTTTCAAACTGTTTTTATAATTACTTAATTTAACTTCAAGTTTCATACCCCTCCATTCATCCATGCCTTTGCTTCATTGGTAGATCACATCTACTTTCCTTTTGTTCCACTACTCAAGACTGCTAAAAGCAGGAGGTAAAATCCTGCTTTATATGTGTGCTTGACTAATTTTAAAAAGTATATCTCCTTAATCATTGTTTTTTATTCTTACTTGCTGACACTTCTCTTTTCTTTGATGAACTATTATGTTGTAAGCGAGAATGAATATTAAACCAACAAAGTTGAAATAAGTGGTAAACGATTTGTATTGCTTAAGCAAGGTCTCAAGTTCGAGTCTTGTGAATACATAAAAACTCAGTTGGGAGACTCTCCCATCATAACCAGTTACATGACGCGGGTCGGATCAGGATTAATGAGGACGAAACTCTATACCAGATGGGGAACCAAATAAATAAAAAAAAGAGAACGAAAGTTAAATAGTTATACATGAAGTAAGTGAGAATGAACCATTGAAGGTTGAAGGTTTTCTTTTTCTTTTTTCTTTTTTTGATATAAAAGATGGCTAAGAAGCCAAAACAACAATAAACAAGTAACTACTCACTGGGGTAAATAAATCCCAAATAATTCTGATCCACCCAAGATCTTAACGATAGCGGGCAATCTCCCAAAAGCACAAAATCAGTAAATTCCCCTTTTGGCAAGGGCATCAGCAATTCTGTTTCTTCCCTTGGTGTATGGAGAAACTCAGTCTTCCACTTCCTCAGTCCCATCTCCTTTATCTGCATAAGAACCAAACTTCCCAGATAAAAATTATCATCTAGAATTCTTTGAATAACATCTCGCGCATCAGATTCAATAATTAGCATTCGAAGTCCCAGGTTCCAAGCCAATTTCAAGCTGAATCAGCGTTGCAACTCCCCAAATTTTTCGAAAATCCTGCAATCCAGTCTCCTCGAAAATCTCTCAATAGAGCCCTACATCTCGCCATTGAAGCCACATGAGAGCAAGCCCCATCCACATTACATTTCATCCATTACTCAGGTGGTTTCACCCATCACATATTCCTGTTCACAGTTTGAGAATTACCTGCGGCGTTCCCTCCTAAATCATGATCCTGGGGAATTGTAAATATCCTCCAACAATGAAGGATACAAAGAGCAGGATTTGCAGGTTTGACGAAATTGCTTTAAAAAATCCTAAAGTTCCTCCAGCACCATAATTTCCATATACCCACAGCAAAAATGAAAGGCCAGTAAGAACCTAAGTTCTGACCAATTGGCCTTTTTAGATTCAACTCTACCCAATCACGTAAATCTGCATTGAAAAATGCAGGAGCAAACTTCGGATTTATCAGCTTTATTCACATGTTTTAGGATATGTAGGGTGTGCATGGTAACGCTCTTAAAATAAGTTTTTTTTTTTTAAAAAAAATTTTGTTCCCATAAATAAAAATGGATAGGAATTGTGTTTGGTAAATTTTTTTTTTTTTTTTTGGTTCCCGAGAAGACCTATTTATTTTGTGCTGGGGCATAAAAAAAAGAAGTCTCTATTCCTTTCCTGAGACAAAATCAGAATCAGTTTTTCTTGTTCCATCATCCACGAGTCTTGTTGTTCTCAAGTCTTTACCGTCTCTCTGCGTGTTCATTCCCTCCTCCTCTCTCATCAACGAGTCTTGTTGTTCTCGAGTCTTTACCCTCTCTCTGCGCGTTCATTCTCTCCTCCTCTCTTGTCCCAGGAGGAAGTCGAAATCGCAAGTCCTGCATTGATTTGTCGATTTTTTTTTTTTTTTTTTATTAGGATATTTATCTGAGATTTCAGTGCTGGATCATTTGTTTGCCGTTTTCTTTTGGATTTGTTTTTTTCTGAATTTCATAAATTTGGCGCATTACGCAATTTTGAAATGGACCTAGTTCATGATCCTTACTGCTCTAAGGTTTACAATTTAGATCATTGTTAAATTATGAAATTTTTGTCAACGAATGGGTTGCTGAAGTTAGAATTATTGATTATTTCGAGTATTTGTAACTACGCTGTATCTTTTAAACCATCAACTATTGTTGCGTTTTGCTTCTAGTAAACTGGAAGTAAATAGTAATTCTGAGATGGTATCATGTTTTGTTTTTGTCGTTGATTATCATTTAATCCTTATTTTAGCCTTTGTTTTGGTGAAATTGGGTGTTTTAGCTGAACTGCAGAATTTCCTTCTCATGAATCATTATTGGCTCCAGTTGCAACAGAGTGGAAGATGACGAATTAGGGAAGGGGGCATTAGAATCAGACAGACATATTTCTGATTCTCGAAGTAAAAAAAGAAAATGTTAACAAACGTAATTCGATTCTCGGAGTAAAAATAAAATGAGTTAACAAACGTAATTCGATTCTTAGAACTCTTCTAAAGACGAGAATCGAAAAAACTGTTTCATCTCGTAAACTTGATCTTTGGGAAACAAAATGGTTGCCATGCATACCCGTAATGTATCTTCCCAACCATTCTGACAGAAACCACACAAAGCTGATGCTTGAGACCAACTACTCTGGCACATATTGATAGTAGCCTACTATGAACAGCAGACCACATGAAAACCTTGACTCTCTTTGCTCCCTTTCACTTCCAAATCTTTTTGAATATTGGATGATAAAGCTGCTGAGGATTTTTCTCAATAAAAAAAAAAAAAGGCACTTTTGATTGAAAACATTCCATCATTAGTCGCCCCCCAAACCATAATGTCATGGCCAGCTTCAGTTGAAGGAGTCAATGATGCAGAAAATTTCTCAATAATTTCATGACCAAAGAAATTCTTGAGTTTGAGTAACCTCAGGATCCGTCTCGAACCCACTCTATCACAGATGATTGGGATTCCTCTACATTAGGGTTGTTTGGAGCACCAATCAATAAGTATGACACCCTCAGCTAACCAACTATCATAGAAAAAACTTACCATTTGACCATTTTTAATCTACCACTTTGCACCCATATCAATGATATCCCTTTGGTTAGTAATAAACTTCCAAAGGCTAGAGTCACCCAACTGGTAGTGAGTCTTCCTCCTTTATCATGTACTTTTGATAAAGCAAATATGCCCAAAGTCATTTGTCCCGATAATTAATTTTCAAGCTAGCTTTGCTCCGTAAGCTCGGTTTAGGGAGGTAAGTTTCCTAAAACCTAGCCCACCAGATTCCTTTGGTTTTGTGATCTGATCCCACCTAATAGAATGAAATTTCCTCTGTAACCCTTCATGGCCCCAAATAAAATTTCTCTAGAGACACTCCATTTCTAGACAAATCTTTATTGGTAATTTCGTGACTTACATAGGATAGAGTGGGATGGTACTCAACACTGACTTAGCTAAAGTAATTCTCCTCACCATTGACAAACAATTAGCCTTCCAAGCCGAGGGTTTAGAAGCTACTCGTTCTACCACAAAGTTGAAAGTCTCGGATTTCTTTCTCTGTTTAGTAAGTGGAAACCCCAACTACCTACCAATCTCACTAGAGCCTTTATTTGAGTCAAGTTTCTAATCTTTTGTTTGGTCCCCTTGCAACTCTTGGTGAAAAAAACAGCGAGGATTTCTCCCTGCTCACTTTGCTCCTTGAGGCGCTAGAAAATTTCTCCAAACACTCCATTATACACCCCGCTTGAGCTTTAGATGCCACCCCAAAAAGAAGCAAGTCATCCACGAACATAAGATGGGACACATCCGGTCCTGATCTAAATGTTTGAATGGATTTCCACCTTCCTTCCTCTACTGCATCACTAATCATGTGCGAGAGCCGATCCATACAAAGGACAAACAGCAAAAGTGATATAGGGTCACCTTGCTGGAGTCCCCTTTTAGGAAAAAAGAGTTCCGTTTGCATCCCGTTCCATATCACATTATAGGAGATCGAAGAAACGCAAGACATTATCAAATTAATAAATTCATTATCAAATCCAACCCTCCATAAGAATTTGTCAAAGGAAATCCCAACGAACTCGATCATAGACTTTCTCCAAATCAATCTTCATAATTAGCAAACCCTTCCTGCTTCTGTTTTTATGCATGACATGGAGAATTTCCTAGCCCACAATTATGTTATCCTGAATATTTCTTCCCTTAATAAAGCTTGTTTGAAAGGGAGATAATACTATCCAAACGCTTCTCAATCTTTGTGTGATTATTTTGGTAACACATTTGTAATGGACTGAACATAGTGAGAGAGCCCGGAAATGGGACACCAAACCTGGGTGGTCTCTCTTTGGAATTAAAGAAATCAATGTCCTATTCGACTCATCAATTGCATTAGTACCTTGAAAGATTTTCTTGATAAATTCACGAAGGGAACTCCCACTGTACTCCAATTATTTTTGTAGAAAGCAGGGGGAACTGAAGGTTGAAGGTTGATATATGAATTTAGAGACAAACCTTAAGCATTTGATAGGCCGATAATTAAAGTAGGCCTTTAACATAACTCCAGACGTTGTCGGACATTCTAATAAACTTGTATAGTTGGTTTCTGCTTTCGTAGCCCCCAAAAAACGTCTTTGAATCTCCAATGCACGCCTAAACTTGGGATTTCTATTGTAACCAAACACCTATTTGCCCAAGAAGTAACCTAAACCTAACCTAGCATGTTTCGACCTTCGCAAAATACCACGCATTTGCCACGTCGCTGCTCACAAAATTTCAAGCGAGATAAGTATTAGATTCTTAATTATCAAATACATATATATATATCCTCCACTGATATGTTCGATCCTCGCTAACCTTTAGCGTATCATTTAGTAACGTAAGCTTAGGCTCACATACAGTGATTTACATAACCCTTCCCTCCGCGCACAGGTATCATGCCCCGTGTTCCCCGCAACAGAACAAGGGTTTGGCTTTACATCCCTTCAGACTTAAACGAGAGCTTAGCTCTAAACGACTGCTGGTGTTAAATTTATGTTGGGGAAAAATAAAAAATCAAACGATATATTTCATATCCTGAGATATCCTAGAATACATATCCCAGAATACACGAATAGCAGCATGTATGGAGAAAGTTCCACAGAGGCCAGGTCTCTGACAATATGCTCTGCAGTAATGTAATTCACTCAAATGCGTCGTCGTCGTCGTCAGGAAGGGGTTGAATAGCCGCTTGAGCAAGCTCAGCCTCATGCCTGCAAAGCCACCAATGCAGAAATTCAGGAAACTACCCAGAACAGAGCAATATAATGAGGAGGAAAAAAGAGTTCGTTAAACACAATGAGATTAGTTGAGTTAGGTGGATTAGTTTCTTTTAGCACCGTATATAAATCTAGCAACTGTAATTCCAACCCCGTGACACAATCTGCTAGATATTTCTTCAGAAAAATATCATAACATAGCTTAAAATTTTCATAATTCACAGATTTGCACGGGTACTTACTGTTGTTGTGCAGCTAAATCAATCTGAATTTCTGGTGGAGCTAAGGCAGGAGATTCTACAAAGTGCAAGCTAGGATCACTGCAAAAATGAGGCAACAGTCAATTAACAAATTACATACATTCTGGAAAAAAAAAAAAAAAGGTAATTGATATCTGTATTAGAAGACAGTGGCAACTAACCCAGCGAGTTTCCTGGCAAGGTACAGGAAAGGCTTCTCGAAATTGTAGTTACTCTTTGCTGAAATCTCATAGTACTGCAAATTCTTCTTCCGGTGGAAAGTAACTTGCTTTGCCTTCACCTGTCTGTTCTTTACATCAACTTTGTTACCACAAAGAACAATTGGGATGTTTTCGCAGACCCTGAAATTGCATGCGCAGACTCTCCATAAGATACTATTGATGTAGATTATTACTACTGGAAGCTAAAAGGTTTGTGGGTTTCAATTACTGACCGGCAAAGATCACGATGCCAAGTTGGAACATTTTTGTACGTCAGCCGTGCAGTAACATCAAACATAATAATTGCACATTGCCCATGGATACTGCATTAAAGAACATCACGCTGAAAAGTTATAAACGGGACAAAGCAAATATACACTCAAAAGATGTGAATGCATTTTTTCATGCATGTCATCGCACAATTAGAAAATGCAGATGAAAATTTCTCGTGTTGGAAATACTAGACTCAGTAACACATACAGATTAAATACCTTAATCAAATTAGGATGATAGTCCCAGTGAGGTGGAACTTTCATTCAACAAACGGAAACGCCAAAACAGTGGGAATCTAATCGGGGACGTTGTGCACAGTTTTCACAGGGCATAATAGCCAAATTCAAAGCTATTACAATCAATCAATACATGAATAAAATATGTGTGACTGAGGCAAGCATAAGAACTCAATATATGCATAATTATAGAGAAATTCATATGCTCACAATAAAATTCTACAACATATATGCATTTACAATGCCACAACACACAAGGAGAACATGGAACACATCAAATGAAGAAAAGTTTCCAAACAAACTGAAATAAGTTTTATGAATAAACTCACTAATATCCATCTCTAAGGCCACCGAATTTCTCTTGTCCAGCTGTATCCCAGCAGTAGAATCGAATCTTCCCACAGTTTGTGAAAAAATCCAAGGGATGGACTTCAACCCCAATGGTGGCTGCGAACAGAAAACAAAAATGAGCCAAAATAAATATTACCGAGAACTACGATCACCCGCAGTTAACATATACAATTATAAATCTCACGTTCATATTTCTTCTCAAATTCTCCAGTTAGATGCCTCTTCACGAATGTCGTCTTGCCTGCAATATTCAAAAAAAATTTCAACAAGACAAAAGCTAATCACCTCGTGAAAGACTAGGAATTTTAAATCAATTGTAAAAACATTCATCAATCCCCAACTTAGAGACGAATACAGCTGTCAGAAATACGAAGGCACACAAGGAACTAAACTTATTAACAAATTGATCAGAACGCGTAGGTTTAAAAAAAAAAAAAAAAAAAAAAAAGTGACTTTCGCATAGAAAGATATCTCCCTCCGGACAATAACCGACAAAGAATTGTGCTACGAAAAATTTTAAAGCTTAACACGTATGCCAGATGACAACATGAAGATGAACGGTTTCCTTATTTTACCAGAATTGATTCAAAATCTGAGTACACCTAGAAGCCCTAATAAACCAAATAGATGAAAGTAAGGGGAAAAAATGAAATATACGGATATTAACGCACCAGTTCCACCATCACCAACGATTACGAGCTTGAAGCTGGGATATTCAACGGTTTGCTGATTCGGCAAAGCCTGCATAAACGCAAAAGAAGACCAAAATAAACCTCGTTAAGGAAGGATTGCCGAGAATTGGAAATTGGAAAATCATAAGAATAACGAAAGACAACGCGGAGAGATTTTGGAACGAAAGGAAAACACGAAGAAAGATACGCACCATGGTAGAGGAATTGCCACAACGACAGCAGAGTTGGATCAAATTTTGAACTTGAAAGAGTGTAGAACTCTCTGTTTTATAAGGGAGGATTTCGAGTGTGGGTACGCCCAAGTCAAGCGTCCCGCTAACGCAGCAATCTCCACCGTTCGATTAAATCTCCTGCGTGAATTTGACGTGGTAATCAACACTCCTTATTCGCGCCAGATACTTAAAAATCCATCTATTATAGAATTATTTATAATAATTCACTGCTTTACAAATAATTAGAAATGGAAATTTTGAGAATTAACTGTTGAAATTTGTTTTATAAAATTTAATTAATTCCGACGTTGATTTCTTACAAAGTTGGACGTTTATATATATAATCATGAAATTATGATTTTTTTAAAAGTATATTATAAAATTGTGCTTCTATTATATAATCCCTGCTTCAAACTTTTCCTTAATTTTTTATGATTTTTTTTTTTTTATATATAACATTTTCATTTCCTGTTTCATCTGCTTTGTTATGTGCTGCAATTATATACTTATATTCTTATAACTCGAAAAAACCTCCCATTATGAGTATGATTATGATTATATTTAATTCTTTGTTTGATTTATTGGGCTGAGGCTACTCGAAACATGATTTAGTATACTCTCTTATTTTCAATACATGAAACCAAGATCAGACCACCGCCATAATCCTTTTAAAAAACAAAAACATAATTATAGTACGCTGCTAATACACGTAACAAAGGCTCATAGGTAACTAAATAGAATGATTGGTATGTCTGGATCCATTTCTTACTGTTTACGTACACTCAAGAGCTTAACATCATCAATCACAGGCCCACACAAGGAAGAGTAGTCATCGCTTCTCATTGTGTAGAATGTGCTGAGGAACATTATGCGAGTTCTGGGACCCACGGCCACGAACTTAAGGGCTGCTCTCTTAAACCCTCCCTTTCCTTTGGATTCGTACGGCACTTTTATGGTGTCTTTCCCTGCAAATGCTTCTACTATCAGAGACCCTTCACATGAATTCTTAGCGTCTCCCACTGCAAATGAAAGCACGTATCTTGTGCCAGGCACGGTTCTGACCACTTGGGCAATCGCACTTTCTTTTCCGGCCACCAGCTCCACCGCTCTTCTCCCCTGAGGCACCGAGAAGTGATTGGAGTCTATGTATTTCACGGCTTTCAGAGACTCCACCATCCACCCAGGCAACGGCGAATGATCGTCTTCAATGTTTGGTGGTATAAGCACACCCCAAGATGTGTTGGGAAACACATAAGGTCCTTCTTCAAACCCACCATTCTTCAATATGTTCTCTGCACACAGTATTAAAATCTCACTTTAATGAATAAACAACCACATTACTATAATTTCACAAATATCATAACATTTTCCTGACATCTATAAGGGAAAGTGAAATTCAAACCTTCACATAGCAGTTAATGCCTGACAGTAAAAACTGGAATCAGATTTCTATTAAGAAGCCAGACATAATTTAAAGCTACTCTGTTTTGTATGAGTGATCCTTACAGAACACTGTATGCATTATTATGGGCTACATAAATATCATTGAACAACCTATCTACTTTCCTGTGTGGGGGACATTAAAGAGCATCTGGCCCACCAAAAAATAATGGCAACCAATAAGACATGCCAATATTTACCAGCAACAATAAGAAGAAAGGGTATGAGAACTCACTGTTAGTAGGTCTTGGAGGGTACAAGGCTTTGATAGCAACTGAGTCAATAAGTGGGCCACAAGCTGGGTCCTCCTCAACTCCAGGGTTGTGAATGAGCATTTCCACAATTGGGAATTGGGCCTTGAAGGCCCAAGCATAAGCGTCCCAACCATTACTGCTGTACAGAGTTTGCATTGGAAGCAGGCCAGAGTGAGGAGAAACAGAGACGTTTAATTGCTCCTCTTGAGCACAAGTACGTGCAGCTACGAAGGAAATGGAATAGTACATTCCTTTAACCACTTTTAACTTTTGCTTAACGGACGCCTCATTGCCTAGCCTCACTGCAAATCCTCCCTCTGGCACCACCAGCAACATATCACCTTGTTTCTGTCCTGATTTTATGTACTCCACAAAGCCTGATATCTCCCACTCCGGTATGGCCCGCCTTCCGCCGATCACCACCGTGCCGTTCATGTCCGACGGCTTTGGGCCCAGCTCAAAGTTCCCATTTGCCACCAACCCTGCATCATTGTAGAGAAATTAAGTGTTTGAAATCAAAATGCCGCGAGCTGGATACACACACAAAAAAGAAGAAGAAGAAGAAGCAAGCTAGTAGCTCGCTTACCGTCAGAAAAGGAGGAGGAGACATGGAAGGAGGAGGAGAATAAAAGAAGAGACAGAAAGATAAGGGAAGCCATGCTGAGAGAAATGGTTTACTTGCAAAGAAGCATATTGCTTGGTGCAGTGCAGGGCCTAGCATGGGCTTATATGCATGACCATTCACCAGAATGCACTTGTATTTTGTGTGAAATTGCAGTTATGCCATTTATCTCGTGCATTCAATTATAATTAAAATATAAAATCACTGCTCAGTACGATTAACTCCTCATTAAATGAATATTGTCTCTCTTGTTGTAATTGGTGAGTTTGACAGCTAAACAGCTAGTAAAACCGGTTTAATCTCACATTCTCTTTATCGTCCTTACCTTTGCTTAATTAAAGGGTATTTCTGTCATTTTACGTAGTAACGATTTTGATATCTCCTCTCCCCTTTTCCCCTTTTTTCCAGCCTGCCATATGTCCCTACCATTACATTTGCATCATGCAAAGGGTGTTTCTGTCATTTCAAGTGATAATGATTTTGATATATGGTCCTCTCCGAGTGGCAGACTTGCATGATAAATTTTTGGTTGTATTAGATATACAGATATTGTAAAATATAATATAAAGCTCAGAGAAATTAATATTATATAAAAAATGAATGCTCATCAAAGTATACGAGAGTTTTTTTTTTTTTGCTGCATAATTTTGGTTTTAAGTTAGGTGGTTAGCAAATCAAACAAACAAGTGATGTGCTAGTTAATAGGGCAGTTATGATATGAATGATTGATCTCAACAAGTAGTATGATGAAAGGAAGGAACATAACATGTGCAGTACATGATCTTATGTTGGAAAACTACAGTACTGAATCTTATCCTGAATGATATACAAGCCAGGAAGGATCTGGATCTTGTTAATGTACACGAAAGTTGTTAATAATTAAAACACTTCACTCTCTGGTCTCTTTGCTTCATTCATGCCTAGCCAGTTTCAGGGCAACGGAAAAGAAAAAGCATAGGAGCAACCAATGTGAGTTGATTTCTCTTGAGTTGGTACTTGAAACTAAACGAAGCCCGATTTTAACAGTGATTTATTTATTTATTTCTTCCCTTTAATTTGTCCAAATGATTGAACAGACATGGATTGTAAAAGAATTGAGGAAGTCAAGAAAAGTAGGGGGGGTCATGGAAGCACGTGGTATTGCAATTAGGTAAAGCTAGCTAGCTTAAAGTGTGATTTGACGGACAACGCCATGTTAGGGAAGCTCATTCATGGGCTCATATGCTGGTGTCCGAGAAGTGGACCAATCCCATGAATCTCCCGCCAGATTAAGCTCACTTCATCTCTGTTCAATAATGGCGCTTTAAGCCACGCCGACTACCCCTCGTCTTGGGCTTAATTAGTAAAGAGGTCGGACATTTTCACTAAAGGGAGGAAGTTCGATCTTGGAATTGGTCAAGGCGTTGGAAAAGACATCTTAACTTATAGGTGCCTAAGTAAACGCCTGAAGGTAATAAACGGTTTACTTTACCCAACATCGGTATCATCAAGAAGGAAGAAAGATTTCACCCTACCCCTGAATTGTGAGTGAAACCAACCCCTTTCCTAAAATTTTCATATTAAAAAAAAAAAAAAAAAAAAAAAAAAAAGCCACGCCGACATGAATTAAATGACCTTTTCCTCTCTCAATAATTGAAAAATAGACACTGCCCTCCTTTTATCTCAACAAGTGGATGAAGAGGTGTGACGTTGTGGAGGATTCTGGGAAATGGAAGAGGCACAGAAACAAAGAAATTTGTCGTTTTTTACCAAAAACTAAGAACTGGTTCATTCCACTCCCTCGCCCATCCCTCCGGCTTCATACCCCTTTCTTTAATAATGATCAATATAATGACAAGTGAAAATAGATGGCGTGCAAATAATACACACAATCAGAGGCTTTTAGTCATTAACACTGGCAGTTTTCTGTTTTATTCATGTTGGATTTGTTGGTTGGAAGTTAAATTTACCCTTAAAAAGTAAGATACATGCGTGAAATTCAGATAAGCATGTATAAAATCCAACAAAATCAATTATGCTATTTTGAATTCTTTCATTACAAACAAATCAATGTTATATTCAGCATCTCGTGTAGTGAGGTACCCAATGCAGACATGATATACCGGTAAAATCCTGTACATCACAGCTATGAAAATCACATGCCACAAATAAGTTCAATTATTAAGATTTACCAAGAGTCATCTGACCATATGCCAATAAACTATATGACGATTGATTTCCAGATTGTATGCATAACTGGGCTTAAATATTACTCCGGGAGGAGTATTTTGGAACAGCGACTTTTGCCAAACATGCGAGTAACATGTGAAAGGTTTTATATGTATTTATTAGATAGCGTCTGAGGACGAATGTCCTGCCCTTCAAAAATGCGGTTCATGAACTTGGAAAACGCAAAGAGGTTGTCCATCTTTCTTTCCCAGTGAGGAACAAATTAAAAAGAAACTACCGAACAACAATACAATTTCAAACTAAATCCCGCTCCAATCGAAGCAGTTTCAAACAAGATATGATGCTCTTATGGAATGGTTCTTTGGTAAAGAGGCAAGGCTCCCAATTCCTCACGCTCTGCTCTCTCCTTCTTCACCTGCAAAACGTGGGCAGCAAACCCTTTTAGGGGCAGTTACTACAATGATTGAACATTAACACTTCTCATATTCAAGCAACTCTGCACAATACTGATATCGAGCTGCTCATATAGCAAAAGTCTTCAGACATTTTTCACAAAAAGTAACACGCAAGCAGCTAATTCAACACAAATATAAATATTCTTTTGTAGGACATCATCCTTAAAACAATTACATAAACATATGTTTGGAGCTTTGGGCGCAGCCCAGACTCAACAATTACTCTGGGGAATATTATTCTGCATGTGTTCTCTTCCATAGGAAAGGTTATTTTTTAGCATAAAACATTGATTTGGCTCATTATCAACACGTGTCACATGCCTATATAATCATGTTGCAAATGGTACATTCATTCTAACCTTAACAATTATGCCAAGTCAATAATTAATTGGGAAAAATAAAATCCTAGATATGGAAAAATATTGTCAAGTCATGAAGCACTTGACAATAAGACAGTCAGGTACATTGGGGCAGCAGAGATTGGACAAAAAAGATCCACACCATGAAAAACGAAAAACATGATTAACGTTCTCGAGTTATGTCCTCTGGTAAGCACAGAAAAACAGGACAATGAAGCAAATAATAGATACAATCCTAACATGTGAAATCAGCTGAGGAATTTTACAATGGAACACCCACCACCGTCACCACATATCTAGACATCTAGTTATCTAATTCGGAAATACTTACGAAGGCCAGCATATCTTGAAGGTAGCTTCTGAATGGTGTCTGCATCGCCTGTCATAAACGAGAAAGACATTAGCATCTACATTATTAAAAGCAGTTTGTACAATTTATACTCGGGCTTTGAATGATAGAGGGGATGTCAATCATGAAAGGATCCCTTTTCATATATGCAAGAAAAATACATAATCGAAGGTTTCAACTTCCGACATGTCACTCTCGTGCATTTGTTCAAAATATTAAAATTTCTGTCATATATTCAGCATTTCTAAAATCAATTGCTAATGAAACTAAGGCCCTCTCCTACCTTGCTATCTAATCCAAGGCCAGACCAGTTACTAATTTCACCTCAATATTATTATCGGAAATTCAATGGACTTTTTTTTCTTTCAAAAAAAACATTTTCGGCAATATTTCCAAGGAAAAAAAAAAAGAGCTTCGAAACTAGTTCTTGATATCCACGTGTTAGTTATGCGAGGACCAATCAAGGAAATAATGGCCAGAAGGCAGAAAGTAGGAAGAACAAAGAACAGCAGATGAACCTGAAGATTCTCAGGCAGGTACTCGTGCTTCATGGAAAGGTCCATGGCACGCTTAAGACGCTGATTGCGTGCGTCAACAATCTCCCTAGGCAGCCGATTCAGGGCTTCCTTCACATCCAGATCGTAATACGGATCATAAAGATCATCATATCGGAGCCCTATTTCCCAAAATTAACATTAATAAACAGAGAAATAAATCCGAAAATCAGTGATATAGGGGATGGTTTTGGGGGGGGGGGGGGGGGGGGAAGGGATTAGGGATTCGAAAAAGAGAGAGAGGGAAAAGGGAGGAGGAGCAACCGTAATGGCGAAGGCGGGTGGAGATGGATTTCATGTGCTGAGCAGCCAACCAGTTCTTCCTTGGATCCAGAAATGACTGCAAGAACGACGCCATCGATCCCTCTCGCTGATTCACTGCGCGAATGCTCTTTTCCTTCTTGAGGCTGTGGCCAAGTTATTTGGTGTCTCTCGATGAATCTAGGAGCAAGGCCTCTCTTGTCTTGTGGTGTCCTCCTCGCAAGGGCCTTGCCTTGGCTACACGACGACGTTTCCTTACTCTCTTTTCCCCGTTTTAAGGGTATGAACCTTTTTTTTTTTTTTTTTTGTCCCCGTGATGCTATGAAAAACAAAATCAAATTTCACAATATGAAAAAAATAAATTTATTTATTAAAATCAGAATCTGTTGTTGGGAAAATTTCAGTCAGTAGAATCAAATTAATAATTTCAGCCAACCTCAAAACTTTCTGAAATTTTACGGTACCTATATTAAAATGAAATTAATTTTTTATGAGTGAAAAGATAATAATATTTTTTCTTTATTTATATTATAAATTGTCTTATTTTTCTAATAAATATCCATATTTTTTTTATAAATTTCTTTATTTGTCTTGTAAATGGTCAAAATATTTTTAATTCATTAAATTCTTTTAATCCCATTTATTTGTTCTATAAATATTTTTATTTGTCTTGTAAATTTTCATATTTCTTTTGTAAATGGTCAAAATGTTTTTAATTCCTTAGGATCTATTTAACATTTTATTCTGTCATGTAAATATCTTTATTTATCTTGTAAATAATTATATTTGTTTTGTGAATTTTCATATTTATTTTGTAAGTGATCAAAATATTTTTAACTCTTTAGATTCTTTTGAATCCCTTTATTTGTTTTGTAGATGCTCATATTTGTTTTTTTAATTTTCATCCTTCTCTTGTAAATTACAAAAATATTTTTGATTCCCTGGGTTCTTTCAAATCCTTTATTTGTCTTATAAATACCCTTATTTTTCTTGTAAATTCTCTTCTAAAAGACAAAAAGAAGGGCATCATTGTCTTTTTTGCCCACAAAAATTAATTTCATTTTGAAGATGTGCAGTGAAGTTTCATAAAATTTTAGGATAACTGAAGTTAATTTGTTACATGGAGGGGTTGACTGAAATTTTCCCCCTTATATTTAAGGAAAACAGAACAGTTTCACACTTGTCATATTTTTAATAAAAAATTTACAAGTGTGTTATTTTTTACTGAATAATAACTTGAGGCTTAACAATAAAATATATATATATATATATATATCAGTACACAAAATAAGCCATAGAAAATTATAAGCACCATTTTAATGAAATATTCATTCATATATAATAATTGTTTAAATAAAGGATGCCTCGTCTTTTTTAATGTTGTTGGCCAGGGAAAACCTTTTTGGAAAAATGATAAAAAAAAATAAATTAAATTGCAAAATTTAAAATCAGGTTGTTACCAATAATTAATAAATTAATGATGAGAGTTGGTAAGTAATTCACAATTCATTTTATGAGAAGAAGCTTATTTAGAATGTTACAATTTAAAAAAATTTCTCTCTCATTCTCCCAAATTTTTTTTTATTATAACACTGATTGAGATGGATCAACACTATTTTACATGTACTGCTCTAATTCTATTTATAAATTCATTTTAACAAAAAAAAATTAGTCCTTATTATAAATTAAGTTTAAGAGTAAAAATGGGTTTTTTTTTTTGAAAAAAAAAAAAACTTTTTTGCCCATATTAATTGCTGTAAAAAAAAATGTTCATGTTGACTTTTAAAACTAGTTATAGATAAAGGCAAAATTAAAATTTTAGCTCATAATTAATCATTGAACTAACTCTCCTTTGTGAGAGTTAGTTAATTTGAATTATAAATACAGTAAATTATAAATTAATTTGTATGTCACTTAACTTCCTATGCTATGTAGATTTCTTTTATCGGAAGTAAACTATGTAATTCATGTTATATACGGGTTGGGTTTCTCTCATAAGCATTTTTTCATTATCTCTCATTATCCTTAAATCATATTCATTCAATCAATCACAATACCACTTTAACTTTTCTCTCATCTTCCCAATCAATGGTCCAAATAGGCTAATGAGAGAAAATGAGAAAGATGATAAGGAGAGAATCATCTTCCCGTTAAAAACGCGTCTTTCCCCTTTCCCGTCTCTGCTAGGGTTTGTGCTCGCCTCCTTCGTCCTCCTTGGCCTCTGCCTCGCCGGCGGCGTTCTGGCTGCCGGTGAGCCTCCTCTTGCCTCACATCTGCAGCAAAAGAGTAGATCGGACCTCGGAGAGCCGGTAGCAACGAGTTTTAGCTCGGAACAGGGACATAAAGCGGCGACCTTCCTTTCTTCTCCGGCCGGCTTTCCTCCGGGTCTCCGTCCTCATCGTTTTCCGGCTCCGGCGTCCCTCCGTCTTTTGGTTCATTTGTGGTTCTCCTCGCCCGGGCGGTGGGAGCTTTGTCTAGATGTCTCCCTCGACGGTGGTTTCGTAAGCGGCGGTGGTCTCCGACGTGAAGGTGGTCTCCGTGAAGGGGTTGTCCGCTTTTTATTTTTATTGTTTTATGCTTTTGTGTTTCTTCTGGTGTTGCTGTGGATTTGGGATTTTATGGTAGTGTTTTTTGTTGTGGTTTGGATCTGTGATTTTAGGGGAAGGGTTGTATCAATGGTTGATAATGCTTTGCACCTTATCTTTGAGAGGACCATTGTGAGGTTTGTTCGATGGTGGCAGATTCAAAGCTTTTGTGTTAGTCAAAATTTGATCGATATACGGTCGAGGTCACCGGATCTACTTGATCAGAAGAGAATAAGCGTTTTTCAGGTCATTAAGGGTTTTCATTCTTCCGATGTTGGGTTTTCTGTACTCTTTACCCTAAGATGGGGTACCCATTTAGCTGTCTTCATTGCAGCTATTGCTTATAAGATTGTGTGCTCGGTAGGGTGGGTTTACAACCAACACTTTCTTGCTTGTTCCTTCTAACCTTGGGTATAGAGGAGACCTTTATCGTCTGTGATCCTACTTCTTCTCTTATATTTTTATTGTACGGTGTTTGGCTAGTATTGTATCCAGTTTATTTAGTTGTATTTGTTTTAGCTTTGTTTGTATTTATCTTTATGTATTATACCAGTTGGCAGTATTAATATGTATATCCTTTGACCAAAAAAAAAAAATCATCTTCCTGTTATATACTCGTATTATTCATGCTTGTATTATTAAACTTGCTGCAATCACACTCGAGCCAATTATAGTTTTTTTTTTTTTTTTTTTTTGGTCAGTGGATTGACTACACATTTGTTGGTCAAAAGCTATTTATATTACTACTGCAAACCGGTGCAACAAACTGAAGATGGAATATAAATAAAGTCAAATTAAATACAACAAAATAAGCCAAATACAAAAACAATCAATCACCGTACATTAAAGATTTAAGAGTAGAAGTAAAAGCATGGACAAAACTGGCTTTCTCGATATCCAAGGTTAGAAGTGACGTAAAAGAAAGTGTTGGTTGTAAAACCTACCCTAATGGGCACACCTCCTTATAAGTATTAGCTGTAATTAGAGCAGCTGTACAGATACCCCAACTTGGGGTAAAGATCAAAGAAAACCCAACCTCAGAAGAAAGAAAACCCATGATATCCTAAAAAACACTTCTGCTCTCCTGTTCAAGCAAATATGGTGACCTCTACTACACACTAAACAACACCTCTTGAAATCTTCCCCCAAAAGCGCAAATCCGAGCCACCAGGTGGATTGATTACACATTCATTCAACACAAATTCAAGTCCAAGTGAAAAGAATAATAATCACTTTAATTGATTATCATAATCAATACAGAATATTAATTTAATTATTGTTATCAACGACACGTAGCATGTTAATGCATCGAGTTGGATAATTTAAGCCAAGAGAAAACATAACTTAAATGAGGGCTCGCTTTAATGAGAAAGCACTGCATGAGGATAGAAATTTTTGTCACCATAAATATGACGTTTTAATTTTTGTTAGAAAACTAAGATAAAAGCCTATACTCTCACTTTTTTTTTTTTTTTTTTGCAAAACTCATTCTTATATTTTAAATCCGTTATTTCTTCTTGTGCCCTTTATTTCCCTGGTAGTAAGACGAGTGAATATCCGGCTATATCAATATTTAATTAGTCCATATAAGTTCATCAAAAAAAGTTTTTCACCTCATAGTTTTCAGATAAAGGCGATGTTACACTGGATACACATATTATAACAGTGACCGAGTAGTATCCTTATGCCATTGGAGAAATAAAATTGTACTCCTTTCGGTCCTAAATATAAAATAAAGTTTCCAGTTCTAAATATTGGACTACAAACTTTATCATATATTTAGAATCAGAAATAATAGGACATTGTAAGTACAAATGTATTTTCAATGGCACAAAAAAAAAAAAAAAAAAAAAAGGTCCAAATGTATTTTTAAAAGGTCCAGGATTCTGAATACTGTTGTTTAAAAAAAAATGTGTAATTCATTACTCCCTCTAGTCACTATTACTAAGTATTCTTGGTCATTTAGTTTATATAAAGCACTTATTAGTTTTCAATGAACATTAATTTTTTTATACATACCAATATTTAATAAGGGAAAAAGTAATTGAGAATAGTATGATATTAATAGTTTAGTATGGTTTGTAAGGGTAGGATTGGAAATTAATTGATTTTTAAGATAAATTTATTGATTTTAACCATTTTTATTAGTACATGTGAGAATTAATGAGTAGTGGCTTATTATAAATACCAGAAGAGAGGGAGAAGTATTGAAACCATTCAATTAATAATGATAATACAATAAATTAAACTGTAATCCTATCTATCGCCCTAATTAAGGGATATATATTTTTTTTGCCATTGCATCCTGAGGGATTATATATTAAGAATTGTATTTTATCCAATCTTAAATATAGGATAAAGTTTATAATACAAATTACGTTACAAACTTTATTCTACATTTAGGATTGGAGATAATAGAACGTAAGAAAATTTTTCATTTCCGTGATCTTGCAAATATCATTCTCATGAAAGCTCTTCCTCCAAACCCACCTAACCCTTTTGATAAATTACTCAAAGGAGGGAAACAAAAATAGAAAAATAACTCTTCCAAGTTCCTTTGCCGCTAAAACTGATCAGAGTCCGTTTCAGAACTTCAAACAATTCATTCCCTTCCCCCACCAAATCCTTGCAGACTCCACAGAAGATGATTGATCTGATCTTCAACCTTAATTGACTATACAAATTTAAGAATCCAGAGCACAAACTCTCATGATCATCGCTCTTAATATGGGAACCAAAGCTCTCTCTCTCTCTCTCTCAATATATATGTTTATATCTCAACCAACAGCCAAATTCATCATCATGTTCCGATGGCATCTTCTGGAACGACCTGTCTACTACATATACACTCATGAATGCCATACTTTACTGCAAAAAGATATATAAATGAAAAGCTAGCTGTGATGAAGAGGTGTTCTGTGTTGTTACCTGTTAGTATTTGTCTTCACTTGTGAAACTCATTCTATGTTTCATCTCTCCCCTGTGGGTTGTCATCTCATCCAATAACTCCGCATCATAGTAATCGTCTGATTTATCATCCGCTGCATCATCATCTGGGACTTCAATGGGATCCATAGGCGGCGCGCCGGCAACTTCATCGTACTCGGAAGAATCCAGTTCGTGGAGATCGCCATTGCCGAATATCTTGGGAAGCACGTGCTCCCTGATCACTATGAGCATGAAGAATGGTAGTGGAAACAATACTCCACCAATAGGTATCCATGTCACTCCGAAACAGAACAGAAAATACAGAATCTGCATCACTGTGAAGAGAGCTATTTTTTTGAACGGCACTGATTCCACAAATGATGCATGATCACCTTCCAAAATCCTGCCCCAAACATACCCATAAAACGTCAGAACAATCATTTGAAAGTACCCAGCATACACACACACATATACATATATTGATACTCTCTCTAGTCTACGACATAGGACAGTTATGCAATAGATTGGTTCAAAATATAAATCATTTGTAGGATAATTAATGCTCATTTTCAATTTTGCCCACACGTTAAATTTTCAAACACATTTTTCATTAAGGATAAAAATGAGAATCCTTTTAATTTATGACATATTTGGTAAGTTAACTTTCACTTTTTGTTTCCTATGAATTAATTAAAGTGCCCTATATTATGAAGGGAAGGGAAGGGAAGGAGACTTACTTGTGACGCCTTCTAGGGGTGACAAAGAGAAGCAATATCCTTTCCCAGAACTGATTCCCTGGGAGACTGTCAATGGCCATATAAGCGAAATATCCCCATAGAACTGAGGTAGGTATCATTCTAATAATAGGCATGGCAAAAACGGATGCGCCCACAAGGAAGGACTGCAAAAAGTTGCTTAATCTTTGCTCGTTCACACGTACTGGCAAGTAAGCATCAATGTGTTTCTCAGGATCAAATTTTTGATTTACTCCGCCTTTCTCATGAGGTTTCATCACAGCATCCTTCAAAGTCGCCAACTCTTGTTTCTGTTAATTCCACATTCAAAATTTCAAACAAGGTTGATCATTCAGATGCTCTTCTAATGCCCCTTCATTTGTACACACAGCTTCCAAAGTAGCCAAGAAAACCATGCTTACCGTTGGTGCTGTATTCATTTCTATGAACACATCATGCATCTGACCGTATATTTCAGAGTTGCTCCTTTGTTCCTGAATGCATTCCTTGGCTCTTTTTACAACTCTCCTTCGCATCAACTGTGAATTAATCAAGTTTTATAGGTAAGAATCTGTTCGAGTTTAAATTAAAGAACCTAGTACAGCATTGATTAAAATATTGATGCAAATTAAAGATGATATTGATTACCTGTCTCTTAAGAACTGCCAAACTCTTGGTATGCATCGGTGACTGTGGAAGGACACCATTTGATGGAGGAAGCCCAAGAAGACCACAGATCAAAGTCTGAAGAAAATGAATGCAGATATTATAAATATGAAATAATAAGAGATATTATCAGAAAATGTACTCTCTATGAAGGAGCTTCTTAAATTTTGGAGGCAAAAACAATAACAAACCATAATTCCAAGCAGGAGCAAATCGTGGTGGTAAGCATCTGGTTTTTGAAGGTTGAATTCCTTTTGTTGAGCCAACTGGGAAGCTACATTGTGATCGAAGAAGTATAAACCTGCCACCATCACAGCGGGAATAATAGCCGCAAAGATGTAAAGCACTGGTACCTTAGCCATGTCCTGCATTTCGTACGTCATCGTCAAATAGATTCCGTCCATGTCTTGCGTGCAGTGGCTCTTAAGTAAATTGTCAATTGCACATCACAATTTTGACCAGTTAATCCATTTCTCATTTAAGAAATGTACGTGCATAGCATGGCGAGATCAATAGAAAATATGGAAGAAACAGAAAAGCACGCACTTACTTTAAACATCATAGAAACACTTTTAAAAAGCTAAAACAAATATACACTAATAATAATAATACCTTGACTACGGTCCAGTGATACAGAGACGCAGCTTCCCAAGGGAGGGGACAAACCAGCCTTCTGGGAACACCATGTGGGACTTTGGCCGGTACCATATAAGATAGCGCAGACCAAAGCAAGACCACCGCTGGAACCCCATAATCTGCTATGAAAGCTCGCATCCACCCTGTGAATCTCATAGAGAAGACCAAACTAGTTATGAGATAAATCACGCTGGCCAACAATATGTTTGAACATATACAAAAAGCTTCTTTCTGAGTTATGATGTCATTTACCTGTTCCGTAACGCCATGATCTCGCAGTTCTGCTTTTGTGGGCAGTGAGGAGTACCCCGAAAGAGAAAATAATAGCAAGTAAGCCATTTGTATACAGCCATTGGAACTGAAATTCCTCCGACAATGGATTCTCGTTCTTAGGTACTTGGAACTCGGCCACCAGTCCCTGCGATTCAATGTAACCTGATTAAGGTGATGGATCTGTGGTTTCCTTCATTGCAGTTTCCTATTTTATTTAGTTTGACTTCAACCCTTTCAGTGTGATTATTATAATTGATTGGGTATGTGGGGATTTCCGGTTATGTATGCAATCCACAATTGATATGTCTAAATAATCTGAGCATAATGGGAAACTACAACCAATAATCAATGTTAACTAGATTGCATTAATTTAATTACAGTACTAATAATTTGCCATCATTTTGCTGGAAAAGAGGAAACAATATACCTTCACAGCCTCTTGAATGAAAAGAACAGTAATCAACATGCCGAATAGCTCCCCTGCGATTCTTGTAAATTTGTTGATAATCGTGCACGTGTTAAAAACTGCAAGAAGAATCAACATGATTCCTGTCCAAACACAAACCCTGTACGTTGATGAGCATGTTAGACCAGATATCTACTATATATATTGTCTCGTGGACATAAAGTAGTATTGATAAAGCCAAAAAAAGAAGAAGAAAAAAAGAACTTACCAACCAGCCCAAGCCAGATACATATTGGCACCTAGTTCTGGCCTTTTTAGGCAGATCCGGTACAAATAAGTGTACATTATAGCGGTGGGTTCAGCAACGCCCAAAATCAGCAGAGGCTGGCCACCAAATATCGAGTGGATAATTCCACAAAGAGCAGTAGAAAATAATGTTTCCACCGTGCTCAATGCTCCATCTGAAAAAAAACATGGTTTTAAAGCCTTTTCAACGACTATATATCATCATTTGCACCACAAGCCTAATAGCTATGGGAGAAAACATTTACCTGTATCTCTATTAAGCTGCTCTCCAAAGGCGATGACAGGTAAAGCAGAAGCGAAAAAGATGTAAAAAGTTGGACCCAATATACTGGCATGGACCAAATTTAAATGATTAAGCATGGTTAACTTCAGAATGACGTACAAAACTACCAGTTTGCATATATATGCAAGCAGAGGAGAATGAATTACTTGAAGCCAGAACAGGTTCCGGTAAGCCAGTCTTGTTTGTAACATGCAGCTCTTCCTTTGACATCTTTAACTATTCCCTCACCTGGTTTCATCTTTCCCATCGCTGATGGAAAAAAAATTTACGCACAAGTTATATTTGAAAAAGGAGTTCACATGCAAGTTTCAGAAAGAGGCAATTCATCATTGGGTGGTAACTCTGCGTCAGCATATACAGGATACAGAAGCAGGGAAAACCTTGGCCTGAAAAAGGATTAATCTTAAGATCAAAATGACTTGGGGACCCTTGTTCAAACCAAAAAAAGGAATACGGCACCAAAAAAATTTCCCTGCTGTCATTGCAAACTCCGAAAATGCGCTTATTAGGCAAAAAGCAAATTACTCGGCGCTGAATTTTTTTACGGTGGAAAGTCGAAACAAACAGAGACGTTAATCAAAACAAAAGAAAACAATGCGGGATCGATCAGCAGGTTGAAGCACCAGAAAAGAATGAAGGATAACGTACGTAGCTGTGAAGAGGATGATGGGGCCCACGAGGACCCACTCGGCGAATAGAGGAAGCGATAATGCGAAGGCCGGTGAGGCAAGATTAACGGCGGCGGCGGCCAAGAGTGAGGGCGGAGGATGAAGAAGAGGCGTAGGGAGGGAGTGGTGGGACCCTAATTTCTGGTATTTTCCTTTTCTCTCTCTAAAGCTGGTCGCCTGAAAGAGAGAGAGAAGGGGGTGAGAGGGGGCCGGAGGAGAGGGTGACAATTGACGTGCAAAATTTAGAAGGGTCAGCCATGCAAGGCGGGTTTTGTGGGCCCAACCTTGAAACTTCATGTTTCATATCCAAGGACCTCGCTTTGCTAGCCACGTCCTTTCACTTCATTGGCCTCACTAAATCAATGGCGTGTGCTCTGATTTTTGTTTCTTTTTTATTCTTGGCTAAAAACATGGGAAAATCTATCTCAGCGTTTATATTGGCAAAAAAAAAAAATATTAAAAAAGTTTAAAAAAAAGTCACATATCAAAAAAGGTCCCAAGACTTTTTTTGATATTATTTCATAAAATATTAATTGTTAACGCCTCTTGATATAGTTGTTATAAATCTTAATTTAGTTGTTAATTAACCGATTTTAGTTGTTAAGATATTATTAATAATGCTACTAATTTAGTTGTTAATGAGATTGATTCAATTGTTAAATTATGAAATAATACTGAGAAAAGATCTTGAAGCCTTTTTTTTAACATGTGACTTTTTTTAAATCTTTTTTAATAATTTTTTACTAATATAGACCGTGAGATGGATTTTCCCAAAACATGGGTCCTTTTTTGCATGGACCCACCTCGCCGTTTCTTTCTTGACAGGCTTTTTCTATAAAAAATCTCCTGTATTAATTATAATTAATAATTAGAATCTTTTAATTCACTCAGAATCTTTGACTATAAGTTGACAAATATTCTGCTCGTCAGTCCATAATTTAATAGTTCAAAAGGGTCATAATTATGTAAGTTCAACTCTTTTAAAAATACTTTCTTGTGTATCACAATTAGGTTAGGTCTTATGGAGGAGGCTAATCAATCGAATTGCCTCAATAAAATAATACCCGGGCGTATCTCAAATAAAAAAAAAAAATCCACACAACACAACACAAATTCAAATTTTAATTTATAATGCTTAATCTCTTTGGCCAAGCCACTTGTTGGTTTCAGTTTTTTTTCCTACCGCTATAATTTTTTTCCCTGCCTTTACAGGCAAGCATATTTCTTTAGGTCAGAAATATTTTATTTTTATCAATTAACGCAATATTAATTATGAACATAAAAACTTTTATAAGGAACATGCAGTTTCGTCACTTTTCATAAAACTACTCAAGTGGAGGAATGCCTAAAACAAAAGATGCAGATTCAATAAGCTAAAACATGTTTCTTGAACCCAAAACACCATATATTAAAGGCCAGAAACATAAATATACGCTGGGAGTAGGCAAGTTAATTGACTCACAGTCTTAGATCCAAATGCACGTTTTAAGCATGCCCTGACAAGTCATGAACGTGAATAATGATTGAAGCATTTTAATTGGCTCGAAGAAGGTTTACAGAGTTTCAAGAAGCTTTACTTGAAGACCAATTCAACCTGAGTTTGTTAATTTCAATTTTTAATTTATTTTATTATTTTCATTTTTTTATATATCAAGAGTCATTCATGAGTGTTTTAGTGTCGTTTAATTATTATCATTAATCCCTTAGATTGTCATCCATCATTATATTCAATATTCAATATTCAATCAGATATTGAATTATATTATTCAATCCCCGTTATAATCATATTGTCATTCAATGATCTAATATATTCAGCATCCAATTATATTAGATTATCTGAACCTTGGTATAATTTTTCTTGAGAGTCAATTAAACAACATAACATTAACATGTTGGGTTTTAGGCTCCCCTTCTATGTGGAGAAATGCCCAATTATATATATTTCCTATTTTATGGGAAAAAAAAAAATAGGAAAGAAGGAAAAAGAGTGAGAGAATGAAAAAAAAAAAAAAAGTTTCCTACTTGTTGTTGCGAGAAAGAATATTATCTCGGAGTTTACTAACTCAAGGTTATGCCTCACTTATTTAACTAGAGAAATGAAATATTAGGTTTTTGGGCCGAGAGGCCTCGCCGCAGTTAGAGATATCGGAGAAGTTGATTAATGTTGCATCCATATGAGAAAAAAGAATATAAAGCTGAAAAAAACACAGCAGTTTCATAGGTCGGTATAAATAAATCAATGTTCGCACCCTTTTTAACAGTTGGATCAAGTTAAAATTTGGTCATCATGTTCAAAACATATGGTTCCTCTTTTTCAAAGTTGGGATAATTGTTTAAAAGCATGGTGTGAAAGAAAACATATTCATGGTGAGTGATGTTTTTATGGTATTTTCAATTGTTTTGTTCTTTATTGTAAGTTTGTAGCTTTAATTATTTGGTTAAGTGTTTGCACACGTTTGTTCATGTGGTTGAAGCTTTCTTGTACACTATTTTGACCATATTAAATTTGATCTTCATTGGCCTGACCCGTAGGTTTTACCCTTGAATATAAGGGTTTTTCAGTTGATAATTCTTACTTCTTTGATGCCATTTAATTTCTGCCATATATTTATTTGTTTGTTTCCTCATAGGCTCTGCAAGTAGTAGGAAGGTTTAACTTCTGCTGGACCTTTTCTAACAAAACAATATGAGGAGAAAAAGGTAAATTAATTACGTTTTCTTTTTGTTCGAGAGTGCAAGAATGGTTATGGAGAACTTGCCTCCTAACAAGTTGGTGCGTCAAAGCTATTGCAGTTTATATAACAAGGTGGCATACAATTTCGCAAACACGATTTCACTTTGACATTTGTACTGTACAAGTACCATAGCATTCAAGATTTCACATGTGAACTATTATTTTAAATACAGAAGTCAAGGGATCAGTAAATCAACCTAATATATTATAAGGACCTTTGAGGTTGATGTACATTAATCTTTGAATGCGTCTATCAACTTCCCTTCAGCATCTCGTAATGGTAGAAGTCACGGGATTATAAAATGAAGGGCTTCACGGGGACGGCCAAGCAAGCTCAAAGCCGTGGCGGCAATGTGGTGTCCGGTCAGTCCTGCCTGATCAAGCTGCTCACTTGGTGATGCATGCTCTATGTAACAGTCCGGTAAGACAATAGGTCGCCACTGCCACGGTTCCCAAAATAAATCAAGATATCAGATGGTTGGCAGATAAAATAAAATCAATATATATTGGAGAGTTCATAAGAAATCCTACTATTCATAAGCAATAACCTAGAGACAATGGGAGTTAAAACTCTGAATACGGGACCCACAATCTATTTTGTAATAAATTACACACACTTACTTTGAGTTTTATTATAACTATAAATATTTTTGCTTTTTCTTTCAAAAAGATATAACTAAATTAAAACAGATGGATGAACCATGGTTAGAAAACATTCTAGTAAAAGCTCCTAATGAAGTGATACGAACTATAAATATTTTTCCAAACTTACATGAACTTCTTTAAAATCAAATCTCCCAACTAGTTTCCAAACCTCTTCCGAGTTTTGCTAAAATCATTTATGAGAGATTTATGTAATTTTAACCAAATTCAAAAGATGTTCATATTAGTGTTGATCTATGTAATTTATCATAACTTTCTGGACCACGAATGGACGCATGTAATTCTTATATTTAATAATAGTTGGGCTTTCCTAATCAAGGAAATAAAAACTCAAGAAGAACGACATCTCTGCAATGCATGAAGTAATTACCTTGATTTTTCCATCAAGCTGTCCATCAAGGGCAAAAAACTGGGCCACATGGGAACCAAATCCTCCAATAGATCCTTCCTCAACAGTAATCAGGAAGGAATGGTTTTCACAAAGCTGCCTGAGAAGATCGATGTCCAGGGGCTTGCAGAACCTGGCATCAGCAACTGTGACCTCAATCCCTAGCTTTGAAAGAAGTACGTAAGCGTTCAGGCAGTTCTGAACCATTGATCCATATCCCAGTAGAGCGACATCTTTTCCACCAACAATAACTCTCCCTTTTCCAATCTGTATATAAATATAAAAGAGAGCCTTCACAATTTTTTTTTTTCAAAAAAAGAGAGAGAATTCTAGGGGAAGTGGAGATCTCTGGTTGAGTTTGGTCTTGGACAAACTATCAATTAGTTTTACCCATTTCAAATTCATATAGGCTTTTGTCAACCTGTAATGTATCCTGAAAATAGGATGCCAAGAAATTACCTCAAGGGGTACTCCATTGCATGCAGTGTAGTTGCTGCTAACTAAAGCACCTCTCGGATACCGGAAGCAAATTGGCCGGTCATTGACATGACTAGCAGTTGCCACCATGTTCGCAAGCTCAACCTCATCAGATGGTGCCATGACTATCATATTTGGCAAGCATGACATGAACGTTATATCGAATGCTCCACAATGGAGGGGACCATCAGAACCTACCAAACCTGCACTTGTGATGACAAAACGCACTGGAATTTTCTGTTGATCAACATCATGGATCACCTGCATAAAGCCCAAGATAACATGTTAAAAATCCAACTCACAATATCTAATCACCCATTGATTACACCTTCCACATATGAGTAGACGCACTCCCAAGGGGACATGCCCAGAGAGAGAGAGAGTGCTTATAACGATAGAAGTAATAGTAATTGTCCTTTTCTTTCTGCTTCACATAAAAATCATTTCTGATTTCAACTACAACTACACTTCCCTTCACAATCCTGATTGTCTGTGAAGAACAGATGGCTGTTACTATGATAATTTATATAGAAATAAGGGTGAGAAATAACCTGGTCATAAGCTCTCTGAAGGAAGGAGGAAGGTATCATGCAAAACGGCTTCAAACCCCCACATGCCAAACCAGATGCAAATGTAACTGCATGCTGCTCAGCCATACCCACATTAAAATACTTTTCTGGCATTTTTTGTCGAAACAGTTGAAGTGATGGTTCCGTTGAAATTCCTGCATGAACTAACACAATATCTTTATCTTTCTCTGCTTCCATGACCAAAGTTTCCGCCAAGCAATCACTATATGTTCGACGTTGACTAGCTTGATGAAATGAATCAAAGTTGCTAGAGCCTGAAAAAAACAGAGTGGGTAATTTGTGAGAACTGTAAGACCTAATTGACCATTATTGATAGTTGGCAAATATCTTATAAGTGAGGCCGTAAAAAAACAGAGCCGTCAACCTTTGACATGCAAAAGGAACTGAAGACATGGCCTTGTGCTACAAAAAAATTAATAGCATTCACATGAACCCAAAGATGAAGGCCAAATCCAAGCAATGCATATTTTAGCTCAAAATAAAGAACAGCCCAGAAAGAAATATTTTTTTAGCATATATGGAGTATTATATGCTTTATATATCAGTAACTCAGTCATAAGAAGCCACAAGATTTTTACGTCATTCCATCAACAGATGAAAAAAGTTTGACAAAAAAGAAAAACAACAAGAAGACAAAATGATATTCCTCCCAGTATTAGTGCCTCTGTGTGTGTGTGCAAGTATATTTTGTGTTTTCCAGCCAAGCAAAAGCGATTTTATTTTCTGAAACACTAGGTAACTAAAGCAGAGAGATATATCTAAATGTAACAAAAAAAAAAGAGAGACGGAATAGGGAAAAAAACGCAATACCATCCTGCTGGCCATCTGCTATATTACTCTCGTTATATTCCATTACATGGTTTTCACCAGTTATTACATGAATCAGGACAGGGCCCATTGAATCAAGAGATGCTACTTGTTTTAGAACACAAATTAGCTCCTCAATGTTGTGTCCATCCACAGGGCCAATGTAGTACAACCCAAGCTCTTCAAAAAGAGTGGACCCTAGAGGACCCATCATACCACGTGCATATTCATCTACTTTTGCTGCCAGTTCATGCATACTTCCCCCAATTCGCTTTGTAACACCCTGACAAAAACACAATCAATCACTCGAATGTAATGTGAGTACTAAGCATAAGAGAAAGCGCTTTAATTGTTATCTTCAATTAAATCTTCCAAGGGCCCCGCAAAACTCATTGCAGACAACAAAATAAATAAAATTCCTCTTTTGTATTGAATACTAAAGATTAAACAGATCAAATCAAATCTCAACAGAAAGACTGTTATTATTGAAAACACAAATTAGTCAACAATAAAAAATGAAAATGGAGTTTCAAAGGAACAATAGTAAATAAAAAGCATATAATCTGTTTTGTATTGAGAATTTGAGATAAAAAAACTTGCCCAAAACTGCTCCAGCATGTAACAATGAGAAGATGATATGCATATAAAAGGGAAAAAAGAGAATTAAACTTGAACATACATATCTTCCCTAGTACCTGGATTGAAAGAGACAACTCTCAACTAGTTGTCAGACGATGCCACAAGATATATCAAAACCAGAACCTTACAAAGGGGTGTGTGTGTGTAGAGGGAGGGAGGGAGGTACAGGGCATACCACCGTTCATATCATGATGTTCTAATTAGTATTTCATTACTCAGGAAAGTGCATTTTGTACTAATAGCTCCCACATATGAAGCATGAAAACATGGTTTTTGAAGATCGGTACATTAAGCATAAATGTCACAACTTCAGCATACGGATCCCACATATATGAAACACAGATTTAACATTCATTTACAATATCTAGTTTTTTTCTCAACAAACAAGGAGAAGAAGCATACTTTAGCAGCTTCTCTAAACCGTCGGAAGGATTTACTGGACTGGATCCTGCTTAGGGTACCGGATAATGCATTGATTGATGCCCTCGGGCCCTCCTCAACTTTTGGATGTAAAGAGAGACGGCAGTCATTCAGAATCACAATCATATCTGAGTCTAAATATCCTGCATTACCCATTGCTTCATAAACCTGACCAGCCATAGTTGTCCAATTGCTGATAACTGCGACTACACGTTCTCGCCTCCCCTTCAGATCCCGTGCAACTGCCATGCCTGAAATTAAATATATAGATATGACTTCAAGGTTCATTTGAAACATTATATATAGGAATTCACTAATTAATGCCACACAAAAACTGATTTGGCCTCTTTCATGCAGAAATAAATATCTCACACGAATCCAGATGAATTTTCTCACAATAGTGTATAACAGCAAGGAAACAAATAAACCTCAAAATTTAGCCAAGTGTTATCAATTATCAAATATCAATAAAGTTGAATCCACTAATTACCAAGTCCAGCAGAAATGCTGTTGCATCCATGACCTGCACTGAATGCGTCATATTCACTCTCAGATCGGGATGTAAATCCTGAAAGGCCATTCTTTTGCCTCACCGTTTTCATGAGGGGTCTCCTTCCAGTAAGAATCTTATGTGCATATGTCTGCCAACAACATATTGGTTAGACAAACATTATACAATCAAGGTCATTCAAAGGGCACAAGCATTTATGACAAAATCTTACTTGGTCGCCAACATCCCACAATATCTTGTCCACTGGAGCATGAAAAACATGGTGTA
The DNA here is from genome assembly GCA_019022655.1 of Acacia acuminata. NCBI lineage: Eukaryota > Viridiplantae > Streptophyta > Magnoliopsida > Fabales > Fabaceae > Acacia > Acacia acuminata. Next base: position 3,433,364 of record JAFJYI010000015.1, read on the forward strand.
TTCCAATTGTCAGTTCCACCACTGCCAAACTTGCCTCAAATGAAATGCGTTCATCTAACGTCATCAAAGACAATTCCAATCGAATTTCACGGGCCAGCTGCTTGAGTTCCTACAAATTATGATATAGGAAAGAAGAGCCGTGAGCTTGCAAGTAAAAATGATGTAACACTAACACCAAGAGGGAAAAAGATAGAAATGCTTTTGAGCTTATAACCAACCTTAAGAGATAAGTTCTTCAAACAAAGAGGATTATCAATTGCATCAAGCATGGGCGTTGGCAATTTCTCCCAGCTGAAATCATCGATATTAGGACGTGCACATATGCGGCCAACAGAACCCTGCATCTAGATCATATAAGATACAACCCACTTTTCAAATAATTAACGAAACATGAGTTTTTACTCTAAAATATTTGTTGAGGAGATAATGACATTTTCACATTTCGAAGTCTCATCGATTCTGTATATAAGGAAAATAATGAGAAACTAGGAAAATTTGAGTAAAGTTCAATAAAATTAAGCAATATAAAAATGAATTGAGTATGACTGCACATTGCGGAATTTTCTGTTTCAGTGTATTTGCAACTTAAGCATTTGACTCAGATGAAATTCATAGTTGCGTCTTCCTTTAGAATGATGATAGCATTATAACATGAAGTGAACTGTAAATGCTTACCTGCAAACTGTAATAGTAACGGAAACCTAAGAACCCTCTAGAAGAAAGTGACGATTAAAATACCTTTGAAGCTGTGGAGGACAGAGAGCTTGGGCACAAACTAATTGTTGAAACGTCCACATTCAGAGGAAACTCGGAACTTGAAATGTCCACTTTCCGGTTGGAGTGAACGGAAAATCCAAACGGGAGTCTAGCAGATGCGACAGCCATCACAGAGATTGACGGAATTCTTCAAAATCTACAAAAATCGCAGGTAAGCATGATTCCCAAGCTGGAGCTCTTGAGCACCAAGCAGAAATGGGGGAAAAATCGATATAAACCGAGAGCTAAATCTTGATGCAGTTGTTACAAAACGACAGAAGAGAGGTGAAGGGGCATCGGAGAAAACGAATAGGCGAATCACCCCCGAAAACGCTAGCCAAGTGCTGTTATCAGCCGACTAAAAAGTAACGGCTTATTGGTCACAAGGCATTTCCTGGTCAAAAAGTACAGGGCCCGTTGGTTTGCCAAATACACGCCCCGTAACTAAAATTTTTAAATAAGCTTTTGAAAAATAAATTTTAAAGAAAATGTGGTAAAAGTGAATGATTTTAATAAAATGGTAATGTAAATATATTATCATTGTAATAGCTTTTTCAGACTCAAATTTGTGATAATTACATATAAAAATAAGATTTTATTTTTAGATATTTTTAACATTAAATTTTAAATAAATACGAAAAAATTAAATAAATTTATCTACAAAAATAAGCAACATGATAAAAACTCAAACATACATGTACTAATAAATTGTATAAACTAAAATCATTTATAAACAGTAATTATCCAAAATAATACTACATTTTATATTGAAATCAATACTCCTTCCGGTCATAAATATAAGACATAATTAATTTTTTTGAAAAATTAATGAAACTACATAAGTTACTTAATCATATCATATGTTATATATCCTTAAATTATATATCAATTTACTTGTCAAGTTAATTAGTTTGGGAAAAATTTAAAATATAAATACTCTAAAATAATTTAATTAGTTTTCTTAATTTATTAAAAAAATCAAATTTATATTATATTTAATACCGGACAAAGTAATAAATTTTGACATGGTTGTTTTTCTAATACAAGTCTGATATCGTGCAAATGAGAAAATAGGAGCAGAGATTCTGGAAAAATAAAACGGGATAAAGAGGATGATGTGATGAAATGAGAAATAAAGAGAAAAAGGGAGGAGCGAGAAAAAGTTGCTAGGCCCACACATAAAAAGTGAGAAAAATCAGTTTTTAAAACTGTAGTTTTGACCAAAAATACACTTTGACCTTTTTAAAACTGTTCATAAATTTTTTGTAAAATCAAGGTTTTGCTTGTAGAAACACTTTTTTATATTTAGTCAGACACTTACTTAGGGCCTGTTTAGAATAACAGTAATAGAAGTGGTTTTTGCATCTGATGGATTTTTTCGAATGGACTTTTTCTTCTATAGACTTTTCCCAATGTAATTTATATTTGGGATAGCATTAGCTTTTTGGTGATGAATGAGAAGTAAGGAGACGTGGCTTCACCAATAAAAAGAAAAAAAAAATTAGTTTCAGATCTTGAAGCTCATTAAGTGTGAAGCTATTCCAAACACTCAAAAAAAATAAATTTTCACTTGAGCTTTTTTTTGGCTACAGGCTCTTAGATATTAAGAAGATAGATTAATAATAGTAACTAGTAAGAGCTTCAAGAAAGAAAAAACATGTTGAGAGAAAATATTATCGTTAATATAAGATCTAGTACAGACGTATGAGATAAAAGTAACTGTGTTTAAGGAGAAGAACTAACCTTTCAGTTCAGACGCAAGTACCAATTTCAAAATTTCAATAATAGGATATTTTATTTCATTCAGACGCAACTCTCCATGAGGTCCTATTTAAGTATTAGGATATAAATTAGCATTAGTAACAGATAAGAATGAGCCACGTAAAATTATGGTCATATTTTGTACTCTTATGGATTTATCTAATTGCCTAAAATCCAGTCCATTGCCAGCATAAATAAACTACCAATTAAATTAATATTCATGATAAAATCACACTATTTCAATACAATGTATAAGAAACATGCCTATTTTATTTTCTTATAGATGGTTAATAGATGCAGCTCATTAAAAACCTTATTGCCATTCATTTTTTTCCACAAAAAGACTTGTACAAAATGCAGTGATTCTGATGTATTCAATGAATTTTATTAACATCATTCCTCATCTGTGGATAGTGAATCTAATCATAAATTTTATATTTTACATGAAGCATTGAAATATTACCTCATCTATTACCCATACAAGCAACAAAATGGGGAAAAAATCTTAATCACCAAAGAAAAATGATACTCCCTCTGGTCCTAATTATAAGAGCTATTTACCAGAATTTGGAGAGATTAAGGAGGGAAGTTAGATTAGTTAATTATAATTATTTTCCGAAAATACCCCTAATTAAAATTAAAAATTACATCAAGGGGAAAATGAGCACAATTGATACTCTGACCAGACGAGAAGGCGGGGTCCATGCCACTGGTATGTTGCTCGTCTCGGAGCTAGAATAAAACCATATGCAACTTTAGGCGGGGTCCATTACCCCTAATTATAATTATTTTGAAATTAATGTTTTGTTAGGTTATTTTAGGGAAAAAATTAATCACTTTAGACTGATAGTTACAAAAAAAAAAATGTTTTTAAAAGAATATTAAAATTATTTTACTTTAAAATAAAAAATAAAGTAGAATCTCTCATTTGATAGAATATAAGCATATTGTTAAATTAATTATTGTGGAAGAAGTATTAGTAGGTATGGGAAAAATATGACAAAAATTGCTCAAAATTATGTTATAAGAAAAAAAGTATAATTGAGGTGTATATAAAATTAATGAGTTGCAAATATTATTTACTTTATAAAATATATAGGTGTATTATTAAATTATTATTGTCTTTAATTATTATTAATTAATATAGGAAAAAATTGAAAAAAGTTAAAAAACTACAAACACAAAAAAAATGCTCTTATAATTAAGACCTAGGAGAGAGTATCATGGTTTTTCATCGATTCAAAACGACTACATCGTTTTTGAATTAATGAAGGGTGTATTTTTAATTTTAGATGAATTAATGAATGGTGCAAAATTACGGAAACACCCTTCATTAATTCACCTAAAACTACAAACACACCCTTCATTGATTCAAAACGACGTAGTTTTAGGATCATTGGAGATAACTTTATCTCTAGTGACTGGAGAAATATTTTTCCCTTTTAATAAACATACAATGTGATGTTTGCAAAATACTTCTTATAGTTATTCATTTATTACCCAATGGCTCCATATTACAATCATTTATTAGACACAAAAACATATTAAATATTTAGACAATTCATATCAAGCTTTTATAAAAAGAATCAATGCAATTTAAATTTTGAGTTCTTATAGAATATATAGGAGGGAGTACTTAATATGTGTGCCTAGTGTCACCTCACCCCGAAGTGCCTCAGACCATGGAATTTTCTAGAAAGTCACACATCTAAGATTTCCTTCGTCTAACCTTGTGAGACACTAATCATCGTGCTAAAAGCTCGAGCTAATAGCAAGGTGCACTACATATTATATATACCCCAAAAACCTCCTCATCCTTCTAATATGAGACTCGTCACAGTGAAACCATGACACTAGCCTCACCAATTGCGAAAATTATGAAAGAGTCATCAATGCTTGGGCAAAAACGAAAGAGTCATCAATGAATTATTGATTTTGTTTGTGCTTTTGTATTTAATGCAATATTTTTCACACATACCAAGAATAATCTTAAATTTCATTAATTATAACTTAAAATTCAATAATTTTTAACTCTGCTCCTATTTAATATACGTAATATCAAATGAAAACAAACTCAATACATTAATTATGGAAGTGTTAAATTGTACATTCATCTCAAAATTTTAATAATGTACCTTATAAATGGGACCAAAAAAAATTCTATCTGCCCCATATATAAGTCTAGAGGAGTAACACTCTGATTCTATTTATAAGTCCATTTTGACTAAAAAAATTTCTCTTTATCATAAGTTCATTTTTAAAGTAATAAATTCATATGTTACATTTTTGCCCCTATTAATTACAATAAATAAAAAGAACTTATGCATGTTGACTTTTATAACCAATCATAGTTAAAGGGCAAAATTGAAAATTTAGCCCATAATTAATGGGTTAACCAACTCTCTTTGGTATGTGAGAGTTAATTAATTTAGACATGTAAATAGAATAAGAGCAATATGAATTATCATTGGTACCTCCATTACGTTTAATGAACACTTAATCGAACTAAATAACGTAGATTAAAGTGACAGTTAAGAACAATGAATATGTAAAAATTGTAACAATACAACATTTATAGTATAATTCCACCTTGAAAGGTGTTTAGTGTTTTAATACCTTATCCGCGATTCCTCTCGATTTTTAATCCAATACACAAATTGATAGGTTCTGTCAGTTTAGTTATATGTTGTGTATTATCAATATTTCCACAGAATATGGTAAAATTATGTCTTGAGCAGTATCCAGGACCCTCAACCCAAGTAGATGTGCCCGATTTCCATAGAAATTACTTCTCAATACAATTTTTTCCACATTCATTAAAATTTCATGTGCTGATTCTTGATTACTTGATATGACATAATATTCATGTGGTATTTTTCTCAAATTTTACACGTGGATATATGTTCCCTCTATTTCTTCAAGCAAAGCTATTCGCATCGCAATGCTTATTGTGTCGACTTGACCTTTCCTAAATGGAGACAAAAGAAAGTGTCCATAATAAAGATGCTTACAGTCTTCTCTTGATTCAACACACTTCCACAGCAGTGTTTGAATGGATGCTTTTACTTTCTCTCGAAACATAATAATCTATTTTGACTTTTGGAATCAATCGCAGATAAGGGCAAAATTGAAAATTCAGCCCATAATTAATGAGTTAACGAACTCTCTTTGATATATAAAAGTTAGTTAATTTAAACTTATAAATAGGACCAGAGTAGTATGAATTATCATTGGTACCTCCATCACGTTTAATGAAAACTTAATCAAACCGAATAATGTAGATTAAAGCGACAGTTAAGAACAAAAAATATGTAAAAATTGTAACTTTTTTTGACAAAAATACCCTTATTTATGAGGACATAAGGAATAAGAGAGAAAATAAAGAAATTATTATAATAAAGAGGATTGTAGAAAAAAGAGAATAAGAAAATTAATACCCTCCGGGTCCTAATTATGAGATAACACTTGAGAGTTGATTTTTTTCTTAATTATTTTTTTTTTTTTTATTAATTTCTTCCAAATATCCTTATTGGATATTTTTTCAATAGTAATTTAATAATACACTTATATATTCTATAAATGAATATCAATTAACTTTGAATTTTGAATCATTGCTACTTCTTGTATTAAATGACAGCTAAAATTAACTTTGGATTATGGATTAGAAAAAATACACATATTCAAATTTGATTGAAAGTTGAAACTAAGTATTACATGTGTATATATAGCCAAGCATCTGAAACTTTTCAATACTAAAACAATAATAAGATGGTTATCTTTGCCCGAAGGAACCTGTAGACAAATAATGCAAATTTATAAGTTTTCTACAAGACTCCAAGAATAATGTGTGTGTGTGTGGAACAATGTCATTAGACTAAAGATTAGATTTTTCTGAAGCGGAAAACACTTGATTGGGGGATGTTTCCTGGATAAGAAATGAGAAGTGGTCGCACCGCTCCATGTTTCCACCGTTTTAAATTTTTAATAATGGCATTTTGGAAAAAAAAATAATTAATTAATTTAACTACTATCCTTAATCTCTCCAAAGTTAGGTAAATATGTCCTATAATTAGGACCGGAGGAAGTATTGCTTAACAAAGAATGTGTGGTGGAGAAAGAAAGTAAGAAATATAAGTAATTAAATAAGAAAAATGGGAAAGTATTAGACAAAAATTAAGACATTTCTCTAAATTCTCTACACGTTGTCTTATAAATAGGAATCAAGCATATGTGGCGTTGTTAAAAAATAACGGAGAGAATATTATGTTTTGGTCACGTATTATTTGTATTGATGAATTTTATTTTATTTTTTTTTTTGGGAAACGAAGAGTATTGGACTATTGAGCTTTATAGGCCCAGGCCCAATTTGAATGCTTCGCATGTCACAATGGGCTCTATGGTCCTATGCTCGGAAGCAAAAGTTTTCTATCTTGCATCTCGTCCCTTAAGTAGTGGTTGGGGTTCGATCCTCAACTCTTGTGAATGGAAAAGATCTCGTGGCCAAATTTTCTACCGCTTACAGATGACAAGAGGACGAAGGATTAGTCTCATATTGTCGTGGGATGGGGATACCTAAGCCAAAAAAAAAAAAAAAAGAAAAAGTGTTCTATCTCATATTTACATTAAAAGATCAGGGGTAATTCAGGAAAGAAAATCCTTATAAATAGGCGAGGTCCTGCGTCTCGTATCATTTTGGTGCCTGCTGGGTTCATTCCTTGTAGATTCAGCAAAGTGCAGTGAAACATGTCGGGGAAAGGAGCGAAAGGCTTGACAATGGGCAAAACCCCAGCTGTTAACAAGGACAAGGACAAGAAGAAGCCAATTTCTCGCTCCTCTCGCGCCGGTCTTCAGGTTCTTCATTCAATCATTCCTCTTAATTTTCGTCGTTTTCTTGCTCTCTCATTTCATTTCCATAATTCACATTCCTTAGTCGCAAAGCCTTCACTAATTCGTTGATGTTGAATCAATTGCGTGTTTCTGGATCGTTTTTGGATCCGTGCTTTACTTTTGTGCGGATAATGTTCATGTCAGTTGGCAGATGATTAAAGCTGCAGGGCTCAAATTTCTACAATATGCGCTATATGATGTCACATTCGGGCTTGTCTGTGCATTGTATTTTCTGTTCCTTTTACTTTAAGAAGAAGTGATGGTTAGATGCTTTGGTTGATTAGCTCATCCGTTACTTGTTTGTTTGCTGAGAACCGTATCATACTGAAACACATATGAAATGTAATGGACTTGTTTAAGGTTTGTATATATCCGTTCTAGTTATGATTACTCATATGAATGGGACTGAGGCCTTGTGTGGATTTAGCTCAGTGGAGTAACCAATTACATTGTAGTTGTAGTGCTTGATAGCTCTACATAGCTCTGGCAGGATGGATTAGATTTAGTGATCTTTTTTTTTTTTTTTTTTTGGTCAACCGATTAGAATTAGTGATCTTGGGTTCTCTGACATTGAAATTCTTGTGGCTATGCGCATGATTGAAATTAGCTGCAGGTCTGAAGGGTTTATGTACATTGTTATTGAGAAATATGACTTGTAGGGATCAACATTCGTCTTTCCTTTGCTATGACTAGTTTAATGGTTATTCCCTTTTAAACTGTTGCATGCTCATCTTTAATTTCTTCAATCATCCTGTTTGGTATGTGAGAACTGATATTGCAAGCACTTGACTAATATTTGCATTTGATTCTTCGAATTTATGACCATTGTGTCCAGGTTCTGGATACACAGAAATTTGTGGGGGTATGGTTTGAGTTGTGACGAACTTCTAGGAATGACTTTCAATATTGCTAACTTTGTATACTTGTGATTTTGATAATTCCTCAAGGTAACTAACGCATCATTGCCTTGTATAATGTTTTCCACACAGTTTCCGGTGGGACGCATACACCGGCTTTTGAAGTCAAGGGTGACGGCCAACGGACGAGTAGGTGCAACTGCTGCAGTATATTCTGCGGCTATCATGGAGTATCTAACTGCCGAGGTTTTGGAGTTGGCCGGCAATGCAAGTAAGGATCTGAAAGTGAAGCGCATCACACCAAGACATCTGCAACTTGCAATCCGTGGAGACGAAGAACTTGACACCCTCATTAAAGGAACCATAGCAGGTGGTGGTGTCATTCCTCACATTCACAAGTCTCTTATTAACAAGTCGTCCAAGGAATGAGGTTTCTTGCGTGTTAAGAGTCAACCTTGGAAAAAGTGGAACTTCACTGTAAATTTGAGGATATTCTTATTTGTGGATAACTGAGGAGTTGCTCTAGTTTGAGGCAAGCAACTTGTGTGATAATTTAAGTAATGATCCCTATTCGTGTAAACAGACATGCATGTCATATTCTCTTCTGTTCCACGGCACTGCAATGCACCTGGATGATAATTCACTCTCCATTTAATGTTACAAAATAGTGATGGTAAAACTGAATGCTGCGAGGTTTTTGTCTGCACGAGTGGATACAATAAATTAGGCCAATTCATACAGCAATGTAGCAAGAGGAAAACACTTTCGTGAGTTTGAAAGTTAACACGGTATGGAACAACCTAATCTGGATACTGGACTTCTTGATAGAATGATATATGTGTTTTTGGAATAGTAGTGAGAAAAGTGATATTTACAATCTGATTTATGAAAAAGTAAGATTGAGTAAAAAAAGTAATATGATTTGGTAGATAATATGATTTATAATTTTTGGAAATTAAAACTTATTTAAAATGACGGTAGTATAAGTGGGGTTTTAGATAATTTTAACAAAAAAATCAGAATTAAAATTACAAAAAAGTAAAAAATGTTTGGAAAATTTAGATGAAAATACATAATTTGATCATGTACAATTTGGTCTTAAATTGTATCCATGACTTATGTTCCCAATTTCTTGAGAATTTCTCTTAATAAAATTATGTATGATTATTGTTACCCGAAATGTCTAGATTAATGGTGTAGCTTAAAATGCATCATATTAATTTTTAGTCTTTTCCCAAACAAACCCTTACTCTTAAATTTTATTTTCCCATCAATGTCATAGCAGCAAGGGGAGAGGGAAAAAAAATTCTAGACTTCTATCCAGCAATTTGGATATTCGTCATCTCCCTCAACCAATCTTCTTCTTCTTCCTTTGTTTTTGGGTATCTGCATAGTGGAGAGGGTGAGAGCTGAGAATCGATCGGAGGGAGCTCGAAAAGCACCACTGGCCTTCCTTCTTTTACCTCCATCGACCCACCACCACTGTCAATGTTGAAACCCCAACATTACATTGAAGGGCGCAAGCTCAAAATCGAAAGGAGGGAGACAAAGGCACTGCCGCAAAAGGTTTGGAGTTATGTGGGCATTGTTGGGAGACAAAGTTTCAGTTGTGTGAGCATTGTGGGGAAAGGATCTTTTTCTTCTCCACACCTCCACCATTCGCTGTTTGGAGCTTTAGGTTGTAAGCTTTCTAGCGAGAAAGAGAATGAGCTTCTCTTATAAAGGATTTTTTCAAAGCACGATTGACACCTTGATTGGGCAAAGCTTACCAAGCATGTTTTTTTCAAAAATCCTCAACAGCCTGATTGACAGCTCAAAACACACAATTGATAGTTCAATTGAGATACCAAACACACTATGATATTTGAAACCAATATATTTATTTAAGATGATACTTTCCATATGGATCACGAAAACGTAAGAATTGGGACTTGTCTCAACATAATTCAAACCAAAGCAAATGAAATAGGATTTGCTTAAAGAAGTTTATTTCATCACGTAGTACATCAAATAAGTTAGCTTGATTAGTAACTGGTTATATTAGTAACTTGAACCTTTCTGGTAATTTCTATCCCCGCTCAGTAATCTAGCCACTTAGCTCCCACCTTCTTTTCTATTTTATTTACAACATTGATTTGAGGATAACTAATTTATTGAAATTACAAAGATATACGGCCAGGATACATCTAACTCTTAAAATCTCAAGACCTTCCTCTCAATCTGAAACATTTCCTTGAAACCACATTTAGCCATTTTTAAATTGAAAAAGTGGCATTCTATTGAAAAGAAAGAAATAAAGGAAAGGAAAGAAAAGTTACACATAAACCAACACTCATTGGGATCAAATGGTAAAGTACTCATTCTCCCTTAAGCAGGTCCTCAATTGAGGCTATGAATGGACCAAGGGACATTGGTAACTCTTCCATCCCACCAAGAAGACCGACCAAGGGCGAATCCAGATTAGTTTGGTCTCGATAAATCCTCCAAGTTAAAAATAGGTAGGCTAAGATACCGGATGCATATGCAAAAATAAATAAATAAATAAATTCTTGAGTAAATCGCTATCGGACACCCCTGCTGTCATTGGTAACACCTTTCACGACCGCCAATTCAGAAACCAAGGCAATATGATCACTGCCCCACTTCTGTAGACATAGAGAAAAAGGGTTAATAAAACTCAATCAACAATCCATTCAAAAGCAAAATACCTAATTACGAAAATTGACGGTAGGGAGATTTTTTTTAAGGAAATGAAAAACTGGTTCGTGAGATAAAAAATTCAGACTGAACAAAAGCTGAAAAAGGTCTAGACAAGCACTGAACTCTATTGCTGAACGCATCAAAATGAGTGCTGTAACCAACATGGATCCTTTATATTCACAAATAAGGGTGTATATGATACATTATAAGATAGATTAAGAGAGTAGAGACTTAAAATGACTAGTGTAAATATAGAATGTGAGTCGTACATACAATCACATTATAAACCTTACAAGAAAATACCTATTCTCCCAACTAATCTTTCAAACAAAAAACTACACATTTAATCATACCTTTGTTGGGAATCCTCGAGTGAATTCCATAACATGTTTGGGTATTGGAGCAAGCACCCTAATCGTCTGGAGACCATCAGATCGCCTATAACCCAGACCAAATAGAAAAGTATTCTATCAACCTCTTTTAACCCAGAGAGATAAGGATACAAAAAGTTTTTAAAATGTTAATTGATAATGAAAATTAGTTACATCAGAAATACTACTTGGTAAAAACCATAATTATATCAGAAATACTACTTGGTAAAAACCATAATGTATAACCTAGAACATCAGGGATATCATTATTGCTTCGAATAATCATTCTGATTTTGATCCAAAATCAATCAGGCAGCAGGGGGTAGTAAAACAGCAACACAAACTTTTAGGAGTCTTAGCACCTACCAAATGTAGTCAACAGTACCCAAGAAGCGTTGGTGATAACTGGTCACCAAGGGTTCTCCATTAGGGTCCCTAGTCTCCGGACAATACTGCAGGTATATAAAAAGCACCAACAGAAGAGCAGAAGTTTTAAAATAGCAATGACAATACTGCAGGTATGTAAGAAGCGCCAAGTAACAGAAGAATAACAGAAGACCAGAAGTTTTAAAATGGTAATGATGCAACACAGCAACATATCTCAATTAGCATTTTTCAGAACTACACAAGCAAGAAATGTGACAACTTGTCACATAAAAAACGTGGCAAAAAAATTTGAGGTCTACCTCAACTTCAACATAAGTGCTCCTTAGAGGCAAAGAGTGCTCCAAGAAGGTGCAATCTGAGTTGCCTGTCGCAATCTCTATCTCTGTTGGAGTCCACAAGGATGGATTATAAGTGGCACTCTCTGCATCAAAAGATATGGATGTTGGCCGTGAAGGTTAGTCACCCTCCACTACATCACTTTGTGCAAGTAGTAGCAAATTGTCTAAAACAGACTCCAGTTTCAGACTTACCTGAATTTTCTAAATCTGTCCCAAATGATGGCGGCAAGCCTTCCTGAGCATTATGTAATGCGGATGTAAAAGCATCAATATCTTCACCACTATTTTCACCGCCTAATATATCTTTATCCATCTCATCAAGGGACAGTTTCTCTAGTTTCTCATCTAATGGAAGGTCAATGTCCGTGGATTGCCATGATTTGTCAGCTTGACATGAGGTTAAAGTGCTCTTCATTTGGCCATCAGTAGTCAGCTCAAATGATGGGCTTTTCTCACATGTCAAATGAGCTGTTTCAATAGAATCAGCAACTGACATCTGACTAGACAGGTTACTTGAAGAAATTTCTACACTGGGAAGCTCTGATGACTCGGGATTTAATTTGATCCTGAAAGATTGATTATCATCGTCAAGGGAGGTTGAGCAATTGCCAAACTCCACGTGTTTATTTCCTTTAGGAATATCCAAACTGGATTTTTCACTTAACGATTCTGGATTTGAAGAAGAGATAGCATCTGATATTTGTTCTGCACATGCCATACCAGCTTTATGAGGGGAAACAGCTTTAAGAGCTGAAGATGTCAAGTGTAATGTTCTGAATGTCATTAGTTATATGATCAGCTAGCAACCTACCTTGATTAAAAGACGCAATGGACTCTTCTTTTATGCTATCGCCTTCACTGATGCTCATATAATTATCTACAGTAGTATGCTGAATAAACTTCTCTGCATTAGAAGAAGCACTACTCCCATTTTCACTTTGCACATCTGTTGAAGACTTGGTAGACATATCCAATGCAATCTGATTATACTGACTTTCCACTATGTAACCTTGATTGTCGGATTTATGTATGTCTGATGAACAAATATTTTGTTCAACATTAACTTCCTTGCTATCCACAATGGATGTGTCTTGAACGGAAACATTTGCAGATCTTTCACTGCATTATTTTGCCAGATGTTATTAGATAAATTAAATTAATTTAATTTTAATAGCATAGACACAGCATGCACAGAATATACCTAGAATTAGGACCATTAAACCTTGGTTTGTGAATCTGAGCTGAAGCTTGTCCTGATACTTTATCCCTATCTAATCCAGACAAATTTAACTGTAAAAAAATGAAATTACTATTTTTGTAGCTTAATCTGTGTCAATCATGAAACCTGAAGAAAGAGAGTAAAGGAACACGAATATACCTTTTGTTCTGAAATGAAGTTGTATAATGGACTCTGATTCATGATTTAAAAAAAATTAAAATCATAATAGTGGAAGCAGTATTTCACACATACAAGCCAAAAATAAAAAGAATGAAAAAGATAACCTTTGGAGTACAATTAAAATCCCCACAGATAACAACTGGAGCATCATCCCAGATTTTAGAAACAGCCTTAGCTCTATCCAGTAGCACTCTAACCTGCTTGAAGTAAATATATAGCAGAAAACAAATCACAAGAAGAATGGCAGCAGCTGATGGAGTACTCAGTCAAAATAAAATGATATGATGCATATTGATTTAAACTTGCATTTCTATGCCAAATTAGCAAGTTAACAGACCGCCACAATGCACATCAAACAACTCTTACTGAATTCAGTTAATTAGGCATCAACTTTTTTCAAAGATTATAGCACTACGTGATGAAAAAACAATATGACTGTAGATGCGGGATAAAGACATGGCAGCAAAAGATGCCACAATTCAGAACTATTTTGTGGATAATCATAAAGCTATTCTGTTACAATTCTGTAGTTTTCAACAGAATTGTGTTGAAGGTAATAGGTAGAAGAGAGTAGAGAGGGTGAAGAGAGAAAGAGAAACCGAGAGGGAGAGAAGAGGGAAGAGACGCAAGAAATCCTATCTGAAATTCTCATTCATTCATTCAGTAGCTCAACAACTCATTTACAATAGGGAGATGCCTTTTTATAAAGGCAGGGCAGGGGGTAGAAGGGCGCCTCATTAATAACCATATGACAGTCATGTGCTAATTAACTAATTAAATATCAGCTAAGTGTTATAGCTAAACCGCTTAGGCTAGGTCCGCTCTAAAACGGGTAACACCTACAGCTAGTGCTACTCAAACTACCTTAACTAATATTTAAATAGAATTTACAATGACATAACATCTTTATCAACAAACAATGAGCAGAAGGAAGAATGATCTATACAAAATGGATGCAATTAGCATAGAAGGCATCAGTGAACTAGAAGGATGGGCAGAAAATCAAAGAGAAATAAAGAATTATAGAACCATATCAGAATGCCAAAAGTCAGTGTCAATAGCCATCAATTTAAGGAGACTGTCTGTAAAATTAATTAAATAATAAATAATTCAAAATAGAATAGTTTGAGTTGCATAGAGACATAATAGAAACTAGTAAACAATTTCCCGCAAGGAAAGTAGTATTTTCCATAGAAGGAAAAGAAGTACAAAGATGGAGGGTAAAAAAATCTTCACACAATGAAATTATGTCAAGTAATGTCTGTTGAATCAAAAGTAGGAGTAATCTTGCGCAGCTTCAAATAGACAAATATATCAAATTATTCACTATAATTCCTAAACTTATAATGAAATAAAAATCGGGCAGAAAAAATGTCGGAGAACTAAAAATAGTCGCATAGAGCCTGCTTCAAAGACAGTGCATACCTGACCAAGCTTTATTTCTCCTCTCTTGGGATTGAAAAGAACATGAATGTTACAAATGACAACTTTATTAGAGCCTGTTAAGCTGCAGTTAGCATGCAATAATGTTAGATTGAGCTTAAAAAAATCCCAATAGTAGAGATGTATAATATTTAAGGAAATATAAGCACAGAAAATCTATAACACTCTGGATACCTCAACCATTAGAAGGAAAAACACAGTCATTCTAATACAATCTAAGCCCAAGTCAAATAAACCTTGGCCTCATACATGGCCCACCTAAGCTTTATGTAAATGTAGGAAAATTTTGTTGAATTTATTGAAGAATCCACGTCTTCTGAAAATTTAAATGATAAACCTCCAGGCTTTTCGAAAAAGATATCAGTCATGTTGACTTTGGAAAATTGGAAAACACATTCCAGTGGTTAATTTTGCTTTTGGTCTCGATGTCAAAATTACTATAATGTACTTTCTCTTTCTAACTTCTCGTGGGAGAAGCAAACTACTAAACAAAATAGATTTTTTCATTAAAATATTTACGTGGAATTGAAAATTTCGGACTCTTGAACCAGGCAACAGCACCAGTTTAGTACGTTCAAGTCTGGTCAATGTATATATCAAGTAGACTACATACACTTTTTAGAAATATATTTTTAACTGTGAATACATTATTCCCTTTGCCCATATTCATTTTATATATTCTTTCAGTTTACAACCTAATTCATTTATGATATTCAATGACAGCAAAGCTCTCAACCCTACCAAAAAAACACAAGGAGATGAAATCAACACTTTTCCAATAAAAGAAACAAGTCATATAGAACTGCACATGTGGTCACTTTCTCAAGAACACTAAGTTAATAAAAGTGTACAAATCCAAATTACAAAAGGATGAATAAATACCTTGATGGTGGAAATCCATCTTGATTTGTTAACTGTTCAAGGTAGGAAATTATGTAAAAGGAGTGCATGCACACCAAGGAAGAGAAAAATTAGCTAAAAAATATACAAATACAAACTAAAATAAATCATGTACCTCTAGCACACATATCTGAGCGACATTGTCCCTAAGTCCCAACTTATTAAACTCAATGCATTCTTCATACCGCAAATTGAACCTACCAGATATAAGCATGAAAAAGATTATTTTCATTATCATCTGAATAAAAATAACACAGTAAAGTTGCCAGCTAGCACCAGCAAGGTCAAGCTACTGGTTAACCCCCACTTCATCAATAATAATAATAATAATAATTGATACACAGATACTGTCAAGAAAACACACACAAAAAAAGGTTAGAGGTATTAAAATGATCAGAAAGCCAAAGTATTTGAGGCATGCCAAAAGAGCACTTGAATTGATTTATTATTATTTTTTTCCTTATTATGTTCAGGGCCATGAGTATCATTCATACTTTGTCAAACTGAATCTCCTCGCCAGGAAATCTAAAAGATGCCCCTTCCTAACATTGGCCTACTATATATGATTATTTTAATCATAGAGTGCTTGCTTGAAAAATTGAACCCAAGTTGATAAAGAGAGATAATGAGATGTTGTCCCTCCACAAATTGATCAAACCCCTTTGGATTGTAATAATCCCACCCAATACTACTTTTAAAGCATATATCCACAAGTGAGATGGATTCTGCTGAATGCAACATTGCCTTGAAAAATATTTAGCACAAGACTCTTGATTATACATTATGTTAAAACAAGAGTTAAATTTTTGCAAGTAAACTCTGCTACCATCACATTTAGGTATTAAAGATATATTAAGCAAATAGAAAGCAGCAATTAGGCTTCAAAATCAGCATGGTTCACAATAAAGCTGTAGAGGACCTTGATGTTCGCCAAAAGATCGCACAGCCGTCGACTGGATTACCCGTGCGCATCTATAAATAAAATTAGACTTAATCAAGTAGTACAAGCTTTTTTGTTGCAATAATCAGAGTATCGGATTATTAGCCAACAAGTGGGTGAATATATTGGAAGATAAAAAGCAACACTGTTGAATTGTGATGACGCTGAAGATAGGATATCTCACATGACTAAGTCATAACTTCGCTTATAAAATTGGGAAAAGTGACAAAGCACCCAATCCATCAAGTAAATGAACACAATTGTTCAATATGTGCACCAAGTGAAACATAACTTTTTCTCTATTTGACTCAATGTAGATAGCATCCATTCTCCAAAAGAAGATGGATTAAAGAGGCTGATGAAACTCAGACAGCAGCAAACTCCAGAAAGCCTTTATTGAGTGGGGAACTTAAGTCTTTCAAATTCATAATGATTAATGACATATCTTATTAAATCTGATTACCAAATAAATAGGAAGAACATTGTTTCTTGATAATACTATTGAAATTCATTTCAAAATTGAAGCCTTCATCAAAGCAATACTCATAAAAAGTTACATAGTGAGGATTGAAGAAGCTGACGCACCTTCCAGATGCCACTGTACCCTTGGTGCTTAAACTCCTCCACCAAATCACCAAATCTATCAACCTCCTGGAAGTGATAACATATTAAAAAGGAATACTCTTTTGATGATCAATCAAACGTTTCAAGTTTAGTTCATACAAGCACAAATAAGAACTAAGGGTAATGTGATCTGCATGAGACCCTGAGGAAAATTTCAAAAGCCAAAATGCAACGTCAATTATTGTTTTAAAACTAAGAATAAGTGATGCGATATTAAATTGGAAAGGCTCCCCTTCAATATATCATTCTTATATAGCTAAGT
The DNA here is from genome assembly GCA_019022655.1 of Acacia acuminata. NCBI lineage: Eukaryota > Viridiplantae > Streptophyta > Magnoliopsida > Fabales > Fabaceae > Acacia > Acacia acuminata. Next base: position 3,450,989 of record JAFJYI010000015.1, read on the forward strand.
TCAACATCTGCAGTTCATAATGTCTTATAGAAGCCAAATTAAATCTTGAAAAGCATCCAACAGAATTTGAACATAAAGACTGTTAAATGAAGTTATTTGTACTAGGACTAATCATTGCAGCTTAAGGTATAGCAGATGGATAACCTGCAGACACATGATATCAGCCGACCATAATCCAAGTTCAAAAACTATATTTCTTTTTCTCCATTGCCAGTCCAACATCCAAGGAGGTATGTGAGAGTAAAGTCTGCTCCGTTGATCAATAGCATGGCAGTCAGCCAATATATTATATGAAAGAATTATAAACCGTTCTGTGAAGTATAAAAACAAGATATTAAGGTAAAACCAACACAAATATATTACACGAAATAATTAAATTCTTAATAAACTTGTGTAGAAGATTCTTAGTAACAGAATATTTGCAGACCCTTTCTTATCATAAAAGTGATGACAAAACATGATACTATCATGAATTAGAAAGTAGACCAGTTTAATATTGCTTCACCAGAAACTCAATCTTAGTTATGAGACCCTATGCTTAATCAAAAGCCTCAAATTCATTAGCAAAAAGAAAAACTTTCCTGATTGACATCTTCCGAAAGCTAACTTTGACTATCCGGATAAGCCAACTACTATATATAATTACATAGCAGTTACCGCAATGAGGGGGAGGTGGCATGGCAGCATACTCCCAATCTCGGTAATCCGGAGGCCGTGGTCGAACATTTTGAGCTCTGTTGTGAGGAGGGGGGTGACGAAACTGCGGAGCATGATTGTGAGGAGAAGGGTGACGAAACGGTTGAGCATGATTGTTAGGAGAAGGATGACGAAACTGTTGAACATGATTGTTAGAAGGGTGACGAAACTGTGGGTTCCGATGGTAAGGTGGGGAAGGTCTGGGATTAAAAGGTGGATTCAAGTCTCGCCTTTGGTTCGTGAAGCTTCCGCTATCATCTCGCCGGATCGCCCAATTGACATCTTGAACCGACTGGAAGTGCTCGTCACCAGTCACGAACTGTTGCCTCCCACCGGAATAGCCACGGTTGGAGAATCCTCTTCCACGTACACGAGGCTACAAAGCGGAGGAAAAAAAGTGCACATTAAACTTTCAGGTACACAAGTTTGAGCGTGCAACAGTACATGTAGACATCGACAGTGAGAGAATACATTCTTATTCGGAAACATAATGACGGCGTTGGCGTCAGAAGCGGCGGCAGCGGCGAGAAGGCGGAACGGCGGAGAAGCCCGTCTCATTGTCGGAGAAAAAGCGAGAGGCGTGTGAGGGGAGTCCCTGATGGAGCAACTGCGCGTGAGGCGGTGAGCTGGCGAGTCGGCGCACGCACGCTCAGTAATGTGACGCGTGGCACATTTGACCCCTTTTAGTACGATGTGTGAGTTTTGACCTTCAAATCCCCGGTTCGAATCATAGGAGTCAAAACAAACAAGGAAAAACAGGGAAAAGCACCAAAATAATTTTTTTTTTTTTTTAAAAAAATACCAAAATAAAGCACATTGAAAAGTTTTTATCGGAGTAATGCTCACGCGAGAGAGGTTTGCGCCAATCGACACATTTTTTACCGGAGTAATGGCGTGAGAGAGGTTTTTGCCACCGACACAAAAGTGTCGTGGCGTGAAATGAGTTCACGCCACCTCTAAGTAGCGTGAAATCGGACCCACAATTGTGGGTCCGATCATATATTAAAAAAAAAAGAAATTAAATGTCAGTGGCGTGAACAAGGTTCACATACATTTTTTATCAGAAAGTGTCAGTGGCGTGACCCTTTTTTGCGCCACTAGTGGCGTGGCCTATCCTTACGCCACCAACTGCATTACTTTGGTAAAATGCAAGGTTCTGAAACCCGGACCGGTCACTAAACCGGTCGAGGTACTGGGTTAAGGGTTAGTGGGTCAGACCAGAGTCAGCCCGGAGTCAACCCGGGCCTAGACTGTAACACCCCAAAATCCAACACCTAAAATCTTAGCCAAAACACTTGAAATATCTCCAACATAGATGATTAACATCCAAATCATAAAATTTACATAACTATTCAAATCAAAATATGTTTTTGAGTAAATATAAACTCTCAAAATATTTCATAATAAAATACAAAGCGGAAGTCTTACTGTACCATGGCAAATAAAACGACATAACATAAATTCTAGGAGCAAAACCGAGCCTTCATGGCTCACTCTATAGATTCCTTCCTCGCTCCCTACTAGAACAATCACCTGAAAATTGTTAATATAGAGTGAGATTTGACAATCTCAGTAACTACTGAAAGTTTCTACCGTACACAAGCAAGTCACATATGACAGAGTAGGAACTGATTACATGTATATTTGTATATACCATAATTTCATACAACATTTCTTATCATAATGTCAACGTGAACCGTGCAATCATAAAATATGCAATATGCTGCCTCCCTTATATCACCGTCCATCCTCAATCGGGCTGATTTGGAGCCATAGGCTAACACATAGTCCAATAGCAACTCATCCATTTGATTTGGATGGTCCCAAGCTCACCAAAACTTAAGATATACTCCGGCGAAAGGTATAGAGCTTAAGTATGGACTATGGCTCCCTCCTTAAAACAACACAACTAAGGAGGTGTCACATGTCCCCACTTTCTAATGCAATCCGCCAAAGGAAAACATGGAAGAAGGGGCCGCGACAAGTGTCATCCATTTGTCGTGCACCGAGTGATGACATACCACGTGGTAAAAGAACTCAACATACAAATTCCTCCTTACTCCAACCCATCACATATGCATCCGCCATGTCAGACATATATTAAATCACCAATAATATAATTAAATGTCAAGTTACAATAAATCACGCTTCAATTCATATAAAATATCAATTTATAATACATACACATATACATACGTTTCAGTCCTTTAATTTAAAATAAAAGATAGTTACTCACAATCACACATAATTTACAAGTATATGGAAGAATATTCAGAGTTACATGTTACTCCTTAGTGTACGAGGTAATCACATAAGTGTCACACCAAAGCTCTCGATGAGAGTCCGAAAAGTCACAATATAGATATCTATTAATATATTTCTCTAAGTTACTCTAACAATACCCTAAGGCCGCAAATTATCTCCTTAAAATTTATATTATATATACTCACACTTATTATCTACCATAGGTCAGATTTTTATTTTAAGATTGTTCTAATATTAGTTGCAAATAAAATTATATTATATATATGGTAAAGGATTTAACCATGATAGCATAGTATGTTTGTACAAATGCATGCGTTGTCGGGAAAAAGGAAATGGTCTCTTGGACAAAAGGAACAAGGGGATGTTTTGTAATGAGAGAAAAAAGTTGGGTTTGGATTCGGTCCTCTGCGGCTTACGGTCCTTTCTTTGTCCTCTGCGTAAAAAGCAACAACGATTCTGTTTTTTTTTTTTTTTTTTTTGAAAAAACAAATATTTCAGATACTATAGGTACTAAAAAAAGATACTTTAAGATCTTGACCGGCACTTAAAAAATACATCATGATTTTTAAAAATTATTTTAGGATGTTGAAAATACATCATGATTTTTAAAAATTATTTTAGGATGTTGAAAAAATATTTTAGGTACTTTTCTGGTACTAAAAAAATAATTCAAGATCGAGGTGAGGATCTGGCTGGTACTAAAAAATACTTAATGATCTTCAAAAATTACTTTAAGATCTAAAATAATTTTTCAAGATCATTAAGTATTTTTTCGATCCAAATTTAGTATCCTCGATCGATATCCGAAGTATTTTTTAGTACCCGTAAAAAGCACGAAATATTTTTTCAACATCCTAAAATAATTTTTAAAAATCATGAAACACCCGTTAATATTTTTTAAGTACCGGTCACTATTTTAAAGTATCTTTTTTTAGTACCTAAAGATATCTGAAATATTTGTTTTTTCAAAAAAAAAAAAAACAGGAATCAGTGTTGCTTTTTGCGCAAAGGACAGCAGTGGACCGTAAGCCGCAGAGGACTGAATCCAAACCCAAAAAAGTTGTGCCTGGGAGATTGAGAGCATTTTCACTATTTTGACCCTGATCCAAGAAGTCATGAGTTAAACAACAGACCCCAAAAATAATATGAAGTAAAGGAGATCAAGGACCAAAAAGGGTTTTACATATATATATATATAAACAATATCAGTATACGAAGAAGAGTGAAAATGGGTTTTTTGTGTATGTGTGGAAGAGCTAATAATTATATATATACACCACTCACATAACGGGAAGGAGAAGGTGTTTTGGCTATATTGATGACATACCTTTCACAAGATGGAAGAGATAAATGTCCTCACCCACAAAAATAAATAAAAAAGAAGTGAAAAGACTTGGGGCTTTATCTAATCGGCATGTACTACGGTGAGGAAGGAAGAGCAGTGGAAACAAAAATAGATGTATACATGGACCCAAGTACCCGGTCCACAGTAACGAAGACAAGGAGTGGGTGTGATGTGAAATTGAAAACAAACTGGTATGCACAGTAAAATGATGGAAGGGAAAAGTAGATTAGATAAGACAAAACGTATAGTATTAAACAAATGGTGAAGGATAAACAAAACAAAAGTTGGTAGGAGAACATAAACATCCAGAAGAGAATGCTCAGCTACAGGACTGAAGGAAAAAGAATACCTCAGGGATTGGAAGCTGTGCGGCGGCTAAGAATGTGAAGAAATAGGGTATTTATAAAAGAGGGAATTAGGGTTTGGCTCTCATATTAAAATAATATTATTTTAAAAGATATAATAATATATAATTATTTTCTCTCTTATCTTTTTTTTTTTTTTTAGATAGATTAGATTATTTCATCAAACTATTTTTCCTACATATTTTCTTTTTCTTATTATTCTTATCAATATCACTTATCATTGTTTATTAATGAACTTTAATAAAAATTGATGATATATTTATTTATCTATTATTACTTTCAACTCTTAATTTTATACTTCTAGATCTTTTCAAAACTCATATTACTTAATAAATCATATCTTAATAGCACTTAATTATAATTAGAAAAATTGGGATGTTACATAGACCGGTGAGGTATAAAAAAATGGAAAATATTTAATTTCTCATCACACCAACCTAAATTTGACATACTATATATCATTTCAATACTTTGGATCAGTAGGAAAATAATCATATACTCCAATACTTATGACATATTCAGATATCATTCTTAACAATTTTGAATTTTCTTTACAACTTACATTTGAGACAAAATATTCATAGTAGCAAAATATCAAAAACAAGTATATGATGACAAAATATTCTCACCTTTGATAAACTAATCATCATCATCATTGTAATCAGCATTAACATCATTCAACTCTCTAGGTATTGAGATATCAGGAGGTGGAGCTATAGGAGGAAAAGTAAAGGCACCAGAAGCGACATGATCATCATGTAAAGATGGAGGCGTAATACTAAAATCATCATCACCTATATATGAAACGAATAGAATTATTAATACATATGTGAAGACACGGTTATATTATTTTGTGTAAGAATATAATCTTATAGATAATAGAATAGAAGAGATAGTTAGGAACCTCCAAAATCCCTTGCCATTTGTTCAAGTTGAAGATTTGTTGCATCTACATCATCAAATTCAGGAGTTGAATCTTCCTCAACCACCCAAAAGTCAACTTTATCAATTGATTCATAATCAATGGGATCATAATTGTCTTTCTTCTTTTTCAATTGATTCCTATAATGCCAACATGATAGAATACCAACATTAATAAAGTGTATATATATCTATATGTAATAAAAATATAAAACTATAAAACAAGTAATCAAAAGTCAAGTTTACCTAAACTTTAACCTCAGATCATTGTAGTTAGTGAAAACCAAATCATTAAGCCTTTGATGCTCCAATCTATTTCTTCTTTTAGTATGGATACGCTCAAACAAGCTCCAGTTTCTTTCACATCCAGAAGAAGTAGAAGTTTGACTAAGAATGCGTAAAGCAATTTTTTGCAATTGAGGTACTTGCACCCTCGTAGTACAACCACCAATCATCTGCAAAATAAAATAAAAGACATTTAGTATGAATTATTAATGTCAGATATCTCAATATGTGCTTTTGAATATGAAAGTCAATGTACTTACGTGGGACTAGTGTACGGGCTGTTTTTTTCACATGAAACTTTAGCAAAAGATTCTTTCCGTTCGCGGTATACACCGATTTGCTTCATCATTGTTACATAATAATCAACATCGTCGTTTGAGTTCGCCTCAAACAAATCAATCACGACTTCCATACATCGATGCTTTCTGACAAAATCAAGACTATACAAAAATGCAGGATTCAACAAATACGCCGCTGCATGAAGTTCAGTTTTCAAATATTTATCCCAACGACTTTGGATAATATTTGTATAAGGCTTGTATAGTTCCTTTTTCTTTTAAAACACGTCCTTGATCACATTTTTAGCCCTCTGCATGCCTTCATGGACATATGGCATTGAAGGCTTCTCATCTGAATCAACAATTTGATCAATGGAGACACAAGTCTCACAATTTGAAAGCAATTTCCCCAAAACCGGTTATCTGGAACAATTGCACTGAAAGTTTTTCCGGCTTCAGTGGATGCTAACTTATGCTGCAAAAAAAATCTGATCAATAGCCAAAGCTTGTAAGTCATGCTTGTGAGAATATATGCTATGAAGGGTAATAAATGTGGTGGCAAATCTTGTAGCACTAGGACGCACAATTTCTTTCCAACCAGATCTTTTTCTTAGCCATGACAAGAAGATCAAATGATTATAAGCAAATACGGTGGTTTTGGATGCCTTCTTCGCAAGGTCTGAAAAATGAGGCATTGATGCAATATCTTTCAAAAATCAGATTTAAACAATGAGCAGCACAAGGTGACCAATAGATGGTTTTGTATCTCTCTTTTATCAACCTACCACATGCTACATAGTTTGCAGCATTGTCGGTCACAACGTGGACAATATTTTTTGGACCCACCCACTCAATGACTTCTCTAAACAATGAGAATAGTGTATTGGCATCTTTAATTAAATATGAGGCATCCACTGATTTCACAAAAACCATGCCATGTTGTCTGATATCCATCCAACCATCAGCCATGAGTGTGCAACCATTTTCTTTCCATTTCGCTCGATGGCTATCAATTAGAAGTTGGCATTCTTTTTTGCAATCACTCAACAAGCTAACTCTATACTCATAGTAACTAGGGACCTTAAATCCAGGCCCAATTGCAGTAGTAGCGTCGATGGTTTTTTGAAATAATGGACAAGTCAATGCATTAAATGGAATGCAATTGGCATAAGCCCATTGAGCAAAAGCTTTTTTTGCATTATGTTGAGCTTCTTGACTTGCCCAAGTACTCTTGATGCTTGGTTGAGCACCATGAGTTGTCCTAGTGTTAACTCTTAGAAATTGACAATATTCCAGCACATTTTCTCTCTCCTTTTACCTATTTTTGGTTGAAAATGTGCATAGAAATGAAGTTATAAAGGAAAATGTGCATATGAAAGTATGAGGCAAAAATCAAAGAAATTCTTGTTACTATGGAGTTTATGATGCAATTGAGAATTGATAATTGCTTCCTCTTTTGTAGGAAGAGGAGACAAGTTTTGAAGCTCTATAAGAATCAAGAAACAAGGAAAGAAATAAAGGAGGTGAAGCGGTCTGCAAAGCTAGAAGAACTGTAACCGGCCGTTGAAAGTCACAAGCGGCGCTGACCCAGTACTTTCCGTGGAAAGTCTGGCCGCGTAACCCGTACTTTCCGTGGAAAGTCACAACTGGCCGTAGCTAGTAGTAAAAATGCGAAAATACAACAACGCGTTTTTACATTTGAAACAGAAAAACCCTATTTAACCTAAAGGGAAGGGCCGAAAAACACACTCTTGACCTAAGGAAACAAGTGGGCACACAAGGGAAGAGCTTGGGAGAGAGATTTGGACAATCTTGGAGGCTTGGGTGCTCAACCTAAGAGAGATTTTGGGGTTTTCACCTTGGTTCTTCCTCCTTTCTTCTCTTTTCTTCCTAGTTTCTTCATGTATTCAGTTCCTTTGCTTAGACTCTCTTTGTATTTGAATATGAATAGCTAAACTTTTCATTCTAGGGTTCTTCTTACCCTTTGTATGGATTAAAACTTGAATATTCCTCTCTTTTGGTAGATAAATATACACATGTGTTGATTTCAACCTTGGCTTAATGCTTAAGTGATTGGCCTCCATTTAGATGATTTATTCACATAGGTTTTGACTCGAGAGAGCTAATCTAGGTGTAGAACTTGATTGAAATCATGCTTGTCTTGAAGTTTACTTGATAAATGGATGGTTTGTTGGTAGAATAGAGATATATTTACTAGCCTTGCATTGTCACATTAGGGTTGTTGCTTAAAGATTGATTCTCATTAATTGTAGCAAGAGATTGTGCATTTTAATGAGAAGAGAAACTTGATTTTGACTTGAGAGAGCGGGTCAAGTATTTGTGAACCTTAGACTAACACATGTATGTATTGAAATGCCACTAGAGAGGTATTTGACCAAGTTTTATGAAATGCAAAAGGGGAAGAAGAATCCTAGGCTCTTTTATCCTTGAAGTCAAAAGTCATTTGCCTTTATCAATTCTAAGTTTTAGAAATAGTCTTTAAAAATTCTCTTTCCAAATCAAAACTTTGTTCTAGCTCAACTTGATGAAATTCACTAAGCCTCTTGCTTGACCAATTTGTTAAACAAATCCTCGTGGGAACGATACTTTACTTTTCACTTTATTACTTGCGAAACTCGTACACTTGCGAGGCGAACACCTAGGTGCAAAATAATTTTCAACCCCCACATCTTTCCTCTTTGATACAATCGGTTCTACACTTTCTGTAGCTACATTTCCTTCGTCTACATTATCACTATGAACAGGATTTTTCTTTGACCCTTCTACCAATGATGCTTTCATTCTAGCACGTACGTCATGAGAAACTTTTTTACAAGAAGAAACTTGACCACTAACACCAGCTAAATGTTGTTTCAATCTATTTATTCCTCCTCCCCTATAACTTGAACCACATAATAGACATGTAAATACGTTTACTTTCCCCTCTTTTTTTATGAGATACATATTCCCAAGCAGGATCAGTTTTTTTAAAACTAGATTGTGTGGGAGGATTACTAGACTCGGGAGGATTAGTTGTGGTAGTATTCTGGACACCTTCATTATTAATATTTCCTTCCATTGGCGAATGACTTCACAAAAACGAGAACCTCGACCAGAAAAGCAACTTTCCCACCATACTAATTGTGTATGTTGATGACATAATTATTTACGGAGATGACGAAGAGTCCATTTCTCATTTAAAGCGGGATTTGTCAACTGAATTCCGGGTAAAAGACCTTGGTCAAATGAGGTACTTCCTAGGAATGGAAGTGGCAAGAACTAAGAAGGGTATCCGGGTATCTCAACGCAAGTATACACTTGACTGTTACACGAGACGGGAATGTTGGGAACTCAACGGAAGGGACACCAATGGAGGAGGGATGCCACTTAGAGATCAAACCTAAAGGTGTTCCAGTGACTCGAGAAAGATACGAAGATTGGTGGGAAAGTTGATATACTTAACTCACACTCGTCCCGATATTAGTTATCTTTGTTGGCATAGTGAGCCGGTTATGCATCGACCCACAAGAAGAACACATGGCGAAAACATACCAAATTCGAGTTACGAAGCAAAACCCTGGAAGAGGAATATTCTTTAAGAAAGGAAGCACCGGAAACATAGAGATCTCTGGTCGATGCGAGACCATGCAAGGGATAAAGAGACCAGGAAGTCAATCTCAGCGTACTGTACATACGTGTGGGGAAATCTGGTTACATGGAGAAGCAAGAAACAAACAGTGGTGTCACCAAGCAGTGCAGAGGCAGAGCTTAGAGCTGTCCAAAAAGGCGTGTGTGAAGGACTCGGGTCATCGATTACTAAAAGAGTTGGGGATTCAACATGAGGGCCCAATGCAAACGGGTGTGATAACAAGGCCGTATTGAAATGATCAAGAACCCAAGTATATCACGATAGAACTAAACATGTGGAAATAGATCGACACTTCATTAAAGAAAAGATTGAAGTGGGGATAATAATTGTCTCACATAGGATCTGCGAGACCAAATCGCGAGATATTTTGACTAAACCCTCGAGAACAAAATTTGAAGGATTTCGAGACAAGGGAATGGTTGACATATATGCTCCCGCTTGAGGGGAGTGTTAGAATCCTTCTCATTAATCACCATAATTATTACGATTTATAGGGATCTACGCGTCTACTTTACGCGTCTACTTTATTGTTATTTATTTCACGCGTATCATATCCCTTGATCCTAGCTCCATCATATTCCTTGATTCTAGTTGCATCTAGTTTAGGAAATATTTTCCTTTTATGATAATTTATTATGAGTTATGATAATTTATTATGAGTTATTGTATTGCCTATTTTATTGTATTGCTTTTATTTCATTGAACGGCTCTTTCCTATGAGCCTATATATTGTAACCTTTCTACCTTGAATAAAATACTTGAAACATAGAGTGTTTTCTCTACATCTTCTCTTCTACATTCCGCAATAAGTAGAAAAGCAAGAATCGCAAGAACCTGAAGAAACTAATGGCATTGAGGCAAAATTTCCCAAAAAAAAAAAAAAAAAACCCTAAAAAGGAACTCAAAAGACCACGAGCAAAACCTCGTAAAGGTCGAAGCTCCTTCTCAAGCTCGACCTTGCGATGACGAACGGCTTGTCGGACGGAGGGAGACGCTTACGATCGGACGGAGGGAGAAGGAAGAGTCAAAAGGAGTGATGAAGCCGAGGACGAGCAGAGAGAATGGAGAAACTGAGCAAGTGTGATCGATTCAGTTTGACAGGGAAGGGAAGATTGAAGCGTCGGAAATCTGCGGCAAAATCAAATCAATTGATTTGAAAAGAAATTTTGATTATTTTGATATTTCCCCTTTTCGCCTTCCATACGAGTTTTTTTTTTTTTTTTTTTTTTTTTTAAATAAAAAGCGACGACATCTTTTCAACTTGGGTGGGAAATTTAAAAAAAAATGACTGACTCGGTGACCCTCGTGACCGTCGGTCACATCGGTTTCACCGAGAGTCAAATCGGGTTTACCGGTTCGATCCGGTCTTGAACCAAACCGGACCGTTTCAAGATCGGTTGGCCGGTTCCGTCTGAACCGGCCAATCCGGTCGGTTTCACAAACCATGGTAAAATGTTTCTAATCTGCTTTAATCTGGTAATTTTTTTTTTCTTATTTTGGTCAAAAACAAGGAAAAACATTTGTTTCATTATAATTTTCACTTAATTTTTTTAGATTAACGGTTAAATTTGCTATAGAAGTTTATTGAGAAGCAATGTAACCATAATTTTTTTTTTATGATTAATGTCATTATAAAAATTTTAGAAAAAAATTAATGTTGATTATTAACTTTCTAACAAGATAAGGTACAAAATTGTTCTATTTAAGGAAAATGTTATCACTTATCGTGCTTTAATTTTTTTAATATTATTATTTAGTATTTTATTGGCCGCCCGTTCCAATACAAGCTTTTTATCCGAGACCTAGTGATTCGTCTAGAGTCTAGAGTCTATAGCCGAAGATTTTAGCTTCATCGTGAATTTAAAAATAAGGGTTAAAGACCTAATTTGCCATGGAAGTTTTGCTAAGGGAGCGTCTAGCACCCGGAAGTTTTTGGGGTACCAAATTTGCCCTGGAAGTATGAAAAAGGTACCAAATTTGCCTTGGAAGTATGAAAACGGTAGCAAATTTACCCATCTGTTAATTTGACCGTTAAATTTAACTGAGTGTACACGTGGCATGCCACCTCATGACACGTGACATGCCACCTCATTAACCTAATAAGAGTTAAGTATCATTTTTGCCCCGGAAGTTTTCACTAAGGAGCAATTTTACCCCGGAAGTTTACAAAACGTATCAATTTTGCCCTTCTTTCCCGCATATTAAATTTGACTATTAAATCGTCAAAGGCCACACATGTCATGCCTTGAAAAGGTCGAACTTTGAGTCGAGAGAAGGAGATCCTTGAGATGTTGAGCTTAAAGCGACCGAGAATTTGTGAAGCCGAACTAGTCATGGAAGCATCACTTATGATCTAAGCAAATGATCGATCTATACAAACCGCAGGAGCCGATTAAGCTTGAGGCCCTCCAAGGCCAATTTCAAATTTCGGCTTATTTTTCAAGCCTGGGCCTTGCGAGGCGGGGCTTAAACGGATCAGTCCGACGGGCTCGGCCCGATTTCTCAACTCTAGTCCGTGACCCGGTTCGACTTGATAATTCGCGCGCCTTGAGCTCAACATGTAAAGGATCTCATTTCTCGACTCCAAATTGGACCTTTTCAAGGCATGTGGTCTTTGACGATCTAATAGTTAAATTTAATATTAGGAGAAAGAAGGGCAAAATTGCTACTTTTGTAAAGTTCGGAGGCAAAATTGCTCCTCAATAAAAACGCGTGTGTACTCGGTTAAATGTAACGGTCAAAATTAGCGGAGGGCAAATTTGCTACATTTTTCATACTTCCGGGGCAAATTTGATACCCTAAAAACTTCCGGGTGCTGGGCGCTCCTTTAACAAAACTTCCGTGGTAAATTAGGTATTTAACCCAAAAACAACATCATTTTATAAAGAAGAAAATTGATGTTTTTTTAGTATTAACTTCGAATATTGTTCTTTCCAAAATGAGGTGCCGCAAAAGCGAGTCCAAATTTCCAATATAGATCGCGTCCAAATCAACTGATCCAAATCATAAGCTTATCATGAACTAATAATACACTCAAATCACGGCTCAAACAGGTGGCGCAGATCGAATAGGTCCGTCATCGAAACCCAAAACGTCCACAGCAGAACGATCACGCATCTCATCTTCAGAAGACGATTATGGCAACAACCAGAAAAGACTAAGCAAGCAGAGCAGAGATTAAGAAAGTAGAAGGAAACGAAGATGTCGTTTGGTTCATCTCTGTTGTGTCCTCAGTCTGCTTCGTTCCTCTCCAAGGCCAAATCCTTCAACGCCCAAAGCAAAACTTGTTTGACTTCTCGCTTCAGGGCTTCTGCGGACGTTCCAGATTTTCTTTCTGCTAATTGGTATGCCTCATTATCTCCGCCCCCATCAATCTAACGCTGTTGCAGCGATTTCTCTTGATCAGATTTTGATTGTTCTCTTGTTTCAGCTTTTTCCGTCGGACGAGAAGTTAAGCTTAGTTCATTTCTGTCTTATCTGAATAATACATTTCCTTTGTCACTTAAGAAATTTACCGTAGTAAAATGAAGTTAGATGCAATCATATTAATCTAGATAGTTACTTTATGTCGTAGATAGGCTATCACCTGTATATGCCTTGTGAATCCGACACAAAACATGAATTTGGCAGGATTCCACATTCCTCAGAACAGTGCAGTAAAAATTGTCATGCCATAAGATATGTTGGGAAAAGAACATTGTTAGTTTTACTTACCATTTGTAGCTTGCCAGTCTTTGCTATGGATTATGGATCTTTGACATTTTTATCCTATTTGATCATCTACTAATTTGCAATTTCTTGGTTTTCTGTACTGCAGGCTTGAATCTCGCAAGAAAAGACCTTCTGGCCCAAGATTAGATGTAATTGACTGGCTATGCTTTTGATGTGACTGATTGACATTACCATGTGCTCCTTTATATTTTAGTCATTAACTCTTTGTATAGTTTAATGCAGAAGAAGCTGTACATTATCAGCTTGAAGCATTGAAATACAATGACCAACCCCGTCAAGATTATGGGATTGAGGTTATGTATAGGGTAATCTTGTTACCTAAATTTTCTTACAGCTTTTGTGCCATCCAGGAAACAGCTTATTTAGTAATTCTATTCTTCTGCTACAACAGTTCGCTGGATTTGATCCTTTTGAAAGATCAACCTATTTTGGACCATTTTTCGATTTGGGCCAGGTTAGTAATGTTAACTTTTTTCACATTACACGGCTGATAATGTTTGTGTTGATAGTGTTCGGTGTTCACATTTATCAAGTGCAGTTTGAAAGGTTTAGGCGTATTTTTCACCATTCAACCTATCGAGTGCTACTAGGCCACAAGGAAAGAAAGATCTTGAGCAGTTTGTCTGTGGTGGAGGTATCACTTTTACATTTCTAGTAACAAGTATGTTTATTTCTAAATTTGTGGCTTTGTAAACATTCAGGTCATTTCATGTAAGAGAAATTTGTGTCCCTGCCTCTGTCGTTGTATAATTCCCGATGTATTTGTTCATAATGTCCTCTTTCCTTTTATAACCTTAATCTGATTGATGAACTTCAAACAGAACCAATATAAGCAGCGTGTTTGGATTCGGGGGAATAGACCAGAAGAAGAGGAGATATTTCAGTTTACCATGGTTCAGGTCTGATCATGGCACCTCTCATTGTGATTGCATTCTTGCGAGGCTTTTCATATTCCATTTCAAACAAAAGGCATTTAGAAGCCTGTTTCTCATAGGGATTATCCTTTTAGTATCACATTTTTTGTCTGTCTAGAGTGCCGCTCTGTATATCAGAAGTAATTATGTTCCATAGGGAGACAGTTCGCATACATATGATGTATATGATGCATTCCTGCAATTAGTTCTGAGTTTTGCCCATTTCAATGGACATATGGCTAAATCATCAAATGGAGTATTTTGGCAGTCATTTCCTTATTCAGTAATCTCAAGTTTTGCATCTATGAATTATGAATATAATATATGACCTCTGTTACAATGCAATATAACTGAAGTATTTGCTTGTAATTGGCAGAGAGTTGGTGGTTGCTGGGATGGTTATTGGTTGACAGAGTCTCTACTTAATGATAGTGATACTTTTGCTGGTGGGATGGCGTATTGAAATACTTGCAAGGATCACATTTTCATGTAGTTTGCTGTCCAAGCAAGACCAAAATCTGCTACGAGTCTATTAGTACCTCTCTGTAAAATTTGTACATATTTGATATTTTCAGCTAGTACTGGGGGTTACAGTTGGGTCCCTCGGCACACAAATTTGACTGTAGCAGGAGCTTCATGTATCTCTATGGCTTCCACGGGCATGTATATATATTTGTGTCCAACCCATTTATTATTCTGCAAGTACCTAATCTAATTCTCCGTCTCATTCCTCTGTCCTGCTTCAACAAAAAATTGTTTTGGTTTTCTACAAGTTCTCTGCCTTGAACACATTGCTTTTTCTGGATTGCAAAGGATTCACATAATATAAAATTCTCGTAAATCTGAAAGAACGAAAGTTGGAGAGGTGTGATTTAGAAGTTATTTCCTCTCTTTAATGTCTGACAAATAAGATTTGAGCAAAGCATCCGCTTTTGCCAATACGAAATCACCTGTCTCCTCTTAGTTGCTCCAATGTGGTGAATCTCGTGTTGATTACTGATACAGCCAAAAATTTGAAGAAAGAAAAGGTCAAAGACATCACTACCACTACGCCTCAGTAAATTACCAGATACTTATATTTCTGTTTATGTGAATACTGTCAATTCTATAAAAAACGACGGTTGCTCAGCGTGTGGCTAAGTTTTGCTTGGAGGAGAAAACAGGAAAGATGGCCAGCGATCGGAAGCCAAAGGCGGTGATTGTGGGGGGAAGTATTGCTGGGCTATCAACCGCACATGCGCTCTGTTCCGTAGGCTGGGACGTCGTAGTGCTTGAGAAAACCACCGCGCCTTCTACCGGAAGTCCCACCGGAGCTGGTCTCGGACTCGATTCTCTCTCTCAAAGGATCATTGGCTCATGGCTTTCTCAACCGGAGCTCCTCCTCGACTCTACCGTGCCACTTACCATTGATCAGGTCCCGCTTTGAAAAATTTCAGTTGCTTCTCTATCTTCGTACTTTTCTCCCCCCTTATGCGGATATTCATATCTATAATTTTTCCAAAACTTCTGATAGATTATGCTTTTATGCCCTGAGTCTTCTTGGTCGATCGAGGGATTGTGAACTAAAAACAGCATATCTCTGAATTATTTTCTTCATTGCTGGTTAACATGAAGTGAATAAGCGAACTTCCGTTTTATGTATTTTTCTGAATTTAGGAGCTGAAAGTTGAAATTGTGAAAATTTTAGCGACTTTGGCCGAAACAGGAATCTCTTGAGAAACTGTAGTCTTTCCCAATTAAATAGAACAATGACTTTGTTGATTTGTGGTTTCTTAAGCAGAATCAGGTAACAGATAGTGAAAAGAAGGTGAACCGGACATTGACAAGAGATGAGAGTTTCAACTTCAGAGCAGCTCATTGGGGTGATCTTCATGGCCTTCTGTACAATGCATTGCCACCAAATATACTTTTGTGGGGTCACCTGTTTCTCTCTTTTCATATTGCGGATGATAAAGCCTCTGTTGCAGTAAAGGCAAAAGTTCTGAAAACGGGTGAGATCATTGAGATAGTAGGGAATCTGCTTGTTGCAGCAGATGGCTGCCTCTCTTCCATCCGCCAGAGATTCCTCCCTGATTTTAAATTGAGGTTTCTGTCTCGAATCTGATTCTAACACACAAATACACGTACACATACAAAATTACCTTAGCGTGTGTAGAAATCCTCAAGGACTGATTTTGCAGATATTCAGGCTACTGGGCTTGGAGAGGGGTTCTTGATTTTTCAAAAGATGAGAATTCAGAAACTATTACTAGCATCCGAAAGGCATATCCTGATCTTGGCAAATGCTTGTACTTTGACTTGGGATCAGGCACGCACAGTGTGTTCTACGAGCTCCTAAATAAAAGGCTGAATTGGATTTGGTATGTGAATCAACCAGAGCCTGAAGTCCAGGTAATTGTCCCTCTTATCCTATTCTGATAATAACCATCATCTTTCCTCTAACAAAGTTTGGCGGCTATTTGCTTTCTAAATTTGCAGGGAACCTCGGTGACCATGAAAGTGAGTAGAGACATGATCCAGAAGATGCTTCAAGAGTCACAGAGTGTTTGGATTCCTGAGTTGGTAAATGTCATGAAGAGAACAGAGGATCCATTTTTGAATTTCATATATGATTCTGATCCCTTGGAGAAAATATTCTGGGACAACGTGGTGTTAGTAGGAGACGCAGCTCACCCCACAACTCCTCACTGCTTGAGGAGCACGAACATGTCGATATTAGACGCAGCAGTGCTGGGAAAATGCATAGAGAAGTGGGGGGGAGGTGAAAAGCTACGATCAGCTTTGGAGGGATATGAATCCATTAGGCTGCCAATCAGTTCGAAGCAAGTTCTACATGCGAGGCGTTTGGGACGCCTAAAGCAAGGTTTAGTTCTTCCTGATCGAGAGCCTTTCAATCCCAAGTCACCCAGGCCAGAGGATTGCCAGGAACTTCAGCAGAGGAACATACCCTTCTTCAACCATGTGCCTTCCATACTTGACTTTCCATAGCTGTAAAGATAGAATTCTCCCGCTTATCAATTTATGGATTACGCTGATACCTACTTACCTATGAGTGATATCAACATTATTGTTTCTTTTATACCTTCATCTGATTTCTCTCGTTTCATTCTTCTTCTACTTACCACTACTTGAAGTTAAAAATCATCACTTTTTTAATGCGCCAATTTGTAATGTTCCGATTATTAATATATCAATTTTCTTCTCAAGGGACAATGGGCTCTAGAGTTAATATCCCACCCCACCCCCCCCCGGCGCGGCCGCGGGGGGTTGATAATCAATTTTTATACATCTGTCATACCTTTGATGCGGAACTTTGACCCTAATCTCCTGCAATTGCTTTAGTTATCTTATTCAAGCCTTGCCGTCGCTGAATGACCATATAGTCATAGTTATAAGTCAGAATCTTATTTCTTTGGAACTGTATGACTCAACCGTTAGTGAAACCAAACAGTTGTATTGGGTTTAAACCATTCCACGTTAATCAGGAACAGTTCGGCACGAAACATCATATGTATTAAAGATTAGACTTGAACAGGAATTTTATCAAAATCACAGTGATGACAGAGAACTCAAGAAGGACTTGGGAATTCATGAGAACTGCTTCTTATCATTATTTGAGGCCCAAATAAATTCACACTGATTCATTAATGAATTAATACTAAGAAATAAAAACGTAGTCTTTCAAGAGGACAGGAAGTTGAAACTCATTCACAAAATAGCATTAACTGATATTGCACAAGCTCTAGAACACCTCTTTGGTAAATGATACAGCATTTAATAACAATCGAGGCAAACTATTCAGCTAGACATCCCATTCCTAGTAAAAAGGGTAAACAGAAAGGGCATTCATCTCCAGCACTAAAAACACATGGTGCTCCATGCTAGCAGCATTTGCACGTTCTGAAAAATAGCAAACTCAAACTTTCGCGGGCCATGATGCTTGAGCTGACATGATAATTCCCACAATAACTCCAAATAGCCCAAGCGCACTACCAAAGATCTCAATCACAAGAATTTTCACAAAAAGTGTGGAGTTCTGAGCATCAGACAACGCACAGCTACTTCCAATTATTCCAACACATAACCTGAAACCCAAAAATTAAATAATTAAAAGAAAGCATGAAGAAGATGATCTGAATTCAATTCATCGAGAAAATTTCATCAAATTCCAATACGATAACGTACCCACAAACAAGATTTGCAAAGCCCACAATAATTCCAGAGGCGAAAATTGCATATCCAGCTCTAAG
Organism: Acacia acuminata; assembly: GCA_019022655.1. Taxonomy (NCBI): domain Eukaryota; kingdom Viridiplantae; phylum Streptophyta; class Magnoliopsida; order Fabales; family Fabaceae; genus Acacia; species Acacia acuminata. The sequence goes on from JAFJYI010000015.1 coordinate 3,469,689, forward strand.
AGACTCGGGTGCATAAATACTCGCCTGTGGAACACTCTCTAATTTGGTTTGCAGAATGATTGCCACAATAACACCATAAATAGCAACAGCTTCACAGAAGATCACACTGAAACACCCAAGCAATAAAAAATAATACATCAAGTGGAGCACGTGGATTGTATTTAAATCTATAACGGCAGTAACAGATTGCTTTACTCAGACAATATAAGAAGCAACTTAGTCTTCACAAGATTCAATTCAAACTATCTTCTGTTTAGACAATCCCAATTCCAGAATGATAGCTCATAAAATTTGAATTTAAACACCTTAATTTGTCATAAACCACAATCATTTGAATAAATGGATCCCCATTGTAATACTGCATAGACGTTGACATGCAATTCAGGGGTAACGGGAATGAGCAAAAGACCCTCTCCCACAAAATAAAAGATGGCAAACCATACAGAATACAAGTGAAGTCAATGAGCAAATATTGTTTTTGTTACATTTTATACATTAGATTCAGCTTCAAAATGTCTGAAAGCAGAAGGTCAATGTTTTCATCTATTTTTTTGGCAAACATTTAAAGTCAGTTCCCAATTCCTCTATAGTAAAACAATTCTTCAGAAAGTAATTCTTAGTCACCAAACTCAGGATTAGTGATGAAAGGCACCACCAACTATGGACTTAAAGGTTTTTCAAATTCAAACGTATGAAACCAATAGCAGAGAGAGGATATCCTGAATTAAAATGATTATTCAGAAAGTAATTCTTGGTCACCAAAATCAGGATTAATAGTCACCAATAAACCCACTGTGTTTTAGAATCATGTAGCACTAGAATGTAAAAAATAAAATCATAGTAGAAACTTTTCCATCAGTAAATTGTCTATGACAAAAGAATTGGACCCACAAAGCCACAAAGTAGTAAGCGCTTAACATAGGATGCACCAGAACTAACTGAACTAAAGTAGCTCTACATCGGTTCCTCGATGTAGAAGAAGATTTTATTCTACCCTATCTTCCACCTATTGGCTGAAATTACACATGCTCCTTTCTATCCAGGAAGCGAATCAAATGTTTGCTATTAGCACCTAAACTGTCGAATAAAAAAACCTGCTTAATTAACAGAAGCAAACCTACTTTGTCCACCCTTTCAACAATGGTTGATTGCAATCAACTTTGCCAATTCTCAGTAATATCATCAACAAGCATAGAAACAACACCTTTTCTTCCAAGATGAATTGAACAGAGCCTCCCAAAAATGGCCAATTCAAAACTTAAAATAGCAATTTCAAAGTTCCCAGATGCAAGTAATTGAAGCAGAAAGTAACATAAATCAACGAATGGAAAAGAAGACAAGAAGTCTTAAAACAATAATTCCGCAAAAGGATATAAAAAATAAGTCGTATTTAGGCTAATTACCTTATAAGATTCTTGGAGGTGATTCGGGGCTCCTTAATTGCGGCACCGATCAAGCTACTTCCAGTAATATAAATACCCCTGGAACCAAGAAGAAAAGGAATAATTCACAATCCCCAAATTACAAGAACACAGACGAAAAATCGCGAGTGCGAAAAAGAAAGAGTACCAGGCGGCACCGAGAACAGAGACGCCAATAGAGATGGCGATTCCAATGGCGGAGAACGTATAGGGAGAGATCTTCACCATCGCCCTGGACCACGAGCTCGCCTCACCCAACATCGCGGAGCTAGACATTGCGTCCATAATCCGTCGTGATCGTTCGAAGGAAGTTCGACTTCTGTGATCAGATCTAATATTCTGATTGGAAGAGCCGGTAGAACGCCGTGTCGTTTTTACGATGTGAGGTGTGTGGAGATGAAGTACCCAGATAGGCCGTTCTAGATCAGCAGCATTTATTTGGGCCCAAAATGTTGGCCTGCAGTCCAAACTAGTAATAAAAAAATATTATACCAACCTTTTGGTATGGTGGAGGTCTCACCTTCCACACGGGCTTTTCTTTCATGTGCAACTTGGGCCCACCGGTCAATTTTTTTTAAAAAACGGTCCTTTAAATATGTAAATTTCAAACAAAGCCCACTAGCATGGATTCATAAAACTTTTATTGTGTCGCGTATTCAGGGGGTTGTTATCACTTTTTCTGGTACACATGAAACAATTATTGTCCTCTATTCCAGCACTCATACAAACACAAATATGTGATGATCCCATTTAATTTGTTCACAAGTCTATAATATAATATATATATATATACATATAACCATGGTGGATGAATTTGGCATAAAGGTGCAAACAAAAATGGAGGAAGTCAGCTATATCTGCAAGCGAACAGTGGTGAGCACGAAGGCAGTTGAAGCAGGGAAGTATTTTCCCTTATCAGTTTTAGATCGTCAAATGGAGAACAACCGCATCAGAATGGTGTACTACTACCCAACTTCACCGCCGGAGGCAGATAATAAGATAGGAGAGATGACAAAGAAGTTGAGAAACTCTCTGGCTGAAACCCTCAGCTTCTTCCCCGTAATAACTGGGCGTTTGATCAAAGACGACGACAAAGACCACTGGAAAGTTAAGTGCAACGACGCCGGCGTCAGAATGGTGGAGGCCAAAGCCCAAGGCTCTGTTCACCGCTGGTTGAAACATGTGAATAAAGAAAAGGAACTTCAGCTTCTCTATTGGGAACCCATGTTCCGCAAGCCTTACTTCTGGTCCACTTTGTATGTTCAGGTCCAAAATGCATATATACATAACTTTTATATATATATATATATATATATATGATACATACACACTCTCCCGTTTGTTTTATAAGGAACAATATTTTATCATAAAAATAAATGATACATACACACTCTTCCTTTTTTATTTTTTTTTTTTTAAGGTTGACCCTTTAATATAAGCAACTTTTTTTATGTATATCAAAATTTAAGCTGTATTTTTCTTTTTTTATCCTTATTAAATATATGTTTTTATTAATTATCTCACTTAGTGAATGGTATTTACAAGATTGAGAGAGAAATTACTCTACTAATTTCTTTCATTTAATCATGGGTTAAGGTGCAAATTTACCTTGAAAGTTTTTAAGGAGGAACAATGTTATCCTAAAAGTTTTTTTTGGATTTAATATTATCTTGGAAGTGTTAAAATGGAATAATGTTACCATTTTCCGTTAAAAAATTAATTGTTAATGTCAATTTTTCAATAGTTAGGATTAGTTTTTTTTTTTTTTTTTTTTTTTTGGTATGGGGCAAGCTTGTTATGTTTTAAAATTTCGAGTGATATTAAACTTGAAAAAACTTTCGGACAACGTTGTTCTCAATAAAAACTTTCGAGTTAAATTTCACCTTAACCCTTTAATCATTTATTACTCATTATCTCTTATATTTTTTACTCATTCTCATTTCTATGTACACTTTTCATATGGGGGCATATTTAGAAAAGATATCACATGTTTTACATTTGTTTTTAACTGATTTTTAACTTGTCATTTTATTTTGCACAATCAAAATTGCTGTCCCTCATAAAAAGGCCACGAGGGAGTATTGTTAGGAAATAAAAGAAAAGATATGTCACCAATCAAACAACAAATATAAAATGAACCCTTGTTATGGTATCCAAATCCCTCCTCTACAAGTGACAAGCAATCCCAAAACTCTTGGGAACTTGGGAGATGACCTATATATGTTAATTAACCTCCTCTCCGATGAGAATGTAACTATCTGTCGTACGCGCCTAACATTGTTAGGAGTCCACATTAGATGTTTAGAGTTTATGTGCTCCTTATGTACTCATATCTCTATTAAAGGGATGAGCATATTTATATATATATATATATATATATATATCATATTTATTTAGATTTAAATTATATCTTTGCTTTATAAAATGTTTTTTACACTCAATATCTTAAATGAATTAGTTTCTATGATGCGGTGTTATGATAAATATTTTTTAATACAAGACTAAAAACTAATTAATATGAGATATTCGGTGCAAAAAACATTTGAAAGTTAAAGTATATAATTTAAATCTAAACAAAAACAATCTATAAAAAAATTTAAAAAAATTATGTTCATTCCTCTAATAGAGATATGAGCACATAAGCTCTAAGCACATAATGTGGACTTAGCCAAGGGGCCTTTGTATATATAGGCCTTAAATTAACTAATTAGTGACACTTTAGTGTCTCCAGTACATATATAGACACACCTTTAGCATAGAAATTGATCTGCTATATCAAAATAGTGATATTACCATGATACTGACTTCATTGGTGCTGCAGATAACTGAGTTTGAAGAAGGAGGAATAGCAATAGGGCTAAGTTTCAGTCATCTCTTGGCAGATACAACTTGTGCGACAAGGTTCATGCATGCTTGGGCTGATATTTTATCGATGAACAAAATGAGTGCTCCTCCTTTGTTTCATCCACTTCCTCCTCGTAAACTTGGGAACAAAAATCCTAACCACCAACCATACTTGGACCTGATCAACCACTACAAATCCTCAACTTTGAAACCTATTATTTCTGCCACAGAAGCAAAATACACTACCATCAGTTTTGGGTTCTCAGACGAAATGGTTCGAACCTGCATGAGCATGGTTCAAGCTCCTGGGGGACCCACTCCCTCACCTTTTGAAGCCCTAGCTGGGCTTTTTTGGGTTTGTCTGAGCATGATTAGGGGGATGAACAAAAACAATGGGCTTGTCGATATGTCTATATGCTTGGATGTGAGGAAGGCCTTGGGCTTAGACTGTGGCTTCTTTGGGAACTGCATGGTTTACAACAAGGTTCATGCAAGGGCTTTAGAAAATAATAATAATAACAGGTTGGCACAAGCAGCAAGTGCCATAAGAGAAGTAGTGTCAAAGATGAACGGCAGTGAGGGAATAATGGATTTGATCGAGTGGCTTGAAGATAATGATGATAGTTTGATGAATTGTCCGACGATGATGAATGGTCATGATTTGATTTGTGCTGATATAGGGGAAGTGAATCCTTATTTAACAAGGTTTGAGGGTGAGTTTGAACCAATTCGTGTGAGTTATTATGTAGAGCCAGTGTTGGGAGAAGGACAAGTGTTGATTATGCCAGCATCAAGTAAGGAGGGTCCGTTGAGTCGCATGGTGATGGTGACACTTCGAGAGGACGAAGCAATTAAGCTGAGTGAAGATGATCTGATTTCACACTTAGCTCCAGCTACTTCCATGAAAATGGATTGAGTTCTTTTGGTTTTGCTGAAAAGGAAGCTTCATCTATCGTATTACGGGACTTGATGAAAATAGGTTCGGTGTTGTCATGTCATTACCTAAGCTTTTGGTGGGTGAACTTTGGTTTTCATGTTTAAGAAAAAAATAAGATTAAAAAAAATAAATGCGTCAGCCGGGAGTCGAACCCGGATCTATTGCTTGGAAGGCAATTATCCTAACCGTTGGACTACTGACGCTGGCCGGTGACGCTCAAAATTAAATAACATCTAATAAATATTTTTACTTACATATTTTGAAGGACATAAATGATGTTATCTTTTTTACTTTGTATATGTATGTATGTATTTTATTCAAACTCTGATCATAAATAGACAATTTTCTGGACCTGAATAACAAATTTCAGTGTGAGTTTTCCTTAACAAAACTTCACAGCAGACAGTTGATGGATGGTGTTAAAAAATTAATCAACTTTATATGAAATTCAAACAAATCATGTGACAATTAAGAGAAAAAAAACACAGCTTAATTATATGAAATTAAAGGGAAAAAAACCAAAATAATTAATAGGAGTACTTGTATGAAATTCATTTCAAGTAACAAAAGTGGATCAAAAATTACAGAGCATAACTGACGAGACGAAGAAATCAAACTCTCCAGTATTTAGGCAAAAAAAAAAAAAAAAAAAAAAAAGTCAATCAGCACTGGGTGAGTATACGATAAGCTAATTAAGTAGTTTCTGGCTTACATTTAATTGCATGGTTTAAAGTCTGAATTTAAGGGCTGTTGAGCGACAGTGACAAACAAAATGTAGCAGACGCAAATATGAAGTCATGCTGAATTGATGAGACAGAAAATCATAACAAATTACAATCCGATAATTTAATTCCCCTTTTGAAAATTCTTGAGCCTCGATTTGCGTGTCGCAATAGAAGTTAAAGATTACATTATTGAAATCTATATTATTCTTCTTCAAATCATTAACCCGTCCCTAACAAATGACGCACCGTTGAATTTTTAACCGATGATTTTTTTATTAAAAAAAAAAAAACTAATAGTTGAAATATTATCTTTACTTTAAATTAAGTATATATTAAATATTTTTTACAAATTAAAAATTAAAATAGATCATCCATATCTAATACTCTCTTCGGTCCTAATTATAAAACCAAGTTGATTTTTTTGGAAAAATTAAAGAAGCTAATTAAATTACTTTAGAATATTTTTATTTTTATATTTTCTTAAAATTAAAATAATTAATTTAACTAATAAAATATATTGAGGATATACAACATGAAGATGGAATATCACCTAGAGGGGGGTGAATAGGTGATTCTTGAACTTTTAAACTCTTTTCTTTTGTATGAACAAAATAGAGACCAATAAGATAAAAAGACACAAGAAGGTTTATCTTGGTTCAAAACTCGACCTACGTCCAGTCCCGAACACTGGGATTCCACTATGTTTCAGAAACAATTACAAACTCTATAAACAAAGGATTGTCACTCACTCTCTGACTCCACTCCCCCTTACAAATTATAATCGATACACCCTCTCTTAAGGTTCCTTAACCTTAAGATACAATCTCAATAATGAAATGAAAGTTTAAATACTCCTCACGAGTTGATAACTAATGATCACCGAAGAACAATAAATGATATAGAAGAAACAAGTAAATGAAATTAATCTCGAGAATGATTGCACAAATGCGTTTGGTAGTTGGCAAATTGAATGCTCCCGCTATTTATAGTTGATGCAATTAATGACCGTTGGTGAGCTTCGTGGAATAGCCGTTTAAAGACACGGATATGTCCGTTACCAGTGAAGCGTTCGTCAAGAAGTCCTCTCGGTGTGATGGGTACGGCTTGAAGATTTTGTTCCGACATTCTTTTTCATTCTCTTGATTGTATCCGTTGTGAGATGGCATTTAATGCCAACATGGAGAATACCAGAAAACGGCTTTACTTTACTCAGACAATAGATCTCCGAGAATATCTTGTTTAGGTAGGAGCATTTAATGCTCCGGTATGCAATTGATTTATTCAAATTCGCTAGGTAACTTATGCCTAAATGATCTCGAAACTCATCAAAAAATTGGTTAATAGCATTTGGTAAACAAGATTAATAATATACGAAGAAGATTTAATCCACTCAATGATTTATGAAGTTCGAACACGGTGATTTTCAAATCGGTATGAAGTTGCTCGAGCAAAGATCCAAGCTTGCTCGAGCAAGCTCCTTTGAAATGCAAAGGAAAGTATGCTTGCGAGCCGATGCTCGAGCGAGTTCTCGGCTTGCTCGAGCATGAAAACTTCATGCTCGGGCAAGCTCTTTTGAATCGCCTATTTTCATCTCGCCCTGCTGTTGCTCGAGCATGCTTTTTAGCTTGCTTGGGCAATATGCTCGAGCATGAGCAAAACCATGCTCGGGCAACCTCTTGTTAAATCGAAGGAAGCGCTGCGCTCGTCCTTGCTCGAGCAGCATTTTGGCTTGCTCGAGCAATATTTTTTCAACACGCAAGTATGCTTCCAGTAGGGCAAAGATCAGAGGTTTCTCGATGTTGCTCGAGCAGCCTTTAAATCTTGCTCGAGCAAAGTCCGAAACATGCTTTTGCTCCCTCGGGGAGTATGCTTTCATCGCCTGATTTTTCTCAAGGCAAGCACGATGTTGCTCGAGCACACTTTTTCTTGCTCGAGCAAGGTTTCTTCGAACACTATTGATTTACCTTTCATACGCGTTGCTCGAGCAAACTTAATTCTTTGCTCGAGTAACATTCGAGAACTTCATTATTAGATTTAGCCAAGATCTTTTCTTATCTTTTCCATACTTTGGAATTGTTAGCATCAAAACACAAAACACAAGAGCCAACACAATATACATATGATATGATAATTAAATAACTTATTTAGTTTTCTTAATCTCTAAAAAAAAAAGTCAATCCGATCTTATAATTAGGACCGGAGATAGTATATCTTATCAAGATCGATGCGGCAAATTCCTGTCGAGAATTCCAAGAAATAGTAACCTTATTTAATTAGGGTCGTGATCCTCATGGTGAGATAATTAAGTATATTTTTTTAGCAATCATTTGGGTATTGTTTTAACAATTACTAGCATATTTTCCTTGTGCGTGGTTCAATTATATATTAGATCTTGATTTATCTATTTCGTGGGGCACCAACATAAAATAATCACATTTTTCCTTCTCTTTTCATATAGAACGTTCCACATGCTCCATGCTTTGAGAAAAATACCCCTGTGGAGTGCTTTTTATTTTTTATTTTTTTTTTAATTTATGTGTCTCTCTCTTTTTTTAAACAACGGAACAAAAAAAGAAAATAAATAAACTTAATTAGTTATAATTAATTTTCCTGAACATGTTCTTATTTCACACTTTTCTCCAACTTCTTTTCATGAAAAGCGAATGAGTATTTTGTGGGTTTGCTGAAAAAGAAGCTTCGTCTCTATCATATTACCTACGGGAATGAATGAAAATAGGTTTGGAGTCATATCATCACACCAAATTAAAGCTTGGTAGGTGAATTTTTGTTCTGGTGTGACAAGAAAATAATTCAACAACAACAATAAATATTATCTCACCATATAAAATAAAATTGGCCCTAGAAAAAATAAATAAGGACCTACTGGGTTGGTTCTATTTATAAATCACGTCATTAAATATTTCATCATATAAATATATAAGTTTATCATTTGTCATTAAATATTTCATATGAATATATAAATTTATCATTTATTTATTATTATGTAGATTTTATACTCATGAAATATAATAATGTATATTGAATAAGAATAAAATTGAAAATTTATTAAATTTTAAGACAATATTAACTAGGTTTAATATTTTCTTTATTTCGATAATAAAACACGTTGAAAGCGATTTATAAATAAAAATGGAGTAGCATACAGTGAGGGCATCAATTTCATCCCTTACCTTTTGCATGATTTTGAAGTCTGAATTGATCGAAGGGCTTTTCAACGACAGAGACAAACATCAAAATCTAATAGGCGCAAATGTGAAGTCATGCTTGAGGCAGCTACTTTAAGAGGAGCTTTTCCAGCAAACATACACATCCTAGGTAGAAAATTAATAGGAGAATCCTGTATAAATCTAATTGAAATACTAAGATTTAAAAATCTTGTAATAAATTATTAATAAGATAATTGAAATACTAAGATTTAAATCTAGGCCTATACTTTTAATAAATTATTAATAAGATCAAGAAGTCTAATTAGGGATTTTTAACTGTTATTAAAAAACTAGAACACCCTCTTATAATCAAAAATGAAAATTGAAGGTGGCTAGATGTAGCCCATTTTTATTATTTCAACAATATTTAATTAATATTTTCAGTTTAGTTTTAATATTTCAACAATAATTAACTAATACTGAAAGATAAAAGGAAAAATTCCAGTGGTTGTTATCCACTGACAAGATGTTACTTGATGCAAATTATACGAACTTAAATCTTCCTTCTATCACTCTTTGCATTTTATGTGCATGACGGGTATGCTCTGAGATGGAGAGCAGCAAGGACGCGTTCTGGGTAGCTGAACGTGAAGACGACGAGTATGCTCTGAGATGGGAAGCAATAGAGAGGCTCCCAACGTATTCACGCATGAGAAGGAGTATTCTTGTTGATGCACAAGGCAAATCAAGTGAGGTAGATATCAAGAAATTGAGTCTCACAGAGAGAAAGGTTCTCCTAGAGAGACTGGTGAAGATAGCACAAGAAGATAATGACAAGTTCTTGCTCAAACTCAAGGAACGGATCAATCGGTGAGTCATAGCTAGTGTTGCAGAGAGTGTTCATGAATCATTATGATATACTTGTTTTATCTTCGGTGTTTTAACTGAAATTATTTTTGTGATGCTCATTAACTACTTGTACAGAGTTGGACTTGATATTCCCACGGTTGAAGTTAGGTTTGAGAATATAAATGTGGAGACACAAGTCTACGTTGGAAGCAGAGCATTACCTTCGTTACTTAACTTTTTTGGCAATGTTTTAGAGGTAACTCAGAAAAACAGAGACCATGTCCCTCTCTTGTTTTGTTTCATTATCGTCCACTATTAATCATGCCGTTTCGCTTATTTTATCTCCAGGGGTTCTTAAATTATATTCACATTACTTCAAGTCCAAAGAAACCATTACATATTCTTCAGAATATTGGTGGAATCATAAAGCCCAGAAGGTGAATTATATTCAATACATTCATTTAAATAAAAAGAATTCAACTAGATTTTTATTTTTTATTTTAATGACAGAAAAAGGAAACTGTATAGTGTAGAAAAAATTAACCAAAAAGAAAAGAAAAGAAGAGTTGGATCTTTTTCTTTTTGTTCTAATGTTGAGATATTTGGCAGAATGACGCTGCTTCTAGGACCCCCAGGTTGTGGAAAGACCACTTTGCTGTTGGCTCTGGCTGGAAAACTCGGTAACGATTTAAAAGTAAGAAAACCACAACTTAATGTGAATAAAATTTTTAATAGAAATGGTCTAATTCCATTATTTATAAAACCTCTGCAGTATTCAGGGAAAGTGACATACAATGGGTACGGACTTGAAGAGTTTGTACCACAGAGGACATCAGCTTACATAAATCAGAATGACGCCCACATTGGAGAAATGACTGTGAGAGAAACACTGGCTTTCTCAGCAAGATGTCAAGGAGTTGGGCACAATTATGGTTAGTAAGTGAATCCCTTGAACTGAAACCCAACATTCCAAAGGGCTCTAATTATGGCTTTTTATAATGTTTCCAAAATTCATCTTCCAGAGATGTTGGCCGAGCTGCTAAGAAGAGAAAAGGAAGCAAAGATTAAACCGGATCCTGATATTGATGCATACATGAAGGTGAGCATTATCTCTACTGTAACATCCCATTGGACCCATCACTACCCTTACAAGGGGTCTTTCGTTCCCTTCCCCAATCGATACGGGACATCATACTTCACCCTTAAGGGCCAACTGTCATCGCTGGTGCTTTGATCCACGTCGACCCGAGCATGTGTCCTAGCGTCTGGCTTTGCTGAAGTCATTGTTTTTCTTCATACTGAATGTCTCTCAAACCTTGCAGGCTGCAGCACTTGAAGGACAAGAGACCAGCGTGATCGTTGACTACATTCTAAAGGTGACAACTCAGATTCACTGAATATGTATGGCACATAGTGAAACTTCATATTTTGATGTTTTCCCTTCTATATAATGCAGATTTTGGGACTAGAAGTGTGTGCTGACATTATGGTAGGAGATGAAATGATAAGAGGTATATCAGGAGGGCAAAAAAAGCGTGTCACAACAGGTATTCCTCAGTTGACAAGAACTTGACATGAAATTAAACCTTTGACTACGCTAATTGGTAAAAACTTGTTGGCGTGAAGGGGAAATGCTCGTTGGTCCTGTGAGAGTATTGCTCATGGATGAAATATCATCTGGTTTGGACAGTTCAACAACTTTTCAAATAATAAATTCAATCCGACAATCCATCCACATTCTCAATGGAACTGCACTTATCTCTCTCCTACAACCTGCACCAGAAACTTATGAGCTATTTGATGATATCTTACTTCTCACAGATGGTCAAATTGTGTACCAAGGTCCCAAAGAAAACGTGCTTGAGTTCTTTGAATCCATGGGCTTCAAGTGTCCTGAAAGAAAAGGAGTTGCTGACTTCTTACAAGAAGTATATATATGAGTGAAAATCACTTATCAAAAGTTTAATTTTAATTTTTCTTTGTGAATATGTATATATCTATATTAATTCTTATCACCTCACAACAGGTGACATCAAGGAAAGATCAGTGGCAGTACTGGGCACATGAAGATGCACCTTACAGTTTTGTTACTGTGAAGGACTTTGTTGGAGGCTTCCAATCATTTCATTTAGGGCAAAGACTTAAAGATGAGTTGGCCAATCCTTTTGACAAAACTAAATGTCATCCAGCTGCCTTAACCACCAAGAAATATGGTGTTAGCAAGAAAGAGTTGTTGAGAGCTTGTTTTAGCAGAGAATTTTTGCTTATGAAGAGAAATTCCTTTGTTTACATATTCAAAGCCACCCAAGTAAGTTTATATCGCTATTTATTTGATTGAATTTGAAATTCTAGCTTCAATTATGCATGAATGTTGACACTAAATGCCTAATCATGTGATGACAAATGGAGTGTCTCATACTTACACGTGTCTTCTTTCTCACTTTCAGCTTACTTATTTAGCTATCATGACAACAACATTATTTCTAAGAACAAACATGCATAGGGACACCGTGACAGACGGAGGAACTTATATGGGTGCTCTGTTCTTTGCTGTCGTTGTAGCTGTGTTCAATGGAATATCAGAGTTAAACATGACCATAATGAAACTTCCTATATTTTACAAGCAAAGAGACTCTCTATTTTATCCTTCATATGCTTATTCTCTACCACCATGGATACTCAAAATACCAATAACCCTTGTAGAAGTAGCCATTTGGGAAGGCATCACTTATTATGGCATTGGTTTTGATCCAAATATTGGGAGGTAAATATCTGATTAAAAAATATTTTCAAATCTAAATTACAATGATAATTACACATTTAATGAACTAATGAGAATTCCCACTTGCAGGCTCTTCAAACAATACTTCCTTATTTTATGTATTAATCAGATGGCTTCTGCGCTATTTCGGTTAATGGCAGCATTAGGAAGGGATGTAATTGTTGCAAATACTGTCGGATCATTTGCTTTACTTATAGTTATGGTTTTGGGAGGATTTGTTATTTCACGAGGTAAAAGGATAAATTAACAATAATCATGTGGAAGAGGAGACTGACATCATGAATGTTTCTATAACAATAGACAAATTTGTTCTTTTGTGCTAGATAATATACACAAATGGCTCTTATGGGGTTATTGGTCCTCACCATTGATGTACGGGCAGAATGCTATTGCTGTGAACGAATTTCTCGGGCGTAGCTGGAGAAAGGTGATGTATTTCTTTCGTTGTTAATCATTAACCTGTTCGTTTTAGCATTTTTGAATTGATTTTACCATGTTCAAGATAAATATATAAGAAAAGTTTTATCTCAATTTGCGAAAAAATACTTTAAAAAATCACTTTTTTGTGCTTTCTAAATTATAAGCGTGACTCAAGAAAAATGAGAGGTAAAAGGATACGTTAATGAGATAGTGGGGTGAATGTCTTGTAGGTTGTTCCTAATTCCAATGAGGCATTGGGAATTATGGTGTTGAAATCTCGTGGGTTTTTCCCAGCAGCATATTGGTATTGGATTGGAGTTGGAGCTTTGATTGGTTATACCTTTCTTTTTAATTTCCTTTTCACCTTGGCTTTGCAATGTCTCAAACGTAAGTGACATTTTGTAGTTTATGTTTTTTTTAACTTTTTCCCCCATAATTCACAAAACCTCTCTTTTGATAATTGTGCATATTGCTGCAGCAGCAGCATTTAAAAGGGTTCAACCAGGGCTTTCAAAAGAGAAAATGCTCGAGCGAAATGCTTCCAAAACTGGAGAGTTCATCGACCATCCACAGGCAACATTGAGTACTTTTGGTGAGTATCCTTATAACATTCTATCCTGGCTTCTCTTTATATGGTTGGAATCTATAGCTAATGTTAAAGCCCATCACAAACAAGATGACAATTCAAAACAAAAGTCAAAGAAGCAGACTTATCATCCAGATCACTTCATGGACGTAGTAGCCACAAGGGCATGGTGCTTCCTTTTCAACCTTTATCTCTGACCTTTGATGAGATCAAATATTCTGTTGACATGCCACAGGTATTTTGTGATCTCATGTGCTCATTTTTATTCAACAATTGTATTAATATATTATTTGGGTGCAAACTTATGTTGCTGTGATTGAAGGAAATGAAAAACCAAGGTATTACTGAGGATCGTCTTGAACTTTTAAGGGGTGTGAGTGGTGCTTTTAGGCCTGGAATTCTAACAGCTTTAATGGGAGTAAGTGGTGCAGGAAAGACTACTTTAATGGATGTTTTGGCTGGAAGGAAAACTAGTGGTTATATTGAAGGAAACATAACAATTTCTGGGTATCCTAAAAAGCAAGAAACTTTTGCTCGTATATCAGGGTATTGTGAACAATTTGATATACACTCACCTTATGTTACAGTCTATGAGTCTCTATTGTTCTCTGCATGGCTTCGTTTGTCCCCTGAAATTGATGATGCAACTAAAAAGGTATTATGAACAATCTTCTTTAATAAGATCAAGTACAAGAAAACCAAAAGCACACACAATCTTTTGCTTTCTAATAATTAACTAGAATGTTAAATTATGAAACCCAGATGTTCATAGAGGAAATCATGGAGCTTGTGGAGCTTAACTCATTAAGGGAAGCATTAGTTGGGTTACCGGGTGAGACCGGACTTTCAATTGAACAGCGCAAAAGGCTTACAATTGCAGTTGAACTTGTAGCCAACCCATCAATAATATTCATGGATGAGCCAACCTCAGGTCTTGATGCAAGAGCAGCTGCAATTGTTATGAGGACTGTGAGGAACACAGTGGACACAGGACGAACCGTAGTTTGCACCATTCACCAACCAAGCATTGATATATTTGATGCCTTTGACGAGGTGAAAAATAATGTTTTTGTCGTTTTGACAGAATATAATTCGAGTACTATGTTTTACATTTGAACTAAGTACTTATATCTTAAAATTCAATAGTTGCTGCTTCTAAAATTGGGAGGAGAGCAAATATACGCAGGTCCATTAGGCCACCATTGTTGCCAACTGATTCAGTACTTTGAGGTGAGTCTTATTTTGATGAGATTGAACATATCAGTTCATGCCACAACATTTGCACGCTTATTCAGTGTATGGTTCTAAAGGCTATTCAAGGAGTTCCGAAGATCAAAGATGGTTACAATCCAGCAACTTGGATGCTTGAAGTGACATCACAAGGGATAGAATCAAGCCTCAATGTTAACTTCACTACCGTATACAGAAACTCAGAACTCCACCGGTTAGTATCTTATCTAATACTCCGTACCTCGTTATATTAATTGTTAACAAACACAAAAGTGTGCTTTTTGTGGTGTATATCAATATATGTGGTTGTTAGTGATAATGTCATAAGCATATATTTCTCGCCTCATGATTTTTTTGATGAAGTTGTGCATGAATATTTTGTATGACTTACTTATACTTCTTAATGTGTAGGAGAAATAAACAACTGATCCAAGAGCTTAGTAGGCCTTGTCAAGATTCAAAAGATATCTGCTTTGCAAGTCAATATTCACAGTCTTTCTTTGCACAATGCATAACTTGTCTTTGGAAACAACATTTATCATATTGGCGCAACACATCATATAGTGCAGTGAGGCTACTATTCACAACAATTATAGCTTTGCTGTTTGGGCTGATTTTTTGGGATGTTGGCTCAAAAAGGTGAGCGGAAAAGCCAAGATTACAACAAAAGTATATATGGAAAGAAAAGGTTAGCATAACTCTTACCACTAGATGCCTATACTAAACTACGAAATTACAGGAGAAGGGCACAAGATCTTTTCAACTCTATGGGTTCAATGTATGCGGCTGTTACATTCATTGGAGTACAAAATGGCTGCTCAGTACAACCCATCGTGGCCGTTGAAAGAACAGTCTTCTACAGAGAAAGAGCTGCTGGAATGTATTCAGCTTTGCCTTACGCTACAGCACAAGTAAAATTACTCAAAACACCATATATACACACTTGATATTTGCTCTCTTTGGTCCTTAATATAAGATTTATATTAATTAGATTAAGAAAGTTAGTTTAGTAAGTCAATATGACATTAAAAAAAAAAAAAAAAAAAAAAAAAAAAAAAAAAAAAAAACTCCATAACTATCTTCTTTAATTTCCTTCATTCCTTTCTTATTTGATTATTGTTGAGGTAGCACTAATATGGATAAATTAGCAAAAAACTAACAAATATAAGAAATAAGTCTTACATTAAGGACCATAATCAACTCCTCAATTAAGTCCTATATTAAGGACCAGAGGGAGTATATTGTATGGTGAACAGAGGATTAAGCTTTTGTAGGTCATTGTTGAGCTTCCTCACATCTTGATCCAGACTTTGATATATGGGGTTATGGTGTATGCCATGATGGGATTTGAGTGGACATTAACCAAAGTTCTTGTGGTATCTCTTCTTCATGTACTTCACCTTTTCATACTTTACATTCTATGGCATGATGACCATGGCTATCTCTCCCAATCCCCATGTTGCCATGATATTCTCAAGTGCCTTCTATGCAATATGGAACCTTTTCTCCGGCTTTGTCATTCCCTTGTCGGTATGTACTTCATTCCAAACACATACTTGTGCTTTTTTTTTTTTTTTTTTTGCATGTAATTTTCAAGCTTATAAGCTATGGAGAGTAAGGCTAACAGAAAAACAACATATTCTGGTGTGATGGCAGAGAATACCCATATGGTGGAAATGGTACTATTGGATTTGCCCTGTTGCTTGGACTTTGAATGGATTGATTACCTCCCAATATGGAGACCAAAAGGAGAAACTAGAGTCAGGCCAAACAGTTGAAGAATTTGTGATGAGTTATTTTGGATTCAGAAATGATTTATTGGGAATTGTAGCTATTGTGGTGGCTGGTTTCTCAATACTGTTTGCACTCATATTCGCTTTTGGCATCAAGAAATTCAACTTCCAAAAGCGATGAGTTAAGAGATAGAGACCAAACTCTATGTGAGACAGATTGTGAGACTTTGTGGATTGACATTTGCCAACTTAGTATGATTGTTGCAATGTTAAGCTTGGTTTTGCAATTCAATATTGGGTTAAATCCAGTTTTTCCTTACAAGTTTTCGTGTAGATTGGATTGCACAATCCGCTTGCACCTCACTGTGGGGGTGAAAGCCAGATTGACTTTCAATGTTTCAAGTCACCTGTCGTAGCCTTCTCATTTTATGAGTGAGAGCAGGGTGAATCTGAATCGTTTTTATAATTTCTTATACCATCCACCAGGCCTTAATTTCCTAGGCCAATTCTTCTATTGGCTCATCTCAAATCAAAACAAAACAAAACAAAATGTAATGTGAATGAAGAGTGGCACAATTGGCTAGACTTTCACCCTGAAAAATAGAAGATTTGATACCGGTTAGTTGTGTGAAGGTCTTGTTGATAGGCAATTTGTAAGTACCTTTGTAAGTACTTTTTGAACCTAAAGGCATGCCCTAACACTGATGGGATAGCAGTATCTACCCCACCTAAATTTTTATGTATAAAAAAAATGTAATTCCCAATTGGGATTGGTTCATCATCATTTGGATAAATAAGGACCTTATTGGTGAGCGATCTGTAAATATTCTTATAAGTATTCTTTGAACCTAAAGGTATGTCTATACCCTAATGAGTCCTTGAGACCGAACCACCTAAAAACTTTTGATTGAAAAAAACATAATCAAGATGTAAATAAAGTAAAATAGCTTGTAATTATTTTATTTTTTAACATATCAATTCATATACTCTTCATAATTTATAAGCACAGTGCGGCTCAACTTAGGGAGAGGATTTTTATGCCCGGTAACAACTAACAGATTGGTTTTAAAAATAAAAAAAAATTGTCTTTTAGCAAAAAAAAGATTTCTTTTTTTTTTTTTACCATTAATTATTTAAATTGGTAAAAAAATGGACTTATGGGTAACAACTAACAACCAAGACTTACCATTAATTATTTAAATTGGTAATAAAAAAATGGACGGGGCACGTGTGAATGAATAAAAAATACTGTAATTTAAATCCAACAATATTTTTTAGTGTATAGTAATCATAAACTCATACTCGTATAATATAGAATATAAGATGCAGTGATATTTATTACCAAAAAAATGCAGTCATAATAAAAATAAAAAATAAAATGTCAAAAGGACATCCAAGTCACTGCTTCATCTTAGACTTGGCGTCATCACTCATCACGTACAGGTTTTTCGAATCAGCCCATCACTCTCCCCATTCCCGCTAGTGATTAAAGCATGCGGTGGCTGTGACGTCTTCCGATCAACGTCAACCCCTAACTTAAGTCAAATCTCTCAATTCCTGGCAGCTCAACGTTAACATTTCGCGGCACGTACCCCATTAATGACCCAACTGCCCTCGCTCCATTGTCATGTCAGCCCCAACCTTTCCTTATTTTCATTCTTTGCCGTCACCTCATCGTTAACGTGTTTTCCGTGGGATTGCCATGGACGAGGTCCTTGTTCGTTATTTGAAAAAAACTGTAGATTAATATCAAAAATATACTTCAAGATATTTTTTCAAGATCCTAAAATGATTTTTAAAGATCATTAAGGGCTTTCATCCCCTTAAAATATTTTTTTTAAGATCCTAAAATAAATGCACGCGTCCCCACTGATACTTTAACTGGCCAATCAAGTCCACGTGACATCATCCTCGCCTTCTGTACCCGTGACGCAAACTGGACTCCAATCCCTGCTCTCCCACCTGGGTCGGTCTCGCTTGATCCGAAATCCGACCCGAAGTATGCTGCGATATTTCCAACAAGAACTGGAACCCTCTAGGTTTTCAATTCATTTCATGTTGGGAACCCAAAGTCGAGTTTTTAGGTAGAGAGAGATATAGAAACAAAAATTGTAAAACGTGAAGTTTTTATTAGTTAAGGTTATGATACAAAATTATAGATATGCATGTAAAAAACCATGAACCACTATTCATGTTTAAAAAATATAAGTTACATAACCATATAAAACATAAATCTAAATAAATAAAAAGAGTTTAACAACTCCTATTAACTAAGTTTTAAATCATTAAAAGAATAAAGTTTAATAGTTCTTAAATTATATTAATTGATTCAAATTAAACACATCATCTTGTATTTTCAATATCATCTTCTCCTGCTCTCATAACTAATTCATTTGTAAAACTTGGAATGTTCAAATCATAACTATTTATAGGTTTCCTCACTTCAAACTTTAATCAAGTTTTCCTCTTCACTGTCATCAACATCTAAATTGTCATCATCGGATGGAATATCATCAAAATTATTTGCATGAAAGTTTTGAGCTTTTTTTTTTTCTTGCTCAATCTTAAATTGGTCATCATAAAAACAACATGTTTCATATTCTTTTGCTTCAAATGACTTTTTTTCTTTTTTAGACAAAGAAAAAGAATTAATATACATCTCATATCATTTTTTTTAAATGAAACACAATTTATATTTCAAGAATAAAATCATATCATCAAGATACTGTGCAAGTGATTTGAGGGAAACGAATCACAACATAATTCACGTTTTTAAAGGAATTTTTATTGATGACTATTTTTACTTACATTTTAACATATAGCACTCCAATTACACAAGTTTTTGACAATAGTTGGAAGTGAGTATGAAGAAGTGGATGTGGGGGTAGAATACTAAAATTGGATTGTTTGGAACCTTGGATCCCACTTCCATAAAAATAATGGAAGTGGGTTCTTTGGGTATACCCATGGAACCCATACCACTTTGATGGAAGTGCAATTTTTAATAATAATGTCCCAAGTTATGAAAGTTTTGAACAACTTTACCCCTTCCCTAAATCAAAAGATCAACCACAACCCATTTGCGCTCAAAGTGGACGAAGGTAGCCGACGTCGCGGCGGAGTAGGACGGACGTCTCAGCTAAGCACAGAAGACTTCGTGATGGAGGTGGGCAAAGGGTGCTGCATCGTCGACGTCCACCTGCTTTAGGTTAGAAATTGAAGGAGACAATGAGGATTTACAAGAAGAGGATCGAGATGTGGATAGAATTGCAGAAGACAAAAAGGATTTGGATTAAATGAAATCAACATGAATCAGGTGGAGATAACATGAAAGGATTTTGAGCAGATCTTTGATATGATTTGTTTATAGTTACTATCCAGACAGGGGCAGACACAGGGTGCTCGGTGCCCCTTGAAATTTAAAGGGGAAAAAATAGAGAGAAATGGGGGAGCTAGCACGTGCTTACAACTAAACACCAAACACCAAACGCCAACAACACCATAATCCTTTCTCTCTTCCCATCACTTGTGTGCTTATGAGTGCTTCCATCTATGCTTTTTCTTTCTTAATCTCAACTCCATCCCTCAATTCTTTCTTATTTGTAGTTTTATATAACTCAACTTAATTAGCTTCCCATTTTTTATTTTGCTTCACCTATTTTTTCCTCTTTTCTAACGAAATAAATATTTTGAATTTTTAACTATGTAAAATAAAAATATATTTTACTTCTAAGTATTTTAATGAAAAAAAACATATGGGTAATTTATTTGTATTTTTTTTCACAAACTCTTCCGATGAAAAACTAAAAAATATGGGTCAATCCAACACCGCCGCAAGTTGTAAACACACGCAAGCCCAAACAATTTAATGAGTAAAGAAATTTAGTATCATAGTGTGTACGTATACATTGCATAGAAAAAGAAAATTTGTGATTTATGATACAGAGTTTGTGATATGCAATTTTGTAAATTATATCTCTATGCGAAAGGCGTCAGGCCAGGGCGATTCAAGTTAATATGGGTCGGGAAACCATGTGCAATATATTTATGTCGGCACGTGGCCAGAACTGCTTGAGCCTCTCTCTCGCGACCTTCCTCGACAAGACTAATATGATGGTGGCAGCACTCATCGTAGGGATCAACAACATTTCCCGGGTAAGAGCCCCGTCTAGCCCGGTTGAGATCCGCGATGTGGATATGAGCAACCAGGATGGGAATGTTATGAGCCCAGCCTTGGCTTGAAGATGGTTGGGCGAAAGATTCATGAGACGTATGTGGATGAGAATGAGTTCTAGATCTATTCCCACTCCCCCGAGGTTTGCGGAGCAACGCTTCTTGTGTGTCCTCCTCAGTGCGAGGTATTAACCAAAGCCAGTATTTGGTCCCACTAGGGAGTGTCCTAAGTATTTCCCTATCCTCTTCAAGGATTGGATTATCATACATGTCTAGAAGGGGAGGGCTATTTCTGTCCATGAGCACATTAGAGGAAATTTTCAGGATGAAGGGGAGAAATTTCTAGGATGGAGACAAGTAAGTTACGACACTTGCAATTCAAAGGCAACCTGGAAAACCCAGAAACCCTGGTTGCCTACCCAGAAAACCCAAAAACCTTGGTTGCCTACCCAGAAACCCAAAAACCTTGGTTGCCTACCCAAAAAACCCAGAAACCCTAGCTGTGTGCACAGAAAACCGAATGATAAAGTTCAAGTAAAACCTTAAAAGAAAAAACAGTAGGAGACTAGGTGAGGCAAACAGCAGTAAGGGAGAAATGGGAGCAGTAAGAATACTTGGCTGTTGAGGAATTGAAGAAATTTCGGAAATATGAGAGTACAGAAAGCTCTGTGGAAGCAAGAGGTTTTCTCTGATAAGGCATGGAAAGTCATGAGCGTAAATAAGAGAGAAGAGAAGGAGGTCGAAATATATAGACACCTGAATGTGAGGAGTCAAGGATAACCTCGACAATTCCTATTGAAAATCAGATTTCCCTCTGAAAAGTGTAATGATGATCGCCATGAAGTGACGTGAATATTAAATGTGCACAAATCCCGAAGATAGGCTCATGAATTTCAAAGACGGCGAAAGTGGCCTGTACGCGAGAAAATGCAATCTTACGTCATGACGTTAGCGGTATAGGCGAAAAGAATCTGTTCGTATACCTTTCATTTATCATACCCCAGATTGGAGGCAGCACACGTGGTGGAAATAGATGAATCCGACAGTTAAGGTTTCATGTTTACAAATGAAATACAGGCCATCATAAAACAAACTCAGCACATATGCCGGGGGCAAGTTACGAATGAGTCAATCTCGGTGTTACTCCGAAACCAAGTAAGAAAAATCCACAAAGGACCAATGAAAGCAAAGTAGATAAAAAGTCCATATAAATCAATCTTAGCTCAAAACCTTGAACCCGAGGAATCATGGATATATGTTTGGAGAACGCTAATCACCTTGTAATCTCGGCACTAATCACGGACAATACAGGTAGTGCAGCAGACATTCGGGCATGGAGAACGCACACAACTCAAGGGCTGAAACCCTAGAGGTGATCCCTATAAATAGGAGATTAACTTCACAGGTGCACACACACTATTCGTATCCTTTTATTATTCAGTCTCACTGTGCAGACACCCCACCCCCTTTAGCTTACTGCCATTATCGTGTAGCACAGTGATCTCACTGTGTTCTTTGGTGTTTTCCTCATAGACACTGTAGAACTATTACATTCTCTCTGGTGTTATCTCATATATATTTCGGAGAGCATTATTGATCCTATATCAACCATCTACTAACCCCTTGAGGTTAGACACTTGTGTTCTTACAACAGAACAATTTATATGGGAGATTAATTAGTAGGTTAGTTTCTGAGCTTCTGTAAGCTAATAAGTAATAACCAAGTTATTAGCTTACGCCATTTTTAAACCGACTCATTCCACGTATTGTAGTGCCGAAGTTTCAAATTGTTGCATTAATTTAAGCAAAGAGATAAATATTACCAACCCCCGGGAATCAATTATGTTTCTAGAGACACCAATAGTTCGCCTCATTCAACTTTCTAGATGGAATTTAAACCGTTCAAATACCTTTTCCTTACTTTTATTTTTTTAATAAAATTGTTTTAATTAATAGAAAATCTACAATAAATATAATCTTTTAACTAAGAATTATTTTTTTAAAAAAAAAGTTTTCTATTTAAAAATCTTTAGTTAAAAAATATAAAATTTAAACAATTCAAATCTCATCTAAATGGTTTAGAAGATGAGACGATCTCTTGGTATTTATCCAAAAAATAGACACTATGACTGGTTCCTGCATGTTTTTATGTCAAAAGCCGACGGTCTAGATGGGACGATTTTTTTATACTTATCCAAAAGATAGGCCTTAATTTGTAACTGATTCCCGTTTTCTTTTCCCAGCTCATGTTTTTATTATTTCAAGAGTCAACGATCCGGATAGGATGAGCTCTTGTTACTTATCCAAAAGATAGACACTGACTGTTATCGTTTTCTTTTGTCTGCGCATGTTTTTATGTCAAGAGCCAAGCTAGGCATATAGCTTAATGGTAGATATAAAAGAACTTTCCAGGTCCTGCTGCTTTCTTCAAAGCCTTCTTTGGGTTGATTGGAGATCAGAGATTCTTATCACGCAATTACATCGTAGTTTAAGAACTGGTAAATTCTCATACACACACATATATGCTAACCTGTCTCTGTGTGTGTGAGTGTGTTATGGATTACAAAACACACACTCACAGCTTTTTTATCGTCGAATAATATTTACATTAATTGCGAGCATTCCTCGTACTAAAAACATGCCAATATGCTGGCAAAAAAAATACAAACATGCCAGGATATATATATATATATATATATATGTAGGTGTATGGATATGTGTTCATTTCGTCATCGATCGTTTGTGTGGTTTTTGTTCATGTTCCTTAGGTTTGTCTTCTCTCTCTCTATATACATATATAAATTAAAGGCACAGCCAAATGACGAATGAATATTATATTATAGTACTAAAATGTTATGCAGGTGGTTTTTTATGAGCTTTTGCAAACTTAGGTACGTTTTTCATCATATGTACTCAGTACTTGGATCACTCATGTTGCTGCTGATATAAATAAAAACATGTATTAATAAACATTATTAACAGCACTTGGTGTCTGGAAAAGTACGTTTTTCATATTTTATCAATAATTAAAACACAGTTCGACCGTTATTTATCATTCAGCGTGCGAAAATAGCAGAGAGCAGTGCAGTTAATATTTGTTAGGGTCATTTTTATAAAAGTCCGTGTTGTTCATTGTACATGATATATAGCAAGGATTCTTAAATTTGTTCATGGAGATAATATATAACTGAAATATAAAGAAAGCGTCATAAAAATGTTAGTTTTATAATTACTCTTGAATCTTGATGAGCACAGCACAATATAACATATACATGTAAGGGATCTATGATAGACAACCCCCGAAAATCACACTAGTTACATATACTCCTTAGAATGACATATATGTATGTATAAGTTGTATGTGTATTATTGGAAAGCTTCGAGAACAATAATTCTACTCATCGCTGCGATGTGAAATCAATGTCAAGAAAATTATTGTCACTTATAGAGAAAAAGTGTGATTCAAATATAAGTTACTTGTGGGTAAGGAATGACATTTTCTCAATTTTATTCCTATTTAATTTCTATTGAAATTTAAAAGGAAAAAAGAGAGAGAGAGAGAGATGTAAAAATGATTCGTAAACAAGAGATCGACAAAATATTTAATAAGGCGAAATGTATATATCAATTTTTTTTTTTAATTTAATGCATTCTTTAGTATACAAGATTGAACGAAATACAAGTCACTTATATTTAAGTACAGACTGATATCAGTTACAAAGGAATTAATAACCACAATCAAGGCATGTATTAATCCACTTTAATTGGATCTAAAATAGAAATAGCTGCTTGATGTCCAAATCCTTCACTTATTTTTCGGTTACTATATATAAATAAAACTACTCAGCATCTGGCCTCAAATTGGAATATGATACATGTATTTATTATTTGACTTTAGCTTATTCATACTTTCGAGTTACGACCCATCTCACTAATTGGTCGATCCAGTCCGTGTCAACTGACTCTTCTTCCCTACAATTACGAACCATCAAACAACAATGCCTTTCTATTTTTAAACCAAATAATAACAACGACCCAAACACAAACGACACTGAGACGCATAGCCTCTTGAGCAACCGAGACACTCGATTCGTTATTGGTGCTTATTACTACTCTCTCCGGTGTTTGTCGCTTACTGGTTTTCTTTTGCCTTAAAAGGGCGCAGTTCTCGTATCCGAAGTCCAAAAGCACAATCCATTATCTTTTACCTCTTCGTAAAAGTTACTCTCCTTTTTTCTCTCTTTTAGCTTATCGAGTCCTTGCTTTTTCGAAAAAGCCCTTCGCTTTTTCGTGTTACCTTTATTGGGATTTTAATCTTTTTCCCCTTACATGGCTGCCTGCGAATCATCACAAGTAAAGAAAAGTGTGAGTTGGTTCAAGGGCCTATCATTGTAGGTGCTGGACCTTCCGGTTTAGCCGTCTCAGCTTGCCTTTCTCAACAATATCGAGTACCTTCACTTATTCTTGAGAGAAGTGATTGTATTGCTTCTCTTTGGAAGAACAAAACGTACGATCGTCTCAGGCTTCATCTTCCTAAAGAATTTTGCGAGCTTCCATTAATGGGCTATCCTGAAAATTTTCCCAAGTATCCTGACAAGTTTCAATTCATCTCATACTTAGAGTCCTACGCTTCACGTTTCTCTATTCACCCCCGGTTCAACCAAAACGTTCAAGATGCACGGTTCGACCGAACCTCCGGCTTATGGATCGTTCAAACTCAGGATTCCGTCTACATTTCTCGGTGGATCGTCGTGGCGACCGGCGAGAATGCCGAACCGTCTATTCCTAAGATCGTCGGGCTGGAGAATTTTCATGGACCGGTTCTTCACACTATCGATTACCGGTCGGGCTCTGAGTATAGGAACAAGAAGGTTCTGGTTATAGGTTGTGGCAATTCTGGCATGGAAGTCAGCTTGGATCTCAGCAACAACAGTGCAAAAACTCACATTGTTGTTAGAAATGCCGTAAGTTGACTTGTCTGTCGGGTCTACGTTCGGTCATGAGGAACTAATTTCTCATGTGAGATTTCGGTCCTTTAAATTTAATTTGAAGGGCCTAGATTTAAAAATTTAATTTTTCATTTTTAAATGATAAATTTTTTCTTGTGAAGGATAATTATAAGGTTATCTTTGTTCTAAATTTTACATGGGATAGGATATTGGATAATTTTGGTTCGGTCATTTTTTTACGTTAGATTTTAGGAGAAAAGAAATTTCTCATGTGAGACGGTCCTTTAAATTTAATTTGAAGGGCCTAGATTTAAAAATTTAATTTTTCATTTTTAAATGATAAATTTTTTCTTGTGAAGGATAATTATAAGGTTATCTTTGTTCTAAATTTTACATGGGATAGGATATTGTCACTACTAATTTTGGTTACGGTCATTTTTTTACCGTTAGATCAGAATCTCAATAGGAGAAAGAAATGATAAAAGTAGATGAGATTTTGATCTAACAGTAAAAAAAAGTGGTAGTGACTAACAATATCCTATCACATTTTACATATATTAAAATAAAGTTTACGATGTGTTATCTTTTTTGTTTTTCCAATTCGGGTAAGTAATCATAAAGTTTAAAAGGCGTTTGCTTTTGGGTTACTATTTTTTTTTTTTTCACATAAAAATTTATGTTTGAAACGTGCAGGTCCACGTTCTCCCTCGAGAGATGTTTGGGTTCTCAACGTTCGGACTAGCTATGACCCTCCTTAAATGGCTTCCACTAAGACTAGTAGACATGATCCTCTTACTCACTGCTTATTTAGCCATGGGAAGCACCGATCACTACGGTCTCCGGCGACCCAAAACTGGCCCGCTGGAGATGAAATGCATCGCTGGAAGAAGCCCTATTCTCGACGTGGGCACCCTAGGAGAGATCAAGGCCGGGAGAATCAAGGTGTATATATATATATATATATATATATGTATGTATTAATTTATATGTGTGTGTGTAGCATATTACTATTTGGATTGGATTAGCGGTAGAACTATTTTTCCAATATGAATATACTTTAGAAATGCTAACTCAAACAGTCACACGATGTTTTGCAACTTAACATACTTTGAGATTTGAGCTGATTTTTATTAAGATTTCTCTCGTGGTTTCAGGTGGAGGATGACGTGAAGGAGATAACGAGAAATGGTGCCAGAATGATGAATGGACAAGAAGAGGAGTTCGATGCTATAATATTGGCAACAGGATACAAAAGTAACGTGCCTAGTTGGCTCAAGGTAAAGATTTTATTTTAAATTATTTAACCTTTTTTTTTCAACAATTATTTAACCTAATCCCTGTTACGTTTTTAGCTTTATCTTATTATTATCAAACACTCATGATATATTTCACTTTCTAGGGTCGAATATAGTCGATCCATGCAGAACAAATGTCCGCTTTTCTACATGCAAACAAGAAAAAATATAATACGTTATACATATATATATATACACACACCTCCAAAAACTGCCTTGTATTCAAAATTTATATTCCTTTGTGACGTACTCCATATACTAACGATTTTATATATGATATGACGAGTAACAATCATTGGTTATCGTGTTCGCAACTTGCAAAAATCACATTAAAAGAAAACCTAATCAATACAAACTGACTCATCCTTTGGTCAATTCCCTCTGATCCTTTTGATTCTTGTGTTTCTTTTGTCTGTTCCTGATCGATACTGTCAGTAACATGAATGAATGGTTTTATCACAAAGTACTTTATATATATTATATATATATATATATGGGATTACTATAATGCCTTGTTTCATCTTGTAAGAGAGAGTCCGTGTTAACGGTGTGTTTGGGAATGGATATATTTTGATACACACAGAGCTGTGAATTTTTCACCTCGGACGGGATGCCAAAAACGCCGTTTCCAGATAACTGGAAGGGAGGTAATGGACTGTATACGGTAGGGTTCACAAGAAGAGGCATCCTTGGAACCGCCTCGGATGCTCTGAAGATCGCCGGCCACGTCGCTGACCAATGGTGGAGAGTTAAGGCTCAGGAGAAATACTGTGATCCGTATACTACTCATTCTTTTTCTTATTATAAGGCACGAACTAACAATTGTATTTGGTCCTTATTTTTATAAGACACTTGTCTGTTTACAAAGCGCATTAATTGTTTTTTTCATGTATGCTTATAATTAATAAGGTTAGTGGGTGAGAGTAATAATTAATACTCTCTCCGGTCCTTATTATAAGATATCAACCAATAAATGTATTGGTCCTTTTTTATAAAGCAATTTCTTGTTCCCAAGGAGCATTAATGATTTTTTTTCATATATGCCCCTAATTAATATGGGTAGTAAGTGAAAGTAATAATTAATATGATATTAGATTTTAATACAATTAGTATGGGTAATATGGAAAGTTACTTAAATTGTAGGACAACTTTATTGACTTTAACTGATTTATTGGTTTATGAGAATTGTTAGTAGATGCCTTATAATAAGAACCAAAGGGAGTATAATATTAGAGTTTAATGCAATTAGTATGAATAATATTGAAAGTTACTTAAATTTTAAGATAACTTTATTAACTTTATTAGTTTGTGAGAATTGTTAATTATATTAGTGCCTTATAATAGGAACCGGATGAAGTATATATCCTAGTTAAAAGTCGGAAAACCTTTATTTTTATTTTCTTAACTAATTCTTTTTTAATCAGTGATCCTAGTTTTTTAGTTGTAGTTCTCTGGAAACCACTATCCGAGTTTTTTTTTTTTTTTTTTTTTTGGACAGCGATTTTGCAGGGCCAAGAGCCTTGATGAATAAGGGCATGTTTGGATAGATTTTTTTTATTAAAAAAAACACCTTTTTAATGCAAAAAAATGTTCTTTTTTAATAATTTATATGTTTAGATGATTTTTTTTTTTAAAGCAAAAGTCACAAAAAAAAAAAAGCTAAAATGCTGCTTTTTAAAAAAAGTTCCAATTTAGAACTTAAAAAAAAAAAAAACATTTTTTTTAAAAATCCATCCAAAAAAGCCTGCGTAATTAACTACTAACTAGAGCCGATAACGTAAACGTAAGCCATCCCGCAAGTTGAACGGTGCAGACTTGTGAGGCCTGTACATTTAGGGCTCACAAAATACCAACCCCAATGTGGATATATAGCTTATCAAATTTGCATTTATGGCGTGAGCCATTCCACTTACAACCAGTGGCGGACCCAGAAAATTATTAATAGGGGGCACCATTAGCGGGGAGATTCGGGGGTTCAAAAAGCGCCCCAAATTTTTTAAAAGCAAAAACAGAGGTGAGAACGAGAAGTTAGGCTAAAAAAACTTATATCAAACAAAGATGGTACCAGGGGAAGCAAAATACTTGAAGAAGAGAATGGGAGAGACCTCAAACTCACGGAAGACTGGATCGAAGAGACGAAAACGATGAAGGAGGGTGACTGAAAGTTGGAACTATGCAGCAAAATAGCTCCGCCTCCCAATATTATACCCCTCTAAACCGAAGAAGAAGCTTTAATGATGAAGGAGGCTGGATTTTACCCTAGTTTTTTTTAACAATTTTTTTTTTTTTTTTCAGACAACATCGTTTAATTGGGGGGCACTTGCCCCCCTAAACCAATGCTTCGGTCCGCCTCTGCTTACAACGAGTCAAAAACATAGTCTCAATTCTAGAGATAAAGGACTTGTTTGATTTTGTTCTTAAAAACAGTTTTTTAAGAAGAAAAACATGTTAGAAAAACCATTTTCAATAAATCGTCTTTAAAAAAAAACAGAAAGTTACTTTTAAAAAGAAAAATATAAAAACAGTTTTTAGGTTATTGTTGTTTTTTGTTTTTTGAAAATACTACCTATTCACTATCAACGCCATTTACTGTCACATCACCGCTGGGGACAGTTGCTGCATCACTACAAAAATATATTTTCTAAAACTATCCAAACTTTTTTTTTTTAAACTTGTTTTTAAAAAAACAATTTTATGAAATTGTTTTAGAAACTAAAAACCTAAAAACATGAACGTAGAAGTCAAAATTATCAAACTTGTTGAAGTTTATAAACACAAAACGTCAAATCATCCTCAAAACTAGTAATCAAAATAAACATCAACAGTCCTCCTTTTCTTTGGGGTGAGACGTTAGGGTTCTTACTTCTTACACTTCTAATTCTTTATCCTTTTTACTTTTCCGAAAAAAATTATAAATAGTGCGGGCTATCCGGCATTAGCTCACAGGTTCCAGGTTATAGGGTTTGCAGGCCACAAAATCCCAACCCTAACATATTCCATTATTCCTAACCCTCTGGCTGGGACGCGGCTTTCTTTCGTCCTCGATAACAAAATGATCCTGTTTTGTGTTAAAATAATGAGCATATTTTTTTTTTTTACTGACCGTTATTAAAAAGATACTTCAAGATGCTTTATGATTTTGTAGAATTATTTTATAATCTTAAAAAAATATATCAGGTTAAAAGATACTTCAAGATACTGAAAAAATACCTCACGATCTTAAAAAATTATTTTAGGATATTTGAAAAAATTTATTGAGGTATATTTTTAGTATCAGTGAGTAACTAAAATAATTTTTGAAAATCCTAAAATAATTTTTAAATACTAAGTCAGTATCCTGAAGTATCTTTTAGTACTATTCGGTATCCTGATATATTTTTTTAATATTCTAAAATGATTTTTCAAGATCACGAAGTATTTTTTTCAGTTCTATTCAATATTCTAAAGTATCTTTAATAGTTAATGTCGAGATTAAAAAAAAAAAAAAAAAAAAAAGAATGCTCATTATTTTGACACAAAACGGCACCATTTTGTACCGTGGATGGTCCTTATCAAAGACCAAAGCGGGGTCCCTCAGGCTGATGGGTTGAACTCGTGAAGATCCTATATTGCTGGCTCTACTGGCAACTCCTAGGCCAAGCTATCATATTTTTATTTCCTTGTACGCTTTTTAGTTTTCTAATAGTAAAGTGAATCCGCAAAATTAAAAATTTGTGACGCATCAATATAATACATAGTCTTTTGACTCCTATCATTTTTTTTGGGTAAAGCTTAATTTATATTTTATAGCTTGCAGAAAAAATAACATAAGTTTTGCAATATATAATGATATTTGGTGCCAAATTTCTCAATATAAAAGTCTAAAGTGGTATTTTCTTCTTTTTTTTTTCTAAGATTAGGGAAAATGACAAAAAAAATACCACATGAACTTGAAAATCCTAAATGAGTCTTTATCTATAAAAATATAGCAATTGACAACTCATTTTAATAAGAAATCATTAATTTAAAATGTTGAAATTCAAATGTATTTCTTATAGGTCTTTTTCTAAAAAAAAGGGGCATAATATTGATGCATATAAAGGTGAAAAATGTTGAGTGTGCTTTCAATTTTAAAAAATAAAGATAAAAATGATAAAATTGAACTCTCTAATATTAATTACAGTGATTAAAATAACAATGCACATATACCATAGAGGGTTAGAAAAAAGAACCTATTTATTCATGCACGCGGTGGCTCTGGGCATTCGTGCTTGCAGCTTTCCGTCACTGAAACATTGCAGTAATGGGGAACCACCGTACTTGAACAACTGAAAAAAAAACTGTGAGCCACAACCAGTTTAGGAGAAACGTGCGTGCGAGGCAAACTAAAACAATACTATATATATACACACTGACATAAGTATATACTGCGGACATCAAAATAAAACTATGCTCATATATATACCTCATATATCTTCAATCATAATTGATAATGTTGTTTTTAAAGGTTCAAATCAATTTTTCAAACGTGCATTACCGTTTATTTTAGTTAGCAGTAGTTTTCAACATGATTTCTAACACAATTTACGACAGATAAAATAAATATATAAGGAGGCTTTTAACTCTGCTTACTTAATGACTCAAATATGTACGTCGAACATTCTTAATTGAACCAGGGACTGGCACATAATCTGTAAAATAACTGAGAGTATGATAGGGGGTGGGGTCACTGAGCTTTTTCACAGAGACGTGTGTACGATCTCCTCATCAGTCCCTCTCGATTGATATCTCTCTCTCTCTCTTCTCTGTGCCGCCATTAGTAAAGACAAAGGATGGAGTCTGAGATAACAGAAACTGGCCGGAGATGGTTGCAATGTGCATGATGAAGAGGAAAGTCCAACGAGTGAGTTAACTCCATTGCTCATTTTCATACGGCTATTCCATGCACGCCTTCCCCCTCTCAGCTTCGCTTGCGTCACCATTCTCTCTCTGTCTCTCTCTCCCCCCTATGTGATCAGGATAGCTAACCCAAGGGCGGAGCTTCTTTATGACATAGGGGGCCATCCCCCCCCCCCCCGAAAAGAAAATTTTGTTTTAATTTTGCCCCCCCCCCCCCCCCAATTTTTTAATACATTTTTCCCTCTCTCTCTCTCTCTCTTTTGGTTCCCTCCCCCGGATGTTAACAACTTAAAATTTT
This sequence comes from Acacia acuminata, assembly GCA_019022655.1. Classification (NCBI taxonomy): domain Eukaryota; kingdom Viridiplantae; phylum Streptophyta; class Magnoliopsida; order Fabales; family Fabaceae; genus Acacia; species Acacia acuminata. The sequence continues at coordinate 3,501,976 of JAFJYI010000015.1, forward strand.
GAAGCTTTTGACATTTAGTTCTCATTTGATTTATAAGGATGTTTGTAAAATTTTCAACATTGATTGTAAAATACTATCCTGCTGACCTTACTGGGCAATAAAAGATAATTTTGAAGCTTCAACTTTAATATTTTGTTATTGATATTTCTAGTCATCCAGATTTAAATAACCTATTAACTCTACCTGAATTATGTTGTGCTTTGATGAAAACAAGAAAATCTAAGGTGTATTACTTGATTGATCGATTGATTCGTCTTTTATTAACTCTTACATTTTCAATAGCTACCACAGAACGCTCGTTTTTAGCAATAAAAATAATTAAGATAAGGTTGCGTAACAAGATAGAAGATGATTTTACTACAGATAATATGATAAGTCATATTGAAAAAGAAATAACTGACACTTTCACTACTTGATTTAATTATTGATGATTTTAAGTCATTCAAAAAGAACAAAGAGCATTACTGAAAGTAATTTTTAATTATTTTATCTAGTATAGTGTTTTATTAATTTTGTATTATAAATTACATTGTTAACTTTTAATATCTTGATATCTTATATAACAGGAAATCTTTTTGAATTTCATGATATCTTCTCATTTTATAATTGATATGACATCCATACTAGAGATAGACATATTATCTTATACATTAGAATTGTTAAAATAATTTTAGTATAAATATGAATATTTTAAAAATGTTATATAATCTTAAAAATTTTAATTAGTTAATGAGTATACATTTAACCCCCAAACTTTTGTCCCAAGCTCTGCGGCTCTGCCCCTGAGCTGACCATTGAGCTCCTTTCTTTTCTTTAATTCGTAGATATTGGTATGAGTTAAGAGAAAGAGGCGGATTGCAATATCTCACGTGCTTGGACTTCTCCACTGTGCCTCGCTCCCGTTTGTTGGTTCCTACACTATTCTTATCCCATTTCCTTCTCTCATAAATCATCACCACGCCGGTATGTCCTCTCCACGCGCCACAAGGAAGCACGGTGGTGTTGCAGGCCGGCTTTGTAAATTGACATGCCGAGGATCAGTGAATTGCTTTCTCTCATTCTTAATATAAACATATTTATCTAATTTAATTAAATTAAAAAAAATAGTTAATATAACATTTATTTTTTAGAACATCATATAGTGATCTTCCTTAATTTTTTGGTTTTATGCCCTCTTTTAAATATTGCTAAATATGCATTATAATTAAGGTTAAGATGAACCCTCCAAACGAGTAAGTACTCAGAGTACATTGCAGTACGGGTGGATGGCAGGCTTCTTCTTTGTTTATTTTTTTTGGCAACGTGCACAGGCATGTGTGTGTGTTTTTTGATATATCGTGCACAGGCATATATGGACTACTGGCTCGGATACGATTTGTTGGGGTTGGATTGAATTTTGGCATTTTGCACCACTCCTATGTAGTAGTCCGGTACTACAATAATGTGAAGGGTTAAAAACAAAGAGTGGGCCTCTACCAAAACAGGGATTCTGTGTTTGGTGGGACTGTTGTGACGAGGTGAAGATTGAAACGTGTTTCTTGCGTGTCTTTTCTATCTTTACCGATATGTGGTTGATTCAGCAGAATGTGGCGCTGGATTTCTTTAAGAGGTATAGGGTTCGAGATACAGTAAAACTACCCGTAATCCATCTTGTATGGAGCTACCACTGTTGGGAGGGTCGTCCTTGCCATTGCAGAACTCGGAGTGGTTGCACACTTACCACCATTTTTTTTTTATCTAGGCCGTTTAGATGGGATTTAGATGATCCATATTTATCTTTTTAGAATAAAATATTCTAACCGCCTTTCTATTTTGCATCATTTCACAGATATCCCATCTATTTTAAAAACTTATACTTAAGTCTAAACCGTTAAGAATATTATAAATATATATATATATATATATATATTTTATCAAAAATAATAAATCATTATATATGAAGCATTGAAAAAATAATTATTATGTAGATAATTATTTTTTTTGAAAAAAATGTATATTTAAATAGTTTTAAAGTTAAAAAAATTGTTAAATTTTGTGATAAAATTAATAAAGTTTAAAATCTCAAAATTTTTAATTTTAACACATTAGATGTTAAAAATTCTATTAGAATTAAAATGTGGTGGTATAAATTTTGTTGGCCCGATGGTAGGGTGGGGTTGTGGGGCTCATTGTCAGGAGGTATTTTTAATTTTTTCCTAACTTTTTGAATTTATTGCTAATTATTTTAATTATTTTCTAATTTTTTGTATTTATTTCTAATTTGTTAATTTTTTTCATAATTTTTTGAATTTTTAAATTATTTTATATTTTTTTCCTAATTTTTCGAATTTTTTATTTTTTTTTTCAATAAATTTTTATTCCATCCGATCTCATCCAAATAACAAGATCCCATCCGATGGGTAGGGAAACGCTTAGGTGAAAGATAATTACTGGTAAATCTTTATCAGGTCAAAAACAAGAAAGAAAAATGAAATTAAATCTATTTTTGTTTTAAAAAAAATTTTACATTGTTCCTATTTGTTACGCAATATAATCTATGAGTACAAAATTTACAATAATAAAATTGTACTCTATATTTACTTATAAATAGTAAAAAAACATTCTATTTATGTCTCATAAAAAATCGTAGAGGGGTAATTTAGGTAAGTCCTTGTATGATTGTAGTTCACAGTATATGTATCATAATTTGACTAAAATAAATAGTTATACATGAGATTGAAGGGATGAATTCAAAAAAAAAAAAAAAATAATCATGCCTTCACCTTGAATTCTGAAGTTCCTCTGCGGATTCGGGCCCCAAAAAAAAAAATTTATATCCATTCATATATTTATTTCTCTTTTACTAAGAGACAAGCTTTAGTGAATTTTTTTTTTTTTTTGGTTTTATAAAGCTTTGATGGGTGGGCACATTTAGGATCTGAAGAATAATTGAAGTGCCTTCATGGGACGATGAGGTGCAAGCCCATTTTTTATATGGGCGAATCCACAAAAAGTGAAAATGTACTAATGAGCCCATTTCCGAATTATGGGCTTGGGCCAGTTAAACGTTAAGGTTGATCCACGAGAGTTGTGGTGTCGATTTCTGATTGGTACTGATAGGGGACATGATGCTTCTTGATTGGACATAATCAAGTGTGTTGTGCATGTAGCAGCCAACTAGCCATTGATGGGGTTGGTTTGAATTTTCTCACTCTCTCTTGTTTCTAATATGATAGCTTGATTACTGTGGAAATTAAGAAAATTAATTTAGTTAGTAGAAGAATGTGTTGATTTTTGGGATTCATTTTAATATGTATTAAAATTACGGGTTAATGAAAATCTTCTTAATATCCTAGGAATATTTTAAATATATATATAAAAAAAAAAATGATGATTAGTTAATGCCAATAATTTATTGAGATGCTCTATCAAATTGGGTTAAGGTGTAATTCTGTCAAAAAAGTTTTTTTTTCTTGTTTGACATAAATAAATTTGGAATGAACAAAAATACTTACAATTTAAAAAGGTGAAAATTCACCAAAACTATTAATTTTCACAAAATGACATTAACAGTTTGTTGATAAAATTGTACCTTAACCCTATCAAATTTATCTAATTATTATAATTAGAAAATAAGAGTTATAGATTTATTACATATCTCAATATACCTAAACACACAATCAGAAGCAAATTAAGACATGTGAACTCCCTTATAGAGAGAGGGGTTTTTTGTGTATGTCATTATTAGAGTATGTTTGTCTTAGCTTTTTAAAAATTCTTTAATAATTTACGAGATAAATATGTTAAAGGAATTTTGTGTCAAAAAAGAGCTTATGAAACCATGATTTGGGAGTTTCCCAAACAAGCACTAACTTTTGAAAATTAAAATTGGGGTAAAAGTCAATTAGTGCAGTGCAATTTACTACCATTGTCTTGCCAAATTATTAGCAAAGCCTACCTAGTCATCTTGCCAAATCATCAGCCCATGTCAACAACTTTAACGGTGTTAGTAAAGCGTATGTAATTTAGCATCAATAACTCTATTCTCAAGTCCTTTTAAAACTACAAGGGTCAGGGTTACAAACAAACCACTAAGTTTAAAAGATCAAAACCAACGTTTTGAAACTTTAGGAAGCAAAAGTAGTATTAACCCATCATTTTTTCTCTTTGAGCTCCTTGTAACGCTATCCTAAAAAGCCCTTTTGGTCTTTGAAACACCACCTTCAATTATGTAAAATATTGTTGATAGCATAAAACGACACCATTTAGTTTGTGTGGTCAGTCTCACCTAGTAAGGTAAGACTAGTTGTTGTTGTTGTTAGGGAAAATCACATATAAAGGTGGTTGAAATAAGAAAATTCTGATTTAGGTTACTAAACTTAACAAATTATTAATTTGGTTATATGACACAATTAGGGATTTAGAATTTGTGCCAAATTATCTCTATATTCTTTAATTATTAAAAAAATGGAGATAAAATAATTTGTTTACACGCTATTAAAAACCCTAACAACAAGAAATTTAATGGAGGCTTCAATTTAATCTTTAATCCATGTTCTAGGAGAAGGAAGCCGATCATCCTGTGCTTCCCCATAATTCTGCTCTGCACCTCCACTAAGGCTAATCGACTTCATTGCACCACTCCACCACATGCTCCCTCTCTTCTTCCCCCTCTTTCAAGCCCATCGATCCTCTTTTCTTCCCCATCCCAGGATGGTCTTCTCCACAATTTCTGACAACTAAAAAAACCAATCCCATAAAAACCAGTGTGGATTTGGCATTATTTGACATGGTCCTCATAAAGATGCAAAAAACCCGCCAAAACCTCACTTCTGCATAATTGCATTCAACACAAAATTTTCAATGTGCATTTTCCTATGATGATATGCTGCGCGGAAAGGGGAAAAAACAGGATCTATGCTTCGCACGAGAAAATAATTCACATCCCTATGAATTGTTCAGACTAAAGAATAAACATAAACATATTGTTCCTCTTACACAGACTTCTTAACATGTAGTTCAAAACAAGGTTATAAAACTTGGGTCAGACCGGTCGGTTTGAACCAAAAACCGACCGAAGAACCGGTTCGAGTTAGAGGTAAAACCGGGGTCTCATTTAGGTCAGTAATTCTATGTGGCAAATATATCATGAATGCATAACCCGATGAACCGGTTCATACTTCTTTATTCGAGGATATATACTTTGCTATAATGCATTTCATGTATTCTCTTGTCCAACCTATTCAATTTCTCCCCTCATGTTGAGAAAATAATGTCAAATATCAATTGACTAATCATACAAAGTATAAGTTTCCTTAATCCATTTGTTTCCTTTAGAAACATCATTTTGTTTCATATAGAGATAAACAAGAAGAAGAATGTCCTTATACAACATTTATCTCAACTTTCTTTCCATATCCATCTATGTGCATTGTGGTGGATTAATAATCATCGCACATACAAACTTTATAAGATGGAATTTGTCCGGCTCCCGACCTAAAGCTAATTGTATCGGGAGAATTTTGTTGGCTTATAAGTCTTTGCAATATGTAAGATCAAACATACCAATATAAAATTTTTGTTCTCATAAGAATTGATCTAACTATTTATGGAGGCTTTACATGATCAATGATATTCTCATAGACAATTTGTTTTGAGAACAAAAAGATATAATTCATAAATAATATGTTGGTTATTCTTGAAGAATCTTCTTGTTCTTCAATGGATGTCAAAATGTAATCTTATTTGTATTATATGACTTGGATGATCAAACAAGTCATGCCAACAATAAATTTCTTTGGATTGGTAAACTTCTGATTTATTATGACATATGTATCAATCAATCATAAGCTTTTGAATCATAATCCGACATCCATTTTGGGAGATCTATTAGGCTTTATGTGAGAAGTATACAACTTTTCAAAAATTAGCTTATACTTGTATTTGAACTCACACTTGTTTTCTAACTATCTCCCTCAAGTGTGAGTCATATAATCATACTTCCTTTATATTTGTATTTCAAAGACAAATCAATCTATGATGGGCCAATTAACCTATATGTCACTTTAAAGCTCAAGCATAAAAAAAAACTGTATTAAAACAAATTCAAAATACATGATGAGCAACCATGGTCTTATTGCATATGAAAGCGGAAATGAAAGTAAAGCATAACTGAAGCATAAACTAAATTTGAAAAACCATTAAAACGAAAAATATTGTTCTTCCAACCAAACTCATCTAATGATAAAACTCAGCCACCTCCAAGTGTGCCATAGCATTTCTACCATTAATACCATCATCATTCTTGTGTGCCTCAACATTGTCATCTTGAAAAATTAAGTTTGCTTCCACATTAGTTGCACTCTTTTCAATGGAGGCTTTATAAAGTTTTGCTAGATGCTCGGCGCACGATAGGTACGTGCCCAGTGCCCTTTCATACCACACCGATAACATTTATTCTCAATAACTTTTGAAGGACCACTATCGTCATTGTTCTCGCCCTTCATCATATTTCCTCTTCTAATGGGTATTAGAGTTATAATCATTACTTCTACCACCATGATAACGGTAATTACTACGTCCTCTGCCACGACCACGTCCACTTTTGTAGCCACCTCTATGCCCACGTCGACTACTAAAAAATTCATTCGTTGCTACATTCACTTCTGGGAATGGAGTTGAACCTGTTAGACGTTATTCATGATTTTTCAACAAAAGCTCATTATTTTGTTTCACCCACGAGGAGACAAGAAATTAATTCAAGATATTTCTTGAATCCTTTTTCACGATCTTTCTTTGCTCTGAGGAGCAAATTGGTTGCATGAAATGTGGAGAATGTTTTTCTAACATATCTTCATCAGTAACTTTTTCTCCACATAATTTTAACTGAGAAGTAATTCTGAACATTGCTGAGTTATACTCGCTCACAGTTTTGAAATCTTGTAGACGCAGATGCATCCAGTCATAACGAGCTTTTGGGAGGATGACCATCTTCTGGTGATCATATCTTTCTTTTATATTGTTCCAAAGAACCCGGTGGGTCTTTCACCTTGTCAAATATTCAATTTTTAAACTTTCATGTAAATGGTGGCGAAGGAAAATCATGGATTTGGCTTTATCTTGATTAGATGCTTGATTTCCTTCTTTAATTTTGTCTTCTAGACCATGGGCATTGAGATGGATTTCGCATCCATCCGATCCAAGATAAATAATTCTTTAGGTAATATCAAGAGCCACAAATTCAAGTTTTGCAAGGTTGATTTGTTGTGTTTGTCATGGTTCAGACTAATAAAAAGAAATAAACAAGAATTATTAATATAGAAATACTAATAACGAGGAAATTCAGAAAGACAATAAGTATAATAAGAATTAAAACTTTATGGCCGGACCATATAGTTCTCATAATGAGAAATTAAATTTATATGGCTTGGTCATAAAATTAAGAAATTAAAATGATAGGACTTTCGGTCATATAATTTTAGAATAGGAAAACGAGAGGTGTATGGCTTACGGCCATAATAATATTAATAAAATAAAAGAGATTGCATTAAATATAAAATAACATAACATTAAAAGTTAGCAATAATAACATAACAATAAAAGTAAAATGTTATGTTAGCAACAATTAAAATAAAATATTATGTTAGCAACAATAAAAGTAAAATGTTTAATTTAAATGTTATGTTAGTAACATAAAAGTAAATGCTTAATTTAAATGTTATGTTAGTAACATAAAAGTAAAATGCTTAATTATAACAGTAAAATGTTATGATAAAGTTAGTAATAATAATAAAATCTCAAATTAAATTAAAACAATAAAAAGGAAAGATTAAATCTAGACTTCCATGTAGGAGGTAGAACCTTCCATGTAGGAGTCAAATTACCACAATAAAAGCGAAAAATTAAATCTAGACGCCATGTAGGAGGTACAACCTTCCATGTAGGAGTCAAATTACCACAATAATAATAAAATTTCAAATTAAAACAATAATAAAATGTTAGCAAGAAAAATAAATGTTAAAATTAGCAAAAATATAAGCAACAATATATAATATATTGTGCAATCATTAAAAATACTCTACATGAATAAAAATGAATAGTGATGTATAGTAAAAATAGTAAATGATCTCAAATCTTAACCATGGAACCCGATGTATAAAAATAATCGTAAAATAATATTTTTAATTCCATATAGTGGTTTAGATTATCCCGGATATATAAATAAACATATAATAAAATCATTAAAGAAAGTAGATGAAATTGTTAAACAAATTATACCTTCGTTATAGCAATCGTGTTGATAACGTGTTGTGAAACTTAGTAAAATACAAGAGAGATTAAGATGATGGAGATAAAGAAATGCAAGAGAGAAATGGAGAGCAAGGAGAGAGTGATTCTTCTTTTCTATTATTTTCTTCCAACCTTTGATACATGCCTACTATATATAGGCAATGATCCATTACAAGAGTTACAAAAGAATAAATCTACATAATGGTATATTATGAGGTTTTGTAAGTTATTTACATTAGTCATGAAAACTCCCATGTCATTCAGTATGCCATAGGGTTACGTAGCTTTAAACTCTAAAAGACTCTTCTTTGAAAAGGTTGTGGGCATTCACACTAATATTGGAATATTCATAACAATCCATTCATATATTTATTTCTCTTTTACTATGAGACAAGCTTTAGTGATTTTTTTTTTTTTTTGGTTTTATAAAGCTTTGATGGGTGGGTACATTTAGGATCTGAAGAATAATTGAAGTGCCTTCATGGGCCGATGAGGTGCAAGCCCATTTTTTATATGGGCGAATCCACAAAAAGTGAAAATGTACTCATGAGCCCATTTCCGAATTATGGGCTTGGGCCAGTTAAACGTTACGGTTGATCCACGAGAGTTGTGGTGTCGATTTCTGATTGGTACTGATAGGGGACATGATGCTTCTTGATTGGACATAATCAAGTGTGTTGTGCATGTGGCAGCCAACTAGCCATTGATGGGGTTGGTTTGAATTTTCTCACTCTCTCCTGTTTCTAATATGATAGCTTGATTAGTTAATCTGTGGAAATTAAGAAAATTAATTTAGTTATTTGTAGAAGAATGTGTTGATTTTTCTAAAATTTTCTCTTTAATAATATGTATTAAAATTACTCGTTAATGAAAATCTTCTTAATATAGTCAATAAATAGGAATATTTTAAATATATATATAAATTTAAGAGACAATGTATTGAGATTGAAATCTTTTGTTTTAGCCAATAATTTATTGAGATGCTCTATCAAATTGGGTTAAGGTGCAATTCTGCTTAAAAAAGTTTTTTTTTTCTTGTTTGACATAAATAAATTTGGAATGAACAAAAATACTTACAATTTAAAAGGTGAAAATTCACCAAAACTATTAATTTTCACAAAATGACATTAACAGTTTATTGACAAAATTTTACCTTAACCCTATCAAATTTATCTAATTATTATAATTAGAACATAAGAGTTATAGATTTATTACTCTCAATATACCCAAACACACAATCAGAAGCAAATTAAGACATGTGAACTCCCTTATAGAGAGAGGGGTTTTTTTGTGTATGTCATTATTAGAGTATGTTTGTCTTAGCTTTTTAAAAATTCTTTAATAATTTACGAGATAAATATGTTAAAGGAATTTTGTGTCGACTTGCAGAAAAGAGCTTATAAAACCATGATTTGGGAGTTTCCCAAACAAGCACTAACTTTTGAAAATTAAAATTGGGGTCAAAGTCAATTAGTGCAGTGCAATTTAATACCATTGTCTTGCCAAATTATCAGCAAAGCCTACCTAGTCATCTTGCCAAATCATCAACCCATGTCAACAACTTTAACGGTGTTAGTGACACGTATGTAATTTAGCATCAATAACTCTATTCTCAAGTCCTTTTAAAACTACAAGGGTCGGGTTACAAAAAACCACTAAGTTTGAAGGATCAAAACCAACATTTTGAAACTTTAGGAACCAAGAGTAGTATTAACCCATCATTTTTTTTCTCTTTGAGCTCCTTGTAACGCTATCCTAAAAAGCCCTTTTGGTCTTTGAAACACCACCTTCAATTATGTAAAATATTGTTGATAGCATGAAATGACACCATTTAGTTTGTGTAGTCGGTCTCACCTAGTAAGGTGAGACTAGTTGTTGTTGTTAGGGAGAATCACATATAAAGGTGGTTGAAATAAGAAAATTCTGATTTAGGTTACTAAACTTAACAAATTATTAATTAGGTTATGTGACACAATTAGGGAATTTAGAATTTGTGCCAAATTATCTCTATATTCTTTAGTTATTAAAAAAAAATGGAGATAAAATTTGTTTACACGCAATTAAAAACCCTAACAACAAGAAATTTAATGGAGGCTTGAATTTAATCTTCAATCCATGTTCTAGGAGAAGGAAGCCGATCATCCTGTGCTTCCCCATAATTCTATTCTACCTCCACTAAGGCTAATCGACTTCATTGCACCAAACCACCATATGCTCCCTCTCTTCTTCACCCTCTTTCAAGCTCATCGATCCTCTTTTCTTCCCCATCCCAGGATGGTCTTCTCCACAATTTCTGACAACTAAAAAAACCAATCCCATAAAAACCAGTATGGATTTGGCATTATTTGACATGGTCCTCATAAAGATGCAAAAAAACCCTCCAAAACCTCACTTTTGCATAATTGCAATCAACACAAAATTTTCAATGTGATTTTCCCATGATGATATCCCATTGATATGCTACGTGGAAAGGGGGAAAAAAACAAGATCTATGCTTCGCGCGAGAAAATAATTTCCATCCCTATGAATTGTTCGACTAGAGATATAACACAACATATAAGAGAATAAACATAAACATATTGTTCCTCTTACACAGACTTCTGAACATGTAGTTCAAAACAATGTTATAAAACCTGGATCAGACCAGTCGATTCTAACCAAAAATCGGCTGAAGAACCAATTCGAGTTAGAGGTAAAACCGGGGTCTCGAGTTGACCCGGAGTCAACTCGGTTAACTCGGTCTAAACCGGCTGAGTTGGACGAGTCAGAGTAAAACAGATTGGTTTTTTGGGAGAAAAAATCGATAAATGAGAAAGAGAATGAAAAGGAGGGGAGAGTGTTGGCGGTGGCTGGCGGAGCTTGCGATCTAGGTTCGTCGAAGGTCAAAACTTTCTTTGGACGGAAGATGGAGATCACGATGTGGGTTTATTGAAGGTTGGACTGTCGGAGCTTCTTTAGTCGAAAGATGGAAGATGGAGATTGCCTGAACGAGGGACGCTGGACAATGGAGGTCCAAAAATCCATTGTCGATAGTTTGAGGGAGGATTGGAGGAGAGAAGACGATGAACTGATGAAGAAGAAAGAGAGACTGATATTATATTAATTCTGCAAACCATACCATTACTTATTGTTTTTGCTTGTACCACCTGTGTGAGAGAGAGTTGAAGGTGAGAGTACCACCACTTATTGCTTTTGCTATTAATTCTGACACATCCAGGGTTTAGGCATATCATGTTGAATGAGAGAGATCTTCAAGATCTCTTTTTTTCCGAAAATCTTAATATTATATTACATATAATCACATCCATCATTTCATATTTTAATTATAAAATATTTATTATTATTAAAATATGATTTTTTTAATCAATTTTAATTAAATTATTTTTAACTAATATCGGTTTTGTTAGACACTCGGCTATCACCCAAGAGGGGGTGAATTGGGTGTTTGATAAAACTTTATGAACTTTGAAAATCTTTTCGCAACTTCTAATTCAACAGTTAGATATTCAAATAAGTATATACTAGAAATATAAGAGATAAGGGAAGAGAATAAGCAAACTGTGATTTATACTGGTTCGGCCTAATCCTTGACCTACGTCCAATCTCCAAGCTCCACTTGAGATTTTCAATCCACTATCCTCTTGTTTAACCGGGCACAAGAGAAGCCTTTACAATCCCACAAGTTCACCTAGGCACTTGTGAAGCCGAATCTCTCACCGAGATACTCCCCCTTACACACCGTAAGGTTACAATCTATTTCCTACTCAAGATCACCCAATCTTGAGTTACTCTCAGATAAAAATGATTACAATCAATCTTCTTCTTAGAAGTGAATGAATAAACACTGAAGTACAATTCAAGATCATCTCACTCTCTACGATAAACTATGTAAGCATTGAGAACAGAGAGTAAGTGAATATCAGAGTATTGGCATTTTGAAGATGCAAGCTCTTGTCTATGTGTTCGCGTGTGTACTTCTTCCGTCGCTCTTCCTCTATTTATAGACCATTAGTATTGATGTTGTTGGAAGCATTCGTTCATCGCATTTTGGCCGTTGTGAATAGTAGCCGTTGAGTCACTTCGAAAATGTCCGTTAGAGTTGAAGAGTGAAGTGTCTGTATAATTGCCATCATTATATTCTTTAATTCCTTTGTTCGATGATTATTACCGTTGGAGAAGCGGGCAGAAGGAATGAAATAATCTTTGCCCAAAACATATTTTGGATGTTCAGAGCTATGACAATTGGTTTAGTGTCTCGAAGTGGTAATCGTATTAAATGCTCTTACACACAAATTTCTTTATGCAAATTTGTTGTTAATCCATGATAAAATCATTTAAAACACGATGATTTAGGATTTAAAAGCAATTAGGAATAACAATGAGTAATGTTATGTAGAAATGAAATTAAACACGATGATTTAGGATTTTCGAATATGGTGATTTTGAAAGCAAGGTGATCATGCTCGAGCATGCTTATATGTGTGCTCGGGCATTAGTTTGAAAAGTACATTGAAAAGCTAGAGATCACCCTATGCTCGAGCAAGAATATACTCTTGCTCGAGCAAGCATCTCTAGACACTTTTGAAAAGTGATTTATATCGCTGTTGCTCAAGTAAGAAAGACTCCATGCTCAGGCAACAGAAAGCCAGTGCTCGAGCAAGCTATAAGGGCATGCTCGGGCAAAGGCCAAACAGAGGCAATAAGATCATGTTTAACGATGCTGATGCTCGAGCATGCCAGAGTCAATGCTCGGGCATGGTTAAGACCAAGAGCATTAAGGTTTTAAAACATATGCTTGCTCGAGCAACATAATGTTCCTGCTCGAGCATACTGCTTGGGCATGATATTATCTTGCTTGGGCACAAGGCATACAGTGGCAATGATTAAGAAACTTACGATACTGCTCGAGCATGCTGCTCTAGCATTACTTACACTCTGCTCGAGCACACTTCTTTACTTTGTAAATTTCGCTATTATCATGATGATGTTCGGGCGCTCTAGTCACTCTTCTCGAGCATTCTTGGTCATTATGCTTGGGCATTAAGTTCTTTGAGGCTTTTGATCATGTGTGAATAAGCATAATACTCTTAAGTACAAAGCTCAACTTCTAGAATGTAGAGACTTTCAAGAACCAAGGATATTGGCAGCACAATAGTCAATTTCCAGTGAGCATAGCTTCTTCGATATGGCTTCAATTTTGGCAAACCACCCATGCTCATAAAGATATTCAAGTCTTCTTTTTAATGCAAAAAGAATTAGATCCAAACTCATTGTACTCTGTTTGTTATCATCAGATGAATGGAGGTTGTTCTTGATCAGCTTTTTTGCAGCATCCTGAACTGACCGTTAGTTTCAAAACATCATATCTCCTTCAATTGATCTTAGTTTTTTGTGATATTCTTGTTTTTGGAAAGTATGTGAGTCTAGTTTCAAATGGAACTAGTTTTAGATCATTCAGATTTTTCGTTTGTGAGATACACTCAAAATATCGAAGCTTGGTCTAGATTATGATGTTGATTTTTGTTGCAACTTCCAAAAATCATATCTATCTCATCTGAACTCCTTTGGGCTTGAATCTTATGTTAAAATAACGCATTCGGAGTCTAGTTTCAAACAAAATTGGTTTCACTTCAATCTAATCTCTGGTTTAAAGGATATCATCGAATTACCAGGACGTCGCCAATTTGAAACGCGAAAGAGGTGAACAGAGTTTGAAAAACGTTGTTGCTCGAGCAAGCACAATTCTTTGCTCGAGCATGACAATTTTTGTGCTCGAGCATGACACTGTTCATGCGAAAATTACTGTAGCAAACACTATTCATCTGGAAGCTTGAACTTGCTTATTTTAACTCCGAATTGAGCCGTTCCAACTTCTATTTAATCACAGAGACTTGAATATTGATATTCTAATAATATTTAACAAGTTCTTCGTTCTTCAATCTCAATTCTTGATCATTTTTCATTATATTAAACTTTACATCTACATTAAATATAAGAATTAGTCAAAGTAGACGATAAATATAGTATGCAAACTTTTTGCTCTGGATAATGACATCTATATAAAACATCATCAAAACTAATCATATCTAACAGTTTGACCACGGCTTGACCCGCTTAACCCTTTGCCCTTGACCAGTACCCTCATTTGGTTCGAAGAATCGGCCCGAGTTTCATAACCTTGGTTCAAAACAATAGATACAAGACTGGCTAAAAGTTTTCACCTCAACGAAATTCGTATATTTGGGGTCACGGTTTACCACCAGTAGATGAACCTGCACAATGGTCATGTATAAACCTCTACAATAAGAACCGAGGAAAACCTAAAAACAAAACTCAGCTAAAAAACAATTTAAATCTGTCAGGAAAACTGAAACATGATCCCACATTGTGCTTCTTTTATTCCTCGAGAGGAACATAATATTTGGCCGAACAACTCTCTTCCCCCATGCGTTACGCAAGAGTATGAATCGGATCGATCATTTTTTAATCGATCGTTTTGGTTGAAACCTTGAACTTACGACATCGACTTCCATCTTTCCCTTTTCCCTTTTCTCTTTTCTCTTTGGATGATAGATGAGGAGTATTATTGGAAAAATTTTAACATTAAAATATTTTAAATTGGGTCGTTGACCCAATTTAAAATTTGTTAAATTTACCAACCTAATCTAGGATTTTATATTTAAACCGTGTTTATATGGTATTTTCCTTTGTCGTTATTCAATTATGTAAAAAATATATAAATAAATTGATATTAAACCAAGCATTTTAATCTTGTAATTGTAGTTCATCGCAATACAAAATCCGCTAACCATTGGTTGAGTTATTTCTAAGTTACTTTTACTTTTACTTTTTTTTTTTTTTTTTGTTAAACCTGTATGTTACTTTAAATTTTAAAACTTTGCAAATCATTTTTTTCCAAAATTTCAACGTTATCTATCCACACATATTGGGAATAAATTTTACTTTTCCCAGGCATCAGCCGTGTCATTTTTTGGGGTCATTTTCTTGTTTTTTCTCTCACGATATACATATATGGATGGGGGTTTAATTTTGGCATCATTTTATTTTATTCTCACTTCTTTAACTAATTTACATTTTTCATGTTTCCGTATAAAATAGTTTGAATATAGAATAAAATTACAACAAGTCATATTCCACATGAAATCATACTCATACAAAAATATTATTAAAAGACTTACCTTAAACATGTTTCTACCCAGATATTTATTTTCAAGTGTGATGATAACTTATTTTTAGACTGCTTATTTTGTATACATCTGAAGTAGTGTATTAAAATACATGCATAAAAAAGAAGTGAATAAAATGATAAATTTACCAAGTCCAAACAGCACATACAAAAATATCAGTATCTAACATTTTAATACACACACATAATTCATCAGAAATTAAATTATTTATATATTCCAATGGCTGGAATGATAAATCCTGTCGGCATGAAAAGTTATAGCCAATTTCTGTCGTAGCTAATTGACTAGGTCAATTTTAATTTAACTAATTATCAAACTTGATAGTTGATAGAAATAGAACGCTGCTTTTCGAAAAGTGTTTTATTCCCGAGATTTCTCTTGTAATCTATTTTCTTATCATCCCTTATAAATTATAAATCATATCCGTTTAATTAGTGGCAGACTCAGAAAATTTATTAGGGACATGATTTGGGGGGATTATTTTTTTAAGCAAAATTTTAAATACATTAAAAAAATATGAACAACAAAAGTTAGAGCACATAAACAATTTTTAGCCCATAAACAACAAGGATTTCCAAAGGATTTCTCTAAAAAAATCATCAATGACAGTATACCAAAAATCATCTATTACATAATGTGGTAGAGATTATATCATTTGACACTTAATGTCCAATATCAATAATAAGAATTTACCCTAAATTTTATTCATTAAGAACCCATCACCGATTGTCCTAGTTTAAATTAGAGCAAGAGTTCTTTTTCTTCATGAGAAATGTATGATAGAAAATTAGTTCAAATTAGAGCAAGAGTTCTTTCTTCATGGAAATGTATGATAGAAAACCAAAGTATCCGTAACATTCCCCATTTTAAAAGATAATTTATTAATTAATAACTTAACTAAACTATTCATTAAAATATTTTATACAAACATTTAAGCTTTGGATTTTACTAGGCCCGTATTTTAAAACCAAATATTTCTTTAGAATTTGCCAGAATATCCAAAATATACTAGAATATGTTAAGTGAGCCCTAGTGACATGGCAATATACAATAATTCAACATGTACAAAAAAAAGGTGGAAGCACTACCATTAGCAAAAGTAGTTTAAGCTTCCGAAACCTTCCCTGATTGACCACACGAGAACTATCACCTGAAAAATATTTGTAACCATCAATCCAGCTCATTGTAAATGCTAATACATACTCATGAGGTGCAAAGTGGAATATTTTAAATAACAAAACACTATATATCAACTTTACAAAATTATCATATCATAATTTATGTAATAAAATTTCTGAATCAAATATCATATCATGAATCACATGTATAACATGCCAAGTAATAAGTCGATACTCTAACAATCCTTATCACCCCCCACCCTTATAACCGCTGACAGAACCCATGAGTTGTAATTTAATAGGTTTAGTCTCTGTGACAAGACTACACCAAGCTCTCCGATGATGAGGTTTAGCCTGGCCAAAGACTGCGTAACTCATATCGACCATGGGTTCCCTTTCCTTCGAATATGGAAAGGTGTCACTGTCCCAAAGGTTGACCCTTATCCCGGTCAAAGGAAAAGGGCGATACCAAGGGCCCTGAAAATATCAAAGTCATCCACTGTGCACCGAGTGATGGCATACCACGTGGTATTATATACATAATAATCTCCATCATCACTCCAAAACCATCACCACTCCACATTTTCATAATCTTGACATGTATATATAAGATTCCAAACATGATTTATAAAATAATACATCGTCTTAATAATCATTAAGATAACAATACTATTTCAACTCACAAAATCATAACAGAACTGCATTATCCAAACATAGAAGTCTCAATAACTATTTTAAAGTACTCATATATATATTAAATCAATAATACAAACTCACCAATCACATTTTAAAATCCCACAAGGCAACTTCATCAATAACATAGTTTTCATAAATTACAAATCACTCACAAACATCATACAAGCAAGTATAATGAGTGGAAAGTGGTTACCTCAAATTCTTGACACAAGAACTAAACTTGAGAGATATAAGGTCCACTCTAAAAATAAATATATAATTACATGTTGATAGAATTAATGATAATACTAATTAATGTAAATAATTAATTAATTAAACTATATTGTCTCATTTTAAATTTTCTTAAAAGAAGTGAGAATTCATCTATTCCTCAAATTATCATTACAATCTCAATTCCTTCCCTCATAAATTATTTCTTCCTAATTATAATTATCAAAATATCACCATATCCTCAATTTAACCAAAATATCCAATTTCCTACAATAAAAGCTTCACCTATAAATTCAAATATTCCCATTAATTTATAAACCTCAAATTTAATCCATCTAATCCTCAATATAACCTCAAATAAATTATAAATGAATTATAAATTTGAATACAAAAGACCTATTATCACAATTCTCATTTTCTTAACTTAATACTAATTTATATAAGCATAACTCAATTTATATAACAAACCTTCAAATCCCCATATAATCAAAATCTGATCAAACTCTAACTTAAATTCCAAATCTCAACTCACAATTTTATATAGTTTCAGATTTAGCAAAATAAAATCGATTAAACCGACAATAATACCTCCAAGTAATCCAAATAAATACCTTAAATTTTATTTAATCGGTAGAAATATCCTATAAATCCTAAATTCTTTTAGATAGAAAATTATATTTAAATTCCCACAACTACCGACTGATAAATCTAAACCAATTAGAATAACTTATTAATTATGCTCTTGACATATACAATCATCTATTATCAAAATTCAAAACTTTATCATAATTCTAACTCTAAAATTTTTACTAACCAGTACTATATTACTTTCATTAGAAAGAGAAAAATGTGTAGAATAACTCACATGAAGAAAGTTTATTAAAAAGAAATTAATTTAACTATTTAAATGATCTTATAAAATAAATAACGTATCTTAAAACTCAAATAGGCTTTTAGCTTTCCCTTTCTTTCCTTTCCATAGCTCACTCTTACCCTGGCCTCACCTTCTAGCCCTCTCCCGGACTCACATATCACCCACTCACTATTTCTCACACACACGCGTAACATATATAAATAAGGGGCTAATGGCGGTTTGGGAATTAATTATTCCCCCTTTCCTAATTGCTGGCGGCATGCTGCCACGTTTTGTGTGTGCCATTTTTTTCTTAAATGTTATTATTATCTTTATTCATTACTATTTTTTTTTATTGTTATCTATATACTTTTTTTCCCTTTCTTCTTCTGCACACGTCTTGCCTCTTTTTTTTTTTTTTAACAACAATAAAATAATATTATTATTTATTATTTTTACATCCTTATTCTTCTAATTCTTTTATTATCATAAATGACATTTTATATGAAAATCTTTATTTTGACAATTATAAAATAAATTTATCTATCATGATCAATTTTTATTATTTTATTATTTTTAATTAAATCCTAATATAAAAATTAGGATATTACAAAGTATCAACTTCTTAATACAAGTTCCAAAGATCTCCAAAGTGAGTGCATCAAATTTTCTCCTCTCCACAACAACCCTCAAATCATCAAGACAAGAAAATAAATAGCAAAACTAATACTATATGTCCATGTCTGCCTTCATACAAATATTAATTGATAGCATCCGTAAGTTTTTCGAAGAACATTTATCAGTTATCACAGCAACTAAAAAACCGCTTGAAGAACACACAAACGAGAAATATCATAGCCTATTGGAATCCGGACTGAGACATTGAATTAATATGGCATAATTCGAAAGTTCAAAAGCACCAATAATATGTGACAAGTTCTCAGCAGTTCAATGTACACCAACAATAATTCACAATTGAATAAATTTTCGGCCGTTTAACACCAAAATTAATGAAAAAAAAACACTAATTTGCCACAAAATCTCCATAATTTTTCCTTAGGTATATTAAAATGCTAAAATAGAAAGAACGAAGTAGCTCTGAGATAGGAATTTAGATTGAATACCTGCTTATTGGAGATATTAAAATAGACATTGAAGAGGTACCAGAGGCCAAACAAGGATCCAATATTGTCGGTCGATCTAGGAAGAAAGAAATGGGAAATGGTCACCAAAGACAAGCCGAGCGGAAAAGTACCGTTAAAAAATCGATTGGGTCTAACTAAAAACAAAGGTGAGAAGTTAGGCTAAAAAAAACTTACATCAAACAAAGATGGTACCAGGGGAAGCAAAATACCTGAAGAAGAGAATGGAAGAGACCTCGAACTCACGGAAGACTAGATCAAAGACGATGAAGGGTGACTGGAACTATGGTACTAGATTTGATTCAGTGGAATTTTATGCTAAATAAATAAATAAATCAATGTCATTTAATTGTGGCCCCAACCTTCTACCTAGGTCCGCCCTGCATTTAATCAATCGAAAGGTCATATCATCAAGTTATACTTCTTTGAATTTTTTCTCTTCTTTTCAATCAATGGCCCAGATAGGCTCATGAGAAAATGGATGATGAAAGTAGTGGCAAATCTTAGAAAAAAATATTTGGAGGGGCAAATATATATTCATTAACTAATTAAAAAAATATTTGAGGGGTCAAATATATACTCATTAACTAATTAAAAAAATATTTAGGGGCCAAATGTATAAAAAAAAATATTTTAAAAATATAATATATAAGATAATATACCTTTTTACATTATATTAATTTTTTTAAAAAAAATGAACACTTTTGTTTTGTTTTTTTTTGGGGGGGGGGGGGAGCATGGCCCCTCCATTGCATAACTAAGCTCCGTCTCTTTGGATGAGAGAATCTCCTTCCATCTTATTCCTTTCCACAAATTCACATTATGTTCAAAAACTGCATCGAAGGCCATAGTTTTTTTTTTTTTTTTTTTTTTTGCGCAGGGACAAGCAACTAAAACTAATGGCATGAATAATAAATGAGATTAAACTCGCAACGTTCCACTTATATGAGAGCACCCATACCACTACTAGCCTATGAGGCCGTTGGTATCAAAGTTATAGCTAGTTACCATTTTGCTCCAGCACCATTAGCATCCATGTTGTTGTTAATGACCTCTCATTAGTAGAACTTGTTACTTGCTTGTTTTTAACTTATTAATTCATGTTTCACTAACAATTTACTGTTGTTTATTTTATACACGCACAACAATTATTTTTATCTACACCCAAGATCATTGTAATTAAAGTTGAGTTGACTCTCCGATTTTGCCTCCTTTCACGTTTTTATCTTACAGAATTGTGTCAAATCAATCTTAAACTCGTGATAGTTACAAACCTAGTCATAGTATTTTTTTTTATTTGATCATGCCTGATAACTTTATCTGTGAATTTTATAAAAACTTCTTTATTGAGTACGATAAATTATAAACGTTGATGAATTTAATTTCAAACATACTTGAATCATGTTGTTTTCATTTTTTATATTTTAAGTATTTAATTATATACTATTAATATTTAATACACATTTATTGATAAAACTAAACTCTTATCAATTCAATATTCAAAACTATCATATAATTTTAAATTAATTTGACAACCACGCAGATACTACTTTTATATACCCAACGATTATTTTTTAATGGACTCGTGCCATAGCCTTTGTTATTATTATTATTAATGATTATGGTAGATGAGCTTTGGCGCCCCGTCGAAGGCCATTAGTTTAGCTATATTAAAATAAAAATAAAATAAACAGTTGCGGTGTCTACTCACAGTTACCTCAGCGTAGGGGTTACTCAAAAGATCAATAAGCCCCATTAATCCGCCCCCAGGGGAGGAAAATTGGAACTTTTCAATGACGGTGGCCATTTAGATCAAATTTTCCCATCTCACACCATTCTTTCACATTTAAATGAAAATGGATTCCCACAAAAAATGGTGGAAACCCATTTTCTGGTGCTTATAAAAATGGCCGAAAGTCCATTTAGCCCCTGATGACACTGTGTTTAAAACTACAACTGTTATCAAAGAAGAATTGGTACCTACAAAAATGGGAGCATATTTTAAATATGGAACCCCAAAGCACAAAGATGATGAAGATGTGATTCCAAGGGAGACGTAGTATGTACCTTAAAATAAAGACACAATGCTAATGCCTTGTAAAAACAAAAGTGAACGAAATTTTTTACCTAGGATGATTTCAGGTTAAGAAGCAAAGGATGATTTCAGGGAAGAAGCGTAACTTACAGACTATTACAATTTAGTAATCACAATAGTCCCTTGTAAAAACAAAAGAGAACGCACATTTTTACCCATAACGACCATATAGCCTAGCACTGTGGATGCAAGTAAGAACGGAAGACAAGTTCTGGCACTTGTCCCCAACGTAGTTGGATAATGCAATGCAAAGACAAATGATACAATGAGAATCCCAGTTCGAGCCACATATTAAGTTATCATCTAACTACATATTTTTATTTTCCTCAACGAGATCCCGATCCTCTGTTCAATTCACTAAAAACAGAGTTAAACAGAGGATATCTTCACTAAAAATAGAAAAACGAATTAAATTAAACCAACATATGAAAAAAGAAAGAAAGAGAAATAATGCTCAGTAATCATCTCTTCTTGTTGTGGAAATTTCATTCCCCCCATCTCCTCTTCTCGTCCCAAATAAGAAAACAAAGAAAGAATAATGTGTGTAATCATGTTAAATTCAAAGTGAATTGAATTTCCAAAAAATTGACTAAATCTCCAAATACAGTCAAAATTTCATCTCCTAAAAACACATAAAGCATAAGCACCAAAACCGATGGTTGGAGAAAGGATTACTAACCGTTAAAACTCATTCGGAAACATTGGTATCCAAAGAGCAGCTAACCTGACTCTTGTGGGTTGTCTTTACCAAGCGGCTATGGGGACTGAGATCCAAGTAGAGTGTCCTTGAGTTCCAAGGAAGGAGGTTGTCGAGTAAACAATTGAAGAAACTATAATTAGAGTTGAAAAAGTGGTCCAAAGGTGTTCATCACTTAGCACACTCGAGTGTGATTGGTAATGGACAACTTTGGAGGGCATCACAGTAGAGTGTGATAAGGTCACACTCAAGTTACTCTAGTGTGATTGGTGATAGTCGGCTTTGGAGGGCATCACACTTGAATGTGAATTCATCACACTCGAGTGTGATGTTGTTAAAGTGTTCCATAGCATGGCAAACACATTGTAGGTTTTAAATAATATTGTATATTTTTAGGGGTAAAATGATATTTTACCTCATTTTCATACTTTATTTTCTTCCAACCAAATAATTTTTTTCCTATCAACCCATTTTTTTTTCTAGTGCGAACCAAACGTATCGAGACAAAATATTTTCCATTCCATTCTTTTTTATTCCTACATTTTCTTTGATTCAAATGGGCCCTAAGTTACGTGGCCGGCTAAAATACCAAAATATCCCACACATGTGGCACGAGTCTCATAAAATGAGCCACGGTATATTTTAAGGAAAATGGCATCAAAATCGCAAATAAAAGAAAGTACAACCAAAAAGTCCCTTATAACATTCATTATATATCTCATATCTTTAGTAGACTTGGCCAAACAAAACATCATATAGGATTCTGTTACGGACCAAGCCTAAGGCCCAATGCCGAGACGGCCCAAATAAGGACGTATCCAATATTATGCAGCACCTATAATGTAGGAGGATCATATATTATAGGAGATCCGAACCGTCCGCATCAGCGAGCATCTGGACTATATCTACGAGATATGTTCTCCTAGATACTCGCCCCAGATATCAGGGACAGCCGGGATATCTGCCACCAGAGCCCCTATAAATACAGAGGTCGATCACACAGGTGCACACGTTCTAACTTATGCCTATTTTACCTTCTGCTACACAGAGCACACACACCACCCCTCTGGCTTACGCCATTGTGTGTCTCGAACTACGTGGACTTTGATCCCACGCATTGGGTACGTAGGCTCTAGGCTTGGCTCCTAGTCAAGTCCAACAAGTCCTGTTATCAGAACAGAACAGATTCCAATTTATAATCTTACAAATATTGTGAGCAATTTGAGAACTTTTTGTCTGCTTTGATTACATCAGGCTATTAGATCGACCATTTGCAATAATAGTAGTAGTAAATAAGTAGGAGTTATTGCTAAAAAAATAAAATAGTGAGTTGGAAGATTATATACTCCCTCTGATCTTTATTATAAGATACAAACTAATAATTCTTACAAATCAATAAAGACAGTTAAAGTCGATAAAGTTATCATAAAATTTAAATAATTTTCAATATTATCCCTATTAATTGCACTAGATTCTAATATTATATTAATTATTACTCTCACCCACCACTACCCTTATTGATTGTGGACATACATGAAATAAAAAACAATTGATGCTATTTGTAAACAAGCAAGTGTCTTATAAAAAAGATCAAATACACTTGTTAGTTGGTATCTTATAATAAAGATCGGAGAAAGTATATGTGTCCAAGTTGCACTAATTTCAGCAAAGTGAGACATTTTCTTCCGCGCTGCATGGGGATTAAATTGAACTATACCTTACATGTGTATATCATATATTCATAATCTGTTGTGAAAGCGACAATCCCTCCAATTCTTAATATAATACATATTTATATAATTTCATTAAATCATGATATGTTTTTTAAAACACTATAATCATTTTTCTTAGTTATCCCCAATCTCTTGCTTATTTAATTATTGTTGCGTGAGTATCAATAAGGATGAATTTGGAAAATATGATAAATATACCTTAAATTGAGGATCAAATTGGCTCATCAATTAGGTCTTGGAAGGAGGATTATACATTTAATATGTGTGTATTAGTACTGCAGATCTATAAACAATTTTAACACATTGTTATCATTCATAAGTGATAAAACAGTATTGTTTTAAATTCTATGTGAAATATAAGCTAATAAAAATGATACATGATACTAATTGTCATTAATTTATGCGATTTTTCTGTTGTTCAACTGGCAAATTCAAACACTTTTGTCTTCTAAATTAATTTATGCGATTTTTTTGGAGAGATCAAAGAGATAAGTTAAATTAGTTAATTATAATTTTTTTATCTTTTAAATTAAAAATTATGTCAAAGCAAAATTAGTTTTAATTTTTTTAAATTACAATAATAAATTATTTATTTTTTAAAGTATTGAAACTTTTTAATTTCAAATCTTTTGTTTAAAAATTTATTGATCATAAATATATAGAGCATACTAAAAATAAACAGGATATTTGTAAAACCACTGCTTTTTAAAAATTCAATAAATATGTTTATTATTTTTAACAAAGCAGGATTTTTGTAAGTATAATTAAGGTGTATATAATATTAAAGGATCTTTATAAAAAACCCTATTATTAAATTATTATTTAAAATTTGAAAAAATGACAAAAGTTAGAACTTGCTCTTATAATTAGTGACTAAAACTAACTCCAAAATATCTTTCTTATAATTAGGACCTAGGAAAATCATTTTTCTCAAGTTTTAAAAAGTTTTGATTTCATTTTGTTTAAAATATTGATCCGAATAACTAAATAAAAACTTATATTATTTTGACCTGTAAAGGATCAAAACCCATTATTTAAAATTTGATAGACCAAAATTAAAATGAGGACAAAATTAAAGATCGCAAATTATATTAACCCAAAGAATTAATTTGTTCGGCCATGGTCGTCAACATTTTTTACCCCCAACACTAATCTTGACCAGGTTCAATCGTATTGACTTGGAAACGTGGACAATTAATTATTCAATCATTATTAGAATAAATTAAAATACAAGCAGAAAGGCCAAAACAGTGATCTAAAATAAGAATCTATCCGATATTAAAAAAACAAAAGGTTGTTGTTAGTGGGCGTAGTTCTGGGGGAAAAAAGTGGATGCGAGACACTGACCTAGTAATTTCCTCTTTGGGCATAACATGAACTTGAATCCAATAACATCACTTTGCGCATGTCAGCTTCAAAATTAGTGATCCCATCGTTGACATTATATGTTCCCCAGATTTAGTTGTCAGCATTTTCTTAAGTTACTGTCACTAGAGCAACCTTTTAGTGTTTTGTACAAAGACCATGTTTCAGAATTTTGTTTTTTAAGGAGGTCATAGGGGATCCAGGGCATAAATTGGTTGATCAAGTTGATTTTTTTTTTTAAAAAATTTGATGGATCGAGATTGCCCTAAACAACTTTTTGAATATACAATATTCATGAAGCAACACTTTTTTTTTTTTTTGAAAAAAAAAATTGCAGTTAAGGTCACGTAAAAATTATTTATATGCATTTTGATTATACGAGGTTATTGAACAGTCAAAGTTTGGAACATGAAATCATTATACTACCTCTAGTCTTAATTATAAGGTATAAGTTAAGTCAAATTCGACTTCTCTGAATCAAAATTACCAATTATTTAATCTTTATATTGAGAAGGATGTATTTAATAAAGATTGATAATAATGTAATTATGAAATTCTAAAAAATAAGGTCTAGAAGGATGACATTGTAATTATTTTTATTGTAATATATTTTGTTATTAAAATATATGTTTTTCAACTTATTTATCAGCCTTTACTAGTTACCTTTTTTTTCTTATATATTCTTTTGTTTTTTAATATATTTAAAAATTTTCTTTAAAAACGCCCCGAACCCCCAAATCACCCCACAAAACCCCCTTCCGTAAATTTAATTATATTAGTTTATTAGTTAAACTAATAAAAAATAAAAATAAAAATAAAAATTCTCAAAAATGATTTAATTAGTTTTATTAATTTCTCTAAAAAGGTCAATTTAATCTTATAATTAGAACGGAGGGAGTGCGTCAAATTATTTAATATATTCGTGTTTGTATCATGTCTAATAAGACTCAAGACCATAAAAGAAATTCCAAACCTCCTTGGTTATATATTTTATTTAAAAAAACATAAAAGAAATTATCTCTGAATGGTACATTTGTACCTGGTCAGTTCAACCTGCGTGAGGGGTTGGGAAAGGGAAAACTTTTTTTTTTTTTTTTTTTTAAAAAAAAACCTGGAGTGAAAAGGAAAACTTGAACTTCGGGGTTTGGGATTTTTTTTTTTTTTTTCATTTAAAAAAGCTTGTTGTCTATTACAAGGTAAAAATTTTCTTATATATTTATTTTATAATGTATAAAAGTAGTATTATCTTCTGTCCTAATTATAAGACTTAATTGACTTTCTTTTGAAAGATTAAGGAAGTTATATAATTTATTTAATCATGTAATATGTTGTGTATTTTTAGATTATATATTAGTTTATTAGTTAAACTAATTAGTTTGAAAAAAATAAAAATAAAAATACTCTAAAATAATTTAATTAATTTCCTTAATTTTCTAAAAAAATCAACTATATATTATAATTAGGGACCGGAGGTATTTGTTTTAAAAGTTAATTTTTTTGGGCAAGCATAAAACATGAAGGATGGGCATGAGAAAAACACTCAGACATTGTCTAAGTTGCAACGGAGAAGCTTCCATATTTTCACTTTTTTCCCCGTTAGTTAGGGAAACAGAAAGTAGAGCCACAACCATAAAGCCATTTAACTTTTAGTATCTATATCTATAAGAATATTCATACTCATGAATCATGATTTTAAAAACATAAATAGAATATTTAACAAGATTTAATATTTATTTGGATTTTGGGTAGCATATTTTAAATGATTTTGGGGGTATTTAGATCATTAAAAGAGATGTGTTTTGTTTTATAAAACATAAAAATATTTTTTTTAAAAAGCAATCTGGAACTGGTCCTTAAATACGTGCTTTCATTGGTCTGGTGTGATTAAGCTTAAATAAAGGATTAAAATTAATTTTATCTCATAAGTATAAAAAGAAGAAAACAATTTTACCTCATTTGTGAACAATTGTTAAATCTGGCCGTTAAATACACTCCACGTGGCACCCCATCTGATATGTCCTCCCATCTGTTGTGTCCATTTTCCTCTCATCACCTGCAAGTCCTCTTTTCCATTTGCTTTTTATTCTCTTCTTCCTCTTTACAATCAAGGAATTTCCTGGCTAAGATTGATTTTTTCCGGCCATGGTTTTTTTTTTTTTTTTTTTTTTTTTTTTTTTGGTAGATCTACTTATGATTGCCTAGATGCTTATTTGGATTTTGGCTAGCTTATTTTAAATTATTTTGAGGTATTTAGATAATTATATGAAATGTGTTTTGTTTTATAAAAGTGTTTTTGGTTTAAAGGGAGTAGCGGAAGGAGAGATAAAAAATTTTTGTGTGAAAAGTCGGATACCATATCCGGTTTAATTATAAGAGTTAGTTGACTTTTTTTTGGAAAAATTAAAAAAGTTAAATAAGTTATTTAATCATTTCATATGTTGTGAATCTTTAGATTAATGTTAGTTTATTAGTTAAACTAATTAGTTTGAAGAAAAAAATGAAAATATAAATACTCTAAAGTAATTTAATTAATTTCTTTAATTATTTTAAAAAAATCAACCAACTCTTATAATTAAGACCTGAGGGAATACTAGTTATATGCGTGCATACTTGTAAACAACCCTCAATGTGCTTTAAGTCTGGTGGAGTGATGGTTAAGCTTAAATAAATCATAAAAAAATCAGAAAAATCAAGTAATTAGACGGCGGCGACGGGGATTTTTGTTTTATTGGGACGATGAGTCGCGATTAATCGGCGCGTCGCTTCTGTTGATCCGTTGGATTTTCATTTTCTACAGCGGTTCTCTCTCTCCCTCCTTCATCCCTCTCAATCTACAGTGTCTTCTCTTTGTCGTATGCTTCTTCTATCTGTGGCAGCACGATTGAAGTACTTCTCTCCAGCGGCTTCAACATCGTTGAGAGCTGAACAAGTCATTGCTTGAGAGTATTCTTCCTTTTACTGTCTTCCACCGAGTCTTGCTTTGGTTTCAAAACCATGTCTCAGACTAACTGGGAAGCTGATAAGATGTGAGTTCCCTTTCTTTTTTCTTTTTAATTTTTATATTCGCTTATACCCTTCCCTTGCTGCATCATTGTGCAATCTGGGTGATGCTTCACTGACTTACGTTCAATTAGTTTCCCATCTCCACTTCCCCTTCCTTGTCGATTCGGGTCATTGATTTTCCTGAGGCTACTGTCTCTGGGTTTTCGATTGGGCCCAGGTTTATTTCCGCTGGTTCAATACGCTTTTTATCTTATAAATGAGTTGGGCTATCATATTGAGTATCTTAGGGTTTGTGGTCTCTGCAAGTTTAAGGGGCATTCGATGGAATTGTCACTCTTTGCTGCTGAACTTTGGTTTTATCATGTGGGTCGTCGATAATTGACATCAGCGTCGACTTACTGACACTGTAGTAGTTCAATAGCTTTTATCATCTGTTCCGTGTTGCTGGATGTGAGATTTTATCCTTCCCTTTTTCCATTCCTCATGACTGATACAACTCTTTCTTGAAAAAAAAATTGAAATATCAGGTTGGATGTTTATATCCATGATTACCTGGTTAAGAGAGATTTGAGGGCTTCTGCTCAGGCTTTTCAAGCTGAAGGAAAAGTGTCTTCGGATCCCGTTGGTAAGCTATGGAGAAAGAGTATATGATAAATAAGGAGCTGAATTTACCTGCAATATCTATGTGTATATTTTCTGGTAATTGTAATCTCTTTTTGCTCTTAGTTAATTTGTTTTTTTCCCTTGTGGTGGAGCTATTGATGCCCCTGGAGGATTTCTGTTCGAGTGGTGGTCGGTATTCTGGGATATATTTATCGCCAGGACTAATGAGAAGCACTCAGAAGTTGCAGCATCTTATATTGAGGTTTGCTTTAAATACATTTCACTGTTTTCTTACTACATATAGCATTCGTAATAAAAAGCACTCAGAATAAGTCGCTGCATCTTTGTTCTATGTTAATATCTTAAACAACTACATTCATCAAATCATATCTGTCAGAAGAAGTTTCTAATTACTAGAAAATAAAATTGTGATATTATGGAATCCAAAACAAACCCATGAAATGAAGTTTTATATCTGTGTTGAAGGTTTCTCCACGTAATTTTCTAATTACTTACCTTTCTATGTTGATCAATGATTAATAAAGAAATTTGTGCATGTATATAGGGAAGGTTATACTTGTGCTGATGCTCTTGCTAATTTTAGTTTTGAGCAGGAGGAAATAAGAGTTACTTTTATTAGTCCTCCTTTGGTTGTAAGTAGATTCTTGTATAGGGATGATGTGGGTGTGTCTTATCCACGGAACATAGTGACACAAGATTGAGTTTTTGGGCCAATGCCTCATATATATAGACCAAAATAAATAAATAAAGAAATTTGTCACCAAAATTCCGTGATATCTTTCTTGAGGCACCACCCCCGTTCATTTATTGGACCTTCTACTTCCATATCAATCTACAGCGTCTTTATTTTTTTATATTCTTCTGTTCGCTATATGTTTGTAGTTAAAATAAAAATTCAAGTCTTTTATTTGTGTGTGATCAATGATTTTGTCTTATTCTTCTGTTTGTTGTATTAAAAAACTTTGACTACTTTGTGAAACTGCAGACATTATAGAAATATTTGATTTTGGCCAATGAATAAGAACTCAATAAATACTAGACGGACAATTAGTTTAGTTATTAACAGTTGATACTGTTCATAAAATTAACATGAAAATGTAACAAGATGATGCCATACTGGTTTGTGGAATCTAATAACATAGTCTACTACACAAGGAAGAAAGAAAATCCTGCATAACTTTCAAAGCTTATGAAGTGTGAAACTGTGATTGCAGACACAGTTAATCAAGGCAAGGGAACAACAGCAGCAGCAGCAGCCTCAGCAGCAGCCGCCGCCGTCACAACATCAGCAATCACAACATCAGCAACAGCAGCAGCAGCACATGCAGATGCAGCAATTCCTCTTACAGAGGCATGCGCAGCAGCAGCAACAGCAGCAGCAGCCACCCCCGCCGCTGTCACAACCTCCGCAGCAGCAGCAGCCACCTCCACAACAGCAGCAGAGAAGGGATGGGACTCATCTCTTAAATGGCAGTACAAATGGGTTAGTTGGAAACCCTAGCACTGCAAATGCCATGGCCACAAAGATGTATGAAGAGAGGTTAAAACCTCCCCTTCAGAGGGATTCTTTGGATGATGCAGCCATGAAGGTAAGGGGACGTTCAATCTTGTAATTATTTTATGAACTGCTGTTTGCACGATACATGTTCATCATATATATCTGTGGGTGTTTTATACAGCAAAGATTTGGTGACAACATGGGCCAACTCTTGGACCCTAATCATGCCCCAATAATGAAGTCAGCTGCAGCTTCTGCCCAGTCTTCAGGGTGACTATTCTTAAATTATTATAATATTTCTTGTTATTTCATTATTTTGAATTAGTATATTTGCTTGGCAAGAAGGGGTGACAATTGATTAGTCTATAGCTGGTGGTAGAGTTAGTTTAAATTTGGTTATAATCAATAGATAAGTTGTATATCTCACTTGATCAAGGTAATACAAAACTGGGTCTTTCATGTTAAATTTTGCAATAGTCATCTCCTAGTGTGTCTTGGGGATGGGGTAGTGGAGGTAAAATTATTTAAGATGCAACTGCCCTTTTATGCCTCATAATTCACAGTGATGTGCTGCTCAATTAGTAGTCTTTAGCACTTGAGATTCTCTTTAGAAATAAGTGTTGACATTTCAGCATAAAAATTTATTCATTTCAGACAAGTTTTGCATGGTGGTGGTGGTGGTGGTGGGATGTCTCAACAAGTTCAAGCTCGTAGTCAGCAATTGCCAGGGTCTACTCCAGTATGCTATTGTTCTTGAAGTGATATCATTTCCTTCTGTCTTCTTCTTTAGTAGTTGTGCGCTGACTTGCCACTTGGAATCCAGGATGTAAAGAGTGAGATTAATCCTGTTTTGAATTCAAGAGCTGCAGGTCCTGAAGGATCATTAATGGGAATTCCTGGTATTCTTTCCCCTCGTTCTTTCTATATTGTTGCCAATTTGTATTCTTCCTATATAGACTGTTTATCAGGCACGTGATGGGAAATGAGTTTCATCTATTCTGATTCTTTGAAATTTTGTTACTATGACTGAGGATAATTTGGTATTTAACATTGAGATTTTACGATGTTTCCGCCTGTTATATTACACATACCAAGTTAACAGAAGGTTTTCTTGCGCCAGGATCAAATCAAGGCAGCAGCAATTTGACTCTGAAAGGATGGCCACTCACAGTTAGTCATTTTCCGATATTTCACATTAAATATATTTCTTTTGGTGAATATGCTATGTCTCCCTAAATTTGGTGATCACCATGAAGCAGAAAATATATCATGCATATGAAGAGGTTTTAAATGGCCTTTCTTTACTTACTGTTAAACATACTAAACCTCTCAATGTTTAGAAGCAATGGCATGTTATATGTTGCATTTTAGCAATATCCATTATGATGAGTTTTGTACCAGCTCAGCACCATTTGTCCGTGAATCTGGGCAATGGAGGGAGTAATTAAGTTTCTCTATATTTGTCCTTTTCCTTTGCTTATTAGGACTTTGAACAACTGCGGTCTGGTATTCTTCATCAACAAAAGCCTTTTATACAGGCTCCTCAACCCCTTCATCAACTACAAATGTTGACACCTCACCATCAACAGCAGCTTATGCTTGCGCAGCAAAGTTTGTCATCCCCATCTGCCAGTGAGGAGAGTAGAAAACTGAGAATGATACTGAGTCAAAAGAATATGGGCCTAAATAAGGACGGCCTTTCAAATTCTGTTGACGTGGTTCCAAATGTTGGATCACCTCTTCAAGCTGGTGGCCCTCTTTTGCCTCGTAGTGATACGGATGTGCTAATGAAGGTGCTAGATTCGTTTTGATCTTCATTCAAAGTCCAGTTATTGTAGCGTTAGTTTGTTCACTTATTCTATTTTTATATCTTGCTGATGGAACACAAGTCTTGTGACCGACATCTTCTGAAAGATTTCGTTATTTGTAGTTAAAATTGGCTCAGCAAATACATCATCAACAACAGCAGCAGAGCAATAATCCACAGCAGCAGCAACTTCACCAGCATGTTCTATCAAATCAGCAGCCTCAGACTTCAAACCATAATATGCATCAGCTAGATAAAGTGGGCGGTGATGGAAGCATGTCAAACTCCTTCAGAGGAAACGATCAGGTCAGTTCTTTACTGGTCTCTCCTATCTCACCTTTAACTATTTACACTCTAGTGTGTCCAATATGTTTTTCATTTCCTATGAAGGAAAAGGCATAGTTCTAAATGTGGTTGGTGATTGTTTTCAATGCACACAAGTTTCATTTGTTAGATGTAGGACAAGCCATCATCTGAATATCATATGGCATTCATATAGTTGTTTGATAAAAGTTCACCACACCTTTGGCTCTGCTATGTTGAGGCCCAAAACTCACTGTCATATGAAGCTCCCTCTTGTTCATCCTCATTCTCTGGCTTTCTAGACGCTGTCTTCAAATTTGTTCCCTTTCACGGCTAGCCTCTTCTTGCAGAAATAGATTGGAGATCCATAGTGGGTATTGGATCTGGATGTGTTTGCTTGCTCATTTTTTAATCAGAAGATCACAAATTAATTGCGTTAACATAAAGTTTTCACAACGGAGTAGATGGAAGTGGAGTTTATTTCTCACCAAAGCCTTTTGAACAAATGGATGAATAACCCATTTGTAGCAGCCGCAATGAAAAGGATCAAACTTCTTTTTATTTTTTTGCTTCTCACTTGGGAACCACAATTTAAACCCCATACAAAATAGGTTTGCTAACTTGGTTTTCCTGTATGCACTTTAAGGTTTCCAAAAACCAGACTGGGAGAAAGAGAAAGCAGCCTGTATCTTCTTCAGGTCCTGCAAATAGTTCTGGAACAGCAAATACAGCAGGTCCATCTCCAAGTTCTGCACCCTCAACTCCCTCAACTCATACACCTGGAGATGTGATATCCATGCCTGCTTTGCCTCATAGCGGCAGTTCTTCAAAGCCTTTAATGATGTTTAGCACTGATGGTACTGGAACTCTCACATCACCTTCAAACCAGTTGGTGAGTGGCTTTTTCTGTGCAGTTCTTCAGGTGGAAGGAATAATATGTTCCTTGCATGGAGATCATTGCCATTCCATTTTTGCAGTGGGGTGATAAGGATCTTGAATTGCAGGTTGATATGGATCGTTTTGTGGAGGATGGATCACTTGATGACAATGTTGAGTCTTTTTTATCGCATGATGATACAGACCCTAGAGATACTGTTGGTCGTTGTATGGATGTAAGCAAAGGTGCAGTATGCTAATGTAGTTGTTGATCTGAAAATACTTCAGCTCGCCCCCGTTTTGACCAACTGGCATCTTCCTTGCAATAGAGTTTCTTGTACATTTTTTTTTTTTTTTTTTTTGGATCTTGTTTGATACCAATTCTATCGTTACTGTAAAGATTTTCATTATATTTATATTCTATATATTGTGATTTCTTTTCGAGGGTGCTAATTTGCTTCTGTTTCAGGCACCTTCTCATTTTCTGAAGTAAGTTCTGTACTAGCAAGCACAAACAAAGTTGTTTGCTGCCACTTTTCATCTGATGGGAAATTGCTTGCAAGTGGTGGTCATGACAAGAAGGTTGGTAGAAGTATTAATCTGGAAAGGCTTAAGGGTTTACTACTTGAAGTATTTAATGAAGTATTTAACTGATTTGTAACAGTAGCTGTAAATTTGTGCTCTTGACTCCCTTGAAGAAACCAGGGAAAACAATTGGAATCTCTATTATTCATTGTACTTAATATGCAATATGACATTTTCTCCCAATGGTTTTTTAATGCAGGCTGTGTTATGGCACACAGATTCATTAAAGCAAAAGGCCACTCTAGAAGAACATTCATCTATGATCACTGATGTCCGTTTCAGTCCAAGCATGCCTCGTCTTGCAACATCTTCATTTGACAAAACTGTCAGGGTTTGGGATGTCGACAATGTTAGTAGTTCTTTCCCATTTTACTCAGCTAGTATTATTTTGATGAGAAT
This sequence comes from Acacia acuminata, assembly GCA_019022655.1. Taxonomy (NCBI): domain Eukaryota; kingdom Viridiplantae; phylum Streptophyta; class Magnoliopsida; order Fabales; family Fabaceae; genus Acacia; species Acacia acuminata. The sequence goes on from JAFJYI010000015.1 coordinate 3,536,456, forward strand.
TTTTTTTTAAAAAAAGAAAATCACGCAATGAACTCTAATTTATGGTTTCATCTACACACAAAGATGATAGAGTTCTTCGTTTTTCTCACATAGATGTGAGTCTTAGGTCTGATATACTTTTGAATGTAAGGATTGATGGCGTTTTGTTCGTTGTCGGTATTTATAGAATTACGTAAACTATCAGCCAATTTCAGGTTTTATTGAAGAGGATTTTTTTGGGGAAATTTGCTTGTTTTTCCCCTGGATTATGGTAACGTGCCTAGGACAATTGCCTTATAAATTTGAACATAATGAAATAGATATGGTGATATCCCTCTGAATCTTATGCTAGTTGTAAAGCAAAATAATCTGAATTGCTTGATTATTCATTTATAGAAAGGGTTTATATATACATGAGGAAGGAGCCCTAGCATTTATGGCTCTTAACAATAATATCTAATCTAATCCCTGATATCGATCTTGATCTCTAGTGATTATATAATAATTACAAATATGCATTTCCTAAAACTCCCCCCCTCAAGTTGGAGCGTAGATGTTAATCAAGTCCAACTTGTTACAAAGATAGTGAACACACATCCCATTTAAGGCCTTAGGCAGAAGATCGCTCAATTGATCACTAGACCGTACATGCCATATAGAAATAATTTTTTCCATTTTGAATCATGAATCGCTGCAGAATGTGGAGCATTTGGAACAGTTTTGTGTCTTGCCAATCTCAAAAGGATTTGATAATTTATTGTCAATTGATTATTTCTTTTTGGGATTATAATGTTAAAATTATTAAAAAAACGTATATTTAGTTATCATCAGTTAATTACAGCGCAACCACAGACTTGATATTATTTTAATTAAAAAGGCTACAGTATCTAATTAGGATTAGTATAAGATGTTATGAGATATTATGATAAGATATTACGAGATATTTAATTAGTATTTGGATTACCCATCACTTATGAACACATCAGTCCTATTTTCTTATTGTTTGAAAGTATAATCCGGTTTCTCTAACCGTTCCTCTACTTTCTCTATTCCTCTCTCTCTTTCACCTTTCTTTCTTCAATCACCCTATCAACATCTTAGCATTTATTAGACATAGAAAATTAGATATGATGACTAAAACTATCTATGACTGGCTTATTGTTCATTTGTAGAGTTCTTTTTTGTCTTGTTGTAGTGGCATTGTGCCTTTTTTATTACATTGCTATCCTGCTTGGGCTGAATATATTAATTTGCCCATAATGCAGCCTGGATATACAATTCGCACCTTTACAGGACATTCTGCATCTGTTATGTCATTAGATTTTCACCCAAACAAGGAGGATCTGATCTGCTCCTGTGATGGTGATGGTGAGATACGATATTGGAGTATAATCAATGGTAGCTGTACTAGAGTCTCGAAGGTAGAATCTGAGTTATTATTTTATCATATATGCATGCATTTTTTTTATCGTCGTTTATTATTTACCAGGATTTTCTGCACTAATAATTATCTTGCTGAATAGGGTGGCACTGCCCAGATGAGATTTCAACCTCGTGTGGGGAGATACCTTGCTGCAGCCTCAGAGAATGTTGTCTCTGTATTTGATGTGGAGACACATACATGCAGATATTCATTACAGGTTTCATTTTCATTCATGATACAAGATTTCTTCATCATTTGTAGAAAACATGTTTATCAATCGGAAGTATTTATTTATGTTTGAGTCGTTCTGAGAGAGTAATGGAATTGATGTTTTCTGTCTTGTCTAGTTATCATTGCGGAATATAGAGCAAGGGTTCTTCTCCGTAGGAAAAATTTGTGTACGGGCAAATTCTGTCTTCTTTAGAAGCTATAATATTGCAGGATTGACTAGTTTTTTGTTTGGGAGGTGGTGGATACGGCATTGCACTTGCATAAAATTTTCTGTATAAAGTCTCTTGATGTCTCTGAAAGCAAATCAATCAATAAAAGATTTAAAATGAGTTGTAACATTGAGTACCTGCTGAAATACATTGATGTGGATTTAAAATGGTGGATTGGATAGAATTGAACTAGCACTGCTCTGAGTAAACTACCAGCCAAAACCTGCCTTTTCTGGAGGGTGATCTAAGGAAGAGACATTATTCTAGTTTTTGTCTGAACCTCGTACTTCTTGCAGTTTGTCTATTGTCTCTGTGATGGTGTATTGTCTACGATGACTTTATATTTTCCGCATCTGGGAAATTCTATTGCTCTGTCCCTGTCCATGATCACTAACTTTCTCGTTTGGAATATGATGATACTATGATTGTAGGGACATACAAAGGCAATACATTCTGTTTGCTGGGACCCTACTGGGGAATTATTGGCATCTGTGAGTGAGGACTCAGTCAGGGTTTGGACTCTTGGGGCAGGAACTGAAGGAGAATGTGTTCACGAGCTAAGCTGTAACGGCAATAAGTTCCACTCCTGTGTTTTCCACCCAACTTATTCTGACTTGCTGGTCATTGGCTGTTACCAGGCAAGTTACATTCTTTTTTGTCATTTTATTTTGGTGTTGTGCCTTCTTGACAGCCTTGAGTTTGGGTATCTATCTATGTTCATGTAATTGAAGTGCCTTGTCCTTGTTCATTTTATTCACCCCTTCCCTAATCCTCATTTGAATAGCATGTGTCTGAGAGGAGGTTTCAAGGCAGTTAATAAATGCGGTGTTCGGAAAGATTTTTCAAATCATAATTAGTGTTGATGAAATTTTCATATTTGGTCATGCTTGTTAGAATGGTGTGCTACCATGAAGCTTTATCCTTGTGGTTTTGTTATTCTTCTTCCATATTCTGTAAATGACTGTGGTCAACAAGAAGAGCGTAATTCTGACACAGTACTCTTGGTAAATTCTGTGCATGAGCAGTCTTTAGAGCTTTGGAATATAGCGGAGAACAAGACAATGACTGTGTCTGCCCATGAAGGTCTCATTGCTGCCTTGGCGGTGTCTCCGGTGACTGGTTCGGTTGCTTCAGCTAGCCATGACAAGTTCGTCAAGCTCTGGAAATAACCTTGTTGCCTCTTCTGTGTTGTTAAAGCTTGCGATTCGGAAATAGGTCTTAGCTCTGTTGATCACACGTGTCTCAATTACCCATTCCCCACTTTTTGTTTTCTTTTAGTGTATCCCACCATCCATCTTCCATGTAATTTTAGATGCCATGGTTTTTCTGAAGTTGTATTTATCATCGTGGTTGAATGCCTGTTGTAATGATTAGTTTTTAATATACTTTGGAGATTTCTACATCTGTTTTTGTGTATCGTCGTTATATTTTCAGCACTTCACTGTCATTGACCTATGAAAGAGTTTGGTCCTACAGTAGCTTCAAGCGTAGCTTCAAGCGTTTAAGTAGACATGTCGTCACATAGGCTCACAGTTGAGCCTCGATTGTTGATGGTAGGAGGTTTGGAATTATTTTATATTTAGCAAGGCTAATATAATATAATATTTCATACTTGTGGTTTGATTTTATTTTGTTTTTAGAGGTTTAAACTTTTCATGTTGTATGAAAAGAAGAAGATTCCTACATATATATATATATATATATAATAATTATATATATATATATGGGTCTCATCATTTTATGTGTGTGTGACATGAGAATACATTTGTCCTATAACATGAGAAGTGTTTTTCTCTTATTTTTAGGTTTGGGTTTTCATGGACATATAACGGATAGCATTTTAGATGGAAAGAAATTTGAAGGACCAAAATCATGTGCGATTAAATGAATATGAAAAATTAGTAAAAAGATTTTTTTTTTTTTTTTTTTTTTTTTTTTTTTTTTTTTGGGGGGGGGGGGGGGGGTTGGGGTTAATTGTTGAAGAAAAATAGTGCATAAAATATCGTCTTTTAAGACAAAAGTTGGGCTTATTATATTTTTTTTAAAAATTGTTTACAAAATACAAAGCCTCATTGCTATTCTTTCTTTTAGGCAATTTAACCCTCCCTCCCCATTGATATCAGAGAGTCAACAGGCCCACTAGTCCGCCAAACACACTGCTATCAAGGATTTCTAAGTTTATTTATCGCCACTCTTGATTATTGAAAGTGAGAACATGTAATTTCTCAGTTCAAGCTTCAAATAGAGATGGATGCCAATGCATTGAGATCCTTGGCCTTCAGAGCATATAATTCCCTCATAGTGAGACCATGAAAACGAGGAGAGTCGAAAGGAGAGATAAGATAGTTTCAATTACGAAAGCTTGTTGAAATATGCAAACGAACATCAATTAGTTGTCCCACTCACTGTGACACGAAACACGATGTAGTACAGATTTGAACCTCCCATTGGACAATATCTCAAGTATGTCACCCCCATTCACCACAAGCACATTCGGATCCATGTGGACCGGAACCCACCCGATTCCTTCCTTGAAAATCTCGAGCCCGCGGGTTTGGTCCTCTATTTTGATCTCGTTCCCAGTCTTGGCTTCCACCTGGGTTTGATGCAGGAATGTGAGTATGGAGGTGTCTTTGTGTGGAGCGAAACCCATGGCTCGATCCGGGTCTGGACAACTCGGATAGTTGTTCATTTGAAGTGAATAGTTATCGCTCTTAACCCATTTGTCCTCTTCATCACGTACCCCTAATAACTCCATTATTACACTTGTCACCTTCTCTGCCACCATCTTCAGGTGCTTCTGAACCTCTTCCATTGTTTCACTGCATGAAAAATAATCACTTTTATTTAGCAATAATATGGTATAAATATGTCGCACACGAATAACAACACACACACACATATACCGAAAACGAGCAAGGTCATGTTCAGGGAGAACTTTTTTAGCATCGTCATAGCATGAATCGGCGATGTGGAAGCCTTCGTGCCACATGACTTTGGGGAAGAAGGGTGAGATGAAAGCTGAACCGTAGCCGGACTTGCCACCGGGAGGCCTTAGCCTTTTGCTCGGTCGGGAGAGAGAAGCAGCGTTTCATCTTGTCGTCCACCTCCTGTTGCTTCTAATATATTGAGTAGGTAGAAATTGAATATAAAGTACACAGAATATCAAAACAAGAATCTGTATTTATTAAATAGAGCATACGGGGAACATTCACTTAGTCTCGTATAAAATAAAAAGTCTGTAAAACGAACTCACAAGACTCGCCGATATGGAATGGAAAAATGCGAAATCCGGGCCCAACTTTCGTTGTGTCCTTAAGACAATTTTGCTCCCTCAATACGGATGCCGAAGGTTTTCTAAGCAATTGCCTCCCAGGATAGAGCAGATTATTCGTCTCCAGAAAGATGGTTTTGTCTGTGTGAAGCCCAAGCGAAGCCAATGAGTCTGCTTTCGGAACGCACAGAGTGTTTATGCGAGAACGCGAGAGAGAGTGTGCGAGAAAAAATTGTGTGTCTAAACCGTGACTAGGGCGCCCTATTTATAGACTACGAAAGAACACGATCGAGATGGACAAGTCTGTCTGCTGCGCGGCGGGTGCGTTGTGCAAACAGACTCACCGAACGGAACGAACGAGAGGTGACCGCGTACATTCACTTAGCCAATTGGTGCGTCTTGACGAACGAGCACACTAGAACGAAGTGAACGGAGGCGACCCGCACTGTTTCACGGTGAGCGGGTGCGTCTTCACGAACAGACACCACGAATGAAGCGAACGGATCGCAAAAACGCGGCCATTTGGTTGGAAAAGTCGGAGAGGCACAACGGGAATATCTAAACGTTCGGGAATTCAAAAAAATAATTTAATAAAAAATTATTTTTAATCCGAAAAATAATTTAATAAAAAATTAATATTTTATTTCACACGGGCCGGACCGGGCGGGCGGCTTATGTAACCAACCGAAGCCGCGCAAGTGTGTGTGGTGGACTAAGGGTCACCTAAGTTCTCGACCCTCCACAAAAGTGGGTTGGCCCAAGGGCCCGATTAGTAGGAGCCAAGTTGGGGCTTATATACCCTCCAACTTCTCTCCAACTAAGCAATGTGGGACTATTCTCTCACACACATTCCTTCTTCCTTTTTTCCTCTTCTTTTCCATCCTTCTTCTTATTCATAACCCATGGGATTTTATCCTAAAATTCCAACAATCCCCACATGGATAAGAAGTTAGTCCATCATGACCAAATGCAAATGATCATGTATGCAAAGTGCGGTTCCTCTACGAGAAACAAGCGCATCGAGAAAGGTAGGGGTTACCTTTGAACCTTCTCTAGTAAAAACCTATCGGATATATTGGTCAACGGTGACGCTATTTGTCTTGAACCGTTGACCTTTTAGTGTATACCAAGACAATAGGAGTTACACGGTTGCTCCTCCGGCATCATTGGTTCTCATCTTGTGTCCATTTTGGCCCGGACACCGCTTGGTTCGTGAGTGTTTTAGAGAATCGGCCGTTTTAAATTCTCATAGAAGCGGCCCGCACTTCACACTCACATAGATGATTCCTTGTGATGTATGTCATCATACATCATCGAACACATCGACTAAGAAACCATTAAAAGCTTAGAAGCTTACCCTTTATATATATGCTTTGTTTGTCTAGGAATGAGTATGAGTTTAAAACTCCACAGTGTTAATAGTCGATCATCACTTAGTTGTCTCTTTGAACCTAGTTCGTGGGATCTCCACTCTCCTAGGTAGAGTTACCGCAATAATCAACAATGGATCGGCCTTAGACTCATTCCTTTGGACAATTTCCTAACTATCTTTCTAGGAATCCCTTTAGTCAATGGATCCGCTATATTCTTTTTTGATTTTACATAATCAATTGAGATGATTCCATTTGAAAGTAGTTGTCTAACGGTATCATGTCTACGACGTATATGTCTAGACTTGCCGTTGTACATGACATTCTTGGCTCTACCCAATAGCTTGACTATCACGGTGTATACACACCGCTCGGGTACCGCTTTGGCCAACTAGGAATGTCTTCAAGAAAGTTACGAAGCCACTCGGCTTCCTCGCGGCCTTTATCTAATGCAATGAATTCTCGCTTCCATGGTTGATCTTGCAATGCAAGTCCGCTTGGATGACTTCCAAGACACGACACCCCGCAAGGGTGAACACATATCCACTTGTGGATCTTGTGTCATTAGAGTCTGGTTATCCAATTCACATCACAATACCCTTCTAATCTTTGCAGGGTACTTTTCATAATGCAAAGCAAAGTTTTGAGTTTGCTTTAAGTAACCCAAAACTCTTGTCATAGCTCTCCAATGAAGCTCATTTGGATTACTTGTAAAGCGACTCAACATGCTTACAAAGATAAGCAATATCAGTCTAGTGCGGTTCATAACATACATAAGACGCCTAGCACTTGAGCATACTCCTTTTGTTTAATAGCTTCACCAGTATGTTTTAACAGTCGAAGACTAGTTTCTATAGGGGTCGACACAGGAGTTATATTTAAACTGTTGAATTTCTCAAGAATTTTAGAAACATAGTGTGTTTGGGATAAAGCTAACCCTCCGGATGTTCTATGGATTTTAATTCCTAAAATAACATCTCGCTAGACCCATATCTTTCATGTCGAACTTACTTGGTAAGCAATCGCTTAGTAGCTTTAATCATTTGATTATTACTACCCGTTATCAACATGTCATCTACATAAAGACAAACTATGGCAAACCCGTTTTTCGTATTTCGAATGTATACACACTTGTCACATTCATTAATACTAAAGCCATTTGATAACATAACTTCATCAAATTTCGCATGCCATTGTTTTGGGGCTTGTTTAAGTCCATAAAGGGACTTTATTAAGCGGCAAACTTTCCGTTCTTGTCCGAGACAACAAAACCCTCAGTCATTTGTTCTAGGTAGATTTCTTCCTCTAATTCCCCATTCAAGAAGGCTGTCTTTACATCCATTTGATGTAACTCCAACCCATTCAGTGCTGCTAATGCGATCAACATTCGAATGGATGTAATTTTTGTAACAGGTAAATAAGTATCAAAGTAGTCTAGGCCTTCACGTTGTCTGTAGCCTTTTACTACTAGCCTAGCTTTGTACTTATCAATAGTGCCATCTGCTTTCATCTTCTTTTTGAAGATCCACTTAGTTCCTAGAGGCTTATTGCCGGGAGGAAGGTCAACCAGCTCCCAAGTGTGGTTTGACATAATGGATTCAACTTCACTATTGATAGCCTCTTCCCGAATGGCGCTTCGGGGGGAACCCATAGCCTCTCCAAATGTTCGAGGCTCATTTTCTAGTAGATAAGTCATAAAATCGGGACCAAAGGATGTTGAAGTCCTTTGCCTAGTGCTACGTCTAGGTTCCTCTTGTTCAAGGTTATCATTAGTTATTGTATCCGGAGATATCACAGTGTTGTTATTATCATTATTTTTATTATACGGATATACGTTTTCAAAGAACGTAGCATTCCTTGACTCAATAACCGTATTCACATGGATATCTCGATACATCGACTTATAAACTAGAAAACGATATGCACTACTATTATGTGCATAACCAATAAACACACAATCTTGTCTTGGGTCCAATTCTTAACCTTTTAGGTTTAGGAATCTCAACCTTCGCCAAACACCCCACACTTTTAAATATTTCAAGGAAGGTTTCTTTCCTTTCCATATTTCATATGGTATATTTTTTATCGTTTTATGAGGCACTCGTTGATTAGAAAGTTAGCCGTCGAATGGCTTCTCCCCACATATTTTGTGGTAAACCGGACTCAATTAATAATGCATTCATCATTTCTTTCAATGTCCGATTTTTCCTCTCGCAATCCCATTTGATTGAGGAGCATAAGGAGTCAGTAGTCGGTGTATAATACCAGATTCTATACAGAATTCTTCGAAAGGGCCATCATATTCTCCCCACGATCACTCCTTACTATTTTAATTTTCTTGTTAAGTTGATTTTCAACTTCAATTTTATATTGTTTAAAAGCTATAATAGCCTCATCTTTACTATTAAGCAAATATACATAACAATATCTACTGCAATCATCAATAAATGTAATAAAATATTTCTTATTACCCCTAGACGGTACAGATTTCATATCACATATATCAGTATGTATTAAATCTAACAACTCAGTTGATCTTTCAACAGAAGAAAAAGGCAACTTGGAAAATTTTGATTCAATGCATACTTGACATTTATCTTTATTTGAACAATCAACTTTAGGCAATAATTCTAAATGAATTAAATTTTTAATTGATTTATAATTAACATGTCCTAATCTTTGATGCCATAAATTAGAGGACTCAAGCATATAGATAGAAGCAATATTATTATTAATAGCACCGTTATTGGTGACAATCATTACATTAACTTTGAAAAGGCCCTCACTAAGGTAACCTTTTCCAACATACATATCATTCCTAGAGAGTATAAACTTATCGAAACAAATACAAGCTTAAAACCATTCTTTCTTAAGAGGGATCCGGATATCGATTCTTGCGAATATCGGGCACATGAAGCACATCCTTAAGTGTCATGACTTTTCAGAAGTCATCTTCAAGACGACTTTCCCGAGAACCTTCAACCTTTGAAGCAGAAGAATTTCCCATATAAAGTTGTTCATCTTGCTTCGAGGAGTGTAAGAAGAAAACATCCATTTGTTTGCACATACATGCCTAGTGGCACCGGTGTCCACCCACCACTCCTTGGTATTTCCAACCAAGTCACATTGCATTACAAGCTATTTGAAAGACTCATACTATCCATCATATCGGTGGTATTGTCAACCATATTGGCTTCAATGTTCTTCTTCTTGAAATTCTTTGGCTTCTTGCACTCCTTAGCACGGTGACCAGGCTTCCCGCAATTATAACACTTGCCTTTGAATTTGGCCTTTGCTAGGGCCTTTGTTATGGCCTTGTTTAAATGATCCCTCATTAGAGCGTTTGCGTTTCTTGGGCTTCGAACCATCTTCCATAATGTTAGCCTTTGAAACTATAGGATTCTTTGCCAAGTTTCTTTTCGAAACCTTGTTGTCTTCTTCTATTCTCGGTCTTACGATCAAATCTTCAAGTGACATCTCCTTACGCTTGTGCTTGAGGTAATTCTTGAAGTCTTTCCAAGACGGTGGCAATTTTTCAATAAATGCAGCGACTTGGAAAGACTCGCTAAGAGACATCCCTTCGGCATAAATCTCATGCACAACCAATTGAAGTTCTTCAACTTGACTCACCACAGATTTAGAATCAAGCATCTTGAAGTCTAAAAATCTGCCAACAATGAATTTCTTCAAACCAGCATCTTCAGTTTTGTACTTATTGTCCAGACTCTCCCATAATGCTTTAGTTGTATCCAAAGCACTATATACAGTATACAGTGTGTTGTCCAGACCATTGAGAATGTAGTTTCTACAAAGGAAATCAAAATGCTTCCAAGCATCTATCGCAGAACCTTTTCCTTGTCACTGTTGTCCTTCTTCCAATTTTGGAGCATCCTCGTGAGAAACCGTGCCAAGTTCAATGTGGTTAAATAGAAAAACATTTTTCATTTGCCATCTTTTAAAATCATTGCCATTGAACTTTTCGGTTTTTCACCATGCATTGGAAACGAGGACCACTTGGGTTAATCAAATTGGTACTTGCACTTGCCATTTCTGTTGTTAAAACAGAAACTCTAATTAATCACACAGATTAATTCACTAACAGTATAATAATAATATTAACAAAAACTAATCACAGATTCAATTCAATACTACTACCAACGTATGAAATCAGCAATCAAGTAAATTAACATAAACTGCTTTCAATAAACCAAAATTGTCTTAAGATTGTTGCTTCTAATATATTGAGTAGGTAGAAATTGAATATAAAGTACACAGAATATCAAAACAAGAATATGTATTTATTAAATAGAGCATACGGGAACATTCACTTAGTCTCGTATAAAATAAAAAGTCGTAAAACGAACTCACAAGAGGCTAGATATGGAATGGAAAAATGAAATCCGGGCCCAACTTTCGTTGTGTCCTTAAGACAATTTTGCTCCCTCAATACGGATGCCGAAGGTTTTCGAGCAATTGCCTCCCAGGATAGAGCGGATTATTCGTCTCGAGTAAAGATGGCTCGTGCATGCGAAGCCCAAGCGAAGCCAATGAGTCTGCTTTCGAACGCACGAGTGTTTATGCAGAATGCAGAGAGAGAGTGTGCAAAAAAATTGTGTGTCTAAACTGTGACTAGGGCGCCCTATTTATAGACTCTGAAAGAACACGATAAGATGGACAAGTCGCATCGCGAACGGCGGGTGTCTTGTGCAAACAGATGCACCGTAACGGAACGAACGAGAGGTGACCGCGTACATTCACGTGAATTGGTGCGTCTTGACGAACGGTGCACACCGAACGAAGCGAACGGAGGCGACCCGCGACTGTTCACGGTGAACCGGTGCGTCTTCACGAACGACGCACCGACGAATGAAGCGAACGGATCGCAAAAACGGCCGGCGGGTTGGAAAACTCGGAGAGGCACAACGGGAATATCTAAACGTTCGGAAATTCAAAAAAATAATTTAATAAAAAATTATTTTTTAATCCAAAAAATAATTTAATAAAAAATTAATATTTTATTTCACACGCGGACCGGGCGGCGCGCGACCGATCGAGCCGGACGGACGGCGGCGGCGCGCGCGTGGTGGACTAAGGGTCACCTAAGTTTTCACCCCTCCACAAAAGTGGGTTGGCCCAAGGGCCCAATTAGTAGGAGCCAAGTTGGGGCTTATATACCCTCCAACTTCTCTCCAACTAAGCAATGTGGGACTATTCTCTCACACACATTCCTTCTTCCTTTTTTCCTCTTCTTTTCCATCCTTCTTCTTATTCATAACCCATGGGATTTTATCCTAAAATTCCAACACCTCCTTCAATATAATAGAGACACAGGTATTCCATAGTTCTTGAGTTGAAAGATTCCCCATTCCTCGCATGCAAGCTTCATTGTGTCCATGGCATTTGGATCCTGGAGGTCCACGACCGGTATGGACATCGACCCGTTAACCACGTCGGAGCATATGTTTGAAAACCATGTGTAAGGTTCAGGTAAGCTCTCTGTTGAAGAGAAATCTATGGGGATGTTTTTTGCTGCTTCATGAGAGAGAGCTCCAGCCATTTTTGAAGATGAACACGCTTTTGTTGGAACAAGTGCGATGATCAAGTAAGTTGGGAGTTTTTATAGAACGAGAAGAGGCATCGGATTCATCCCCCTTTATTAAGGGAAAATCCATATGGGGGCTTTTCTGAAGAAAAAAAAATCCTAAAAAGGGCCTAAGATTCTGAAAATCCCAAAAAAGGCCCAGGGCATTTTCTGGGATAAATTCATTAAAATTTAATAACTAAATCAGCCAAATTAACAACAAAATCAATACCCGTTAACAACTAAATCAGTCAACTTAACAACAATATTTTAACAAAAATAGTCAAATTAACAACAATATCAGCCCCGGTTAACAACTATATCAGCCCTATTGACAACTCATAAGATTCCGAAAATCCCAAAACCTTTTTTGGGATTTTCAGAATCTTGGGGCCTTTTTTTGAAATTTTTTTTCTCCAAAAAGGGCCCTTTAATGCATTTTCCCCTTTATTAATTACATGTGCACCACACCGATCCAATTAATTAGCTATATATATATATCATTCAATTAATTACGTACATACATGCATATATAGGACTAAGGTTGTCTAACTCTTACGAGTTTAAATAAATTTGTGATAATAACGTAAATTTATATGGTGAATTCGAATCATAAACTAGTAAGAGTTTACTCTCACTATTAACTAGGTATTAATAGTGTATGATTAATAATTAAAATATAAAAAAATGACGACAATTTTATTCAAAATTTACCATATTTATAAAACTCTCATATAAAGCCGCTGAATATGATCAAATAAAAAAAGTTAAAACGATGGGTGACAATAACATAATCTCGACACATTGAATTAATTTACTCACAATGCAACGGAAATAAGCAGAGGGTTTACTGTCACGGTACGTACATGCCTGGAAAAAAACTCTCACATGAATATATACACATGTTTGGAAAAAATGGGAATGCATGGATGGTGGGTAGATAAGATTATGCATGTTTGTTTCACAGTAGTAGCTAGGCTACTATTACTACTACTTGGCACCATTACATTTACACCAATGCTTTTTACTTTTATTTGTTTTTGTGTGTGGAGATGAAGCCTTCAAGGTAATTTCTCTCTCTTTCTCTCTCCCCTTTTTAATTAGCAGTACAAGGGTAATCTTATTTCAATTCAAATAAGGCAGCAGTTAATACCCATTCACCTTGTTTTTATTATGGGTTAAAGGTAATTTGTAACCAATGTGGGTTGGTCTGGTGGTAGTTGGCTAGGCCTCAGGACGTTCCCCCATCAATGAAGTGGGAAAGGTTCGATCCTTGGAGTTGCTTGTTTGGGGAGAGCTTTACCGTTAACAACTCCCGGTCCAAAGTGGTTACACACTTTGCCACCATTTTATTACACACAAAAATGCCTAATTTGTCACGGAAGTATGAAAAAGGTAGCAAATTTGCCCCTCCGTTAATTTTGACCATTAAGTTGAACTGAGTACACACGTGGCATGCCACCTCATCAATCAAAAGTATCATTTTTGCCCTGGAAGTTTTCATTGAGGATCAATTTTGTCCTGGAAGTTTTCACTGAGGAGCAATTTTACCCCGAAAGTTTACAAAACGTAGCAATTTTACTCTTATGTCCCCCAATATTAAATTTGACTATTAAATCAGTTAAAGACCACACATGTCATGCCTTGAAAAGGTCGAACTTGGAGTCAAAGAATGAGATCCTCGAGATGTTGGCGGCCAGAATTTGTGAAGCCGAATTGGTCACAGGGACTGAAAGGTCTGTCGCAAAACCCAGAGGAAGCATCACTTATAATCTAAGCAAATGAAACGCAAAACGAGAAATGAATTGTTCCAAAAATTGATTCAAGTAAAACAAATCAATAGTGATAATATTTACGTTTTACAGATCGATCATTTGCTTAGATCATAAGTGATGCTTCTATGTGACGGTCAGCTTCACAAATTCGGGTCGCCTTGAGCTCAACATCTCAAGGATCTCCTTTTCTGACTCCAAATTCGACCTTTTCAAGGCATGACATGTGTGGTTTTTGACTGATTTAATAGTCAAGTTTAATATGTGGGAAAGAATGGCAAAATTGATACGTTTTGTAAACTTCCGGAGTAAAATTGCTTCTTAGTGAAAACTTCCGGGGTAAACTTGCTCTCAGTGAAAACTTCCGGGGTAAACTTGCTCTCAGTGAAAACTTATGGGGCAAAAATGATACTTAACTCTTATTGGGTTGATTAGGTGTCATGCCACGTATACACTCAGTCAAACTTAACGGTCAAAATTAACGAAGGGGCAAATTTGCTACCTTTTTCATACTTCCGGGGCAAATTTGGTACCAAAAAAACTTCCGGATGCTGGGCGCTTCCTTAGCAAAACTTCCGTGACAAATTAGGCCTTTAACCCTTTTATTATTAAAAAAAAAAGTACGTCATAATAGAGTTAATAGTAAGATGTTATTTTCCTTTCTCTTATGTTTTGAAGCATGAAAGATTTTTTCAAAATTTTTATTTTTTAAAAAATCGCGTTGATTATGTATTGTAAAATAGAGTTAATCAAATTAATTAAAAGAAATAAACATTACTTTGTGACCAAAATCAGCAAGAATTCACAAAATATATGATTTCAGCTCAAGCACGAGGCAGGTTTAATCTGTTAGTTTAATTTGTGAGAGTTTCATGAAAGTGAACCTGCGCCATAACAATGGAAGGCAAGAGCCTTCCACTCAGTATAATTGGGATTTATATTGTTATATTTAATCTGCCATAGAACCTCCGAAGTTCATGTGGAAGAGGTAGTCAAGTACGTGCCGGACACCAAAAACTAGAATTGAATATATATCGGAAACATTGGATCATATCCATAAAGAAGTAAGACCAAACCCAAATCTCTAATATTTATATTTCTGAACTAAGGATTTAGAAAATACGATTTTTGTTCCTAAATCCTAAAACTTAAACGAAAAACAAATTGAAAGCGCCAAGGCTAATAGTACTTGAATATGAGATCAATCGCAAGCATCCTAAGCATCTCGGTTGGCAAGTGAGCCCATCCAGGCAGGTGGTTGCATTCCCGTTTGCTCTTGCACTGTCTTAAACAGAGGAGGCAGCGTCTTATACACACCAGCCACCTCCTTCATAGCTGCTGCAGAGCCACCGTCGCTGCGGTGGCCGCCTTCTGCCCCGGTAGTCCAAACACTGATCTTGGGCTGAAGCCCACGAACTGCTTCGCCATTGATCTTGGCCATCTCTTGAAACACACCACCGTTAATCATCAAGTAGTCCCTTAAAGCCGCCTAATCACCACCCAGTGAATCAAGCAGAGTTCGCAGATAGGTCCCTTGGGCTCGCCCAAGAGCCACAATTCCCTCTGCCTCCTTCATCTTCTCATATAACTCTGTCCCCGCTCTCGACATCCTTGCTTCTAATTCTTTCCGTCTCAAAAAATTACCCTCTACAATTTTTTTTTTTTCCTGGTACAAGCCCCAGTTTGCTTCTTGTACCTATTGAAAAAAAGCAAGAGAAACCCATAAATCCTCGTTAAAAGAATGTTAGTTCAATAAATGGATAAACTGACCTTGATTTCATATTGGACGCTTGCTTTGGATAGGTGCTCTGCTTTTAGCTTCTCCATTAAAGCGTTCAACACCTCCACCTACTTCTGTAGCTCTGTTTCCCGGAGTGGACGGCCTTCGCTGCCTCCACCTCTGCCACTGAGCAGATTTAATCCACGAGGCTTTCTTCGAGGAAACTTTTTTAGCATCGTCATAGCATGAACGGGCGATGGTGAAGCCTTCGTGCCACATGACTTTGGGGAAGAAGGGTGAGATGTAAGGTAAACCGTAGCCAGACTTGCCGTCGGGAGGCCTTTAGGTTTTTACCTTTTGCTCGGTTGGGAGAGAGAAGAAGCGCTTGATCTCCTCGTCCACCTCCTTCAATAGAGATAAGGGCTCTCCATGGTTCTTGAGTTTAAAAAGACCTCATTCCTCACATGCTATTAGCTTGATAGTTTCCATGGCATTTGGATTCTGAAGGTCCACCACCGTTATGGACACCGACCTGTCAACGACGTTGGAGCATACATTTGACCACCAGTGAGATTCAGGGAAGCTCTCCGTTGAAGAAAAATCAATGGGGATGTTTTTGGCTGCTTCATCCGAGAGAACTCCAGCCCTTTTTGAAGACCAGCCTGCTTTTATTGGAACAAGCACAATGATCAAGTGAGTATGAGGGAATAATGAGAATAGTTTGAGAGTTTTTATAGGCAGAGAAGAGGCATTGGAGTCGGCACCCTTCCATCAACTAATTACATTAATTGCATGTGCACCTCAGATAGCTAGACTCAATTAATTACGTACATGCATACAGATCATTCAATTTATTAGAAACATTTTGAGTGAGTGCATGAGAACATTTCTTTTTGGGCACACAGATTATGGGTTGAGTTAGGGTGGTGGAGTAACAGGTGTGAATTGAATAAGTGTGCATATATATATATATGCAGGTTGCATGGAATAAGCATGAAAGAGAAGAGGAGACTGTAAATGAAAATGCCAATTTAAGCAAGGCTCTCTATCTTTTGCGCATCTCAATTGCATTCTATGTTATCAGCTCTCTCTCTATCCTCAAAGAATCCAAAGAGGCCATCGAAATATCATACAGCCTATAATGTGAGTCGGTTACTAACTTTTGGTGTCAGCAGCACAAAGTCAATATATAACAAAAAATGTGTCGTCTTCAGCACAATCAACAAAACTAACAATTATTAGTAATTTATAATTAAAATGACGTCAGGATGAAAAATCCAAACTGAGGGAAAGCAGGAAAAATGGACGTCCAAAAAGGCTAAAAGAGGCCATGAAAAAACAAGAGCAGTGTGGCCCGGGGGATCGAGGGAAGAAGAAGAATTGCCCGTACGTATTGCTATAACATTATCATTTTTTTTGTTGCTCGAAATACCATTATCATTAATTATTCAAAGAAAGAAGACACTAGTGTTGATTACTCTTCCAACCTAAACATAGACGCAATTGACTTTTTTTTTTTGGAGAGATTAAAAAAGTTAAATAAGTTACTTATTCATATTATATGTAGTGTATCATTAAATTTTATATCAATTTATAAGTAAAATAATTAGTTTGGAAAAAAATAGAAATAAAAATATTTTATAGTAATTTAATTAGCCTCCACAATATTTTTAAAAAAGGTCAATCAAGTTTTATATTTAGGATCGAATGGTAGTATATTATTGAAAGGGTGATAACATAAATAAATGAATAATGAAGGTACTGAAATTCGTGTATATATATGGAAGGAAATGTTAGTTAAGGGGTGTTTTAGTAATTTTGTAATTAGAAACAGATATAAATATGTGAATCATGTATTGTGATGACTTGTGGAAATACACTTGTACCTGTAAAATATTCTTTTAGTAAATAATACATTTTACAGAGGTATTCTAGCCCACGTATCATCTGGATCTCACTACTAACATGGTACCAAAGCCATAAGCATAGTCAAGAAGAAGCCCAAGATCCATACCCATCGACCCAAGATCCGAGTCCAAGCCCTATCACTCGTTCAAGACAGCGTCTTTCCCGTGTTTCTTCAAGAACGGCCGAGTCTGTCTTCCCTCACCACCCTCACCACGCATCCTCCCGATCTCGTTTGTGTGTTGCTATGGCCATCGCATGGTGGTCGGATCTTGGCTCACTCAACCCTCGCTGCTTCAAGATTCATCAGTCTTGACTCTCGTTCTTCCTCGCGGCCCGGATCCAGCGATATTTTTTTTATTTACCCACAGTGATTTTAAGGCTTGTCGGCGACGAGACAGGCCTAAGGACGACGGCGACCGGTGGCGCCCTCAGTTTGTGTGTTTATCTGCTCATGTTTTGATCTGCTACTGTTCCGATCTGTTAGTCCGATGGCGTCTCCCATCTCTGACTTGATTTTCATTTTGAAGACATCTCCAGACGATTTTCTTGATTGCTCTTCTTGATTTGTGAATATTCAGATGATTTTCGAGTGATCTTCTTCCTTTCTTTCAGTTTTCTTTCCGGTGCCAGCATTTTTTTTTGTATTGCTTCCGCTGGTCTACATCCTTATGGCTGGCGAAAGGGCTACTACGAGTGAGAAGGTCACTTCGGCTAAAATCACTGCCGAATCATTACTGTTCACCCATCCTCTTTTTCTGCATCCCTAAGATACGCAGGGCTCTAACATAGTGCATCATTTGCTTTTCGGAGTCGACAATTACACGGTGTGGAGCCGTGCTATGAAGATTGCTCTCCGGGGTAAGTACAAACTTGGTTTTGTTGATGGCACATGTTTGAAGGAGAGCTATGATTCTGAGTTGCAAGAACAATGGGAGCGATGTAATGATGTCGTCCTCTCCTGGATTCTCAATTCCATTTCGAAGGAGTTGGCTAATGGAGTCATCTTTTTTCATGATGCTCATCAAGCCTGGACTGATCTCAGAGACCGCTTTGATAAGAAGACGGGTTCACGAGTTTTTGCCCTGTATCGAGAACTCTCTTCACACCGTCAGGGTTCTCTTTCTGTCACTACCTATTTTTCTAAGCTCAAGGAGCTTTGGGAAGAGCAATCTGCTCTTATAGCTATTCCTACGTGTAGTTGTGCATCCTCTAAGGCTCATGCAGAATCTTCTGAGCACCAGAAGCTTTTTCAGTTCCTAATGGGGTTGAACGAGTCATATGCTCAGGCACGTAGTCAAATTCTCCTCATGTTGCCTCTTCCTTCTATTAATGAGGCCTATGGGATGATAATTCAAGATGAGACTCAAAAATTCCTTACTGTTAATGATCGAAACCTTGGTTCTGAAGGAATTGCCATGGCTGCAAAGGGTAAGGGTCGCGGTAGGGGCAAGGTTCGCGGAGAGAACGCACCTGAGTGTTCCCACTGCCATAAAAAGGGTCATACCCGAGATAGCTGCTATCAGCTCGTTGGCTATCCACCTTCTTCCAAGGGTGGTCGATAGAACAAGGACTTACAACAAGGAGTCAAAGATTCCCTTCAAGCTGTTTAAGGTTCCAGCAGCACTGTTAGTATAGCTGCACCCAGCTTTACACAAGCACAATATCAGCAGCTTCTGGATTTACTCAAGAAAGATGCAGAACCCACTGTACATGCCCTCACCGGTACAGGTTTGGTTGTTCCTAGTTCTCATTCTAATGATTTTACACATTGGATTTTAGATTCCGGGGCCACTACTCATATGATAGGAAATTTCAATTTACTTACTAATTCTTGTCGATATGATGGTCCTATTAAATCCATTAGGATTCCCAATGGTGAGAGTATCCCAGTTACACATGTTGGCAGTATTAGGTTAACTAAGGACATAACCATTACTAATGTTCTTTATGCCCCTCGGTTGAAATTTAATTTACTTTTTGTGGCTCGATTGACGAAGGAGCAGCGTTGTCTAATATCTTTTTTTCCTGATTTTTGCTTCCAGCAGGACCTTCAGGATGGGAGGATACTGCTGACTGGTAAACTCACTGGAGGGCTTTACATGTTTAAGTTTTTTCCTCAATGTAATACTGCCTGTGTTGTTAAGGGTCCCTCAAAGGACTCATTAGCCACCACTGTATCTTTGTGGCATAGAAGATTAGGACACGCACCTGTTTCCATTATGAGACATATCAATGATGTTCCCGTTGGTAGCACTGTTCTGAATAAATTCTGTGATGTTTGTGTGCAAGCTAAGCAAACAAAATTTCCTTTTAACTCTAGTTGCATTAAAACTCGTGGTATTTTTGAATTAATACATGCTGATGTTTGGGGGCCTTATAAGACTCCTACACATCAAGGTTTTCAGTATTTCCTTACTTTAGTTGACGATTATTCAAGAGCCACTTGGGTTTTTCTCATGCGATCTAAATTTGAAACTGTTATGCATCTCAAGCATTTTATTACACATGTTTCTACCCAATTTTCAGCTATTGTTAAGAAAATTAGGAGTGATAATGGGACTGAGTTTGTGAACAATGACTCTAATGAATTTTTCCTTCAAAAGGGTATTGTTCATGAGACTTCCTGTCCCTACACTCCGGAGCAAAACGGGGTGGTTGAACGTAAGCATCGGACTATTAGTCAAATTACTCGTAGTTTAATGTTAGATTCTTGTATTCCAATTGAATTTTGGGGAGAAAGTGTTAAGATGGCAGTGTATTTAGTCAATAGACTTCCTTCTAAAATATTGGGTTACAAGAGTCCTTATGAAATAGTCTATGGTGCTGCACCTGATCTCACTTGTTTACGAAGTTTTGGGTGTATGGCTTATGCTACAGATTTGAGAAGTAATGACAAGTTTCAGTCTAGGTCTATTCCTAGTGTATTTTTAGGATATCCTGATAATCAAAAGGGGTATTTGTTACTTAATTCTAAGGATAAAACTGTGTTTGTAAGTAGACATGTACGTTTTGTTGAAGATAATTACCCCTTTAAACATGTTTCAGCTTCCTATCCAAGGGGAGTCCATACGGACCTGATGGATATGTTTTGGTATGATTTGGTTGACCCTGTTGTACCTCATAGGAATGCACATCCTGTGAGTGGCATTACTAATCCAAATGTTGATATGCATGAAACTAGTCCTATACACTATGAAACATAACAGCCCTCTGAACAAGTAAGTGTGAGATCTACAAGGGAGCGACAACCTCCAATATGGTCTAACGATTATGTGTGTTCCTTGTTGTTATCTGAATCTGAACGAAAGAATAATGAGAAATTCTTATATCCTATTACAAATATTTAGATTATACACATGTCTCTGCACAACATATGGGTTTTATTTGCTCTATTGATGCCATTGCAGAGCCAGCCTCTTATGCAGAGGCAGCAAAGAGCCCACAATGGATTAAAGCTATGGAGGCTGAAATGGATGCATTGGTAGCAAACAATACTTGGGATTTAGTTCCCTTGCCTAAAGGTAAAAGACCCATAGGATGTAAATGGGTTTATAAGGTAAAATTCAAATCTGATGGTAGTGTGGATAAATACAAAGCACGTTTAGTTGCTAAAGGATATAGTCAGCAAGAGGGGATAGATTATCATGAAAAATTTTCCCCGGTGGTAAAAATGATCACTGTTAGGACTGTTTTAAAATTAGCAACTTTTGAATAACTGGAAATTACATCAAATGGATGTGTATAATGCTTTCTTGCAGGGTGACCTTGATGAGGAAGTGTATATGCACATTCCTCAAGGGTTCAATGGTAAGGGGGAGCACTTGGTGTGCAAACTAAATAAATCCCTCTATGGCCTTAAACAAGCCTCACGGCAATGGAATCAAAAGCTGACTGAAGCACTAATAAAAGGAGGTTTTAAACAAAGTAAACATAATTATTCATTATTTACTCTAAATAGGCCTGATGGTGTAGTACTCATTCTAGTTTACGTTGATGACTTGCTTGTATCAGGTAGTTCAGAACAAGGAATTGCAGAAACGAAGCAATTTCTTCATAATACTTTTAAGATTAAAGATCTTGGTATAATGAAATATTTTTTAGGAATCAAAGTTGCAAGGTCTGATAAGGGTATTACATTGTGCCAGAGAAAATATACTCTTGATCTCTTGTCTGAAACAGGTTTAAGTGGATGTAAACTATTGAGTGTGCCTATGGCACAGAACTTAAAGTTGCTGCCTTATCGAGAAGGGAAAGACAAGCATGATATTTTGCTTAAAAATCCAGATAGATATAGACGACTTGTGGGTAAGTTGCTGTATTTAACAATTACAAGGGCTGACATATGTTTTTCTGTGCAGAACTTGTCTCAATTTATGCAATTACCTACCAAGGCACATATGGCAGTAGCTCTCAAAGTGGTTCGTTACCTCAAAGGGAGTCCCGGCTTGGGGATATTGATCAGCTCAGAAGGTCCACTTCGATTGGAGTGTTTCTGTGACTCTGATTGGGCTTCTTGTGCTGTGACAAGGAGGTCAATAACTGGATATGTACTCAAGCTTGGAGGATCCCTCATAATGTGGAAAAGCAAGAAACGGCATACTATGTCAAAGTCATCTGCTGAAGCTGAATATAGGGCTCTAAGCATGGTTGTATCTGAGATTGTATGGGTTTGCGGTCTATTGAAAGATTTGAGGGTTGAGCATCATGCTCCAGTGAATGTATTTTGTGATAGTCAAGCAGCAATTCACATTGCAGCTAACCCTGTATTTCATGAGCGTACAAAACATATTGAGATAGATTGTCACTTTATTAGGGAGAAGTGGTAGCAAAAGTTGATTGATTTAAAGCACATTCGTTCTCTGGATCAACAAGCTGATATGCTCACAAAGGCGATTGCAGGAGACGTACAAAGAAAGTTCCTTCGCAAGTTGGGCACCATAGATTTGTTTAGTTGCCAACTTGAGAGGGAGTGTTAGTTAAGGGGTGTTTTAGTAATTTTGTAATTAGAAATAGATATAAATATGTGAGTCATGTATTGTGATGACTTGTGGAAATACACTTGTACCTGTAAAATATTCTTTTAGTAAATAATACATTTTACAGAGGTATTCTAGCCCACGTATCATCTGGATCTCACTACTAACAGGAAAGAATTGGCATTTCAAGGAGACTTGCAAAAGAGAGGGAAATGATGCTGGATTTGGCATTCGTTAAGGGACCAGAGTTGTAATGGTTCGAGTGTTTTTAATATTGATGCCAAACGAGGACTCCCTTACCCTCCTAAATATATATTATATTTAGGGAGTTGATATTAATCCTAAATATAAGACATAGTTTTTATATTTGTTAATCTTTTTCTAATTTATCTTTATTGATGCTCCATTAACAATAATCAAGGAGGAGAGAGAATGAAAGAATTAAAGAAGATAACTAGAGTGTTTTAGAAAATACATGTTACATCAACTAAATGAAAATACATGTTACATCAACTAAGTTAACTAATTTTCTTAATATAATCAAACTAGGTAAAAAAATCTTATATTAAAAACTGAAAGAGTGTTAAACAAAGGATAGCTATTCGCAACGGTGACATGAAGGAGTGAAAACAAGTTTGACGTGTGTGGTGTAAAGTTTTTGCCCTCCGGTTCAAAATATAAGACAGAATTGAATTTTATTGGAGAAGTAAAGGAAGCTAATTAAATAAATTATTTAATCATATTATATGTTGTACATTGTTGGATTATATATCAGGTTATATGTTATGCAATATAGTTTGGATAAAAACGATAAATATAAATATTTTGAAATAATTTAATTAGGTCTTTTAACATCTTTAAAAAAAAAAATCAATTCTATCTTATATTTACTTTCAGGACTTTTCCGCCTTGAGTCACCTTTGCTGGTGGTCACTGTGGATTTTTTATATATTTATATATATATATATATATATATGCGTCCCTATGGAGTTTTAAATAAAATTAAAAAGGGCCATACGATCCCCAATGGAATTTTAAATTTGATGAAAGCCCAAGATCACTCCAACTTTCGAAATGGACCAACATATTTCAGCGGTAAATGGGTCATGGGGGGATCGATCGCAAGTATATGGAAGGGTGGATGTATTTAATTAATTAATTTTTTTTGCCCAAATTTAATTAATTAATTTGGAGCTGAGATTCTGGCATTTGCCTCTTTATTTCACAAGGCTTATGCATTCAGATGTTCCTATATTTTAAACATCTTTCTTTATTTTGCTAATAAGAAATACAGTTGGTAAAAAGCGTCGGCTACTTTCACATAAAAAATGAGGGCCTTATTGGTAAGCGATTTGTAAATGCTTTTATGTAAACATTCTTTGAGCGTAGAGGCATGCACAGCCCTGGTAGGTACGGTATCTACCCCCACCTAAAAAATTTTTTTATATATAAAAAAATAATAATTAATGTATTTAATTAATTAATAGAGGGTAGATGAATCCAATACCTCATCTCTGTCTATAAAAATACCCAAACTATTCTCACTATCCCCAAACCTTTACTTGATCATCACACTCATTCCCATAAAAGAAGGTTCGTTTTGAAAAATGGGGAGTGTCATATTCCCTCATAGTGAGCACGAAAATGAGGAGGAGAAGCAAAAGGAGAGATAAGAGTTTCAGTAGAAGGCCTATGGAAATATGCATATTTGAATTTGGACAATTTATCAAATAGGACCCCGACATTCACCACAAACACATATGGATCCAGGTGAACTGGAACCCACTGATTCCATCCTTGAAAATTTGGAGCCTGCGGGTTTCGTTCTCTGTTTGAATCTCGCTGCCGGTCTTGGCTTCTATTTGTGTTTGGTGCAAGAATGTGACGGATGTGTCTTTATGCGGAGCTAAACTTATGGCTCGATCCGGGTCTGAACAACTCGAATACTTGTGCGTATTAAGTGAATATAGTTATCGATCTTACTTAACCTATTTCTGCTCTTCATCACATGCCCCCAATAACTCGAGAATTACATTTGTCACCTTCTCTGCCACCTTCTTCAATTGCTTTTGAATCTCTTCCATTGTTTCACTACATGAAAGAGTATGATATAAATATGTCGCACAAAAAAAACAACAAACACATATATACCAAAAACGAGTAAGATCATGTTCAGGCAAAACTTTTAATTTGTGGCATCGTCATAGCAGGAACCGATAATGACGAAGCCCCATGCCATATGACTTTGGGGAAGAAGGGTGAGATGTAAGGTGAACCATAGCCGGAGTAGCAGCCGGGAGACCTTGAGGCTTTTGCCTAGTCGGGAGAGAAAACAAGCGCTTGATCTCATCGTCCACCTCCTTCAATATAGATAAGGGTATTCCATGGTTCTCGAGTTGGAAAATACTCCATTCCTCACAAGCAAGCTTGATTAGTTTTCGTGGCATTTGGATCCTGAAGGTCCACCACCGGTATGGACACCGCCGAACCGACAAGGACGTCAGAGCATACGTTTGACCACTAGTGAGAATCAGGTAATTTCTCTGCTGAAGAGAAATCTATGGGCATGTTTTTGGCTACTTCATGAGAGAGAGAGCCCCGGCCATCTTTGAAGACAAACATGTTTTTAGTGGAACAAGTTCGATGATCAAGTAAGTGTGAGGGAATAGTGAGAATAATTTGGGAGTTTTTATGGAGTGAGAAGAGGCATTGGATTCATCGCCCCTCTATCAATTAATTACATGTACACACACTCAATTAACTAAATACATGCATATATATGATACAAATTTATATACATTTTAGGGCGGTGGAGCAACGGGTGGAAAAAGTAGAAAGGACAAACATTGATGGATGAATCTTAACTCTTTAAAAGTCAATGACTTTGGCGTATTCACACAAACATATATATATAGAGGGGAGGGGGTATTGATTTACAACATATGCAATTTCTCACGTTTAAATCTGATAGAGCGAGCAAGCTAGTATAAGCATGCATGGAAGAAGTCAATGACTTGATGTTAATTGTGGGGGACCATTGACCTGATGATCTCCTTCAATTCACTCTCTCTTCTTTTTCCTTCTGTCAGAACCTCTCTTTCTCACATGTTGATCATTTGTTTTCTCTGCTCTGATCTCAGACACACACTGACACACCCATCTAATTTAGTTTAGTGGCGTCTGTAGAAAAATATACCTGCGAGGAACATGGACCTAGCTCTCCAAACATACATGTGAATGTAATCTAATCTAATCGCAAAATCACTTGAATAATCCCGCAGATTTATCATCATCGTATTCCTATTCATTGTAACGCAAATGAACATGATAAGAACATCGACACATTGAATTAATTAACTCACAAAGCAACAGAAATAAGCAGATTAGTTCTCTGTCACGGTACGTAATACCAGGAAAAAACACACACATCAATATATATACACGTGTAAAAAAAATGGGAATGCATGGATGGTGGGTAGATAAGATTATATATCGATGTTTCAGACAAGCTTAAATTTGATCTCTTAATTCGAATATCAAATTTAGGGGTGAAGCTTTGTGCGATACCTGAAAACTATTCCCCTCGCTTTCACAGGTAGGGGTTGGATTGAAAGTGGTGTAATTGTGCCAAGTAGTAATAGTAGCTACTATTGAAAAACAAACATATATGATTATCATTGAATTAAACCACTTAAAGTTGACTCTCTTACTGTTTTTGTATTCCTTACTTATAAAATCATGTTGAGTCACTAATAAACCTTTTAATTTAAATTTTCAGTGAGCTTTATATATAACTTTTATCTTTAATTTATTAAGTATGATAAATTATTGAACATGATCATTAAATTTAATTTTAATATTTAGATTAAAATATATTTAAATTAACTTCTTGTCATTTTTTATTTTAATTATTTAATTATACACACTTAATATAGGTTTAATAATAAAAATAAACTCTTATGATTCTACAATATAAAGTATATATATTCTTGTCACAAGTTTAACAACCTTATTTATGACAACCGCGCGTCTAGTTATATGACTTTGAATGTGGCCATCTCCATGCATGTTTGTTTCTCGGTACTAAAATAAAAAATGAAACTAAAATTGTGTGTTGGGAAAATAACGTTAAGACTGATGAAGACCAAGTAAGTACTTTTTTCCACTCCCCTCACTTAATGGTATTAGTATGAGTCACAGGCTAATTAATTAATTAGTTAGTCAGTAAATCACTGTTTAATATATAATATCTTGATGGCCGCTCATTGATCCCAAGAAATATGTTTACCTAATAAACTCTATGTCAAAAGATATACTATAATAAAATTATTATCATTTATACCCTATTGAAAACGCATATATATGAAAGCACCATTATGCAGGTGACAAAAAGAATAGAAAAGTAGAAACGACATGAGAAAGCTTTCAAAGGTGATCATAAGGTGGGAAAAGCACACGCAATTGGAAGCAAGAGCCTTCCACTCAATATAATAGGCATTATATTGTTGGTTTTAACTTATCTAATTAAAATTTGAATTCGAGTTTCAAGTTCAGTTGTGAAGTTTGTACGAATCCTGAAAACTATTCCTTCTCGCTTTCAAACAAATAGTAACTCTTGATGGGTCAATTTTGGTCGTTTAAAATTGTGAAGGGCCATTTATTATTTGCCTTTTCTTTATGATCATGTATCACTTTGCACCATTACATTTACACCAATGCTTTTTCCTTTTATTTGTTTGTGTACTGTGTGGAGATGAAGCCTTCAAGGGTAATCTCTCTCTCTCTCCCTCCTCTTTTTAATTAACAGGACAAGGGTAATCTTATTTCAATTCAAATAAGGCAGCAGTACACCTTGTTTGTATTTTTTTTTTTAAAAAGTACATCATAATAGAGTTAATAGTAAGATGTTTTCCTTTCTCATATGTTTTGAAGTATGAAAGATTTTTTTTATATAAAAAAAATCGCGTTGATTATATGAATTATAAAATATGAGTTAATCAGATTAATTAAAAGAAATAAACATTACTTTTACCAAAATCAGAAAGAATTCACAATCTATATGATTTCAGCTCAAGCACGAGGCAGGTTTAATCTGTTAGGTCAATTTGTGAGAGTTTCATGAAACTGAACCTACGCCATAACAATGGAAGGCAAGAACCTTCCACTCAGTATAATTGGGCATTATATTGTTCTATTTAATCTGTCATTGACTCTCCGAAGTTCATGTGGAAGAGGTAGTCAAAATTCGTGCCTGACACCAAAACTAGAATTGTATATATATATATATATATATTTATCAGAATCATTGGAGGTCACATCTCCATAAAGAAGTATGACCAAGTCATCAAACCCAAATATAATGTCTTAACATTTATACATTTCTTTCATATTTCTGAACCAAGGATTTAGAAAATGTGATTTTTAAATTCCTAAATCCCACCACTAAAAAGAAAAACAAATTGAGAGCGCGCCAAGGCTAATACTTGAACATAAGATCAATCGCAAGAATCCTAAGAATCTTGGTTGGCAAGTGAGCCCATCCAAGCAGGTGGGTGCATTCCCGTTTGCTCTTGCACTGTCCTAAACAGAGGAGGCAGCATCTTATACACACCGGCCACCTCCTTCATAGCCACCGCAGCGCCACCATCGCTGCCGTGGCCGCCTTCCGCCCCTGTGGTCCAAACACTGATCTTGGGCTGAAGCCCACGAACTGCTTCGCCATTGATCTTGGCCATCTCTTGAAACACACCACCGTTAATCATCAAGTAGTCCCTTAGAGCTGCGTAATCACCACCCAGTGAATCAAGCAGAGTTCGTAGATAGGTCGCTTGTGCTTGCCCAAGAGCCATAATTCCCTCTGCCTCCTTCATCTTCGCATATAACTGTGCATCTGCAGCTTGCTTTCTAGCAAATTGAGCCGCCTCCGCCATCGCTTTCTGTGCTTCTGCTTCTTTCTCTTTCTCAAAAAGAACAGCATCTGCGATTTTTTGTTTCTGGTACAAGCCCCAGTTTGCTTCTTGTACCTATCACAAAAACAAGAGAAACCCATAAATTCTCGTCAAAAGAATGTTAGTTAGATAAATGGATAAACTGACCTTGATTTCATACTCGACGCTTGCTTTGGATAGGTGCTCTGCTTTTATCTTCTCCGTCATGGTCAAGGCGTTTAAGACCTCCACCTCCTTCTGCAGCTCGGCTTCCCGAAGTGCGACGACCTTTGCCGCCTCCACCTCTGCCACCTCAGTATATTTTTTCCATGAGGCTTTCTTCGTGGCAAGCTCTGAATTGGCTTCTGCCACCTCTGCCTCCCTCTGGTTCTCAAAAATCTTGATCTCCGCCGCCACCCTTATCTCCTCCCTCGTTCCATCTCCCTTGCGCCGCGTGGCTATCACCTTCGTCTCAGCGTCAATCTTGGCCGCGTTCTGCAGCGTTTCTCCTTCCCTTGTCTTTGATCCAATCTCTCCCTTCATCCTCGCCTCCGCCACATCGATTCTAGCCTGATTGGCCGCCTCCATCTGTGTCTTCTGCCCCAAATACGAAAAGTACTCATGGCCAGGCACGTCCACAAGCTGCTTCACGTTGGCATTGTAAATCAAAAGGCCGAACTGGTTGAGTTCAAGTTGAACATGATCAAAAACTTGCTTCTTGAACTCTTTGGTGCCTTTAAAGATCTGTTCCATAGTCATGGAAGCCGCGAGGACACGTGTCTCTCCCTCGATGACGCCCTGGACGAGATCGTTGACGTGGTTGGAGCATTGATGGTGGGCAGAGAGGAGCCTGGCATATTTGAGGAGGCATTCTAGTTGGTCAGTCTTGGGACCGATGGTGAAGACAGCGGGGAGAATGAAAGGGAGCTTCTCGGCGCTCATTGCCTGAACATTGAACGTGTAGTTCACCGGAGAAATATCCAAGATGGTGCACGATTGCCATGGGAAAACCCATGATTTCTTAGCAATCTTTATGTCTGCTATGAGACACCCAGTGATAGCCAGGTACTGTGATGCGTTCGCTATTCTGTACATAGCTTCAATCGAGGGAAAGATCGTGTTCGTAAAGGAATATTGTGGAATGATATGCCTTCTCCTCCGATGAGAGATGATTTATGTAGTGATGCCTTTTCTTTGAAATGGGAGGTTTCGGAGAAACTCTATGGGCTGATGTGTGTGTTGGGATAGTGAACAAGTAAAAATATTCTTAATTATTCTTCTTGGTTAATGATTATATTATTATTATGGTATGTCTTATCATCTCCAATTTTGAAAACCACATTTGTTTTTGTTGAAATGAAATTAATTTCCATAGAATCGAGACTTGGAAATTCATCTTGGTTTTAAGTAGTAAAAACTATATTTTAAATGAGCATAAAGAATATTAATTTGATCAATATATTTTTATCTGTTTTGAAGAAAATGAGATAAGAAAGTGGGACAAATGACATTTTGCCCATATCTTAAATATTTAAGTCACATCTAGGAGCTTTTGTGTCTTTAGCCCATTTTTCTAGGTGACTGGAAAATTTAGATTTCCCACCATTTTTTCAACTCATTTTCAATGATGCAGTTGAAATTTAGTTCTAGAGGAAAACTATTTTGATCAGTTGGCACCTGCGAGAAAATTTAATTTTCCCTTTCTCACCCCAAATTTTTTGCGAACCAAACATGCTAAGTCGTTGATGATGTAGAAATTAAATGTGTATGTTAACTCTGAATAAATATGATTCAGGACTTTGAAGGGAATCTCAATTGTCATTCCTTACAACTCATTCTGCTCTTCTGATTTAATAATATGGCCACTCATACAGACTAATCCGTCAAGCTTATATTAATTTGTTCCAGTGCTTGGGATGATATCATAATTTCAAATTATTGATATATAGTTTTGTAAAGTGTCTTTGCGGTTGGAGGGAGGTACTAAACGAAGCATGAAAATAATGCATGAAAAAAGAACAAAACTTAACCCTAAAACTTCTGCCCATTGAATGGAGCGCGCAGACTGTTGTAACACTCACTGCTCAAATATGATTTTGTGGTTGAAGTTTTGTGAAGCCCAGTTTTAACGCTTTTCTCGATATTACTCAACCCTACATTTCATGATAAATGTGTAATATGATTCATTATATATGCATATACTAATCAAACAGTAATTAACTTCACTTCTCGTAGTAGTATATATTGATGAGCATATAATGATAACAACAAAACAACTAAAATATAAGCACATTATTCCTCTATATCTTATTTAATATAATGTAACCCAACCACAGTATATGTTGATGAGCATATATATATAGATTTTTTTTAATAAAACAGATGCCACAGTTGACAAGACATGGAACCCAAGCCAACTAAAAGAAGAAAAATTAATGGAGAATCAAGCGTGAGTTCACAGAAAACAAACGGATATTGTTTTGGCCGTGGATTAGAGATGTGGACCCTACGTAAGGAAGAGGATATAATATTTCAATAAAAAGCATTTGTAGTAAGCAGATCACCTGAAGCCAACAAGATATGATATGTCAATAAAAAAGAAAAAAATGTAAGAACAGATTTGGATACAGAAGATAACCTGTGCGCAACCCTAGCACGATGGCTCAGATTTTTTTTTTAAATTTTCATTTTTATTTTTTACCTATGAAAAAACATTTTTGAAAACATGTGACATCATTAAAATTATTTTTTACAAAAAATACAAAAGTTACGAAGAAAGCTACGGGATTGGAACATGTGACATCAAGATGCTACGGAGTTCACCCAGTTCACTTTAAATCTCTCTCTCACATCCTCTTTAAACTTCAGTTTTTAAATCTCTCTCTCACACCCTCTTCATGATCTTCAGATCTCTCTCTTCCATCCTTCTCGTTCTCCTTCTCTCTACAAATCGTTGCTCCTCCTTCGGCCTCCACAGCACCATCGCCGGTGTCTTCCCTACTGGCGGAGAGCCTCAACATTGAGAAGCAAGGAGGTATGAAACTCGCCGCCAGCCACCGCCGACATCCATGGAATCTTCCCTTTAGACCTTCACCTTCTTCTTTCTCCATCACCCATTGCTCCACTCGCTCTTTTCTCATCGTTTTGGAAGGTGTGAAACTCACCACCAGCCTC
Source organism: Acacia acuminata (assembly GCA_019022655.1). Classification (NCBI taxonomy): domain Eukaryota; kingdom Viridiplantae; phylum Streptophyta; class Magnoliopsida; order Fabales; family Fabaceae; genus Acacia; species Acacia acuminata. The sequence goes on from JAFJYI010000015.1 coordinate 3,568,000, forward strand.
CGCCGACACTCTCCCCTCCTTCTCGTTCAGTCAATTTTTTTTTTTTAAAACAATCTTTTTGATTCTATGACTTGGCCAACTCAGTCGGTTTAGGCCGAGATATCCGAGTTGACACAGGTCAACTAGGAACTCGGGTTTTCCCCTTAACTCGGACCTATTTTCCTGCTGGTTTGCCGGTTTCTGATCTAACCCGGCCGGTTTGGGTTTCAGGACCTTACATTATTTTGGTTTGCAATAAGACTGTCAAAGCATCATCAGCCATTTCAAGCACCTCTGGTTTTAGGTTTGAGGAATATTGAAACAAGTGTGATTATTTGTAGGAATAGTCAGAATATTGTTGGAGTATTTATAGACTTACAACGTACAAGAGGGATTAGATTCATTCATCCCTTATTATTGATAAGTAACATACCTAATGTAGATTTCTGTTTAGAAAAATACCTGATGTAGATGTTCATTTCAATATACGTTTTTGTGATTACATTCTTCCATTATATCATACCATGATTTATATACATTTAACCTATATTTTTTTCTTAAATTAAAGGTTCTAGTAAGACTGTTGTAATGATCAAGATTATCAAACTCATAATTTAAGTTAATTTGTGATAAAAACAAAAATTTAAATAATAAATTCGAATGATAAACTTATTAAAGTTCACTTTTATCAATAAATAACTATTAAAAGTATATGATTAAATAATTATAATATTAAAATGGCAGAAATTAGGTTTATATATATTTTAAATTCAAATATTTGAAATAATATCTATCCATATTCATAGTTAACTACACTAGTCTCGCATATGAAGCTACTGAATATATAATCAAATCTAAAAAGTTAATACGAGTTTAAGAGCGAGTTGATACAATTTTGTAAAATGTAACTTTAAAAATGGAAACTTTCTTTGTTAACTCACAAGATCAATCAGGTTTAATAATGAATTAACATGATTTTATAAGTTAAAAATTGTTAAAACAATAAATTTAGAATGTCAACTCACAAGGTTAACAACAAGAGCAACAATATAACTTATATTTGAACAAAAATGGATTATATTCCTTGTGAAAACCATGAATTACATTATATTGCATCCACCAATTACAATACATGCATCAAAGTATCAAACCATTATCTTAGATGTGCTTGAATCGTATCTTCACGAGTCATTTTCTGCATTATCTACACGCTCATCACTATTCAAAGAATTAGAAGAAAGCCGATGCAAATGCAATGGATTCTTGATCAATTCTTTAAAATATTAATTGCATGCAAATCATGGAAATTCACAATTACTATTATTTGTGCCACAACTTATTTAAACACCCACAGCCTCATTGATATTGCCAAGCAAGGTGTCCAAGCCGGGTCATATGGGTTGGCCCAAATAGTCCCTTTTTTGCCAACTTGGCCCAAATTATCCATATCTTTCAAGATGGTTGGATTGAAAATAAAAAATCAACCCACATAAAAACAAGAACTTTTTGGCCCTATTGTTGAACTCTTTGTTTTTTCCCCTTTATTGATGATGTATAATACTCATATAAATAAAATGACTATGTTAGGAATATCACATTCTTTTTAGATATGTACATTATAAATAGTTATTATTGGAATGAATTCTTGTTTAGTTTTTGGATTTTTCGTGTCAATTACATTATCCGTGACCACTCCAAACCCAATCCATGAATCCCAAGGCACTTCACACATTAATTTACCATTTTATAATAACATTTTACAATAAAAAATGTTTACATGATTTAGTAATCAAGTAAGAAAATTAAATTATGAATCATAACGATTTATTCGTAGTTGAGGAATCTATTTTATAATAACCTGTTGAACACAATTGAAAACGAAATGGATACGTGAGTACTCTAAGCCATAAAATATAACATGCCTACACACACACTTCCCACTCAAACTTCAAAGACATTAAAAAAGAAAGGATTATCAGAGAAGAAGAGTCTAAAAGTCCCGTCGACATTATATGAAGCAAGTAGCTTAAGGTATTCACAAAAGCCAAAATATATATTCAACTTTCTGAGGAAGGGAGAGGCATAATGGACAAGTTCAAATTTAAATCGTAAATAAGCAGAGAGGAACCCTGAAAGCCTATCAACATATATATGGCAGGTATCATAATTATGAAGCGCTTTGAAGCCACCGTACGTGGTTTGTATGGGACAAGCAAGAAACGAATGAGAGGCCTGTTATTTATAATATTGTTGTATGCAAAGTAGAGAGTATAAGCAGGTAAAAATCATATGTATGAAATGTATATCTATAGATGTCTTCGACCTGTAAGACAAGAGGCGAAAGTATTGGTACGACAATGTCCTTGATTTTATTTTTTTTTTTGCGTCAATAAATTTTTGGAAATGCGTTAGTCCGTCATGGACGACCCGCGGATCCTTTTTCGTCAACTAGTTAATTAACCAACTCTATTTTTGCCCTTAATCCATCTCAACTAGTCAACCCATGGATCCTCTCATTCTTTCTTAATAAGAGGTATGTGCTTGCATATGATAACAAGGGTTGACAATGTCCTTGATTTGTGTCAACCAGCGACCCGAATGCGAATTCATCCGTGTAGACGACCCACGGATCCTTTTTCGTCAACTAGTTAATTAAACAACTCTATTTTTGCCCTTAATCCATCTCAACTAGTTAACCCATGGATCCTTTCATTCTTTCTTCATCTTTGTTGTAAAGGAAAGAGAGAGAGAGAGAGAGACCCAATAAGAGGTATGTGATGGCATATGATAACAACTCGTTTAATAGTTTCTTATGCAATTATGATAAATAGATATATCATTATCGATCATCATAAAAAACAAAACATAAACTTCTAACTTTGTCACCCACTCTTTATTATTGAAACGGAACATAGGCAATTTCTCAGCTCAAGCTTCAAATGGAGATAGAGGCCAATGCGTTGTGGATATTCTTGGCCTTGAGAGTGTCGTATTCCCTCATAGTGAGAGCACGAAAACGAGGAGGAGAGGTGAAAGGAGAGATAAGAGTTTCAAGTGAGGGCCTATGAAAATATGCATACGAATATCGATGAGTTGTTTCGCTTACTGTGGCGCGATGCAGCACAGATGTGAACCTCCCATTAGACAGTATCTCAAGTATGTCACCCACATTCACCACAAACACATCTGGATCCAGGTGAACTGGAACCCACCCAATTCCTTCCTTAAAAATCTGGAGCCCGCGGGTTTGGTCCTCTGTTCGGATCTCACTCCCGGTCTTTGCTTCCACCTGGGTTTGGTGTAGAAATGTGACAATGGAGGTGTCTTTGTGGGGAGCGAAACCCATGGCTTGATCTGGGTTTGGACAACTCGGATACTTGTTCATTTGAAGTATATAATCATTGCTCTTAACCCATATCTCCACTTCATCATGTACCCCCAATAACTCCAGTATTACACTTGTCACCTCGTCTGCCATCATCTTCAATTGCTTTTGAACCTCTTCCATTGTTTTACTGCATGTGTACTCCACAAAAAAGTAATCACTTTTAATTTATTCAACAACAGTATGATATAAATATGTCTCTCTGAGTAAGTCACTCACAAAGAACATACCGAAAATGTGCAAGGTCGTGTTCAGGGAAAACTTTTTTAGCATCGTCATAGCATGAACCGGTGATGGTGAAGCCCTCGTGCCACATGACTTTGGGGAAGAAGGGTGAGATGTAAGGTGAACCGTAGCCGGACTTGCCGCCGGGAGGCCTTAAGGCTTTTGCCTTTTGCTCGGCCGGGAGAGAGAAGAAGCGCTTGATCTCCTCGTCCACCTCCTTCAATAGAGATAAGGGTATTCCATGGTTCTTGAGTTGAAAAATACCCCATTCCTCACATGCAAGCTTGATTGTTTCCATGGCATTTGGATCCTGGAGGTCCACCACCGGTATGGACACCGACCCGTCAACGACGTCGGAGCATACATTTGACCACTGGTGAGATTCAGGCAATCTCCTCGTTGAAGAAAAATCAATGGGCATGTTTTTTGCTGCTTCACCAGAGAGAGCTCCAGCCATTTTTGAAGACCAACCTGCCTTTAGTGGAACAAGCACAATGATCAAGTAACTGCGAGTGAATAGTGAGAATTAGTTTGAGTGTTTTTATGGGCAGAGAAGAGGCATTGGAATCATCACCCTATCAATTAATTATATTAATTACATGTGCACCTCACAGACTCAACTAATTATATATTACACTGGTCCTATTTATAAGTTTCATTTTGACCAAATCACATATACCAAGGAGAGGTAGGTAGCTCAATGATTATAGGGTAAAATTTCAACTTTGCCCTCATTTATAATTGGGTACATTTTAACTTTTTCTTCTCTCTCTATTTTTATTGGTACAATAATATGGACAAAATTGTCACAATCTCATTTATTATAAGTCTCATTTTGACCAAATCACATATACTTAGGGAGAGGTAAGTAGCTCAATGATTATAGGGTAAAATTTCATTTATAACTTTACCCTTATAATTCAATGATTTTAACTTTTTCTTCTCTCTATTTTCATTGGTACAATAATATGGATAAAATTGTGCACCTCACAGACTCAACTAATTTCATACATGCATACATATCATTCAATTTATTAGATACATTTTGACTGAGTGAGAACGTTTCATTTTGGGCACACAGATTAAGGGCTGAGTTAGGGTGGTGGAGCAACAGGTGTGAATTGAATGAGTGTGCATATATATATATATATATATATATATAGAGGTTGCATGGAATAAGCATCACAGAGAAAGAGGAGACTTTAAATGAATGCCAATTTAAGCAAGGCCCTCTATCTTTTGCGCATCTCAAGCATTCTGTGTTAACAATAACAGCTCTCTCTACCCTCAAAGAATCCAAACTGTGTCGCCAATTCACCGCAATCAACAAAACTAACAATTATTAGTAATTTATAATTAAAATGACGTCAGGATGCAAAATCCAAACTGAGGGAAAGCAGGAAAAAATGGACGTCCAAAAAGGCTAAAAGAGGCCATGAAAAAAAACAAGAGTAGTGTGGCCTGGGGGATCGAGGAAAGAAGACGACATTGCCCGTACGTAGTGCAATAACATTGTCATTAATTGTTCAAAGAGGACATTAGTGTTGATTATTCTTTTTATTCTAAATATAACATCTAATTAACTTTTTTTTATAGATTAAAAAAATTAAATAAGTTACTTATTCATATCATAAGTTATATATTATTAGACTATATATCAATTTATAAGTAAAATAAATTAGTTTGGGGAAAAAGAAAAAATATCTTAAAGTAATTTAATTAGCCTCCTAAATATCTTTAAAAAAGGTCAATGGAATTTTATATTTAGGACTGAATTGAGGAAGTATATTATTGAAAGAGAGATAACATGAATAAATAATGAAGGCATTGAAATTCTTATATCGAAGGAAAGAATTGGCATTTCAAGGAGATTTGCAAAAGAAAAGGGAAATGATGCTGGATCTGGTATTCGTTTAGGCATAAGAGTTCTGATGGTTGATGGGTTTTTATTGAGCCAAAACCACGACACGGTCTTAAATATAATATATATTTAAAGAATTGATATTGATTTTAAATATAATATATATTTTAAAATTTTTTTTAATGTACCTTTATTGATACTTCCATCAACAATAATCAAGGAGAAGAGGGAATGAGAGAATTAAGGAAGGTAACTATAGCATTTTAGAAAATATATGTTACATCAACTAGGTTAACTAATTTTCTTAATATAATCAAATTAAGTAAACATGTCTTATATTAAAAAATGAAAAAATGTTAAACAAAGGGTAGATATTTGCAATGGTGACATGCAAGAGTGAAAACAAATTTGACATGTGTGGTGCAAAGTTTGTCCCTTCCGGTTTAAAATATAAAACAAAATTGAATTTTATTGGAGATGTTAAGAAAACTAAATAAGTTATTTAATCAAAGGTTAGATCTAACAAAAAAAAAAGCTAATATCTTACAATGGGGTGAACAGAGATTTATGCTACATGAATAATTTCCTATGCATGATTGAATTGTATCTTTTGTTTGGTACAGTATGAAGAAAGTGAATTACACTATTTTAGGAATATTATCTATGAGATTTTTTTTTCAAAGGTATGAGCTTGTTTGGTACACTCGGACTTTTGCATTGTTTGAATTGAACTTATGTGGATAGTGATGTCTGGTTGAGAAGTAGTTTGAGTTGAACTTTGGACAATAAGTAGCTTATTTGAAAAGTTACTTTTTGGAGCTTTTAACTCCTTTTCACCTAGAGAGAGAGAATTTGATATATGTGGGAATAGTTCAAGAATCTAAAAAATATTGATGTACTAAAATTATTTTTTCTAAGATCCTAAAATACTTTCAAGATCATAAAATATTTTTTTAGTATTTTCCAGTATCCTGAATTATATTTTTAGTACCAGTCAATGCCCTATAAAATAGTTCAAGATATTGATGGTTGGTACTGTTCAGTATTCTTAAGTATTTTAAGATCATGAAGTATTTTTTAAATACTATAAGTTAAAATCACAAAAGCTACTTATGCTTCCGTTAATCCAAACATAATTTTATGATTTCACAATTTGACTTTTAAGTTTCTTTTTTAAGTATTTTAAGATTATGAAGTATTTTTTTTAAGTACTATAAGGTAAAATTACAAAAACTACTTATGTTATCGTTAATCCAAACATAAATACGATTTCATAATCTAACTTTTTCATAAGTCAAATTGACTATAAGTCATTTTTCTCACTATCATTCCAAACAAGCACTATATAATTCAGTCAATTAACATATATACATATATATACCACTCTGATCATATTTATAAGTCTCTTTTGACCAAAAAATTTGGTCCTATTTATAAGTCTCTTTTGACCAAATAAATGAAATTGTGACAATTTTGCCCGTATTATTGTACCAATGAAAATAGAGAGAGAATAAAGAGTTGAAATGTACTCATTCATAAATAAGGGTAAAGTTGAAAATTTACTCCATAATCATTGAACTACCTACCTCTACTTGGTATGTGTGATTTGGTCAAAAAAGATTTATAAATAGGACCAAAGTGGTACACAAATATGGGAAAAAAATATTTGGTCAATAAAATTTCCTTGTTCATCATTATTCATGAGTCATTTTTTGCACTATCTAGAAGCCCATATCACTATTTAAAGAATTAGAAGAAAGCCGATGCAAATGCAATGCGTTCTTGATAAGCTTTAAAAATATTAATCGTATGCAAATCAAGGAAATTCATAATTAGTAGAATTGGTGGCACAACATATTTAAATACCCAAAACCTCATTGTTGTCGCCGACATGTTGGACATGTCGGCTTGCCGTGGAGGCCGTTATTTTTGCAACAACAATTAAAGTGTTTTTTTTTTTTTTTTTTTTAAGAGTTAGAAATCCAAGTCAAGTCATATGGGTTGGCCCATAAAATCCTTTGTCTTCATTTTTTTTTTTGTACAAAATAATCCATATCTTTTAAGAGGCGTTGGGTTAAAAATAAAATACAAGATTATTATATGCAAACCAGAACTTTAGGTCAAGGGTCAATTATTAGATCGGAAGTTAAATTGGAAAGTAACCTGAGAGCTAGACTTGTAAGAAAGTGAACTTAAAGATAATATTTTTAGAATTATTTTTGAATTTGAGATTTTTCGTGGATCAAATGATAATATTTTTTATTGATTCTTTTTTAATTAGAAATATTCTATACATTCTTAATTTATAGTTTTTCAAAACATGTGAAATTATGTATGAATTTTTAAAGTCAAAAAATGCTTAATAGATAATGAATCAGTCAAAGAGGTCAGACTTAGGTGATCTGTTCGCTAGTTTCGTTGTCAAATCAGTCTGTCCGGTTTTAATAATTATGATTAAAAAAATCAACCCATAAAAAAATAAGCCCTTTTTGGCCCGATCATTTATCTCAATTTTTTTTATTGATTCATAACTCGTATGAATCATAATATTAGGAATACCACAATCTTTTTAGTTATGTACATCATAAATAATTATTATTGGAATATTCTTGTTTAATCATCGGGATTTTTTCATGACAATTATAGTGTGACCACTCCAAACCCGATCCATCAAATCCTAACACATTCATTGAACACTTCTGATGGGCTTGTCTAATTAAACATTAGATATGATGAGGATGAGAATGAAGCTCATGATGACAGGAATAATTATAACAATGAGAGAAGAAACTTGTTTTAAATCAGACGGATCCAAAAACCAATCGTCAATTTGAATCAATCCATCATTGGGCTCTCGAAACGGGATCTAGCTCGGCTACTTCAACTGGGTTTCTTCTACCACCTTTAGCAGCAACACTTGCTTGAGGTCGCCCTGCTACAATAAAAAAAGGTTTACATTATTTGATAATCAATCGAAGCAAAGAAATTGTGAATCATGAAGGATTTATTTGTGGTTGAGGAATACCTAGTGGTGATGGTGGGGTGGCATGAAGCTTCCCAGTTTGTGTTTCTACAGAATCATGAAGCAGCTGCTTCAATGGAGGCTTGGGCGAGGAAGTGCTTGTGGACCAACTTCCCCCATTTGACCCTGCTAAGCTCATTATAACATCTGCCTGCATACAACATCCGTCCACATCACTTGCTATAGCTATACACATATGGACACACCAAGATGCAAACATGTACATACAGAGTCAGTCAAAGTCAAATGAATAATATATACTATCTCCGGTCCTAATTGGGGGCTGAATTTAACCCTAAATATAAGATCTCAATTCACTTTGCTTCCCAAAATTATACAAGTAATATTTTCCCAAAGCATCTCTATTTATTGCACACATTAAAGGGTTCTCATATACCGGTAGTCATGATGAAAGGAGGGTATTTTAGGAAAATAAGCATATATTTGTTACAAATAACTTACTTAAATAAGTTCCTTAATCTATCCAAAATAGTTATCTAGCTCTTATATTAAGAACCGGAGATAGTACATATATACATACATATTCACAAACTGAAAACGGAGTATGGAGCAAAATTAGACAGGATTGAGGGTAAGTGTTGGTCACAACTACCCAGTAAATTGTAATTGTCTATCTGCAGTATTCATTTAGAGACTAGTAGAATACAAATCCAGAAAAAGCAAAGCACACAATTATGCAAAACATCACTATCATCTTTGATCGCAAAATATATGGCCAAGATTGGCTGATACTGGTGCTGCAGGAAAGTTCAAGATGATGAGAAAGATCAAGGACCAAAAAGAAGATAGATTCTAAACCACGTGCTGTATAGACCTTTGAAGAATGCCAAAAACATGGTTAAAAATGTGGATGCACTCAGGTAGTAAATAAACACCAAGACATGGCGTTCCAGGACACTAGCTACTCCCAAATCAGTAGATAGTTAACAACAAATATGTTAATAAAGACACAAACATTCTTGTCTTCTTGATACTATAAATCCTTCTCAGGAGAAGCTGGTGGAAGAGAAATGCTGTAAACCAACATGGAATGCCAAAAAATTCAGAAACTCAAAGCAGTAATTGCGATTCCAAAACAACTTGAAATATAGAAACGCAAACGATTAGGATAAAGAGTATACAACATAACATGCTCATCAATCATTTGCACTCAGTATTACTATCAAAATATAGAAACGCAAACCATCAGAGTACTACTGAAGCTTTAATTCATTTCAACCAAAAATGAGAAAAGCTTTAATTCTTCTGTAGAATGTGAGCAGCAGTCCGGCATAATTTTTTTTTTTTTTTTTTTTTTTTTTTTTTTTTTTTTTGGCCAAAGCCCAGATGCCACCCATTTCTAAGTAAGTTCCAAATTTCTTTTCAGAAGTTGAATCAAGTGAGTGACGAACAGTTGCAGTCTTGCAGATTAGTAGGACTTAATACTAATAAACCACTTGCTTACAGCCCCTAAATTAAAAAAACAATACTTACCAAGCAAATGTTACTTTCTATATAAAAATTAAAAGTTTTTTTTTTTTTTACCTACGCTAAATGTAGAATAAAAAAGTATGATAATTGCACCAGTAACTTCCAATAGGTAATCTTCAACGGTGACTTTCACCTAGTGAATGAGCATTTCATGAAAATAACAGTTACCCGTGATTTCCAGTAACAACCATAGATTCAGCATACACACCAGATTTCTAACTAAATTATTGCACAAATAACATCAATGTAGCTTCAGAAAGAACTTAAAATATCAAGACCAGACATCTTTTCCTATTAAATCAGAATCATTGAACAAATGCCTGAGTTAGAACGTTTCATGCAATGGAAATCTGCAAAAGTTGTTGCCTCAACAATTTCATCAAAAGAGGAACGGCAATCATGGAAATAAATTCCATAGTAAACTATTTAAAACAGAAATACTTTCCTGCAACAGTTCACATATAAACCAATTTCAGGCCTAAGAACACTAAATGCACTAGAATAACACCACCACTAATAACCAAAGATCAGACCTTATTAGGGTGGACATTATCAAACACGTGAGCTTGACCTCCGTAGAATATGGTCATCTGGCAGCTGGCAGATCTCAAATCATGTTGGCTGTTTCCAACAACAAATGCAAATAATCAGGCTTCTTTTCACACAATCAAGAAGTTGACAAAAATTAGCATCATGGAGCATAAACTGGATGAGTAGGCTCACAATATTTACCTCGGAGGAGTGGATGATTCTAAATCTATTACATTCATCATAGGCTTTGGCCTGCCTCCACCAAGCACCACTGCAGATGGAGTTTTCTCAGTGGCAGAAGTTGTGATGTTTATAGAGCTCAAAATTCCAGGGCCTTTCATTCCAGTTCTAGATCCTTCATCAGCAGCCGACTGAGAGATAAATGAAGGACCAATGTTAGTCTCCCTGACCTTGTTTGAAGCTATCTGGTGCACAAAAGGTGTTAATTGAGCCCCACGTGGTGGATGCTGCATCGAAGGTCCAGCATTCATAACGACAGACCGTTCCCATCTATTGGCATCAAACTTAGTTCCAGTAAAAGGCTGAAATATCTGAGAAGCTGAAGTTGGCTTCAGTGACTGCATGCTAGGAAAAACTTCATCATCACTAGATCTTCTATGATGATCTCCTCCCGCTGTACTCCGGAACATCTAAACAAAAACACAGCTCAGTATCAAAGAATATAAAAAACAGGAAAATTATTGGCAGCTACTGTGAATATAGGAGAAGAAAATTTTTCATGATTCATACCTTAACCAAATGTGAGTTTTGAATGGAGTCAGGGACCATCTGGAAGGCGTCTCTGGAGGATCCCATGAAAGCGGACTCAGAACTGCCTCTCTTGTTTCCTATTAGTCTGTTGCTTAGCCCAGTGTCAGAAAAATCACTCCTAGGTCCATAAAATGGAACTCCCTCGAGATGATTTCCTACCTGTCTTTCTATCAAATCGATGAGGAGAAAACATCATACTCTTTTAGAACTAAAATACCCAAAAAAGAACACAGAAGCTTTTCATATATATTTGGATAAAAAACAATGAGATTGAGGACTAAGAATCTCCCATTTCAGGTTATGAAAAACCAAAATAAATAACAACAACAAACAACACGATAATTATGTGAGGACGAATAATAAATATCATCATCACCAATTCACAGTTGTTGACAAACACGGTAGTATGCTGAATAATTTTTACTGTTCAGATTTCAAAACTTGGCATCGTCTTATTATGCATTCAGTTCTTTACTCCACATCTAATTGACAGCAAAAAAAAAACCAAAACAAACAAGATATTGCAAAGTTAAATTATGAACAAAGAAGCCTTGAATTTACAAAACCAACCAGAAAATGCTCCTGCTGACACTAGACAAATGCTTGAGGGAATAAAGAAAACAACTGTTAAGGGGGAAATTAAAACATGAAAATATACTGTGTACAGGAAAAGATGACCCAACATGGTACCTAACCAATCCACTCCATTTCTGACCTCACAGAGATCAGTCCATCAGAAAGATTCCATGCTATGAAGGAGAAAGAGAGAGAGAAGAAACGGATGGCTAAAACACATAGTGAATGAGAATCAGCAGAAAAAATCAGGTCTTCCCACACAGAAAACTTCTGAACCGCACCCACCCAAATGCTGGAAGGATAGTATATGGTACAAAAGAAGTTTACTTTTTCCCCTTTTTACTGAAATAACTGAAAATTTAAAAACAAATGGGGGGGGACTCACTGACCAGAGCCGATGTCGGAAGTGGTTGAGAAGGGACCACGGCCACCGCCAGAATAGGCGGCAACGGACATCGATGCGGAGGACGGCGAGGCCTCGGACAGCCTCACGGTGGTGGTTTTTGGGGCAAAACGACAAGGGAATCATTGGGCTTTGCGCCCATAAAATCATGGAAGACGGTCTTCACTAACTGTTGGCTCGAACTGTTGTTGACATTGTTATGGTGAGCCATTACCAGCAGCACGACTGTAGTACGACCTTCTCGCCCTCCATTGTTGCTTCCGTTTCACACGCAGAGAGATAGAAGAGAGCACGATCTCCAGAAAAGATAAACAGAGGGAATCAGAATCCTTTTATGAAAGAGAGAGAAAATGAGAAAGCAATAAAAAGCAAAAGGTTCTCTAGGCTACTGCACTCGTCTGCTCAACTAAATAGGCGCATGTCTGTCAGTCTCTCTCTCTCTCTCCCTCCCTCCCCAAATCAATCATTAATATTTCGGGTCAAGAACATCATTGATATTAATGTCGTATATATTAATATATTATTAATACTACACCTAATTATAAAATCTAGTTGACTTTTTTTTAGAATGATTAAGAAAATTAAATAAATTACTTAATCATTTCATATATTGTGTATCTTTAGATTATATATTAGTTTATTAGTTAAACTAATTAGTTTGAATAAAAAAATAAAAATAAAAATATTCTAAAATAATTTAATTAGCTTCTTTAATCTCTCTAAAAAAGTCAACTAAATATTATAATTAAGACTAGAAAGAGTATAAAATATAAAAAACAAACCCCACTACTTCCATTTTTTTTCCTGAATGCTCTATTTCCATTTCCTCCATCCACCAATTATATTTTTATCCTGCAATTTCATGTGTTTATTATATACCATTATGGTTGTTATTATTAGTCTAATTAAGGGGAAAAAAGTTTTAAATATTTTTTTTCAATACTCACTAAAGAAAATTTTAAAAAAGTCAATCAACGATATGTAGTCAAATTAAACTTATAATAAAAATTAGAGTGATGCTTTTTAGGGAACATTTACTCGTAACCTTACACTTAAAAAGATTTATTTTTAACAAAAAATAGAGATACATAGTGTCATTTGAGCTACAATATCCCTTCCCATCCACTAATAATGTTTATCTATATGCTCATTTTTAGATGTATTTAGCACATTTCCTTGTCTGATAAGATGTGGATATTAAATATTACTCTACTAACTAATTGAAATTCTAATTTGATTTGATATTAAAATGTGGAATAAAATTTTCCATTTATAAATTAAATATATTTTATTTAATTCAATTATTGTTGATTTTGTGTCCTAAATTATGGCTGCACTGATCTTTTTCCCTTTCCGTTGATAGAAGTTAGAAAGTAATTTGAGAATATAAATATTATGAGTGAGTATAACAAAAATGATAGGGAATGTCGGAATAACATGATAATCCAGACAAGGATATAAAGTAGTGGTGGGAAATGGGTCGACGGGCCTTCATAAGTTTGGCCCACATGGGCACAAGCCTATTTTCTTAAACGGAATATTGAAGCTAAAGTAGCTCATTATGATTGATCTAAGGTCTAGCGAATTTGAGCATGTTTGGATTAGTGGGTTAGAATTGGCTTTTTTTTTTTTTTTTTTTAATTTAAATATGATTTTTGTAAATATAAGATAGGATAAAAGTTAGATTGTATAATATAATTTATATTTTAATTGATTTTAGAAAAAGTCAGTTTGATAAACTATAATTTGTTTAAATATTAATATAAAAATAAGTTTGGATGTAAAATGATTGAAAAATTATGAATTTAATAAAAATAAAAAATTTAATGTATTATTAGGAAAAATTGAATAACAAAGAGAATATGTACCAGGTTAATCATCCAAATTTTTATTATATATATAAAAAATTTATTCACACCAATTAAATTTCTAATTGGGGAGTTTTTCCCATTTTCCCTTAAATCTAATTATTATTATTTCTTCAGATACTTTCACAAATAACAATAAAATTGGGGAACAATGACTCTTAACCTTTAAGTGGACTTATATAATAAAGACCACAATATTATTTTAACAAAAGAATGTGAGACTCGATATCTTTTCTTCATGAGGTATTTAATTTCTTCTTTCTCCCTTGTGAAAAAATCAAATGAAACTTTTTCTTCAAAAGCCCAATTTAAAAAAATAATGATCCAAACATCACAAAAAGTCCAAAAATCAATTTTGACTATTGATTCATACATGTTTTGGCTTCCAAACGTGATCTCAAAAACAGCCTTACTAGGCAAGTCAAAAAAACTTCTTTGCCAAACAATTTTTAAATATAAAATTAATAATAATTCTTTAAACTCTAGAAGCATGAAATTTCCAGGCATATAAGTCATTCATGTTTTACCCGTTTTACAATTGCAGACTTATGACACACTATCCTTTTTAATTGTTAAGGGATATTGTCATTTATCAAAAAAAAAAAAAAAATCATGTTTTACTCTCTTTGATTTTTAATATTAGATATATTTAAGGAGTTAATCTTGATCCTTAATATAAAACATAGTTTCATCACTATTACAGAAAATGAAAGTTGTAATGCTTTTTTTTTATATATATATATTTGTAGCGCTTAGGAAGTGCTACAATTACAAGCTGTAGCACTTTCATAAACATTACAACTTGCTTTTAAAAAAAAAAAATAATAATAATAATAACACTTGCTATAGCGCTTGCCCAAGTGCTTATCTTTTAAATTAAATTATTATTATCTTTTGTAGCACTTTCCCAAGGAAGCGCTACCAAGAGCAACTTTTTTTTTTTTTTTTTTTTAAAAAAAGATATTTTTCTTTAAAAACCCTAATTACAGTCCAAAAACTTTAAACAAAAATTTATCTAGAAAAATTAAGAAAAAGCAAACACAATTAAATAACTCAAAATGATACAAACAACTAACTAACAAACTTGTATTAAAAATTTGATTAAAATAAAGCTTATTCTACCTCTAAATACATAACATAACAATAGATAAGAAACAACCTACTTATCTAGTAGTTAGCTAGAGTGTTATTTGAGCACGTATACAATTAAAATTACAAAAAAAAAAAAAATACATTACCAAATGATATGGATTAGATAAAATATTATCTTCACCCTGATTTAACTCTCCCACTTTCCCACTGCATTAGAGGGGGAAAAAACAGCTTCATATATTTAGATTTACTGTCTCAATATTAGAATTCAACTACTAAACAAAATAAAATTAAAAGAAAAATTGTGCAGACAAATTATTCTAAATTGATGCTCACATGTTCTAATTTCTCATAGTAGGGCCGAAATTTTGAACTTCTTTAGGTATTTTATCATCTTCATAACAAGCATAAGAGTTCAAGAGTTCATATTTCTTTTCCTTAAATTCCATATCATAAAAGAATTATTAGTATCATACAAACAGTTATAAGGATTTTCCACAACTAAAAGTCAAGAGTGATGCAAGAAAATGAGGTTATGCATCATAAATGAATATTGACCAGCATAGAAGTGATGCGAGATGTGTAGCAAGGAGAACCAAAATGAGATAACGACACTTTTTTTTTTCTTATACATCTGAAAAGCGTAAGCTTAAAACTCAAAATACATACCACTTAGGATAAAGAACTTAATCCATCCCTAACATGTGTAATATCAAGCATGAATTGAGTCCTACATTTCGGGTGCACCTGTAAAATTACCCTTAACTATATATCACCTACATGTTATTTTTTAGCTAAAATATCTGCATATTCAATGGTCTTTCTACTTAAGTAGGACAAAACAATATGTCAATCTCATACATAAGTTAACATGTAGCTTCAATTTCAGCCTTAAATGGATGATCCAAACAAAATATTCAACAAAATATTTAGCTTATCAAGAACACAATTGGCATTGAAACTTTACTATTCAATACAATCACTTTATCCATTGATATTTCTGACAAATATTCTTTAAGACACGACATTAATTTGGCCCATCCATTAAGTTGGAACTTGGAAGTGTCTTTACAGAAGCTGTACTGATTTTCAAATTGTGAATCAGACAAATAAGAAAATAAACAAAAAACGAACCCAGAATCCCAGCTAAAATGAAACCAACTATACAGTTTAACATCTCACCTGCACATAACAATCTCATTTCTGCCCCGATTTTTACCTGAAAAATTTTACAGTAAGGTAAGCTTTTGACTAAGTAGGCAAAACTAAAGCATTGTCATCTAGACATGAAAGAATAAAACCTACCTAACAAATACTAAATAGAACAAGTGGCTCTAACTTTTACCTTTGTGTTCATGGATTATAAAGATGACCAACATCTCTAAATTTTTAAATTTTTACCAGCATCGCATAATTATTACAGACAAGTTAGCCATGAAATATGTTTGTAAATGACTACCGCAACACCCACTGAGATTTTCAATTCATGCTTCAATTGCACTCATGAAAATATATGCCTATCAAGAAGTTCCATAGCTTTCAAAGTGACGAGTTTTATGATTTCTCTAAGTCCACATTCATGCTCAAGATTAATGACGTGTTCATAACAAAAGATTCATGAAAAAGCTTGTATTGAAGATAATCCAAACAAAACAATGTCGTTAAAAAATGAGAAAACACATGGAATCAATATCCAAACATGCTGGTCAGAAGTTCAATGATCAATTCAAAAAGAGTGTTACATTTAGTATAAAGAAAAAAAAAAGAGTGTTACATTTACTCAATCATAATAAAAACAGTCCATCATCAGTGAAAGGAGGAACGCTCATTTTGTTTTCTATAATGTTTTGGGCATTTAATCAATTCAATATAATGTTTTCTATAATGTTTTGGGCTTCAATATAATCCAAGAATTTTTTTTTTAAAGTGAAATTATGTCACAAGAATATGTCCTATAAAAGCACATTTAAAACAGACTGGAAGTTAAATTTTATTTTATTTTTAACAGTAAGCCAAAGTAAATTCTAATTTATAGATCCAAGTACAAGCTACGTAGCACGGAAACGTTAAATTTCTAGATGTGAACGTTTCTGAAACGCGAATTGGCTTAGGACGCGTGGATACGTTAAATTCACGAATCGGAATGGTCAAATAGTCATAATGGCATTTCTATAATTTTTCAAAAACTGGAGGGCATTTTGGAATGGTTTCAGCAACAAGAATAACTAATCGACGTCTCTCTCCAAATCGACTTTGAAATTGTCTTTCTCAAATTGAGCCTCGCTTTCCATCTCTCCAACTCAACTCGTTGCCTCCGTTCCTAAACTTTTTCGCTATAGGAATTGTTTGTTTGATGTTACTATGATGTTATTATTGTTGTTCTTTCCTTTCCGTGTTGTAACTTCGCTCACCTTGCTGGTTTCATCTGGTGTTTAGTTCTTCTTTTACTATGGCTTCCATTCACTGTGATTTTTGTGATGGTTTTCAAACTTTAGGAGTGATGGTTTTGGGTTCGGTGTTATTTCGGCTGTCAGTGTATTTGGGTAGTTAATGTGTTCTTATTGTGAAATACGCTCTTTATATTAAAAATATTATTTAATACTAAGACGTATCGGAATTTATCGAAATATTAGTATTTTTGAAGTAACGTATCGACATCACGTATTGGTAGGGTATCGAAAATGCCGTATTGGTATCGGTGGTACAAGCTCAAAGTAAATGCATTTAACAAATTTTATCAATGATTAAAGCCTGCTATAGACAGAACTTAAGACAAAATATGAAAATGAGACACATGAGAAACAACTCCAAAATAAATCAGCAAAACTAGGAAAGACACGATTAAGAAAACTAGTGGTGCGGTCCTTTGAAGAGTGGATTGGACCTGTTCTCAGGCTACGAACCATATCATCCTCCAAAGCAGCATCTTCTTCAATTACAGTGCTAGCAAGGTCAATCTTTTCATCTTCCACCATCTCAGTAAGCTGCAAATACTTCTCCCTAACAAACGACAAGAAGAATTTTCACCAAAAGGTAGCATAAAACATATATGCTCACAAGTTAGAATACTGCGAGAAATAGCATAGACAAAAATCTAACAATAAATAGTAAAAAGAATTGTTGATCAGATAAAGACAGAAACTGTTATATCAGTATAGAATATGGCATTCATTTTCAGAACAAGGTCAATCTATTACATAATTTGGTTGAGATTATATCATTTAACACATAATGTCCAGTATCAATGATGATAATTTACCCTAAATTTTATTCATTAAGAATCCATTACTGATTGTCCTAGTTTAATTTAGAGCAAGAGTTCTTTCTTTAGGAGAGAAATGTAAGATAGAAATTGTAGCAGCAAAGTACCAACCGTATCAGCTTCTCAATACAAGTTCCAAAGGTCTCCAGATCGAGTGCGCACATCGAATTTTCTCCTCTCTACAACAACCCTCAAATCATCAAGACAAGAAAATAAATAGCAAAACTAATACTATATATGTCAATGTCTGCCTTCAGAGGAATATTAATTGATAGTATCAGTAAGTTTTTCTAAAAACATTTATCGGTTATCAAAGCAACTAAAAAACCGCTTGAAGAACACACAAACGAGAAATATCAGCATATTGGAATCCGGACTGAGACATATTAATATGGCATAATTCGAAAAGTTCAAAAGCACCAATATAAAATATCATAATGAGTATAAAATATCTTATATTAAAGATCATAATGAGTATAATAAAAGTCATTCACTTATACCATGGTATGAGGGAGATGAAAGTAAGGAGAAGGAAAGAAGAAATTTTAGAATCCTACCTATTAATTTTTTAAAATTAAAATCATCAACATTTTCCCTCTCTTCTTTATTTCCCTCCAGCCAAACAAATTTTAGAGTTGAAAGTTGAAACATAGCCTTTCTTTCCAATTGTTTATTTTTCTATAGGGGTGTTCTAGATTTTCTTGTTCCTTAATCTGACAAATACCTCAAAAAAATTTGGGATAGGGTCTCTCGATCTTGTCCCATCCTAGATATATTATCTTTTTCAAAATTATTTTCTAAAAAATTAATCTCTTGCATGTTGCGCTCCTATGTATTTGCTCGAAGTTAGTAAAATTGATGTGTTTTTTATTCATTTTTATAGTTTCAAGCCTAGATTAGATTAAAAAAAATTACTTGCTTCAGAAGAGCTGAATATATTTTTATATTCATTTTCTATAGGGGTGTTTTTTATTCAGAAGAGCTGAATATATTTTTAATCCATTACTTGTTTCTACTTGAATTAAAAAAAAATCGTTTAAATGATTCTTCCATCGCTATTTAGCTCATTCTTTTTTTCACAAAAAAAAAAAAGGGGGTAATATCGCCCTGGCAAAAAAAAAGAGAGAGAGAGAGAGAGAGAGGCTAATATTGCAACGACGCGTCGTATTTTCTGGAAGAGGCGATCTAGAGAGCGAAGCTTCAAGCAAAACAGGAGAGGGGGATAAGAGTGCGGAAATACGAACTAGTCGATGCGGGACAGGTGCGAGAGTCGTAACTCGTAAGGGCAAAGCGTGGACTGGAAGCAACTGAAACGCAAGAACAATGGCTTCCATTAACATATTCTCAACGACTTCGCATCGTTCACCTGAATTGTCCGCAAGTGTCCGAACCTCTCAGTATCCGATAGGCTATTACCCACGCCGGCGGCCACGCTCAGTTTCATTCGCTGGCGATTCCTCGGAAATTCCGACCGAGAAGCCTGAAATCGAGCTCGAATTCATTGGGGTACTGATTTATACATAATATCTAGTTTATATACGTCTTTATTGTTCGACAATAATGCTGAATTTTAGAACGTGAGAGGGCTTGCAATTTTAGTTGTATTTAAATATTTATGATTACATTTGGCAGCCAAAGCCGGGTAGTGATGGATCGTATCCGGTAGAGAAAGCTAAAGCAATTAGTGGAGAGAAGCTGCTGAGGAACATCATGCTGGATAACAAGATCGAGCTGTATGCCACGTATGTAAGTATCAAGACGACCATATGACAGTGCGACGTCGTTTTATTGTTCTTTAATCATTTCGACGTCGCGCATATGGCAACGCTATTTTGCATTTCAAAAAATTCTTGAATAAACGTGGCATAGTTTACAAATCATTTATGTGTTCAATGATTCTTTTTCCTTTTTATGTGTTCACCGTCTTGTCAAACCGATTACATGCTTCAATGATTCTTTTTCCCCTTTTCCTGTATCACAACTAATCATGCTTGCTCAATAATGAGTAATCTTTTACGGATTTATGTGTTTTGGTGTTTTTCATGATTGCGAGTCATTTTTTACTGTTTCAACAGGGGAAGGTGATGAACTGCGGGGGAGGTGGCAGCTGCGGAACTTGCATAGTAGAGGTACATAACTATTAACTAGCGGTTTTATTGGAGCCACACTGTGAAATTCTAGTAGTACCAGCCAAAGCCTCCACTGATTATGATTACTAAGGGTGAAGGTTATTGATACCGCGAATTAAATTCCACTTGAAAATTGGATTTTGTGGATCTGAAGCTGTCAAAATTGATAATATTTTATTAAAAAAGCAAGAAGGCACGTTGTTGTGTGCCTCTTGCGTCTTGTTATATATACTTGCTTTCCTTCTGTCTGATTGATTGATTGATGGCGCAATAAAAATATTTGGAATCTCTGATGTTGATTTTTTATTTTATGAATTATTATATGTTGCTTCTTTGAAATGACATCAGTAGGTTTTGTATTCATATTTACAATGAGCTTTTTGACTGTTTGAGTTGTGTTCCAATGTTACAGAACTATCCACACGATGTCTTCATTAAATGAGCATTAAAAATTAAATATTCGTTAGTATCTACATGTAAGCAACATTATTATTATTTCTTCTATTGCAGATTATTGATGGAGCAGATCTTTTAAATGAAAGAACAAATACTGAACTTCGGTATCTTAAAAAGGCATGTTCTGTCTCTTGCACACGCATAGACAGCCATTTCTATTCTAATGGTATGATTTATTTGTTAAAACCAGCTACTTAATTTACTTGTGGCTGCAGAAACCCGAATCTTGGAGGCTGGCTTGTCAAACAATTGTTGGAAACAAAGACAATTCTGGCAAGGTAGTTCTTAAAAAATGATGGTTCTTCGTGTATAGTTAACTTTCATGTATGTGCCAGTGTTCTACGGAAGATGTGTTTTGCTTGAATTATTAATAGTGCAGAACATTCCAGGACTGTGATCTTCTATGATAAAAGTGTTTTATCCTTTTTGATTCTTTAATAAGTATACACTGATTGGATATCATATTTAGACAGTCACATAGCGCTCTCTTATTTTTTCGGTATCATATTCAACTAATATCAACTGTAACATCTTTATCACCAGTTAAGCCTATAAGTGGACACATACAATATGCCGGAAGTCAATTTGTGTACTCTCTGTCATCTTAAAGCAAACAAATATAATTTTTTTTTTTCAAAAAAAATGAGGTATGGTGATATTGAAGGCCTGGTTATGTCGTAATTGAATTCAAAAAGAGATGCCAGCTGATTTATGTCGTTGCAATGAGTTTTTAGGTCGTGGTTCAAAGGACTCCACAGTGGAAGAAGTAATAAGCGAGGCCAAGCCAGAGAAAATCAAGCAGCACCTCTTGGTGCCCAGCCTCAAAAGCACCATACGTTTAGTTGATGAGAAGTAGGTTATTTGAGTTGGAGGCGATACAGAGATATTTATGTAAGCGCTTGCCTGTAGCATCACCCCAGGTCATTTTGTCATACTAAATTGTACAATGATTTAGAATGTAAATGACTAGGTGCGCAGATATGTGTGTAATGTCTTTTTTCCTCCTTCCCCTGTTATGAAAGACTGTACAGTTAATGCTTTATATCTATCATGTACAAAACTCCGAATGCTATAAATCCTCGTGTAAACTATTTGATCCCAATAGCGATAATGCGGAAGTTTGGATTATTGTTTTTCATTATTATTCCCTGTTGTCAAGACGGGGAAGACAATATAACCAAAATACAAAATCCAGAGGCACTTGTTTGCTTCAAGTGCTTCTTTCCTGCATCAAAGTGACAATGGTATTGATGAGCAGTGTGAGAATTAGAAATTACATGTTCAGTGCAGACGTTTGGTTCAACTGGATTGGAGCAATGGCTTGGATCTTGACTCATGCATTTAGCTGGGCTGCGGAAACTTTCTCTGTGCCCCCTTGTTAACTTCTCCTACCAACCCTTGACCCGTCAGTATGGTAATAAAAATAAGTTCTGTTTTCCCCCAACGCTCTAGTTTATTTACAGTTATACTAATTTTACATTCTGAGATTTCCTTTTTGCTGCTTGTGTACAGATTTGAAGGTCCCACGTGCATCCACCACACTCTCTGATATCTTTTGTTACGACACGAGCAATGCTAATGGCCCGCTGGAGCGTTAAATGCCCGAAAGAGTTGTGTCTGGTATAGTCAATATTTACTTTTATCTTTTATATCTACAGAAGTGAAAAAGCAGTGCCACAGTATACTGGAGCCTCTAGCACCTAAGGTAGCTATTGTTCATCTCAATTCTTAGCCAAACAAGCAGCAATTGTTGAAAAATAGCTCATTGAATCTATGTCCCCATTAGTCATCACTTGCAGTTTCAGAAATTTCAAATTTTACAGAGATGTTACTTTCTCTTATCCGGGACAGGAAAGATGGGTCTGAGAAGTTGCTTTCACTCAATAAAAAAAAGGAGCAGAATGGTTGCTTTCAAATTTCGCCCACTTCTTTGCTTCAAGAGAAAAAGCCAAAGAAAAGCTCCAACACGCTCTCTGTAGCTTTATCCATTTCATTATTATATTATTTACTCGAGGGAGCGGGGAAGTGAGACAAGAACAAACCATTGTGTTGGGTTCTAGTGAAGTTTCCACTTTCGATTATGGTTCTTTGAAACATATTTTTATTTTTATGAACACTTGTTAGTGATTCTGAATTAAAAACTATTTGTTGCAGTTGGAGGGGCTGAAGCTCGTGCATTCTGTTGGGACCCTTTGCAAGTTTTTTTTTTTTTTTTTTTTTTTTTTTTTTTAATAAAAGAAAATTTTAGGAAAGAGGTTGGATTCAACCACGATCTAAGAATACGACGAAATCTCCCTTTCTGCAAAGTGATACCAATATTGGGAAGGGCAAACCGTCTAACTTTCAGGCGTTTACCTGGACACCTAGGAGCTAGAATATATTCCTAGGACCTTGATCAACTCCAGGATCAAACCTCTTTCTTCTCCTTCTAATAAGAGTGTCCCACTCTTTTACCAATTAAAAAGGTGGACCTTTGCAAGTTGTGAATGCGGAATTATACGTGGATTCCATTTCTTGGGGTTTCAATTTGTCAGCCCCATTCATTCATTACCATTGTTTGTGGTTGTTGAACCTATCAGTGGCTTTGGTGGGCCAATCTCATTGGATTAGGCCCCAAATGTTGTGCGACGTACTGACCCTCTTACCCTTCCTTTCTCCAGTAGCAAATGGCTTCGTCGTCATTGTGAGCTTTTGGATTATGAATATTTATTAAAAGGAAAAATTGCACCTAAATCATGAGTAAGGAAAAATATGATAAATACGGTAAAATCTCTGAAACTTTTGGATTACGAATATTAATTAAAAGGAAAAATTGCACCTAAATTATGAGTAAGGAAAAATATGATAAAATAGCCCTTTAAAATCTTAAAATTGTAGTAAAATCCCTGAAACTTTTTTTGTAATATTTTTTACATGTGAAAAGATACAAATACCCTCATGAAGGCTTATGGACTTGTCAATACAGGCTTATGGATTTATCAACACAGGTATATATAGGGGCATTTATGTCTTTTCACATAAAAAATATTACAAAAAAGTTCTATGAGACTTAAGACAATTTTAAAAGGAATCATTTTGTCGTAATTTTTTTTTTTTTTTTTTGGGACCTAGGTGCAATTGTCCCAAAACCTTCAATTATAGTTTATTTTGTTATATTAGTCGGTGTGAGTGAAGAGCGTAAAGTAGTTGCTTGTGGCGGGTCATGTTCATCAATTCAAAATTCATAACTTTCTTTGTACTTTTCCCACTCATTAGTCAATCATATTGTTGTTTTTTAAAATAAACGAGTTATGAACTTTTGTCATTGAATTTGAATCTTTTCCTCAGATCTGCTGCCCGGTTTACCAATAAGTATTTTTTTTTTTTTTTTTTTGTAATTTTGACATTTTCTTGTGAGGTGTCGGTATCATTATTAACATTATAATGAGTTTTGTTTATTGAATATAATTCCCTCTTTGGGGCTTATTGTGTTACCATGCTTGAAAAAGGTTATTGAATCATTGTTTCTTGATATAGCCACGAAATTTCGCTAGGTGGAAACAAATGCATTGTCAAAAAGTTAGTCACCACGTCTTGAATAGATTTTAACGGCATTCAGAATTCAATATTCTTGAATAAAAATAGAAGTAAAAAAAAAAAATAAAAATAATATTGAAAATATTGTTATTCGTGACTCATAAGTAGTAGTACTATCATGTCCCCCCCCCAAAAAAAAAAGTACTAAAAAATAAACTTGTTAAGTTTGAGTAAGATAAAAGGACAAAAGACTTTGAAGAATAGAGCCTCAGTGACCTCTTACAGATAATTCAATTATTTTTACATAGTTATTTCAATAATTAATAGAGTAAAATACTTTAATATTTCTTAAATTTTACCTAAATTACACTGACTTTCTCTTTATTTTAAAAATATACACTTAGGTCTAAATCGTTAACTCCATTAAAGATTTTAATTTTTATTAAAATTTATATTAAAACAAATTTTATTTACTAATTTACCTTTCATCATTACTAATTTTCTCATTTTGGCTAAAATTATTTAAGTAATTTCAGAGTTTTTTTTCGTTGATTTATTTTTTACTTTTGTAAGCAGTTATCTGTTTTTTCCCCCATATTGAGATGAAGACTTCATTAATTTAATTAATTAGAAAACACAGAAAAATCAATTTAAATGTGATTAATTCTTTTAATAGATGTATACTAAATAAAAGTGTTTATAAATGATTATGAAACAATTATTTGAAAAATTAATATAAGTTATATAAGTCTCAAGTTTAATTACATTATTAATAACATATGGTGAACCAATCATGATGTCATGGCTAAAAAAACAAAAGAAATATGTTTTTAGTTAATTAAAAGAATGCAAAATAAATAATTGTTTTAATATAATGGAAATTATTAAATTTTATCATATATCGCGAATTTTGAACATTTATATAAGATGATTTCTGTTAATATAAAAATTATTTTTAGGTAAATATAAATGTTCATTCATTTGTTGAAAGATGGGTGTTTTGATCAAAGCAAATGTTTAATAGCCAAGCTTAAAGGCCAACTAATGATTGCATTCTAATTTTAAATTAGGTCTATGTATGTTTTAAAATAGAGGGACGATTTATGTAATTTAAGTACAATAGAAGGATAGTTAATGTATTCTACTCTAATTAATATCTGTTTGAAAAACAACTAATAAATTGATTACTATATTAGTATACTGTACTCCTATGACCATCTAGGGAGAAATACTTAAGAGTGTCGTCTTATCTTTTCTCTAACTAATTGACAATAACTCATTTTATTTTAATCATACATGGGCATATGAGTCGGAGAAATTCAAATTTTATAATTTTAAAAAGCATGAACTTCTTAATTTAGAAGAACAAAAAACACAATTCATTCACATCATCCCGACATCATAGGAATTTCTTCATATGACTCATGTATTATGTAGGATCAAAATAGGATTTGTTGTTATATTTTAATTAGTGAGAGTATAAATGAAATGTCGCATATTGAGTGTGTTTAAATTAATTTTTAAAGAATAGTTTTTATGATTGATGAAGTAAGTATGTAATATATATTTTATCTTGACTTACAAAAGAGAGTTCCAAAATCACGAGTTCAAAGTTGTCTAAATCTTCATAGGTCACTCCATCAATCAGGTAGTTTTCCGTAGTGCATGAAAAATTTCAAATCTTTTCCACTTTTGAGTTAATAAGGATTCTCGTTAGCATTCGTCGAGAATCTTGTTTTAGCATTAATTGAAATCTATTGAGAAAATACATTTTCGTTTTCTAGATAACAATCTCCATGTTTCCGGTGGGAATGGTCTGAATTTAGCATTATTTTTATATCTGGTATGAATTTATGAAGGATGACTATTTTGAGACAAATATCCTTTTTATTCCAAATCTATAAAAAAACAAAAACAATTTTCCATGCTGGTGTCTTTATAGATATCAAATTCAATTCTCAATCTTTTACTAAAATTTCTCAAACTTACTAATTCGGACACATTTATCTACAACATTTATCCAAACACTCACTAATGACTCCCCCAATCAGGCAATTTTTCGCAGTGCATGAAAAATTTCAAATCTTTTCCACTTTTGAGTTAATAAGGATTCTCGTTAACATTCATCGAGAATCTCGTCTTAGCATTAATTGAAATCTATTGGGAAAATGCATTTTTCGTTTTCCTAGATAACAATCTCCATGTTTCCCATGGGAATGGTCTAAATTTAGCATTATTTTTATATCTAGTCTGAATTTATAAAGGATGACCATTATGAGACCAATGTCCTTTTTATTCTGAATCTTAAAAAAACAATTTTCCACGCTGGTGTCTTTATAGATATCAAATTCAATTCTCAACGCTTTACAAGATTTTTTAAATGAGTCACATTCCCATTCAAAGTGATACTTATCCATATTCTATATAAATCAAGAAAGAAAAATGCGTGCTCAAAGTTCAAACCACTATTAACATGGTAAAAATATTTTTAATCATTTCTAAATTTAACCGAAGTAAAAAATGCCATTGCATGCTAATTATGCGTGTAATTCCTGGAACCAATCCTTTCCATTTCTTCATACAAGGAAGTTAATAACAATATTTCAATCATAAAGTCTTGACTGGAAAAATTCTTAAAAAGGAAAAGCTGAAAAAGCAAGACTTCGGTGCTATACCTCTCTCACATAACTTTTTATGCGAAAAAATTCGAATGCCTGAGCAAGGGAAAATTCAAATTTAATTTCTAACATTTTTTTTTTTCACTTTTTATTTATTTTGCGTCCTGCGAACGAAGGTCGTCTTGGGCAGAAAAGTCAAAAGGGACATAGCGGAAACAGCAGACTCGAGAGCGTTAAGAAAAAACAAATTATTTAATTTAATTTAATTTAATAATTTTTTTTTTCCGCATCCGCAATTTTGAAGTTTGAACTGTTTCTCACGTCCCGCTTCCGCTCCTCTTACATCAATATATCAACGTCCTCTCACTTTCACTTTCACTCTCACTCTGTCTCTCTCTCCGCTCTTCACTTCATTTCATACGCTCTCTCACCCACTGCTTCTTTCTCCTGCTTCTCTCCTTCTTCATCGGAGCTCGCACACACTGTCATAAAAGGTCGAGAGCTCCCAACAATTTGGTAAGTTCAGCTCGCACTCTTTTTTTGTGGATGATGGAGCCAATTTTTTTTTTTTGTCCTCATTTTTATGTTGCTTATGATTTTTGGTGAAGTGGAGCTTGATTGAGAGCCGTTGTTACTGAAATATTTTGTAGTTTTTTAGTTCCAGTTTGTGGATCTGGGTTTGAGCTGCATTGCTTCGCATTTTCAGGAATCCTGTCCTCTTTTTTTGTCTCCTTGGAGAGGGAAAAGAGAATTCGGCAATCCGTTTCTTGTACTTAATTTTCGGAGAATTCCTTACCTGCCTTCTAACTTATGGATGCACTTGATTAGAGTTAATGCTGAAGAGTTTTTCTCATTTTCGTTTGTGTTTGATGATAAAACTTTTAAGAAGTTTGAGTATGCTTGGAGCTGAAATAACATTTGTTATTAAGTTAGGGTCTTGATTTGGTTCTGGAGAATATACTCAGAAAACAACGCGGGTGTGCGTGTCAGGGAGTGAAATTTTTGTAATCTGAAACATTCTCTTAGGTTGATTATTGAAGAGAAGTGCGTACTGAGCAATGATAAATTAGACTTTGAGCGTTGTTGCGCTGTCTTATTTCTGTTCATGAACTGCATTCTTTAAATTTTGTTTATGGTCGCAAGTTTCTTGTGTTTCAGCTACCAGGCAGGAGATATGTGACCCTGATTTAGATTCTAACTATTACGCAGCCTTGTGATATTATCTTCTTAACCCATTCTCTTTTGTCCGTAAATGTATATTCAAATGATTACAATACATCCCATTACGAGGGCTGCATTTAGGAAAAATAATTTGTGTAGAATGTATCTGTGCCATTGATACAACGTGTTTTCCGGAGATAAGCAAGATAAATGGGAAAAAGCAACAATTTCTACTAGGAACATTCGCCATATGAAAGCATAAATATCAGATTGGTCTATTAGATCATTTTGAATTGATATTTACTGCTCCTTTTTTTCCGGGGAACAAGACTTTGTTCTGTGAAATTGTCACTCCTAGCTGCTGCGTTTATTGCTGTTATCTCATGGTGTTTTGGTCTTTGAAGAGCAGGCATGAAGAAAATAACCGTCTGAAGCAATCAGGTTGTTTATCTTCAAGGCATAGTACAAAAATGAACAAGGAAAATACTGTTTATGCTGAAGGTGAAAAGTTTCCAGTCCGAATCACTAGAGCAAGGGCCAGAGCCTTGGGATCATTGGGAGGAATACCTCCTTCCTCCAGGCCACCCTTTAAACAAGAACTGAAGTGTGCCCATCCAACAAAGTCCAAAAGAGCAGCATCTGATGAGAACAAAGCTTCGGTCGTTACTATGGACGGTCTTCAGAAAAAAAGGAGGGCGGTGCTCAGAGATGCAACCAACATCTGCGAAAATTCAAGTGATAAAAGTATTGATGCTTCAAGGTTTCAGGTATGCGTGGAACAGCTCGTACATTGCAAAGGCAAATGCCAAATTATCAATATTTTGTAGATCTACTGTTTTGTTTTATGTAACTACTCTCACAAGAGTATTTGTCATTGTTTAGTGAGCAGAAAATCTTCTTTACTGTCCCTTGTTTGCTCACTTGAGTGTTTGTCATTGTTTTACTGAGTTGCTATATTCATATACTATTACAAGATATTATAGTGTCGGTTGATGATGCCACTTGAATGTCCATTATATAGGCAAAAGGAGGTAAAAACACAAAGTCAGCTTCAGCTGTATCCACAGAAGTTTCATCAACACAAGAAGATGTTAAAACAAAGTTAGCTGAAGAATTATCCAAAATTAGGGTGGTAGAATCACGTAACATCACTGACGCATTGAAGTTAGAAGACAAAATGCCACCACAACGATGCATGTCCAATGATACAGGAGGTTGTCTTTCGGCAGACCCCATGCTTTCAACGCAGGACTCTGTGATGTCTGATGAAATCCTGACCGCTCCAGATAAAGGTTATTTGATATTGGCTTTAACATACTAGTGATTGGAGTATTTACATGATGACTCTTGCTTCTTGCTCAAACAATATTTTCAATTTCATGGAGTTACTCGTTTTCTTTTCTTTTTCTTCTTTAAAGAAAAACTTTGTACGGTTCCCCTGTTTCTAAATCACAAGAAGTTACAAGAAGCAACCGACTAATTGTCTGCATCCAAATCGTATACGACGTCACCTCCTAATCTACGAAGTCTGAATGTGTCCTATTTATTTAATGCAGAAATAGAGAAACTAAGAGCCTCAGATGGCTTGGGCATTGTAGACATTGATTCAGAGTTAAAGGATTCTCAAGTTTGGAGTTTATATGCCCCAGATATATACAATAACATACGCGTCACAGAGGTTTGTGTTGTAGTGTTGCCATTTTGACATTTTCTTCGGATTATTGCCTTTGCTTTTCTGTATATGTGACAAGTAATAAATGTTCCGTTCTTGTGTAGTCCAGTGCTATAAGGTTCTTTAGGATTGCAATCAGAACCCACAAATTTTCTTCTAGAAGTCTTTATTTAACAGATTTTTTTTTTTTTCAGTGGTATGAGAAATGTGACAAGCTTCAGTAAAACTAATTTCATGGTATTTGTTGGTAATCCAGTTTGAAAGAAGACCATCAACTGATTACATGGAGAAGTTGCAGCAGGATATCAATCCAAATATGCGGGGAATTTTGATTGATTGGCTTGTGGAGGTTAGTTCCTCGGGATTCTTCACATGTCATGCATCAAACTACATTCAGTTCAAAAAAGGGCATCAATCATTGCTTAATATTTTCTATATTTCTTTCAGGTTTCTGAGGAATATAAGCTTGTTCCAGATACTCTTTACCTCACTGTAAATCTCATTGACCGGTTTCTCTCTATAAGTTTAACAACGAAACAAAAGCTTCAGCTTGTCGGTGTTGCTTGCATGCTAATTGCATCGTGAGTTCCCTTAGCTATATTCTGATATGCTATATTCCGTCATTTCCGTGGCACCTTAGGGGTTTTTTTAATTGAGAACCAACAAATTTTGCAATAAACTAGTTGTATGTAAGACACAAATTTGAAGCGGCAACATTTCAATTGTTTTGCTATGGTCGTATAGCTGTAAAAAAGCTAGAAGAATGTGACATTACGGATATAATCTGATCCTGAAACTTAAGTATGTGATGCTACATATAGGTGGCGATGGAATATATCATCTCTGTTATTTCTTAACCTTTCGAGGGACTTCTAACGTTTTCTTTTCTTTCTTGGCTTGAAGTAAGTATGAAGAGATTTGTGCTCCTCGAGTGGAAGAGTTTTGCTTCATCACAGACAATACATACACGAGAGATGAGGTATCTACTTCTGAGATATATAGATTTTATGGCATTCATATTTGTTTGAAAGAATTACCTAGCAGTCTAATCAGACTTCAAACATTGATCATCAAAAGTGGTATATAAGGCACCTAAATCACTGACACTTGACAGGTATTGAAAATGGAGAGTGAGGTTTTAAATCTTCTGTATTTTCAATTATCCGTTCCCACCACCAAAACATTTCTGAGGTATGTATTACAAATCTAAGTTTTACTTCGGCAAAATGCCATTCAATTAAACTGAGCTACTGTAATATTTCAGGAGATACATCCAAGTAGCACAATGTTCCTACGAGGTACTTGAGTTTTTTGCCCGTGCCACTACACTGACCACAAAATAAAGAAAACCAATAAACTAATGCTTATCTGTTCGTTTTGTGTAGGTCCCCTGTGTTGAACTGGAATTCCTGGCAAATTATTTAACAGAGCTTACACTTGTTGAATACAGCTTCCTCAAGTTCCTACCTTCCCTTGTTGCTGCATCTGCTATTTTCCTTGCCAGATGGACGCTCAACCAGTCAGAACACCCATGGGTCTGAAATTTTGCTGACTCTGCACCTTAGTTTATTTTATTGGCTTTTGAACTCTTCTAAGAGGATTTCCACTACGTGTACTATTTGCACTATGCAGAACCCAACTCTAGAGCATTACACAAGTTACAAAGCCCCACAACTTAAAGCTAGTGTTCTTGCCCTGGAAGATTTACAGCTCAATACCAACGCATGTTCCCTGAACGCGATACGTGAAAAATATAGTCTTCAGAAGGTAAGAATCACGCAAAATATCGGAGACCGACTCATTCTATTTATTTCCATGGTATATACTAATTATATATTGTAAAGTTCATTTTCCCCCCACATTAAGGTTGCCTTGTTTGAAAGCTAGTCTTACGTCAGTTTCGTGGTCCCAGTCTCTTCTTCCATATATCTTCCATTCATTAATTGATATGGGAGGTTGGAATTAATGCGGTTCCTTTAAGATGGTGAGATGACAGTGAATTTTGCTTCTCTTCAATGACAGTTCAAGCGCGTGGCAGCATTGTCTGCAAAACCGGTGCGACCTCTTTTCGAGACTTAATTGTAGATGATGATACAGAAGTACAGAACCGAGCTTCAAACTCGAACAATTCATAACTTGTTTGGGGGACCTCATTGTGACGTGATTCCGTGAAATTGGTACAGCAAGATGTTACTAGTTTTCAACCAGTAGGTCTGTATGTAATGCCCTTAGAGCTACCTATTTTTTGGTAACTTCCAAGCCTCCCCTACCAAATAGTACTTTAATTGCTAACATCAACATCAACATCAACTACACCTTCAGGTTGCTTTCTTGCAACAAGCATCGTTGCTCTCTGTCAAGAATATTACTATTGTACCCAAACTTATGTAATGAAAAAAATGCACAAAAATATATTTACATTCCATCTTTGATTCCTTCTTTTCTACTTGTGGCGGTTAAACTTAGAACCATCCAGGGATCAAAATGTTGCAGTACATTTATTTCCAAATTAAATTACTAATTAGTAGGACCCGTCAGGTTTCGGGAGCGGTTATTCACATTATTCATGTTTGTGTCGCGTCTTTGATTTGCCGAATTCCATTACACTGGGCATCTAATTTTTTTATTAACTTGAGACATTCCTCTAAGAATGAAAACCAATCCACAATTGACTGATCTTTTTCCTTGTTATTAACATCATATGACTGCATATTGATATAAAAATGGCCCTAGTTAATAAGGGTAAAATGGATATGACTCGTCCCAGCCGCCCAACTCGACCTTTTTTGTGAAAAAAAAAACGCATATCTAGAAGAGGAGATTCTTAAACCACATATGACAACTGTTTCTCGTTGCCATTTGCAGATCACATATGTTTAGTAGATAGTCTACCTAAGAACAATATTTTGTTTGTTAATAAGCTAATGCAGTGAATCGATTGATCTACTGCACGGTCCTTCTCATAACTTACATGAGTTAGCTAGCATTCCACACAGTCGCAATCAAAACCATGATATACAACATCAGGCTGGCAGAAGCATATAGATATCACCAAAAACAAATACCTTAACGCCCCCATTCACGGCCATTTCCACCACAGCAATGGCGAAAGAGTTACTAAACAACCTGGAAATCTAGTATGTAGCTCAGGTTGTCAGGGAGGGACACACTAAAACAGCTATATTTCCAATCACAGGCTGGAGACTGGCGTGCATGCTCTAGTCGATCCCATGCTTCTTTTCGCTTCACAGCTGCTGAGGTTAAAAAGGCTTCGTCCTCCTTGAAGTGAGAATGGCATGATAGAAAGAGCTTCTCATCCATCTCTATGAACATCTTTCTAATATTAAGAGTTAAGTTGAGCACCGCTTGGCTCCAGTGGCTCTTAGTGTTTCTCTCTAGTGCAGGAAATATGATGGGCAGGATCACCTGACAGTTAAGTGCCATCAAGTTCACCATATGGTCGTTGTTCCATAAGAAAAGGGCCCTTTCAGCTACCTGAAAACAATTCGAGTTGACTTAGAGTTGTAATCGTTCAGGCAACCAGCAAAAGGGAGACATTGCAGGGATGTCTATGGATTGGAATTAACTAATTTCAATAGAATCACTATAGGCAAAACGAAAAATGCATTAAAGATGGGGAAGATTTTAAGAAATCGAATTACAATTATAAAATGTTGCAAGCAAGGACAACTTCAGTCCCGAAAAAGGGTTTGAATTTGAATATTTACTTCCCGAGGAAAAAAAAAAGGAACACTTGAAAAGTGGTTTGCTTTAACATCATGGATGAACCCAAGGTGTGAAAATAAGCTACTTCAGAACCTACTAGGAACCCAAAAATCTGACGGAGCACCTCCACAGAAGAATTTCCCAACACAAGGTTCATTGCAGTTGATAATTATGAATAATTATCATGATTCACAATAACAGACATCCCAGGTGATCCAACTTGCTTCACTGCCATTGCAGGTAAAACAAAGCTATTTGACAGGGATGGGAGGCCCGAGAATATTAAGGATAATTATCAAAATTCACAAAAATAAAGACATAATGACGCATATAACTTAACACTGTCAAACATAGGAAATAACAATTTACATGCTATAGCAAAGACCAGCAGATCAACTCAAACTAAGCTATAGCAGAAATTAGTAACCAATCTACAGGAGAGCTAAGAGAAACTAGAAAAACAACTGAAAAGGAAGCATTTTGATGATATGAACCTCCAATGTAAAATAAAGCAAAATGGTAATGCCACAACATAACTAATAAAGCAAAATAGATTATCAATCTCAGAAGTACTGTACCGATGTACTAGAAGTTCATTTAAAGTGGACAAAGAAACAGGAATAAGCTAATGACGAGAATTCAGCAACAAATGAAGTATATAACTGTTTACCTGAAAGTGTAAGCTGTTAATGCAGCAACCAATCCGCCAAAACAACGGGACCATGACCCTCTGGAACTCTACCATGCTGATTACTTCCAAAATCTCTTCCACCTCGCCCAAGAACATGACCTCCTTCTGACTATTGGTTATTGGCCAATATTTTAACAAACCCCTTATAACAGTGCTGGCTAGCTTCGGCTCCTTCTCTACAAACTGTATAACGCAATAAGACAATTGCTGGAAATAAACACCCATAGATTTTGGCTTGTGCAAGGGGATCAAGACTCTCCATAAAAAGATCTTGTGCTCCTCTTTCAAAGGCAAGGCAAACCCACAAATTATGCTCCCAGAAATCTCCAATAACTCAGCGACGCCATTGTGTTTCTCGGACTCGTACACAAATCGGTAAAATATGTTGTTAATACATTTTCGAATATAGGGCCTGTGCACCATGAACTTTCCATAAACCCTGTGCAGAATGGTCTTCAAGCAGTCTCTTTCTCTTGGATCCTCGGAATCAAACAGTTCAAGTAATCTCGAGATAAATGAATGATCGATGTACTTTTTGGCCACCTTCGCATCAAGACATGGAGAATTAATAAAATTAAGCAACAATTCATACACAAGCTGTAAATGTGGCCAAGCATGGTCGAATACTGGTTCATCATCATCAATCTCGCCACCAGCACCACTCCCATTAGACCGGAACGGTGGCGGGAAAGCCCTAAAGAGATTAATGGCACACATTCTACTCAAAGCAAGAATAGCAGGTTCACTGAATTTAGTCGTCCCAGAAGCGACAAAATCGACGAGTTCAAGCAATGTTCGCTTTTTTACATCTTTTTCCACGGCATTCTTACCGGGGTCAGTGAAATCGAAGGTCACACAACAAAGGCTCAACTTGCTCACAAACAGGTTCATCTTCTCGGCTTGGGGCACATCTTTGAAAGGCACCAAGGGTTCGATCCCAGACACGATGCTCGCGGGAAAAACAGCCGACGAAGAAGTGCGTTTCGAAGCATTGGATCGAGTGGAAGAACTCCCACCGTTCAGCCGATTAGCCCTGCCGGTGACGCGCGGTGAAGCGGTCACTGGGTCGCGGTATGACTCCTCCTCATCAGATTTGGATGATTTGCGAGGAATCTTACTGAAGAATTGCTTGAGCATGGCGATATGAAGTTAATACCAGTGGACTACTAAAGCTTCAGACGGAACCCATGCAAAACCAATCTGGCCGCAAATGAGAAAATCTTAGACAAACCAGGAAAGCGAATGCATGAGGCAGGATGTTAAACCCTAGATCTCGCTCATGGAAGCAGGCAACGGAGTGAGCGCTTGCATGAAACTGAGATCCACATACCAGAGTATGGATGGGATTCGAGAAACATTGGTGATGATGCACAACACTTTGGCTTGAAACTAAAAAAAAGAGAGATCAAAAGAAAACTTTAAAATTTCTGGAGGCCAAAGCAAACAACGTCAACCAAAGGAGAAATACTGAAAGTGGGAACGAAGATTAGCCGCTAAATCTCCTAGAAGTTTACTCGTAGCAACAGTTTCGAACTTCCCCCTCCCGAATAAAAGGGAAAGTAGAAAGGCAACGAAAGGTGGAGTTCGGATTTCGGAAGATGAGGTTTGAAGGCACCAAATCAGAAGAGGGAGGTTCAGTGGGTGATGAAGATCACGGAACTATTGTTAAAGATTTTGGGCAATGGAACATCGGAGTCGTTTCTTTCAGTTGATGTGACCGATCTGAACGAAACTGGAAACCGAACAATATAAACCAGTACTAAAATCCATAATATCTTCAACAGCATATCAATACGTTGAAACCGCATTTATTTTTTGTAATATACAAATGTCAATATCAATATAAATCTCAGAAAATACTTATTAATACAATGTCATATCAACAGGCAGGCACCACTACAAAGTAAATTTGGGAAAAAATATCACTAAAAAATCAAAAACTTATTGAGAATAATAGTAATAAAATTAACAATAACAGCATTTATTTTATTGAAAAATCATCCATTTGAAATTTTAAAATTTAAATGATTTTTTAATTCTTTTTAAAAAATTTAAATGGCAATTTGTAAAAATACAGAGTATAAAACCAAAGTGTTAAATTTGAGCCGTGCTTAGGGTTAGTTTCGTTGTGCATCATAACAATTTCATCCAATTTTAGTTTTGATGCCTTTTTTTTTCAATAATAAGAAGAAGCTGGATGCCATTAAACTCTAAACACAAAAGAGTGTTGCAAGTTAAACTTCTTCAAATAAGAACAGATTCTACGCTTTCTTTCTTCAGGATAACAAAATTGTTTTCATATATTTTTGCACATTATAAATTACGTTGAAAAAGTTGAAAAAGTAGGCCAACCAACTCAAAGAGGCACCAAGAACAAAGATATTGATATTTTTGTAAGGATGAAGATGTTGATATTTTTGTAAGGACTTATAAGCTTTTACAGTCAACCCAAACGATCAATGTTGTCAAACTTGCGGTTTAAATAAACTCATAATGATGTAAAAATCGTATCGTGAATTCCAATCTTAAACTCGTAAGAGTTTACTTTCACTATTAAATATGTATTAATAGTATATGATAAATAATTAAAATATAAAAAATGACAAAAATTTAATTTAAATATATTTTAAATCCAAATAATTGAAATTAAATCCATCAATATTCAAAATTTACTATATTTAATAAATAAATTTCTATAAAACTCACATATAAAGCCACTGAGTATGATCAAATAAAAATTTTTAATATGAATTTAAGGGTGAGTTAACACGATTTTGTAAATTTGAAATATAAAAACGGTAAACTCGATGTATAAACTCGTAAGTTTAATTAAGTTTATCAATGACTCGACTCAATTTGATAAACTAAAAATATAAAAATGGTAAATTTGAAGAGTCAACTCGTAAGTTTGACAACAATACAAACGGTAATCTCTATAGTTTTGTAAGGACTTATTCTGAATTTATGAATTTAATTATAGAAACTAAAATATAGTTAAAAAACCCGCCCTTAAACTTAAAGGATATTGCTTCTTTTTTTTTTTTTTTTTTGCCGCATAGATTGCTATAAAATATAGAGATCAAACAAACGATTTAAAAGTATAGAAAATGAAACGAAAATCTGATCAGATGAAATTGTGAGGATGAACAATAAGATCAAGGGAACAAAATAATAAGGGAAAATATCAAGTATAGTGTAGATGATCATAGGTAATAATGAAGGACCGGGGAAACACACGCGTCATTGGTCATTAGAAGGAGCAAAACTGTAAGACAAAGGACGAAGATTGATGATTCATCCTCGTGTGTGTCCTCCATCCACACAATACTCAAATCAAATGGAACGAACCTGTGCTGTTTCTGTGCAAAATCTCTCGATCGATCACCATTTGAGTCTCAGGCGTGACATAATCACCGTCACTTACAAAAGTTCAGATACCTCATTACTTGTACTCTGCCCGTGAGAATTAAAAGCCATTAATCCCATGCTCGCTCGTCCCCCACATGCATCAATCATGTTTTACCACACTATTCACTTGGCACGTCCCCTTCGCTCTCTAATAATACTCATCATCACCTGAAAAAAGTTGGAATCATCATGAGCCAGCTTCTCCACTTCTGAAGCTGGATTTTCCTCACACATTCCACTTAAAAAAAAACCTTCAACCAATGATTAGAGATTATTCATTCTTACGTTAAAGAGCTTTGATGTCAAATTATGGGTCTCTTTAAGTTAGCATTGAAAAATCACGTTCAACAAAACTCCTCTCACACTATACTTTGTATATCATAAATTACGTTGGAAAAAACGGTTTATCACTAATTCAAACCGATACATAGTGTTTGTTTGAGTTGGCGTTAGAAAAATACGTTCATGTAAGTTAAGATAAAACTACTCTCATATATTTACCTTATAAACCGTAAATTACTGTTAATGCACCATATCAGCAAAAGAGATGGATCGAGACTGTGATTTTGTTGATGTCACCTTCTGAGTGTTTGGAATTATTTAGACCAGAATGGGACTGAGTTTATAATCTGCCACAGGAAGGTAACGTGGCTCTCTAAGTAATAGACAGGTGTAGAATTTACAAGCTTTATCCTTAATTTTTTCTGTTTTCTGAATGACACGAGTCTCCATGATATTCTTGTTTAATCGAATTAAATTAGGATAATTTATAAAGCACGCAGAAGCAAATTCAAAAACTATCTTCCCCGTCTTCCAGTTCCCGGTTCTAAAAGTTTCTGGTCTTTATAAAGCTTCGCGGGGTCCACACGGGATTTTGATTTTATGATTCTTAATTGCTACACTTGTTTGAGTTTCACAAGTTTGGTATTTTACGTTCCTATCTACTCCATGACACATTCCCATTTTCAGATTCTATTTCTATATATAATTATTCATTTTCATCCATATTATTTAATACTCCCCTGCTCCATTTGCACATTCACTTTATTACCTACCATGTCCACGTGTCAAATTTTTTTTTTTTACTCCTATTATTATAACTAGCACAAACCCCGTGCAATGCACGGGTATAAGTCTAATAAAGCGATCTATATTCTTTTCTTTTGGATGTTACTTAAAGATGTATCAATTGTATTTGAAATTGTTTTATATGATAGCAAAACTAATTGTTTTTATCACCATATTATCATGTTGAAAATTTTATAAATTATTGTAAAGATTGAAAGAATTCATTAATTTTCTAGAAAATGAGGACATAGAATACGAGCACAAATCCGAAGCGCACCCCAATATTTAAAGCATGCGACATAAGCGCCTCGACCACTCCCACCATAATGACATCATGATCCCTAGCCAGGTGTGCGCACAACGTCAGCTAACACGACATCATGGGGAATTAGGGTGTCGCTCGACAACATGAAGAGGCCAACTTCCAATTATATATATATATATATACACCCAAATTTAAATTAAGGGTAATATATACAATTTTTTGGTCCTTCAAAAATAAAATTTACTTATACAAGAAGACAAATAAATAAGGAATTATATTTGAATCACTATATTATCTCTAACTACATCTCATATATTTGTTTTAGAAAATAATTTTTGAAGATTAAAACATGAAAAAGAACACGATCCCTAGTCATGTGTGCACGACGTCTACGCTAACACGACATCATGGGGAATTAAGGTGTGCGCATGACAACATGAAGAGGCTAACTTCCAAATTATATATATATATATATATATCAAAATTTAAATTAAGAGTAATGCAATTTTTTGGTCCTTCAAAATTTAAATTTACTTATATAAGAAGACAAATAAATAAGGAATTATCTTAGTTAATTTATTTGGAATTTGAATCCCTATAGTATCTCTAACTATATCTTATATATTTGTTTTAGGAAATAAATCTTGACTAAATAAATTTTGAAGATTAAAACATGAAAAAACACTATCCTTATCCGTGTGCACGATGTTTGCTAATACGACATCATGGGGAATTAGAGGGTTGCGTTGCGACAACATGAAGAGGCCAACTTCAAAAAAAAATCTATATACGTAGCCAAATTTAAATTAAGAGTAATACAATCTTTTGCTCCTTCAAAATTTAAATTTACTTATATAAGAAGACAAATAAATAAGGAATTATGTTAGTTAATTTATTTGGAATTTGAATCCCTATATTATCTCTAACTACATCTCATATATTTGTTTTAGGAAATAAATTTTGAATATTAAAACATGAAAAAAGTAATTCAAATGCTTTACTTATATAAGAAGACAAATAAATAAGGAATTATCTTAGTTAATTTATTTGGAATTTGAATCCCTATATTATCTCTAACTACATCTCATATATTTGTTTTAGGAAATAAATTTTGAATATTAAAACATGAAAAAACAGTAATTCAAATGCTTTACTTATATAAGAAGACAAATAAATAAGGAATTATCTTAGTTAATTTATTTGGAATTTGAATCCCTATATTATCTCTAACTACATCTCATATATTTGTTTTAGGAAATAAATTTTGAATACTAAAACATGAAAAAACAGTAATTCAAATGCGTTTTGAAGATAAAACCATTAAAAAACAAGTAAATTCAAAAGCGGTTATTGATGGAAAAATATTTAGTTATTATTGAGGGAAAAATAAGATTGGTAACATAGTACGTAACTAACTTCCCCATTATCCCTCTTTCGTAACCACCTTGCTTTTTATTATTATTATTTTTTATTTTAGTGTTTTGAGCTTATTATTTTGTCAATGAGAGAGATATTTCTTGCTCTACTTTTTTGCTATTATCTTTACTAACAAAGTAGTTCAAATATTAAGATGATCGTTTAATATTTGAAATCAATTAGGGGAGACATACAAATTTGTTTATTCCCAAAATAGTTCATGTAAAAAAATATGTGTAAATAAATGGTTAGTATTTAAGAAGGTAGAGAATAAAACAAAGACATGATTAAAATATTGACAAAAAAAAACTGTTATAAGGAGAGATAAAAGGAAAGTTGTTACAAAATATTTTAAAATATTAAAGTGAAAATGTGAAAAATCAAATGAGGGGTTACCTTATCGGTTAATATAAGAAAGAGGATAATTAAGGGAGTTAATAGAGATATTTATTCCAAGAAATTGTATGCATAAATTAAAAAATAAAAATAAAAATAATAAGTAAATAGTTTTACTTGAGATAGTAAAACAAAGAGAAGCAGTGTCAAGTGCAAAGAAATGGTAGACATAAATTAAAAATTAAAAATTAAAAATAATAATTAAATAGTGTTACTTTGACAAATAATAAAATAAATAGGACAGAGTCAAGTGCAAAGAAAGTGGGAAATTTAATTATTAATTATAAATTTAAAATAATAAGTATAGGGAGTTATTTTGGCGGTTGGTAGAATAAAAACACGGGTGTCGAAAACAGTAGAATTATTAATTATAAATTTAAAATAATAAGTAAAGGGAGTTATTTTGGCAGTTGGTAGAATAAAAACACAAAGGTCAAAAGAGAGAGAGAGAGCTTCTTGCTATGCTTTTATATAGTTAAGATAAATTAAAAATTAAGAATTAAAAATAATAATTAAATAGTGTTACTTTGACAAATAATAAAATAAATAGGAGGAGTCGAAGTCAAGAAAGTGTAGGCATGAATTATTAATTATAAATTTAAAATAATAAGTATAGGGAGTTATTTTGGCGGTTGGTAGAATAAAAAACACGAGTGTGAAGCAGAGCCGCTTTCGCTCCGCTTTTATATAGTTAAGATTTAAAATAATAAGTAAAGGGAGTTATTTTGGCGGTTGGTAGAATGACGTGGCTCTTATCAGTTTTATTTAATAGTGGTTTAGGAACGTTCTTTGCTTATTATAAATAATTCTCTAGTTTACTGTAAAAGCCTACAGATATTTCCCCCAGCTAAACAAGTTCCCAGCATTGCGTGACAAAATGGGAGAGGAGTCATTTATTTAATTATCTTTTTGATGATATAATCTCATCGGGCTTTCTGGGTCATCGGTGTTATTGGAAAAATCTCTCTGCACAAACATATAAGAATACTTAAATTTATTATGGCATAATTGGCTAAGATGTTAGTCTTCACCTCAAAAAGAAGGAGGTGCGATACCTGTTGGTCTATGTGGCTTAGAGACGTGCCTGGACGAATTGTGGGTAGTTACCCATGTAAACTTTTCTATAACCCGAAAAAATTAAAAGAATACTTAAATCTAACCCACTAAGACACGGTACTTGTTAAATTAATAAAAAAATATTAAACGATAATTATCTGAAATGATTTTATATTACGTAGTTAAATTAAGGGAAAAGTATTTCTTAAGTTAGTGGAGATAATAAGATAAGTTATCTCTAGTAACTCTTAAAACTACGTTGTTTTGAATTAATGAAGGGTGTGTTTGTAATTTTAAGTGAATTAATGAAGGGTGCAAAATTACAGAAACACCCTTCACTAATCCAAAATAATGTAGTTTTGAGTTGGAGAGTAAAACTGGAGAAATTCTTTACCCTTTAATTATTTTTTTAGCAATTTTTGTGTGAAAAAACCCTTTTCATAGGTTCATAATCCATAGCCCGTAAACATGAGGCTGGTTACGGTGTACAGCCCATTATCCATAGTGGTCATTATATTGTCTTAAATGTGATCGGTGTAATTTTGGGACCTGGTTCCCTCCAGTTGTAATTTGACTTTCTGATAATCCATACGTATCAGAAAAAAAACAAAAAAGTGATCGGTGCCCTCACAGATGTCGCTATTACCAAGAATGACTCTTTGTTTCTTTCCTATTTTAGCCTCACAGGCAGAGCTCGGCCCTCTTCAAATGTTTATTTCTAAGTTACAAGCATTAGAGCTTCTAAGGTCCTATTTGTCCTTTCTTGGTTGGTAAAATCAAGGAAAGGAAGGACACAAAACAACAATTACGGCGATAAAACCTAGAGCTGGCAAAACATGAGTCCAAAAAAAAAGATTAATTTCTGAGGTTCGGCTCATTTAATTTAGGGCCTCGAGGTGGCCTGCAGGGCTTATATCTGTTTGCGGTCTTTTTATTTTTTACATTCTTGAATACTAAAATACCTAATTTAAAATAAAAATATTATCAAATCTAAGTTAAAATATCAAATATTTAACAAAACAAAAACACTAGTGTCTAAAAAGTCAAAAACTAATGTCTACAACCATAATCACATAAATAACTAGATAAAGTCATAATTATAAGCCAAACACTAAGCAATATTTCAAAGAGGCTAACATTAGGTAAACTTAAGAATTACAATTTATCTCAAGTTATAAACCCCGTGTGGCGGTAAAGATATTGCAGATGAAGTGGTGAAGAATGAGAGAATTTGCCGTGTCAGGAAAGAAGATAATCCCTCAAATTAAAGTCCTATACATATTACATTTGACGGTGTGGTGCAACAATTTATAAATTTATTTAAAGAAAAAATTAAATGGGTTTAAAAGGGCCGATCTGTTTAAGCCTGTAGCCTTATAGGGCTGGCCCTATTAGGCCTGATTCCTTCTGGAGTCTCTAAATCATAAGCCTAACTTTTGATAGGCTCAAGCCTAAATGAGTAGGCCTCCGACGGGCTCACCCGGATTCTTTGACTCTAATAAAAACCTACCCCAACCCGTCGGGTTCAAATGGAAAAGGGGTGGACACTCTTAAGTCTTAACAAAGGGAGGGAGTTCGATCCTAGAGTTGGTCAAGTCGTTGGAGGAAACATGCTCAAAGGTGCCTAGGTAGATGGCTTAACTTGCCTAACATTGATATCACCTAAGAAGAAGAAAGATTTCGCTCTGTCCTTGAATTGTGAGTGAGTCGGACCCTGAATTTTTTTTACCAAAAATAAATAAATAATAAAACCTACCCCAATCCACGTTTTTTACCGTGACGAGTGTGAACTGAAAAATAGGTAAATACTAGCGAGGGCAAAAAGGTCAGAGCACAATATAAAAAGAAAAAGCAAAAGATATTCTCAGGCGACTAAACGAAGCAAAGGAGGTGGGACTGAGATTTTTAAGCGGTTTGACGCCATTCCCATTTCCCTCCGTCACCGAAGTAGGCCCCACCCACACCGTTAAGCTCCTTACGGTACTCATATTCTAACCAGGCCAAGATCATCGCCCTCTCCGCGGCGCTGTTTCATCCTCTCCTTCGTTGAGCTCTGCCGCAGCTCCAATCAATTTCTCTCTGCCTCTGTTCTGGTTTAGTTGCTTCCCATTTCTTATTTATATCTTTTTGCACGTTTTGCTTCTTTAGTGGATTATGATCCTGTTAATCTTGCTGTTGGTCTTGGATTCTTTCATGCGGGATCTTTCTTGAATGTGAGTCAACGTGTGGATTATTTGGTTTGATTTCTTTCCCGTGTTTTAATTTGTCGAAGAACGGAATCGACGTCATTTATCCGCTTATAAATCGGGTGTTACCTTGAATTCGTTAATTTGATTTTTTCATGAAGAGAATCTGAGATAGAGTCAGAAGAGAAGTGGATTATTGATGCTAGGTTAAACTGAATGTCTAATGCTTGAGAGTCGGCAGAATTACCTGTCTCTGTTAGTCGTGTTTCTCTAACATTTCAAGAGTTTATATTAAATCTGTCTAATTGTGCCCTATCTGTTTTATTACATTTAGAGCTGAAATATGACTTGAATAAAGATGTGATGCTCTAGGTGCTCCCCCAACCCCCTGGCAGTGGGGGCGGGAGTGATATCTTCATCATAATTTTCCAGAGAAACAATTATTTGTTTCCTTTCTTCTTTGCAGACGGGGATACTTATGAACTTTATCAGTGGCATATTGAATTAAGTCATATACGAACATCTAAGTAGGATTTTTATTTACGCAAGCTGATATGCCTGAGTGAAAGAAGCAGCATTTGCTCTGTCTAAGTTTGGGAAGACAAGGTGTATTTAT
This sequence comes from Acacia acuminata, assembly GCA_019022655.1. NCBI lineage: Eukaryota > Viridiplantae > Streptophyta > Magnoliopsida > Fabales > Fabaceae > Acacia > Acacia acuminata. Next base: position 3,612,846 of record JAFJYI010000015.1, read on the forward strand.
ACATGGTTTGCTTTTTCAGTAATTCTATGCTTCTTTGGTGGTGAGTTGGGTTGGTGGACTTAGATGAACGTTCCCTCACTAAAACTATATCTTGAAGTTTTATACGACACTTGCCCACTGTCGATGGAGAATTCTGGGCCCTTGAACGGCACTCAGTTCGTTGTTGACATAGCTGGAAGTAGTGAAGCTTCCACATCTACCTCTCCACATGATAGACATTTTAACAGCGGAGGTACATCACAACATGAAGACAGACCTAGTAGTACAAGGTTACCAGTTTCTCTGCCTTCAGTTTCTGCTCCTTCTAGTGGTACAAATTCTAGGATTTCTTCAGTTGTAAGACGAGGGGACACCCGTAGGCATAGGAGTCCATTGAATTCAGGGGTATGGATATCTATTGAGCTAGCCCTCACAGTAAGCCAGATTGTTGCATCTATTATAGTTTTGTCTTTGTCAAGGCATGAGCATCCAAACACTCCACTGTTTGCATGGATTGTTGGTTATGCATCGGGATGCGTTGCTACTATCCCCTTGCTTGGTTGGAGGTATTATCATCATAACCCGAGTGGAGAGCGAAATTCATCTCAACCACGTCAAGCTTCCCCTCGAGTTAATGTTTCTTCAAGGACACTTCTTTCTGTTTCAAGAAATAATGGGGGAGAAGACAATCAGGCTGTTGTTTCATCCTCTAGAAGCAGTCTAGTTTCAGTAATGATGAATCCAAGGTACTGGTTTATTATATTCTGGTTAACTATGTTTTAATCAATATTAACCAACTTTTTTTTCATTATGATGGAACTACAACCCCGGGTCTCTTTAATATTATGTGCAGGATATTTGATGCCAGCTAATATCTTGTATGAAGATGTAATTAGCTGCTCTCTGTTAATTATCATTTAAGACTGTATTTTTGTTAGAACAGCAGCTTTGACTTAGAAGAAAGATAGATTTCTTGCTCTTAATTTGAAAGCTATGGGCTGAACGAATGATGCCAAAGTCATTTGGAGTTTTTATTTTGTTGTTGTTTCATCACAACTTTTTGATAATCTTATTTTCTCACAAGATTGAAATCAGTGGTCATTGTAACACATGGAGTAGATATTCCTCTTCCCAAGAATTGGTGTTGGCCCCTTAATAGGAAGAAATCAGATATTTGGAATTTTTATAATGAGCCTAACCTAGACGTGCTTGTGGTGTATAACAAAAAGGAAAATCTAGCCAAACTTTTCAAAGCACACTTCATAATGCACGGACACACTGCTTGGGCTAATATGTTTGTTCCCACCTAAGGCACGATTCACTGCCTACTTTTGTTAGATTCCCCCCCCCCCCCCCCCCCCCCCCAAAAAAAAAAAAAAAAAAAAAAAACGGCAGGGCGGTGTTTTGAAGTCTTGAGAATCCTTTATGATGGAATAGTTGAAGCTAATTCCCTTTTCCTGGCTGTGCATGAATAGTTTGAATAGGTAAATTAACATCTCTTGATTCAGTAGATTTGATATACAAAAAAACATTGTAAGATACTTAAAATCTTGAATAATGATGCTTATGTTTTTCTTTAGATTCATTAGGCAATAATAGAAGGCTTAATATATTTGCATATGTCTCATGTTCTTTATTCTTTAGAAGTTTGACATGTTAACATGTCTGTCTGTACCCATGTTATTGTCTGTGCATCATGGAACACATGTCACCAGACTCAACTCCTACACAGACAAAGGTCTTAATTAAGAAATTTTTAGCCCTACACAGTTGTCAATGTTGTGGACAATACGTAAGTACCTGCTCCAGCAATTGTTAATTTGTATAATTGGCTTACATTGACTTTGTGTTCCTGTTACATGAGGAAAACCATCTTGCAATGGGTGTAATTCCTCCTCCATAAGAGTTATAGATGAGTTAAGCCACTTGCTACTCTTAAATAAGTTTTCTTGGCAGCTAGATTTGGGATTAGGGCTTGGTAATATTGCATATGTGCTTGCCAGATAACATTTCTTTATCTCACGATACTTTTTGTGTAACATTGATTCAATACTTTGCAGATCCTAAACAAGAGTTTGGGAATACATGTGTAATTTACTAACTTGATGGAAGTTGTTTATATGATGATTCCTCTTGTAACCATAATTTGAACATGCTATCTGATTTCAACATATAAATCTTGGTGGGTTGTGGCCCATTTAGTTCAATTACCATCATTCAATTTTCGGATGTTGATTTATATTTCAATGATTATATAAGTTGTGATCTGAGTAATTTGAGAAGCTGCTTACTGCTTAACTAGTTGGTCTTACTTGCTCAGCAGACTCAAGTCGCTAGTGGAATATTTCAAAATGGCCTTAGATTGCTTTTTTGCTGTATGGTTCGTTGTTGGCAATGTGTGGATCTTTGGTGGAAACTCGTCCGCTGGTGACGCTCCTAATATGTATAGGTATTATTGCCTTGGATCAGATCTTAAACCTGGTGCTTTCTCATAGAAGAATCTGAATCTGTCTGATTGCTTTTGCTTTGCAGGTTATGTATTGTGTTTCTGACATTCAGCTGTATTGGCTATGCTATGCCCTTCATTCTATGTGCAACAATCTGCTGTTGTCTGCCTTGTATAATTTCCATTCTTGGGGTTAGAGAAGATCTGGCACAAACAAGAGGGGCAACCTCTGAATCAATCAGTGCCCTGCCAACATACAAGTTCAAGGTGAAGAAACGTAAAAACAGCGATAAAAACAGTGATGAAAGCAGCTCAAATGTTTCTGAAGGTGGAATTGTCGCTGGTGGAACTGAAAAGGAGCGTGTGATCTCTGGAGAAGATGCAGTAAGTAGGCAAATCTGATCGTTTGGTGGGCAGAATTTTATGCCTGTTCCATTTTATCATTGCTTGCTAAAATGGAAGTGATTATATTTTTTATTTCTTGGCTGATGGTCAACTTATTATCCCAAATTAATTACTCACTGATAGTGTTAGAAGATGCTGCAATCTAGCTAGCCTCATAATTTTGGGCTGTGATTGTTATTCTTTTTGTTGGTTTGTCCTGCTGGCCTTGACTCTGGTTGTGTACTTCTCTATTGTTTTCTACAGGTTTGCTGCATCTGCCTGGCAAAGTATGAAAATAACGATGAGCTGAGAGAGTTGCAATGCTCCCATCTTTTTCACAAAGACTGTGTAGACAAGTGGCTCAAGATTAATGCATCATGCCCTCTTTGCAAAAGTGATGTTGGTGGGAACCAAATAGGAACAGTCTCTGGTGAAGGTTCCAACCAACAAAGGGGTGAGAGCAGAGTTGGAGTTAGCCCGATCAATAGCATAGTATAATTTCCTTGTATACGTGGGCCGTATAGGTTCTGTAAAGGTTTTTTTTTTTTTTTTTTTTTTTTTTTTTTTTGATGGAATGATGGATGATTAATTCTCAGTTTATCCATTTCATTTCATTTTTGATAATCTTTTCCGATCTTGGTGTTGACAACTGCCTTCTATAGCTCTCTTCTGACGCCGCTGGTTCCCTCCCGTAAAATCGTCTTCCAACCTTGTAGATGGCAAATGGTTTTAAATAAAATAGGCAAGGTTAAAGTATATGATTTGTCTTTTATGTTCGCATCCAGTTTCATTTTAGTTATTGAAGTTTATAAATTGTATTTTTAGTCTTCCAATTTTGATGCAGTTAGTCATATTTAATGGAAAATACTAACTCATCAAATTTAAGTGATAGTTGTGTAATTAAAAGCTAAGGATGATTTCATTTTAATGTTTTTTTATAATTAAATAAAAAATAAACCAGAAAAGGACAAAAACAACGTCTTCACTTCAACACTATGCAACTTATTCCCCAAAACAGAGCAAAGCTTGATATTTATGCGTTTATCTTGATATCTACCATTTGCGGCCATTTTTGAAACCCAAACTAAAAGGATTCTGGGGCCAGTGAAATTTATCTAACTAATGCAGTAAAAATAGCCTCACTGTATCCTCATTAAGCCTATGCTCTACGTCATCAAGATCACAACTTCAAAAATTGCGGCAAGCAATGAAAACTTTCTCTGGTTTGGAGAATCAGAGAGTCTTCAAGAGAAGAAAACGCTGTTTTGTCTTTCTCTAGCTTATTTTTAATTTAAACATAAAAATGTTATATTAAAAAATATTAAAATGCAAACATAGCCAACAAATGATCCTTAAACTTGATAAGTTAGTTTTTTCGGTTAAATAAAGCTAACGGTGGTTAAAATTGAATGACAAAAGATACACTCAATAAACTTAAGGGATTAAAATAGAATTTGATACAAATATAAAAGGTAAACTGTACTATATGCAATGTTTTTTATTTTTTAATACAGTAATTTTTGTTTTCCAAATATTATGTCCTTGGATCTAGTCAGGGTACTTACACAAAATTACAATAGGATGGGCCATATTACACAAAGTTACACATACAAGAACGTTAAACATAACTGAAGAAAGAGGTCCTCAACCTCCCAATGCTCGTTTAAGCCCTGCTTGTTGCTCTAGCGTCAACCTTGTTGGGAACTTAACCTCAAATCTGATCTTCAAATCACCTCTATTCCCAGGCTCCTTCGCTATTGGCATTCCTTCTTTTGGAATAAGAAGCTCAAAACCAGGGCTCACAATGTCAGTCACCGGTACTGATAGGCTCCGTCCATCAAGTGTGGTGAGAGTCACCGTTGTTCCTCCTATTGCCTCGACTAATGACACCCTTTGGCTCACAATCAGGTCATTCCCATCTCTTGTGTACAAATCATGAGGCTTTTCATCAATCACAAACACAAGGTCAGCTGCAAGTTGATTTGGTTGTTGATTCCCTTTATCTGGGAAAGTGATCTTGGTCCCTTTCTTCCACCCGGGTTTTACTTCAATGGTTAATATATCTGTTTCTGTAACCGGTCGTCTTCAGTTTTTTTTTTTCAGGCACAGAAAAGAGAGGTTAGCGGACTTTCACTATCTTTCGAAAGAATTTTCTAAAAGAAAAGAGAAGTTAGTTGATTAAGGTCGACGATCTTGAGCTTGGTTGACAAAGGAATGCTTTGGGGCTATTGAAATTTTATTGTGAAAGAAAACAAGTCTTTAAGCACAATTCTTATGACTGAAGGTTAAAGGAGTTTATTCACCAAGAAATACCCGTTTAATTAACCGACGATAAATGAGTACAAATTTAGGGGCAAAGGAGAAAATCTTAATGCACAAGACACTCAACATCTCAAGCCTAAACTGACGAAGAGCAATCTATCACTTGACCAGCCAAGAACTTCATATAATGTAATGTAATTCGACAATGCAAAGGATTAAAAAAGCTATAAATCCCACAAACCATTCAGCATACTTGAACATGAAAAGAGTGAATGAGATTGTTACGCATACCCATTGGCATCAATAGTCCTTGATATCTTCATTTTCCTTGTGGATCCAGAGTATAACTCCTCCAGGCTGCAAGGCAATTTGCTCTCTACAGCTGGTGTCTTTTTGGGCATTTGCTTACCTTCATTGTATGTACGAAACATGTTGTCACCTCCACCAAAACCACCGTATATTCCAGGTCCTTCCGACTGGTACCTCATGGATCCAAATCCAAAAGGGCTACTCCCAAAGAATTCTGCAAAAATGTCCTCAGCGTTTCTGGGATTAAACCCACTTGCTGGTCCATTCCCTGGTGGGGGAATATCTTTCAACCCTTCCTCTCCGTGCTGGTCATAAACCATCCTCTTCTGAGGGTCGCTTAGTACCTGAATGGACAAAAACAACTTTGTACATTTTCAAAAATTGTCTCCACATTCAACTTCCCTAAAATCTCAAACTTGTCATCTTTCTACATATATTCATAAACTTGTAGACATCCATATTCAGAGGACAACTCATCAAACAAAAAGTCGAACCGTCGGAGTTCCATAGTTATCCCCCTTCCTTAGTGATTTCAATAGTGGAGGAAGTCAATCTCTAATGTTAATGGATAAACAGGGTGTTGCTGTGTTGTGCATTCCCCATTCTTTCATAAACTTTCTCATATACCAGAGGCAGAGCCCTTCCGTGATTTATCCGGAGGAAGTTCGTTATGATCAATCAATTAAATTATCAGAAAAATTATCAATTATAACGCACATTCATAAAAGATAAGGGCAAAAGAAATTGAAAAGAAGAAATTCTTGCCTCATAGGCTTCTGAGATTTTCTTGAATTTGGCTTCAGCTTCTTTCTTGTCGTTGGGATTCTTGTCCGGATGCCATTTCATGGCCAACTTTCTATATGACTTCTTCAGATCATCGTCTGTAGCATTTTTATCAACCTTCAATATATTGTAGTAATCTACCCCCATTTTGTTTTCTCCCCCTCAGAGAAACTCTAAATTTTACTATCTCATCTAAAACACCAATTGTTGGAATCCGATCCTTCTTCTATGACCCTGGCTCACACAATCACCGCTTCTTCCCGCCAAGAACCTCATCCAATCATTCTTTGGAGTTGACGTTCAATGATGATTGTAAAGGATGAAGGAGACGACACGATCAACAGAGCCAGAACATAAGAATCTGATCAAATTACAATTTAGTTGCTGGAGAAGGAACGCAGTGTGCATATAATTTGGAAATTGAGAACAAAATGGATTGCAGTGTTTCAGTGAATAAATATTCAGAAGAAATATATTTGAATATGTGGAATCAGGCTTTGACGTGCATTTTATTTTCCGGCAGATCAAGAAAGAAAGGATTGAATATTAATTGACCGAAAGATATTGGTGAAGAACTGAAGGAGAACGATGGAATTTAATAAATAAGCGCGGGAGTTACGGAAACTTTCATATTTGTTGTACGGGAAGAGGGTGTCATTTTAAAAGTAGTGAAATGAAATTGCCAATCCCAAACCAAGCAAATCTTTATATTCATTTTCACTCATATTTACATTTTTTTTCTGACCAATTTTTTTTTTGACATTTTTCAATTTTTTCCTTTGGGTTTGTTTGATTTGAACGGAGGAGAGCTTTTTTCTTTAGTATGAAAAGTTAGATATAATCATAAATTTGAGAGCACAAACATTTTCTTGGTCATATTTGATTTCTTACACCAAGGAGGGTCATAAACACAAGCTTGGAGTTTAGGGCCCAAAGATACTCCTTCAGTTTTTATTAATTTGGAAGGTGTATATATATTAGGAAAGTGATAGGATATTGTCACTACCATTTTTATCATAGTTATATTTAACTTTTTACACTAAAGAAGGAAGAATCTCATCCCTACCTCCCCTCAAACCTTGGGATTTATTGGCTTAAGGCCCAAAGATACTCCTTCAGTTTTTATTAATTTGGAAATTAAGAAATAAGATAAAACTATTATTGGTGTAACGGTAAGATTACTATCCTGGAGGGATACTAGATTAAAAATTGAAAAAAAAAAACTAACGGAACCTTAAAAATAGTTTTGTCTACAAAATAATTGTGATGAAAATTCAAATTCCATTAGGAATCCGAGACTAGGTAACTACGCAAAATCATTACTATGCCTATATGGGATTAATTTTGCTTGATTTACTAGTATATTTGACGGATACAATTAAGACATAATTCTGTTATTAGAAATTATAACCTAGCCATGTACTTCTGATTTGTAGCTAGAAATACACAAAAAATTGATCCAAAAAAAGATCATGATATGAAATGGTAACCAATGAAAAATAAAAAGAAGGAAAGAAAAATGTCATTGACTTGAATTTGTATTATTCCAGTTAGTTTTACAACTAACGTTTTAACGGTATCCAAATTCCATTAGAGGATGAACGAGACTTGTAAACGCAAGCACGATCATCCCCTAGCTATGCCTATACAGTCGTTGAACGGACCTTTTAATCTTTTTTTATGCACAAAAGTGAACATGGGAGCAATTAAGACATAATTATTATATAACTTCAAAGAAAATTGATAATTAAAGATCATGATATGAAATGGTAGTCTACCTTGCACGCCAAAGGACACCAAAGAGGAAACTCATGTCATTGACTTGAATGGTGTATATTCCAGTTAGTTTTCAACTCGTTTTAGAGTATCCACGGAAAAAGAACCCAAATTGTGATGAAAATTCAAATTCCATTACGAATCCGAGACTAGGTAACTAAAGAGGTATTACCTACTTATCTCTATTTGGCGACAGAGAACAGTATTATGCATACGAGTCCCAAGTCATGAGTTCTAGCAAGCTATCATATAACTCTAGTTTATGTGATATGATATTCCCATTAATGAGGAAAACCAACCTAAATTTGATACGTATCATATCAGGGTGTTGTGGCATTCCTCTTTTTCAAGAAGCTATACAAGCAAAGCATCCTCAGACGATATATACACATGTATATGGAAGCATCCTCAGACGATATATACACATGTATATGTGTAGGGTCTCTTTCTAGAAATTTCGCTTATCATTAGTCATCTTCGGAATTTATGTCCTTAAGACTAAACGAAAGGAAGGAAACGCAGGTGAATTAAAGATGTTGTATGAAATCTATTGCATAACGAACAGAAGTTACTGCCCTCGGTACAACGTACAGGCAGACAAATCCACCGCCAATAAAGATCATCAAAGATGAATTTGAATCACCAACAAAGATCATCATCATCAAAATGGAAAGCTGCACCATTCCACACGGCACATTGCACAAGCAAACCCAGCAAAACATAGACAATTCCGATCTGATCGCCAAAACAAAATAAGCAGCTGAAAACTATACAAAACCATGAAAATGAACCATGTATGTATGAGAGATGACCCCAACCTCAGGAGCCCTTCCCTAATTTTACACTTCTAAAAATACCATAGGAGTAGTATGACTTTCTGAACAATTTACGAGACAAAGGCTGGTGCTGAGGGACTGGAAGAACTGCTGGCTTCACCTGCTGCTTTCTTCATCTTCAACGAAGCAGAATCAGCAAAATTTCCAGATTCTGAAATATCACCGATATCCAGTGTCTCTGGAAGACTTTCAGAAGACTGGACGACGTCAGACTGTAAACAGATAAAACATCTCAAAAAAGGAGCACATAATAAAAACAACACTTCTCAGTTTAGAGTTCAGCTAATGTTGACAAAATTGATCAAAATATTGTGTTAATTCTAAAAAAACATCTAGAAACAAATAAACCATAAGTGAAAAGTTAAAAGAAGCTTGTCTTCACCTATTATCTTTGAATATAACAACACAGGACAACTTAGTTGATAGTTGATTATAATCAATAATCAACTATGGATTCCAAACTTGACGGGTATGCAGTGATAAATTAGTACCACTCTGATCCTATTTATAAGTCCATTTTGACCAAATCTTACATACCAAGGAAAGGTAGTTGACTCAATGATTATAGGGGTAAATTTTCAATTTTGCCTTCATTTATGATTGAGTATTTTTCTACTGTTTCTTTTCTCTCTATCTGCATGGGTACAATTAATATGGGAAAATTGTCACAATCTCATTGATTACATGAAACTAGACTTATAAATAGGACCAATTTTTTTTTTTTTTTATCAAAATAGACTTATAAATAAGACCAAAGTGGTCTCATCTTAAGAAATTCAGCAGACCTGGAACGAAATCTAGCATGCATAGAAAAAATAGATATTTCCCGTCACTTAAAAAGCTGGTGGCAGAGGAAGCAACTGTAATGCTATACATCAAAGGCATGGACGAAGGGAAGGAAAACAGTTAAGAATCCATAAGCAAATAATTATATTACTACCTCAAGCAGGCTCAGCATGTCAATAGCAGCATCCAGATCACGCCCGTTGACCATGTAGACATCAAAAAGGGATTGATCAGATATATCAGGAAACGTCATCCTAAGATATTCCAGATCCATATCAGAATCTTCATCCAGCAGCTGTTTATCTATCATCTGAACTGCACCCTGAACTGCTGAACCGGAAGAACTAGATTCAGGTTGGCTCTTCACATGATATGCCTGAGAACTAGAGAGCTTCTGAGAAGCATGAGTGTTCAGGCGAAGACTGTGCTGATCTTGTGTTGTATGCTGGGGAGTCTGAAACCCGACAGGCCCTTCATAACTCTTATAATCATTGTATGCTACAGAGGTTCCACCATTTTCCTCCCTTTTAGCAACTGGAGTATAGCTGGCCGCATATGGATTCAAAGAAGACCCTCTTTGCTTCATTGACTTTGTTTAGATAGCCAATGCAATTTTCTTCTTTCTTCTTTATTGCGGAGCCCCCAAAATTCAAAGATCGAACTAGACAACATGCCATACAAAAAGAAAAGAAAAGAAAAAGTCCAGAGTGTCTCAAGACAAAAGAATTCACAAATACAACAAAAGGTAGTGTGTGATTGAGTGGTCTGCGTTAGTGATCAAAACAGAGTTATTGTTGGTGATACATCAGTCTTGAATTTTCTTGGTAACCATTACAAAGACAATAACTGTGGTGCATATTGAAGTAGCTTGTGGCTGGGGTATCCCAGGCATCTCTACTTATCACATATTATATCAGCCATGATGGGGCACGATTGGCGGGGCGATTGTAGAACAAACTATCCTCAACGACATGACAATAGATTTTAGAAGTAGATCGAAGGAGAAAGAATCAAAACATGCCTCAAGATTATGGTTCATAATTCTTTCATATATCCGCTACTCAGTAAAAATCCTAACATCTCTTTCCTCTAAAAGAATATATACAAATTTAAGTAAGAACATAAAAGGACAGGCACTGAGACACCGATCAGGAACATGGTGGATTCCAATTCGATTACTTTTTCGATGGCCACGATTACGAAAAATAACAACGATTTGAAAATAGAATAGCTATAATCAGAAAAGCAGAATCACAACGGAAAGAAAATAAAGAATTACCAAGAGTGACGATGAAGAATCCGAACAAACCAACTGGATCGGAACGCCGATGTGAGATTGAAGCCTAGACTTTCAGATCGCTCGAAGTGCAGATCAATGATTGAAACGCAAAACTTCTAGGGAAACAAAAAACTCTTTAGCGTAACTGCAATCTGGTAGAATAATGAAAAATGAAAAATATAAAAGGAAATCAGTGACGAATAACGATTTGACTGCGCCGACTCGCTAATGTTTGTTAGTGCTTGTTTTGAAATTGATTATCGTATGTTAGGTTTCGGTTAATGCCTTAACGGGGATAAGGCAAAAAATATATTTAATTAATCAGAGATTTTCAATCCAAATTAACTTGATAATGCATGCCTGCATGAAGTATTGTTTATTTGTATTTTCTAATTGTTTTTCTGAATGATAAAACCATAAATTAAGTACTTAATTTACAAATTAATATTAGAACATGAAAATCATACAGTTTATTTTAGTTGTTAATTTTTTATTTGCATTTGTTTGATTGTAGAATAATAGATTTCGTTTTTCTTGTAATTTTTTCTTATATCAAACAAATGCAAATATAAAATTAACAACTAAAATAAACTGTATGATTTTCATTTACTAATATTAATTTATAAAATAAGATATATGATCATTTACAAATCCATAAAACTATATATTTCATGGGATAGGATATTGGGGTACTGTTCCTTTGCTTGTCCATCTTCTGCCTATCTCTCATCGGCGCAATCCCGACCGTCCAAATCTTAATCTAAGGGTCCAGAATTATTTTGGAAAACCCACATGCGGTATCTGGATCCTTGGATCAAGATTTGACGATCAGTGATTGTCGATGAGAGATGGGGAGAGAGAGAGAGCGGCGGAGGATCCACTTCCTGGATATTGTTCTTATTTTGTTACTACCACTTTTTTACTGTTAGATCATAATCTCATCTACCTTTATAATTTCTCTCTTCTATTAAGATTCTGATCTAACGGTGGAAAAGTGATAGTAACAAAAAATGGTACTAACAATATCCTATGCCATATTTTATAAGTACCTTTTTTTTTATAGTAATCTTAATTGTCATGTAACCAACTATGGAGTATCATTTTAATAATTTACCTGAAATACGTGTACTATAAAACTTAAATCAAGTTTATTAAAATCATAACATCTATTGTACCAATCAAATTATGCTACCTATATTGTTTTCTTATTTTGGCATATTTTTTCCCCCGATGAATTTCTTCTATCAGCATTTGAACCCAAAATACATGGCATAATTTGGTTAGGATAACAAACTTAATAACTATAAGAAACTTGCATAAGTCTTTTTTTTTTTTTTTTTTTTTTTTTTAGTAAAATAGGCAAGCCGAAGCTTGAAAGACAAAGTCGAGACCAGTGGCGGATCTTTGGAGGGGCCAGGGGGGCCACGGCCCCCCAAGAAAAAAAAATTTGTTTAAAAAAATTAATTATACAAATTAAATGTGGGAATGGGGATCTTTTAATTTAAGCAACAGAATATGGGAATTGTTCAACCAATTAATTAAATTTAATGGACGATGAGAAATTAAATGTGATTGATTGATTGATTAATTATTCCAATTATGTCAAAGATAACTCATTTGGTAACGTGCCTATTATTCTCCTAATCTCCCTTCCCTTGACAACTCATTTGATGCAAAGAGAAATCTAAGGTGTATTACTTGATTGATCGATTAATTCACCTCTTATTAACTCTTCCGGTTTCAACTACCATAGAACTCGTTTTTCGGCAATGAAAAGAATTAAGACAAAGTTGCGTAACAAGATGGAAGATGATTTTATTAGATAGATAGTATGGTAATTCATATTGAAAGAGAAATAGATGATACTTTCACTATTGATCCAATTATTGAAGATTTCAAGTCATTAAAAGAGCGAAGAGCATTATTTTAAGTGAAGGTAATTTTTAATTGTTTAATTTAGTATATTGTTTTATTAATTTTGTATTATAAATTACATTGTTAACTTTTAATATTTTGATATATTATATAACAGGCAATCTTCTGGAATTCTATGATATCTTCTCATTTTGTAATTGATATGACATCTATATTAGAGAAAGGTATGTTATCTTATACATTTGAATTGTTAAAATACTTTTATTATAACTCGAATATTTTAAACATGTTATAAAATCAAAAAAATTTTAATTAGTTAATGAGTATACATTTGACCCCCAAATATTTATCCCAAGATCCACCACTGGTCGAGACTAGACTGAAAGATCTAGTCCTTACAACATACAACTAAAAGAAAACTAGCAAACTAGCATGGGCAAGACAATTGGTCTTTGATGACTATACCGACACACCCTCTAGGGATCGTAGGAACAAGAACAACTCCGGCATCGGCTGTTGTACCATTACAAGAACTTGCGTAAGTCTTGTCCTAAAAGTAATACTACTATATATATACACACACAACACAAAGGAAACCTATACACAAAAATATAATATGAAAAAATTATTTGATAAAAAATATACATATTATAAAAGAGTTAATGTGCAAAAATATACATGTAGTTTTTTCAAAAGTGTGCCAATTACCACATGTTTTTTGTGTGTACAAAAGTGACTATATTGTTATAAAAGTGGAGCAAAAATACATATTGACTTTTTTGTATTTTTAAGGTTGACATGTATGATGATGGCTCAGCTAAATTTCATCCTAGTTGGCAGTGGAGAACTGGAGAAAATTATATAAAAGGGCCCAAATAGTTTTAAAAATTACAAAAAGGTGGTAACGACAACAAAGAGGCGGAGATTGGGGGCTTAGCGGGTAAGATTGAGATTGGAAGAAAGAAGGGGAATTGGAGAGAGAATGGTTGAACCGTAATTTTTAAAATATCTATATCATTTTTTGTAATTTTCTCCCATTTTGTACTATCGGTTGGGATGAAGTTTGGTTGAATTATTGTTCGTGTCGGCCTTAAAAATATAAAAAAAAGTTAAACTAACGATCAAAATGTATTTTTTGCTCCACTTTTGTAATACATAATCACTTTGACATAAAAAAAAAAATGGTATCAGGTGCACTTTGAAAAAAAAACACTTGTATATTTTTTACACCTTAACTCTATAAAAATTTAACAACATCTCATTTTTAAGTTTTAGTAACAATTAATAAAAACTAATTTATGTAATAAAAGTATAAAAGAGTGGATATGAAAGAGTGATTCCTAAGCGTGTCCTTGATGCATAGCGATATAAGCAAAAGGAAGCAGAGCTAGCAACAACAATGGCTTTAGCTATACACCCAGCGAGCCTTTGTCTCTTCGTCCCCACTGGTAATAGCAGTACCAATCTCTTCTTTTTCAGGTACTCGTATTGTTCATTCCATTCCTCTCTGTTATATCTTTATGCTTTCTTCCTCAACTTTTCTTCTTTCCCTCTCTGAAATCACTGTGCTCTTGGTCTCAGAAACCGTAGCAGGATAATTCTAACCCAGAAGAAATGCAGAGTAGGAGTATCCCAGCATAAACAAGTAATTTCATGTTGTTCTCTCGAACCCTTTCCACAAAGGAGGATTTGCAGAAGAGATTTGGCCTTGGTGGTGTTGGGCCTCTCTTCGGTGTCCATAACTTTGCCATTTTCTGGTATGCTTATCCTGAGCCAGAAGCTCTTTCTGTTGAATACGAATTTACATTCTTCTTGAGAAAGCCATTCCTAGGAAAATTAACTATGCTTCTAAAACCAAACAGTGTGGTGCGTAGTTCTATACATGTAGGTGAATAGATAATTAGAGATACACTAGTTTTGTCATTACTCTTTAGCATGAATTGAACTACTCATAATTTTCCCCCTTGTTGTTTCAGCTACCCTTGCTGATGAAGAGCTGAAAATGGCTTCGTTCATGGATGAAATAAATGCTTATTCTTATTTATATCCTGTGGAGTTGCCATCTAAGAAGTTTCTCTTCAAATGGTGCGCCATTGACACAGATTTTCATTTATTTATTATGCAAGTTATTTGGCTTATATGAGAATTCTTTTTATTTTAGATAGTTCATCCATCTAGTATGGGCTTGATTGCACATTGAACTCTTAAGAATTGCACTCTTCGCGCTTTTTATGTTACCCATGTTGAATTCTACAAATGGCTAAATTACTCCCTTTTTCCCTGGAAAATTTCTATGCTCATTTTTTTTCTGACAATTTTATTTCAATATCTATCCTTAAATTCTGGAAGTCTAATTTTTTTTTTCTCCCAAATATATTTAAAGGGTAGAATCCAGAAAGCCAGAACGATATTCATCAGCTGCACCACTTTCTCGTAAGTTCTGTTGTCTTTCTTTATATGAGGGCTAAAGTTAATCCAATTAAAAGTTCACATAAGGATTGAGGTTGATTCCTCTTTGAACTTCCTTACCACCAACATTTAAATTTTGTTTTAATCAGTGAACTCTTTTTTTTTTTTTTTTTTGGCTTCAACATATCTGAATGACAAGGCGTTTTCAATAGCAACCTTGAAAATAATGATTATGATTGCTTTGTAAATTGTATGCAGCTGATGCTCGCCTTCGCATTGTGTCTGAGCGTGTTGATATTATTGATAATCTCATAATCTCTGTTACGGTATGATCTCAATCACATACTTACTTTTGGTTATAAAAACAACACATTCCAATTTTTTTCCCCTTTTTAGCCACACCAATTATTCCTATCTTATTCAGATAGGTCCTCCAAATTCAAAGTTTATAAAATCAACAGACAAGAGTACGTGGGCTGCAAAAGATGTTGCTGATTCAGTTTTGTCTGACAAGTCTGCTCTGGTAACAACACCTCACTTGATTATTACTTATAGCTTTTTTGCTCTTGCTAGTCTTATGCAGCTTAGAGCTTTCTATGTGCAAGTGCAAGTTACTTATTAAAGATAATACTAATTACAAATAGCGGCTATTTTCCCTGAACTATTTACATCACAAAAATGCTTTTCCTACAATCTGTGGTGAAAGTATTTGAAAATTTTAAGTGATAGCTGTAACATTTTGCAGCGAGTCACCTCAAGTCAGCGCTTAGCTGAGAGTTCAGTTCTTGATGCACATTCTAATGAAGTAAGCTCTGTGACTTATCTCCATCTCTCTTCTCCAATATTATTAGGGGAAAAATTTTATCAGCATGTTTCAATAAATACATTTCTTTTGATTGAGGACATTTGTTATAAATAGATATTTCTAAATGGAAAATTAGCAAATTTGTATAGGTTTATGAATACTTTGGAGCTTAAGAAAAGGAAAGAAAGAAGTATGTGTCCATACTTGAATGAAAGTTAATTTGCATATTGAGCTTATCTTTTGTCACCTCACAGATTGATGGTGAGCGTTACTGGTATTATGAATACCTTGTTCGAAAATCACCAACAAGGCTGGTGAGTAATTTCTTGTCTTGATTGTGCATTAATTTCCTCTCACCAGTTTGTTTATCAGAGCAATTTAACATTTACGAGTTTCAATTCTGGCAACCCTATCTCTTTATTTTTCTTATTTGAACATTTTAGCCCCTTTAGTTTTAAATAAATAGTTCTATTTGGTCTTTAGTAAATGAAGAGTTAAAAAGTATTTGAAAATACTTTGTTATTTTGCTGATGTAATGGAAGTTTTCAGTTGTCTGTTTCAATTATTGCTTCGAATTGATCCATTTCAGTAATTAGAGGTCAATATTATTCTGAAACTTGAAGAACTAAGTTGCGTTTTATGAACTAACTAGAGGGAGAACTTTAGTCATATTGAATAGAGGGCCAGATTTTTTTAGTGAGACAACTCTAAAAATTGAAAGTGCACCTAAGCCTACTTTCTTATTGTTCTATGGTTATTTGATTAGTGATTTGTGATCATATATAGGACCAAGAATCCATTTATCGGCACTATCTTTCTTCAACAGCAGAAAGAGATGGTAAATCCTCTTATTTGCACTACTTTTTTGATTTTGGACATCTGGATTATCCCGACCTTTGTAGATTGTCCTTTTCATGTCCATATGAAGCACATGAAAGAAGTTGATGGCAATGATTTTTTAATCTTTCCTGCTTCTCATATTTAATGAGGATAAAATAAAGGAAATATCTCAATTTTAATCCATCCCTTTAAATTTGTGGGAGACATCATTCATGTTGACATACCTTGGTTTCTTCTCATGTAACTCCTGAGCTCTTCAGTTTATATCTTCTTGCCTGGTATTTCAGTTTAAAACTTCCCTTCTGCTGGTACAGGTTATCTGTATTCTCTGAGTGCTTCAACCCTCAGCCCACAGTGGAAAAAGGTAACTCTTTCTCTCTCTTTTACATGGGATGCACATTTTTTTACTTTCATGTAATTTGTGGGATATAAACCTCAACCATTACTCCACTAGCATCAAAGCCAAACACTTTTAATTGACGCCTGCACCCCAGGGGTAGGGATAAACTGTCCCACCCTCATTTACCAGTAGAAACATGAGTAATTCTTCAGTTGAAATGACGTAGTTAAGTTGACTGGAGACGCTCATAGCTGTTCCCTTCTTTATTTATTGAAAGGTCAAATAAAAGATACTATGTATCACCTCCGGTCCTAAATGTAGGACTAGCATTATAAACGAGGCCTACATTCAGGACAGGAGGAGTATGTTCAACCAAAAGGGACTTTGTGTGAAAACTGATTCGATCTTATGATGATAAATGTGAACTTGCTGATGCATATTGGTTGTGGTATTTCCTGTTATTATTTTCAGCCTCCATGCATATTGGCAATATGAAGAATTGTGTCAAAATGCTTTTGTAATGATTGTGAGCAAGAAGAGTTTTTGTTGCAAAACTAGTTTGATATGTTTTCTTGAGTTATTGGAAGTATATAAATCCACGGGTGCTGAATTTCAGTTTCCTGAATAAATGAAACAACGATCTCCATTAGCCTATTCAAGCTATTACCGTCATGAATTTTTACCTTATTGAATGTTACTAGAAAGATCTGACATGATGGCAGTAGTTTATGTATATCGCTTCATTTCTTGTGTGATTGATTTTATCTCCCGAAATTTGACTTTATTGATGCAGATGGGACCTTTCCTTGAAAAAACAGCGAACTCTTTCCGTCTAGTCAGTCCAACAGAAGAGTATGTTCCTCCATACAAAGATCCATGGAGATTTTGGTGAATACCCTAAATTTTGTTTATTTTATTAGGCTATCATAGTCATTTATTATTCTTCTGGTTAATCCAAAAATGAGTATTGTATCATATTCTTTGGGTTGTCATTTGTAAAAATTCTTCAGTTTCATTGTTTCCATCTAGTATCCTTGCTCGTGGTTACACTTCTGCGCCAAAATGATTTCTCGCGCAGAAGCTTACGTTAAAATGGACTTGTGACGCACCCAAGCTCAATGTAAATGATTTTGGTACAAATAATCCCAACCAATTATGTATGGCTAAACAAAACCCTTAATTTCACAGTAATTAAAATACAGAAGTCTCGTCCAGGACGGGAATCGAGAGGTCTGTACGAAGGCGTCAGGATACGAGGTGAATGGATTATCTTACACGAAATTACTAGACTATGTACCTATAATCGATTTTGAAAGTTTGATGGGAATAAACTATGGTTGTGCTTAAATTGATGTATTTCCTTTTATTAGAAATTGAATATTCTGTACAAATAGAAAAGCTCAATCCGAGCAAAAGAAAAATGCAAGTGTACGCTACTTTTACATCTACTTGTACAACATAGTGGAGGATTTAATCCTGGGAAGTAGCAGAATACTCAAAAAGAAGGCGTTTGGATGGAGCTGATTGCAAGAGCACTCGCAAACGACTTGTAAGCTGGTAGCTCAATGTCCACCGCATTGCCATCTCTGATTCCTTCATCTGCCTCACAATTGTTGCCTGGCACAACAAAATCATTCGCCTTACATAACAACAATAATAAACGAATAAAAGAGAATGATATCCTGCATATCTACAAAGGATAAAATGTATGCAACATTAATCCCACAAAACTGTTTATAGAATTTGAGCCAACCTGTCTTAGTCACATGACAGCAACTTTTACCGTCACTCCAAGACTGGCCCTCTAAACTAAGAAGAGTACGTGATCTCAAATTTAAGAAGAGGTGTTTCTTTGTTCCTAAAGCAACATTATACCTAATCCACTAATCCATACGGCTGATCTATTTGATGTCTACTTATTTATTGAGAAGGTAGGTAAAATAAACAATGAGTCACGGGAACCAAATCCAATAGATTTACGATTTTTATCATGCTTACCTGAAGACGTTCCCCCAGCTGGACTTCAACCTCTGTACCAAACGATATATTACTGGCTAGTGACTTGAGAGGATCCACTGTAGGATCAACAGAAACAAAATTCGGTATCTGTGGTGCATATACTAGTCTCCACCTTGCCTGTCCAAACTCTCCCTTCCCTTCAATTCTTGGCATTAATTTTTCAAGAGTTGCAGTTGCAAGTTTTTCAAATGCCAGTTGGCCATTCCCTTCCAAAATGGATTCAGCCAACTGACTCTCAAACCTTCTGGCAGCCTGCGCATACAGAAACAATTATAGCACCGTGATGCCTGGAGTTCTGAACTTCTGATCATGAACGTCCTATTTTCCCGGATGAAATTATGCAGGGACTTAGCAGACTAAAGATTAGAAGGTACAAATATATAGATTTTAGGTAACTACCGCAAAGTGAATCTAATAAAATCAACTAAGATGACATTACGTTCTTTTATTTTGGCTTCATATACATTCCATTTTTTCCTTCTCTTTGCCGAACCATCTCTTATTTTAAATCATACAATGGGTTTGTTTTCAACAATGGAGGGTTTTATCAGGTTTATAAAGGCTTCAGAAGGATGGCGGTTTTCTTTTACCTCAGTGGTTGATAATGCATCCTGTTCCACAGAACGTGTTGAGGTCACCACAAGTTTGTCCTGCCAATTGCTTGCTCGACCTTGAATCCTAAACTGCCACTCAGATCCAACCAAGGCTATATCCAGCAGGGGGTCTAGTCCATATTCAGGCTCAAATCTGGCAACATTTAGATGCTCTCGTTTTAATCTCACCTGCATTTGAAATGAATGATATGGCATTAACAATGAGTTATGGACTTCAAAACCAAGTCAATATGAGAATAGCCAAACAAGACTCCCAGGTGTTACAGTTTATGCTACAAGAGCTAAGAAATAAAAGATTGGACAAACCTGTGTTGCAACTAGATCAACTTCACCATTCTCAAATGTCAGTATGCCTCTAGGTTTTATCCATTTGGGGTCAGCAAGGCCATTCAATTCAAGCTCTCCACTAACACCAAAATTAAGAATCAAAGGATAAACTATCTTCAACTCTGGTCCAAGCACAAGTTTCAAATCACTAAGACGGGCTTCTACATTTGGTCTAATCTGCACTTGCTCCATGTCCTTTTCAACTTGGGTTGACTTAACTGCATTGTGAGATTTCTAAAGAATTGTCATGATAAATATAAAAGTACAACAATAAACCCTAATAATTAATGAACTACATAGACAAGTGTCAAAGATTAAACAATTAAATTGGATTTGGCAGCACCTACAGTCTGAACAGCTGCGCTCTAAGGATAAAAGTAGCCTAAAAAAATGGTTTTTAAAAAAATGCATAGAAATAAAAATGTGTACGTGAGAAGTACATGATCAACCCCTTCAATTTATGATTTTCCTTGAAGACCAGGACATAAAACACTTAATCTGATCAGCTACTTCTATCCTCCTACACCCATTTATGCCAGAGAAGTACAAGACTGAATTGCTAAAACTAATGAAATCCTACCCACTACATAAGTGGGCAACCTGCTGAACATGTATAACAGTTACCACTCCAGAATGTTCCATTTCACCCATCCCTCCTTCAACCTGGTTAGCCATTTCCCACTACTTCTCACTATTCTTGCATGTATGAACTATAAGTTTTCTCTAATAATTAATTAACTATTATCAATGTGTATAGTGGTTGTTGTGGTAGTCGATTATAAGTTTTCTCTAACTCAATAATGCACTTACGTACATTGGATAGTAGTTAGACCCTTTGAAATCTCAGATTTGGTAGAGTCCTGTAGATGCCAAGGAAAGAACTTGGAGAGAAGGAGCAAATATCTAAATCCTTCCTGAGTCTTACCATATCACTAGATAAAAGGGGAGAATTCTGAGTTAAAATCCCTTGCCATCAATCAAGCTATCTTGCCAAAATTTAGAAGGGAAAAATGTCATGCGAAACTCATTCTGGCCATCTACACTGCTGTTGTTCATGAAGGCTCCGCTATCTTTTATAGAGGAGCACCTAAGTGCAGTGATAAGAAAGTTAGACCATGTGTGACTGTGGCTGCTTTTCAGGACATAAGACACTTATTTGAAGATCCATGGCAAGTCTACAGATTGGAAGCCGAGCAAGGAAAGGAAGAATAGAGGCTTTGTTGCCTCCACTGAAGGCCCTGACAAAGTTCCTATTGAACCTGCTCTATTTGAACGCACCAGGGGATGTTTTGGGGGTGGGGGACAAGAGGAATAAAACTTGTCAACTCAAGTTCTTCAACCCGATATTCCGTTCCTCTGGTGCCAAATTTGTCATGTAACTTGCTGTCAATCAGCAATTTCACTCCGGACGTAAACTATAAGTACAGGACCACACCAAGGAATACGTGAAGGAATTAGGCTAAGAAGACTACTCTTAGGGTAATAAGCGTCAGGAACGAAGTCCATCATGATAAAACCAAATACATCAAAATTACGTGTTCAAAGAGAACATTGAGCAAGGTGTTTTCATTTACATATCTGCTCACCACCAAACTGTTCATATCTTGACCAAGTGCACTCCAATAACCCAATTTGATATTTCATTTATCCATGTTATGTTATTCATTCATCCAAAATAGGTATGTTTAATATTTACTCCCTATATTGAGAGGGAGTGAGAAATCCTTCATGGGGATGTTTACATAGAGTTATTATTTTCAAATTCTTTCTCTTTCCTATTTGACTGAGAATCAAGGATCTTTCTACTCCTCATCTGATTCAATTTTCACAATTTAAGCTGTACCCATTCTTGTCCACTATTCAGAAACAAATACAAAATCTTTGACATCAATCTTTGGTAATGTCATCGTACATCTTTCAATTTACTTGTGCAGTAATAGTATTATCAAGTTATTCCCATTCTCTCATCTCATCTATTTCTGTTTTTAGTCTTAATATCAACTTGTTAGAGTAGTGGGTCTTGTGATTATTCTTTGTACTTAATATTTATTTCTTTGTTTTTAATTTTTCTGACCCAGAAACAAATACAGAAAGAAGTAATCACAAGGTAAAGTAGGATTACCAGAAGATTGAGAAACTTTGGTCCTTGAAGCAGCAGATTTCGAGCTGAAAAAGCGTGAAACATATCTTGAAGCAACTGCTTGACTTACACCACCGGCAGGAAGAATAGACTGATTTGATGGGAATCTATTAGAGGTAGTAGCACTGCCTCTATCATGTGGTAAATATGCCTCTCCATGGCTAAGTTTAATATTCCCAGATATATTTGGTTGCAATATCGAACCAGTTATTTGCACCTGGGAGTCAACTTGACCGCTGGAAAAAAAAACAAGACCAGGGAATATATGGTAAGGAAATTCATTTGTTCTGAAGAAAAAAGTCACAGTTCCGTTAGTCAATAATAGAAATGATTTCCCAGAAAAATATAATATTAAGGATTTGAAGGTCAAACCAGTTTCATATGTCCACAAATAAGTCAAGAATAACTTTAGAACCCTCCAGCAGAAGTTAAGATAACAACCTCAAAATATTTTTTGCTCGTACTTCCAGAACTTCACACTTCAACTCAATCTTGTCATCAAGTGCTGCTTCACTAGTTCTAAGAGGAAGGCTCCCTTTTACAAGCAGTTTTCCTTTTCTGCTTACCCTACTCTCCAAAGAGTTTATGCATAACCTGTTTGATTCCACATAAACATTGCCACCAAAGTTGGTGAGCGGCTTTCGTAGCACCGGTGAAGTTATAGATGCCCTGTGAAATGATGCATATCCATCAAGAACCGGTTGATCAACTGTGCCTCTGACCTATTAAAAATGGAAATAGAAGTATAGGAAACACTTTAGAGAAGTATGCATAACTTGAATAAATAGACCAGTGAGGAAATATGTCACCAAAAAAAAAAAAGAACTGTGAGGAAATAATATTGACTTCACCCACCTCAAGCATGACATCAGCATTACCCTGGAGCCAATTGGCATAAGGAGATAAAGCTGTAAGCAGCATCATTCCCCCATCTTTTATGTCAGCATCAACCCTGACTTCTCCAACATCCAACATCTGCCAATTTAATCCTTTAAGGCTTTCTGCTATCTGAGTATTCCAACCTTCTTCATTTCTATCTCTAGAAAGTTTTTTGTCACCGCCATCATCAATATTCCCCTTATTCTTTTCCTTTACCCAGTCAGGAACCCAAGTAGCCCCATTTTTATCCAATTCTACATCTTCCTGTATCGTGCCACTTTGTACAAAAGTGACAGGAATACTTCCTTGAATAAGTACATGACCATTTTGGATAATGGGTTCACATTTTGCATTGAATAGAAAACGACTGGATGAGGTAAGAGAAGCAGCAACTTCTGCTCGCCCTAGATCAATACCACCAATGGCACCATCCAGGAGCCTTACTTGCACATCACATTCTGGTTTTGCTAAACTTCCTCTGAGATCTCCTTCCATATGCAATATACCCCTTATGGGTGCTAAGAATTGCCGCAGAGAGTGAACAACATCTGTTGCTGTAGACTCAATGACTTGAACTAGAGTTGGGACCAAACTGACAGGAAAATTTAGGACAGCAAAATGTAAGTTTGTTTTAGACCCTAACAAAGTTCCATCTGCATGAATGGTGGCATTATCCTTCTGGATTAAGATTTTCTCCAGGTGGAGTCCATCATCATTACTGTAAGCACCAACTGCCAGGACCTGCTGGGTTTTGTAATCTCCCCACTCCCAGTCCTCGCCATGGAAGTCAAATTCTGCCTGATATGACAAAGAATGTGAAAGAAAATCTTCAAACACAAATAATTCATGCCAACTGTAGGGAATGCAAACAGAACAAAATTTACCACAGTGTCTCCATTTCCTCCACCACTAGAATCAAGAGAGCCATGCCAACGACCTTTAAGTTCAGATAAACCAGGGAGGTCCAAATCTTCTAGAACTATGTCATTTGATGGAGCATGATGCCCCCTTGTTACCTGCAAGTTGTCCAAGTATCCATTAATAACAGTCAATGGAGACGTCAAGTTTTCCAGTGCCAGCTAGAGACTTCTAACCAATATATTATGGGGGAAAGGAAACGAAAGAAAGACATAAAATGCACTAAATTATGAGCACAAACTCATGCATCAGGTATTGCCACTATTGGGGAAAATAAGATTTTATGACCTCTTGAAAATACCTCAAGCAATTGTTGAAGGCTTTCAGCGTATAATCCAACTGACTGCAAACTCTGAATAAAAATATCCTGCATATATTTTACATAGCAACATGCAAAACTTTTCATCAAATATATATAAACAGACAGACTCACTAAACTAATAGTTGAAGGAAACAACAAAACCACTACAGAAATACTTAAAGTCAGCATCCGTGCTGTAACAATTAAGCATAAAATAGCGGGAAACTATCAGCTTACAGGAATGCTGACAGTTGCAGTATTATATGGTATGAGTCAAAAGAGAAAAAAAGGGAAAACCATTAATAATGAAATTTTTACAATGACAGAATAATGAAAAAACAGTTCAGTAGGGAACAATCAGAGAAAAACAGGCATATACAAGTTCTACATATTCAGATTCTCCATCACACAAAGGTCACCTTTATAACATCAGTTTTATCTTAAAGTATATCCATATTCCCAAAAATCAAATAAAATATACATTCATTCTTACTTACATAATCATTTCCATAAAGTCAGATTGGGCTGATTTTAATTTTTAACTATGGCTGCCATATATTTTTGTCTTTGGAAAAAGAAAAACTTAAGAGGGAGAAATAATGATGATGATGAAGATAGCTGAAGTTGCAATGATTAGATAATAATATTATCACTTATGATCTTAAGAAAATCAAAACAAGAATGCATGGTTGAAGTCAACGCTATAACTAGTTTCAAAGAAAGCATTGATGACCTTTGATCTTGAATGATCAGCAGGATCTGTACTTCGAGAAAGAAGCCTAGCAAGAGGAAGCATCTCAGCAACCTCAGCTCTACTTACTTCAAGCTTCATTCTCCACCTGCCCATTGAGGATATAACATTACCAAGATGCCCAGACATAAGCTTTTTCAAAAAGTCATCCCCCTTTCTGCCTACAGGGCTTCGATCTCGGGTGCCAGGCAACACATATTCACCTTGAAGTTCATAACGACTGTAGTGTTGTTCCAAAACAGTTTTCTCGATAGTGATCTGAACAACAGTGCATCGAATAATAATCAGGTATCAAACATAAACACCACAGTTTTCCATTTGTGCAAAATGATACTGAAGATAAAATAACAACATAATTCATACAATTTGTTGGGTTTAAGAAGCCAAGGTAACAAAAAAATTTGCAATCTTTTCACTGCTTTGACATAATAAAAAATGTTGGATTCATTAAACGGTGTTAAAATCCCTCGCGATATAACCATTAATGGCAGATATATTTGAATGGGTTTTACCAGAGGTAAAGATTGAAAACAAATAACTTGATTTCATATTGCAAATGAGGACGAGATATAGAGTTAGTAGAACCAGACTGATACGCACACTCACTCACACATTCACAATCAATTCAAGGAAATGCAAAACAAACTTATTCCTCAAATTCCCAAGATAACCAAAAGTCAACAATCATGAGCTTAAATTCAGGTTCCAAGAAATAAAAGATTGGGTCAAGGCACTCACAACATCTCCGCTCCATCTAGCAGCCACATCAAGGGCTTCACCAAGCAGACCACTGAACTTTGGCCGAAGAACAGACAGAACCCCATGTCCTCTTCTTTTCTGAAGATTCAGCTGAATTTCTGCCTGAAAGCAAATAAGCTACCAGATGAAAACCACACATATTTCTCTATATGATATTTCTCAGGCAGTTAGTAAGACAGTGAGAAGTAAGAACCTCGCCTATAAACTATATTCTGCCAGACATAGTTGGACAAACTTCAATATCGTTGAGGTATGCATAGACGATTGCAGCAGTGCAGGAGAAAGATAGAAAACAATAAAGTAGGAAAACATTAAGTCATACCCTTTGTATAGTACCCCTGAGAGATGCAAGCTCCAGCTCATCAAGTGGAAAATGCCGTACCTAAGAGTGAGTGCCACAGAGAGATGAAGAAAAGGATGAATTTCTATAGCGTCTTTTGGTCCGATATGCAGCAGATCAAAAATTTGCAAGCAGAAAAGTTAGCAGACTGCAAACAAGACCCAAAATAAAACAGGGATACCTCCAAGTTAGCTGAGTGAAGTGGTTGAAAACAAATGTTAGCTCTTAAATGACCCTTCTGTAGGAATATGGACAACAGTTTTCCACTTTGTGGACCATCTTCACAACTGGGCTGTAGTGGCCCAACAAATTCCAATGCAAGACTTTCATCAGGCCGGCCAGAGGCATCCAACTGTATTCCAAGAAAGATGGTTAGGAAACTTTCTATATTAAGAAAGACCAAACAATGTTAGGTAGGAACAATACAAAAATTAATATTAAACTTCAACTTATTTAATTTTAATTTGTCCTTGTGATATTGGCAAACTACGAAAATCTCTAGATAGAAAGATTCTTAAGAAGATAAAGTTTAATGACCTTTATACACCCAGGAGAAACTCTGAGCAACCCGAACAGCTGAGGTGCCAGCATCAGTTGATTCAGTTTGAGACCAGAGATTGAAACCTCACCAACAAGGCCATCTGCATTTCCTTTCTCCAACATTTGTTCCTGATGCCTGTCCTCAAACTTTTGTTCCTTATCACCAGTACTAGGTTTCAAGACCCTCCCCTGAAACTTAATCCTTCCAGTTGCCTTGAGATGCAAAGGCCTTAAAGAATCAAACGTGTATGGAGAAACCAAATTGAAGAATTCAAAGCCATGCATACGCAAATCCAACTCAACCCCATCAATAGTAAATGGAATGGTTTTTGTTGCATAAAACTGTTCTCTTTTAAGAGGAAAATCATCAATGTAAGATGTTTGAACTCTCATATACAAATCAAATCCAGCTGAAGAAGAATTGACAGTAATGGATTCATGAGAGATGATCATGTCTCCCCTAGCATCGCTAAAAGACCCTTCTGCCTTAGCTGCAGTCCATCTTATATCAAATCTCCTGCATAAAAATTAAATAAAATTAAGATAGAAGACATTAAATGAGGAAAGAAGCATCATAAAAATAAAAAAAAAAGGAACTGGGCAACTTAAAGTATGAGGGCTTAATAAACAGTAGGGAGAAAAAGCAGACAGCAGATGATGTCATAGGCAATAATATTGAAATTTAGAAATAAAAAATGGCTATTCTTACGGTTTCAAAAGAGATCCTGAAACTTTTGTCTCTCCATTCAAGTCCTCTAATTTGAAAGACATCAAGTGAAAATAACTGGGTATGTAGCGAAGCAAGATTTTATCAATGGCCAAACTTCCAGAGAAGTTCACATCTAAAGCTGTCTCATCCTCCTCACCCTGAAGGGAAAAGGAAAATAGTATACATTAGGAGGAAAAAAACTACTGCAGGAGACATGACCTCCTTTAATCTGGGAGGGCAGACAAATGGGAAATGACATTCACATTTGAAATTTCTTCCAGCCAAATAGCTGAAAACCCCAACTTTCCTGATTTGTGATGATCCGTGAATGCAAGATTCACTACATTTAGGTCTCATATCACTTGTATATGCAACCAAAGCTCGTGAGGAGTATAAATTAATATTCCTAATAAATTTGAAGTGACATTTTTTTCCTATAAAACATCAACAAGGGAGCCTACTTGATGGCATTCCAACCTTACATGATTACACTAATGCCTCCAATTTAAGAGAGCCAAAAAAGGAAAATTGAACTGTTAGTTTCTCATAACTTAGATATAAAGGTTTTCTAACAAGCATCTATATACCTCGGGGCATATCCATGCATTTCCAGCCCCTCTAATTTCACCACCATCAACTAGGCTTGCCCTAATTCCATATAGATCGGCAACCTGTTACATGAATAAGAAGTATTAACAGAATATAAGATGAAACATTTACAATATATCACTAAACCAAACTGCCTTGTGCTAGTTATCATGACAGCTTACACAGTCATCAGTATTGAAAGTGAAATTGGCAGACACATATGAGAAAGGAACACGATCAAATGCCGCTAGTGCGCCAGCCTCTTTACTTTTAACGAGTACTTCAAATGCTGCAGACGTAGGGGTGTCAACATGCAATTGAGAGAATGTCCTAGAAACCATTGCACTGCCCACAAATACAGGAGCATCCAATGGGCCTTGACAATTAAATACAGCAGTTACTGAACCAGCAATCTGCAATCAATAACTCTTAATTGAGGAATACCAAAATTGACATTGGCTAAGCTAATAAAACTTTATCAACAGGGGGAATGAATTTGAAATTGATCATAGAGGTGAATTTGATTCATTAATGAAAAAATGTACACTTAACCCTTACAATGTCATATGCAACTTCCTAGTATTTTTGAAGCATCCAAACTATTTTTTAAGTAAAAGATTATGCCAAAAAACAAAAGGAAAAGCAAAAGAATCTTGGGACAATGTTTATGGAATTAACCATTTCTATTTTCAAATTTCAGAAGTGCAAAACACAAAATTACAGAACATAAAAATGCAAATAACTTAGATTATAGAAATTAATGCAATGAACTGAAGAAAAACATACAGGGAATAAGAGAGGTCTCATCTTAAAAGTTCTCATCAGGGAATTCACTTCAACGCTAGGAACCTGGACATTCAAACATATAAAACATTATAAGATAAAAGGAAAACAATTCCAACTATCTGCCTAGACTTGAATGAGATATGGAATAAACAAAGTAAGCTAAATATTTGTATCTCCCAGAAATAAATTATATTTTTTTGAACAAGTAATTGCTTG
Organism: Acacia acuminata; assembly: GCA_019022655.1. Classification (NCBI taxonomy): domain Eukaryota; kingdom Viridiplantae; phylum Streptophyta; class Magnoliopsida; order Fabales; family Fabaceae; genus Acacia; species Acacia acuminata. The sequence continues at coordinate 3,641,842 of JAFJYI010000015.1, forward strand.
ACCATTTCAAGCATCAAGTAGACCTGACACATGAGATGGAATTCTCCTTCTTCAGGATGAATGCCAAAATCTCCTGATGCTTCTAGAGGAATGCTGCCAAACCAACCATTTGCATTGTGTAGGAATATTCTTTGGCCGCGAAAACATAAACTAACTGACATTTTCTGCAAGGAGATTCAAAAAGTAGAACAATTTAGATAGGAAACCAATTTACAATCCAAGCTTACCATCATGAATAATAGTCAGTCTAGATACAAACTATGTGCCTAACCGCTGCATATATGATCAACCATAAAAGGAAGTCATTAGCAATGGAGTACAATATTGTCATGCTATAAAAAAACTAATGAAAGTCAGGAAGTTTAGTTCAAATACATGTACAGAGTATAAAAGTTGCAGCATTTTAAAGGATGGAAAAAAAAAAAAAAAAAATCAAAATATAACTTCATGGAAATCAAATAAATCTAGAATTAAGGCTGAAGAACAAAAGATTGCACTCATAGTAATTTAGCCTCATCAATTCAATGAGGAAAGCGCCTGATTCCTAATATACCTCTAATCACGCTAACTCTTCTACTAACCAAAAACATTTTCCTAAATTCTCAATATCGCTTAATACCTAAAGGATATCACTCATCTACATATAGCATCATCTCAACAATGTGATTTTCTCTATTCATACTAATAACCATATAATCAATTCATGGTCTCCTTGATCACCGCTCTTGCACCTTCACATAGACCACATTTTGTTTTGACGTAACCTATACTTGGTTTTGTCAACATGAACAAGTTACTTGGTCAATCTTTCGTATTATTTTTAGATGAGACTTATATTCACCAAATTTCCCCCACGTACTCTGTTTTTACCTAAATTTAGTTTTCTACATGCATGGGTTGGTATCCTTTGAGTCTTGAAAGCCTCAAGTCACAACCTTCATTTTTTTTTTTAACCTAAACTTGTACTCTTGAACCTTAGAGGCATCAAATCCATTATTTGTTTTAGGATCCCAAATCTTACAGCCTTTAGACTTTGATATCATTTTAAGTTTTGTGTGAATTGACTGAATTCAGTCTTGGACTTGTCCATATCAACAAAATAGCTTAAGTTATTTGGTTAAAATTGTCACAAGCTTATATACCCATCATCTTGCTTATTACTTTTATATTTTAGACTCAAGACATTATTACTTGGTAAGCAATATAGATGCAATAAGCAGTAACCATATCTCTTTTAAAAAACAGTCACTTTTTCTTATAATAAATCACAAAATCTAGAGAACCCAATATATGGCAAATGAAAGGATGGTATAAGGCATTCTAGAACAGATAAAAGTAATACATACAGAAAATGATGATGGAGCATCCAATAAATGGAACTCCAAACCCGTCACATCTAGCTGTCCGTGAAGATTGGGAAAATTTTCTCCCCTTGACATGCACAAGTGAACCTAAGCATATAGATACAAAATAACTAGTAGGTGAAAATATATTAGAGGCCAAAATATATGTAGTATTTAAGTTCCATTAAAATCACCATTGAGTTCAATATCTAGCAGTCTACTGAATATTTTTGATACAGGGTGGCATTTACAATTCTGATTTATAACTCCACAATTTACCACAGCAGATTGAAAATAACATCCATTAAAATACTAAGAATAATGCATTAAATATAACACAGAAAGCCCAATACTAATAATCATAAATCATGCCAGATCATAAATCCGACCTTTGTACCATCTTTCTTTCATTTAAAATCCAGTTGAGGCAGCAAACCAGAAGAAAAAAAATTATAAGGAATTTATCATCTTATAGGAGTTATGAGAGTAAGAGAAATATTTGGTTAGTTGGGAGTCAAGCTATATGTCGGAGAAAGATGAAGAGTTAAAGTCCAGGTAACTTGGTGTCTAGATACAATTCCCTAGCAGCTAAACAGCTTCAGCAGTTCCCTGTGGAGCCTACTTCCTTTCTGGCATAGAGTGATAAGGAGTCAAATAAATATGGTGTTCACCAAAATGGCTGGGATGCTAATCCCAGGGTAGGTGCTACCGCCTACCAACACGTGCCCCAAAATGTAATCTCTAAAACATATCTTTATTTCAATGTTTTGTCTGTGTTGGAGATGGCTCCCATTTTCAGTAGTGGAAGGATCATTGGTTCTCCTTCCCACTATGACTCAGTCCATCATAAGAAATCTCATCAAAATCCTAGATTTAAACGAGACAGTATATTTGGGGTGGGGGCTTAGAAGTTAGAAAAGCACCTCACCGCTGGCTCTCCCTTTAGACCAGGTTATTGGAATTTCTAGGATCCTTTCAAATAGCTGCACAAAACACAAACCCAACACAAGAAATGTAAGCAGTCTATCAAACTTTAATGGCAATGTAGGAACAAATTGGAATTTCAAATTAGAATTTACATTACCGGTACAAAAAGATTGTCAATTTTTAAATTAGCATGCCATTTCTGCTCAATAATGTCAACAAAAACATCGGCAGACAACCAGCCACCATCTTTAGACATCATATCTGATCTCCAAGTCTTGCAATTTCCACTCAATTGCACATTTATGCGACTATAGTGGTTCTGGAACTTCACAAGCCCATTGACATTCTCCATCTCCCTGACAGTTTAAAATATTTTTTTTAAAAAAAAAATAATAATAAAAAAAGGCCTGACTCAATGCAGCCCAGCACTACTAGTGTAAAAATTACTCTTCAATAGAAAAGCATTTTGTTGGGTACAAGAACTAGAATTTCATACTCAGCCCTCACACATATAATTACAATCTAAATATTTCACTGAAAAATTCCATGACCCCACATTAATACTACTTGTCAAATCAAAATACAAAAAATCCAAAATAATTTTCTCCAATTCAAACCTTGACATTACAAAATACAACAGTCTGAACTAACATGAGTATAAAATACACAAATTTTAAGATTCCAAGAGAATCACACAGGAACAACCAAAACCAAGCCTCAAACAGTAGATTGAATTAGTCATGGAATTCTAAACATCCCATGCCGGGGTATCAGAGAATTGGAGAATTCTCTATCAAATACAACATAATATAAAATATAGTTACTTTTGAATTTCAGGGGGTTGTTTTGTGGTGGAGGGGTCTGCAAAATAGATATAGCATCCTTTCCTTTTCTTTGTATGGATTCGTCTTTCTAATAAAATTTCCTCTTTTGTATGAAACCTACATACATTGATTGAATTCATTTACATGCCAGAAGTATAGCTCATCAAACATGTAATATAATTTATCGTTATGCCATAAGAAAAAAGGATTTAACAGAACATCTTTTAGTTTTTCAAAGCAATTTTTAAAACCCTGAGCTAGTTGAAAGGCATTTCATCACATCATCTTCAGAGTTACCAAGGGTCATAAGATAGCATTGGCTCACCTAACTTCTTTGTCACCATATGCAAGCAGCATCACCGTTGCATCTCTGAAATGAACAGAATCCAATGTAACAGGAAGCATGTTAGTAATGCCTTCAGAATGCTGAACATCTACACCATCAACATTTTCTGTAACAATATCTTCAACTTTCAGACCCAAGCCAGGCTTCAAATTTGGAAAGGGACCGGAAAGGAAGCAAGATATGAACTTCCCAACATTTCTAAATAATGAGAATGAACTAGATTTCAGGATCAACGGTTTAATGGATGCTTCAAAATACGTCATTAATCTAGACTTAGGCTGCAAAAAACCTGGACTTTCGGATGTTAAACTTCTTTGAACCCCTGGCATGTTATCATCAATTTGTTTGTCAGCAACATCAAGTCCCATCTCATTTTCCTCTGTAAAACTATTAACATTATCAGGTTCTGCAACATCACCACTGGACTGCAAATTGTCATATTTACTTTCTTTCATCTCTAAAGTTGAATTCTGGTCACCATTGACATAATCTGAATGACCATTAACATCTTCATGAACTGTAGGAGACCAAATTCCAAAATCTCGGACATGTGTCCCTATTTTGTTATTATCCCTTCTATTTTCATCACTGTTGGCAACAGATTCTGCACTTTTGTCAACCTCACTGGTCACCCTAAGCTCATTATCGTTCATAAAATGAAAACATTCAGAAGGTGATGATGAAGCATCCCCAAACTTCCCATGTGGACCAGAAAAATAAGCATGAGCTGCTGATGCACTACGTTCAAAAATTCTTCTTTTGATGGCAATACCGGATGCACAATTGCCATTCCCATTAGCCTTCCTTTTATGTGCCTTACCACTTTTTATTACTCCAGACCAAAATCTAAGCCCAGAACCAGGAAATTTCACCCCAAATGATTTTTCCAACTTTGCATGTTTCATATCATAATCAACGCTAGTGTCCATGCAATGATGATCATGCTTCTCCTCATTCATGCAGAAAAATGATTTGAGATTCCTTGGTAATGTGGAAGGAGTCACAGTCTCCTGTAAATCATCATCCTCAGATAGACCAAAAAACTCAGAAACGTACCCCGCCTCAGCAGCTTCCCTAGCTGCAGCATCCCTTTCTCTTGCCCATTGAGCACCTGCTTCCTCTCGTGCAAGCCTCCTGATTTTCGTCCTATGATCTATCCCTTCTTCAGTTGATAAGTGTCTCTGTATACCACCATCTGATTGTGGTATTCCTAACCAAGTAAAGTCCTTCTTTTGTGCTACCAAGACACTAGGTTGTGACAAAACAGCATCGATCACCCATTTTCCCCCTCCTCAGACTTGCAAAGGGGCGAATTCGGAGTTTGACTATGGGAGCCTCGCCACATGAAAATTCTTCCTTATGTGGCCCAAATGAACATGACTCCAATGTAATGCCTAACGGTGATATTCTTCGAACCTTACCAAACTCAAGGTCACGCTGAATGTATTCACTAATTGCTGAACAAACCGAAGGCAGTAGCTTGGCTTCAATGAAACCCTTGGCCTTATTCTGCCCGTACCATGCCAGTAGACATATTCCAGATATAACGGCTGTATAAACAGAGGCCCTTATCAAAAGGAGCCCCTCCTTCCATAAAGGGTTCAAATAACTAAGCAGGTCCATGCTTCGAGAAAAAGGTTCCTTGATGCATTTTAATCTCGAACCATTTCTTAAAACAAGGGATCTCCTCAAAAACTCTAAATGTTCTCCAGAAAAATACGAAAACCTAAATTCTTGGTTGATTGGATTACTTTGTTTAGCAGATACAGCACATCTACGACGATCCCTTTTTGGAAACTCCCTCGTCTTCAGATGAAAGAGGTTCCTACAGCTGCTGCTACCTTCCAAAGAACCATGAAGCTCAATCCCAAGAAATGTGCAGTAACTTTTCACGCTCGACATCTTCCCTCGTAAACATCCACCAAAAAAATTCTCCGTGGCTCATACAATAGGGACCAAGAAGCTGTCCTTCTCAGTCCCTCAGCAATTCAGGAGAACTCGAAGTATTGAGCCATTTACAACATATGGAAGTAGCCAGCTATCTGGCCTTATTGGCCCCTCCTGCGAACATTGGAGTAAGGGACGACCTTTCCAGGCTACCCTAATCAAAGCAGTCTAAAATTTCGCCGGTTGAGTAGCTTTGTTTCTTCTACTCACGGGACTCTGCTTTCGAACTTTGTGAGCTTGAATTGTTTGGCGTTCGGTGGTGGGACGAAATGGAATAGTAGTGTGCATGTAAGACGAATATTTGGGTGTATGGCTTGACGGAAAACCCGTTGTGAGCACAAAAATACCGTTCCCCAAGGCCAGAACCAAGGTAAACTTTTTGGAGGGAAGCAAAAAAAAAAATCAGGTTGTTGAATACAATAATCAAGCTTACAGCTTTAATGCCGATTATTCATAATATTTTTTTTTTAATAAAATAGGCTTTTTCCAATAAAAATAAGCTTAATCGAACATAAATATTTAAGGTAAAAAAGAAACAAAGATAATATTTCACTAAATGAGTTTAGATTGACTTCAAATAATTCCAGAAAGGCAGAAATCTAAGGCTTAATAAAAAAAGATTAAACCTTTTAAATTTTTTTACTGATCGAACACTTTTCTGAGCTTCAAAAATAGGATAATATCTATGAAAAGAATTAGTAATATAATCTGTATAGTTTACTCAAGTTTTCTATTTGGTCACCCTGTTTTAAAAATTCTCAGACTTCTCCTCATATGTATCCACATTGTTCAAGTCACTCCCCATTTTTTAACCAAATTTGTTATCAAACCTTGCTGTGTTTGTTTTAAGAGGAGGAAATGGGAGGAAAGGGGGAGCCAAAATTTTGAATCACCGACCCCCTCATCATTGTTCAAAATTATACAATTGATCTTTTCTTCCTCCTCTTCCCTCTAACAAAGAAAATAAGGTAAAAAAACTTGGAGAAACAAAAAATATTGCATGCTATGTTTTTAAAAAACAAAAACAAAAAAACTTGTTTAAAAATGTACTCATAGTTTTGAAAAATAAATAAAAAATTGTTTTAAAAAATTAGATTTAGATTTTAGATTTTATTACTTTCTATTTTATAAATTGGAGAAAAGAAGAATATTGCATACTATGTCTTTTATAATAAAGGAAATACATTTCTCATGTTGTAAGAGAAGTGTATCCTCATGTTAGTGCTTGAGATTTTTTTTTTTTTATTTAAAAAAATGTGAGTCTCACAATTTCATGTATGTATAGGAATCTTCTTCTTTTTAAATGCAACATAAAAAGTTTAAACCCCTTTAAATAATTATTCAAATAATTTTTTTAAAAAAAAAAAATCTTCCAAAACTTGTTATGAAAAATTACCACGTAGTATAAAAAATCACTATTGAGAACGTAAAATATATAATAAAGTCGAACAAGACCTAAATGTCGTATTTTTGTCATATCTCTCCCCCAAGAGAAGTCAATTTCCATTTATCCTCAGATACACAACTACAAATACCGGAGTTCATGGTTAAATAACAGATTTTGAATTAACATTTATTTCTCTTATTCAACTACATTATCCGCCCAAGGACAGAGGAACAATGCAAAGGTTTATAGTTCGTTTACCATTACACTACTAAAATCTTAAATTTTCTGTTGCAAGAAGACACGTCCATAACAACTGTGCAACAGCTAAGCTCTATGTGAAATAAAATGTAAATTTTAAGCTAAAAAATAAAAAATAAAAAAGTCTCAAGTCCATGACAATACGACCAGAGTCACAAGAGCCAACTGTTTATCCTGGCACCATCATATTTTTTGATACATGGCACCATCATATAAAATTACAAACAAGTAATACACATTCCTAAACGAACGTTAGAGAACTGATGGCCCAAAAAAACCAGAACAGATACTTTTACCGCACAGGTTGCTGGTTATAATGATTCTTCTCTTTTTTCTTTGCAGCGGCAAGCCTTGCACTCCTCGCAGCAGCCTCTTGGGAGGCAGCCCTTGCGGCAGCGTCCATTTCTTTACTTGATTTCTTCTTCTTTATCGATGCAACTTTCTTAAGACGCTCTTTAACATCAACAGGGGCCGTATCCTCCTCAGATTTTTCTGGAGCAGCATCCTCATCTCCAACATTGTTTGTGTCAGCAACGTTGGCCTGGTCCTGTGATTCTTTCACCTCCTTGGAAGCTTTATCCTTCTTTTTCTTCTTCTTGGCGCTTTTGGACTCCGTAGTACTGTTTTCTTTTTTTCCTCCATCAACCTCATCATCTTTCTTATAATGAGGTACACCTGAAAGGCATTATGGAAATAGTTTAAGGGAAATTAAACATCAAGAAGTAACCTAGAATAACTGCAAGCTCATTCTATGAGCAGAAGTTTACTTTTGGAATACAATGTTTAATGGTTTGCCCTCATTTTGGTTTTGATCTCTATAGTTTCAAATCATAGGCTTTGGTCACTCAAGGGGCAAAATGGTGCGGGTTTTTATTAAAAATATAAGGGGACTAACATTTTAAACGGAAAGAAACTTAAAGGATCAAAACCTATGGTTTGAAACTATAGGGTAAAACCAAAATGAGGGTAAACTAGCATCAAACATTATGTTAACCCTTTACTTTTCTATCCATAGATAAAGTCAAGAGTTATAGTTCAATTAGTTCAGAAGAGAAAAGAGGAAAAAGAAAAAAGCGCAAGAAGCATTTAATAACACATAATTACCTCGTGACTCATCTTGACCATTACTCTCTTTCTGTGTAACACCAAAATCAGCCAGAAGAGCCTCAAGCTCTGCAAGTTCTTTCTTCTTCCTTTCTTTTTTGGAGAGTTGTCGCTCTGCCTCCTTTGGTGCCACAGAGACTTCAGCTGGCTTCTTAACCTCATGCTCAGGTTTTATGGAGGGCTCAGGTTCATGATCATGCTCTTCCTCAACTTCATCATCGCCTTCATCAAAAATATCTTCCTCACTCTCGCTATCCTGTAACCAGCGAAATTATAAATTATACATCAAATCTAGAACAACATCACATTCCTGGTATACAAGCGATCATGATAACCAAAAAAATAAAAAATAAAGACATGGGGCTAATTGCAAAATTATTATAATGAGAAGATAAATTTTTTAAGCTTATTAATATAAGTTGAAGAATCTCAGTTTTACCTTCATATCCAACTAGAACAAATCAAATACTACCTCGAATGAAATTATCCACTCTTTCCCAAAATAAAAACGCAATACATCAAACCTCCAGATTCTCTAAATCTAGGAAGACGCGTCCAAAAGGATCTTCCAAGATTCCATGCCAAATAATAGACCTTTCACTGTTTTCATAACATTTACGGATAACTATCAAGCCCCTTATAAGATTCCAGCTGTTGAAATTCTTAACTTTAGACTATAAGGATGCAAGTAACATTTGCTGAGTACTCCCTCCGCCTCTAATTATAAGACCTAGTTGACTTTTTTTAGAGAGATTAAGGAAGCTAATTAAATTATTTAGAGTATTTTTATTTTTATTTTTATTTTTTTCTTCAAACTAATTAGTTTAACTAATAAACTAATATATAATCTAAGGACACATAACATATGAAATAATTAAGTATCTTATTTAGCTTTCTTAATCTCTCCAAAAAAAGTCAACTAGGTCTTAGATCTTATAATTAGAACCGGAGGTAGTAAATTATATTCTACGTAATCGGTTAGCATATATCAATAGTGTTCAAATAAAATATCATTTGAGTTCTTCTGGCTAAAAGCAACAACAAAACCAACAAGGAAAAGTTCAAAGAAAACAAACACCCACATACCAATGGCCACAAAACCCTAAAAATATAATTGCATAAATAATGTTTCAAAATAAGAATAACTATTTCACCCCATTCTCTAAAATCTCTTAAGGCTGGGTTAGAATTTGTAACTAGTTATTTCATCCCATAACTATTTTTATTTATCTACTGAGTTTGTGTTGATCACATGGACCTTCTCTTTTCAAAGACAAGCACCTAAGGCGGCCGGGGAAATCACAAGAAGCACAACACGATCATCACTGCACAATTTCAAAAATAGGCTTCGATCATATCAATGAACAGAATATAAAACTATCCCCACCTCTACATAACTAGGCTTCTCCTTACTCTGCTCCGGCTCGGAACCGCCCCAGACAGGTTGAGGCGGTGCAGTGGTCGCAAAATAGTCGTCGTCTTCGTCGTCATCAACGTCAGCCCAAGATTTAGCATTCAAGGGAGTGGGAGCCCAAAACACCTGGGGTTCAGGCTTCTTCGACTCAACTTGTGATTTAGACCCCTTGTTCTTGCGCTTCTTGAGAGCATCGAGCGCAGCAAAAACATTCGTATTGTTAATCGTCAACGAACCTTCGTCTCTCCTGCTTCCACCGCCGACCATTGCTGTGTATGCCCAGATCAAAAAAAAAAAAAATCACCAGAAATGGAGTGATGCGTATGATTTTTAACAATCGGATGTCCGAAATGTAGGTTTATCTTGGTGATTCAATTAATCAGAATAAAGCAATTTCCAAATGATGATCACTCCTATTCCGGATAATGAACTTATAACACCAATTGCCGTAGAACTACAGGGGTTCTGATCAATATAATTTTCAAGGACCTGTGGAGAATACGATAGAGAGAAAAAATAGAGCTTGATATCGTACCGATGAAGAGGAGGAGCGGAAGGAAACCGAGTGGGATAAGAACAGAAGCATAGGGGACAATTTATCCGGTTGATGAAAACTAGGGTTTCAGCGGGGAGGATAACGCAAGAGAAACGGGCACAGCTTGGAAGAGATAGCGTGAAATTTCACACAAACAATTGCTTTAATTTTTTTTTTTTTTTGCCAATATTAAATTGGGATAATTTAAATAAGGGATATGATATCGTTACTACCAATTAATGTTACTAGCAGTTTGTTTCATCGTTAGATTAGGGGTAGGATATTGCTACTACCGATTAGTGTTACTACCAGTTTGTTTGACTGTTAGATCAGAATTTCATCAGAAGAAAAAAAATGATAGAGGTGGATGAGATTTTGATGTAATGGTGAAACAAACTGGTAGTAACATTAATTAGTGGTAATAATATCCTATCTTATCAAATAAATATTATTTAAACTTGCAAAATCTCAAAAAGCCAGTTAAGATGGGAAGGAACAAATAAATCTCGGGGTACTAATATGAGATTTTGAAATATATTGTTTTTTCACCAAAAGGCCCCAAAGCTTCGCAGCCGAAGATCCGGTAGTCGGCACCACCTCACGAGCAAGCCTCTGGAGTTCCATTAACAACTTGAGCAATGAGATTGAATAAAGGCAATGAGTCAATAACAACTTGAATGTAGCTATTAATAATTTCGAGAACATAATTTGTCAATCACTATACACAATTTGAATTGTGGGTGAGTCCCAACCCTTTCCTAAAATTTTTTGTATAAAAAAAGTAAATTTGAGGAATTGAATAAAGTTAAGATAAAATTAAAAAAAAAAATCAATTATAACAGTATTACCATTTTCAGCGTAATCCATCCCTTAAAAAGAAATGTTAGAGCCTATCTTCGTGTCATCTGTCTTATATCCCATTATCTTCAAATCTCCAATTAGTAAGATATTAGATCATTAAATTATATTTAATGGATTATATTTGATAAATTTTGTCAAGGTCAAAAAAAAAAAAAAAAAAAAAAAAAAAAAAAAGATCTGATGCAAATAAATGAATTTGTATCAATAACACTTCAGATTTCCCATCAGGTAATGACACGAGTTTGATTTGATGCTAAATAATGAATAAATCTTTAGGAAGCAGGAACTTGCAGCTTGAGAATCCCAAACAACACTTTTTTAACAAATCAGAGATGGTTGTAAAATGGATTTATTCCGCAGTTTTAATGTAAACAAAACAGGCTGTGAATGAAAAATCAATCTCTCATTCAACTATATGACCCAACTCGAACAAAAACCGATGCAGATATATGTTGTTTGTCTAGCATCACACTACTAAAATTCTCTGGCGCAAAAAGACATGATACTATGATAGTACAACCAGGGTACTCCGAACCAACTGTTTATTCTGCACCATTATATGAACAAGACATGCATGTTCCTAAATGAACGTTAGCAGACAGATGCCCTATGGCCCAAAAAACAAGGGGCCGGTGCGTTTACCGCACAGGTTGCTGGTTATAATGATTCTTCTCTTTCTTCTTTGCTGCCGCAACCCTAGCACTTCTTGCAGCAGCCTCTTGAGAAGCAGCCCTTGCAGCAGCATCCATTTCTTTACTTGATTTCTTCTTCTTTGTCGATGCAACTTTCTTGAGACGCTCTTTAACATCAACAGTAGACGTATCCTCCTCCACGTTTGCTGGAGCAGTAACCTCATCATCACCCGCATTGCTCGTATCTGCAAAGTTGGGCTGATCCTGAGATTCTTTCACCTCCTTGGAGGCTTTATCCTTCTTTTTCTTCTTCTTGGCACTTTTGGACTCTGCAGTGATGTTTTCTCTCTTTTCTCCATCAGCCTCAGCATCCTTCTTATCCTGCGGTGCACCTGAAATGCATTATGAAAAAGATTTGTTCGAGCAAAATTCAACAATAAGTAACCTAGAATAATTGCAAGCTCCGCGCCGAAGTTTACTTTTCCAACCAAAGTTAAAGTTTAACAGAGGCAAGAGTTATAGCTCAACTGCATGAACTTAATAATTCCAGCTGAAAAATAAATAAAGGGAAACAAATTACAAGCAAAAACTGAGTTTTTTTCCACGAATAAAGTATGACGGGAAAAAAATGCATGCCATGGCACTTAATGTACCTTGCAAAGAAAATAGTAGATAACGTCTACGTCAAAAGCATATAATAATGCATGATTACCTCGTGACTCATCCTGACTATTACTCTCTTTCTGTGTAACACCAAAATCAGCCAGAAGAGCCTCAAGCTCTGCAAGTTCTTTCTTCTTCCTTTCTTTTTTTGAGAGTTGACGTTCAGCCTCCTTTGGTGCCACAGAAACTTCAGCAGGCTTCTTAACCTCGTGCTCACGGTTTACTGAGAGCTCAGGTTCATGATCATGCTCTTCCTCAACATCATCATCTCCTTCATCTAAAATATCTTCCTCACTCTCACTATCCTGTAATCAGCAAAATTATCAATTATGATATGTCCAATCCAGAACAACGTCACATTCCTGATATTCAAGAGATCATGATAACCAAAAAAAGGGGCCAATTACAAAACTAATACCATAAGAAGATAAATTTTTAAGTTTATTAATATAAGTTGAAGACTCTCCATCTTGCCTTCATATCCAACAAGAACAAACGAAATGTTATCAAGAATGAAATTATCCACTCTTTTCAAAAATTAAACCCCAATACACCACATAACCTTTGCCCTGTACCACATGTACTTCTTACTACGGAGGCAGAATGTTACAAAACCACCTTTATTTGCCACTGCTTTCCATTATTTACCATCGTTCTTCAAGAACCAGAACTAATGTCCATGTACAAGGATGTCTGACAGTAAAGACATGAGTCATATGGAACTTATAGAATTCAGTCAAAAGCAAGGAGGTAAAAAGAAGCCATTAAAGCTCAATATGTCTAAAACACCTTCCAGAGAGGCACTAAAAAGAAGCATGCCCAATGTACTAAAGCAACTGAAACTCAATTCTTCTTCGTTTCTAAGATCATGTGCTTTATAGTGTGGCTTTGGTCCCTGCTAGCTTTGCCTTCTGTGTTTGTTTGTTGCAATACCCAAAAATTATAATTGCCTAAATAATGTTTCAGAATAAGAACAACTATTTCCCCCGACTCTTAAATCTCCACTGTATGATGACCCTTCGCTTTTCAAACACAAGCACTGAGGCGGCCAGAAAAATCGCCAAAAGGCAATCTCCATCGACCATGGTGTGAGAGGTGCTAGCCAAGAATAACAAATCATCTCAGCACCTTAGGGAACGACTGTGACACCACTAATTGCAAGTACAAATATGACAACACGATCATCACTACACTCACTGTACTCGCATTATATTGATTTGATTTCAAAAATGGGTATCTATCACCTCAATGAACAGAATATAAAAACAACAATCCCCACCTCTACATAGTTCGGCTTCTCCTTACTCTGCTCCGGCTCGGATACACTCCAGGAAGACTGAGGCGGTGCAGTGGTCGCAAAATAGTCGTCATCGTCATCAACATCAGCCCAAGATTTAGCATTTAAGGGAGTGGGGGCCCAAAACACCTGAGGTTCAGGTTCCTTCGACTGAACCTGTGATGTAGACGACCCCTTGCTCTTGCGCTCCTTATCGGACTTCTTCTTCTTCTTGAGAGCATCAAGCGCAGCAAAAACGTTCGTGTTGTTAATCATCAAGGAACCTTCGTCTCTTCTGCTTCCACCCCCTACCATTTCGTTGTATGCCCAGATCAACGAAAAGCACCAGATGTCGAGTGATGCGAATAATTTTTATCAACCGGATGTCCGAAATGTAAACTTATCTCGGTAATTTAAACACAGCTACTTAGAATAAAGCATTTTCCAAATGAAGATCACTCCTATTGCGTATAATTAACTTATAAAACCAATTACCAAAGGGGTCTAGTAGATCTGGTATTCGGCCAGGACTGTAAAATTCTCGATAAAAAATCAATAGTGAGTGTGTAAGAGGAAAAAATTAGGGTATCATAGCCTCGTATGGCAGAAGAGGGGGAGCGGAAGGGAACCCGGTGAGGGACGAAAAAGCGAGAGATGCCAATTTATCTGGTTAGTGATATCTAGGGTTTCAACGGAGAAAGAGAAGATAAAGGGAAAGGGGCATGGAATGGAGTTTATATAGGTAGTGTGGAATATACAGGATACTGCTTTTAAATATTTTACTTGTTTGCGGTTGGTTTTAGGATATTTCCAAATTCGGAAGGAATAAGTTTTAAAACCTTTTATTCTTAATAAAAATGTGACATAATAAATTAGCATGTTGCAATGCTTTAATAGTGCAATGAGTGATGATGTCATGGCAAAAAGAAAATGAGTGATAGATAATATAGCAAGTTTGTGATTTTAGTCTACTTATTCTTATTATAAGGCACCAATTAATAAAGTGTATTTAGTTTTGTTTTCAAGGAACATTAATTATTTTTTTTCATGTATACCCATCATTAATAGGAATAGTTGGTGAGAGTAAAAAATAATATAATATTAGAGTTTAGTGCAACTAGTAGAGGTAATATTGAAAATTACTTAAATTTTAGGACAACTTTATTAACTTTAACTATTTTTATTGGTTTGTGTGAATTGTTAATTGGTGCCTTATAATAAGAATCAGAGAGAATAATAAGTAAATTAAGTAGTGTGCGTGCAATTATTTTTATTTTAGCCCAACCTGTATTATTTTTTATTTTTTTTTTTGCCAAAAGAGTCTAGTTGTATATTACCACTCTGGTTCTATTTATCAATCCAATTTGATCAAATCTCACATACTTAGAAGAGGTAAGTATCTCAATGATTATAGAACAAATTTCTAACTTTACCTTCATTTATGAATGGGTACCTTTTAAAATTTATTGTCAAATCTTTCTCATCTTTTTCTCTTTCCAATGGCTAACCAATCTCTCTCATCATCATTACTATGGGCAAAATTGTCACAATCTCATTTATTTGGTCAAAATGGATTTATAAAAAAGACCAATTTTTTTTGTCAAAGTGGACTTATAAATAGAACCAGAGTGGTAATAATTAATGCTTTTGTATCGGTGGGATATCGTGTCTACCCCCACCTAAACTTTTCTTTCTTAAAAAAAAAAAAAAAAAAAAAAAACATTTCATCCTTAGTTCTAATGAAAATTTGATTGGTAAAACATTAACCTACGCTCCCAACATCGTGTAAGTAAAAATGAAATTAAATAATTTCTGAAAATAAAAGCAGAATAATTAATCAAATTAAAATTTAAATTAAAATCAATTATCATTTATTGATTTTATACTATCATGTGCAATGTGAGTCAAATATAACGCACCTTTATTCTTTCATAAGCCCGAAGAATCATGACATATCATATTCGGGCAAAAAAAAAAAAAAGACATATCATATGATGATATGAATGAAAACAATAGAACCCTTTTTTTTAATTAAGGTGCAAAAATACTTACTAAGTTTTTCAAATGTGCAACCATCATATATATTTTTTTTAGTGCAAAACTAACCAAAAACTATTTAAAAGAAGTTGACAGAAGTGTCATTCTGTTGAGTTTAGAAACTGCTGTAACTTTTTAGTGGGTCCCACGCTATTACAAAAATAAAAAAATACCTAAACCATTTTAATTTCCTCCACTACCCTTCCCCGATCCCTACCCTCCGTCCTCGAGGAGGTCCCTACCTTAAACAACAGCGACCTCGGTTCAAAGTACAGATCTGAGGTGGAAAACACCTCAAGCTCGTCATTCTTCGAGGAGGTCCCGACAAAAAATTACAGCTGCTCAAAAGTAATTGGAATCGATATTGTAGAATAGCGGCTGGCTAATAACAACACAACACTAGCATTCTCTTATACGATAAACAGCCGTCATGCCTTGCCATTCAAAAGTATATAATCGCAAATATTACGAAATAAAACTCAATTCTCATGATTCGTAACCTTGTTACATTAATTAATTACAAAACACAAGTATCGTATTTGTCATACAGGGTACTATATAAAGTATAATCGTCACAAAAAGAAAGCCGCAAGAAAAAACTCTATAGACGGCTTATCAGTTATCAACAGTAACAAGACCATCGCATTTGTCTTCGTATTTATAAGACTATGCCACAAAAAATAGGAATACCATAAGGAAACATATTAGTACAAAAAATATCTTGATCATCAACCACCTATTAGAAGATATGCTGTTCAGATACTTTAATAAAGCCCCCTGTGCTCCCTCTACGTTTGCCAATGTGTCATCCATGTTCTCGTCAATCCTGTGATTAGAAAATTTCCTCAATCTAAATGTCTTAAATTCATAACCAATGCAAGATAGAGAACCAGGAAACAATTATCAAATTGCCTTATGGTATTCCTATTCAAAGCATATTTACGCAGTTTTCAGGTGTTAAACTATGACAACTTTTAATAATTACAGGATTTTCCCCCATATTCACTTTTCTATTCATCAAAAATTGCCTTCTCTTGGAACACATTGTGGTGATGATAAGACAGTCGCAGTTGTGCTTTCTTTCGCAATCAGAAGAATGCGCTAAATATAAATCAAGCATTAGAAGGGGGAACAAGCAATCCAAAAACAAAACTGTCACTGACTCTAGTGCTTCTGCCAAACAAGAACTACAAGCCCATCCTCATCAAAGATTCATTTAGAACCTCAAGCATAGTGCTAACTATTTAACAACATCCCATCCCATCCCACTTATATTTAAAATCCGAGATATTAAAAACCAAGCTCATATATATATCAATCGTGAGTTACTACCAGAAAATGAAATAATAAAAAATTACAAAAAAATTATTCATAAACAAGGAAAGAAGGGAAGATGAACTAGTAGAAAATGAATACCTAGATTTCCTTCATTGGTATTATCCAATTGTATCCTCCCAAAGAAAGATGACAGTAAATAAATTAATCTCACCTACTAAAAGGAAATAAGTCCATGCCAAGACTATTACGGACTAAAAAACATGAGTGACAGGGAGTAAACTAAAGCAATAAGAGGAACACTAAAGCATAGGTTTAGTGCATGTGATCAAACTCCTTTGAAGTGTAAACCTGTAAGGTACATTTTATACAAAGAGTGCAAACAGAGTGAGCGCAATAACCACCAACGAAGGAATGAAAGGTTTTGAACTTTTTTTTTTCAAATGCAAGCACTAGGGCTGGATAAAGTCGTGAAGATCAAAACAGACAAATATGTTGAGCAAGAAGAAGAAGAAAAACCTGACAGCAATCTCTCCTTGTTGGGAAACAAGTGTTGCCAATTGGTTGAAAATGTTGCTTAGCTCATGAATAGTGGACTCGACATTCTGGAGAGCTTCAGCTCTACTTTGCATGTAGCTATCTTGCAATGGAACTAACTGCTGTTGCTGTTTCTGTAGCAAGGGTTGACGGTCCCTATCCTCCTGCTTGCGGTGACTTAAAAATCCAAATAACAGAAAAAACAAAGTTTAATGAAGATGAAGCTAGAATTCCAGATGCAATTCAGTCCAACCTGGAACAACCTTTCCACCACAAACTGTGGATTCACAGAACAAAAACTTTCTTTTGCCATGCCACCCCATTTCATTCCATCCAAAATAAAACTCCCATACACTTCTTGGAGAAAATGCCTCAGATCATGGCGAGCAACCATATAAGTAATTGAACGCAAGAAATTAAATTAAGCCAATGAAGGTCTCACTGAAATCAAAGGCTATGAATTTCTGCTTCTATACTAATGAGAACTCAGAAATCATCTCATCAGAGAGAAAGAGGTGGTTCAAAATAAAGTAGTCATAATAATTCATAGGATAAGAACAATGATTTTGGCCGTCAATCGTAAACCTTAGACCAATATAAGGTAAAACGAAACTACAACTTACTCAGAAACCAACTGCGCTGAAGATGATGACCCACTAGCCCATGGGGGGGCCGGGGCATTAGAAGCACTAGCAGCCATTCTCGAAGCTAATGGACGTTGGCGGACAAATGGGTTGGCAGAATCCTTTGAAGCAGTGGAAGAAAACAACTGTCTTCTGTCCTCATGTACTTTCAAGTTCTTCATAGAAATATAAATAATGTCACGCATCAGACATGCGAAGATAATGTAAAATGTGTACAAGATCAAAGGAAAAGAACAAGTCAGCCAACTGAATGTGCCAAAAAAGTAAAATACAGCATTGCCGTAAGAAATAATAATTAAACCGAGCAAACACACAATGGCATCAGTAACATACTTCAGTTCGCATGGTCAGGACTTCTTTAAACTCTTTCGTGGCACCTATCAATCGATTTTTAAGGTCGTCCACAACTGTGGTTGAATGACTAGCTGTGTCGCTAGAGTTATTTCCACTCTCATTCCTAGAGTTGCTCAATAGCTGAAGATCCACAACGGCCGAGTTCAATGCAGTAATATCTTGCTTAATAATTGCGGTAAGCTCTTGGATTTCCATAGTTGGGTCATCAAAAACCGAAGTCCTTTTTGCCACTGAGTCAAAATTAGCACAACATAATTTGTCAGAATCTGCGCGTTTTGATTGTAATTGCTACAAAAGCAGCATTCGGCACCAGCATTCACCACCTATGAGAGAAAAGGCTACTTTACCTTTTTCTTCCTTGATTTTTTTATCCAGTAGTGGTAAATTTAGCAGAAGTTAGCAATCAACCAAAACACAGATCTCGAAATACATTACTATTTTTCTTGTTTGTGTGTGTGTGTGTGTGTTTTGTGGGGGATTCAACTTGTGTAACTGGAAATTTACTGATTACGAGACCTCAGCACAATGAGCTCATGTATGATAGCGGGCGGAGGGTGCGCGGGAAGGTCTAATCAGATTACGACATGCATATTCTACGAATTCAGTTTATACTTACACTTCGCCAGCTTAGCGAGCTTCTGAGACGTCTGGTGTATTCCATAACCAATCTTGGAAGCCCTCCTATTGAAATCTGACTGAATTGCAACATTGGATCGCAGTTCATCGGATCTCGAACTGCTGCTAGGCCCGTCTATCCCTGATCCTGAGGTTAATGATTTCTTTAGCCTCTCAGCAATACTCTGAAATTCTTGTGTCCGATCCCGAAATAAAGACTGCGCCGATTTCATAGACATGTTCGATGCCCGCCGTTCAACTTCAGATATCAGACTAAAAGTTTTTCAATTGCGAAAAAAATGCGAATCCATAACCTGAGTACCGGAAATCCAATTTTCGATCCGGCGGGAACCAAAGAATAAAGGCGAAAGGGAGGACCTAAATCGAATCCGACACTGACGCTAACACAACAGCAATTTCAAATCAGAACTGTGCATGGCAGGATTCGAGATCCTTACCTAAGACAAGCTATAGGGAAAGGGCTACGCTAATTAAGTGACATTAGGATAAGATTTAGGAGGCAACATGACGGTTTAGTGAAATGGCTTTCCACTCGCAGTCTTGCACTGAAGCGGACATGTCTCCAATTCACACTCTTCCAGTCATATCATTGAAAGCAAGCAGTCTTCATCTCATTTTTCATTATTCATGAGTAGATGGACCGTTATTAAAAAGAGGAGGAAAAAAATTGTTAGCTTCATCACTAGTTGATTGTAACCTTTTAAATTTTAAATTGATTGGGATATAATTTTAAAAATAAGATTAAGAAGAGGAAAAAAAATGAAATAGTGACAATTTGATGGTATAGTTTATAAAAAGATTTTTTACGTCCGATTTTAGAGCTACGTCGTTTAAGATTAATGAAAAATGTTTCCGTAATTTTACAGCCTTCATTAATTCACCTAAAATTATAAATACACCCTTCATTAATTCAAAATGACGTAGTTTTAAAGGACACAGGAGATAACTTATCTTTAGTGAGTGGAGAAATACTTTTCCCATGTATATATTTATATATGGGAAATATATATATGTTGTAGGAAAAGTGTATTACTTCATATATCACACACACATAAAATGGTAGGATGCATATATATATATATATATATATAATGAGTATTTTATATATATATTTGTGGGTCCCGTGTGTAAATATCTTTTTTTTAATCTCAACCCTTCACACCTCACTCTTCCCTGCATATCCCACCCCCATCCCTCTCTCTATGAAACTGAGAGAGAGAAGGAAAATGGTTTCCCGTTTGCAGACCATCCAAAATTAAAGAAACAAATCAAACCACCGAAGTCCAAGCAACAAACTGTCACTCATATTCGAAAAGGGATGAGGAGAGAAAATAGACGTTACCGTTCCCGACAGGGAAAGTGACGACAATGCCGGTGTTGGCGCAGGCGTGAAGTATGTCGTCGAGGTTGGCATCAGTATTCTGACGTGGTTGATCTTGGTTTGGGATTTGAGGACGGTGGCGACCCAAGGCGGAGCCCGGAGGCTGTTAACGACGGTGCCGTAGTTGACGCCGATGGAGTAAGGGGTGGCGGCGGCAAAAAATGCAAGCAAAGGGAGGGAGAAGTTGACGAGAATTCATAAGCATTAAAATCGATCCAGATAATTTAGAAGAAGGCAGCAGCTAACTAGTTTGACCTGAGAAAGAATGAACTCGAATTACCCTGGGGCTTGCGGTGAAGCGGATCTTCAAAGAATCCATTTTTTTAGAAAATATTAAATTTGAAGATAAATAAATAAACTCAAACTGTTAAACTTTAATCATGATAGTTCACAACTGTAATAAAAAAATTCCATTTTTTTAGAAAATATTAAATTTGAAAGTAGTTGTGGAAGACAAAAGGTGTTTGTGCCCAATGGGATCAGACTATTCCTTTTCTTTGATAATTTATATGTGTTATCACCTTCCTCGGGCTTATCACCGGCAATCTGTTCAAGGTTGATTATAAAAATATGGCTTCAATTTTAAAATCTCAAAAAAGTTATCCTAGTTTCTAAAATCCCAAATCAACACTTAATTACCGAAATGAATAATCTCCTTTACCCTTCCTTCATGTCCCCTCCATTACCCTCCTCCACTCTTCATCACCCTTTGATCAAAATTCAATACTCTAGATTTAATATTTTTTGAAAATAGATATTATTATAATTTTAGATAAAAATGGATAAATAAATTTAAGCTAGTAAAATTTGATCTAAACAATTCACTCCTGTAGACTATTATTACGAAGTAAACTTTTTCCTATTTTTTCACTTTAAAAGACCAGATGGAATTTTAGCAATTTAAATTCATTTTTATCTGAACTAATAATTTATAGTAGGGTGAATGTGCAATTTTACCAACAAAGTATTAGAGAAAGAGCGTCTAGCACAATTATTTATTTAGGGTATCTTATATACAAACAAACTATTAAAAAGGGTAAAAAACACAATGGCGTTAGTTCCGTTACAAAACGCTGGTTCGGTGACTTTTTTTTTTTAAACACTTCTATCATATTGATTAATTCAGAGGAAAGGTACATCACTGCAGAGAGTAGGTAGGCGGGTTCCACTTACAGCTAAGAATGGCCTTAATCGTTTTGATCTTGCTTTTTGCTTTCTCTTGAAAATTGAAATGATAATATCAATAATTTCTCCAGCCCCAGGGACCATTCATAGAAACCCAGAGTAAATTTCATGGGTTCACATACCCACGTCGAATAATCCCCTAACAAAGAAAAAAGAGGGGGGAATACAGAAATCAAATTACAATCGATACCTGCTTAAGGCAAGAAGGAGAAGTAATCCTGTCGTTGTTGAGCGAAAGGAACCGCACGATCTCCTTAGTGATATCCCTCCACCTCTTGCACACATAGGCGCAAGCAACGACGTTTTGGCGGTTAAGCCACTGGTCCTCGTGGTCTCAACATGGCGAATGATCTCCCCTAGAAGCTCCGGCAGCATAGTGGCCCATGAATGGCCGAAAGGCGGAGAGTCCATGGAGCCACCAACGTCGTCGGAATCACCACCAATCCGCCCCTTCCGTTCATCTTCCTCGACGACCCCGACCTCCTTCAAGCATCTACAGAATTTCCGAGAACGAAAAAATGCTTCTCAGAGTCATAGGTTAGGGCTCTGAACTCTCATGAGAGAGGGAGAGACCGGGAGAAAAAGAAGGGGAAGGGTGGGACTTACAGAGAGAAAGTATGATCTGTGTTCCTTGGCTCGCGCAAAGAACGATGAAGACGATGAAGAGAGGATGATGAAGAAGATGTCAGATAGATAAACGTCCGTTAAACAAAACTAACGGCCATTGTGTTTTTTACCCCTTTTAATAGTTTGTTTGTATATAAGATACTCTAAATAAATAATTGTGCCAAATGCTCTTTCTCTAATACTTTGTTGGCAAAATTGCACCTTCACCCTTTATAATAATATATATTTTTATAGAATGTCAAATCTAGACCATTGCATTTTTTACCCAATGGGTGATCGGTAAAGAGCAGAGGAGAGTATGGAGGGGGAAAAGGAAGAAAAGGGTAAAGGAGAAGATCATTTTCCCTCAATTACTTAAAATGGTACATATCCCCGACAATCTACATTACTTTTCCGTAGTGTTACTTAAAAACGTATCAATTGTATTTGCAATTGTTCTTTATGACATCAAAACTAATTCTTTTTATCACTATATTATCAAGTTTAAAATTTTATAAACTCTTGTAAAGATTGAGAAAATTCATTAATTTTCTAGAAAACTTCAAAATATTAAATTTTTTGATATAATGAAATATGGAAATATAAGTTCATATATAATGATTACAAATTTAATTGTAAATACTATCAATGTTGACTTCCTTAAATTTTTAAGGATGAAACTTCACATTTTAGGATGATTCCAGAATTATTTTTATTTGTCAATCTTTAATCTTAAGTCCACATCCACATCCACATCTTTGAATTATAATTTTTGAATCTATGATACTTGTAATTATTTGTAATGAAGTAAACCACTTGCCCATAGATCATAGATCCATCATGGGCTACAAATGTTATCTCCTGTCAGTGGATTATTACATATTCCTGTTCATCATATTGGCTATCATAGAATCCTATTGGGCAAACAAACAGGAGAGGCAAAATCATAAATGAGTTAAGAAATCGAGAAGTAGATGGAGGGAAGAAAAACCTGGTTCAAAAACACCAACAGCTTACACTGAGAGAGATTCAATTCATGAATTTTTTTTTAGTAATTATCAACTTCTAGCTTGGAGATGATTAGCAGCTAATATGCATGAAACTGCAACCAACTATTCTTCAGATTCATATGATATCCCTTCATAAAGGGCATTTCCTCTTTTATGGGTTGATTGTTCATTTCTATGTTCCAACTCAATCTGCTTGAGTTTATTTATCCCGATATAAATTTACCTTTGGAATTCCTTGTGTGCTTCTCTTTCCAAGATTGAGTTTCAATTATTTAAGACCCTGTTCAAACTTCAATAATTTGTCATCAGGCCAAGTTCCCTATCCAACTAAAGAGACAAAGGAAGGGGAGAAATATAGAGGAAGAATTCACCGGCCTACATCACCCTTGATAAGGGTCTACAAACCTCCTCAAACTCTAATGGCAACAAAACATAAATAAACAACTGGTGCATAAATGTGAATGTGTGCTACCAAGAATATAAAATGAGGAAAAGTTATGAATTTAAGAAATGCAATCTGAATTTCTGATGAAGATGAAGATGGGTACACAAAAGGCAAAAAAAATCATTTAGAATACATCAATGAAGATGGAAACACAAATAAAAGATTCCAGAAGATATGAGTAATGCATTAAGGGATTTAGTGCAAAATCGATATTAATAAAATGGAAACCTAAAAAGGTGAGGAAATAGTGGAAGACGGTCTGTTTGACAATTTGCTGCTGAAGATCATGAATAAGGATATAGAATGCAGAGCACAAATCCGAAGTGCACCACAATATTTATACCATGCGACATAACTGCCACGCTCCCACCATAATGACATCATGATCCATAGTGCGCACACGACGTCCGCAAACACAACATCATGTGGAATTAAGGTGTACACACGACAACATGAAGAGGCCAACCTCCAAATAAATAAATAAATAAATATATATATATATATATATAGAAAAATTAAAATTAAGGGTAATACAATCTTTTGGTCCTTTAAAATTAAAATTTACTTGTATAAGAAGACAAATAAATAATGAATCATCTTAGTTAATTTATTTGAAATTTGAATCCCTATATTATCTCTAACTACATCTCATATATCTGCTTGTTGTGTTAGGATTTTTTTTTGAAGATTAAAACATTAAAACACAGTAAATTCAAATGCATTTTGAAGATAAAAAATGAAAAAATAGTAAATTTAAATGCAGTTATTGAGGAAAAAATATTTAGTTATTATTGTGGAAAAAATAAGATCGGTAAAATAGTATGTAACTACCTTCCCGGTTATCTCTCTTTCATAACCACCTTGCTTTTTTTTCTTTTTTAAATTCTATTTTAGTGTTTTGAGCTTATCATTTTACTAATGTGTCGGGCAGAGAGATGCTTATTACTATACTTTTGCTAATATATTTATTGACAAAGTAGTTCAAATATTAAGAAGATGCAGTTAATATTTGAAATTAATTAGGGGAGACATTAAAAGTTATTTATTCACAAAATAGTTCATATATAAAGAGGGAGAATGATGGTTAGTTTAAAAAAAAAAAGGTAATTCAGAAGGTAGAGGAAAAAAACAAAGACATAATTAAAATATTGATAAAAAAAAAAAAGATACTAGATATAAGGAGAGATAAAAGGAAATTTGTAATAAAATATTTTAAAGTATTAACATGAAAACGTGAAAAATCAATGAAGAAAGAGGATAATTAATGGAGTTAAAAGAAATATTTATTTTAAGAAATTGTATGCATAAATTAAGAATTAACAATTAACAATAACAAGTAAATAGTGTTACTCGACATATAGTAAAACAAAGAGAACAAGGAACAAATGTAAAGAAATTGTAGGTGTGAATTATAAATTATAAATAAAAAATAATAAGTAAATGAAATTATTTTGTCCTTTGGTAGAATAAAAAGGATAGGTGTCGGGTAGAAATTCTTACCGCTATGCTTTTATATAACCACCTCATTTTTTGTTTATTTATTTTAGTGTTTTGAGCTTATCATTTTATTGATGTGTCAAAGAGATACTTACTGATCTGTTTTTGTTAATATATTTATTGACAAAGTAGTTCAGATATTAGGAGGGTGTTTAATATTTGAAATCAATTAGGGGAGACATCAAAATTTATTTATTCACAAAATAGTTCATATATAAAGAGGGAGAATGATGGTTGGTTTAAAAAAAAAATTAAAATATGTAATTCAAAAGGTAGAGGATAAAATAAAGACAAAAGACATAATTAAAATATTAACAACAAAATATATTAGATATAAGGAAAGATAAAAGGAAAGTTGTTACAAAATATTTAATTAAAATTAAAAATTAAAAATAATAAGTAAATAGTGTTACTTTTTTTGAATTACAAGGCAAAGAAAAGCACTAATGTTCGAATTACAACGAGCGAGGATCAAACCCGCGACGTCCTACTAGTTGGGGAGTATCGACACCACTAGGCTACAAGGCCTTTGGTTAAATAGTGTTACTTTGACAGATAACAAAACAAAGAGGACGTGTGTCAAGTACAAAGGAATTGTAGGCATGAATTATAAATTGAAAATAATAAGTAAATAGAGTTATTTTGGCCGTTGGTAGAATAAAAAGGACAGGTATCAAGCAGAAAACCACTTCTTGCTTCCGCTTTTATATAGGTCAGATGAGATATTAAAATGTTGGTATTTTTATTTTTTATTTTTTAAAAAAACGCGACCACCCTCACCAAAGACACTACATAGATAATAAGGGATGATGTTCTAAACTTTTTGTATCACTTAAATGACAACATTTATATTAGGGTTTATCATTTAAATAACGTCATTTAATTTTACTTTAAACGTGCTCCATTTTTGGATAATTTTAGACTTTTAGCTAGTTGGGTGTGGGCTTGGAAATTTACTAAACTTATAATGTGTTTAACAATATTTATAAAGGTGTTTATTCTGAGTAACATCATTTTCTACTACTTTTACCCACTGACCCTAAAATTAGCCACTTTTTGTATTTTAAGCAGAGTTCAAGTACATCACAGGCGTTTCAAATGCATTTTAAAGTATTTTTATTTTTCATATTTTAAAATTTTATGTCAGATGACAAATGTAATTTCTTAAATGACACAATGTATAATAAAAAAATAGAAAAAAGTTGACATTGTCAAGATGACTGGGGAGCTGACAGTAATAATTTGAAACATTAGGATTCTTAATGTAAACTTCGAAGGTAATGTGCAATTCACCCAAAGACCAGAGGATTTTGTGCATCTCAGCATAAACATTTTAAAATTTATAATTCACTTCTTTAAAACTAAATCTTCTAGTATTTATAATTGAACTTTTAATACATAAAAGGAAGAATTACACTCAAGTTATGAGGAAGACAAATTATTACCATTACGTTCCATGAAGTTTTAAGGCGGAACTATGAAAAGACAAGTTTATCTATCTCTTAAAATGAGATGTGATGACTGAGGTTCAATGATTTGTCATTGGTAGAGCCGGCAAAATGGGTCAAGCCCATCGGACCGGCCCATTTAAGCCCTGGCCTTTTAAGAACCGGACTTGAAAAATGGATGAGATATTTGAAATTGGCCCCGGGTTTCGGGCTTAAACGGGCCAGCCTCAGGCCGGCCTTGCAAGCCCTTTTCATCGTAGTTTTTTTTTTTTTATTTTTAAATTTATTAATTTATATATTTTTTTTTTGTATTTGTTATAGAGTTATTTATCCATTTAACTACAAATACATAATAACTATACTCTAATTTTATGATTTGATTTATTATTTGTTGCAAATAAAGATTATGGATGTGTTCATAATGCGGGAGAAGAATTTCATGATATTCTTACTCATGAGCCAGAGGCTACTACTCAAAATGAAGAACAATCAAATGTCGTTAAAATTGATGATAGTGACGAAGATGACGACAATAATAGTCATCATACTAATGTAGCTTAGTAATATGCTTTTTATGTTTTATGTGAGTTATTTGTGAACATAGTTTGCTTTTGATTATGAATTAGTGCCTGTGTTTATTTATTGTATGATTGGTGTTGTAATTTACTAATTATATTTTTTTAAAAAAAGTGGAGGAAAAATAGTTAAAATTTAGAATAGTAATTTTGCCCCGCCGCATAGCCGCCCCGATGCCACGATGCTCTCTGATTTGGGCTTTAAAAAATATGTGTTTTTCTTACTCCGGACCCTGTTAGGCTTTGACCCTTCATGGACCAGCCCTGATTATTAGCTCTAATCATTGATGACATCGTGACTTGTCATGTCTTGACTTATCAACCGTGTCTTCCTAAATTATCACTAGTAACATATTGACTAATCAATCGTGACAACCTAACTTATTATAGTGGTGCCATGACTTGTCTTGAGTGACGTATTATCTTGTTAATTGAGATCTCTTTACTTATTATTGATACTCCTTTTGGTTCTTATTATAAGACACTAATTAGTAAGTTTATTTAGTCTTTTTTATAAGGCATTTGCTTATTCCCAATGGGTATTAATTATTCTTTTCCATGTATGCCCTTAATAAATAAGGGTAGTGAGTGAGAGTAACAATTAATATGATATTAGAATTTAGTGTAATTAGTAGGGATAATATTGGAAGTTACTTAAATTATAGGTTTTTATTGGTTTGTGAGAATTGTTAGTCGATGCCCTATAATAAGGATCAGATGGAGTACCATATTAATTTGTTATTACTGGTACATTGACCTTTCAATTGACAAATAAAGGCAAATTTATCTTCTCACAATTTCAACAATTTACTCACAAGTTCATTGAAATTTCACGGGGATAGTAATAATTTTTTTTCTTGACACCTCAATGTAATTCCCCATATTTATAATTGAGCTTTTGAATTTGCCATTGAGTTATTCCATACTATCCACGATATATGTGAAAAATAAATAATTCATTAAACATGTTTTAAATTAAAAAATCAACTTTACCTCTATAAAACGAGGGAAATAATAAGAGTCGCATCAAAAAATTATTAATTATAATGTAAATGACATGTATTATCAAGTAAGTAACTTTGTTGGAGGAAGGAGGGGGTATGCTGCACATCGTATAGGAGTATTTTTTGTTCATTTTATTATTTTTTAACATTATATTGATCCTATTTTATTATACAGAAATTTATGGTCATTTAATGTCATTTGTTTATTTGGTAGTCTTAACGTGTCATTTTCATTTTCACTTCCCTAAATCTTTTCGCCCTAGCCCGATACAACTACCAGACAATTTCTCAATTGCCCCATTTTTGAAAGCGGGGAATCCTAGCCGTTAAAATCTCAACCTGCTGTTCGAAAGTTTATATCTGGGCCGTTTACTGTATACCTCAAAGTAAAAGACCCGACCCATACCAAAGGGTTTTAATCCAACGGACAGTTCTCTTCCACGTGTATTATATAAGAAATTATTCGGGCTATTTTCCATTTCATTCCGTTCATCTTTTGTTATTTTCGATCTAAACCGTCGCTCCCGAAGCCCTAGCTCGTTTCCGTCTCAAGCGGTAAAAATCGAACCGGAAAAAAAAGGAAAAATAAAATAAAATCTGAATTATCGGAAATTTAATTTTATACTCCTGGCTCTTTTAGGGTTTCAATTCCCAGTTGAGATTCAAGCCCCAACCCATGATTCATGATATGATCTTCCTGATTTGTTGGAAGAAACGATTACTTCGTGCTCGTTGTGTGTCGGTTGAGGTATGTAATGTTTTGTAATTTTGTGTTTTGCATGTCTAGCGCTGTTCAATGAATTCCGCCTAGCGCATTGGACATTGTTATGGCCTTAGTCTTTGTGTTGGTTGAGGGATTATTTGTGATTTTTCATCAGATTGGCGTTACAGATCTGTAAAACGTGTACAGGAATGTATAATGGAATGTGAAATTCAAAAAATTTCGTTCTGGGCGCCTGTACTGCTAGTTGTTAATGGAAGGTAGAACAGAGAATTTACATGGCATTGCAATTCCTAAAAAATCAAGATCATTGGATCTTAAAAGTTTATATAATCTGAAAGTGCCAAAAAAGACTCATAAGAAGAACTTGAAGAGAAAAGGTAGTAGTCACGAGGATGGTGATCAGAAAACGAACCAGAAAAAGAAGATTAGAAAGGAAATGTCTCTGAGTAGCTTAGAAAATGCTGATGGTAACACTAAAAAGGCTGTTGAAGAAGATGTTGTATTGGGCCAAGTTCTGATGGGAAGGATTCCTGTGAATTGCAGTCAGGTCTGAGTGGCAGTAACGGGATTAATAGAGTTTCACTTAGTCTTGTGGATAATGTTGCTCATATCCCGAAGCGAAAGAGGGGTCTTGTGAGGCGGAAGAAATTTGAAACTGTTCAAGGACAAAATCTGTCTGAGCAGACTAGTAGTAAAAGTGGCCATGGTGATCAAATGCCTGAACTAATTAGGGATGATGATTTTGACCAGGGTGTTGAGTCTTCGATGCTTAAACAGAAGGATATTGATGAATTCAAAGAAAGCATGAGTAGTGATTCAAATTCAGTTCAGCGTTTCAAGGGGAATGAAGACTGTACCCGGTATGCTGTTGTAAATAGCGGTGATTCTGAAAAGATGTCTAGGAAAAGGGATAGGAAGCGAAAGAGTTTAGCTCCAGATAGTGTTCCTGTGGAGGCTGGAACTGTGATCAAAAGTAGTAAACTATCTGGTAATTTGAAGGAAGATGATGAAGAGAATCTTGAGGAGAATGCAGCAAGGATGCTATCATCGAGGTTTGATCCCAGATGTACCGGCTTTTCATCTAGCAGCAATTCTTCTATGTTGCCTTCTGAAAATGGTATATCCATTTTACCATCTCCTGGTCGAAATCGTGGAAACCATGGGTCAAAGTCTCTGTCAGGTTCAGAATCACCGTCAGTTGACGCTGCAGGTAGAATCTTGAGGCCAAGGAAACAACACAAAGAAAAGGGTAGCGCCCGGAAGAGGCGTCATTTTTATGAGATATTCTTAGATGATCTGGATGCATATTGGGTTTTGAACCAGAGAATAAAGGTTTTTTGGCCATTAGACCAGAGTTGGTATTATGGCACTGTTAACGACTATGACAAATCAAAGAAACTTCACCATATAAAATATGATGATCGAGATGAAGAATGGATTAATCTTCAAACTGAGAGGTTCAAACTCTTGTTACTTCCCATTGAAGTTCCAGGAAATGCAGGCTGTAAAAGATCTGCAATGAAAAGTAATTCTGTTCAGAAAAAAGGAAGCAAGTCCAGAAAAGAAAGACAAGGCAAATTGATTACAGAGGATGATAGCTGTGGTGGAAGCTTTATGGACTCAGAGCCTATAATCTCCTGGCTGGCTCGATCTTCTGATCAGGCTAAATCTTCTTTTTATGGTGTCAAAAAACAGAAAACCTCTGCTACACCTTTGAAATCAGCCTCATCATTATTGTATGAAGAGAATGCTGGAGTGCAGGGAGTACCTAAGAGCTCCTTGAGGGGAGGTAAAAGCAATCCATCACATGATTCTGTATTTCTAGATAAATTGAGTGATAATTTTATAGAGAAGCCGTCATCAGAAAATGCTACTTGTTCTAAAGATGGTAAAATGCCTATTGTTTACTTTAGAAGGCGGTTTCGCAGGTTGACTTCAATATCCCCTCACGTGTCTGAAGGTGAACCTGTTATCATAAGTGCCCCTGGTTCTATTTTCTTTAATCCTCTGGTTGGAAGGCTAAGTGATGTAAATGAACCTGAAAATAAAAACTTTGACGCTGATGGGCCTTTGTGCTTCACTTACAATGTAGGAGGTGTATCAGAAATAAGATTTCTGGACTTGGAATCAGCAGCACTTAAAATTGACATAAACCTTCCAATAAGATCGTTGCTGAATTATGATTTGGAGAGCTTGTGGTTACTTTATGCTGTATTGCTTCTTCAGAATGGTGCTGTTATGACGAAGTGGCCAAGAGTTCACTTGGAGATGCTTTTTGTTGATAATGAGGTTGGACTGCGGTTTCTATTGTTTGAAGGCTGCTTGAATATGGCTGCAGCCTTTGTCTTTATGATCCTTAGGGTATTTCTTGAATCTCCTGAGCAAGGGAAGTATGTTGACGTGCAACTACCGGTTACATCTATTAGATTCAGGTTTTCAGGTGTGAATGATGTCAAGAGGCAGGTTGTGTTTGCATTCTACAACTTCTCTAGTTTACAGAGTTCAAAGTGGATGTATTTGGATTCTAAACTTAAGAGGTATTGCCTCCTCAGTAAACGCCTCCATATCTCTGAATGCACGTATGATAACATCCAGGCACTTCAAAATGGGTTACGTGAGTGCCCAATTACTACCATCAATGGCAAGCCCTCCTCATCCAAGGTACCTCCTTAAAATTTCTGATTTCAAATTCCATATCCCTCGTCTCTCTAAATATTTGATAATTAATTAATTAATTTATTCTTTGACCTCTATGTTTAATATGAATTGTTACAGTTAAACATTTTATCCTGCCAAAACTCCCAAGATTTAAAATGCACGTCCAGTTGATTTATGTCGGGTTTATCTTAAATGAAATTGTGTAACATCTGCACGAACAGGTCATGCCCAAGAGGACAAGGATGAGGACTAATTTTATGGGAATTTCCACAGATTTCACTCCAGTTGAAGCTAGTCAGTCTTCTGTTGCTGGCAAGAGGAAGCACCCACTATTTGCACTTTCCTTTTCTGCTGCACCCACCTTTTTTCTTAGTTTGCATCTCAAATTGCTGATGGAGCGGTCTGTAAATCATTTAAGCTTCTGTGATCATTCATCAGTAGGTGATCAGGAAAATGGCTACTCTACCATTGATGATTGCTCTCACAGTAATGCAGAAATTAATTTAAAGAAAGATATGATGACTTTGTCTAATGTTGTTGCTTCTGATGGATGGGCTTGTGCTGAACCAAACCTCATAATTAGTCCCTCTGTTTGCAGTGATCAAATTGCCTCTCGCAATTGCCAGAACATTGATCTTAGTGCAAGTGGCACTTCTGGCTCCCCCGGTTCTGAGAGGCTTAGTCCTATTCAGTTACATGAGTGGCAATCCCATAATTCTGAGTTAGAACTATGCTCTTTACCTTCAAGCTCCTTAGTTGACAAAGATAAGGCTGGTGATATTCCCCATTCTTTTATGGGCGACCTCAATGTTCAAATTCCTTCAGTTGACCAAATCAGGAAACCTGCGAATGGTGACATGCAGAGTGCTCATGATTCTTCTGATTCGTCTTGGAATGCAAATGAATGCGTCACTCCAAGCCCCAAATCAACTGCTCCTAGAAGTTCTTATCATCAAAACAGAAATAGTTCCTCATCGTTTGGCTTCCTGTCACATGGGTGGTCTGGTGGAAATGACTCTTTTCACAACGGTTTCAGTAATGGACCAAAGAAACCACGGACACAAGTTTCATATTCACTGCCTTTTGCTGGGTATGATTTCAGTTCTAAGCACAGAAGCCCTAATCAGAAAGGTTTTCATCAGAAGAGAATTAGAAAAGCGAATGAAAAGAAGTCATCGGATGTTGCTAGAGGCCCTAAAAAGGATTTGGACTCCTTATATTGTGATGCAAATGTTTTGATTACGGTTGGTGATAAAGGGCGGAGAGAATCTGGAGCCCAAGTTGTACTTGAGCTGTTTGATCATAATGAGTGGAAGCTTTCTGTAAAATTTTCAGGGATTACAAGGTATTCATACAAAGCACATCAGTTTCTGCAGCCAGGATCAACAAATCGTTACACACATGCCATGATGTGGAAAGGAGGGAAGGATTGGACCTTGGAATTTACTGATAGGAGCCACTGGGCCCTTTTTAAGGAGATGCATGAAGAATGCTACAATCGGAATCTCCGTGCTGCTTTAGTTAAAAATATACCTATTCCTGGTGTTTGTTTGATTGAGGAAAACGATGACGATGGGCCTGAAGTTGCATTTGTTCGTGGCCCAAAGTATTTTCAACAAGTTGAAACAGATGTTGAGATGGCTTTAAATCCTTCTCAGGTCTTGTATGACATGGATAGCGAGGATGAGCAGTGGATTTCAAACATTCAGAAATCTGAAAAGGGCAACAGTAGTTTGGAGGGAATTTCGCAGATGTTTGAGAAGATAATGGACATGTTTGAGAAGGCTGCCTACTCTCGACAATGTGACCAGTTTACACCTAATGAAATAGAGGAAATCACGGGTGATGTTGGGCCCTTATGTTTAGTCAAAACCATCTATGGGCATTGGCAGCAGAGAAGGCAGCAAAAGGGAATGGCTCTAGTACGGCATTTTCAGGTACTGTCCTAATTATCAAACCTATTTATGCATTTATTTATTGCATTTCAGGACTTTGTCTTTTTTGGCACCAGTTAGTGACTGAACGTGAAATAATAGATTAACCCAGGAGAGAAAAAGAGAGTGGTTTCATGCGGGAGTGAGAAAGGAGATTGAAACTTAAGATTAACTTGTTCCTTTTATCTTAACTATATAAAAGCGGAAGCAGTAAAGCGGCTCTGTTTGACACCCGTGTTTTTTATTCTACCTACGCCAAAATAACTCCCTATACTTATTATTTTAAATTTATAATTAATAATTCATGCCTACACTTTCTTTGCACTTGACTCACTGTCCCTATTTATTTTATTATTTGTCAAAGTAACACTATTTAATTATTATTTTTAATTCTTGATTTTTAATTTATCTTAACTATATAAAAGCATAGCAGTAAGCGGCTCTCTCTCTCTCTGTTTGACACCTGTGTTTTTTATTCTACCAACTGCCAAAATAACTCCCTTTACTTATTATTTTAAATTTATAATTAATAATTCATGCCTACACTTTCTTTGCATAAACAAGGTAGTTATAAAGGAGGGATAATGAGAAAGGTAGTTACCAATCTTATTTTTCGTCAATAATAACTAAATATTTTTTTATTTATCAATAACCGCATAAACAAGGTGGTTATAAGAGAGGGATAATGGGAAAGGTAGTTACACACTATTTTACCAATCTATTTTTTTGTCAATAATAACTAAATATGATTTTTTTCAATAACTGCATTTCAATTATAATTTTTTTTTTTCATGCTTTTATCTTCAAAACGCATTTAAATTTATATTTTTTTATGTTTTAATCTTAATTAACTAGACTTACATCCGTGCAATGCACGGGGTTTGTGCTAGTTAAGCTAAAGGTAAGAAGTTTGTAGCAGCTCTTAATTTAGTGAGAGAATCCCCCTAAACTATCTGTTGTTGACTGAGAGGAAATCAATAAAGCAACTGTCTCACCAAAGATAGGCGTGCGTGGATTGGGGAAAAAAACCTCCAGATTAAAATTCTGGTACGATCGTCCATTTTTGAACACCACAACCTCCAGAAGATCACACATTTAAAGAATTTGACAACTCCTTTTGCCCTAGCATATAATGAATTAACAGAAAAAAGTCATGGAAATAAGATGCCTGTGATGGTAAGAAATTATATTGTAAATGTTTGTTTCGAGGCATTATGTGGTTTTGGGTGGTAACATCCTTAATTCTGGTTGTTTTTGTGGGTTGTCAATCATTTGGAAGATATTTTTGATTCCTTGTGATTAAATGCTTGCATGAACTGCTGCAATATGTTTCTGTTTCAGAGGATTTGATGTTTGGGATATGCCTCTACAACCCACCTTTTCGAATCCTCGGTGTGTTGTGCTCCTTTGTTATACTTGAATTCCTTTGGTGGGTTAGGTTTCACGTATTTGAATTCCTTTGGTGGGTTAAATTTTATGTTTGAATTTATACAATTATTTATATATTTGAATTCCTCTGGCTGGTCAGGTTTTATGTTTGATTGATTAGTCAAAACATTGGGGTGTGATGACTTCGTTTAATTTATCTATTTTATTGCCCAAATTGCTACACGACTTCTAATGACTCCCACAGACCTATAGTGTTATATTTCTTGTTTGCATGATCTTTATCATTGATTATTAATTTTCTGAAATATAATGTCTCTGTAATGCTTTGTTCAGCCTCCTCTGTGGGAAAGGTATCAACAAGAACTAAGAGAGTGGGAAGTAGCTATGAACAAGAATAATAACCCCCCTTCTTATGGATGCCTGGATAAGGTTGCAGCTTTGGAGAAGCCACCCATGTTTGCTTTCTGTTTGAAACCAAGGGGCTTGGAAGTACCAAATAAAGGATCAACACATCGATCACAGAAGAAATATTCAGTTTCTGGGCATATGAACAGCATACTAGGTGAACAGGATGGTTTTCACAATTTTGGTGAGTGTTTATTTTCATGCTGACCCCCATACTGTCACTCATTAACATATAACGAACTTTTCCTTATATCTGAATGTTGTTCACTCAGGGAGAAGAATGAATGGCTTTGTGTTTAGTGATGAAAAACTCACGTACCTAGGCCATAATTATGACTCTTTGGATGATTCCCCGTTGTCACTGACCTCACCAAGGGTATTCTCACCAAGGAATGCTGGCAGCATGGGATATTTTCCATTGAGCAATGATGGGTATGATAGAAATCGAGTACCCAAAATTTACAGGAGCAAGTCAAAAAAGTCTGGGACATTTATACATCATGATGATCCACAGATGATTTCCTATCACAGTCATAGAATGCCCGGAAAGAGAAGTGGTGTTGGTAATTGGAATTTGAGTTATGACTGGCCAGGCCATGGGCAATACAAATTAGATGGCTCGTACCGGCATGGGGTCGATCAATTTGATGGTTCAGACCTTGATGAATATAAGTTGCATGATGCCTCGGGTGCTGCTCAGCATGCACTTAATGTGGCCAAGTTGAAGAGAGAGAGGGCTCGAAGATTGCATTACAGAGCAGATCTAGCAATCCACAAGGCTGTGGCTGCTCTTATGACTGCTGAAGCAATGAAGGCTTCTGAGGACTCAAATGGTGATAGATAGATAGATGATTTGGCAAACGCCTGATATTGTGGCAACCTCATGGATTCCTTTAATATACAACAGAGCTGCATAGAGGCAAGTAAGTAGATTCTCTTTTTATCTTTTATCGTTTTTTTTGGCTAGACATGGGTGTGGTTTTTACTTTGTCAATGCCCAGATTTTCTGTTGTGAACTTCAGTCGTGAGGTCTGAGAGCCAACGAGATGGAGATTTTGTTGCTTCATAGTGTATACAGCAAGTGCTGACCGCCAGACCTTTCTCCAGGTTGAGATCTGCAGTTCAGGACTGTTTCACCGCCACTAATGGATCTATGGAATTTTGGCTGTCAATATTTGTACAGATTTTTTCATTTCTTTTGGTTCTTGCCCGTCTTCCTGCTTTTCCATATTAACCGGAGGTTCAAATGTGCAATATGAGAAAAGAAACGGGCCCAATAAGAAAACACTTTGAATGGAATTACATCCTTTTTTCAGAGATTAGGTAATAGTCCGGCGCATGATTTTCCAGGTGTTCTTCTGTTTTCTGTGATACATGACCCAGTGTCCAGTGAATGCGGTTGCTCACTTGAAGATCGCATAGTTAGACATGGACCAAGAAAAGAGAAATTACGCCTTGAGAATGTGTTGGTTCTGCTGTGAATTGGCTGTATTGTAGCATAGGGTAAATATCCGATCCTCTTGTTGTATCATATGTAAACATATAGCCTTTATGGTCTATATTTAACCATTGCTTGAGAATTCGATTATGATATTGCTTATTTATGGCAGAGTGGCCATGCACATCTTCAACTCTTAACTCCCTCGTCAACATCTTGATTTTGAGCCCTAAACTTAAGAAGGGGGAATATGATGCGGAATTATTGTGTGCATTATGATGTTGGAGAACCACAATGTCATCTTTAGGGATCAGAAGATGGATTAGGCTATTCTGTCAATTGTTAAAAGTCGATCAATTTCTGTCTCCAGTGCTCTTGCAGGAACCCTCGTGGGACACATAAAGAAGGCCATTGGATGAGCTGACAAAGAGGGTAGATCAAACAGTATGGAGAGGGATCTTTTGATGAACTTTATCCAAGGTTTTGGTTGTTTATAGGACACAATGACATCAAGCGATTTATTTAGCTGGCCCTATTTAGTGAGACAAGGCTTATTGCTATTGTTGCCGCTGCTCTTGTAGAATCCTAGTATCACGTGGTCATTATAGAGCTTATCTTCTTGATAGTTAATGGTTTACTGTGTTCATGCGCCAACTTGTTCTTATCAATAAGCGCCTCTAATTTTGATATCTAAACATCATTTTGAGAATGTTCATGGTGATAATGTTATCCTTGCCTTTAGTCGAATGATAAAGTAATAAACTATCATACAATAAATTACTTTATAATAGCCGATGGCATAGAAGAATCTTCAGAATAGTAGCCACTATTTTGTAGCATGTCTCCGTCACTGTATATATATATGCAATAATGACTAACCATCCAAGCTGGGAGGGTCTCATTTGAGAAGTGTGAGTCAAGCTCCAAATTGAGACATTGTGAAGCAGATTGCCCACTTCAGAGCAGTGCCTCAAGGCAATGTGTCCCTCAAAAAAGTGAAGGTAAGTAGGTAATATAATTATGTGAATTATATTATATACTCGCCATATCTAATAGTCTTGTTCGAAGATGGCCATATCTAGTAGTCGATGTTTTTATCCTTTTTATTTCTAATGTTCTGACCCTTGGCGTCAACGAAAGTGAGAAGAATCGCCTTAATTTAAACACCTATAGCGCGTAGGCTTGAATTAATTCTGGTTCGAAGTAAAAGAGCATTTCTTACCCCAAAAACGTAGGCCATATATTTCTTACTAAAATATTTTGATGATAGACTGACACTTTTGTTCGATTCGGTTAATGCTTTTTCTTTAATCTTGGCTAGACCATACTCTTTTTCCCCCTATAATATTTGTTTGAAGCACGTAGCTTTGTCTCTTTCATTTAAAAGATTTATATTTATCAAGTGCATAACGATGAAAAAGAAACTTCAAAACTTTTTTTTTATGAAAATAAATTATAACTTCGTTATAATCAAAAAAAAAAAAAAAAAAAAAAAAAAAAAAAAAAAAAATTACTTCGTTATATTTTAATGGGATGTTTTTTCAAGATATGGAGGACATAAAAATAAACCTTTCCCAAATTAAATCCACAATAGAATGAATCCTACTAATTGAATAAGGAAGAATCAAAACCAAGTTTAATAAAGACAGGTATTATGATATCTTTTAAGTTTGTTTGCTATGGTCTTAGATGTTCTAACTAAACATATAATAAATCCCCAAGTGCATGATTTTTGGGGATGATATTGCTCTTATGGTTGAGTCAAGGGAAGAAATTAATTATAAGCTTGAGTTATGAAGAAAAAACTTAGAGTCAATAGGTTTCGGACTGGATAGGAGTAAAACATAATATATACATTGCACTTTTGATAAGAAGGGAATAAGAAGTGAAGGTCAAATTGGGAGATTAGGTTATTACACAAATGACAAAGTTCATATATTTGGGATCAATTCTAAAAAAGATGATGAAATTGATGGGTGGTTTAAATAGAGAAAAGCTATCGAAGTTATTTGTGATCGAAAAGCATATGACAAAGTCAAAGAAAAACTTTATTATAATGTTATTCGACCAATAATACTTTATGGTAGTGAATGTTTGGTTGTGAATGAGCTATTTGAGCACAAAGTGGCAGTAGCTGAGATGAGAATGTTGAAATGGATGTGTGATCATACATAGAAAGATAAGATTCGTAATGAACTTGTACGAGAAATTGTAGGGGTGGCTCCTATTAAAGAAAAAATGGTAAAAGATCATCTAAGGTGGCTTGGGCATGTACAAAGAAGTCCATTGGATGAGCCAGTGAGGAGGGTAGATCAAGTTGTTTTGGAGTCCAATTAAAAGAGGTAGAAAAGACCGAAGAGATTGTTCAATGAGGTTATTGAGCGAAATCTTTTAGTTAACAATTTATCCTGAGATTTGGTTTTTGATAGAGCTCAATAATGTCGTTTGATTTATGTAGCCAGTCCCACCTAATAGGATTAAGGCTATGCTGTTGTATTATGATATTTTTTAAATTGAACCTTGTTGAGTGGGATATTAGCTTTGAAGGAACAAGTGGTTGATGAATAATAGATATGGCAAATCATTTGATGGGTTTCAATCTTTATTCTCATTCTTCACCTTGATAATGGAGATTACACTTACAAGGTGAGAGAATTGGTGAAAACAGAAGTCTTATTCCGAGCAAAAGGTCAAATGTTGATAAAGTGAAATTGAGAGGGCAAAAAACACACACTGCTAGTAATGTTTAAATTCTTGGGGATTCCAAGAATTAATGCAGTAGCGTCATGCCACATTATTGGGACATTACTATCAGTTTTGCATCTCATCTTCAACTTGAGGGGTATTCCATTCCATTACAAACAAGGTCGTCTTTTTTGGTTTAGTGGTTGGGTTGTGTGGTGACTTAAAAGCAAGAATCTTGCTTCTTTTCTTCTTTGTCCAACAAGAATCCACACACTCCCACCATATCATGCGCTCAAATGGATACTGATGCAATTCACTATTACAACCAAGACAAACTTGTATATATGGCCCCTTTGCCACAAAGCAGGGGAGATTTTTTCCCCTCCTCTTTTAATATTTATTACACTTTTAATCTTTTTTATAACAGGAACACAAAAGCTTTTTAAAAATCGCATTTTTGTGTTTTTTAATTTCATTATCTTTTTAAAAAAAATTATTAACAGAAGTTTTTCTTTCATGAGGCCGGCCTCCCATTAGTATCACATAACAAAAGAAAGGGAAGAAAATACTTTGTAATATTAAAAAACATTTTTTTTGAGTTAATACAGTATTCAAGAAACCAAATTTAAAACTGACTTGTCTTTTTCTTTTCTTTTTTTAACTTACAAGGATATGCACTAATGGCCTGAATTATAACAAACAAGATTAACCTGCGACTTTCCACTAACAAGGAGTATCCATACCACTAGGCTACGAGACCTTTAGTACTAATTAGTGATTTCAATTTATATATTACATCTTTATTATATAACACAATCTGACTACTATTATATACCAAAAAACAACAATAATAAGTAGTCATAATCCACTAGGTGAGATCAAAATAGAAATTGTGCCGTTAAACTACAAGACACAGGATATATATAATAGAGACACAGACAATTGAGGATAGCTAGTCAAGGGGTTCCATGCATCCAAACGGTTGAAAGTGTGTCACCTTTTGTCCAATTCCTTAGCTTGAGGAAACCAAAGACAATAATTCCACACAAGAACCCAAGTGCTGCACTTGAACCCACCAGTGAAACTGCTGTGCAAATTAGCATTACAAAGGAATCCTCTTTGCTGTTCATATCCCTTGCTGCCATAGCCAACTCTATCCCAGCAAACAGAAGCAACACCCCTAAAATACCCACTGGAAATTGATTCAATATGTGAGCTATTGAGCTTCCAAGAACCAAACCTAACACTAATTTGGCTGTTCCCAAAAGAGCCACACAGCCTCCACTTCTGCCTCCAAACTTGTATTGACCTGCTAGCCCACCAGCCCCATGACAACTTGGCATAGCCCCAAACCACCCACCCACTAAGTTCATCAATCCCACCGTTACAGACACTGAACTCACTGAAACTTCCTTTTCTGGGAATAGATCTGTTGATAGCTTGCACACTGCTATGACTGAGTTCAGAATTGATAATGGGAGTTGAGGGATTGTTCCCTTTATGAATCCTTGTTTCCATGAGTGTTTAGAAATTTTCATCACTTGAAAAGAGGATGGTCCGAATTTGATGTCATGCACCACTTTGGGATTTCTTATGAAGGCCAGAATGACACCTAGTACAAACACTATGAAAGCTGAAGGAAGAGAAAAGATTATGTTTCTGACTTTACTGCTGCTTGTTCTCTTTGTTCTTGCATCTTGTTCTTCTTCTACCTTTCCTTGTTGGTCATCCAAATTGTTACTTTCTCTGCCATGATGATCTTCACCAGCTCCGGTCACTATGACAATAAAGCAAAAACATACGAGGGCCAAAACCAACCCGTCCAAACCAAACCATCCTCTGTTCCCTAAAGACTTAGACTTTGGTAAGTCTTGTATCTTTCTGACGTATTTAACAGCAGTCAAAGCAAAGGATAGTCCTTGTGCAAGCTGAATCCCTCTAACAACGCATAAAGGAATGAACTTGTAGACGAGCTGCATCAACCCTGTTATACCCAGAAGCAGCAAGACACCACCGGTCAAGATTCCGGAGGCCATGATCTCCGGCACGGCGAAACTGGGGTCCGAGAGGGATTCGGCGGCGATGGACTTCATGGGCTGAACAGGCATAGGAACCCCATAAACAGCTCCGGTAATGAAATTGTAGATGCCTGTGAAAATCAATGTGGTGCCGAGATTGAGGTCTCTGGCTAGAGTGAGAGCAAGAACTATAGGTATGTACGTGCCAAGATCTCCCATGGCTCCATTGAGTTCAGCCCATTTAGAACGGAAAGCCAAGTTGGCTTTCAGTTTGTGAATTGGGTTGGTGGAGAAACGAGAGGCTTGAGGGTTTTGGAGAGCTTCAAGGTCTGAAAATGGTGGGTTCTGGGATGCCATGGATGAATGATTGAATGATGATATATTTGCTGGGACAAGTGTGAGTGTGAGTATGAAATGGGAATGGGGTTTGATTATATAGAAATTTGTTGGGCAAGAGCTAATCATATGAGTGGGAAAGATGAGCAACTTGCATAATGTACTGTGATTAAAGAATAATAATTTATTTCAAATCAATTTCGCCGGGTCTAAAATGTCTTCGTTATAGCCCCCAAGACCCATGTTAGGTGCTCACTCAATGTAGAGTAATAATTGGATGCATTTATACGGAGTTGTAAGAAAATAAAAATAGTGGTATATTTTATAAATGAATTAATATAATATTTGGTCACTCAAATTCATTCTCATTTTAATTTTAATCCTTTAAATTTTAGATAAGAAGTTTTTATCTCAAGTGACAAAATGATTCAGGATTTCATTTAATAATAGAGACAAATGTTGTAAATAGAATGAAACTGAAGTATCAAAACTTCTTATTTAAAATTTGAAAGATTAAACTATGAAGGTCAATTTCAGACACAAAGATCATATAAACCTTTTATACATCTTATATTGATGGATTATTGAGTATCATTGAGGTGTTCCTATGCGAGGTAAATTACCTTAGGAAAGATGTGTGTGAGTGAGTGTCCGGAGTTAGTTAGACTTTTTTATATATTATTACTTAGGATCCTAATTATAAACTTAGTTAACTTTTTTTTTTTAAGGAAGCTAAATAAGTTACTTAATCATTTCATATATTGTGTATCTTTAGATTATAATTAGTTTATAAGTCAAACTAATTAGTTTGAAGAAAAATTTAAAAATTAAAATACTCTAAAGTAATTTAATTAACTTCCTTGATATCTCCAAAAAAGTCAACTAAGTCTTATAATTAAGACGGAGGGAGTATTAATTTGATATCTAGTTTATGATTTATGGTTACTCTTCCTACTACATGTGTCTTCTGTGATAATAAACTCAAAACTTAAAGAGATCTAGTGGGGCCTTACTCAGTTAGACGAACTCTATATTGATGTATGTGGATTAGACTTTAATAAATCATTTTCTAAGAAAAATTACTGATGGTCATTTTTTAAATTATACTCTTATTTATTCCAACATAAAAAAAAAAAAATGGAATAAAATAAATATGGGATCATCATCAGTGCTGTGACTGCTTTAATTGTGTTGTGACGATTACTCAACTGTGCACCTCGGGGGCATATACATATGGAGACTAATACTTTAGGGTTGTAGATATTTATAATTGGAACTATTTTTCATTTTGTAGGAAAAATTGGAAAAAATCTGTATCACCCTCCAGGATCAGGAAATCGAGCAAAGTGGACAAAATGGTCATTGCCTATATGAACATTAGAATTTAGAACCGATGCCTGACCAAAGTTTATGAAAGAGAGCTCGATCGCTATCAACAGAAAGAAAATTATTAAGAGCTCGATCGCTATTTTTTTCAACTTCAACAGTCAATATTCATCTGCCCCCTAAACCCTCATTGCTGTTGCTTTCTAGTCATCCTTGCCGCTCTTTTTCTTTTCTCTCTTTGGATATTATGTTTTTTTATTATTATTTTTTTTTTTTTGGGAAAAACATTAAAATATAACCTCAACTTCCAAAACCTTAAAAAATATCATTAAAACTTACAAAGAACAAAGAATAGATGGGATGTGAATATGGATTTTTCATATTTTGACTTAAAGATCAAAATGCTCATTTCATACATTTTTCAGTACTTAACAGTTTTTTAAAAACTATTACGATTTTTGTCCAAATCATTACTATTTTTGTGGGCTCTGACCAATTGAGTGATGAGATTGACTAAAATAGTAACGATTTTGACAAAATAGTTAGGCGCTGTAAAAATGTGTTAAAGGAACATTTTGGCCTTTAAGTCAAAATATGAAAAACTTATATTCTCACCCTATTCCTTCTTTATTATTTACAAGTTTTAGTGTTCTTTTTGAATTTAGAAGTTTTAGTAGTATTTAAATGTTTTATCCTATATTTTTGGTATAAAAGTTCAAGAAATATTCTTTGCCAATTTCCCAAATCGAATATAAACATCTTTGTCGCGGACCACTGCTCTTCTAAGTAAATACCCACATCAAGGAATAAAACAAGTTAAACGATACGTGTGGGGAAAAAATATATATGGTGAGAACAAAAAAAAAAATCAACAATTGAGAGCCTCACATGAAGAATAAAGTAAATGTCTCGTTAGATTAACAGTAGAAATTGTTTTTTTCAACGTAATTTATCGTGTATGAAATAAATATGTTAGAGGA
The DNA here is from genome assembly GCA_019022655.1 of Acacia acuminata. NCBI lineage: Eukaryota > Viridiplantae > Streptophyta > Magnoliopsida > Fabales > Fabaceae > Acacia > Acacia acuminata. The sequence goes on from JAFJYI010000015.1 coordinate 3,685,886, forward strand.
GTTTTATCTCAACTGACGTAATATGTATTTTGAACATCAATTCAAATAGGTCATATTCAATTGCTTGTCTTTGTTAACTTGCTACTATAAAATTAGGATTATAATAAATGGATAATTTTTATTTGTTTTTGCTGTAATAAATTTTGATTTATTTTTATTTTGAACAACCAATGTACCTTGATAAAATTACATATGATTTTAAACACGTGTTTCAAAAAAAAAAATTAAAAAAATATTTTAAAAATAATTTTGAATGCATGAGGCTGAGCCAAATTTTTGTTTCAAATTAACTTATTCACACTTATAATTACAGCAAATTAGACTTGTCTTTTTAATACAGAAGGTAGAAAATCAATAATATTTTCTAGTTTATATTTCTTATTTCAAACACCCCCAATATATTTCATGATATAATATGTTTTGTTTGTGGGCTTTAAACTTCTCATGTTGCATTAGAAGAAGAAGATTCTTATACACACATGAAATAATGAGACCCACATATATATATATAAGGGTTAAGGAGCAATATTGCCAACAAACTATTGGGTCAGGAGCACCCAACACAATAAACTATCATCTGGACCTTAAATGCCAACAAACTTTTTAAAACGTTAAGTCAGCACAAAACCGTCACTTTATCTATTAACCCCTTTCTCTGATTCTCTGGTTCTTCTTCCTCGGATCATCGGTGGTTCTTCTTCCTCGGATCAGATAAACTCCAACTCAGTTCTCATGGCTCTTCTGGACTCGCATTACATGGAACTCACCGAGTTGGTCGAGAAGGCTATGCTTCTGTAGAATCTCGAAGACACGGTCGGTGCCCACAACATCACCATCTTCGCACCCAGAAACGAAGCTCTCGAGCGCGATCTCGACCCGAGTTCAAGCGCTTCCTTCTTGAACCCGGTAATCTCAAGTCTCTTCAGTCCTTGCTCATGCTTCTGTAACAACCCTAATTTTTGTAATTTTTGGGCGAGAGTTATATTCTCTGTATTCTCCGACCACTTCGCATAGGTAGAAATTGAATTCCTGAATTCCTGTAATCCTATTGTTGCACAAGGGATCGGCCATGGATTTGTGAATTGTTCTTCGATTGGAAGTGAGAAACTGGAGTGGGGGAGGCAAGGCGATGACGGGAACGAGTTTATCATCTGAGTGGTTGAAGTCAGATGTTGGAAGCCTGTGTTGCATGCGCTCGAGTCACCGTTGGCTGTCCTTCTGTGAGCATGAAACTCGTCGCCGTCCATCGGTGGTTCGCCGGCGGGAGGTGGTTATTGTCTGATATGTGGCTTCTTGAGTTGTGTGGTGTCGGATGTAGTGCCGATCGTTCTTTGTTTGGTGGCGGATCCGTTTGTGGGTGTTCGGATTTGTGGTGGCCGGAACACTTTGAGGTCGCTGTGTCTTCGGTGTTCGCCTCCTCCCTGTCGGTCCTTCATCACTCACTGCGCCAGAACCCAACCACCGTCGGTCCTTCTCGATTTCTCATCACTTCTCCAAAACAAAGTTATTGGCTTGTGATATGAGTCATATGCTGAGTCATCTTTTTTTTTGGTCAAAGTATGCTGAGTCACCTTTGACCCTTGTATTTTAGCTCCATTTTTTTCTCCCAATTCAGCCCACTAACAGACGTTCCTGTACAGTAACGGGTTTTGTGCTGACTTAACGTTTTAAAAAGTTTGTTGGCATTTAAGGTCCAGATGATAGTTTATTATGTTGGGTGCTCCTGATCCAATAGTTTGTTGGCAATATTGCTCCTTAACCTTATATATAATGCTAATTATATATATATGTGGGTCCCATCATTTTATGTGTGTGTGACATGAGAAAATACTTCTCCTACAACATGAGAAGTATTTTTCCCTTTGTTTAAAGCGTTAACTTTTATCATCTAATATAACTAACTATAACTCCCTCTGGTTCTTTTTATAAAAAATATTATCTCTCATAAAAATAATCCTTAAAATGAGGAACAACCCCATTTTTCCTGAAATTTTAAGTTTGTCTTTTTATTCTTACCCCTTATTAAATATAAGCCACTTATTATTTCTATGCAATAAATGTTCTCCTATTTTTTTATAAATAAATGTATAATTGAAAAAAATTATATTATATACATTTATTATTTTTAGCCAACATGTTAAAACGCTTGATTTCGATAGGTTTTTCTTATAAAACATTTTAGCTAATTAACAAATTTCCTCAAACTAGTGATTTTTATTGAGAACTACTATTTTGATATTTTACAAATATTAGGAGCCTATGATAAGAATCCAAAAGAGTATAATTAATATGGCTTATGAGATAATCACTGTGCATTAAGTATTGAACTTAGTTTAAGAGGGACGAAGTTGACGAAATGTATTATTTAGTCTTCAACTTGAATTATCTTAATCAAATCCGCCAACCCTTTTCAAGTGTTAATTACAGAGACAATCATGAGACTGACTTCCACCTACATTTGTTTTATTTCAGAATTCTCATTTTCTTCGTAAAGTGGCTTTGGAACGGCATATCGATCATGCGCTTTGAGTATTTTAATTAAGAAATTTAAAATGAAATTTGACGACAATAATCGAGTTAAAGACAGATTCTATCTTTACACGTTAATTTTTTTCCTTTTTAAAGGCTTTCCTTAATCATCCTCTCACGTTAGATTCCCTTGTTTTACACGTGTCAGCACACCAGACTCGCTGTGTGTTCCCTTGAATACGCGCTTATGGTATCAGAGTTCGTGGGGTGAGTAGTAAGTTGGATATCATGCATGCATACATACACGCAAGGCTGTCAAACTCACGAGTTTAAGAAATGATGTAAACTCGTGTATCATAGATCAATCGTAAACTCGTAGAGTTTACTTTTATTATTAAATAGGTATTCTAGTATATAATTAAATAATTAAAATAAAAAAGACAACAATTTAATTTAAATATATTTTAAATCGAAATAATTGAAATTAAATCCATTAACATTAATCATTTATTATATTTAACAAAGCAATTTGTATAAAATTTCTATATAAAATTGAGCTTGATCAAATCAAAAAGTTAACATGAATTTAAGAGTAAGTTAACATGCACTAAGCACGAAGTTTACCATGATCGACTCGTTTTTTGCATACATACACGTCTTATAAATTAATAAAATTTATTTATTTTACATTATTAAATAATCACTGGCCCAAAAAAAGAAAATGTGATATGCATTTAATATCTAAATAAAATTGAAAAATAATAATTAATATATTTTGAATTAAGATTAATTTTTAAAGGACTTCTCCTCTAGAATGGAGACTTTTGAATTTGTAATTGCAAATTTTTCTTTAAGAGAAAAAAAAATTCCTAATTGTTCAAATCAACAATCATTCAAACCTAAGTTTTATATATTTTATGCTGATGATTACCGTGAATCGTTGAAATCTTCTCCTACCAAAGAAGGATATATTATTATTTGTTTCGTTGGTATAAAAGGAGGTTACTTTAATATTGATTACCGTGTATCATAGATAACCTTGTTCACATTTGTTAGAGAATCATGAATTATAGCTTAAATAATTAATTAGTCCATAATATGTCCAATCTTTCAAACATTTGTTAAACAGTATCCTTTAGCTGTCCGTTATAACTAATCCATAATCATCTAATTAACGTCCAAGGTTAAGTTTATTATATCTTAAACATACGAGTAGTGCGGACTCATAAGTTTTAATGATAGAAGGTGAAAATAAAAAATATTATATCATAAATAAAAGTACTTGAAATATAATACAGACCTAATATATAAAAAAATTTGAAAGAAACCTTTTATAAAAATTAATATCACTTCACTTGACTCTTATTTTACGTGTTTTTATATTGATAAACTCATATATAATTCAATCTACGCTAAAACTCAAAACAATTTCTTTTTCAATATATGTAATCAAAGAATCATCAAGAAATTGGTTTTCCATTCTATTTCAAAGCTGGCTTGTTCTTGATTTTCTTTATAGCAGAGAAAAATCTTTCTGTAATTGCTGTAAAAACTAGAAAAGTGAGTACAAGTTTAATTACTATCAATAAGAGGGTAAATTATGGATTTTCCAGTTCTTGCTAGCTCTTAACATAATTTGATATAGTTTATAAATTAATCAAATCTGGATGTTGAGCAATGTCAAACTGAAAATGTTGTAACTTCGTCTTCAAATACAATTTTTCATGTTCTGTGAAATCTAATATCTATAATAAAATTTATCAACAAGGTTTACAAGTATCATTACTATTAAATAACTTGTACATGTTTCTGAGGTATAAAGCCATGCTCAAACAGTAATTCAACAGTATTATCATTGAACCTGCTATTTAATTAATTCTTGCAATTGATAATTAATTGCAACACAAAATAGATATTTACCCAATAAAATTTTTCAGTAGAAAAATCACCTTGTTTGTTTCAAACATGACCTTTCTTTCCAATATATTTTGCACTCATATTTGAAATGTCAATGCCATGTTTAATGCAAAATTTTTGAACATGAACTAAAAAAACATCACAACATATCTCTCTTAATTTCTAAAATAATTCTTTTGTAGTTGAAACTAGATATAAAATTACCACAAAGTGCCATTTTATATGTAATATTTTTTTTTCTTTTAAATTTTAGGGGGCGGCAGTCATATCCCTAACTCCTCCTAATTTTGCCCTGCGTATGAGCATGCTTCCATCAAAAAAATTATACGTCCATAACAATCAAGATAACACACACAAAAAGGATATAAAGCCCCGCACGTTTAAATTTTGGAATAAGATAAATGACGTAGAAAAAAGAGGGTTTATTATAAATTTTATATATTATATGTCAATAACAAATGCCTAAGTTTTTCTATAAGTTTGAATTATTCTCTGTTTCTTTCATAATTTTCATTATCATTCTATTTTTTAACCATTTTTAATCGGATCTAGATATTATTGTCGTGGACAACTAGTCTTCTAACTAAATACTACTCGTACCATATCTACATCAACAGCAAAAACGCGGTAAAAGATACGTGTGTGAATATGTGTGTGTGTGGGCGGGTAGAAAATCAACAATCGGGAGCTCAAATGAAGAATAAACTAATTTATTTCATTTTTTTTCCAAAACCAGATTATTCACATTTAAAATTATAATAAATAGGAATATTTCGTGTACAATATATAAAATGTAAGAAATGGCTCATTCATAGAGTATACGAGACAATCACGGCACGGCAAGGATTGAAGTCAGTTTTACACAGCAGTTAAAAAAAATAGAGTTTTGTCTTGAACGATAGATCAACACAGAATGACAAGATTCTCTCGCCAACAACCAAACAAACGTCAAAAACCAAACCAAAAGAGAGACTTTTGTCACAAAATAATTATTGAGAGTCCATTGACTATTTGACTCATACTCGTTTTGAGTTTAAATCTCACTACCGTACCGTATTTATAGATGATATACGGCTGTAAACACTTTTTGGAATTTTTCTGAACTGACGCAGATGAATCCCAGCCCAACTCATTTTTGTTAGAGTGGGTTATTTATCACGGGCCCAAAATGGTATAGTCAAGCCCAGACATATTTTTACTGGGCTTAGTTTCCGGGAGCCAGAGTTCTTGATTGCAGAATAGGTTTTCAGAAATAAATTCAATGCTCATAATTGTCTTCACAAACAGATTGTCAAGTTCTCATTGAGTCTTTACAGCAACAGCCTAGTAGTTCTGAAAGTCTGATTTTATCACAGATTCGTGAATTTGTGTCCAGAAGATGGGAAGTGAGCTTTGGCTATGTCCCACGTAGTCAAAATTGTGTTGTTGACAAACTAGCAAAACATGCTTTATCTGTTTCTCATTTTTATGATGTATGTCCTAATTTTCTTAGGCATCTAGTTCTCCAAGATTGTATGGGAGTTTATTCCCCTCCACTTACTTTTTAATACAAGACTCTGGCCTCCTCTTATACCAAAAAAAAAAAAAAAAAAAACAAAAGAAACCACCACTTGCAGAGGGGTGGAAACTGACCAGGCTTTCCCCTTAACAGGCCTGGCCTGTTAAGGAAAAAAGCGGCCTGAGCCTGGCCTATGGCCTGTTAAGAGGCCTATAAATTTTTTTTTTTTTTTTGATACTAGAGAAACACACTAAGTGTGAGAACAAAACAAAGAAAAATTACACAGGGGAATTTAATCCCAGCCTCTCATGTAAAACCAAAGAAGATAAGAATTCCGGACATAAATCCCAAAATTTGGAAAAGGAGATTCCTTTCTTTGCGAGCCTATCCACCATCTGATTAGCTTCTCTAGGAGTGAATATAAATTCGACATCCCAGTCTCTCCTTCGAAGCTCCTGGATCTTCCAAAAGGTAAGAGTGCTTCGAGCCTTTAATTTGATAACAATTAGCATGACAAAATGAAATAAAACGGTGTAAGAAAAATCCAAATGCATGCACCATATTTGGGTCCGCATAGGTTAAAAAAAGTAATATAATATATAATAAAAAATGGAAAGTGGGAGGCAAAATCGAGTTGTATAGCTATGAGAAAAATCTTCGGGCAATACCACACGAAAATCTTCGGGCATCATATGGCTATGAGAAAAATACCTAAACTAAAGATGTATAGCACTATACACGGGACTCAATACACTGTCCAGATTCCAGAACTCAGAGCAACATCAAACACCTACGCCCCACACTGATAATCACTGAAAAATAATATAGGAGTTGAGTTTAAACTTAGCAAGGAAAAAAATGATAACCTAAATTAAATCACAACACCATTGAAGGATGCAAGCCCAAATACAGCTAGTACCAAATGCTTCTCCTTCACCTCCCCTCGGTTCGCAACGCTAACAGCATTACCTCCGTCAGCAGTAGAGTTTTGCTCACAAAGTTTCAGAGCTCCGGAGACTGCCCTTTGGCCAGCATCATCCCTCGCCTCTCTGAGCATGCAACCCATCCATCAGCAACTTGTGGTAGCAGAAAATCAAAATCACATGGAAATAAAAGAATGAGGGACCTTGCAGGGATGACAAAATGCCGAGACTGAGAGGCTGAGACTGAGCTAGCAGAAGCGGCCGAGAGTGACGAGCGAAAATCGAAATACAAATTGAAGTTAGGGTTAGGGAATTGGGGTTGTTTTGAAATCAGGGAATTGGGGTTAGTGACGTGTCAAAATCAGGGAAGGTTGAGATAAATTAATTATAAATTTACAACTATAACCCCATAACAAAGCCGCTGACGACAGCCTAACAGCCTACGGGGAGGCCTAGGCCCGGCTTTGTTTATCTAAAGGCCTAAAAAAAAGGCCTAGGCCGGCCTATTAGCGACAGCCAGCTCCGTCAGCCGGAAACGAGCCACGGGCCCCGGCTGTTTCCATCCCTACTTGCAGTAGTCAAGGGATTTCAACAATTCTATATTCAACTGGTAAAGGGGTCGAACACTCTCACTAAAGAGAGGAGGTTCGATCCTGAAGTTGGTCAAAGCGTCCGAGGAGATATCCTAGCTCTAAGTGCCTAGGTAAATACCTGAGAGTAATATACGGTTCGCCTTGCCCAACAACATTGGTATCACTTAGGAGGAAGAGACTTTGCCCTGCCCTTGGACAATAGATGAACCCAACCCCTTTCCTAAAAATTATGTGGTAAAAAAAGAAAATCCCATAGTGTTTGATTCGTTCATGATAAAGTTCTGGCAGGACATACAACTTAAAGTTATAGAAGGTTCCTAGTAGAGATACTTCATCTGATCCTAAATATAAGATAAAGTTTGATTTTTTTGGAGATATTAAAGAAGCTAATTAAATTACTTTAAAATATTTATATTTATCATTTTTTTTTCAAATTATTTTGCTTAACTTTTAAACTGATATAGAATCTAAAGATACACAACATATGTTGTGATTAAGTAATTTTTAGCTTCCTTAATCTCATTAAAAAAAAAATCAAAATATGATACTCCTTCCAGTCCTAATAATAGAAACACTTGTGTAGTGCAATTGTAGTGCAAATTCCACTACAAAGGTGTTCCTATAATTAGGATTTGAAGGAGTTTGTATTAAGGGTAGTATTGATATGTAAGATATTCTATGTATCTTAAAAGTATAAATTTGAAATATTATTAAATTTAATTATGATTAAATTAGATTACTTTAGCTGTCCATTGTAAATCATTCATAATTAGTGGCAGAAGCAGGAAATTTTTTCAGCCTGGGCCAAAAATAAACATGTATAACATAACATTGAAAATACAAATAAATAATAACCGACAATTATAAATCAAAATAAGATATAAAATGATACTAAAATTTTCAGTAGATATCTCAAACAAGAATTTTACTTTTGCCTCACATTTATAAAATGATACTTGTAATAGGTCGAGTTACATAACTTAGAAAACTTTTGCGTTAGAGAAACCCACAAAATTCTTTTGATTTTCAAAAACCACAAAATAAACCGAACAATTTTGATCCTTAAAAAAAACTAGCAATTCTATCAGCGTAAAAACCTCATAAGCGTACGGAATTTCCCAATTGAACGAGGGAAAATATATGTGTAGGAATTATGTAGCTGATTCGACTGACAGGAAGAGATAATTTCCACAGACACCGAAGATTCAGATAAGAATTTCGAGAAGAAAGAGCGTGAAGAGTGACAAAATAGAAGGGAGAAAAGGAAAAACAACGTCTAACAAGATATAAAATGATACCTGCAGTAGGTCGCTAGTCGGACGTCATCACATCGAAGCCTCGGAGGAAGACTGGAAGAGGGAGATTGAGGATGGAGAACACTTAGAGCACTGAGAGCGAAGTGGAGTCAGCCAGTCAGGTCGGAACTCGGACGTTGGAGACTGAGGTGGATCAAGGAAAGCAACTCAAAGTCAGAGCAGAGCGAGACGTGGAGGAAGAAGAGGAAGTCTGGAAGTGTGAAGGATTGAATTGAGCGGTGGCGGTGGCGTGTGGGGAAGGTCAGAGATGAGGGGAAAATGTAAAAACAAAAGGGGGAAAAAACATAGTGGGAGAGAGTGAAATTACGAGAGAAGATAAGAGATTAATTAGACCAAATCTTGGCCATAGTAAAATATTACATAATGAATATATATATATATATTAAACAAATTTAGAAGGCCAGCTAGAGCCTTGATAAGAAATTAGCTGTGACCAAATTAGTGGCTAAAATAAAATATTATATAATAAATACATATATTTTAATAAATTTTAGAAGATTTTAGAAAGCCGGTTGGGATCAAGGCCCCAACTGGCCATAAAGTAGTACCGCCCTTGTTCATAATCATCTAACGGCTAAAGTAGGTAGATCCTAAAAATTGGAGCATGAAAATCAAGAGAACGCTAAAAAAGTAAAAATAGATATGTAGCGTCCCGCACGTAGATAATTACTTATAGTTTTAGAAAAATAAGGTTTGCCATAAATTTTATCATTTTATTTTATTTTTTTATCATTATCATTACTCAATTTTCATTATCATTTTATTTTATCGAATTTAGACATGATTTTCGTGTACGACTACTCTTCTAACTAAATTTTACATCAGCAATAAACACACGGTTTTGATTTTTTTTTTTTTTTTCATTTTAAAAAAAAAGCAATAAACAAACGGAAAAAGATCCGTGTGTGAATATAAATGGGGGTGTGTGTGTGTGGGCGGGTAAAGAATCAACGATTGGGAGCTCAAATAAAGAATAATATAATTTACTTCAAACCAGATATTCACATTTAAAATTATAATAAGTTAGATATATTTTTTTGAAACTTGTATAAAATGCAAGTAATCGGTCATATACGAAACAATCACCCCCGGCAGGGATTGAAGTCAGTTTTACCCATAAATGGCTCATATAAAAAGTTAGAGTTTTGTTTTGAGTATGTTGAGATATTAAATATTATATTGATACGTAAGATACTCTATATATCTCAAAAGTATCAATTTTAAATATTATTAAATCTAATTATGATTATGTTATACTCCATCCGGTCCTAATTATAAGACAACATTTGAGAGTTGGTTTTGGTCTTAATTATAGGACAACATTCTAATTTTTATCAATTTCGTTCAAAAAGACCTCTATTTTATTCTCTCAAGTGTGTTTGATTTTTGGTAAGTATATATGTGGCTGTGTAGACTCTTCCAGTCAATAAAACTCTTAGATATATATACATATGTGTGTGTGTCTACGTACACACACATGTGTGTGTATATATGTATGTGTGTGTGTCTATATATATGTACATATATAAACACACACATATATGTGTATACATATATGTACAACATATATGTATATATAGAAAAACCATTATTTTAATTAGATAGCGTGTGAAAAGGAAAATTTTATGTCGGAGAGATATATGGCAGAAGCTTTTAATTTACTTTTACTTATATCATTTGAAATTTATATGAGGATATTTTAGGAAAATGAGTAAAATTAACTAATTTAATTTCTTTCCTTAATCTCCCCAAAATCGGTTAAATATGTCTTATAATTAGGACCCAGGATGGAGTATTATATTTTAAAGTTAGTTAGGTTTTATTAAAAACTTATATGTGCACTAATCCATTCTAAGAATTAATAGTACTTAGAAGCTTTTATTTTCTCTCCTTAGAGAAGAGAAGTTATGGCAGACTTTGATTATGAGTTCAATCTCTCTTATTTTGACTACTCTTTGAATGTCGTGGAAGCTGAAATCAACCCTGTTTATAGTTTGGTGCTCCTCATTTTTATTATTTCTCATGAGTTCGACACTCCTCATTTATATAATTTCTCTTGCCATGAGAACCTTTTGGATGCCATGGAGGCTTACATCAACCCTTTTTATGATTTCGATGCTCCTCGTTTTTATATTTCTTAAATGCTATGGAAGCTGAATAATGGTTAAATCTGAACCGTTGATATTTCAATCTAACGGTTGAGATGAAGAAGAGGATAGGAGCCAACCCCAATATTTAATGTCATGGAAGCTGACATCGACCCTGATTATGATTTCGATGCTCCTCATTTTTATAATTTCTTTCGCCCTAAAATTTTTTTAGATCTCGTGGAAGTTGAGCAATAGTTTGAACATGCATGAAACCATCTACCTTGGTTGCTAATTCCACCACTTTGGGGATTCGAGCAGCTTTCTATCCAACCATCTTATAAGTATAAATCTGAGATATTATTAAATCGTTAGTCTATTAGTTTATGGTTTGTCTAGATAAATTTTTTTATATTCTATTTTATTTAATAATTAATAATATTCAGAAACTCTGATTTTCCTTCTACTCCCATGCTTTAAATTCCCGCAAAATAAAAATCAACACAAGAATGTGAAGATTCTCTCGTCAACAACTAAACAAAAGCCAGGATCTAACTAAAAGAGAGACCTTTTTGTATTGAGAGTCTCAAGTTGAAGGCTTTCCCAATTGCTTTCGCTCGTTATCTTAATCAAATCAGCTCCCTCCTTTGACTTTTTTCAAATTTTAATGAAACAATGAAACTGACAGCTCATCTACGTTTGTTTTGGAACTCATAATTTTTTTTTTTTTTTGGTCTTAAATATAAGATAGAGTTGATTTTTTAAGAGAGATCAGGAAACTAAATAAATTACTTAATTATATCATATATTATGTATTCTTAGATTATATATTAATTTATTAGTCAAAATAATTAGTTTAAAGAAAAATAAAAATAAAAAATACTCTAAATTAATTTAATTAACTTTCTTAACCTAAAAAAACCAACTTTATTTAGGAACGAGAGTAACAAAATCAGACTCGATTTTTATTTTTATAATAAAAGGTTTAGGTGAGAGTAAATACCGATAACCCACCAAGTCGTCGCAAGACGCTTCTAGGCTCAAAAAAACACTTACAGAGGTACTTATAGATCGCTTACCAATCAGACTCAAAAATTGATTCAATATTATTACTTCCACGTCGAAAAAATTGGAAGCATTATTATCAAACTTGCGAGTTGACTCTCCGAGTTTACCGTTTTTACCTCTATAACTTACAAAAACGAGTCGAGTCACTAGTAAACTCGTGTTAGTTATAAACTCAATTAAACTTACAAGTTTATACACCGAGTTCACCGTTTGTACGTTTCTAAATTACAAAACTGTATTAAATTATTCTTAAACTCACGTTAACTTTTTTATTTGATAACGCTTTCGGCTTTTATATATAAATTTCATAAAGATTTCTTTGTTAAAGATGATAAATGATTAACTTTGATGGATTTAATTTCAATTATTTGGATTTAAAATATATGTAAATCAAATTATTGTCATTTTTCTATTTTAATTATTTAATTATACACTAGTAACACATATTTAATAATAAACGTAAACTCTTACGAGTTTACGATTGAATCCATGGTATAAGTTTACATCACTCTCATAAATTTAGCTAAACTTTTGATTTGACAACTTTGATTGGAAGGCTCTCATGTACCTTGTGGAGAAAGTCAATGGTGTATTCAAGCACAAACATCTTTTTGCTGGGCTTTTACATTTAGAAGACTCATTTTCGTTGAGTCTAATGGCCTAACCAGTTACAGTCCGAGAAAGTTTACTGATTGCAAATACTACTATTTTTAAGAATAAAGAGTATTTATATATAAAAAAAAGAATAAAGAGTAAAATACATTAATTATCTTTTGTTTTACCTAAATCATAGAAATGTCCTAAATATTAAAAAAAACGAGTATAAACCTCCGATAAAATTAAAATATATGTTAGAAAAACATCCTTTATTTTTATATATTTGAGATTACATCTCCATCAACTCAAAGGTTAGCTAACCGTTAAGTTTTATTGTCAAAGTTTTCTTTTGATCAAAATACCCTTATCTCAATGAAAGAATAAACATTCATTTCCGCCTAAAAATGTTTTTTTAACAACCAAAAAATAATTCTAATACATATATTTACCTTTCTTTTAATGACTAAAAAAATTTCAAACGCATATTATTTATCTATATTATGTTGGAAATTATGCCCTAGGGGCAATTCATTGTACTTTGGATATTTAAGTTATTTAAAGTATTCTCTTTAGTTATCATTTTCGTTTGCATGTTCGTATTGATAACTGCATCCTTGGATACATCTTATAGATTATCCTAAATGTCCACAGTCGGTCATCTACGCGGGAGCGAAGATGAGATAAGACCGTATGACTTTGATGAGGTATGGAGATACGAATCAAATTCATGGGCACTTGTAAGAGTACAAGGTCTTTGGACCGACCCACTATGAGAAAGCTGCGCATGGATCTAGTCATAAGCTTATCTCATGTATAACCGCGTCACGATGCCCTATGACTCGAGATCATCATGGATTCCTACATGATAAATCACCGGTCTTTGACCTAGTCAAAAGTCACCTTTTGAGGGTGATGATAAAGGCTAGGATCGGGATCAGTGGTTTTCATGCGGAGGGATGTGAATGGTCAAGATGGAATTTGTCCCTCACATTTGTAGAGAGATATCTTGGGCCCCTCGATGAGTGAGTCTAAGAAATGTATAGCCATACTTTGTGATGGAAAGGAGTTTCCATTTCACTTATTAGACTACTCGAGAATCGAAAGTAATGATCAAGAAAAGGAAGTTGACATTATCATGCCTCATCCTTGACAAAATTATCGCGTGACAAAATGGGACGTGACATGGTTGTACGATAGGTTGTATCGTGTCATTGATCCCCATGTGAATTGGGTAGTCGCAATGTCTTGCTAGAGGCCGCTTGCGATTTTTGTGTCGACGCGGTGTTGGCCCACCGCCAATCTCATATGGGCTCAAGGTCGCGCATAAGAATAACTTAACAAGAGCGAATGTGTCAGATTCATTGAATCTTAGATACATCTAAGATTTAATGAATACTAAATTTAATCTAGGATATATATATATATATATATATATATATATTAAATTTAAAAATTAATATATGTTAATATTATTAATAGAGATTATAATATTAATATATTTATTTTGTATTTAATTTATTTGATAAATTAAATATCTAAAACAAATTGAGATATTGTATCTCATTTGATTTTCGAATAAAGATATTGTATATCTGTTTAATATTAAATTGAGATATGGTATCTCAAATTTAAATTAAATAGATAGATATTATTTCTCGGATTTAATTTATAGAGATAAATTAAATCGAAGGCTTTTAATTTGGATTAAATAAATGGATTTGATTAGATCTATTAGATGGATTTAATTAATACATTTATTTTAATGCGAATTCCAAATTCGAATTTCAAATCGGCTTTAATGAGGATTAAATACGTTACATCGATTTGATTGATGTAATTAATGTATTTTAATCCATATTTGAAATTTGAATTTCAAAATTAATGAGGATTAATTTTATATAATGCGAACGGGTTTAGAAAACTCATGGGACATTTTGTCAAGCGCGTTCGGAGAGCCGCGAGAAAAACCCTCGAGTGGAAAAGGAAGAGAGACGCACAAGAGGCGCTAGCAGCTGCCGTAGCCGTGTTCGGAGTTGTTCGTGTGGATACGGTGGAGGAAGACGATCCTACGAGTTGATCTTCTGGCGATCGAGGAGGTAGCCCGCTTTGTTCAACAAAGAACAAGGCGCAAACGAATTCTCTAAGGTAATTTCGGATTCACTAGCCTAGGTTTAAACGCACTGAGTGATCCTCGGGACGGGATTCATAAGGTTTTTTAATCATTGCGTTTACGAATCCTAACATATTATACATAAATAAATTTGAGAGATTATATAAATTATTATAAATTTATATTTTAAAAACATTAAATAGCTTTTTTCCTACAAACAGGTATGAATACATTTAATTAAGCATATTCTTAATAAAATAATTAATCATATATATAATTACATTTTTTGTCCATATTAATTAAATCAATATAGCCTTTATTCTAATATAATAAAAATTTTAAAAAATAACTATTTTCAAAAGTACAAAAAAAATGAAAAAAGAAAAGAGAAAAGAATATTGAATTACTTAAACAATTTTATTTAAAATTAAGGATTTTTAATAATGAAGGGTAAATTAGTAATTAAAGTTATTTTAATACAAAATTTAATTAATTTTTTCTTAAAATTTTCTTAACGGAGTTAACGGTTTAGATTTAAACATATATTTTTAACATAGAGAATAGATTTGTGTGATTATGACAAAACGAAAGAGAAGTTAGAATATTTTACTCTAAATTTAACGCTCATAGTTCTCTTCACATACAAAAAGCAAGACTTGTAGTTAAGGAATTTCAACGAATGCCCCTACTGTCGATATATTGCATCTTCAAGTTACTTATTGTATTACTAAGGGCGCACTTAGGGTCCGTTTGGATGAGTTTTTTTGATAAAAAAGACACTTTTTTAATGCAAAAAAATGCATTTTTTATTAATTTATGTGTTTAGATGATATTTTTTTAAAAAAAGCAAAAGTCACAAAAAAAAAAGCTAAAATATTGCTTTTTTAAAAAGCTCAAATTTAGAGCTTTAAAAAAAAAAACACTTATTTTTTTTTTTAAAAGCCCATCCAAACGGGCCTTTAATCTTCAAGTTATTCATAGAAGATATGCTAATTTTACAAAGCCCTCATCTCGAATGCCTCTCCATTTTGCTAGAAGAACAGCTCCAGCTACCTTTAGATTAAGTTGAGACCGATGTGGGGCCTGTTTGGGTTGGCGGTAGGGGGCCTGTTTGGGTTAGTTTTTTTTTTTTTTTTTTCAGCATTTTAGTGCAAAAAGTTCGGTGGCTTTTAAGCAAATGGACCGGTGAGAAAAAAGACCAATGAACCTGTTGTTTGGGTTGGGCGATACGTTAGGTGGGCTTTTTCCATTTACCCAAAATGCTTTTGGGCTTATTAAACGCTTTGAATTGGAGCTTATTCCCAACTTGGCTGAACCCTCCGGCCCCCGTGCTCTCCCGATCCCCTCCAGCCCTTGCTCTCATCCCCGCTTTCCACCGTGCTCTCTCCATCCCGTCACCGAGTCCCCTCCGTCGCGTCGTCGAAAAAGCCTAGAACATCGCGTGCCTTCCGAAATTTATCGGAGATTCTCCATCCGTGCTCACCCGTCCCTCCATCGAGATTCAGGTGCTCGCTCGTGCCCTAGATCATTAGTTTTTGACTCCATCATCCTCGGCTTTCCCTTCCTCCGCGAGAGATTCTCCGGACGCGCGTTTCATGGTCATTGGCGATGGCGATATTGCTCGTCCAGAGCCAGGCTCATTTGCTTTCTCCAATGTGAGAAGAGATATATTCTTAGTTTTCTTTTGCGTTTATTTTTTTGGTCATGTAGAGATACTTAACCACGAAAATGAAGTCTTGAACATTCCAGAAATTTTAAAGAGAAGAGACAAAAGTGTCATGCTTACTATGAACACTTCCTTAATTCTTAATTCTTAATTCTTATCATGTGGTCAGATTTTTTCCCTTATAAATGGGCATTGGCATGCGAATCTTTTCCTTGTCTAGAACTACTTTGAGATTGTCGCTGTGTTAGGTACGGAGTTACGCATTAACGAAAATGGTGATGTTGAAAGCTTGTTGTTTCCCACGATGTTCAATCTATCCTCTCCTCTTCGGAGAGAGACTAACTTGTTCGGAACAACGGCGATCAGGTAGGATGTTGTTTGGTTCTTTTGATTAACACGATTTATGTTATTTATTTTCCCAGAAAATGATTGTAGTCTTTGATTCGGAAAGCTTGAGCTCCGTAATTTATTCATACGGATCCATCTTAGGTTGATAAAAACTCTCTAACCATGTGCGAAGTTTTGGTCAACGGCCTTTTGCTTGAATATTCACTCTTGAGTGAGTTGAGTGTGTATACTTCTTTGCCCATCTCGATTTGATTCTGGTATCTTTATTTTCTCTCGGGTTTCATTCACGGTCTTCTTTTAATTACAAAACATATGAGTTCGATATACCTTGTTCTTAGGAATTTTTGATATAAGATAGAATTCGGGTGAAATGGGTGCTTTCTGAATCAAACAAATAAATTCCAAATGATTTTTTTGATGTGAATTACGATAGACCCTATCGAGTAGATATCTTGTTTTGTTGGTGGTTATTGCTTATAATTAGTTTTTGAAATAATTATACTTGTATTCATAAAAAAATTTAAGAGGTTGTTCTTCATCTTGTAAACATCGTCGGGTTAAAATCGAGAACTTAAAGGGGAAGAAAGTTGGTTTGTATTTTTCGGCATCTTGGTGCGGTCCTATGACGATTCACCCCTACTTTGGTGGAGGTGTACAATGAAGTCTCGCTAAAGGTGATTTGGAGATAATCTTTGTTTGGTGATGAAGACGAAGATGCCTTCAAAGGATACTTTTCCAAGATGCCATGGCTTGCCATTCCGTTTTTTGATCGCCTTGACACACGTGATCGCCTTGATGAATTGCCGTTGAAGAAGTGCGGGGATTCCCCCTTGAGTATGGAGTTGAAGGCTCCATACTCAAGCAAAATCTCTGTTACTTCTTCAACGACAACTTTCCCATTCTCATCAAGGATTACAAGGGGGGGAATCCCCTGCACCTCAAACAATTCATCAAGGCGATCACGTGTGTCAGAATCAGAAAACGGAATGGCAAGCCATGGCATCTTGGAAAAGTATCCTTTGA
This sequence comes from Acacia acuminata, assembly GCA_019022655.1. Lineage (NCBI taxonomy): Eukaryota > Viridiplantae > Streptophyta > Magnoliopsida > Fabales > Fabaceae > Acacia > Acacia acuminata. The sequence goes on from JAFJYI010000015.1 coordinate 3,703,501, forward strand.
AGGCATCTTCGTCTTCATCAGCTGAAACAAAGATTATCTCCAAATCACCTTTAGCAGAGACTTCATTGTACACCTCCACCAAAGTAGGGGTGAATCGTCTGCAGGGACCGCACCAAGATGCCGAAAAATACAAACCAACTTTCTTCCCCTTTAAGTTCTCGATTTTAACCTGACGATGTTTACAGCATGAAGAACAACCTCTTAAATTTTTTTATGAATACAAGTATAATTATTTCAAAAACTAATTATAAGCAATAACCACCAATAAAACAGCATATCTACTGATAGGGTCTATCAGAATTCACATCAAAAAAATCATTTGGAATTTATTTGTTTGATTCAGAGCAGCCCATTTCACCCGAATTCTATCTTATATCAAAAATTCCTAAGAACAGAAGGTATATCAGAACTCATATGTTTTGTAATTAAAAGAAGACTGTGAATGAAACCGAGAGAAAATAAAGATACCAGGAATCAAATCAGATGGGCAAGAAGTATACACACTCAACTCACTCAGAAGAGTGAATATTCAGTGCAAAGGCCGTTGACCAAAACTTCAGACATGGTTAGAGAGTTTTTATCAACCTAAGATGGATCCGTATGAATAAATTACGGAGCTCGAGCTTTCCGAATCAAAGACTACAATCATTTTTCGGGAAAATAAATAACATAAATCGTGTTAATCAAAAGAACCAAACAACAGCCTACCTGATCGCCGTTGTTCCGAACAAGTTAGTCTCTCTCCGAAGAAGAGAGGATAGATTGAACATCTTGGGAAACAACAGTTTTCAACATCGCCCATTTTCGTTAATGCGTAACTCCGTACCTAACACAGCGACAATCTCAAAGTAGTTCTAGACAAGGAAAAGATTCGCACGCCAATGCCCATTTATAAGGGGAAAAATCTGACCACGTGATAAGAATTAAGAATTAAGAATTAAGGAAGTGTTCATAGTAAGCATGACACTTTTGTCTCTTCTCTTTAAAATTTCTGGAATGTTCAAGCCTTCATTTCGTGGTGATTTCCTTCGTGGTTAAGTATCTCTACATGACCAAAAAAATAAACGCAAAAGAAAACTAAGAATATATCTCTTCTCACATTGGAGAAAGCAGCCTGAGTCGGTCGGACGAGCAATATCAGTTCATCGCCAATGACCATGAAACGCGCGTCGCTGGAGAATCTCTGCTGGAGGAAGGGAAAGCTGAGGATGATGGAGTCAAAAACTAATGATCTAGGGCACGAGTGAGCACGGGAATCTCTGATGGAGGGGACGGGTGAGCACGGGATGGAGAATCTCTGATAAATTTTGGAAGGCACGCGATGTTCCAGGCTTTTTCAGACGGCACGCGATGGAGGGGACTCGGTGACGGGATGGAGAGAGCACGGTGGAAAGCAGGGATGAGAGCAAGGGCTGGAGGGGATCGGGAGAGCACGGGGCTGGAGGGTTCAGTGCGTTGGGAATAAGCTCCAATTCAAAGCGTTTAATAAGCCCAGTGGCGTTTGGGTAAATGGAAAAAGCCCAGCCAACGTATTGCCCAACCCAAACAGGTTGATTGGTCTTTTTTCTCACCGATCCATTTGCTTAAAAGCCACTGAACTTTTTGCACTAAAATGCTGAAAAAAAAAAAAAAGCTAACCCAAACAGGCCCGTGATCGACAACTTCCAGTTTATTAAATTGCAATTTGTAATTAAAAAAAAAAAAGAAAAAGAAAAAAAGTTATTAATTGTTTAACTAAAGCCTTGGCAAAGATGTTTCTGGTAGAGGGAGGTATTACCTATGTGTATGATATAAGGTTTGTTTATTTTACTTTTACTCGTGTCTGATGTGTACATGCATTGATATATTAACTGAGGGGCCAGCTTGGGGATCGATGCTATTGAACTCATCACAGTGAATCTGACTATTCTTTAAGAATATATTTGAACTGGACCTTCCAATAGTCTTGAGAAAACTCAATCTCTCATGTCGGCATCCAAGTAAAGGCGCTTCAATTCATTTCATGGTTCCAAATCAATAATAACCTTATGTTCTTCTGCGACACGAGGACTCGGTTAAAAAAGATGATTCATACTCTCTATTGAACATGAGTATGCTTTAGCTCCAATAACTCTAGATTTTAAAGATTCCCTATGAACTTGGGAATGGTCTTGATCTTTGTATTCCCAAGACTTCTAATATTTCAAGAGCAACAGTTTCTCAATTAATCAAGGGGTGCATAGCTTAAAAACTTGACAATTTTGACTCAACCATCCACTCTGATAAGCAGGTCTGCTCTGTTCATCATCATTAATGATAGCTCGGATTATTCATAGACGTCTGGTCAATTCATGAAATCCAAATTCCTCGTTCTTGTTATTACTTATTACACCTGCTAAAGCATGTTCAACTTGGATCCAAAACTCTATATCCCGCCCATCATAAAAAACACTTGTATTTACATCTCCTTCCTTGTAGCTAGCTATTATCTACCTCTTCCAGTCTAATCAAACCGGACGTGTCAGTGATTTCATATTTCTCCTAATCATATTCTCAAAAGCTTTGAATCATATATACTAACTCTAGTCCTAGCCCTGTTTCTTCCACGCGGTATAGAAAGTGATTATAGTGAGTCTGTATAATAATCATTCTCTGCTCTCAGATGTTATCTAATAATTGGGAGACATTATGGTTTTCACTTCTCACCAAGTGACCAGTCCTACGAGAGAAAAATATGCATTGTATGCGGGTTCGATGGGGGACAAAGCTTTCACGAAAAATTATAAAGAGTGGTGCACGAGCTAGGACATGACAGAAACCAACCAAATAAATTCTAGAGAAAATAAATTGAGCTTGATGTGTGCCATAATTTAGGCAAAAAACAAAAAATGATAGTAAAAAGAACGATGTGAAATGCTGATGAGAGCTCTGGTAGAAAGAAAAATAATGGAACCTGATATGTAACTTTTTGTCAAAAGCTACTTTTGCAAGGCCGCGTCCTCATCATCTCAAACCTTTTCGTACACACAACAAAAATCTGATATGCATGCTTTTAATCAAAAAGGTGATAAATGCACGAAAATTTGTTAGATTGATGCCATTATATCATATTAGACAATAAAAGTTGTTTTAGACTTTTAATTTTGCTTTGATTGGAAGTAATCGGGCCTTGAGTTCTACTGTTGCTGGGCACGATTACTTCACTTCCCTTTTTCTCTTGTCATGTTCATATCTCCTGAGTTTTCCTTTGCTTTTCCCCTTTTGGATTATGGTGTCACATCTCAAAGCAAGGTAATATGGTATCGCATCAGTTGTTTTCAGATGTTCTGATAATGACTCGACTCCAGCTTAAACCCCCTGCAATATGATTTAATTATTTAATTACCATGCCGGGTTGCTTTGTTCCATTACCATTTTGTTGCTTAGAAGCAACAGCATGTGCCATATTTCCAGCGTTCAGATTGCATTTTCACATGATTTTGAGCTTCTTATTGACCAAAACTTAAGCAAAATTAACGTAAGATCCAAGATGTTGACTTGTGGATTCCCCATAGGCGAAAACGCCTACCAAACAGCTGCAAAGCTCAGATGTATAAAGTTTTGTCCTCTTCGGTATTATCTTAAGGTTTAAGTGCATTAATGCGGAACATGGCAGGAAAGCCATTTTACCTTGACAGAAGCAGCAAGTTTAATTTATTCTCTTAAGAGGTGTATCAACAAAGTTACTCCTGTCAGTTTGTGGATAAGAATATCATTAAGATTAAGCTGACATCATCTTCATAATATTTTATTCATGTGGATGGATTGTGTAGACAAGGTAATCAGTTTTGCAAGGTCACATAAACTCGCTCCTGCCCTTTGCCAGCAATTGGTGAAATCAGTGTACAAGCAAACATGCATCAAAATTTCCATGAGCGTAAAATGATCATGGGAAACGAAGCAGGTTGTATATACAATAGTAATATATCATTCAGTTAAAACCTTGTTCTGGTTATGTATACATTGATCCTTGGCATAAGAAATGATAATGCAGGAAAATAAATCCTAAGGAGAAGCCAGAAAAAATTGGCTTTAATCCTTTCCACATGGATAATAAGCTATCAATAATTTGATGGCATGTATATATATATATATATATATATATATAAATATATGAAGTTATATGGATACTGAAAAATTTGAATTAGAGTCATCATCCACCAAGAACATGAAATCTGAGAGGTCTATAAGGCAAATGCAGCGATTTACAAAATGATCATCCATGGCTGCAGAAAGGTGCACATATAAAAGACAGCACTTTATGTAAACAGATGATCAGCTGCGTCTTTATTCTCATGAACATGGTGGATGTGACAAAAAAGCTTCTCGCTAGAGGACGCCAGTTTCAAAAAGTTCATCCTTAATCTCTTCTTGCTCTTGAGGTTTTTCAGAATCACTGGATTTCTGCAAGAGCTCATCAACCATGATCTCCAGATCACGGCAAGTCAAACTGCAAAATGATTCTTCACCTCTGCAGGATCACAAAGGAATTAAGCCAGTCTTAGAATAATTATCTAACCATAAAAGGAAATGCAAGTCAAAATTATAAGCGATGCAATTTTGATAAGGCTAACCAACCTATAAATGTAGATATCTTTTCCCTCATCCAGTTTCTTGTTGCAGTGGTAACAAAAACTCAAGAAATTGTTAGAGGGATACTGGTTTGGAGTTTGGGAGCAGTTAGCCACTGGGGACACTCCATTTTCCTTCTCTTCATTCTTAACTCGAATCCTAAGATTGTTAGAATGAGTTTCCAAGATACAGTCACCAAAAATATGAGTGGTTTTGGGATTGGGACCATGGGAAATTACACATGTGTAGTCTTCAGATTCCTCAATCTCACTAGCAGATAGTGACTCAACAAGTTCAAGAGAAGAAACCTGTTTTGAGGTCAATTCTGTAGGCAGTGAGGTGTTTGGGTTATGGTTTCTTTCATTAAAATGAGGAAAGATTGTTTGAGAGGACACATCTTTCACTGAGAAAAACCCCGGGTCCGAATCATAGTTGGAAAGAGTAAGACCAGTGAAGCTTCTAAGTGGATTGCAGGAATCCACAGAAGAAGACAGGCTTTTCCTAACCGGTTCATGCTCTAGGCAGGCTTCTCCAATCTCAAAAAGAGTATTGGAATCACCCTTGTGATGAATATCAGATCTATTATGGGTATAAGGAAGTTTACAAAAATCTTTGGGTAAAGACTTAGATGCCTCAAAAGAATTAGCATTGTTTAAACAATTAGAGAAGTTAATTTTCATCCTGGGACTGATGATTGGAATCTTACTCTCTGATGAAGATATAATTTTCCCAGAAAATTCAGAAGAATAACCATCAAAAGAATCTAGTATGCTTAAGCCTACTTTGCTGCAATCCCAGCTCCTCAGGCATGATTTTGGAGTTTTTCTTGAAGTGTTGCCTGAAGTTGGAAGCACTTTAACATCAAGAGGAGATGTGGGGCTCCTCATCGAATCAGAATCTAACAAACTATTGGGAACAAGACCCACAAACAAACGCGGGACATTGAAAATTAAGTCGTTTCTGAATTTGTTCCCCAAACCATGAGACTGAGAATAGTATTCCCAATTATGACCGGTGTGATATTGATCCTTCTGGAGAGACCTGTTCCTCTTCCGCAGCATTATCTCGAATTTACTGCAGAAAAAACAACCCCAGTTTCATCTTATGAACATATATAAGAACACACAATGAGTTTTCAGGAAACAATATCAATATCCAGTGACAACGCAGATTAATAAACATATGATGCCATGATGCTACATCTGTGAAAAGATTAAACCTTTTGTGAGCGCGCGAGGAAAAGGCAAGCATTTATATGTTTGTTAATTTTAAGAAAGAAAACTGTGTCGCCCCTTTGATTCCAAGACTATAAAGAAACCACAAAATAAAATAGGTGAATAAAGAGGCAAATTGTAGAGCTCCAATTAGACAACCAAATGTCATCTCAAATGCAGAGCAGTAGACAAAATTGACAGGAAAAAAACACAAAATACCAAGTTAAAACCGTAGTTATGATGCTCGAGTCATTCGACATCCATCCTTAACAGAGCAGCTGAGAATAAAGTCTTAAGAAATACTCTAGTGAAAATGAACAAGCAGAAGAACCCAGATAAAAACCGGGGGCCATTCTTTTGCTGGCAGAAGCTCAAGTGAAACAGATTTATGAAGCAAAAGATCACATTTAAGGAACACCTCAGAACACTCACAAAAAAGTAGAACGGAATCAAAACGGAAAGGGACTAGAAATCAGAATCAGTCAATCCAAAGAAAAAGACGAATAGCCATGACGAAGGGTGAAATACAGAGTAAAAACCGACCTGGTGTTGTGTTCTCTCCTTGTGCTCTGAGAACTGGCAGGGATGGATGCTGAAGAAAGAAGGTACTACAAATGCAGTAAAAATAAGGGAGGGGTGAAACTTGTGCCGTACTCTGCTAGTGCTATCTCTCTCCTCTTGCATGCCTCAAAATCAGCGAAGCAATGAGCTTCTGAAACATCTCTACCCCGAATAAATGAATAATGGGGTATACGATAGGACAATAGCCCACAGGATTGAAAACTAAAGTTCGTACTTTGTCCGTTCTAGCTCCATGGGTTCACAGCAAATCGGTGCTTGTGAAAAACAGGACCAGGTAATAATTTAAAGCTGGTTGAATTAACTTTTTCATTTTTTTAACCTGACAAGTAAATTTACCCCCTCATGTCAACGTGGGAGATGTCCAAATGTATTCAGTTCATTGGCTCAAAATCTCAATCCATTAATAAAGCATCTTATTCAGTCTCTCTCACACGTCAAGTTCAGGCCATTATTACCCGTCTCTGTGCACGAATTCCATGAATTAAGGGATTTGAACCGGATTCATAAATTACCACCTCATAAACGGTGTTATATTCAATTTCTTAGGGTGATTTCATAGACCAAGGCTGTATCAAGAGCAGGGTTTTTTATTCAGCAGATGAACTGAAAGTTGGAAGGGAAAGTGAAAGCAGCTAAAGGGTACTTTTTTTTTTTTTTTGTTGCTCAAGAGCTAAAGGGTACATCAAAAACAGGGGAGGGGTATGGGGGAACAGTGTGAATCTCTAGAGATTATTGAGAGCGTGAGTGGTGAGGAGAGACGACAAAATAGGCCTGAAATTATAACTGACAAAAAGTGGGGAGAGAAAGAGAAAGGGAAAGGGAAGGGGTGACACCGTCACAGCGCTCTGCTCTATTGACTGACCCAAGCAGGCCCATTTTTCTCTACCCTGTCATTTCCCCCCTACACGACATAAAACAATGCCTGCATCATTCCACCCAACCCAATTTTTTTAAAAAGAAAAATATAATTAAAAATTAAATTGATTATGCCGAATTTATTAAATCTCACACCAAAAAAGTAAAAGTAGGAATCTAGAATTTTCAATTCTAACGGGTAACTAAATTGTCATGAGTTAAATTATAAGACGGATCATTCCGCCCAATCCAATTTTTTTAAAATAAGTATGATTAAAATTAGAGTAAATATCATTTTTGATCCCCGACAAAAAACATTTAACCTCATTTTGTTCTTTTACAAAAAAATCGATCTTTATTCGCCCTTTTTTATAGATTAAAAAAAGCGACATTTTAAATTTATGAGGGATCAAAATGTCAACTAATTGACCCTTATTCATCCTTTTTATGGACTAAAAACGACCTTTTTTTAAAGGACCAAAATGAAAATCGTGTTTTTTATTAGGGACCAAAAAGATATTTACTCTTAAAATTATTTAAAAAAGAAAAGATGTCTGTTCCTATTAAAAAAATTTATAGGTGCATCATTTAATCTCTGGTTGCTTTGAGTTCAAGACAAGCCACTCCCCTACTATACTCTCTCTCCAATCTCCCGAAGGAAAAAAAAAAAAAAAAACCTATGGTACAGTCTCCGGCTCTTCACTTTAAGAAAAAACAGACAATGGCATGTAAATTCCAACTAAAGAAATAATATATTCATAAATCTTATAAGTTACTCTTTCGGATCTTAATTATGAAAACAAATTACTAAAATTTAGAGGGATTAAAAAATAAGTTAAATTAGTTAATTATATATATTTTCCTAAAATACCTTATTCAAAATTTAAAATGACGTTAATTAATTAACAATGGCATGCAGATTCTAACTAAAGGAATAATTATCAATAATAACATATTCACTGGTTAATTTCTTACTTACTTGTCAATAGAATTTTTCTAACATTACTTGTCTTGGTGAATACTAAGAAGTCATTCTCCCCACACACAAAAATGACCCAGTTAAATGGGAAAAAAATAATACTTGTAGTGATCTATTTTTGATCATATAAGAGGAGGAGAGTCACTCCTTCCATGTCACATGTCCTCCTCCTATGACGAATATTGTAACCACTAAATTAATGATATAAAATAAAATATTCTCAAAAAATAAGGAGAGATATCAAGATATAATTACAAATCACAAAATATTTTAATATTTCAAAATATTAGAATATAAACTAAAATATCGTCAGATAAGTACAAATTGTAAAATGGGAAAATTTCATATAAAACAGTTTAAAATAAGAAAACTTTAAAGCAAATTCAACAAATCCTTAATTATGCGTTAACCCAATTTAGAATTTCCAAATGTGAGTGATACAACTTAAATGCCCTCTCCTACTTATTTTTTTGAAGAGTCTGATTACTGTGTAATTTATTTTTTTCACACACACATATATATATATCAATATTAATATTAATATTTAATAAAACAAAATATGATCCACCTACAGTTTAAATACATAATATAACCTTTAGGCCAAAAAATGTACATTAACTATCATCCTAAGAACAAAAACGCACAAAATATTAAAAAAAAAAAAAAAACGAGTTCATTTTATCAACATGAATTTTTTTTTTTTTTTTTTTTTTTGAAAAAAAAAAGTATAATTTATGCCATTATATATAATAAAAAATTTATTAAATACATTAAGTATAGATTTTAAAATATCCGTTGCTTATATAATTTTTTCTTTTAAGTTCTATATTTCAATATGGACGGCATTTTGTGAAATTTAAAGTGTATTTGATATCTTCTTAACTAAAATATCCTTAAAAGTATATCAAATTTACAAGCCTCGTATAGGAACAAATATTTAATATTAATAACTTATATTAAAGAATGACAAATTTAAAAATTCAAATATTAACGAAATATTTTTTTAAAAAAAATCATATTTATGCGTTTAGGAAAATTAGTCAGAGCTTGTTTAGAAAAACATTGGTAAAATTGACTTTTTTTTTTTTTTTACAAATAAGAGTGACTTTTTTTTCAATTGGTTCTTGGTAACGGAAATTGGTATGTTTTATACTTTCCTTCTTCTTCTTTTTTTTTTTGTCTCAGTTTGAAAAAATAATTACATCATTTTCTAAGAAAAAATCGGTTTAAAAAATGATTGGATCAATTTAGAAAATCATATTTTATTTTATTTTATATTGATATACAAAATTGTGAAGTCATAGAGCAATAAAACTCTTCTAACATGGGAGAGAGGAGGGGATATTGAAATCATTTTACACACATTTTAAAATCTTAAATTGATTAATAAGATTTAGATCTCTCACTTGAAGTCATGTATGTTTTCTATTTTTTTTTACCATGAGATTTACGACTTATTTCAAAGATTATAGTTTTTTTCCTTTGCACAATCGCATTGCGTGGATTATAAACTAGTTGTAATAAAATAATGAATACAGACAACTCCTTTTGATCATTAATATAAGGCTAGTTTATATAATTTGACTATATTAATTAGGTAGTTTTTTGGTTTGCACCTCCGGTGTCGGGCAACCCCTCGGGGAATTACAAACCCGCACTAATCCGGATCAAGACCGGGTGGCCCCTTTCGGGGAAGCCTCTACCACCCCCGCACGCTGCATTCCCACGTCTCGAACTCGAGACCCTTGGTTAAGCTAGGATAACCCCGTACCAGTTGACCTAAGCGGTTGGTGGTATATTAATTAGTTAGTTAAATATAGTAATATGATAGTATGTATTTTCTAAAACACCATAGTTATATTTCTTAACTCCCTTATTCTTTTTCTTCTTTAATTATTATTGATGGAGTAGTAAATTAAGAAAACTTTTACTAGTATAAAAAATATGTCTTATCTTTAAATAAGTCTTATATTAATTACATATATTCCATATCTTATAAGTATAAAACCACCAAAGATACCATGGCAACCTCATATAACCAAATTTGGCTAGACATTTTATTAAAGATTTAAAAGGACAGATGCTCATGACAACATATGAGATTGAACTTATCACCTTGCATTTATAAGTAAATAAATTTACACTTTAATAGACTATAAGGTGATTGGTAGTAAACGATTTCATTCAAGTATTTTACGTTTGGGTAAAGATATAAAGATAATAAGGGTAAGTTTGGTTTAAGGGGAGGGGAGGGAAAAAAATGTGATGGAGAGGAAAATTTTGTGGGCCCCACTACACTAAATTTTAGTCCAATTTTCTCAAACCAAACTTATCCTTAGGGTAAGTTTGGTTTGGCAATTTTATAAAGATGAGAGAAAAAACTTCTCTCTCAATTTTCCCTCCCACTCCCTCCCCTATAGATAATTTTCAATATTCCTAAAATATACTCTCACCAAAAAAGAATATTTCTCTCATTAATGGTAAAATGGTCAATGCCCTCCCAAAAGATTTTTTCTCTCCCCTCCCTTTCCTTCCCCTTCCCTCAAACCAAACATACCCTAAGGGCCCATTTGGTACGGGGAAGATTTAAGGAAGGAAAGAATGGAAGGGAAGATTGAGATGGAAATTAAAAAGTTGAACTGTTTGGTAGACATGGGAAGGGAATTTAAGTTGAGGGAAAATGAATTGTTTAGTATGAAAAATTGGGTGTTGGTTAAGTGGGAAGGTGAGATGAAATTCCTAAAATGCCCTTTGGACGTTCGAACGAAAAAGTTAGTTCGAACGTAATAGGCACCAAATCGCCAGTGTTCAAACGTAAAATCTGACAGTGACTTGAGGTTTACATTAGCAATTTCACAACCCTATAGACAGAAAACCAGACCACCAAAATGCAGAAACTAAACAGAGACACATGTAGAGGAATAACCTGATGAATGGATGAAGGAATAGTTTAAAAGGAAAGAACAGAGGGTTGAGAAGAATTTAGAAATAGAGGAAGCCGACGGTGGTGGTCTAGTCTTTCCTCTCCGGCGACGGTGCTGGGTAGAGAGGAAGAAGAAGCCGAAGATGATGGAAGAGAGTCGAAGCTTCTGTTCTCGTAGGCACTCAGGTTTTGCTTCTGACGTCGGGTCTGTCGCGGCTATGGTGAAGGGTGAGGGAAGGAAGGAATGTCGCCGGTGACGATGATGAAGAAGGTGAGAGTCGTCGTCGACAAAAATGGAGAAGGTAAGCAGAGGAAGGAAGGATCATATTTGATTAAACTTCTGCTTCAACAACATGAACCACAAGGGTTTTTTTGTCCAACAATTTCACTCTCCCGGGAAACTTTCACAATCCCGCCACTTTTTGAGGGATTCAATTTTCCTACATTTAAGGGAAGATCAGGCCAGGCGGGAAGTGACGTTGACGGGAGACTTGCCCAACAAACAGTTTTCTGTGTGGGAAGCCTGGCAAATTCCCTTTCCCTCTCGTGAATTCCGTGTATCGAACGAGCCATAAGAGTCTTTGTTTAAAGTGTGCCCAACATCAGATATTTTTTTAAAGTGCAAAAATAATTACTACATCTGGTCTTGATTATAAGACCCAGTTGACTTTTTTTTTTAAGAGATTAAAGAAGCTAAATAAGTTATTTAATCATTTCATTTGTTGTGTATCCTTAGATTATGTAGTATATTAGTTTATTAGTCAAACTAATTAGTTTGAAGAAAAAATTAGAAATTAAAATACTCTAATGTAATTTAATTAGCTTCTTTAATCCTTCCAAAAAAAGTTAGTTAGGTCTTATAATTAAGATCGAGGGGAGTATAAATTTTGAAATTTGGGGAAAAAATTATAACTCCGTTAGTTTGATTAAAAATGATGGTATAGATGATGAGTTAGCTATTTTTTATCTTAAGCTGGTAGTGCAGGGAAGGAGAAGAAAATTTTAAAACCCTCTAATATCAATTTATTATTTTAAAGGAAATTAAAAATATAATTTTCTACCCCTACTATTCTCCAAATTGCCTGTCCTCCCCCTGCAACGATTTCCCTCGTCCTCTCCGATCTCGTTCTGGCAGTCGCATCCCTGTCGTGCCTTGTCTCCTTCCTCTCTTTCTCCCTCAACCTACGAACGGCTAAAAACTTCTTCCTTCAGCCTACGATATTGCCGCCATTAATCGCGTCTCCCTTCGTCGCCGCAAGCTCCCTCCTTCTAGATCCACCACATCACCATCACACCGGCCTTTTCTTCCTTGCCACCTCCACCATTTCTTTTGAACACGAAGGTAATAACTAACAGAGGTGGTTCAGTGAGCTATTCCATCTACAGGTGCGCTTTGAGCTAAAAGAAAATCACCCACGGGTTGTTTCCCAATGCCAAACCTCTTTTAAGCATTCATGTAATTTCTCTTGAGAGTGTAACAAACTACATCATTAAAATTTTAGGATAAACTGATGAATTTACAAAAGTTAAAACAAATTGTTACAGATAAGGAATTTCTATTTCTCCTCTTCTATTCCCTACCAGAAAAGGGTTTCTTCTCCCTTGGCAAGCTCCGTCTTGTGTTACCTTTTCCGATCTCTTGCAATTTTAGAAATGTTGATTAGATTGTTTTAATGAGATGTTAGATCTCTTGTTGTAGTCATTTTAAATTGGCTTGAGTTGTTTATAGATTCATCGGCAATTTCAGTTTTGCGATGACGGGGATGGAGATGAGAGGCTGTGATTCATTCCAGATGGTCTCAAGATTATTTTGGGCTACTGAGAGGAGGCAGATGAAGCATAATTTTAGGGTTAGGATTTTTAATTTCCTTTAAAATAACAAATTAATATTAGTGGGTACATCTGTATTTTTTCCCTTCCCTCCAATTTTGTTTTTGGCTCACAAGGTATTTTATATTAAGGGGTTTACACTTCTCATGTTGCATGAGAAGAAGAAGTGTCACACCTCCACCGGCCTCGCCCTTTCGGGTGGCGGGTTAGAGAGATTCCTTTTAAAGATTACCTTTCCCTTATTATTAGTCCATTTAAAGTTAGATCAGAGTACGCGTAACAAAGCACAGGATCGGTTTGGACAAACTACGTACTGGTAAAAAGTAAAAGTCAACAAAAAGTAAAGTCCCCGGAGGGTTAGGTTACAGTCATCCGACAGTAAGTATCCAGATATAAGTACCGACATCCAAAATATAAAATACAAAACACGATAGGGCATCCCCTATCCTTCATTTGCCCTGGCCATCACTACCTTTGCAAAAAGGCCTTTATCAATCGTGCACGATGTCACCACAATCCCGAGGGTGGCCCCCGTGAAGGTCAATACTCATGCACTATATGTGATATGTGTATGCATGCAACCACATGAATATGTACACATGGATAAACGTGTCAAACATGCCACAATATGCAAACAGACATACACAAAATAACACGTCTTCGAATCGTTGGGTCGTCTTACCAAGGCAAGCCCCGAAATTACCGGATTCACAAGCCAGTCCCGTTGAGTCGCCACGTAGGCAGACCCCGGCAGGCACCCTCAGCGCTAGGGACACAATTACAATAATGCTCTGTATGCATATTTGGCAAACAATACAAAACAACACAAATGGCAAGCAAACACATACAACAAACACATAAAAGTGCCGGAGTAAAGAGGTTACTACTTGGTGTGGTAGATACCGTTTTCACTACCTTTTTGCTCTGTGGCCCCTCTAAAAGTACCTTTTTGACCTAAAACATTAAAACACACCTTTTCAGCATTACAAAAAGCCCTTACATCATATTTTTGCTAAATCCGAGCCCCTCATAGAATTTCCAGAAATTCACTGTTTCTCGTCCCAACTTCCTGGATTTTTAATAAAAAAAAAAAATAATATTGACATGAGACCAGCGCCATATGATCCTTTAATAAGTATATTTTCCAGTAAAAATATACCTAGGCCATAAAAGTATAAATATTTTGGCGTGTTTCTTGTTTTATCTCTTCTGGTCCAGATTCACGTCACTGTCTTAACCTCTTTTTAAACTATTTATTTCACCTGGTAAATATTGTCTAAATCCATCATATTATATATGTGAACTCATGCCCCAGATGTATAGTTTCTCCATAAAAAAAGAAAAAAGACTTCGCCCCGTCTTGGGGTAAAGATCGGAGAAAACTCAACTATTGGGATCCGTACACGCAGCAGAATTAAAAACTTACGAATCCCATCGGAGGATCCATCAATAGCATTTAAATCAAGTTCATTAGAAACTGTACCTATGCGAACTCGTGAGCGTCTCATTCAATTTGATCTCGTGGGCTTCCTACTCGATCAACTGGAGGAGACTTTGCGAATCCACTCCCTCTACCGATATCCACACGAACGGCCAACACCGCTAGCGTGCTAGCGCCTTCAGTATTCTTGCGTCTCTTCTTTTTCTCTCTAGGTTTCTCGCGGCTTTTCTAATACGTTTGACAAAATGTCCTCGTAGGTTTTTCAAAATCCGATAGGCGTATTATATTCAAAATTAATCCTTATTAATTTTGAAATTTGAATTTGATTAAAATAATATATTAATTAAATCTATCTAATAGATCTAATCTAATTTATTTATTTAATCCGAATTAAAAGTCTTCGATTTAATTTATTTCTATAAATTAAATTTGAGAAATGATATCTATCTATTTAATTAAATTTGAGATACTATATCTCAATTTAAATTAAATTAGATATATGATATCTTTATTCGAAAATTAAATCGAGATACAATATCTATATTTGTTTTAGATATTTAATTTATCAAATAAATTAAATACAAAAAAATATTATATAATAATATAATAATATCTATTAAATAATATTATTATATTATTTTCGAATTTAATGTATATATATATATATATATATATATTCATCCTAGATTAAATACAATATTCATTCTCGTGTTGGGCTATTCTTGTGTACGACCCTACAGGCCCATATGAGATTGACGGTTAACAAATCGTATTTCGGCCCACAAATTGCAAGCTGCCTCTAGCAAGACATTGCGACTACCCAATTCATATAGGGATCGATGATACAATACAACCTATCGTACAACTATGTCACGTCCCTTTTGTCAAGCGATAATTTGGTCAATGATGAGGCATTGATAATGTCAACTTCCTGTTCTTGACCATTACTTTCTCGATTCTTGAGTAATCTAATAGAAATAGAAACTCTTTTCCATCGTAGTATGGTCATACGTTTCTCAAACTCACTCATCGAGAGGCCCCGTATTATCTCTCTACAAACGTGAGGGACAAATTCCATCTTGATTATTCACATTCCTCTGCATGAAAACCACTGATCCTGATCCAAGCCTTTATCATCCCGATCAAAGGTGACTTTTGACTAGGTCAGAGATCAGCGACTCATCATGTAGGAATCCATGATGATCTCAGGTCAAAGGGCGTAGTGATGCGATTATACATGAGATAAGCTTATGACTAAATCCATGTAGCTTTCTCATATTGGGTCGGTTCAGCACCTTGTACTCTTACAAGTGCCTATGACTTTGATTCATATCTCCATACCTCATCAAAGTCATACTGGTCTTATTTCATCTTCGCTCCCGCGTAGATGACCGGCTAGGGACATTTAGGATAATCTATAAGATATATCCAAGGATACAGTTATCACTGTAAATATGCAAATGAAATGATAACTAAATGGAGAATACTTTAAATGACATTGACGTTTAAAGTACAATGACTTCCCCTTATGGCATAATTTCCAACAGACTTCCTAAACAAAGAAGACAAATAATATCATGAATAACACTTATGCTCCTCCATTCAAACGAATTTGGTGAAGTAAACCACACACCAAACAACACCTTTTGATGATGCATATGGCTAACATCAGCATCTTGGATTCGCCTCTATCGAACAATCCTCTCATAGGTAAAACATATATCAATAAGGAGTATCGACAAAACCCTTCCCCCAACAACTCGAATCCGGTCGGATTTGTTAACTTTTAAACTATCATCAAACAATCAAATTCTAGTAGATCTGTTTATTGTTTGAGAAATAGAGAACACCACCACTAAAACCCCACAAAGTAATCAAAGACGGTCGTCCCCTGAAAGAGATTTGTCGTGGTCTCCCAAAATAACCAGATTAGAAAAGGATTTGCAGTATAATGTAACCTGGGTCGTTTCCTAACGAATTCACAATCGGTTCAATTCGAACAGCAATAAAACAGAAACAATAAAAATGGGGGTCTTTGATTCAAAATAGATTAAAAACAAAAATAAACGATCAACCCAACATTCAGATTCCAGAGACTTCCATCATCGAACGAAATATGAACGAACTCGCGTTTGGTTGGATGAACCGAAATCTGCGTTCATCCGAAAATCCTCGACTAGACGATCGCCTAGAATATGTCCGAACAATGGCGTCCCACTATGCAATCGCACAAAGAAAAACTTTAAACCTAGTTCGAACTCGTCATTGGGATGAACCAAACCGAATATTAAATCTAATGTTCGAACTATTTTCGAAATTGAATCCGATAAGATGAAAACGAAACGAGTAACGTTACCGATTAAGCACGAGCTCTCGGACGAATCATGGAATCCTCATCGTTGGGTTAATCACGTAAATTTAGCCGAACATGACCTGGAAAAACGAAGGTTAACGACGAACATGAAGAACGCGAAGAACATTTGAGAGAATATAAAAACTCCTATTTTGATCCACCAAAATCTAAAAACGTGAATGATGAATGTTTGTGGCTGCCATCTAACTTAAAGTTAACCTAAAAATGGAAATGGGTTCAGCCAAAACGAAAATAAAATAAAAGGGCTTTAGTTACAAAATTCGAGCCCAAATAAAATCCAAAAATACATATGACTTCGGCTCCAAAATCGACCGCCCTCTTGTCCAAATTTGCTCTTCATGTCTTCATAACAATTGTAGCTATCTGAATCATCTGAAATATGAGACAAAAATGAGGCAAATCCGATGTCTGTTTCAATCGTTATGGTAAAAAAAGTGAAGCAATGTAAAACTGAAATTTTATTATTAAAAATGGCTAAAATATAATCAAAGGCCCAAAGCCCAAATAAGTATAAAAACCATTATTTATTAACTAAATAGTCCTAAATTATTAATCAAAAGATAAAAAGAAGTGTATAAAATATTCAATTATCATCCCTCCGCGACGGAGAACCCCAGAGGGGGAGACGTTGTAACAACAACTTGCACAACGATGAGGAAGAAAGCTTTCATCGCATGAAGAAAGTTCTAGAGAAGGAGAGGAAAAGCTTGCCCCAGATGCAAAAGAGGACCAAAGCCACTACAGGAAGGAGGGTGGTGGTGATGGTGGTTATGAGCTCGATGGTGACAGAGCGATAGTGAAGACAACAAATAGATGGGGTCCGACGTTGATGAAGGTAGAAGCTCGTCGTTGCGTGTTTGTACTTTGATATGAAAGTCACGTCTCCAACTCTCTTCAGTGGTGCTCCCTACAATATGAGCGAGGTTGGCTGGTGAAGGAGATTATCTTCTGTTCCTCTGGCTCTGCTAGCTTTTGGATCTCGAGAGCTTCAATCTACTTCTCCGTCGTAGCCATGGTTGTGATGTTGCTTGTCGACGGCGTGTGGCGGAGAATGATGCCACCGACAAAATAGAAACCCTGATATTTTTGGCTACGATGTGAGGCCAAAGACAGAGAGAGAAAACGCGTATTTAGAGATAAAATGCTATATTTTCAGCACATTTACAGAGTGCTACTTGAGAGATTCTTCCCTAAAATGTCCGTTATGTTTAAAAATAGCTGAGTTATGTTATAGTTTTATTTTTAGTTAAAGTAACGGTCAAACTAAACTAACAGACGTGTATCTTTTGTCCCAAATTTTAAAGTTGATAGTAAATTCTACATCTTTATAAAGCACTTGGGCATATTTTAGACAAAAGCTCATACATGTATGTTTACAATTTCGCCCATGGCTTTCTTTACCTTTATTTTTTCCCGTTAGTTTTTCTTTGTTACTCAGGTGCCTCAGTTCTAGTTTTTGTCGTTTTATGTGACTCAGCTTCAACTTTTTCATGAACCTGGTTTGCTGAGAGCGTGAGACTGGCAACTATGCTCGACGGTCGACACGTGTGCGTCTCAAACGCGTAGCCATTTAAAAATTCGACAACTGCGAGAAGAGAAGATTCTTTCACAATAAGCCAGAACAGAACATTTTAAAAGTCGCAATAACATGTGATAAAGGAGGAAACATAAAACAAACAATATAGTATTACAGACCTATGAAATAAAATACTCCCTCCATTTAAGGAATTGATGTTAATTTTAAATATAAGGTAAAAGTTTCAAACTTGTGAATTTTATTTTTTTATAATTTATTCTTATTGATACTCTCTCAACAATAATCAAGGATGAGAAGAAATTGAGAAATTAAGGATATTTTAGAAAATACATATCATATTAACTAACTTAACTAATCTAATCTAATTAACTAAATATGTCTTACACTAAGAAACAAGGGAGTAACATTCTAATATGTTTTATTATTACCCAACCATTGCAGGGAAGAGGTGGTAATTTTAAGATGAGTTATTAGGACCTTTTTAAATTAATTGTGGCATAATTTTTTTTTTTTAATCTGACTGTTGCAAACTCAAAATATAATAAAAGTCAAATTATAGTGATAGAAGCTCATTTATACTGTAAAAAATATATTTTAGTGGATTCTTCTTAAAAGTAGCTTTTTGTCTAAAAGCCAGTTTGAAGAATTTATCACACAAATACTTCATTTTACTCCCACAGTGTTTTTTCTCTTCTTACCATACTTTTTAGCTCCTACTGACTTTCCAAACAAGCCCTTAGTAGTTGATTTAGTTCTAAACATATATACGAATGAATGAGTCATGGCTGCCCATAATTTTTTTTAGGCTTAGTAATTTTGTATCACCCCGAAAAAGAATTAAAAAGATGAGCTGTGTCACTCTTTCCCAATTGTTAATGTTAGTTTCAACAATTAATGTTAATTTGTTAATAATTATGATATTATTATTATTATTTTATAGTTTTTAGATTCAAATAAGCTAAATAAAAAAAAAGCTTTAATATGTCCGTAGCTCCTTAGCAGATACTTTTATGACAAAAATAACCATGGAGACGTTTAAAGTTTTTTTTTTACTTAAAAAGTTTAGGTGGGGGTAGGATTCCCACCGTAGTCATTGCAGATGCGGTATCGCTCGAGGTTGAAAAACACTTACAGAAGTAATTTACAGTTCATTCAATTAATAAAATCATTATATCGACGTATCAAATTTCCTTCTTTTTGAGGTGAAGATTGATGTCTAAGCCAACTGTACTACTCCTTATTTACTCAATAGTGAAGTTTCTATATTGTCCAACTGGGAGGGATAACATTTTATTTTTTTTTTTTGGCCAGGGGAGGGATAGCCTTGGAGAGGTGCTTTAATTGAATGGCACTGTCTTGCGACCCACCAACCCGACCCGTAGAGACGACGACATGAAATAGCGAATGACAACAAGTTTGTCGCTGTCAGCTGAGAAATAAGAGATCCCAAGTCCCAAAAAATGCTTTCTGGGCATTTCATATCATCCCCTCCCATTATTTTAATTAGAGGTTTGCTCTCAATTCAAGGACACACGTGCAAAGTATGGTTATAATATCCTGCATGCCATTCAAATATTTGAAGTTTCACCAACAACCCGTTATGTAGATGATAAAGGTAGCGTTCGAAAACCTTTTAAAACGTAGGTTTTGTGTAAGTTGAGATAAATATGGGAAAAGTTTTATTTTGACTTGCATAAAAAGTAGGTTTTGAAGTATGTAGTATATGAGATAAATATGTTAGAGGAATTTTATCTCAACTTGCATAAACATGCATTTTAAACGTCAACTCAAAGATGCCCTAAAAATAATAGTGTTAAATGAGAGGCTGAAGAATCGATGAGCTAGAGAGTTAAATTAATTAATTAATGAGAAAATCTCTTTAGGGTCCTAAGAGCCAAGATAATATCATAAAAGTCTCATAGAAAATTCTAATATAGAAAAAATTCTTAAGAATTGTTAAAACCTACGACGGAGTTGTTAACCACTTACTGAAAAAGTTGTAAATACAAAAAAAATTATATTAAAATTTTTTGTGAGATTTTCCTAGTTTCCTGAGAAGGAATTTCCCTAAATTCATCTCCCTCCCTCGGCCTCGGCTCACGTCACGATCTTTTTTACGCAATGAATAAAACATTAAATTCTAACCTAACATCAGATTGGGCCCCAAAAAACATTAACCTTCGGCTGATTTCACGTCACGATCATCAATAATGTAATTAATAAATTCGTCCTAATGGGCCAAGCGGAGGCCCAAGTTGGAGAGACCACGACCCCAATTGATGGGCCCTCCCTTTGTCCCTCGTAAGCATAACTCGAAACTCACGCCAAGCATGCGGACGGACTCCTTGCCATCCCATTTGTAGCATGGAGAGTGATTTCCCTCCAAAAGTCCTAACCAAGGATAGGCACTGTGGGTGAGCTTGTATTTTACATAGCCATGGACATGGAGCACTCAATCTCGATCTCTGAATCCGAAAATCGGCTTTCCGCTTTCGTTAACAGTGAGTCCTTCTTCCTTTTTGCTTCTAATCTGATGATGATTATTATTACTATAATCGTTGCTGCTGTTATAGATTTCAGTTTTCTTTGTCCTGAATTATTCAGGAGGCCGATTTTGAAATGCCTCAATAATTTCTCGATTTTACCAGCGTAACTGTGTGGTTTGAAAAGCATTTCATCTGTTTAGTCGTGATCGAGCGTCGCTTGCTCGCAAGATCAAGTTTTCAACAATAACACCATTTGCTTAATAGCCTGCTCTTAATTGATTCCGTGCTTTGGATCTTGGAATCGGATGTATTATTTATCTTCTGAGCTCTAATGGATTAATCTTGAAGCAATCGAATGGGAGCGTTCCATGATTTTACTTATTATTCTCTTTATCTACTCTGTTAATCCGCGCAGGCATACCGAATGAAGTCCAAGTGATAGTGGAGAACATGCTTAAGATGATCAAGTGAGTTTTGCTGAATACTGGACATCGTTAACTTTAGGATAGTCGTTTGTGAATTTTAAATCAAAACTATGACGACGCTGGTGGTGGTGGTGGTGATTTTCTTTTTACTAACCGATCCAACAACCACGAGATATTTGCAAATTGTTTGTTATTTAATGCTTTTGTCATCCTTCGTTCATGCTTCAACTTATAATTTGCACATATCAGCTTAGAAGTCTGCTTCAGCATTATTCATTGGTATTACTATTTATCAGCCTGATAGTATAGATTAAATTTTTTAAAACGCATATCAACTCGGAGCTGTCGTTTTGGATTGGCTTGTACATTCTAAGCCATTGCCTACATACTATCATTTTGTAATTTTAATTTGTACTCTCAAACAACCATATATCCTGATTCCTGAGTATTTTTTTGCTTCAATAATCATCTACAGTGGGATTAAAGAACATTCTGACGTGATAGAGGAGCAAATCGAGAAGTGCAAAGATTCTGCTCTTCAGAGGAAGAAAACCTTGGATGAAGAGAAGGAGCAGTTTCAGAAAGTTGCTTCTGCTGTTCTGGACATGCTCACAAAAAGTGATTAAGTGGCTATAAGGCGTTCAGTTCCTCAATTTTCAGTCAAGAAATTTCTGTTTTCCACTGTAGCGTATTTGCAGGGCTGCATGTTGTCAGTATTCATATTGATTGTCGATAAAAGAAGTTTTGGAATCGTCACTTGAAAAGGAACAAGTCTCACAGACCGACCTTCGGTCAGTACTCAGTATTCTGTTTGTTCTTTAGAATTTTATAGAACTCCTCTCTCTCTCTCTCTCTCTCTCTCTAAATGCGCCTGATTTTATAATTCTAAAAAAGATGAAACTCGGACAGTAAACCATCACTGATTTGCTCAGCCATGAAGGAAGACATAGTATATACTAATCTCTACAACAATGGCCTCGAGTTATTTTGAAAATAAGGATTGATATACTACCATAATTTATATTTTTTCCCACATGAATGTAATTTATATTTTGAAAATATGAATGTAATTTTTTAAAATTTTATGTATCAGACGATTCCTTCCATTTGGTATCCTGCCGCGATGGGCAATGAAGTGAGTTCCATTTTCCATCTCTGTTTGGTTTGTACTATTTGACTACAATTCGTATGCTTGATGAAATATATGCGTGATGAAAAGACCATTCCTTTTTTTGGGTCACGAATGAAAACAACATCCCTGACAGTTGGATGAAAGGAGTTTGAGCCATGGGGAAATTCACTAAAATAAGAATCTTTTAAAAAAATTGTACTAGATTATAGTAGTTGGGAAAATATTTACCACATGGCGTTTGACTGACTAATGTAGGCGTCAATTATAAAATATATATATATATTAATTGTATTTATAATTAAAAATAATAATTCTAATTAATTATAAATAATAAAAAGAATAAATAATAATTTTAATTAATAATTAAGGGAATTAAAATATTTAAAATGTATTATAAACCTTGTGAGCGTGCCTCACCCCCGTGAGATTTGGGTGATGGATGTAACGTACTCCAAATTTATTTAACATAATAACTAATTAAGGGTTCATTAACAACTAAGTAATGCCATCATTTACCAAAATATACTAAAGTAAATCGTAGTATGCATGATGAGTCTAACATTTGGCAATATCAATCATCCCACATAAACCAAAAAGACAAAAGCACTACTTTTGGCAGAAGTAGTCTAAGACTCTGGGGTCTTCCCTGATGGACCTGCACGGGGCTATCACCTAAAAAATGTAGTAACCATCAATCCAACTTATTACGAATACTAATATGTGCTAGTGTGGTGCCAAGTGGAATAATTTGTATAACAAAATATTGAAAATATAATTTACCAATATTCACATCACAAAATTTCATAAATTATGTATCGTAAATTAGGTATTACAATTTTTCATTAACACAATTCCCAAGATGCCTCCCATCAATCCAACCGAACCGCCTTATTTCTCCGACTAGACCCATGGGCTAAGTTACATCCATATTCTGGGTTACTCAAAAGCTCATGGCCATGTGATGAGGATCGACCAAAATCCTCGAGCACAAGTCCGAGACCATGGGCCTTTTCCCTCATTGAATATGTGGGGTGTCGTATGCCCTCATCAACTAGTGGGCGGTCCTCATTGAACAGTGAGACAATAGAAAGCCAACCATCATGCATCATTGGAGGCCTCACCACATGGTGGAATAACTACTCTATCTATTTCAAATTCAACCATTATCATAATTATCACAATAAATAACTCAAATCCCAATTTCTTATACATATATAAATATATGAAAATATTTCACAATTCAAATCATAAGATTCCATAAGGCAATTTCTAATAAAATATTCATAACTTTTTCATAAAATACCCACAAACAACATACTAATACACATAACAAGTGGAAAGTGGTTCTATTCTCAAAAGCCTAACTACTATCACACCGCTCCTAATCCAAGAGCTCAAGTACACGCCAAAAATCGATCTACCATAATATATTTACTAACCATTAATAACTTATTAAAACTCGACATAATCAAATTTATAGCTTATAATTTCATATAATTCAAAATATACAAATTTTAATAATAATATATTATTATAACAAAAAAAATGAGAATTACAGTTTAGTGCCACAAATTTAAAAAATAATAGTTTAGTCCCATGAATTTCAAAAATAACAATTTAGCCCTAAAATTCTAGAAATTACAGTTTTGCCCCCAAATTTCAAAAATTTCAGTTTTGCCCCAGAATTCCAGAAAATTACAGTTTTACCCCAAATATTCCATAAAATTACATTTTGTTCCTTCATATATAGAAAACTAAATTGATTAAATTCCAAAAATATCTCCCTAACCAAAATAAATTATTTACAAAACCTTTAATCAATAAAAACATTTTATATGACATAAATCATAAACTCCTTAAGTAGAAAAATTCATTTTAAATTCCTATAATAACCAAACAATAAATCTAAACCGATGAAAATTTACTATTAACTATATACTGCATATAATAGTCTTCTATTGTCAAAACTCAAAACTTTCCCAAAATTTTCACTAACCAATATAATAATACCTCCATTAGAAAGAGAAAAATATATAGAATAACTTTCATGAAGAAAATTTATTGAAAAGAAACTAGTTTAGCTATTTAAATAATCTTATAAGATAAAAAATATGCCTTAAAATACACCGAAGGACTTCCAAACTCCTCTTTCTCCTCTGCTTCTCTTCACTCTCACTCTCCCCCTGCTCAGCCGTGTGTGTTTAGTGTGTTTGTGTGTGTGTTTAGGGGGGGGGGGTGGTTATTTATACACACAACACACACACATTTTTTTTTTTTTTTTTAATATTAGGTGGGAGGCATGCATTTTGGCAATGGGAGGTCACGCCTCCCACAGTTGCAATTGCCTCCCACTTGTATTATTTATTTATTTTTTTCAAAAATTTTATTTAATCTATTTCTTTCTTTCTTTTCAATCCTAAAAATAAAACTTAGGATATTACAATGAACATCTCCCAAAGATCTCATGAGGCTCGCCTCACCCTCAAAGATTTATAATCTCTTGTGTTCCATATAACTCGTGGTCGGTGTGACTACTGCACCTTCTCTATTGGTGCTTTTCCCTCGAAGTTTGGCTTCACATTTCAAAGTTTAAACTTTTAAATGATATATTATATAATATTTATTAAAAAAATTTCCCAGGTTAGATTTTTCCTCCTTCATCCACGGTTCCGCTCTGCGCTCTCTCCATATGGTCTTATATAATATATACTTATATAGCGAGGAGATAAGAAGAAAGAAAGCAATGTGGCAATGTAATAAAAGACTGTACTTTATTTTAAATAAATATTATCTAATATATCATTTAAAAGTTTAAACTTTGAAATGTGAAGCCAAACTCGGGGAAAAGCACCAATAGAGAAGGTAGGCGTTAATACACCGATCATAAGTTGTGTGAAACACATGAGATTATAAGTTTTTGAGGGTGAGGCGAGTCTCACGAGATCTTTGGGAGATATCCATCACCCAAATCTCACAGGGTGAGGCAAGCCTCACATTTAAATATTTTAATTCTCTTAGTTATTAATTAAATTTATTATTTATTCTTTTTATTATTTATAATTAATTAGAATTATTATTTATAATTTTAAATATAATTATATAATTATATATTTAATTCAAAAAGTACGATGCCACTAGTGGCGTCGTACCTTCGACGTCCTACTTGGTGGCGTCGGCGATCCTGACGCCATTGCATAGTGAAAAAAGTAACTTTTTTCTAAATATGTTATTATTTGAATGATTATTTGAAAAATCAGTTAAGATGAAAAATGACATATTGAATAATACATATATATATGTGTGTTAGTTGTATATATGGTGATAATTGAAGATAAAAATATAAATCTAAATTTGATAAAAGAAATTAAATTATTATTAAGAAAATTAAAAAACTCTAAAGTACTAAATTATATATATATATATATTCTAATGGATAAATTAGAATGCATATAAGTGTATATTTAATAATACATTATTTATTAGATCACTTATCCCTAACATTATTCTCTACAAGTTGAAAAAAGTGTCTTATATTAAAAGTCACTTTCTTTAAATAAGCTTATCAGAGACCACCATTATTATAAAAGGTTCATATTTTTATTGGGCTTAAATCACTATGTGTTGAGTTTTTTTTCCTCACTGCTATACCAAACATGTACTAAATAAGTGTAAAAAGTTTTTTTTTTTTTTTTTTTAACAAAAAAATCTATTGTCTAGGTGATTGGAAGCTTCAACCTAATCCTGCCAATCACACTGTTTGAGTGTTTGCTACACTATCTGTGTAAATCGGGCTTGCATTATATTCGAGGACTCAACTCGAGTACTTCTCACCCTTTGTCTTTGGGTTTAACTGACGAATGGGTTAGACTTTCTCACTCAAAGGGAGGGGTTTGATCCGGAGTTGGTCAAGATCTTTGGGAAAGGCATCCTGGGTCTACGCATGAAGGTGGAAACGCTAGGTAGAGGTGGAGACATGTGTACTCTCCGCCTAGTATGCCCATGGATCGGGCTCCAAGCGCCTACGCCCGACCGTGGGCGAGTGAGCCCAACCCTTTCCTAAAATTTTTATATAAAAAAAAACTTGAGTACTTCTCCTCCATTTGATGTGACTTTTAGGGAATAGTTTTTAGGGTTAAGGTGCAAAAATACACATGTGCTTTTCTCTGAGGAGCACCCAGCAGCAAGTGCTTTTTTTGGGTGCAAAAGTTACTATGTGGTTACCAATTAGGTGCAAAAATACCATTTGACCGTTAAGTTTGACTTTTTTTTTGTGGACGACGATGACGTGGCATTTCAAAGGTGCAAAAATACACATGTGGTTTTTCA
Source organism: Acacia acuminata (assembly GCA_019022655.1). NCBI lineage: Eukaryota > Viridiplantae > Streptophyta > Magnoliopsida > Fabales > Fabaceae > Acacia > Acacia acuminata. The sequence goes on from JAFJYI010000015.1 coordinate 3,730,195, forward strand.
ACAAGAGCGTCAAACACCAAATTCTTTTTTTATTTAATAATTTTTTTAATTACTACCGGGTATTAAAAAGATATTCAAGATCCTGACATGTATTGACAAATTACTTCATGATTTTCAAAAATTATTTTAAGATCTGAAAAAATATTTCAGGGTATTGACTGGTACTAAAAAGATACTTTGAGAATATTGCCTGGTACAGAAAAAATATTTCATGATCTTGAAAAATTATTTTTGAATCTTAAAAAATATGATAAAGTATATTTTTAGTACGATAAAGTACTCTGAAATATTTTTTCATGATCTTAATATAATTTTTCAAGATCATGAAGTATTTTTCAAGATCGATCAGTATCCTTTTAGTACAGTTAAAAGCGTGAAATATTTTTCAAGATCCTAAAATAATTTTTCAAGATTATGAAGTATTTTTTCTATACCATTCAAGTATCCTAAAAGTACTTTTTAGTACAGGTCGATTTCTGAAATAGTTTTTCAATATCGATAAGATCCTTTTAGTACTTAGGTCAATACGAAATATTTTTTACAAGATCCTAAAATAATTTTTCAAGATTATAAAGTATTTTTCTATACCAGTTAGTATCCTGAAAGAACTTTTTAGTAACAGTCAGTACCCTGAAATATTTTTTTTAGTATCGGTCGGTATCCTTTTAGTACGGTCACTACCTGAAATATTTTTTCAAGATCCTAAAATAATTTTAATTGAAGTAAAATTATTAAATTTTTTTAAAAAAATTGGTGTTGGCGCTCTTCTTGACAAAGCATATGTATATTTTTGCACCTTTGAAATGCCACGTCATCATCATCAACAAAAAGTCAAACTTAACGGTCAAACGGTATTTTTGCACCTAATTTGTAACCACGTATGCACTTTTGCACCCAAAAAAAGCACTTGTTCTTTGGGTGCTCATCGAGAGAAAAGCACATGTGTATTTTTGCATCTTAATCCTAGTTTTTAAAGAGAAAGTGATAGAAGTGATTTTTTTAGAATAGATTATATGTAAAAGGTAGTTTTGATAAAATGATAGTTTTTGATATTGTTATTAAAATAGTTTTTTATGCTTAAATTACCAAAAAGATATTAGCCTTTGTGATAATTGCATCTAAATGATCATGTTTTATTTTAAATATTTTTAACAAATCCCATAATAAATACCAAAAGTTACATAAATTTGTGTACAAAATTAAAATACTTTATGATAATTGACTCGTACTTAAAAAATACTTCATAATCTAGGAAAAAAATTTAGGATCTTGAAAAAATATTTCAGGTACTAAAAAATACTTCATAATCTAAAAAATGTATTTTAGGATCTTGAAAAAATATTTCGGGATATTAAAAATATACTTAAAGATGTTGACTAGTATTGAAAAGTATTTCATGATCTTAAAAATTTATTTTAGGGCCTTGAATAAATATTTTAGGGTATTGAATGATCTTGAAAAAATATTTCAAGATTGACGGTACTAAAAATATATTCAAATATATAAAACTCTTGAAAAAATATTTCATGATTTTAAAAATTTATTTTAAGATCTTGAAAAATATTTTTGGTACTAAGGGTATTAAAAAGATACTTAAAGATATTGAAGGGTACTTAAGAATGATGGGAGAGGGGGAGAAAAAAGTTGAAAATATTTTTTTTTTTTTTTTTCAAACTCATGGTTTTAGCTAAAAAAACACTTTTAGCATTTTTGAGAGTGTTTGGCTATATTTTTCTGCAAAGCATGGTTTGCTTAAAAAAAGTGTTTTTTCTAGGTGTTTGATATGACTTTTATTTGTGATGGGCTTATGGCAAAAAAGACAATTTTGCTAGAAGCCACAAATTGCGACTTCTCCTATCGTTTTTTTTAAATACAAATCATATTTATAATATGATTTTTATTCCTATCTTATTATTTATGTAAAAGTTAAATTGACAAGACAATGCCGGTGTCTTAGTAGCGTAGTGGCATGAGAGCTTGGCTCTCTTAACCCCGCCCTCTCCCTTACTACGTCTATAAAAAAAAAAAAAAGTTAGATTGACAATAAGTCACTTTTACCCCGTGGTGGATTTTGGAAGAAATATTTGGAGGGCCAGGTATATACTCATTAACTAATTAAAAAATATTTGGAGGTAAACGTATACTCATTAACTAATTAAAAAATATTTGGGCCAAATGTAATAATAAAAGTATTTTAATAAAGACTAATATAAAGATAATATGCCTTTTTACATTATATTATTTTTTTTTTTTAAAAAAAAAAATTCTAAACACATTTTTTTCCCCCATAGTCTACACTACGTTCCGTCTTTGCCTTTACCATCACTATCCTAAAGGAGCATTAAGAAAGTTCTGAAAAAATTTCTTCACCGATTTTATACAACACCTTTGCTAAAAGAACATGAAATCCAAAACGAAAATCAATTTGTAAACTAGAATAAATTAACAGTTACATTATTAAAAAGTAAAATAATTCAATTTTATACAAATATACTGATTAATATATATTAACTTGTCTTAGTTAATCCAGCTCCCCAGAAAATCTATCTAACTATTTTTAGGCGGGATATTTATCTACTTAATCTTATGTATAAATTTATTAAAAACAATTTTACCAAATTTTTTTTATTAAAAACAAGACAAAAATTTAGGCGGGAAGGCGCCCCATTCTCGCATTTTACCTCCACTCGAACGTTTCGAGTTCTTCAGTGCCACGCCCTGCGTTCAATTTCTCTCACTAAACCCTATACGTTGGCCCTGCGAAACATGAGGACTGCAGGAGGCGGACACGGAGAGAAGCTGACCGCCCTTGCGCAAGAGAATCCTCTTCAAGCTGAGGTTTTGAAGCTACGCCGACGATGGGAACTAGCTTCTGTTCTGAATTTCCTAGACGTAAGATTTCACGGCATTTATTGAATTTCATGTCCAAAAATTCTTTTCTTTTTTTCTTGGCTACGGGCATTTGTAAATGGTCGACGTTGTTTTTTTTTTTTTTTTTTTTTTTTTTGTTGTTGGGGGGTTTTGAAATAATTATATGACTTTTCTTGGACGTAATCGACTTATTTGTCGACTTTTGCGGTGAAAAATAGTTTTTTTTTTTTTTTTGCCATGGTTAGTGGTAAATGATTGACGTTGTTTTTGGTTATAGCGCCGGTCATTGTATTTCATCCTCAATGACAAATGCTTCAGCGTAGGCCATGTATAGACTAACTTACATCGTGATGATCTGATTCAGGTTTTTGGGCCAGTATTTGGTAAGGACTTGAAACTGTCAGCTGAAGACATCGAGTTGGGGCTCATAAAGCCTGATGCTTCACTAGCTCATCTTCATGTTGTACTTCTAAAGGTAGCTGATACCCACAAATAGTGCTAATGCCTATTTCTTCAAACCGAGTGTGCCATTCCTTTGCTTTTTGGAGTTCCCATAGTTACTCTGCTGAAATTATTGTTGGCGTTCTTTCACATGTTTAACAAAATTCTTTTGATGGCTTCCTATCTCATTCCGTTCTGCCTTATTTCCTTTTCTGAATTCTAATTTCTTCTGTACTTTTTCTAGGGAATGCCGCCTGTAAGTAAAAAACTGGATGAACCTGATGCATGGGTGACTGAACTGTGTAAGAAACTGACTTTGTGGTGGCCATGGGTGAGTCATAAGAAGATTAATTGCCCGAGTTTGACATATTCTTTCCATCGTTGATATGAGTTAACCAACACAATGCCTTTTTCTTGCAGGTTGCTGAGGGGAAGATTCCAATTGTGCCGTCCAAAGGGTACTAGTAATGCACCAAATATTGTAGGTAGACCTTTGTTTTGATGACTTTAAAATAAGTGACGTCCTTTTTGCTTGTGCAGAGAGGAGATATCCAAGTACAAGGAACTTGATCCATTGGATCGATTGCTACTCCTAAAAGCACTATGTGAAGTTAGAGCTGATGTATATTAGTTTTCATCTTCTCCCAAGATATTTTTTTCCTCTCTTTTTTTAAATAAACCTCTACAAGGGAGTCCTCTTGAGCTTACCACATATATTTTCCTTGTGCTTGTTTTTGTTCAGCATCACGATGTAGTGTCATACATAAAAGATGCTTTGAACGAAGGAACTGAACTATCTTCTTTCCGCAAAGAAGCATTTGGAGGAGATGGAAAGGGGACTTTCTACTGGTAATTCTCTAGATATTCCCTAAGATATTTACCTTTTTAAAAATCTTAGTGCTGATTGTTGATTGATCTGTCTATTACCATTGGAGGTATGACGCAAGTGCAAAAGGCCACAGACTGTACAAGGAAATAATCACATTGAACTCAAATACAGAGGTTAATGGCAACAAATCCTGCCCACTTCCCATCATCAGTTCTCAATGGGAAACGCTAGCTTCCAATCTTGAAGAATTTTCTATAGTAGCGGTAAGATCATATATGATATATCCTGCTTTTCCTGGATTAGAAACTTTTTATTTACTTTGGTGACTGTAATGGCAGGGAGAATTCTTATCAAGCAATATTGCAGCCGAAGTTGTTATAGGCAAGAAAATTCAAAGAGATGCTATACCTCCTCTTGAAAGGCTCCAGAAGGTAAATGGGAATCCTTTTCATGACGGCTGGATTATTTTTCACTTCTCAGCAGTGAACACTCATCTCTGTCTGGCATATTAATAACAAGTGGAACTATTGATCGATTCTGCAGAACAAAGTAAGACAACTGAAAAGGAAACAAAGCAAAGAAGCGCTCTCAAGTAGAACTAACGGTAACATGCACAACATTACGCTTTATTTATGATTTGAACTGTAGCCACCCTTAAGAATTTAACAATGGCTATACGTTATAGAGATGTTGATGATGATTCTCATTTTTGGCGATTTTGAAGCAGACATAAGCCCTGCAGTTTCTGAACAAGTGGGAATTCGCCGTAGTAAGAGGCTTGCCGGAGTTCACAGCCAAAGTATTATGGAAAGCAGGGGCCTTACAGCAAATCAAATACTGAGACAGAGACCCATCCGCAATTCTGCAATTCCAACTGTTGTGCTTGATTCAGAAGATGAAGTCTGATTAATGGCTTTGTGTCCTTTGACAACTTTTGAAGAATGCAAGTGCATCAGTGGGTATATAATATATATATATATATATATAGACTTTTTGTTTTTTAGGTTTTCAAGTGTTGCTACTATTGGGTGGGGGTCTACGAAAATGCAACACAGCCTTTTGTATATCTGGATTCTGGATTTTATGGACTGATGCATTTGTTGTGAGGTGGTATAGGAGAAGTAGATACTACTACATGGATGGTTGGTTAGTTAGTGCATTCTATCCGTTTCTTTTGTGTTTGAGCTTTCTGTAAAGTTCAACGTACCATGTTTCTTATTTGCTTCTGACTTCTGAGCCAAAACCCATGTGAAAGGCTCCTAACGTATAATGGAAACTGATACGATGCTTGAGGACCTCGTTTTTAGTGGGGAGAATTGCAGAAAATTCCTTGAAAATCACGGTTTTCCCAAATTTTTATCCAAAATATTAATATTTTATTTATGTGAATTTTACTCTTTTTCCCAAAAAGGGTTAAGAAATTTGTTTGGAAAGTTTTCAGTGTGAGATAATGTTATTCTGGAAATGTTAAGACTTAAAAGGGAGTGATGTTATCAACATCATTGTATTGAATCAACATTGTTTTTCCGTCAAAACTTTAAGGATAAATTTACATTTTATCCTTTAAAAAATTCAAGACATCCTTTATAGTTAAAAATATTGAGTTCAAGGAAAGGGTTTGAGTGATCTCTGTACCGTGAATCACTTTAAATAAATAAAATAGGGAAAAGGATAGAAAAGAATTTTAAAATTGTAATATCTCCAATCAAGTTTATTAATAAGAGTTTGATAATGTAATGATAGATTGATAAGCAATTCACAACTTATTTTTTTAAGAAATACTAATTTGAAATTTTACAAATTCAAAGACATTTTTTCTCTCTTTTTTTGCAATAAAATAGTCACGGTATATCATAAAATACATAAAATTGAGTGTTGCTGGAAAAATAAAATTATAATCCCACCGATAATTTTCTTTAATTATAATAAAAAAAATTGGCGCAAAGACAGTTTTTTTTTTTTGCCCAAAGCGCAAAGACAGTTAGATTCACGAGACGTAGCTGACTTCTGTAATGAGAATCTCTTCTATTCGCACTTCTCCCGTCACCGAAGCGTGGTTGGGTAGGCGTTCATTGCTCAATTCAATCAATGGAAAAACAACCCCAAGAAGCTTCGTTAGATTCACTCACTTCGTCGCAAGATCAACAGGACTGGATTGCGTGTGTGATTTTCTTTTCCATATCTAAATTTGAGATATTTTCAGTCAAATCGTTAGCAACCATATCTTAATTTTTCGAACCCCTATCGATTTTCCTTTCCAGTGCTCAAGACTTTCTCAGGACTAAACTAATCACAGACGATAGTTTCACATGGAAACTGAACACATCTGCTGGCACGAGCAAACAAGGAGCGTTGGAAGTGTTAAGATATGTAGGTGGGGTTGATATAAGCTTCTGTAAGGATGATCCTTCAATGGCATGTGGTACCCTTGTGGTATTAGATTTCCCAACTTTACAAGTTGTCTACGAGGACTTCTCCTTAGTCTCGGTTCATGTCCCTTACGTTCCTGGTTTCCTTGCATTCAGAGAGGTTCTATTTGTTTATTTCAGCTTCCAAAACCCCTCATTAAGTATTTATTTCAGCTTTTATCTTATTGTTCTCTTGTTATAGGCGCCAGTTCTTCTAGAGCTTCTGGAGAAGATGAAAAAAAGTAACAATCCTTTCTACCCAAAGGTAATTGTGGTGTGTTTCACCAAAGTCAATATGAATCCCAATAATAAAATTTCATATGAATTTTGTTCTGGTGATTTTGAAACTCGCACCGATTTCATTAATTAGCAGCACAACATACAATAAAATATGACATGGTGAGGAACTTTCTTAGAAGAGTGGCAACTGGTTGTAAGAAATGTGCACGTATTAAGTTGTCAATGAAGGACTTGATATCACCTAGGAAATGTACCAAAGTTTTTTCATTTTTATTATTGACATAATAACATTGCTGGTGGTACTGATCCTTTCGGCTGCAGCAAAAACCTTGTGTCTAACGGATCGCTGGCTATTTAGGACTTTATTGTAGGTCTCATTGTTTTTCTTCATCATTTTAATATAAGGTTCTCCTGAAACTGTTGACAGTTATTATTGGTTGATGGAAACGGAATCCTCCATCCTCGAGGTAAGTTGTTTTTTCTAAAGCCGTCTTAGAAAATGGAAGTTGGAACACCTGCACCGTTTTTTGTATGAACTGTTTACAATTTTCCCATCGGTATGCTGAGAAGTCTCTAAATCCTGAACTTCTACAGGTTTTGGCCTGGCTTGTCATCTTGGAGTTGTGGCTGATATCCCAACAATTGGGATAGGAAAGAATGTCAGTATTGATAGTAATAGTAATCAATTCACTCTACAATAAAGCCAAATTATTTCTTTTCTCAGTCCCTCGTGTACCACAATACTGATATTTGATAGACTTTCATAGTAGTGGTCTCTCTGCCCTTACTCATGGAATGGAAATTATATATGCTTTTCTCGTTAAGAAGTTCTGATTTGCTACCTAAATACTTATTGAGCTTTACCTGTTCCAGCTGCATCATGTGGATGGTCTTAATCAATCTAGAGTGAGACAGCTTCTAGAAGCTGAAGAAAACCATGCTAAAGATTTTATCACTTTGGTAGGATGTTCTGGACATACATGGGGAGCGGTAAGACACTAGTGTATTGGTGCTTGGTGTCATTTGATTTAATAATATATCAATAATTATGTGTTTTTTCCATATGCCATTTCAAAGTATTACATGTAACAAAATCAAGTTGATATCTTCATATGGTCTGGTTGATTCAAGTGCAAACAAGCTTGACTTAATATAAACTGCTAAAATACAACATAAAACGCCTATGAACTTTTGCTTGGTATCTTTATCTTGCATGCTCAATTCACACAGGCCATGAGGTCTACACAGGGATCAGTAAAGCCAATATTCATTTCAATTGGTCATCGGATATCACTTCCCACTGCCACTACAATTGTTCAGATGACTTGCAAGTATCGTGTACCTGAGCCTATTAGGCAGGTGAAACTTTTTGCCACTTGAAATTGGAAGCATAAGAAGTCTACTGAATTCATTTTAGGGATTTGTTTCATATATCTTACTAGTTTAAGGGAAAGACTAATGTTGCACTAAGCAGATAAAGTACATGGAAATTTTTTATGCCTTATCAAATTCTTTCTCATTAGAGTTGTTATTGACTCTTCTCTTGTTCAAAAGCAATTGCCAGTTATATGGTTGAGTTATTAGGATTTAGTGATTTACAGGAAAAGTTACTTGTGTTGGGGAGACGCTGTCCCTTTTCACTTTTAACTTGTTCTCTCAAACACAATTCTGTAGATTGTTGTATAGCAGTTCATATCAAAGTCTTCTCTTGCACACTGCTGCCTTATTTGATCCTTAGAATTTTGCTAGATCAGGATTACAAGTCTCCTGTTACAACTATTTACAATTTGACTGATTTAGTGATTCAGTTGATTAATGCATTTATAGATTAGAGGATAAAAGCCAAAGTATTCAGCCCTTACTTCTCCAACTGAACTGCAGGCTGACATAAAATCGAGAGACTACATCCGGACGCTTCAAATGAATGCCAGAACTATGTAATGTCACTATGGTATGCTGCTACTCAGTATTCACTTTAAACGCCTGATTGAGCTAAAATAATTGGAATTGTGTGCCAGGTCGATGTTTTAAGTGGTTAAATCATCATAATTTTTCACATCAAGGTGCATAACTGAATAAATCTAAGGTTTTTCCTTTCAGATAATGAGCTGGTACTCCCCCGTGCAAGATAGGGCCTTGGAAATTGCTTCTTAGTTATTATTAGAAAAGAGATTCGACTCACACAAAAATACATAAAAACAACTTTTAATCAAGATAATCATAGATATTTTCCCAATCTTCCCTTTAAAATAAAAGGTATAGAGCATGTACTCCCTTATGAATGTCCTTTTTCCTATATTCTCTCTCCAATAGACATTTGCACAATACTATTCTTCTCTAAGTACACAATCAATTTTCTTCTAAACAATAGTATTTTGACCACAAAAAAGATAAGATTAGCAAAGGTAAAAAGGAAGAGAACTATATTGATAAATATTTGGAAAAATTAGGGAGAAGGACCAACGGAAAGAAATATTTATTATAAATAAAGACCTTAAAATTGAAATTATTTTAAAGGCCCATAAACTGAAATATAAATATTCAATTATGAAATTAACCCTGACCAAACTACTTATATTTTTTCTAAACCCATCTCAACTATTTGATGTTTAATTATCAATGAATGTTATTTCTTCAATTGCGTCCTTAAATTAAATCGGCTTTTATCTAGATATTGAGATTAATGGGATATTGACAGTTTATTTAGGAATTTATTGTTCAAGAATTTTAAATTTTAGCATTTTTCATTTTTATAACATTCATTTTTGGTGTTTCCCTATCTCTCGAACCAATCATCTCATGCAATCCCGGCACAAACTTAAATGAAGCAGATTTATTTTGTCTCTAGCGCTGATTTTATCTCATTGTGAGTATAAATTATGATATGATTGGACTATTTTATAATTAGTTGGTTCCCCTGCTCCTTTATTTTGGCAGGTTTGATTATGCAATCAGGCTTGTGTGAGATAAAATTACGAGGTTAGACATGATTACTGGACGCAAGGGACACGAATGAACTTTGATGGTCAACCTGCACTTTATTAGCCATGGATGACTTGAAATATATGGATAGCACCAGCACAAGCTAAAAAGTCAAATAAAAGGACGATGGAACATCTTAGCTTGGTTATCAGTGTTCAGTCATCTGGTCAGTAAATACTTGAACCATCCCTGCTACTTTGTTGTGGACTTGTGGCATCGTCTCTGACAAGTGACAGCACAATTGTTAATTTTAGCCAAAAGCAGCATCTTCCTGTCCATTCAGTCAGTTTTTATGCAAACAGCTTGCAAAAGGAAAGGAATGTGAGGCCTACTACACCCTAAAAAATAATTCTTAGTGTTTAAATAAAAGGTTTGTAAACAATTAATAGATACATCTTGTTTGGAAGGCTATGACGTAACCGAGAAAGTGACTGAGTCTGTAGCTCTGGGACTGACCCGTCATAAATAATGTATATCATATGGATAATTATCATGTTTCTTGTCCTTCCTGTATTAGCATAGAAATATTGGTTGAGAATATTCTTCAAGAATTGATCTGATGGCCAAGAAAGCTGTGGTGTGTGTAGGCGGGGTTGGCTTGGAAAGTTTAGGTTTTCTTGTTGTTGTTGTGACAACTTGGAAACTTTAGTTTGCATTTGGAATATTAGCAATCTGTGAGAGATGATGCACCAGTGTTTGTAAAAAGTTTTTTTTTCCCCACCTCAGACACCTTACGCGGTCAAGGATTGTTATATGTTGAGAATTTTGTCCTCTTAAATCCATATTTGAAGCAAGCATCATCTGTTTATACTGTCATGAGGGGTAATCTGAAGTTTATGCTATAAAATGTTTTTGTGAAAACCCAAATTTTCCATTCACACAGTTTTGGGCTTTTGGCAATTTGAAAATATTACAAACCAAGAAAAACACAAACATAGGATTCGGTCACGGGGATCATCAGGATTCAGGAAAGCATGCTTTTCATTAATCATAGATATATATATAGATGCAAAAAGTATATAATCTAAAAAAGAAAACCTGAAGCTACTTTAGATTACAGGAAAGCAAAAAGCAAAAATAGACACAACACTATTGAGAAAGACCCAACCCTCCTATCTGGGTTAGCAGTATCTGTCTGGATCATGATTCTGAACTTGCAATCTCCAGATGAAGGGTCTTGATTAGTGACAATGGAAAGGCCTGGGAACTTGCAAGCACTATCAAGCTGGTCATTTACCTGATAGTAACTGTTAAATGCATAAGATATATTACCCTTTGTATCTAAATTCCCACAAGAAGTCCCATATCCAAGACTAGTACAATCTGCTCTCGCACAAGCATAAGCCACACTTGGTGGCACTTGCTGATCATTAAGGTTCGCTGTAGGCTTCAACACACACCACTTCTTCTCCAGATAATGCACACCACTAGCAGCCACTAAACCTTTAGATGACGACCCAATATTAAGTTGGTATTTAGGTTGACCATCAAAGTAAAACAGACCCCAATGACGTTCAAAGTTGCCAGGTTGAATGCTCTTATTATCTTCATCTATGAGGCTGAACAGGTAAGCATCAACAGGACCAGGTCTCATTGGAGTCCCTTTTCCTGCAATATAGCGAGACATGAAGCCTTGGTTGAAACGCTGAGCATATTGAAGATTTGCGTTTCTGTCTCCATCCGTAGGCCAACCAATCTCTCCCACAATTATGGGTAAGTTTCCAAATCCATTTTTCTGCAATGCCCAAACAAGCGTGTCATGGTTGGCATCAAACACATTGTCGTAGATCTTTCCATTGTCGTTTATGGGGGTCTGATAGCCGTTGAAGAAGGCGTAGTCAACTGGAAAGTTTGAGTCTTTGTACAGGCTAATGAATGGGTAGATGTTGACTGTAAAGGGGGCTCCATTGTCACTCAAGAATTTGACAATCTGCAGCATCAGGTCATGGATATCCGGCCGGAAGTCCCCGTCGGAAGGCTTGTCGGATGAACTCTGATACACGTCGGCGTTTAGAGGTACAGTGACCTTGACCTGATTGCCCAAACCAGATTTGATGAGAGCTGATTGGATGTTCTGAAGAGCTGGAAGAGTTGTAGATACAAAAGTGCCGTTATATGTTGACAAGAAAGGTTCATTTCCCACTGCAACATACCTTGAAAAAATCATTAGAAGAAATAATAGGTAAGAAAGCTCATCAGTCACTTGCAGTTTTTACTCTATAATCATATCATAGTGTCATGACCTCTTCTTAATACGGTGGAGGTAGTATACGTTGTAGCGTAAAAAAGTGATGGTTGAATTAATGGTTAGTGAAAGGGGTGTGAGTTTACCTGATGTCTACTCCACCAGAAGAAACGTGAGAGGAAACGTTCTTGGAGACCCACTTTTCAGCAGCTTGGACACTGTTGGCCAGTGAAGCGAGCATGTCATTTGGAATACCTACCATGACTTGAATCCCTGACTTCTTGAGAGCATCCAGAATATCTGAATCTGCATCAAACAGCTTCACCTTCTGAATTCCATTGTCTTTAAGCATTTTTACCACTGTTGATGCTGGCAATGGGTGTGTTGCCTGTGTCCCCCAGTTCACACCAATCCCACTCACCACCCCCACCAACACCACACTACACAACAAAGCCACAATAGCCCCACCATATCTCACTCTTCCCATCATCAACCAGAAACAGAGACCTTATCACCAGATAATTACAAAAAAAGCTGATGATCAAATCTGCTTTTCGGCTACTTAGGTTTTTGGGTAAGAACAGGTACTTTCGTTTGCTCTAGAATTAGCCCCAGAAATCAAAAGCTGGATAGCTACAAGCCAGAGCTCAAGTGTATGTGAAACTTGTCAGAATTGTGATAGGCGATCGCTGATGACTACTTCATATGGAGATGAAGAAAATACACTGATAGATGATAAATTCAGGTGGAAAGCAACAAGCAAGAGCCACGAAGAAGAACAAGAGAACCTGCTGTAAACTTGTGATTTGGTGTAGTTAAGCTTAAGCATATTTAGGGAAGATGGGAGAGAGAGAGAGTGGAGAATGATCAAGGAAGCATGAAAAAGAAGTTATGGTGGAGCATCTCTTTTTTTTGTGAGGGCAATAAGCAGGCAATCATACGCAACAAAGTAATGACTTTTTTCCAACAACAAAAAAATATATGAAAATTATGACGAATTAATTATAATATTAGTGATTCCTATGATCCAGAAGCGATACTGTTGCCTTCATCAGACAAGTACCTTCCTTCACACCATAGTCTTCAGATGCCCCTTGCAGACTGAAACAGCCTCAAACCACTCAGATGGACCTTTTTTACTTCTTTTTCTTGCTGTCCTGATCTGAAGTTTCCTCGTTACAACTTACATAAACTACAGTATTGATTTAGTTGAAACTATTAATTCTAAATTTTCAGTATAAACAAATTTAAATAATTAAAAAAAGGAAGTATTTTTTTTTAAAAAAAACAAAGAATTGTGTGTTTTTGTTAAGAAGACTCTAAAACTGTAGAAAGAGAGCGATTAGGAGAATAGTCTGGAAGCTACGTGATTTGCAAAAGGCATATTCAAAAACAGACAAAAATACTTTAACGTTTAAGTTTTTGCTTAAGATCCTTGGTTTGTCGTCCTCTCCACTTATCTCTCCTAAGGTGCATTGTTGTGCGAATCCAAACAACCCACATGGTGGAATTTCCTGCTCTTTCTTGAGCCTCGCTTGATAGAGACGTTATGATTATTAAATAATCTCAACTTGTTAATTGGATATAATTTATCCCTCCCACCGATTTCTGGTCGAGATGGCTACTGGCCATGCTTCTCCTCCGTCCATCCAAACAGGGCACTAGACTCTTCTCGTCGTCATAAAGGACGCTGGCTCCTTGGTTGGGCTATAAATATGATTGATACGAGTGGGCCCCTGATAATTTATGCCATTTTTATGAATTGGACACTTCGTGAGGTTCCTTTTTACGAATATATTTGGTGGCCTCAATTATATTATTCCCCTCTTCATTGATGAGTCCATTGTTTTCTTTACAATTTTAAGCTCCTCCCATCATTAACCAAAAAAACAAAAAATTGTGTGTGTATGGTGTTATTTATAATTTATTTTTGATCAAAAAATCTGATCTTATTTATAAGTCATATTTTATGTAATAAGTGATATTGTGACAATTTTGCAAATATTAATTATACTAATGAAAATAGAGAAAGAAGAAAGAGTTGAAATATATTTATTCATAAATGATGGTGATGTTAAAAATTTACCCAATAATTATTGAAATAACTACCTCCCTTTTGTATATGTGATTTAGTTAAAAGAAATTTATAAATAGGATCATATAGGGATTCCAAAGGGTGGAATTCGAGATAAGTTATACTGATTATTTTTAACAATGGTATTTTTTTGGTTTCCTATCCCACGTGCATCTGGCTATGGTGGGTAAGTCTTCCAGCGGGTTTTTTTGCAATCACAAGGTTCAAACTTAAGACATTACTTAAGCGACACAAGTTACTTACCACTTATACTAACTCCTATTGGTAATTAATATAATGATATTAATAATAGATATTAACACTCCACTTGATATCATTAATTTAAGAGGCTAGACTTAGGAGACGGATTTACCAAACCATGCTTAACAGTAGTACCTGATTATTGGACAGTTTGGGTTGCTCAAATAGAACCCCAAAGTTTAACAGATTTGGCTTATATCCTTTACTTATCTCGTCCGCTACTCTCTAGACGACGCCGTTTTTTTGTTTTTTGTTTTTATTTTTTGTTTTGTTTTTGTTTTTTCAGCAAAACACACACTTGGTTCCTTAAAAGGGTAAAAAAGAAAAATTCAGGACACTTCTGTGTAGCAAAAAGATAACTCAGGGGGTACAAAAAAATTCTTCGTAGTCTTGTTTAGGATCTTTAAAAATTATTTCAATATACTGGTTGGTACTAAAAGGATATTAGTCAATATTGAAAAAATAATTTATGATCTTAAAAAATAATTGTATGATCTTGAAAAAATATTTTAGATACAGAATGTTACTAAAAAATATAGTTTGGGATATTTTTTCAAGATCCTTAAATAATATTTTAAGACCATAAATTATTTTTCAAGATCTTGGCCAATATCCTTTTAGTATTCAAAAAGATCTGAAATATTTTTTCAAGATCCTAAAATAATTTTTTAAGATCATGAAGAATTTTTTTAGTATCATTTAGTATCCTAAATTATCTTTTTACTACCCGACAATGTCCTGAAATATTTTTTTTCTTTAAGGAACCAGGTGTGTGTTGTGCTGGGAAAAAAAAAATGGTGTTGTTTGGAGAGGAGCGGACGGGATACGTAAAGGATATAAGCCAAATCCATGTTTAACATGAGAAAATTGATGGGCTGGGCCTAACCCGATCCGTTAACCCAAATATAATTCCTACAACATTCTTTTCCACCGTAAAGCCCTACCTAAACCCTCTTTCTCACTCCCGCCTTGACCTGCTTCTCAGTCACGTTTCATCCTCTGTGACTGTTGGCTCTCTTTCTGTTTTCATCGCATTCCTGTTAGTTAGTTAATCTTCGAGCTTGCCAACTAGTTAGTGAGGCTGGCATCACTGATTCGGGCAGCTAGAGGGTTGTATATGGAGATTTGATTACATTCTTGACCGTTTCTTCAAGAAACCTTCGCTCTCCTTCTTTCTCTGGTCTCCCTACTTTTCTCTCTGTTGCTCGCATACTTCTTTCTTGAAAGTGGGTGAAAATGCCGCTCGGAGAAAGGGCTGGGGATAACACTGAATCACGATTTTGCGGTGTCGAGACGGAGTTCAATGATGACATGCCAAACGTGCTGAATCTCCATCTCGTGTCTGGGAAATTCGATTTCGTTGTTGCTCCTCTGGTTTGTGTCGAATGCGTCCTCTCCTAGTCTTCTTTAGTTTTTACTTTTAAATTCCAACATTATCGACGTGAATAGGTGGAAATCGATATTTTTCTTTGGAAAGTTCTGTAGATTAACCAACTTGTCCATTGATTCATTACAGAATTGGGAGCGCTCTTATGTTTTAATTTGGAATGAGATATTCCTTGTACTCCAAAAAAATAATCCTTTATTTCATTCTTAAGAAAAAGAGGTGTTCCATGATATTAAAAAAGGGATCTTAATTTATACTTATCTAAGTTAATAACTTGGGTTTGTGATAATTTTGCTTTTCTAACTATTTTGGCATTGAATTGAGAAGAAACGTACTGGCATTTTGCTGTATCTATGTTTCCTCATGTATGTGCCTTATCTTATGAGAAGTTTAATCTGAAGTGAAAAAAAAAGTAAGGTGGAATTTGTGCCGTGACCAATTAGTGGCTCACGCCGCTAATTCTAAGTTATAAGCTGCTGAAGGATAACAGTCGTGGTTATCATAATTCTAACAAATCATGGTTGTTGTAAATTAACCGCAACTGGCTTAGTGCAGAAGGATATCTGGTTTCTCACTTCTGTTTTGACTTGTATATTTTAATGGTTCGATTCAGATGGATCCTGCATATCGGCCAAGCTTAGTGCAGAAGGATAGTTTTGGTTCTGCTGTTCTTCCGTTTGCTGGATCAGACTTAGTTTTGAGCCCTTCACAATGGAGTACTCATGTAGTGGGTACGAATTTGAGTTACCTATTAATATATTTTTTTCCTGAACCAAGTAACATGATGTATTCTATTTTGATTGATGGTTCTTTGGAGCTGTTACTTTTGAGGCATGTCTAGTTTCTAACATTGAAATTTTGTCACACAATTAAAAAAATAATTGGATTCATAGTATGGGTGCTGTTACATTAATTTTAAACAGTGTAGCTCTTGTAATAGACTATTCGTGTGTTTGCGACGAGCATTTTGTTCTGTTGGAAGCATAACTTGTTTATCTTTCTGTCTGGTAAATTTAGGATTTTGTAAAATTTATTTGATGGTTTGTTGCATTTCTTCAGGAAAAATTAGCTTATGGATAGATTTGGATTCTGAGGATGAAACCCTCAGGATGGACTCTGAAACCACTCTCAGACAAGAAATAGCTTGGGCATCTCATCTCTCTTTACAGGTAAGCTTTGCACGACCAATTTGAGGCAAGTTTTAAATTGATGCTTGCCCTTTTGGTTTTGATTTCTTAATATACCCTGTGGATTTACTCATGCTTACTCTTGCCACTTGAGACTTTGCTATGCTTAATTGGCCACCATTTTCTTGGCAGAAATGACTTGATTATCTTTTCCTTGTTTTATTCCTTTTTTAGCTACTATAGCTCCTTCCAATAATAAAATACTGCATAATTCTGATTATTATTATAAACTGAAGAACTGAAGGGAGATGATGGCACAGGGAATTGTTTGTTTAAAACTTGAAGCAAGTAAACTCTTTTTTGTATAATCTATCTAAGTATGGAGTGAAAATTGTTGACCTATGAAAAGATACGTGAATTATATTGTTTCACTTGAGAGTCACTGTGATTGGATTTTGGCAAGTGAGAGTTTTTATTTCTAAAGTGCTGGAATCTATGAATGTGTCTTTGACATATAAAGCATGAAAACATTAGCTTCTTCCCAGGAAATTAGGATGTGATTCAAATGCAATTTTTTTATACAAAATCTTATTGGGACATTAATGTGCATATGACCAGTATATGCCTGTCACTCTGTGACTTATTGTTTAGAACTTTTTTGGTTAAGTATTATTTAGTATTTTGATGTTGTCACCACTTTTATCTGTGCCTTTTGTTATTTTATAGCTTTTGCATGTGGTTTTTCCTAATTTGTTTTGATGTTCTGCAGGCTTGCCTTCTTCCTGCTCCCAAGAGAGCATCTTGTGCTAATTATGCTAGATGTGTGAATCAAATCTTGCAGAACCTAAATCATATGCAGGTGCTAGTCATCCTTCTACTTTTTGCTGATTTCTTTGTGTTTCCTACTTAAATGTCATTTCCCCTCCACTAACATTCTCATTTTCTGTAACTTTGTTATAAAGCTGTTTCTTAGGATTCCATTGGTCATGTCTGAGGATGATTCCATGGGTGCCGATTCTGAAACTTTGGTGAGTATAATCTAAAATCCTGTTTGCAAGGTTGCCTAGTTTTATTTATTCGAGCCACATTGTATTGCAACTTCTTCCTTCCTCTTCTAATTTTAAAAATCAATTTTGAACTTATTTTTCACTTGTGGGCTTTCTTTGTTCTTGTTTTTTCATGAGACTTCTTAGCCTTTTGAATGAATTGTTCCTCGATGTAGCACATTTTGGTTGTTAATCATTTGGTGTTCTTATATTGTTAGAAATTCAATATAAAATTATAGCCATTCCTAAGCTTCTAATTAAAATAAATTTAAACACAGGATATGATAGGCCTGTGTTTTATCTATCAAGAAGCGTGTTAGACATATATGAAAACCATATTTTTTAGCCTTATCTTGGGATGAATTATTCCTTGTGATATGTATTTGTTGAAAAGTTGTAAAAATGATTTTATTTAGGATCAGACTATTGGGGCGGTACATTATCTGATCTTTGAATGTTTTAGTTTTTCTTAGCTGTGAAAATTATAATGCTAGCCTTATTTTCACTCAAGCTTTTTATTTCCCTGGTTTACAGGTTGATTCTTGGGAAACTTGGAATTCATTTCGTCTTCTCTGTGAGCATCATAGTCAATTGTCCATTGCACTTGATATTGTGTGAGTGGTTCAGAATCAGTCCCTTTATTCATAGTTGTTTATACTTTGATCTCGTATCATGTATCATAGTTTAATTTTGTCAAGCTTGTTCTACAGTTGGACCAATGCCATACTTTATTTTAGCCATGATATGCTCAATATTCTTGTTTATCAGGAGTACCTTACCATCAGCAAACTCACTTGGACGCTGGTTTGGCGAGCCTGTTAGATCAGCTATAATAAGTACTGATGTAAGATATCTTGTGATATTTTTAATGCAGCTTGTGCAGATTATGGTGCTGCTGTTTCTGATTTTAAATTTTAATTATTTATGCTGGATTTTTGGCAGTGCTTTTTGACTAATGCTCGCGGTTATCCATGCCTCTCAAAGCGCCACCAGATGCTAATTACTTGTTTTCTTAACCATGCTATACAGGCAATCCATCTAAATTCTCTGAATCTTGTGTTAGCCAATAACTAAGTTAGCAATGGTTGTTAGATGGCATATCGCAAGTTGAGCATTTACTTGCTTTGTGGATAGCCTTGTAGTCTGGGCTTATTCTTACAATCCTGGGATCTTGTTCATCTTTTTCGGGATACTATAGGCTATAGCCCTAACTATCAGATACTTACTGATGAAATCAAATTCAAGCCTCCTGTTCTCCCTTCAAATAGTACTGAAATTTTCTTGAAACGTTGTTCCAGATAATTATATCCGGAAAATCAGTTCATCCGAGAGCTAGTGTGGATCCAGATGCTTCTCATGCTGTTGAGGGTAGGTTGCTGATGTTTTTCTATTTCTAGACACACATGACATCTTAACACCATAGGTCATACTTTGAGCAGTAATAAATTAGTCTAAATTGTTCGTTTTGTGCTGTGCTGCTTTTAGTCTGAATTTGGTTTTGAGCACTGTTGTCATTCTATGGCTCTTGCACGTTTTATATTTGCAAGTTTGTGTTGTATTTATCTACATTTGACCATTAATCCTTTGGCCAAGAGTATTCAGCTTTGAATGTTTGTTTTGCAGAAAGACATCCTTTGAGGCCTTATCTGGACTATGTTGCCTATCTATACCAAAGAATGGATCCTATTCCTGAGCAAGAACGCTTTGAGGTATCTGTTTTTCCTTGTGTTGTATGAAGGCTTAGCATTATCTGCTATTATCTTCCTCTTGACCTTCAGTCTCTTGCCAGCTTGGTTATAGGGACTTTTTACAGGCACCCTTGCAAGTAAGTATTTCCTGATCTGGCTCTTCAATTATTTTTTGCCTTTGTTTCAGCCTAATTTTTCACCATTCTCTGATGAATGATGAGGTGCTTTTTAAAATTATTGTACAGCCTCTCATGGATAATCTAGAGGCTCAAACCTATGAAACATTTGAGAAAGACACAGTGAAATACAGTCAGGTACCGTAATGCATTCAATCTATTCTCAATTTTGTACATCTGTTTGTGTATACTTGTCAGCCTATTTCTTTGTTTTTTTCATCTTGCAATGCCATAAATCTAATTCAGTAAGCTATGGTAATTAATTAATGTGGGCCCTCAAGTTAATTGGACAACTCTAAAGCAACGAGTTTCTTGGACTCCATTCTAAACAACATAGTCCAGCCTGCAGTAACTGTTATACTCCTAGTCCTAGGCTATGTTTGGTTTCCCATTTTGTGAGACTAAACTCATATCAGAGCCAGAGCAACCATCACTTTTCTTGTGTGGTTTTCCTGAACCTTCATTTGAGGCAAAGAAAACCTACCTCTAAACCCATGTCTTTGAGCAAAACAACCATGAACTCACTTTTTTGTTTTGCGTTTAAGCCAAACCCACATTTTGCAAACTAGTATCCAAATGCACACCCACTAATGTAGATTTTTACTTACCTAAAATTGAATCAGTATATTCCTAATTATTTTTCGCCATGTAAATCAGGGTTCTATTTTTTTTAAGTCACCTTGGAGAATTAATGGATTATCATTGGAAGTAATGAAATCTTGCTAATCCATCATGCAGCATGCAATTTGTGGTGTTGCAAGATTCAGATGGTGCAGTATGGTGTTGATAGAGTACTGGACTAGTAGGAGATAATTGAAGTGAGGGAAAGTTAGAGATTTTAGGAATAAATATTTATTAATATAATTTTAGATATTGGTTATTTAATTATTATTTAATTGAGTATCTTTTTTATTATTATTTCTAGGAACTTAGGAAACAAGTGGAATATCCCACCAGATAGATTTAGTTGCTGGAATATAGAATTATGAGTTATTTGAATTTCATATTTGGATATATTTTGGATAGAGTCTTTCTCTCCGTAAACTATTATAAATGGGCATAGTGCCTCATCAATAAGAGCATGCAATATTTCATGGAGTAAATTGGTACGAGAGATTCTTCTTGGACTTTAATAGTTTGATGGGTTAAAGATTCTAGCTCATCTTTCTATTAAGGATGTGTGCTGATTTAGAGAAGAGGCAAGATTCTTGCCTACTCTCTATCTCAGAGAGGCTATTCTTAAAGAGTTGGTGAGATACTTGCTTCCTCTTTAAAAGAGAGTAATTTAGGTTATCGTATCCTCTTCATTTTAGATATCCTCATTACCTTTTTAACTTATTTCCCCATATGATCTTTATTTTTCTCAACTTAGATTCTTATATGACCTTCCCATCAGCTTACCCATTAGCTTATTGAAATCGGTACCCAAATCGGGACTCTACTAGGTGTGCACCTTCATGCCACATTTTGCCGCATGTACCTGATAAAAATTTTGTTCTTTAAGGCGTTTTGATCTTACCTAATTCCTCTTTATTTTTCTTCTCTTTTTTCGTGTGTCCTTATTTTTCCTTGATTTTATGCTGGCACTTTCCTTCCAGGCAACTCATTTGACTCCCGACTATTCAATATTAATTTCTTAATACGCACACTTTAGTTGTTAATATTTGCAATTTTTTTTTGTTCAATTTTTTTAATCTTGGCCTGCAATTGTCTACCTTATTGTAAAGAAAGGGCCTCCGTCTTGTTTGTACCCTGGTGCTAGAGGGTTTGGCAACTGGTGGCTCTGATTTTGTATTATATGATGGAGTCTATGTCTTAGTCCAACCATCAATTTTTTTTTTTAATTTTTTTTTTTTAAATTTTTTTTTTTTTTGGGTGTAGTATCAAAGAGCAGTATGTAAAGCATTGCTGGATAGGGTTCCTGATGAAAAGGCTTCTGAAATTACCACTGTAAGATTTCTTGTGATCCTTTGTGCATACTGATTTGTTGATTGTTATTTTTTAGCACCAAGTTAAACAAGCATTGCTTTGGATTGTGTTCAATCATTTTTTGGTCAGATATAATGGTTTTTGGAATTCCTATGGTTAGATATTGATGGTGGTTGGTGCTGGGCGTGGGCCTCTTGTTCGGGCATCACTAGAGGTGTGTATTTTTACTTTATATTATGAATTTCTGGATATGTTGTATATTTTAGACTTTCTGTTGAATTTATATCACGGTAATTTTTATGTTCATATGTAGGCAGCTGAAGAGACTGGGAGGAGGCTAAAAGTTTATGCAGTGGAAAAGAATCCAAATGCAGTTGTCACACTTAATGTAGGGTTTTTTTTTCCTTTTCTTTTATGGTGATTTCAAATATTTATTTTCCCATATACTAATATTCCTGCGTATTGCATTAGCTAAATTCAAACGCATTTGTTAAACTTTTTCCCCCCTCAATAATAGCAGCGATTTGCATCTTTCAACCTTAAAAGCTTAGTTTTAATTTAGTTTAAGTCATCACTTATTTTTCAACATGCAAGTGTTTGATGAGTGTATAAAAGAATATGAACATTTTTTTTCTTTTTTAATTCATGGATGAAAAGTTTATAAAGCTTGGCATCATGGACAGTTAAATGCATTATTAATTTTCTATCTAGCACTGTTGCTGTTTTTCTCTATTGTGGATCATGCCATCTTATTTTGTGTGTTTAAGTTTCTTATGATGGACATTGGTGAACCCTTGCATCTTGTTGTTTAGAGTGTTTCTATAAATTGGTTTTCTTCTAAATGTTGTAACATTTTTATCTTAAAGATGGCATTGCGTTTTTGTTACAACAGAGTTTGATTAGGCTAGAGGGCTGGGAAGATACAGTTACCATAGTCTCAAGCGACATGCGCCACTGGAATGCCCCTGAAAAGGCTGACATATTGGTAACTTAGCATTTCCTTTTTTGTCATTTGTTTAAATTACGTTATTTATACCTAGTGCATTAATGCTCCTTGTCTTGATCTAGGTAAGTGAATTGCTAGGTTCTTTTGGTGACAATGAGCTGTCTCCTGAGTGCCTTGATGGAGCCCAGAGGTTCTTGAAGCAAGATGGAATTTCAATACCATCTTCGTGAGTAAATCCTTCTCATACACACACACACACATATTGTCTAGTTAAATTATACTGTAAAATCCCGCTGGCAATGTCAGAATCAAAGAACACGTGAAGCTGATAACAGCCAAATAATCTTTAGTCCTATTATGTTGGCATTACCTGAATATCTAGGAAGCCATTTGTTTTTTTAATTACTTTTAAGCAATTTTTTATTGATTTTGGTTGCCTGTGATTTTAGGTCAGTGTCAGAAAGGATACTTTAATTTCATATGGATGTTATTGGCCAACCAGCTAAATATTAAGGATTTTTTTCATTGATGTTTTCTGTTTTTGTTTAGTTATCTTATTAATCATTGTTGACCACTCGTTTTAGGTACACAAGTTTCCTCCAACCAGTGACAGCTTCAAAGTTATATAATGATGTATGCCGCTTGTATTTTCACTGTCTTATTTACTTGCATTAAATTAAATTTTTATTTAACAAGGTTTTGTTTACTTTTCAGATTAAGGCACATAAAGATCTAGCACACTCTGAAACTGCTTATGTTGTGAAATTTCACAATGTGGCCAGGCTGGCACCAACTCAGCCTGTGAGTGGCGCTTTATGCAGTCTATTTCTTTTATTCAATTTATTCACAAATCTGATCTTTACACTGTTTGAGGTCCATGTATGCTTTTGCTAAATATTCTTTAGCTAACATTTAATTAGAGTTCTCTTTTCTGGCTAAAAAAATTTACGTTTAGTGGTTTGTCCTTATTTTTGTGAATGCTTATTTTACTTGGGCAGGTTTTTACTTTTACTCACCCAAAACCCTCGGATACGGAAAGCAACCATCGACATAAGAAGTTGCAATTTGTGATACCTGATGACACTGGATCAGCTATAGTTCATGGTGAGTGGTGCATTTTTGTTCTTATTGAAGGTTATGAAGCGTTGATACTTCAACAAAACAAAAAAAGGAAAATGTCCTGTGTTTGTTGATATATATGATACAATATAAATTTCATGTTTGTGGATACGAACCCTTCCGTGCATCTATCCGATCACATCCTAAATGTTTTTGGATTTCATTCATACTTTGTGTGTGCCAGTGCCCGTATGTTTTGTCATAAACAAAATAAAAGAAGGCTTTTAACTGCTGTCAGGGAACAAGAGTTATACATGCATGGTAGTTTTTGTAAACTCTGATCGCTGATGCACAAAAGCATAGTTTTGGATTCTTGTCCCTATTATCCCTTTGCCTTCCAAAGTAAAGAATAAGTTATTTTAGTGTGGAGATTATAAAGTGATAACTAGTAACGAATTCTTGTTGAACCTCCTAGTAAGCTTTTTGCTTGGCTGTATTGAGATTCTGTGGGTATCACGATAACTTCTAGTGAAAGACAAATTTTCGTTGAACATCAGTTTGCTGATGCCCATGTTTAACTTATTGTTAACTCTTTCCATATGTCTAGTGTCTTTTTGAATTGTCATCTAGTTACAGTATGTGATATGGGCTTCTTTCAAGTTGACATTTTACACCTTGACCATAGGGTTTGCTGGCTACTTTGATGCTACACTTTACAAAGATGTGCATCTTGGAATTGAACCCTCAACAGCAACGCCAAATATGTTCAGCTGGTATGGAACTTAGTTTCCCCTTTTTTCCTCTCCATTAAACTTGAAATCCTATGACACGGTTTATTACATGCAACATGCAAGGCAAACCTAGCTGTTGGAAATGAAATGAACAATTAAAATAAAGTTGTTTTCAGACAAATTAGGCTCTATTTTTTGACATTTTTCTTTAAAAGAAACTATTATTCATTATGAAGTAGAGCCATCCTATTCGAATTTAATTCCTGATATCTGTGTCCTGTGTTCTAATAGCTGTTTGACTCATAATGTAATTGCATTCCTCATTTTCGAATACTTTTCGGAATTATTGTTGTTATCTTTATAATGAAAAGGGGAAAATATAGCTAAATCTATTATACTGGCCGATTTAGATTTTGTAGAAGTCTTTTTAAAAAAAAAAAAAAAAAAAAATATTATGTACTTTCAGATGTCTAAGCTTATGTTTTGTGCTTTCTTAATTCTTAACTAGTGAGAGAATTCTTTCCAGAAGTGAAAAACAAGAAGCGTACTCTTGTGTTTTTAACAAGTTCATCGTGGGATGATGAATGCAAGGGTTTATTTATTTATTGTATCTCTCTTTAAGAAGCATCTTGAAAGGTTAAATGTAAGTGGTATAACTGATAAATGTTTTCTTCCCGGCTAAACTTTTTTCGGGTTTCAAATTATTTGCAGGTTTGCAATATATTTCCCATTGAGGGAACCCGTTTGTTTGGATCGGGGAGCTACTTTAGAAGCACATTTCTGGCGCTGTTGTGGTTCAACAAAGGTTGGTGTGTACTACTGTTTTAGCCTTGATCCTTGAAACTATTTCCACTTCATAGCATTGATTTGGCACTTGATGATAATGTTAATCAGGTTTGGTATGAATGGTGCGTTACATCTCCCTCCCAGTCTCCAATTCACAATAGCAATGGACGTTCCTACTGGGTTGGCCTTTAGAATAAAGTCAGCTTCTGTTTCAGACATTTGACAATTCACCCACTAAGTTCTGCCCTCCACATTCTTGAATGCTGATTTTTTGATTTCGCCTGATGCCCTTCTTTTCTATTCCTTCTTGGAAACCGTGTTGTACAATAGTGCTTCTAGTTCTAATTGTATGGCCTAGTTGTCTTTTTTTTAGAGAGATTAAGGAAGATAAATAAATTATTTAATCATTTTATATGTTGTGTATTTTTAGATTATATATTAGTTTATAGTTAAACTAATTATTTTTTAGAAAAAATAAAAATAAAAATACTCAAATAATTTAATTATCTTTCTTAATCTCTCCAAAAAAAGTCAATTGCGTCTTATAATTAGGATCGAGAGGAGTAAGATGTTTGTGATAAACTGTAAGCTAATCAATGCGTTCTTGAATTGTAATGTTCTTGAATTGTAATATACCATTCTGATCCTATTTATAAGTTCATTTTGACAAAAAAATTTGGTCTTATTTATAAGTCTTCTTGAGATAATAAATGAGATTTACAATTTTGCCTAGATTAATTGTACCAATGAAAATAGAGAGAGAAGAAAGAGTTGAAAGATACTTATTTATAAATGAGGACAAAATTGAAAATTTATCTAATAATCATTAATCGAACTGCTTCTTCTTGATATATGTGATTCAGGGCTTATCATAACTCCACAATTTCCGTCCATTGAATACGTCTATATCATTTTTACCTTTGATTTTTTCAGGGAGAACAAGGTCGGAACAAATTGTTGCATCATATGCTGCATTTTTTTTTTTGGCCAGATATGCAGCTAAATAATGCATAGTAAAAATTAATTTTTACTATGTAATTATTACCGCTAAAATGTTTATGTAATTTTTTTAATTTCATTTTAACTCAAACTCCTAATCAAATATTCCCTTCTAAGGATCTATTATTAACTGTTAATATTTTTATTTTTATTTTCTAATTATTGGTAATTAGTTTGTTTTATCATATTGAGAATATAATTAGCTACAACTCTCCAGTCCACAATATAAATCAATTTAACTAATTCATTTGTAGTTAACTTATTAAATTCGTCTTAAATTAAAATTAATTTTTTATTTTAATTTAAACGAGATTTTTAATTGGTGGTTAACTAATTCATTCTAGTTTATATTAAACGGGATATTAAAGGAGAGAGGAAAATAAAAAGAGTCTTATTTAAATATTAATTATGGGGGTAAATTTAATAAATAAACATTAGTTACTCTGTATGTATCTTATATTGTAAAGCAAACCATCCTTGTATTGTGGAGTGAGGAAGTATTCCATTGATAAAAAATTCCCACCCCTCTCTTTCACTGTCAAAAATCAAAATGTAGTTATATCAAAAGGGAAAAAGAAAAAAAAATCAAAATGTAGAACTATCAAAGTTATACCGTCCATCAAAAGGAACTTTTAAATTATTGATTGAAAAGTGATTGAGATTCAAATATTGGATCAAATTGATGTTATTAATTTCAAAACTCAAATAATAAGCAGTGCCAGAATGTTTTTGGCCAACAATATATTAAATATTTATATGAATGTCTAGCCTAGAGTCGGTAAATTGGGCTGAGGCCATTAATTTGGCACTTTTAAGCCCGGGTTTGTCTAAGAACCAAGCTTGAAAATTAG
Source organism: Acacia acuminata (assembly GCA_019022655.1). Classification (NCBI taxonomy): domain Eukaryota; kingdom Viridiplantae; phylum Streptophyta; class Magnoliopsida; order Fabales; family Fabaceae; genus Acacia; species Acacia acuminata. The sequence goes on from JAFJYI010000015.1 coordinate 3,757,211, forward strand.
AGGAACTTAATAAAATAAGTCGGGGCCAGCCCCCGTAGGGCTCCTCAGCTTAAAAGGGCCTTTTTTTTTTTTTTTTTTTTTTTTGAATGCATGGATTCATATATGATAGTAATTTACTAATTTATATATATATATATATATATATGTATGTATGTATATTGTATTTGTTATAGAGTTATTTATCCATTTAAGTATAAATACACAAATACATAATAACTATATTCTAATTTTATGATTTGGTTTATTATTTGTTGCGATAAAGATTATGGATGTGTTCATGATGCGAGATAAGAAATTCATGATATTTTTACTCATGAACCAGAGCCTACTCAAAGCGAAGTACAATCAAATGTTGTTTTAATTGATGATGGTGGAGAAAATGATGACAATAATAGTCATCGTACTAATGTCATTTTAATGGTATACTTCTAATGTTTTATGTGAGTTATTTGTTAACCTAGTTTGCTTTTAATTATGAATTAGTGACTGTGCTTATTTGTTGAATGATTCGTGTTGTTTTGATATTAATATTGATAACATTTACTTGATAAATTAGAACTTTAATTGTTGCAATTTACTAATTATATTTCTTTAAAAAAAAAGAATGAAAAATATTTAAAGTTTGGAATAGTAACTTTCGGCCACGGTCTGTGCTTTTGGGACGGGCTTTGAAAAACATATATTTTTTTTGCCGTAGGCCCTAAGAGCCGGCTTGACCCTTCACGGCCGACCCCGATTCCCAACTCTAGTCTAGCCTAGGGGTGAGCATAGGTAAGGCGAGACCAGTTGCCCGATGCCCAGCCCAAAGGATTAATGGACAATAAAATATTGCTCAATGCTCAGCTCTGCTTAATAGAAGCCCTGACATTTTTCAGGCTGGGCAATAATGGGCTGGACAAGGCAAGCTTTCCTAGGTGATACCCCGCCATGGATTCCGATGCTCTCAAAAGTGCATCCCTCAATAGCCTTCATTTTCAACCATTAGATCAATCTAACATCCTATTGTGTGTCACACGATCATGCTTTTTAATTTTTTTTTTTTTAAAAAAATCTGAACCACTTTTAGATAATTTTGAAATAAATATTATTACCTCCAGTTAGCTTCCTTAATCTCCCACAAAAATCAACAAGGTTATATATTTAGGATTGGAGGTGGTAGTATTTATTTCAAAATTATCTAGAAATGGTTCAGATTTTTTTAATTTTTCAAGATTTTTTTTTTAGTGCTAGTTAGTATTCTGAAGTAACTTTTTAATACCACTTTCAAGTACACTCGAAATAATTTTGAAAATATCATCAAGTATTTTTCAGTAGCAGTCAGTACCATGAAGTATTTTTGTTAGTACCAGTCAGTACCTTAAAATTTTTTTTTCAAGATCCTTAAAAAATATTTTAACGTACCAAATGGTACTAAAAAGATACTTCCGGGTAGTGACAGCTTTTTTCAATATCAACCAATATCCTGAAGTATCTTTTTAGCACTAATCAATATCTTGAAATATTTTTTCAAGATCATAAAATAATTTTTCAAGATTATGAAGTAATTTTCGATGTGAGTTAGTACTTGAAGTATCTTTTTAGTTCTAGTAAGTACCTCGAAATATTTTTCCAAGGTCTTAGAAAAATATTTCGGGATACTAACCTGCGATCTTGAAAAAAATCTTGAAAATATTTTAGGGTACTAACTGCTACTGAAAAATACTTCGTGATCTTGAAAAAAATATTCCAGGGTACTGACGGGTACCAACAAGATATTTCTGGGTATTGACTGCTACTAAAAAATACTTCATGATCTTTTCAAAATTATCTCGAAGTGCTTGATTGGTACTAAAAAGATACTTCGGGATACTAACGGTACTAAAAAATCTTGAATTTTTTTAAAAAAAAACTATTTTTCGATAATTTTGATATAAATATTACCACCTCCAGTCCCAAATGTATGACCTAGTTGATTTTTCTAGGAGATTAAAGAAGCCAACGGGAGGTAATAATATTTATTTTAAAATTATCTAAAAGTGGTTCATATTTTTGAATTTTCTTAAATTTAAAAAGCATGATTGTGTGGCATGTTCGATTGATGTAATGGTTGAAAATGAAGGCAACCTAGGGACACGAGGAATGCACTTTTGAGAGCACCCGAATCCACCCCGCCACATCTTATGTTAAAAAAATAGTTTTAATCATACCCGATAAATAATATTTAAACTTTAAATGTAATTCATAATTATACACTTTAGAATATTTCAAAATAAGTCTACAACTTGAGTCTTGAAATTTAAAAAACTACTATATATCTTAAGAAATAGTCAAATACACATACGTGAAGAATTAAATAATATCCATAGTACATTAAATACAAGGCATCCGCATCATTAGTGATATAATAAAATAATGGTCTAGTACTCAATGGATATATTAAAGTACTAGTAAATGTATAATATAATATAAGTATAATAACTATTATATAAAAAATAATGTAAGTATATTAACTATTATATATAAAAAAATTATATGAAATACAATAATATATATATACTTATTAGGCAGGCCAAATGGGTAGGGTGGCATACTCTGCCCAAACATACCCGGTCCTACCAGTAAAAACGCTCAACTTGATTGTGCCCATTTTTTTTTAGGCTAAGTAGGGTGATTTTTTGCTGGGTTCACTGGACTCTTAAGCTTCATACACCCCCAATGTCTATCAGAAAGTGCTCAGATCACCACTCATCCTACAGCAAAAAAAAAAAAAAAAAACAGCTTATCATCCTATGATTATCATTTATCCGGATTAATGTCACTTGTAATGACCTCAGCAACCCAAATATTTCCCCCTTTTCTTCTTATAAACAATATCATATTAGCATAAAATGGTACAAATATGATTTTTTATAGTAATTTTCTAAAATTGCATCATTTCATCCCACAAAAAGTTGGCTTATTATATAAGCTGCTAGAGAAGGAACCATTGAATACTGTACCGGTCTATCCTGGGTCGGGTTTCTCTCATCATTCTTTTCTCATCATCTTTAAATCATATCCGTCTAATTAATCTAAAATGTCACAATATTGTTACTTTAATTTTCTCAATTCTTCTCGATCAATGATCCGATGATGAGATAATGAGGAATGAGGAGAAAGAAACCTTATGAGAGGATCTCTTTGCACCTATCCCTCCCCTGTTTTCTGAGTCTTGCAGAGGTTTTTGGCTGAGCCACCAATACGTACAACGGAGTAGGGTTGGCAACGCCCAGGGGATCAACGAGTCCACATTACATGCTTAGATTTAGGTTCTTATACCTCCAATTAGAGGTATAAGCATATTTTTTAAAATTTTTTTTATGTATTGTATTTATTTATATTTAAATTATATTTGCTTTACGAGATGTTTTTTGCACCCAAGTATCTCAAATTAATTGATTTTCGTATTTGTCTATAACACCAAGTATTATGAAAATTAATTAATTTGAGATCGGGTGCAAAATAATATCGAAAACAACATATAATTTAAATCTAAATAAATACAATACATAAAAAAATATTAAAAAATATTCTTATACCTCTAATTAGAGGTATAAACACATAATAAGAACCTAAATCTAAGCATATAATGTGGACTCGGAGATCAACAAGTTCGTTGCTTCCCAAGAGTAGCAAAGTTGCTGTTAACACCTGTGGATTTGAAACGTGGCTGGCCATCCTTGAAGATAAACTCACTAATCATGGTCACACTGATGCTGAGATTGGGTTAGACTTGAGGGTATTAATGACTTTTAAGTTTCAATACATCGTTTTTGCAAACACTTTTATGAATTCAATAACTCATCTTATTTATAAGTCTATTTTGACTAAATCTCACATATTTAGGATATCAAGGAGAGGTACTTAACTCGATTATATGGGGTAAATTTTTAACTTTGTTCTCATTTACGAATGAGTATTTTTCAACTGTTTCTTCTCTCTATCTTCATGAATACAATTAATAAGGATAAAATTGTCACAATCTCATTTATTACATGAAACTAGATTTATAAATATGACTAAATTTTTAAGTCAAAATGAACTTATAAATAATACTAGAGTGTTATTTTTCATCCCCTTGCCTTGTTAAAATTGCCCTTGGATCTCCCTCCGAGTAAGAGTGATCGACTACTTTTGAGAGATCTGCTCCTTTCCCCCGTTCTATTTTGTTCAATTTGCACTCCTTTACCAATGGAAACACAACCAGCCTGATTAAAAAACTTGCAGTCATAAATTGTTTAATTTAATTTGTATCGAAAAAATTATTTAATTCAAGCTGTAATCATCTCTGGTTAATTTTAAGTTTCAAGGGTTTGATTTTTTTTTCCTTTCACTTAAATTTGGGAAAATTTTAAATAATTACTCTTTAAATATAAAAACCCAAAGTAGTAACTCCAATTTGCATAATATCATATCAATTTTATATGTACCAAAATAGAATTTGAAAATACAGTGTTTTTACCATACCACCCCTCATTTAAAAAACATGGCACCTAAGCTAACCACTAATTCACTAGTTAATTGATAAGGCTGAACCAGGTTGAATTTTCATACATTGTGTTTAAAAGTGATCGGCCTGTATCTATTATGATTGAGTTGATCTTATTTTTAAGATGATGATGGTGGAGAAATGAATTGAAATACAAAAGGATGATAGTGGAGAAAGGAGGCGCTTTTGAACCACACCCCCCCCCCCCCCAAAAAAAAAAAAAGTGAAAGGAGGCACAGGACTAGAGGAGGGATGATGAAGATGAAAGTTAAAAGGTGCACCTTGCCATAATATCTAGTCATACAAGACAAAGTCAAATCCATGCAAATATTTAGTTTGACCCAACTTTGCAATCATGCTGCCACTTAGAACTACCACCTCGTTCCAGTCAATTGTTGGCTTATTTATGCTGTTAGAATGTTTTTGCGCTAAAATATCAACAGAGGGTGTAACTTATAATCCCGATGATGACTTTATTTTTAAGAGCCCTTATTTACCCCAGTAATTCTAACAGAAAGTTATTCTAGTAAATTAAATAGTAATATTTATGAAAATTGATATGAAGATTTTGAATTTCTGGTAATAATTATGTAAATTTTTTTTTGATAAAAAATTTTTAGGAAAAGGGTTGGGTTCATCCACGATCCAAGGGTAGGGCAAAATCTCTTTTCTATCTAGGTGATACCGATGTTGGGCCACGCGAGCCGTCTACTACCCTCAAAGGTTTACCTACGCACTTAGGAGTTAGGATGCGTTCGCTTTAACCAACTAACTGTGATCAACCCCCTTTCTTTGATGAAAGTATCCAACCCTTTTACCAGTTGAGGCCAAGGATGAGGGGGTTAACAATTATGTAATTAATACTGCATGGGAGAGCTTGAATTTAGATCACAAAATCAGGGTTGGGCAAAGTAGGGCCCATGTTTGGTCGGCAACATTGAGAACCATCACCAGCAGCACTTTCTTTTTAAATTAAATTTTAGCTCGAGGACTCAACTATAGAAGAAGAAAAATTTTGGTTTTATATTATATTTCATGTGCAATCCCAGTTTAAAAGTATGCAGTCAGAAATTCAGGACACCCGAGAATGTCAAAATTGCCTCAACCTACAAGCTATATGTGTACGCAAACTTTCTTAGTCTTTATTAAAAGCACAAACTAACCATTCTTATAAATCAATAAAAACAATTAATTTATTAAAATTTAATTAAATCAATAAAAGCGCATTAAATTCTAGTATCAAATTTTTTTAAATTCATTAAATTTATCGTAATATTTAATTAATTTCTAATATTACCCTACCGGAGAAGAATTACTAATTCGCATTAAACTCTAATATCATATTAATTATTACCTTTCACCCCACCACCCTTATTAATTATGGGCATCCATGGAAAAAAAAAAAAAATTAATGTCCTTTAGAAATAAGCAAATGTCTTATAAAAAGATCAAATGCACTTGTTAGTTAGTTAGTGATAGGTGTGAGGAGTTTCAAAGCTACATATCTCAGTTCTGTTGCGGTTATAAAACCAATCCAAGGAAAGAAACCACGAAGCTTCTCTCCTTGTGCCTACAAATAAGATGTAAGACGTTAGGCATCAAAAACCGACGGTCCAATTCCCAAAGAAAGATGTACCTTTCAACCAACTTTCTCTTCCAAATTTGCTTTTTTGGATACTTCCTCCATCTCAAGGCTCGGTTTTACCGGACTGTTATTCGTAATTATGCTGTCACCTGTAGAAGCACTAGCATTTTGAGCTATCTCGTCCGCCTTTGGATGCCCCATATTTTGGGAACTGAAACCAGAGTTGCGCTCATCCAATTGCTTAGGTTTGTTCAGGGCATGACAATACCGGCAATAGTAAGTAAAATATGGTAAATCCGCCTTCTGAGCAAGACCTATAAAGAAATAAGGAGTTTATTCACACTTTTCCTGCCTCATTAATTCAAATTTATCTCCATCAAATAACAGGCATAATAGCATTGACCCACCAACATAACATTGATGCTAGAGAAACTAAAATATCCGATCCAATCCACTCACCATTATGCATATGACAGTTAACACATATGAGAGCATAAGACTGCCTTGGATCTTCACCCAAAAGCAATGCCACAATTCGAGCAATCCACCCCCCATCCTGTGTGGCTGAACTTTGAGGTTGGTGATGTCCGACCACTGTTCCAAGCTGCTTATGCATAGAAATTTGAGACTGATCAATATTTCCAGAACCAACAGATTGTTGATGAGAATTTGAAGGTGTAGTTGTCCCAGGACTGGTGGATCTAGAAATGACTTGTTTGCGACTTCTAAGTCCACTGGATCCCACAAGTTCATGATCCTTGCTCTTCCCTTTTGAACCACTATGCTCAGATTCGTCTCCAAAATGCACTTTCAATCCTGAATCAGCACCCAACTTAGATGCCAAAACAGTTGCAGCCGCTGCCTTTGCTGCTGGGTCTGGGTCATATTTCTGTGTAGACCACAAGGTAAACACAATAGTAAAGCAGCTGCTAAGATATTCTCAAAAGTTACCCTAAAAAACTTCCTTTCCAACAGGCAGATCAAGAATAGCCCTTGGCCCAGCTCTCAATGACCCAAAAAAAAAAAAAAAACATTCCTTCAATCAGAAAATTGGAAACATATAGTTTCTCTCATTTTCATGCTAATCAGACATTAGATCCTCTCACAAGGATTGATTCTTCCAACAAGAAAACAATGGACCAAGAAGGTCATGCGCGAACAAATCACAGCGATAAGGTATTGGAAGAAGAAGAAGGGGAGAAAGAGAAGATAGGGAAACAGAAGAGAATTCAGAAAAGAGAGAGAATTCAAAAAATACATCTTAAAAAGTTGGTTTTCTGCACCAAAAATAATAATAATAAAGCACAAATGGATTAAAGATAACAGCTACATAACAAGACTTGCAACAGACAATCACCTGAATGAGCTGTTGAGTAATGTAATAATTTGTCTTCTCTTTGAGCTCATCAATTTTTGCTTGCCTTTCAGCTCGAAGTCTTTCGAGAATTTTATGGTCCCTTCGATCACCTATCAAACAAAAGCATATGAACGACTAAAGAAATCTTGTCTGAATATCGTATATTAACACAAGCAACATGTCTAGAATCTGCATCATTGCGTTGGAATCAAGTGATAATAATCAGAGTTGTGAAACATAGCTTTTGCTAAACTTATGAATGAGTTTATCAAATTTCTTTAACCAAGATGTTAATATCAAATTCTCTTCAAGCATTTTTCTCCTCTCTGAATTTTTGTTGGAAACTTATGAAACTTTAAATGAATATAATAGTAGACAAAAATCAATCATATCAATCATTTATGCATAGTTGAAATATTAATATTTGGAAGACTACATCAGAGATTCTAATTCCATGGCATGGAGAACTTACTCAATAAGATTGCCCTCGCACATAATACAAAACTAAATACATTTTTTACAAGCACTAAGAAGATATTGAAGGCATTCCCTCAACTTGAGATGTCAATCTTCAATTATAGGCTTTTGCCAGATTTTGAAGCTTTTCTAGCACAATGTTGAATAGAAACCAGAAGATATGGCAATGATTTTAATTAAAGTGATGAATTCAGATATTGCTCTCATTACAATCAGTTTGTTTGAGAATTATTTCAGCAATTCGAAGTTGTTCTGTTGATTTGTTTGTTCACTTAGATTTAGGAACACAAATGATTTTAATCATACTACAAAATGAAGTAACATGCATCTGGAACTTGTGTTTTCTAAGAAAATACACTAGCTCTGACACATGTTCTAATTTAATTGTAAACTTCTTTGACACTCACACATCCTTGTAAAGCTGATAAATGTTGAATAGGCAGCAGTTGATACAGCAGGCAAAAGAAAAATTGGCAGAATCCGAATTGCTCTCATCTTCCAATTGATATCTTTTGATCTCGTTGTCATTATAGCATAGCATACAGCAATGACCTGAAAATTCAAATAAAGCAAAATCCAGAAATTTCTTTTTTGAACATGACCCAAAATGGCTGGGGGATAAATAAAACTCACAGTAGGATAATATTCAGTTCCAAGACTAGTCACTTTAGGAACAGCGAAAGCTTCTCTCCAGAACGCAATAAAATTCCACAAACGGTGCATAAAGTACCAAAAATCTGAGTTATATTCCCATCTTACAACGACAGTTAAGACATAGAAAGGCAAGCACTATTGATTCGCATTTATCATCTATAGCACATTAAAAACAAATAAATAAAACACACCTCAAATATAACAGAAAATAAAATAAGATGTCGGGTTGTTCGCCTCCAATATCGAGATCTCCTACTCATCCTAGCCAGAACAATAGCTTCTTCTTTAGAAATGTATTCTAGTCTCTTTTCAAAATCATCCTCACGTAATCTAAATATTGCATTCCAAATTCTGGAAAAAAGTCCCTTGCGCTTCTTTCTATTCCCAGCGGCCGTAGAAACATCCTCTTTCTTTTCATCTTTTACAACTCCTTTGTCATCAGCCATCTTTTTGACTTCCTAGAACACGTGTAAATCATCACAGATCAGTAGTCATTACTATAGCACAAAAACAAAAGCGAAAAGCCCCTACTCTGATCTACTTAATCAAGGCATAGGTCAAGTCAACACGCAAATATCCATTAAATGGGGTGAAATGCAGTAGGAACAATAGTCCATACTACCATATCCAGTTATACAATCTACTTAAGTTGTATATCTACAAGTTCTTTTGTCAAAGAAAAGGTATATCTACAAGTTCAATTCCCTTCCTCTGTTAGTCAACAGCTCAGAGAAACTAAAATGATTGTCTACAAAGATCACTACCTGAATCGAAGGCTGCCGGTTAAAGACGATAGTAAAAGTTCAAGATTACAAGCATTTTGGGTTCACCATCGCAACTATGAACCAAAAAAAATACACAATAAATTAATGCTGTGTTTATGAAAAAATTTCTTCCATTCACAAGGAATGAAGCGCAAAATCTGGACTCTAGAAGGAAGAACATTCGAGAAGAAAAAGAAAAGGAATGAGAAGGAAGATGGTGCAAAATAAGAAGAAAGTATCAGATCGAGCAGACAAACCTGAGAAAACAAGGGCGACGGTGGATGCGAAATGCTTCGATTTCACTACTTGTGTAGTGAATTAAGAAAGGAAAGAAGTTGATGATGGAGCAAAATGGGCGTTTGTGTTTGCGCTGTGAGTGGAAAGCAGAGAAAGAAATGAAAGAAACTTCGAAATTAAGAAATGGGTCCCCTATGGCTATTCGGGATTTCCGCAAAGCAGACAGGAAAACACGCAATTCCAAACTTGAAATGAAGGCACCCGGTGCCCCAATTCGTCACACAGCTCAACGACTCTTCACCGTCTTCCTGCCATTAGTCAGACAGAGAAGAACCATGTGGCACAAGTCAGTCTACCCAAACCTCCCCCACGCCGCATTCATGGTCAATGTCCCCCTCCTTGACTTTTTTTTTTTTTAAAAAAATAAATAAATTGAGATAGCTAATTTATTAAATATGTCCTCTGATATTTTTTTTTTTTTTTAAAATTTTACCTTCATTATCGCTTATTTTTCTCTCTCTTTTTAATCTGAATTAACTCATTTTTTTTGTTACATTTATTAGAGGTAAAATTGTAACATTTTTATTAATTATTCTCTAAGTGAACTTGTAATAAAGAATAGAGACAAATTTTTTTTCCAAATTACACTTATAAAAAGGATCATTCGTGGCATATTTTATTGGTTCTTTGAATAGGAAATAAAATTGTATTGGGAAAAAGAATTAAAATAAAATTATTAGCTTATTTGAGTGGTTCATGTATATCATTCTTCCTGATTTTGATGTTATTTTTGTTGACTCCAAGTGTTTTGATGATGACAATTGAAGTTTCTCAGTAAGATTTTTAAGTAATATGAAATAGTGCATATTGGTAAATTTACGATTCTCGGATATTGATCTAGCATTCTCTAGTATAATAGACATACAGGAGCTTGATGAACTCATAAGAACTAAAACTCTAATTCTCAAGTATAAGTGTATAGTTCTCGAGAATTCCTTAATGAAGATTTCAGAATCCATGCAATTCTCGAGAAACTAGGATATGTTCTATAAGTCAATTCTCGAGTATAACAACATGGCTAACTAAGTGTTCAGTCAGTTCACACTATTCTCGAGAATGTTCAATATAGTTCTCGAGAATTCTGGCTTACTGTTCCATTAAAGCCTTGTGTGATGATTCCTTCGAGATATAATTCTTAAAGTTCTCGGGTATGGTCAAGTGACTCTCGAGTAGTGCAATGATCAACACTTATGTCTTCACGGAATGAAGCTCTCGAGAGTATCTTCAATAATTCTCGAGAGTGAGTCAATTGATAATTCTCGAGAATTCCTTGACTAATTCTCGAGAATGTTGAATCAAATACAAAGACCCCTGTTTCTCAAATCTCCGCTCGTAAATTCATGATCCATGTTATATCATTTTATCACTCTTGATTAATATTCAATACAAATTCCAAAATGCTTTTAACTTGTGTGCTCATAAGTTTCGGAGCTACTTAAGTTGGGTGTAACGACGGATTTGAATAAAGCTATCGCTGTCGAAGCATTAAATGCCGCTACCTAAACCATGATATTCTCGGACACCAATATTACGAGCCAAGTAAAGCGGTTTATGATACTCTCCAACTTGGCATTAAATGCTATTTCACAACGGAAACAAAAGGAATGGGAAAGAATGTCGATCTGGAGTTTCAGTTTGTACCATTCAAATCGAGGAATTCTTGAGGAACTCCTCATCCTGTAACGGACATATTCAAGAGTCTAAACGGCCATTTCTTAAAAGCTCAAGCAACGGTCATTAATTACATTAAGTATAAATAGCAGGAGCATTCAATTTGCCAACGACCAAAAGAAAAAAGTGTGCAATCAATTCGAGTATAACATCGATATTTGTTTCATTTGTATCACTATTGCACTTCGGTGTTCATTCTTTTATCAACTCGTGAGGAGTATTTAAACACTTATTTCATTGTTGAATTTGTATCTTAAGATTGAGGAATCTTAAGTGAGGGTGCATTGATTACAAGTTGTAAGGGGGAGTGTAGTCGAGAGTGAGAGGACAATCCTTCGTTTACAAAGTTTGTAATCGTTCTTGAGGAATAGTTAAATCTCAGGTGTTCTGGGGACTGGACGTAGGTCAGAATATTAGACCGAACCAGTATAAATTGTCTTGTGGTCTTTTATCTTATTGTTCTCTATTTTGTTTATTCAAGAAAGAGATTTGAAAAAAAAAAAGAGATCACCTATTCACCCCCTCTAGGTGATATTCCACCTTCATTTTGGTATCGAGCCGATTTCTCGGTTGGGCTTAACATCCCGAGAAAGACTATGGAAGGAATATTACCCGACGGTGCTTCAATCAACCGAGCCCCCGTGGATTCAACGGTGAACATTATTCCTTTTGGAAAGCTAAATTTAGAGTGTTCGTAATGGCTACCGAATATGGTCTCGGAGAGTAATAGAAACGGAGATTATGTACCGAGTCAAAGCGAAGGAGGAATTAATGTTCCGAAGATAGAGGCTGAATTTGATGAGAATGATAAGAAAAATATCACTCTCAAGAAGGTAAGGCTATTCTCGATGCTTCAAAGTGCTCTCGGTCAAAAGGAGTACTTTCGAATTTGTAATCTGTCAACCGCGAAAGAAATGTGGAAGGCTCTAGAGATTGCATATGAAGGCACTTAGGCATCAAGGAGAACCGTATCAACACTCTGACCACCGAGTATGATTTACTACGGATGAAGTCAGGCGAAACCATCGCCGAGTTCCAACTCAGATACACTCATCTGACAAATCAGTTGGCGGCCTTGGGTAAAATATATGAACAAGGTCCTCAAGTCAGGAAGATTCTCAATGTTCTGACAAAAGACTGGGAAGCAAAGGTCACTGCAATAGAGGAAGCTCGTGGAGAATCAATGGCCTCAGTTGCTGCCTGTTCGGAAGTTTATCGAATATGAAAGCAAACCGAGATTCAAAAAGGATCTGGATGATGTCAATAGTAGCCGAAATAAGGGAATTGCTCTTAATGTCCTGAAGGAGAAAGAAGAGAAGGACGAAGATGATGAAGACGATGACGAGATGGCCATATTTGTTCAAAAATTCAAAAGGTTCTATAGAAAGGATCGTGGTTTCAGAAATAGATTTCAAAAAGGGAATCCAAGTAACAAACGTGACTTCGAGAGACAAAGATCAAGTCATTTGTTACGAATGTGAGAAACCCGGTCATTACAAGTCGAATGTCCTCGCCTAAAAGAGTGAGAAAGAAAAGAAGAAGAGGTCGTATCAATTTAAGAAGAAGGCATATGTGTCGGGAATGGGAGATGACTCCTCGGGAGAAGAAAGTGAAGAAGAGAAAGAGATCGCCAACATCCGCGGTGGCCGAAGAAGAAGAGTCAACCAAAAACGACAAGGTGAGGTACATGATATACAACCAACCTATGATGAATTATTTGATGAGTATAATGAAATCCATTCTGAATACATAGAAGTTTGTAATGAATGTATAGATTTGAAAAGGCAAAACTTAACTCTTAAAGTACAAGCTGAAAGTTTCACGTATGAAGATCTTATCTCGTGATAATTGCCGGCTCGGAGAAAAGGAATGTGTATCTTACAAAAACACTTGAGAAGTTCACTAGAGGTAGTGAAATGCTCAATGTGATTTTGAAAGCACAAAGGTTTACAAGTGATCGTTCAGGAATAGGATATAATCCTATTTTTGATAATCAAAAGGGCAAGAAGAAAACCGGTGGAAAATCCTATTTAAATTATTTTCGAAAAACAGTCCATTCTTCAAACCCATTCGCACATTGTAATTACTGCAACCGAAAGGGACATAGTACCTCATCGTGTTTTCATAAAAAGGATAGAAGGGATAAACCGGTTGGTAATTATCAGTGGGTGCCTAAGGGAACCTATGTTCCTAAGGCGCAGACTAATCCTAAAGGACCCAAGAAAAAGTGGGTACCTAAAGCTTGATCTCCTCTCGTTTTTGCAAAATTTGTGCTTGAGAGCATCAAGAATCAACAAGTGGTATATCGACGCAGTGGATGCTCCGGACACATGACGGGAGATGCGAGAAAAGTTTGTTGCCATGAAATCTAAAGATGGAGCGAGTCACTTTTGGAGGAAATCAATCCGGAAAAATTACGGCATTGGTGAAATTGGTGGAAAAGACGGGCCTCGAGATCAAGGATGTCTATCTTGTGGAAGGTCTCTACCACAATCTTTTGAGTGTAAGTCAAAGTGCTGATAAGAACAACTGGATTATCTTTGATTCCGAAGAATGTCTCATTGTCAACAAAGACGATCTCCCAATCGATAAAGGTAAACTAAAGGTATTGTTCAAAGCTCCACGTGAGGGAAATTGTTATACCTTGAATCTACCAAAACTAAACTCGAAAAATGTTTCGTTAGCAACTTAGATGAAAATTGGTTGTGGCATAAGCGTCGGCTCATGTCAACATGCATCAACTAGACAAGTTCTTTGAGAAAAGATTTAGTGATTGGTTTGCCTAAAAAGCTGCGTTTTAAAAATGATATGATTTGTGATTCATGTCAACGAGGTAAACAAACTAAATCGTCTTTTAAAAACAAACCTGAAATCTCGACAAACCGCCCTCTTCAACTACTTCATATGGATTTAATTGGACCTGCAAGAGTTAGAAGTCTTGGTGGAAACCTATATACTCTGGTGATTGTCGATGATTTCTCACGATTTACTTGGACTATTTTCTTATCCTCTAAGGATGAAACCTTTGACCTCTTCGTTGTGTTTGCCAATAAGGTGCAAAACGAGAAAGGTATTTGCATTACAGCTATTCGAACGGATCATGGAGGTGAATTCGAAAATCAAGCATTCGGAGGATTCTGTGATGCTCACGGAATCAATCACAATTTCTCGGCTCCAAGGACACCACAACAGAATGGTGTGGTCGAAAGGAAGAACCGTGTACTAACTGAGATGGCTCGTGCAATGTTGAATGAGAATCAAACGTCACAAGTCTTCTGGGCAGACGCGATGAGCACAAATGACTACATATCAAACCGAGCCTATCTCGGGAAGAAACTTAACAAGACTCCGTATGAGCTATATAAAGGGAGGAAACCAAACTGGCTCATCTTCATATCTTTGGTTGTAAGTGCTTTGTTCATAACAATGGTAAGGACAATTTGGGGAAATTTGATCCCAAATCCGATGAAGGTATATTTCTTGGTTACTCTAATAGGAGTAAGGCATACGAGTTTTTAACAAACGTACTCGTGTAGTTGAAGAGTCAATACACGTTGTGTTCGTGAATCTAAATTAGATGGATCTCGGATGATGATGAGGAAAATACTTTCAAAAACCAATTCTTTTTCAAATCTACTCCCGCTCTATTGGAGACTCGAAGATGTTTTTGAAACTGATCCTCAAAACAATTTAGAAAATCCCGATCAATCTCAACCAAAGGCTTGGAAGTTCATAAGGAATCACCCTTTGGACCAAGTGATTGGTGATGTTAATCAAGGGGTGAGGACGAGAAAAAGCACTTTGAATGAAGTAACGTTTTCAGCTTTTATTTCTCACATTGAACCTTCAAAATTGACGAAGCCCTATCGAGATAATGATTGGGTGTTAGCAATGCAAGAAGAATTACATCAATTTGATAGAAATCAAGTTTGGGATTTGGTACCTAGGCCTAAAGACCATCCGGTCATTGGCACCAAATGGGTATTCAAAAACAAACGGGATGAATCCGCAATTATAGTCCGTAACAAGGCTAGATTGGTCGCCAAAGGCTATAATCGGGGAAGAAGGTATTGATTATGAGGAAACGTTTGCTCCAAAGTGGCTAGGTTGGAAGCAATACGCGTACTCTTAGCCTTTGCGTGTATCAAAGGATTCAAATTGTATCAAATGGACGTAAAAAGCGCCTTCTTAAACGGTTTTATTCAAGAGGAAGTATATGTTGAACAACCTCCGGTTTTGAAAATGAACATCATCCGACCACGTCTATCGTCTTAAGAAAGCCTTGTATGGTCTCAAACAAGCTCCCGAGCTTGGTATGAACGTCTAAGCAAATTTCTTCTAGATCAAGATTTTGTTAGAGGAAAAGTAGACACAACACTTTTCATTAAAACTAATAAGCTCAATGAACTTCTAGTTGTGCAAATATATGTAGACGATATAATTTTTGGTGCTACTAATGACTCTCTCTGTGAGGAATTTTCCAAGAAGATGCAGGGTGAATTTGAAATGTCAATGATGGGAGAGCTTAATTACTTTCTCGGATTACAAATCAAACAACGAAAGGATGGAATATTTATTTCACAAGCGAAGTATCTCTAGTGATTTGCTCAAAAAGTTTGGCTTGAGCATCAGTAATGGGGCGAGACACTCCAATGAGCTCGGACCTCACCGGATCTTGATGAAGAAAAAGGCAAAGACTTCAATATAACAAAGTATAGAGGGATGATTGGGTCTTTGCTCTACTTGACTGCAAGTCGGCCAGATATTCAATTTAGTGTGGGAATGTGCGCGAGATTCCAATCAGCTCCTAAAGAATCTCACGCCGAGCACGTCAAGAGAATCTTTCGATATCTCTCGGACACAAAGGAATTGGGTCTCTGGTTTCCAAAAGGACAACAAGAGTTCTTGGTTGCATACTCGGATGCTGACCACGCTGGATATAAAACTGACAGAAAGAGCACCAGTGGACAATGCGAGTTCCTCGGTGGCTCAGTTGGTTTCTTGGTTCGTAAAAAGCAAACCACCGTATTTGTCTCATCCACCGAACGAATACGTTCTCGCCTCCGTCTGTGCACAAGTATTGTGGTTAAAAAAGAATCGAGTGACTTGGGAGTCCACTTAAGAGAGATTCCAATCTTATGTGACAACACAAGCACGATAAGCCCGGCAAAAATCCAGTCCAACATACAAGGACCAAGCATATCGATGTAAGGCATCACTTTATTCGTGATCACGTACAAAAGAAAGATATCAAAGTAATGTTCATTCCCACACACCTTCAACTGGCTGACATTTTTACCAAACCATTGGCCAAAGAACAATTTATGTTCATCCGAAGAGAATTGGGGATGGTAAACCCAAATGAACTGTAAGTAATTCTAGTTAAATGTCGTTAATTGTGTTTTGATGATTGAAGGAGACTAACTTAAGCATCGGAGTGCCTAAATCAAGTTTTGCAGGTTCCCCTGTTCAATGAGAGAAAAAGAGGTTTCAGAGCATAGCTATTCTCAAGAATGAGTACTAGGACTCTCGAGAATTAATGCAATATTAGTTCTGAAAAAGGTTAAGTATTCTCGAGAATTGACCATAAACTCTCGAGAATTATCGGGGCTTAACTCGTTTTAAGAACTGCAATCTTCTAATTCCCGAGAATCATCAAGGATTCCCGAGTATTGAATGAGAAAGGGATTCCTGAGAATTATACTTCATAAGATCATTCTCGAGAATTAAACTGAACTCGAGAATTGCGGTAGATTTGCACTTAGATAGATAGATCATTCTCGAGAATTACTTAAGTGCTCCCGAGAATCAGCGTCCTTCATTTGCATGTCCTTCTCGCATTCTCGAGAATTGATTCTAAATTCCCGAGAACTGTCAATAAGCAAGTAGCAGAAGAGAAAATATAAGCTCTCAAATAAAACACTCTCGAGAATTAGAAGAAACTCTCGAGAATTACCTGTGTTTAACATCATCTGATTCCCGAGAATTAAACTAGTATTCCCGAGAACCAGCGTGATTTCAAATCTTCTATATTCTCGCGTTCCGAGAATCACCGGTAAATTCTCGAGTATGTTTAGTAGCTTGATAGCGTTTAATCTCTGTTTCATGGAATTCTCGAGAACCAACTTTGAATTCTCGAGAATAGGCGATCGAGTTAATTTTATTCCATTACATTCTCGAAAATCAAAATCATGTTTCTGAGAATTGGGTACCCGTGTTATTCCCATTTCCTCTCATTCCCGAGAATTGAGTATAATTCTCGAGAATTATGGACAGTCCACGAATTGCATACAAATGTTGTTTTGATTTCATCATTTTTTCGCCTTCCATTAATTGAATATTGGCGTCAGGACTCTTCATTTATTGTGCTTCATCTCTCTTAGTTCTTTACGTCTTATATCTCGGAACTACAGTTTGTGTTATTTAATGCACAAGCATCCTCTTTGACTAAAATGCGGTGGGATCAATATGCCCGAAATGTCTCTCGAGAACAATGAGAAAATTCTCGAAAATCATTTCCCATCTTTAACTCCTCCTCGGCATTTTTTTTGAGCTTTTATAGTCTCTCCATTAAGCCTTTCTCTTCTAAACTCTTATTTCTCTTACCAAACCTTTCTAGGTATCCTTCTTTCAACCTCCTTTGGAATTGCGATCTGCATTTCATCATTTTAAATTCTCTTCTTCTCCAGATTTCTCGCGCAAATAGTATCCCAATGGAGAAATCCCCTCTAGAATCTCCTCCAAAACCTCCTACTAAAAAGCCTCGCACGAGCAAGAAATTTCGATCTAAAGGCATTACAAGCGAAGAGCTCTCTCAGCCGAACCCTTCCAAGTCTAAATCCAAAGGGATTATCATCACAGATTCCTCTCGAGCACTCACGCGTACTCAAACACACTCTCTACCAATTGACAAAGGGAAAAGTCTCCTCACCCAGTCTACTAAGACCACTGATTTGTATCAAGATGATCATCCACAATTTCACAACCGAGGTCAAAGAACGAAGAAATTAGGGGTCGAAACCTCCTCACAAACATCCCGGTCGTCCGAGGCACACCACAAGGGATTCTCAGAAGTCAATTGCCTCCAAACTTTCTGGACAGAAAAGTGCTCTGCATTGTCCTCCTGGCTTCTGCGAAGATGAACTGGTAATCCCATCTGAACCCTTGTTTTGGACGAATTTTGAGCATAGACCATTCGTCCCCTTTGTTTATTTAGATCCGGAGGACTTGTAACAAAATGTAATTTGGACCTATCTCCTTGGTTAACCCGTATATGCCTCTCGCTTGGTATTACCACTCCATTTTCTCCTCTAGTAGTGAAAATATTTTATTATAATATGAGTGAGTCAAAGGAAGATAATGAGACTGTTTTGACTACCTCAATTAGGGGCCAAAAAATTAGGATTTCGCTCCATTCTCGAATACATTTTTTGGTCTTTCGACATACCCGATCCCCTAAACTTCCCGAGATTGAAAGCTTTAAAATACTCTTTCCGAATGAAACTTATGATGGCAAGCCTCTGAAATTCAAACCTTCCAAGATGTCTGATACATATAGAATTATCTGGTATCTGTATAGTCGAAATATAGTTAATAAGGGTCAGAGTTTCACACATTTTGTGAGCAAAGACTACGAGATCATGGCTTCTATCCTCACTCAGACAGCTAGAAATTTGGGGAATCTGGTCATATCTGAGATGTCAGACTTTATCTCCACCTACAAAAACAGAAAGGGCAAAAAGAACACAATTCCATACCCTAATCTGGTGTCTCAAATTTTAGCCCTCAACAATGTATGGTATTTGCTAGACAAAGAAGATGTGTCCTTTCCCAGGCAGTTTACCACCACCCAACTCTTGTTCATGAATATCACTTTTACCAGAAGCTACGGGGAAGAAGAAGGAAGGAACAAGTTTCCATCTGAAGCCATCCACCTCTAAGCCACCGAAGAGGCTCAATCTTCACAAGCCGGCAGCGCTTTCACTCCGGTTCCTCTATTCCTTACGCCATTCGGTATAGCGTTGAGCGGTCGTTGCAAAGGGATCGCCAAAGGTTTTTCGATCTTTGTCACTCCATTGTATGATAACGCCAACCAAGTGTCGAACTAGGGCCAATAGCCTTAAAAAGGTTACTTCTACCATTATAAAGGGCCTTGAACCGAATTTGAGAATATTGGAACCAAGATTGCAACTAGTTTTCAAAAGCGCACCAAGGCTCGGGAAGAATCTTCATCTCAATTGACCAAGGCAATTCAGGATCTTCAGGGACATGTTCATCAGTTAGATATGTCCCTCGAAGGATTGGCTTTGAAGAGATATTCCCAACCTGCTCATCCAGCCTCAACATCTGCTCCTCCTTCCCTTTTGGATGATGACAAAGGGGGAGAGATTGTTGAAGATGGTGATGAAGTTGAAGAAGATTGGAAATACTTCTAGATTAAGTCTAGATTGAGTAGTTTGTAGTTGTTTCTATTTGCAAATATTTAGACTTACTAGTACTTGGCTCTTAGAACTTCTGATTCATGTTATTTTGGATGATGATTGACTTGCCTGATAATATTTCTCAACTAATGCACAAGGTTATAATGTTGTTGGGTTTCTTTTTTTTTCTCCTAAGAGTTTCTGACTTTGTGAATTAGCTCTGATTTATTGTCATGTCAAAACCCTTCAAATCCACTCTCTCTCATAAATGTTGTCATCATCAAAAAGGGGAGAATGTTGACTCCAAGTGTTTTGATGATGACAATTGAAGTTTCTCGATAAGATTTTTAAGTAATATGAAATAGTGCATATTGGTAAATTTACGATTCTCGGATATTGATCTAGCATTCTCGAGTATAATAGACATACGGGAGCTTGATGAACTCATAAGAACTAAAACTCTAATTCTCAAGTATAAGTGTATAGTTCTCGAGAATTCCTTAATGAAGATTTGAGAATCCATGCAATTCTCGAGAAACTAGGATATGTTCTATAAGTCAATTCTCGAGTATAACAACATGGCTAACTAAGTGTTGGTCAGTTCACACTATTCTCGAGAATGTTCAATATAGTTCTCGAGAATTCTGGCTCTTGTTCCATTAAAGCCTTGTGTGATGATTCCCTTGGATATAATTCTTAAAGTTCTCGGTATGGTCAAGTGACTCTCGAGTAGTGCAATGATCAACACTTATGTCTTCACGGAATGAAGCTCTCGAGAGTATCTTCAATAATTCTCGAGAGTGAGTCAATTGATAATTCTCGAGAATTCCTTGACTAATTCTCGAGAATGTTGAATCAAATACAAAGACCCTGTTTCTCAAATCTCCGACTCGTAAATTCATGATCCATGTTATATCATTTTATCACTCTTGATTAATATTCAATACAAATTCCAAAATGCTTTTAACTTGTGTGCTCATAAGTTTCAGGCTACTTAAGTTGGGTGTAACGACGGATTTGAATAAAGCTATCGCCCTGTCAGAAGCATTAAATGCCGCTACCTAAACCATGATATTCTCGGACACCAATATTCTGAGCCAAGTAAAGCGGTTTATGATACTCTCCAACTTGGCATTAAATGCTATTTCACAACGGGAAACAAAAGGAATGGGAAAGAATGTCAGGACTGGAGTTTCCAGCTGTACCATTCAAATCAGAGGAATTCTTGAGGAACTCCTCATCTGTGTAACGGACATATTCAAGAGTCTAAACAATGCCATTTCTTAAAAGCTCAAAGAATACGGTCATTAATTACATTAAGTATAAATAGCGGGAGCATTCAATTTGCCAACGATAGAAAAAAGCTGTGCAATCAATTCGAAAGTATAACATCGTCATTTGTTTCATCCGTATCACTATTGCACTTCAAAGTGTTCATTCTTTTATCAACTCGTGAGGAGTATTTAAACACTTATTTCATTGTTGAATTTGTATCTTAAGATTGAGGAATCTTAAGTGAGGGTGCATTGATTACAAGTTGTAAGGGGAGTGTAGTCGAGTGAGAGGACAATCCTTCGTTTACAAAGTTTGTAATCGTTCTTGAGGAATAGTTAAATCTCGGGTGTTCGGGACTGGACGTAGGTCAGAATATTAGACCAAGAACCAAGATAAATTGTCTTGTGGTCTTTTATCTTATTGTTCTCTATTTTGTTTATTCAAGAAAGAGATTTTAAAAAAAAAGAGATCACCTATTCACCCCCCCTCTAGGTGATATTCCACCTTCAATTTTGACTTGATTTGATATTAATGATGATATTTAGGTTCAAGTACATAGTCGTCGATGATTATTATGGAATTAGGATGAGGGTCTTATTTGTCATAGAAGTTTTCACTCAGGAGCACTAGGTGAATGAAATTTTTTTTTGTTATTATTATTATTATCAAAATTGTCATGGAAGTTCACAAAATGTAGCAATTTTGCCTCTTCATTAATTTTGACCGTTAAGTTTAACTGGGTGCACACGTAGCATGCCACCTCATCAATTAAATAAGAGTTAAGTATCATTTTTTCCCCGAAAGTTTTCGCTAAGGAGCAATTTTACCCCCAAAGTTTAAAAAGCGTAGCAATTTTGTCCTTCTATCCCCCAATATTAAATTTGATTATTAAATCAGTCAAAGAACACACATGTCATGCCTTAAAAAGGTCGAACTTGAGTCAGAAAAGGAGATCCTTGAGATGTTGAGCTCAAGGCGGCTGAAATTTGTGAAGCGGAACTAGTCAAAGGGATTAAAAAGGTGCGTCCTTGAAGCGAAGATCACTTATGATTTAAGCAAATGAAACTCAAAACAAGAAATGTCCTAAAAATTGGTTCAGTAAGACAAATCAATAGTGATAACATTTACCTTTGTATAGACCGATCTAGGCCACCCACTCTGTCCTACAAGATAAATTTCCAATGATTTTAAGTGATGCTTACTGAACCAATTTTTGGGACAAATCAATAATGAATTGTTCCAAAAATTGGTTCACTAAGCATCACTTAAAATCGCTGGAATTCTTAGAAGTGGTATGGATTTACCTTGTGGGACAGGGTGGGTGGCCTAGATCAATCTATAAAAAGGTAAATACAATCATTATTGATTTGTCTTACTGAACCAATTTTTGAGATAATTCATTTATCGTTTTGCGTTTCATTTATTTAGATCATAAGTGATGCTTCCTCTGGGTTTTGCGACAGACCTTTCACTCCATTTGACTAATTCAGCTTCACAAATTCTGGCTGCTTTGAGTTCAACGTCTCAAGGATCTCCCTCTCTGACTCCAAATTCGACCTTTTCAAGGCATGAGATGTGTGTTTTTTGACTGATTTAATAGTCAAATTTAATATTGAGGGACAGAAGGGAAAAATTGCTACATTTTGTAAAATTTCGGACAAAAATGATATTTAACTCTTATTTGATTGATGAGGTAGTGTGCACTCAGTTAAACTTAATGATTAAAATTAACGGAGGGACAAAATTGTCACGTTTTGTGAACTTCCATGGCAGTTTTGATCCAAAAAAAATTCTGTCCACTCAGTGCTCCTAAGCGAAAACTTCCATGACAAATAAAACTCTTATCCCTTATGGAATTATTTATGTTAACTTTTTTATTTTAGATAAATAAGTAAAAACTGGGAATAAATTAAATGAAAGCGCTCATGAATCCATAGGCCCGTAATAATCTTTCAGCGAGATTGGTGGGCCTAGGTTGGCCCAATAACCAAGGAACTGTTTGTATTGGCGGGGAAAGGAGGGAATTATGAAAGAGGATTCGACTTGTTTCCAGAACGTTCGCCAACTTACAAAACTAACGCGGGTCCAACCGGACCTTGCTCTGTAAGACCAAATGTTAGCTTCTGGACGCTCTCGTCCCTGTTGAATGATGATGATTGCTGCTTTCTGATTGGTCTTGATTACCAGAAAACTCGGTGATTCCGCGTTGAACGTTGATTGTGAGAGTTTTGCGTGGTTACATTTGTAACAGGCACATTCTGAAGAAGCTAAAGATAGGATCCGGTCGGACAGATGTCGGATTACGATAACGTCGTCGTTGGGAAATTGAAGCTGAAGGGTAAAGCATTGGATGTCAAGTTCAGTGGAATTAAGAAGAAGAAGAAGAAGAAGCACGATAAGAGTCACGGTCAGTTGGCTCTGATCAATCAAGGTGAGCATAATACTCCTTTTCTGTCTTCCAGAATTTCTTAACTCGGATGCTATTGAAAATGAATACGAAGCTTGAACAGGCTCAAATAAATCCTGGTCTGGGTCCCTTTTTTTTTTTTTTTTTTTTTTTTTTTTTTTGGTCATCGTATATTTTGAAAATGGTGGAAGAATTGCTTCCGTATTTTCTAATATCTGCTTTCATAAATTTGTGGTTGGTTGAGGGTGTTAATATATTCTGTTTCACGAGTCGATGTGAGTGATGGGATTCTTATGCTGATGCAGTGATGTTTCAATTCACTGAGAAGATTATATTGTTTGCTATCTTAAAAGTTTTGTTTGGTTGGTTGAGGTCTATTCATGCATCCTATGTCGCGGGAAATTGTGAATCCAGGACTGTTCTTTGCTGTTTAACACTATTGATTGATGTTGCAATTCATGGATAAATGAATGTATTTTGATGTTTTCTTGAGGCCTCTGTTTTTTGACATGGATTCTGTCCTATTGTTAGGTTCAATAAGACAACATTTTTTGCATTAGTGGGGAAGCAATAATATAACGTCTCCACATCCATTTAGAAGAGGGATGGGGTTATTAGCGAACCAATGGTGCCAGATATCTTAAGGCAACTGAACTATGAGTTGTGGGGCATTTGCCCATTACGTGAGAGAAGGCTGGAATTCTTTTAACTTTTAAGTCGAACGAGTTTGCTTTCTTTCGCCATTTAAATCAACAGACATTTGGTGCAGGGAAGAAAATTTTACTAGTAAACTAAAACATGAAAAATGAAAGCCTTTGTCTCAAGGGCAAAGAAACGTTGAGATAATGTCCAATTTTTGATTCATCGCTTGATGGCTCTTATATACAAATCTTATTCTCTTCTTTTTTAGTATCTGAGAGATATTTGATAATGTGTGCGATGTTATTTAATCCTATGAAGTAGGGAATGTCAGGTCATTTCTACATTAGTGATTGGGGACCGATAGTTTTATTAGTTTTAATATCGGGGTAATAGGGTTTTTTTGTTGCTATTTTGACCACTCTTGTTTTAGATTATTTTAAGTACGTCAAATGAGCTTTATGCGTGAAATTTAGAGTCGTAACTCGTTCAGAAGCTGCGTCTCTGTGAGCCTTATATTTCGGCTTCAATTACTGAATCCATGATCCGAACAGTTATGATGGGACGAAATCGAAGTGTGACAATGATGGATTGCGATAAAGAATATTTGACCTCAGCTCATCGTGTTCTGAGTCAGTCATCTTCTACACGAGTCTTTGATTGTCCTGGTTAACAATATCTTTTGCTAATGTTATTTTTCTTCACTTTGGAGACTGTTAGGTGGCAATACGCTATCAACGGGTTTAAATGAAGTTGGAGGCAATAATCAAGCTGCTTCATATGATGATATTCTAACGCCAGCTGAGAGGCGATTTCTCCAGCAAACTGAAAAACTGGAGCTGCAAAGGTTGGCAAAAATGGCAAGCAAGTCACATCGTGATCGCATTCAGGAATTTAATCAGTACCTGGCCAATCTCAGTGAGCACTACGATATTCCCAAAGTGGGGCCTGGCTAAGCCCCGCTCATAACCTGCCATCTCATTCAAACTCTATCTGTATTTACTCAGTTAAACTGATGCAATCTTGATTTAAAATTTGATTGAACTCGACCGATGTGTTGGAGATGTAGCTCCGTGCTGAAATGGAGTAAGACGTGGTGCATTAATATGAGCATCCTTTTAAAGACGTGACTTCTTTTATTTTATTGATGGTACGCTACCAGTAGGCCAACGTTTAATTTTAACTAATTTTAATTACAGATTGTTTTGAATAGTGATTGAAGTTTTAAATAATTTTTTAATTGTGGTTTACGTTATATAAGATAAATATGTAAAAGAAGTTTTATCTTGAAGTGAATGAATAAGTACTTTTAGGGACTCCAAACCTGATGCCAAATAACCACCAGGGGAGTTGGATTTGTGGGAATGCTAGAAGCTGAGGGGTTGCGCGGTTACCTGAAAAAAAGTCTTTTTTTTCCTCATGAAGACCAAAGAGAGAGACTTTGACTACCGGAACAATTCTTGCATTTTGACCAACTATTAGCTGGAAACACTCAGCAAGAAGCCTTATTGGATCTGTGGATTAGACTTCATTGATGAAGGCCCCTGTTTTGCATAATTTTCAACTGAAACGGAAAAGCGCATTAAAGAAAACTAAGATTATTTTAAAATCATATGCTATTTATCAGGAGATCTGCTTCCAATTATCAAGATATTGTTATGATTATTTAATAATTATTCTTATTTATAGGTAAGAATTTGAATATCATTTTCCTTCCTTCATCCCATTTTTCCTATAGTAAAGTATGTCACCCTCCCCGTGAGATTTAATTAACGAGTCTTTTTCTTCCTTTTGTTTTTTTATATTTTTTTAACTTACTATTATTCTGTAGTAAGTGACTCACTGTAAGATTAAAATAAAAAAAATCACTGGATCATACTCCTCTCTGTGATGGATACGTAAATATACCGAGACAATATTGCCTTGTGAAGTGGTAAAAGCACCAAATTTTGCTCCCCCATCTTCGTTTCTTTTTGGCAAACTTGATTCAGCAGCGTATGAGCCACCAGGTACACAACCACACTTCTTTTCCAAAACCATTATCAAGCATACTTCCTGGATTTTCATCCATTGTGATCTCTTTCATTTCGCAAACTTCTGGTTCCCTGCATTGTCTCACAGGAATTGATCTTTCTGAATCAATTGCGTTTGCCGAATGCCACACTTGTACGTGTATAATCAATAGCGGAGATGAGTTATAATCGTCAGCGTCATTTTGTTGTTGTTCATGGATCTTCATCGTATCTTTGTCTAAAACAGGCTTTATGCTTAACGTGCCTCATCGCATTGGCAATAGTCCTGATACATTTTTTTAGCGACTTCAAAACAATTTCCTGAAACTTAACGTGTGAATTTATTTCATCGTTTTGGGAATTGTTAGAAAAATTATTAATTGCCTTTTTGTTTCTTCTCGTAGGAACAAAGAGAGTAGGTCGATATTGAGTATGATAGCTGAGGTATCTTAACCTTGCAAGAAGAAAGTAAATGCATGGCTGTAAGGTGTTAGAAAGCTTCTGAGTTCTGATCATGGTGGGGGCGAGAAATCGATTACTTTTAAGGAGGCATTCTAGGAATATTTTAACAACTTGTATAGTGATCATTTTCCTTGTCGTTTCATACACTTATTTTTCCAATGATCTGCGTCCGGATAATGCCTTTCCGCAAATAACCGATTATGAGATTGAAGCTCGGGTTGTTAATGAGGAAATTCTGAAGATTAAGCCTCTTGAAACCAAGAACCCCAAGGTTGCCTTTTTGTTTCTGACTCCAGATCCCTTGCCTTTTGAGAAGCTCTGGGACACATTCTTTGAAGTAGGCCATTCTTATTCCTTAAACTTGTATTTCTTGTTTACTCTCATGAGTATCGATTCTCTCTTTCATTTTCTCAATTGAACTCATTTTTTTTGTACCTTCTTGTTTATGTTATTAGCTATATCTTGGGGGGTTTCAGAGTAGTAGTCTTATGCCTATAATGCTACATCAGATATTTCGTGAGGGTTGAATTTAAGTCATCTTATCCTGAAAAGTAATTATATCAATTCCTCCGTGGCTTTTGTTTCACATTGAATGATTTACTTATTTGATCAAGTAATAAGCCACAGTAAGTTAGTTATTAAAGATAAGTACCTAGCTATGAAGCAATGAAATCTCTCCACCTATTAAGAGGAGGTGCCTCCATTTCATTGTATCTTCCCTTTTTTTGTCATGTCTGCCATCATTTTATTTGAATATGATAACATGATAAATCAAGTTAGGACTAAGTGTATGCAACTACTGTTGGTTAAGATGGATTATTCTAAAAAGATGCTGCGCTTATCTGAAATAACTTTTTTGGGTGAAACATTGATGTTTTTTACTTCATTTTGCAACTTCTTTCATTTGAATGCTATATGGTTATGTATATCCAACTTATGTGAGTTCTAGTAACAACAAATTGCAGGGTCATGAAGGCAAATTCTCTGTATATGTGCACTTGCCAAATGAAAAGCCAGTACATGAGAGCCGCTATTTTGTCGGTAGAGAAATTCGTAGTAAACCGGTATGGGGCATAGCACATGCTTTGACTATACAAATTACTTGTTCTTTTTGTGACAGTTTGAAGTGATTAGTTAAGGCTGTTTTCATCAGAAATTAATCATAGCATTCATAGGATCGGATATGAAAGCTCTGGTTGTTTTAGATCTGATTTAATACTACATTTAATTCTAATTATAGGACCGGGTTTCACTACAAACTTGGTCCTATAATTAGGACCGGAGGAAGTATATAATAGGACAATTGGTTGAATTTGTGGATATTATCCTATAAATGTTGTATTTTTTGAAAACATTGTTAATGAGATTTATGTGATTTTCACTGTTGGGGTTTCAAATGTTAACACTGGATACCTCACCCTTTTTTATAATTTTGGGTATTATTTGGAAAACAAATTGCAGATTGTCCTCTAATCTAGTGATATATTTCTTGAGTATTTAATTTCATGATACTTAGATGTGAATGGTTTATAACAAAGAAGGCAAGAATCTAAGTCTTAAAGACCTACTTCAAAATCCTAACAGGTAGGTTGGGGATCAATTTCCACGGTTGAGGCAGAACGGAGACTTTTGGCTAATGCACTCTTAGATCCTGATAACCAACATTTTGTTTTGCTGTCCGACAGGTTTTTAGTTATCCGGTTGTTTTTCGTTAAGCCATGCTTGTTTTAACTTTTAACTCAATCCGGTTAACTATATTTTGAAATTTTGTTTCAGTTGCATACCAGTGCGTAACTTTGAATTTGTGTACAATTACCTCTTGTTAGCAAATGTCAGCTTTATTGAATGGTAAGACAAAGTAAAAGCAACTTCTCTTAATTAAACATTTGTTGCTGCAGAGCTGTTTTGGTGAAAACTTGACCTAATCTTTTCTCTATTTTTCTTCCCCACTCAAAAACAGTTATGTGGACCCGGGTATTCATGGAAATGGCAGGTATATAGAGCAAATGTTGCCTGAAGTAGAGCAGAAAGATTTTCGAAAAGGATCACAGGTATGTTTCCTGATTGGTTTCCTTTAAAATTCAAAACTTTTGATCAAATATCCAGAGTTCATATATGGACAGAGAAAAGGGCACTCAATTAGAAATGTAGATATGTAGGATATCAATATTAAAGAAACCTTTTTCCCCCTGATATAAGGTTGTTTCTGTAATCACTTCTGTGTTGCAGTGGTTTTCAATGAAACGCAAGCACGCTATAATGGTTATGGCTGACAGTCTTTACTTCACAAAGTTCAAGCTTCATTGCAGGGTACTACACATTTTACTAACAAATAACTTGTTTGATGAAGTTTTTTAGGAAGAATGAAAATTGGTAGCTTATTATTTGACAAACATGAAACATCCTACTGTTCAAAAACTTTTGCAGCCAAAAAAGAAAGGACAAAACTGCTTCTCAAGTGAGCATTATTTGCCAACATTTTTTAATGTCAGTGCACACCAATCTCTTCTCTCATTATTTTGCGACTAAAAATATAGTCTCCTTTCCAACTTATTTGGTTTGTGCTCAGATGTTTGATCCAAATGGAATAGCAAAATGGTCAGTAACATTCGTAGATTGGTCTGAGGGAAAATGGCATCCCAGATTTTTCAAGGTTCACGATGTCACTTCTAAACTTCTGAACACCATATCGGTATGTGACTTGACCATTATATATATATATATATATATATAGTGGTTCAGAAAGTTTACTTGATAGTTTAGATTCCAGGGTTTAAAATGTCACTTCCTTCCCTCTCTTCATCTATTTACTATCTTGCTTAAGACATCATCTTATTTACTGCAGTCAATTGATGAAAGTGTACATTATACGAGTGATTCAAAGGTATGTGCAAGTCTCATTCCTTGATACTGTGATGGTGTTTTGGCAATTTTGTGGAAACATGCAATATAATGATGCTACTGGATGGGTTTTTTTTTTTTTATCTTGTTACATGTCTTGCAGAGATCAGTGCTGGTCACACCATGCATCTGGAATGGGTCGAAACGACCTTGTTTTCTGTTTGCCAGAATTTTTTACCCTCGAACTCTGGATAGATTGATGCATCTTTTCTCCAATTTTACAACGTAACACTCTGAATTGATAAGTCTCACATTCCAGAAGCAGCTGCCTGGGGAAGATACAGCAGCTGATTTGATCTGACCGTTTTTCACTTTCTGGTGATCATTCACATTTGGAAAACTATAAAACAAAGATGAAAATTTTGTGTATTGACGGAGAAGGAGGATAAGTCTGGACAAGTTCTTATCAGCAACCATGCATCAAATATTACTTTCTGAATGGCTCAGAACGTTGTTGTTCAATATGCTTGTGCGGTTTAGAGGTGAAGGATTGTTTAAATAAGCTTTTGGGCTCATGAGATAAGAGCAGTTGTTATACACTGAATTTTATGCGTATATTGAGGTTGATATTTGCAACAACGTTCCTAGCGAAGCAGCTTGAATTGATGTCGTAGGATTTTTATTTATGTTTATATTTGATACTCAAGCCATGAAATTCATTTTTACTAGGAAAAATTTTTGCCCCGTGAGAAAAAAAAAAAATTTATTTTGGTGTTTTAAAGAAGTTTTAATATTAAACTTTTGGCACGTTAACTGTGTGCATGTCCGTTGTTTAAATTATCTTAGCATTTCAAGTGGACTGTAGATGTGTTATTTATTTACATTATAGTTTTAAAACTTCTAATAAGCCTAACTTGGTTATGATGAAAATGCAAGTAACGTAATGCTCCCTATTCGAGCAATGTAAAGGATTCGACTGGTCATTGAATAAGAGAATGGTTCAAGAGTGTGTGGATAAATATATTAAACTTCAAAAATTCCTAAAAAAGACTTTAAAAATTGTATTACAGACTACAATTTCTTAAATAAAATTATTTTATATTGATAAAATATTGGTATAATTGTGTTTTTGTATGTTTTAGACAGCAAGTTTTTTTATATGTATTGGAATTGGAATTTGCATAATAAATTATAAAATGCTAATATTAAAAAAAATGATTACAAATTAAAAAATATAAAGGAAAAGGAAAAGTAAGAGAGTAGACTATTGTGAAATCTTACGGTCCGTTTTTACACCTCTCACAGGCAAAGGAGATGACGTGGAAAGTGTAATGAGATGAACCTTGTGTCTTAATTACGGGGACAAAGACCTAAATAAATACATTAACCAAATAAAAACAAAAAAACAAAATAGAGGTGCCATATGGTCTGAAGCCTGAACCGAATTGGAAGGGTCCTATTCATGTATTAATACATATTATAATATAAGGTACCAACTAATTATTTTCATAAATTAGTAAAAACAGTTAAAATCAAGACAGTTATCTTAGAATTTAAGTAATTTTAATATTATCCCTACTAATTATATTAAACTCTAATATTGTGTTAATTATTATTCTCACTCACTACCCTTATTAATTATAGACATATATAGAAAAAATAATTAATATTCATTGGGAATAAGTAAGTGCCTTATAAAGAGTGAGGATCAAATAAATTTACTAGTTGCAGACTTTATAATATAGATGAGAGAGAGAATAGAGTTCATGTTGTCCGTTCGAGTTCCGTTTCTGGCAACAAGAAAAGCCACCCATCATCAAGGGTCAGGATCCTTCATGAAAATCATATCAAATCTCAACCCTTCGTTCAAATTAAGAGTCGCGGTAAAAGGCGTTTTTTGTTAAGTAACAACTCATTTCTGAGTACCTAATAGTCTGCTCCAGCGAGAGAGCACCTCACTATATTATCACTTCATATCAATCAAACCCCCAACTTGCAGGGGTTGAGCTTTTGAGATTTTTCATTTTTCTCTCTAGGGTTCTTTACTATGGCTCCCAGAAAAACCCAGGGTAAGCAAGAACAGCCTGCTGATGTACCTGCTGCGACGTCGTCCGTTAGGGTCACTCGTGCCTCCGCTAAGCGAGCAGCCCAAGACTCTGTTTCTGTTCCTGAGCTGCCGGAGAAGAAGACCAAGAAGCCGAAACTAGCCGGCAAGGGAAAGTCGAAGGAGGAGCCGGAAGAAGAGAAACCCAAAGCTGCCTCTGGGAGTGCCGGCGATGGTTCCAAGTCTACCATTGTGATTGAGCACTGGTATGCAAGAAGTTTCATTTTTGGCCGTTTGCCCTGTTTTGGGTTATTATTTTTCCTGTTCTTTCTTTGTTACCTCATCGTTTTTTATTACTCTTTGGGTTCTGGTGAATGGCTTCCAAAGTGTTCTTTTAGAAAGAGGAGAATGAGGAGGGTTTGTTGTCTATGAAATGTGAAGAGTTTCTTGGCATTTCTGCTGGTGTTGCAATGCTTAATCTTGTTAGGAAGATGAGGAGAGGGGTCAAGATTTGACTCTAATATTCATGTTTCGGTCGCATTGTTGTAAACTTTTATACATTTTTTTCTGTTCCTCAGTTGGTGCTCATAAGGATGAAATCTTTTTTTTTTTTCGATGGTCCAAAATAAGTCGATATTTGAAACCCCATTATGCGCTGGATCTTTTTTAGTTAACGTGTTCAAGAAAGATTTTCTTTCCTATAAGATGAGTTCACAAAGAAGCTACTAGCTTTTGGGTTTCAGTGAACTTTGAGTTTTTCCAGTTTCATTTGAAGTTAAGTAATATCCCTGATTCTTGAAAAATGCTGACGATTAAGAATTTTCCTTTCATTAGTAAACAATGCAATTCATTCAAAACGAGAGCTAATCTGGTGAAAGAAGGTCTTGAGAAAAGTGTTGATGGGATCGTGGTCATATTGAATCCTGAAAAGGTACGCTGTGAGAACTGTTGGTTTTGCCAGTGTTTTGTTACTTCATTTCATGAAGCTGAATGCTTGATCATATCTTTATTCAAAATTTCAAATGGGATGGGAAATCAAAATGTGGGACACTAGTTACATATGGATGGTAGGCAATTTGCATGTTGGGGAGTGAAGGCGGTTGCAATTTTTTATTCTTTCTTTTAGGTTGTGTAACTCTGTTTTCTCTGTGGCTTATATGATGTCTATGTCATACTATGGGAATGATTATTAAGTATAATATGATTTATTATCTGAATAGTATTTATTTGCCTAGTTAATCTATTATTTATTATTCCTTTGATTTCTTGCTTTGAATAGCCAAGAAAAGGTTGCTTTGAAATACGGAAAGAAGGTGGCGAGACGTTCATTAGCCTCTTGGTAAGTACTTCTATGGTGTTATCAAACCCTAATAACTTGAATAATTGTTGCTACCTTTTGTATCTGATTGAACGGAGCTGCTATAGTAGAAATCTGCTTTGTAGTAGTAGCAGTAGCATCTTATCAATAATAAGCATATACATATTTCTTTCCCAATTAATGGTCAGGTGAAATTCCCTTTGGTTTTCTCATAGTGTAGATTGAGGCTAGATTTGTTTCTGGTGAACAAGTATGTTGGAAGGGATTTATAGAGTAGCTTGCTATTGATTATCAAGGCTTAAACATTTGGTAAAGGACATGTTTTAAAGTCCCTCATTGAGAGGCAAATTTAAAACCTTGATGATAAAGTCAGATTTGTGGATATTTAAATTTTGGAAACTATTTTTTATCAAGTTGCTACAAGACCAGTAATGATACATGGTAGTGAATGTTTGGCTTTAAAGAAAAACAAGAGTATAAAGCTGGGAAAGCAAAGGATGTTTAGTTAGATGTGTAATCATAAAAAAGATTAGATTCGTAACGAACATATATGAAAAAGAGTTGGCATGACATATATTGAAGAGAAAATATGCTAGAAAATCGTTTGAAATTATTTGAATATTTGCAAAGAAGGCCGTTGTGAGGAGGTAAATCATACAGGGTAAACTCCTTTCAAAAGGTGTATAGGAAAACTATAAAGTACACTCTTTATAGTTATTGAATGAAACTTTTTGGTAAACAATTTATCCAAAGATTTTGTTGATAAAGTATAATGGTGTCATATGATACATGTAGCCAATTCTCATAGTGGGATAAGTCGTATTGCTGTTATTGTTTGGGATCTTGGATGTAGGTTCATTTTAGATGTTAAATCACCCTCTGTGTGTGTGTGTGTGTGTGTGTGTGTGTTTTTCTCTTTGTGCTTGTTCCTATTGTTGAGATCCTAATAAGTGGTATTATAATCTTGTGTTTTGTGACGCCGCTGCTTGTTGCAGGACATGAAGCGTCCGTTTCAACCAATGAAGGCACTGGACATGGACAAGGTGATTGCAGACATCGTTGACAAGATTAACAACAATTGACAATGCAGCAAAGGAATTTCTGATCCAACTGGTTTTTGGGGGCATGCATCACTCACCTTCATACTTTGTATTCTCATTGTTTAGATAGATCATTAAATTGGGTATTATGTTTTTTTTTTTTTTTGGTATGATTACTTTGTTAAGGATGACACATGATTTGGGTTGTCGCCACCAACTCTTGGCCAGCCTGATTCAGGTTTTGTTGATGTACATCCACATCTAATCCCATATGCTTATTTTGCCTGCCACCCCAGCGCTCATCTTTAGGTTAGGGACAGTTTGAGTTGACTCGAAACTTCTCTCATATCCATATCTAAATTATCGTTAATCCAAAAAGACACTTAGATTTCATGTCGTTCATTAATTCTATTAACTTGAACCTTTAAAAGAGCGGCATGGTGCAAACGCCTAAAAGAAAATTAGCAAAAATCCTAATTTTGGAGCAACGACTTGCCTTGCCAGCATCTCCTAATTCCTTTTTAAGTAAAGACAAGATTAACCATCCAAAGCATGCTCTAAAATAGTAAAGGCTGAGACTATTCAGATTTGATCTCTTCTCTATGCTTCCACCAACATGACTTATATAATGGCCCCTTTCACTTTCCCAACATCCTCGAGCCTTTGTTTGAATATCAATAAAAAGAATACATAGGACTTTTGTTTGAGTTAGCGGTGGAAGAGCACGTTTATATAAATCGAGATAAACTCGTCCCACAAACTTATTAGAAAAACAGCTTCCACCGCTAATTCAAATCGGTATATAAAGTCCTAAAATCCCTACACATATGGGCCCCACAGGTCTCCTCGTCTACATTTCAGTCTTGTTGGCTTTCTCTTCGGCCACTCAGGCTTACAATGTCACCAGATTGTTGGGACAATACCCAGAGTTTGGGCTATTGAATCAATATATCAACGATTACGGCCTCGCCAATGAGATCAATAGACGCGGCACCATCACCATTTTGGCCGTAGACAACTCAACACTCTCTTCCATCTCCGGCCGATCAAAGGACTCCATCAAGGCCATCGTCAGCACTCACGTCATCCTCGACTATTACGACGAGAAGAAGCTCATGAACATCAAGAACGACAGCACCACATTGACCACTCTGTTCCAGTCTAGTGGCATCGCCAATGATAACCAGGGTTTCATCCTCGCCTACAACACCGGCGGCGGCCATTTCTACTTCGGCTCCGCCGTCAAAGGCGCTTCTCTCAACGCTCGGTTCGTGAAGACCGTCGTCACTCAGCCTTATAACATCTCTGTTTTCCAGGTTTCTCAGCCTATCATTCCCCCCGGCATTGATGCTCAGAGTCCATGGCCGGCGCCGGGAGCCCATACCGCCTTTCCACCAAAGCAGGACGACGGTTCTTCGGATACACCGGTAGCGGAGTCTCCATCCAATGATGATGACAGCGCGGCCGATGCACCAAGTGATGACATTGCTTCATCCCCTTCACCGAGCAGTGCACCGGCAACTGCACCGGCAAATGCTCCAGGATCAGCCGATAACTCGGCTGCCGCCGATGAGGACAGTGGTAGCGACTCGTCTTCTTCTAGCAGCTTGACTCACGTCAAGATGGGATTGGTGGGGACAGTCATGGCCTTGGCTTCACTTTTGGTCGCCTTGTGACTCGAATGAAGGAAAAGAATGAATGAGAAAGGGAAGAAGAAGAGGAAAACATTGTTGTCGGAACTCGTAAGTGTAGTTGATTAACAAAAATTCATCACAATAAATTAAAAGAGTCTTAGAAGTCAAACCCAACATATTTATTTGTTGGGCGGGGTTTTCTTGGGTTTCTCATTCAATTTATATGCGCAAGGAGTGGTTTAACTTTTTTTTTTTCCGGGAAATAGCATTTCATTAAAACTAACCCCCGAAATATATAAGCCCAAAACAAAATGTCTGCAAAAGGAAAACTCATAATAATGCAAAAAAACCTGAAAAATAATATAACCTAAAATAGATAAGAAGGAGCCACAGTAACATCTAAAAGCCCTTTGCTAGAATCTGTGGATGGAAAAAAGCCATCGCCCAGCAATAAAGTCATTATAATAAATGGTTGCTCGAAGAATTATCTTAAAGGATTCAATGTTTTTGTCAGCAATAAAATAAAGAAAATCCATTAGAAAATCTCATAGAAGGAAAAGTACACACAAACACCAGTAAAAATGACAAAAGATAGAGAAGTTCTCAACTGCACAATGAACCACACGATTTTGACCATGACATATGTTTTAGGTTGACTGTTGCTAGCAACCCATAATAATCTTTTAAAAAATAAAGCCAACAATATATAAGATTATAGTTACGAAATCTCAATTCCCAAAACCGTGAAACGTAGCTATCAGGTGAGATTTGTTGTTATTGAAACTTTCAACTCGATTTATTGCCGTAAAAAAATCAGCACAACCATAAAAAGCTCAAAAAAAACTTAAAAATAAATGAATATCAACACAAAATACGGATATTTTCACCCTGGCCTCTCCAAACAATAACAGAAGAGCTCAAACCGCTCAAAAAGTCGAAAGGAGGGTGAGAGAAAAAAGAGTTATAGTCGGGGCTCCTCTAGCTCTAAATAAGGAATGGTTTAACTTGACCATTACTACGATGTAACTCTTGTGCAAATTCGTAATTTCCTGTGCTCTTCAGTATATTAATTTTTCACTGCTCCATGCTATATCATTCATCTTTATCTTTCTTGTGTCTTGATAAAATTAATGAAAATAATCTGATTGAAATCCAGACTAACAACTAACTAAGAATCGTCCGTGAACTGGTTCGGAAACATCGTTGTTAAGCATTCAATCAGATAATTATCAAGGATTTTTCTTTCTGGTGTTTTTTTATATAGCAACAATATAATGCTAAAATTATCAAATTTTATTATTGTGGTATCTGTTGAAACTTGAAAGGCCATCTTCACTGCTATGTTGCCAATAAAATGAATGATACGAGGCTCTACATAATTAGGTATACCTTCTCAGCTAATAATTAATGAGAATGTACAATTCCTCCCTGTGTATAAACGGCAATTTAGGAAAAAACAGTTAAATTTCAACTGTCTCGATATTTTGGACCTACTTATCAAATTTTTAATATAAAACTCAGTTTACTTTTGTAGAAAATTAAAGAAACTAAATAAATTACTTTTAAGCATTTATGTCTACTATTTTTTCTTACAAACTAATTTGCATAACTTAAACTGATATACATAATCTAATAAGATGGAGCACCTTTTTTTTGTGGTTGAAATTAACTATATGTTGTCTTCCAAAAATTGGAAATTATGGATTGAATTCACAGATTCAACCCACAACTTTGTTTGTTGACGTTATAAATATCTCAAAAAAAACAATAATTGATGAATTTCAATATGTATGAATGACTAGACTGTACGTGAGTCTTGTGCTCATACGATGTTTTAAAAAAGTTAAGTTTTTCATTATCTATGAATGGTGTGATTTATTTTTCTATATACTTACTTTATTGATGATTGATGTTACACTACGTACAAATGGGTGTGGTTGAGGGAAATGTTCTTCCCTGAGAAGATGAGAATCAGACAAAAGGAAGAATAGTGAACAGCTTCTTCTTCATTCTACAAATGTTTATTATCACATTTCATAGGAATTCTAAAGTAAAAGGTTGTGTCTACGTACGAATCGACAATAACCTAAAGCTGGCTGGTACATTTTCTTGTACGTATATATATATATATATGAATGATGAATGATATCTTGTCGATGACAGTTCCATATATATATATATATATATATAGTTTTATTCTAATTTTGGTGGTCAAATTCTCATTTAAAAATGGCTTAAATATTTCTCCTATAGGTAATACAATCACCATATCATCCCCTGGCCAAATTTATACATGTATGTCAACTCTTGTGTGCTCCCTAGCTAATGAATCCATATAATTAATTAAAAAAACGTGTGCAAAAGGAAAGCCTAAATACATAATATAATGCAAGGAAACCCTAAAAAGAACCTAACCCTATAATAGATGAGAGGGAGACGTCGTGCCAGCTAAAAACCCTTTGTTGGAATCTATGGGTGGAAAAACATTGTTGCCAGCAATAAATTAAAATCATTGTAAGAAATGGTTGTTTGAAAAACTATCTTAAAGATCCAACTTTTTATCAGTAATAAAGCAACTAGATTGGTTCTTGGAGAAAATTCATGAGAAGATCTCATAAAATGAAAAGTACCCACAAATACACTAGTAAAAAAGATAAAGATAGAGAAGTTGTCAACTGCACAACTAACGGTTTCGACCATGACATATGTTTTGGATTCACCGTTGCTAACAATCCATAATAATCTTTTAAAAAATGGAGCAAACAATATATAAGATTACACTTACTAAGTCCTAACCCCCAAAACCACGAAACGTAACCACTAGATGAGATTTGTAAGTTCTCAACTCAATTTATTACCGCAAAGAAAATTAATACAACTATAAGAAGCCCAGAAAAACATATAAACAAACAAAGATCAACATAAAATACCGATGTCTCCACCCGGCCGAAACCGGCAATGGATATATGTAAAAAATGTTCTCCCAACAACGAGAGAAAGCTCTCAC
This sequence comes from Acacia acuminata, assembly GCA_019022655.1. Classification (NCBI taxonomy): domain Eukaryota; kingdom Viridiplantae; phylum Streptophyta; class Magnoliopsida; order Fabales; family Fabaceae; genus Acacia; species Acacia acuminata. Next base: position 3,795,622 of record JAFJYI010000015.1, read on the forward strand.
CTTTCAAGAAGTGCAGAGAAAAAAGAGTTACACTCGAGGCTCTAACTCCAAATAAGGAATGGGTTAACTTGACTATTACTACGATGGAACTCTTGTGCAAATAAGTAATTTCCTGTGCCCTTCAGTATATTAATTTTTCACTGCTCCATGATATATCCTTCATCTTTATCTTTCTTGTGTCTTGATAAAATTAATGAAAATAATCTGATTGAAATCCAGACTAACAACAACTAAGAATACTTCGTGAACTGGTTCGGAAACATCGTTGTTAAGCATTCAATCAGATAATTATCAAGCATTTTTCTTTCTGGTGTTTTCTTATATAGCAACAATATAATGCTAAAATTATCAAATTTTATTCTGGTATCTTTTGAAACTTGGGAGGCCCATCTTGACTGCTATGTTGCCAATAAACTCTGAGAATGTACAATTCCTCCCTGTGTATAAGCGGCAATTTAGAAAAACCAGCTAAATTTCAACTGTCTCACTATTTTGGACCCTACTTCATCATATTCTTAATACTACCTTTGGTCCTAAATACTCTCTACCAATCTCAATTATAAAACTAAGTTGACTTTTTTAAAGAAATTAATGAAACTAATTAAATTACCTTAGAGTATTTTTTTTTTCTTCAAACTAATTAATTTGATTAATAAACTAATATATAATCTAAGAATACAAAACATATAATATGATTAAATAACTTATTTAACTTCCTTAATCTTTAAAAGAAAAAATTAACTCGGTCTTATAATTAGAATCAGAGATAATATATATAAGACAAAGTTTGTCTTATATTTAGAACCGAAAGAATATAAGACTTGGTTAACTTTAAAAAAAAAAAAGTAAGGAAAATAAGTAAATTACCTTCAAGTATTTATGTCTACTGTTTTTTTTTTTTACAAACTAATTTGCATAACTTAAATTTAAGCTGATATATATAATCTAATAAGATGGAGCACTTTTTTTTTTTTTTTTTGTGGTTGAAATTAACTATATATTGTCTTCTAAAATTTGGAAATTATGGATGAATTCATAGATTCAACCCACAACTTTGTTTGTTGACGTTATAAATATCTCAAAAAAAACAATAATTGATTAATTTCAATATGTATGAATTACTAGACTGTACGTGAGTCTTGTGCTCATACGATGTTTTAAATAAGTCAAGTTTTTTCATTATCTATGAATAGTGTAATTTATTTTTCTATATACTATATTGATAACTGATGTTACACTTACAAATGGGTGTCATTGAGGGAAATGTTCTTCCCTGAGAAGATGGGAATCAGACAAAAGGAAGAGTAGTGAACAGCTTTTCTTCTTCATTCTACAAATGTTTATTATCACATTAATTTTGAAGAAATTCTAAAGTAAAAGGTTGTGTGTACGTACGAATCGACAATAACCTAAATTAAAGCTGGCTGGTACTTATCTTGTACGTATATATATACGATGAATGATGAATGATATCTTGTCCATGACAGTTCCATATATATATATATATATACACACACTTTAAGAAGATAGTTCTATTCTAATTTTGGTGCTCAGATTCTCATTTAAAAATGGCTTAAATAATGTTTCTCCTATATGTAGAATACAATCAACATTCATCCCCCCGCCAAATTTATACATGTATGTCAACTCTTGTGTGCTCCCTAGCTAATTAAACCCTATAATTAAGTAAAAAACTATAAATTAATCCATAATCAGATTCTAAAGACGACATGTGTGACATGTTAAGCTACCCTTAGGGTCTTGTTTTGGTAACCTTTCACTTATACTCATAAATAATAATGCATCCAGCTATGTTATCTTAGCTTGCATATAGTAATAAATTTCACATCACGTACAGAATTTCTTCCTTAATAATTAACGTAGTCTATTAAACATGCGAATGAGATAACTTGCGCAGTCGCAATTAATGTCCCATCATAATCAAATAATGATGATGATTATATATAATTAATTTAGTAAATGGTGGAATATATACTCCTTCACACTTCTTCACCACTATTACTGGCTTACCTTTGCGGGCATTCTCTGACCTCTCTCTCATTTTCTTTTTTTATTTGTTATTATATTATTATAAGGCATTAGATGCTTTTACCTTTCTCAAAGGAATATATATAAAAATGCATGTGGTATGAGATATCCGCAACAACCAAAAAAAAAAAACACGATTCCAATTCCAGTATTCCTAATTACCATACAGAAACCTAATTATTCACCTAACCATAATATGCTAATCTAATTAATCTTATATGTTCAACTTTCTTATCTCTTTTGCTTTATATATGCATGTGTGTGTGTGTCATCGATCCCTAGAATCAAATACAAGTCGATCGATACGCATTAATATTTAATTAAATCGGGGCTTGCTAATGGGGTACCTATCCCTTGAAGAACGGACGAATTGCTATATCAAACCCTAAGTTAATGGGGGCAAAAGGTTTTCTCTTTATTGAATCCACATATATTATATTATAATAATAATATATACTACTATCCTAAATAAAACTCGATTAATTTTTTTGGAAAAATTAAGAAAATAAATTTAATTACTTTGAAGTATTTTTTTTCTCTAAATTGATTTGTTTGACTCATATACTAATGTATAATTTAATGATACATAATATATAATATGATTAAGCAACTTATTAAGCTTTTTTAACCTTTAAAAAAACAGTTAACTAGGTTTTATATATAATTAAAATCGGATGGAGTATAACTTGTGAGAATCAGAATCTCTGCTAGCTATATAACCCAGCCACTTCAATTAGAAGTAGAACTCTTCATGCGTAATACATAGCTCGACAGATATAATAATAGCTGGTTACTGTATATGCTGTCTTCTTGTGAAAGGGCTTCTGATAATAAATCAAAACCATGATTTCTACAATTCCCAAACTTGTTGGTTACTCAAATCGTTAATATACGAAAGGAAGAATGCTGATGGATAAAAAAGAAGAAGAAGAAAACTTTAGATGAGAATATTTAATGTCAACTTCAGCAAAGTGTATGTTAACGTTTTACAACTGGAACTGATATTGATGTATGTACTGTGAGATGTGTCGCATAGATATTTCCAGAAGCGAAGCGAAATATTGTAAAGTAGTATACTAGAATTTTGAGAGAACTAGGTGGTAGCTAGCAGCTAGGTATAGGCTTTTTTTATGACATGCTATAGCAAAGCCTTATCCCATTATATATATACATATATATGTATGTATGATTTTTCAAACTTTTATATAAATGCAGAATGTGGGTAATTGGAAGATTCTATAGAGGACCTAACTTTCTCACGAAACAAGTGCATATTAATGAAGGCATATATTTTTTGCCATAAAGTTTTGTGGGTGCCTCAAGGAATTTAGTGACATAGCCCCCACGAAAAGTTCCTTTTTTTTTTTTTTTTTTTTGATTTGCTCGTTATGTTTCTGTTCTTCATTTGGCCTCAACAAATGAGAAGGGATTAGAATCTTTTTTATGGCATATGGAGTTGGGGGTGTGTCGTCCAAAATTCAAACAAAAATTGAAAGGATATATGAGAGTCTCGTGATTGGGAAATATGTAAATTGAAGTCTCTTTTTTATATATATAAATCTAAAATAGGGGGAGAGAATGAAATCAAATTAGCTGGAAAATGGAAAAAAAAAAAAAAAAAAAAAAGTTAAGGGACAGTGTCACGTAGGAATTGTGGGAAGATCATAGGGTGTTGTCTGCAAGGTCTGTGTCCAAACGATTTTTGTGGCAATCCTAAAGTGAAACACTCAGAAACATGCCAACATGAAGTAACCTTTGGGATTTGGGATGCTCAGAGAATGATTAGTTTTGGACCACCATTTGAATGAAACTTTTTGTTCATGCCTGTCAATTATATTCCAGCCATGATCAATCTGGTAATTTATGCCTCTAACTTCAATTGCAACAAGTTTGAGGCTAACTACACTATATATGTATTCGTCTTGAATATAATGTTGATTTGTGTACATTTTATATGCTACTTCTAGATCCTTAATATAAGACCTATTTACTTAATTTGATTAGATTATTAGAGTGTTTTTTCTAAAACACTATGATAATCTTTCTTATTTCTCCCACCCTCTCTTAATTGATTATTCCTGAAAGAGCATCGATATAGGTCAATTAGGAAAAGATTGAGAAATGGATTTTACATTTAGTATTTAAATCAACTTCTCAATTATGTCTTATATTAAGGGCTAGATTAAAATATTATATATTCAATTCTTGAGAAATTCTTGTATGAACCTGGTTTGTCACGTCATTTGTGATCAAACCAATTAAAATACAACAACTCATGCGTTAATTTGACACCTCTTAAATATTATTTGACATATTAATAAAATTAAAATATATCATGTGATTTATTGCAAAATTTTAGTCAAGGGATTCATTTTTTTTAAGAAAAATAAAAATATGAAATACATGAGCAACCAATTAAGATTAATGTTATCTGATCTGTTGTTGTATTTTATCTAGTTCAAACCATAAATAACATGGTAAACTAGATTCACACAAGAATTTCTCTCAATTTTATCCTATTATATTGTACAACTAATTCATACATGCTGACGAACGAGGGTTAATTCATTAAATATGTATTAAATTAATAAAAAATTTCAACTTTGCTCCGGGCATACAAGTTTCTCTCAGTTATATCTTTCGTTCAAATATGTGTGGTATTTGTGGAGGAACATGCCCATGTGATACCTTGTGGGGAACCCAGCAATTTGAAGCAACAAAAAATTCTGTGTTATATCAGCTGGCCTAAATTTATCCGACAAAGATGATAATGATATATCCCACAACATATTAATGGAATTAACTCCTTCTGTGGTCCTTGTTTGAACATATTTTTGAAGGTCTCAATTATTTTTGATTTCTTGACCTTGGTGATGATGTATGAAACTCTCCGAGGCCTTTGTTAATCATGACGTCCGAGAAAAATTTGTTCATATCTCAATCATCTCCTAATTATGAGCATATGATTGCTTGACCAATCACCAACTGACACCCACAAATTCATTAAACAGCATATGTACAAAAAAGCACTACGTGTGTAAAGAGAAAATTATTGCAGCCACATATATGTATGTGTATATATAATATATATCTCCAATTAAGAGCAATTAGTGTATGAAATTTGAACTTATTAGAATATTTTTTAAAAAAAATTATGTCAATTTTCTTGATTAAACAGCAAGATATGTGTGTGTACAAGGTCAAATTTTTTTGTCACTTTTTCCTCTTGTGATCGAAAATTTCTTTTATATATATATATATATATATAATAAAGAAAGGTTGCGCCGTTACTCAAAATGTTTGGAATGAAGAATCTGAAATAGCTAGAAAATGTGGCAGCGGACGGGGAAGGAAACTTGAGCTTTGTTAAGTCATTGAGAGAATAAAGAGCTGAAATAAAGTTAAGTAGTACTACTAGCTAGCTGTCATTCGTAGATTCTTTTCTTTACCGAATCAAAAAATAAATTATCAATACATATACGAAAACGTAATTAATAAATGAACAATCTGTGTGTAATGATTCAGCTTCCAGAACTAATTAATTAACAAGTTTATGCTCTTTTATGAGGGTTAGTTAATTACCCATTATTTGGCCTTTGTCGGCCGCACACAGCAAACCTATGCCCTAACTGGTTTTCCAATATAATGTATAATACTCCCTCCGATCTTAATTATAAAAACACTTTTGTAGTGTAAATTATACTATAAAAGTGTTATGATTAGGACCGGAGGTGGTTCTGAATATTATTAAGTACACCTTAATACATACTCTTCCATCAAGCCATCCTTATTATAAGATTAAGGAAGCTAATCCCTACCTAGCTGCCTATATATCTCTACAGCGTGACGGGACATTTAGAACAAACAACAAAAGAATATGAAAGAATCACAGGCTTTAAAATCGGTCATTAATATAAAACATAGTTTGTAATATAACTAAATCTTGTACTGATGAGCAGAAGTGGTATTAACTATTAATTTCAAGCATTGAACTAAATTTAACCCAGCAATCAAAATATATATTTGAAGAGCATGATGATGTGATTAATTAGAAAGTCTGGAGAGTGATATGCAAATTACTACATGGTGTATAAGGGAGGAGCAGGTTTAATAATGAGCACATTTAATTTGTGCGACACAATAGAAAGTTAATTAACTAAGAAATTGGCTTCAATATATGTTATGCGTCCCAATGATTCGCAATTATGAATCAAATATCTATATAACTGTTATAGCTAGAAAGTATATGAATCAAAGCCCACGTCCTTCACGTGGACTTCTCGTGATGTGAGTGGGCGCACACACACAATTGACTTTAAATTAGATATTGCAGATTCCTTCTGTCATCTCTAAATATAATTAAAAAAGCAAAAAGAAGAAGCATATTGAAGATTCTGGCAAACAAAATTAAACCCCATTGCTGGTTCTTGTATGCCCTTCAACTCATTAGCCCCTTGAGGGGAGGCATCCGTGTAGCCTCATATTTAAACCACTCATACCCCACAATATCTAGATTCTATACAAATGCCCAACCCAAAGAAAAAAGAAACATACCCCCTTTTGATTTTTATTATTATTACTATAATATTCCCCAACTTTTCACTCTCATCGGCACTTGTTCTGGTATTTGCCATTTGTTTTATCTGACCTCCCTCGCTCTCTCACACACACACATATATATATATACCCCTCCACATGAACCCAAAGCGACCAAGAACAAAGCAGTGGATCATAATAAGAATAATGTCAGGGGTTTGGGTGTTCAAGAACGGAGTGTACCGGCTGGTGGAGAATCCTCAGGCGGAGGCGTCGGAGGGGAGGCCGGGGAAGGGAAGTGGGTCCCGGAAGAAGGTTCTGGTGTACTTGCCCACTGGCCAGGTTGTGTCTTCCTACAGCTTCTTAGAGCAGATACTCACTGGTTTGGGTTGGGAGAGGTATTATGGTGGAGATCCTGATTTGTATCAGTTTCACAAGCATTCCTCTATTGACCTTATTTCTCTCCCCAGAGACTTCTCCAGGTTCAACTCCATCTATATGTACGATATCGTCATCAAGAATCCCAATGTCTTCCATGTCCGCGACATCTGAACTGTCATCACTCTTCCATCACTTCCCTTTCTTTCTGGTGTGTTTTTTTATCTCTTGTGATCGAGTCTGCTGAGTTTTTTTTTTTTATTATTATTATGATGGAAGCTTTAGGTTCAAGGGTTTGTTTGTTTGGCTTCCTCTCTCTCTCTCTCTCTCTCTCTTCTTTGTAGCCTTGTGGATATATGTGTATGTATATGAGGAATAAATTAAACATTTAGCCATGTTTTAAGAGCAGACAGCGCATGTACCTGTGCGCTTGGTTTGCTTCAGATGATGATTGTGTAACGTCTTTGATTCAGCTGTGTATTAATGGGATGAATCGATATTCCTTTAGTTTTATTAACCTCGTGCAGTGCACAGACATAGTTTTATGGATTACTTCCTCACTTTTATTTGATTGATTGTGGTTGATATATAACTGAGTGAGAAAGTGAGTGGCAACAAAGTGGAACGGTGGAACGGAGATCTAACTCAAGTGAGTGTATGTGTGTGTTCAACAGGATGATTTTTTTTAAAAAAAAAATGTATAATTTTTTCCCATGAAAAATGGTTTGGGTGAAATATTCTTCCCAAATAAATAATTTCCTCGCATTTTTATTATTATTATGTACGGTTGCCTGCCTCCACGGCCTTAGGCATTTTGAAATGATGAGAAAAAAAGAGTTTTCATCATTGGCTGATCTCTTAGCAGATTGAGTCATCTGCCATGTCAGCATATGAATGAGGAAAAAGTCCAAGTCAGCAAAAAAAAGGTCCCGCCGTACGCGTTTCTTTAATCCATTGGTTCATATAAAGCTCTAAGCTGCGAATTGAATTAATGAGGACATTGGCGGCTGAGGGAATAAAATTTTAGTAGGTGGTGGACCAATGAGGGCAAATATATAATGCCCCCCTTCATTGATTGATGCACCAAACCTTTTTCCTTCTAATTAAACATTACATTATCTTGAGTGGAGTTTTTTTTTTTTTTTTTTTTTTTTTTTTTTTTTTTTTTTTTTTTTTTTTTTTTTTTTTTTTTACTTTCTAAAGTTTAATGAGCTGAGTTTCAAGAATCCTCTAATCCTTACAGATATTTATATATAGTTTATTAATAAGATCCTCACATTAAAGATATTTTAAACTCATAATCTTATTGGTATGAGCTGTTGTCTACGGATCATACCAGCTTTTGTTAACGAGATGAAGTCTTTATCGTAAAAGGTTAGTAGTGTCCAGTTTGGATTTTATGAGTGAAATTGATTGTTGGCAGAAAAATAGAGTAATAGGTAAACAGTGATAAAAGGGAAATTTTTGTGCACCAAAAAGAATGGAAAATTTGTGGAAGTTGAGGTTGAGGAAGACAAGATTCTTCCAACAAAACCAACAAGTTGTGTGAGTGAGTGAGAATCTTGTAACCAATCATTTGTGAACAAAGCATCGTACCTTTTGAACAATTTCTTACTCGAATGCTTCCTAGTCCCTGTCGCATGGGTCGGGGTCTTCACGTGAAAGCCCACTCGGACACGTGTCTCTGTCTCCGTAGGGAATTGTCACCTCATCCCAATATTTTATTAATATTATTATAAAAATTAAATCTAAACCACTTAGATTTCAATCCAACAGTTGAAATAAAAAAGGGATAAAAAAAAAGAATATGGGAGCTAAATACCGTTTCCTTCCCCCATTAAGTTCGTACATGATGTGGCTCCCATGGAATAGTTCTATTTATTTTTTTTTGGTTGTGGAGATATTGCAAAAAATATTCGGACTTTTTAAAGAATAAAGAATTTGAAGGAAGTGATCAAGATTGACATCACACGTAAATTTGAAGTTCATTGACATGTTCATCAACATATATACCCCATTCTACATAGGATGGAAGTTATATTAAAAATTTACTTCCACGGTAGATATACGACATCTAGCTCTATTTTCCAAATTTGTTACTACTTCCAGTTTTAATTATAACAACATTTTTGTAGTACAATTTACATTACAAAAGTGTTCCAATAATTAGGACCAGAGGGAGTATTATTGTTTCAAAGTGTACCCATGAATTACATATATATATATATATATAGTTGAAATGCATATAATTAAATAAAGTATTTTAAAGAAATCAACAAATATATAAACAACTAATTTTTCTAACACCCACATAATAAATTGTTTCTGTTGACAGCTTCCTTGCCTTATGTTTCAGGTTGTTTCAAGTTCGAGGGAAGTTGTAGTATGAGCTCTTAATCAATTGTATCCCTCCCGAGCGATCATCTTGAAGGATAATAAAATCTTCAGAAACGTTTCCAATTCCAAATTATCGTCATATCATGACGACTTAATTTTATATTTTGTGGCTTAGAGACTTCTTTATGAACTGTTGAAGAAACTGGATGCAGAATTAAAGCTTGAGGTCTGCCATTGGGCGGCATATTATGGGAGTAGTGTATTATAAATATCGGCTTCCGAATTTCATTTGCTTATGTCTGTCGTCTGAGTTCGTCATATACTTCCTTTGTTTTCTGCTTGTTTAATTCAATTTTGTGAGATTCTTATGTCGTACCTAGGTCTTTGGTTGGATCAGGAACACAGAATGTGTCTTGGACAGAAGGCCATCTTCCACCTGGAAGGTAATGACCTGAATGTGCACTTGTTTATTGATGGGACATTTAGAGATTTGAAGTTGCTGACCGGTTCTGTGTTTTGTATGTTCAAATTTGCAGCGTTCGTGGCTAAATTCATGAGCGTTTATAAAGCCTTCCTAATTGCTACATTTGGCTGAATGTCAGTATGGTTTTCTGTCATTTCAACATGTTTAATGGAGCGGAGGTAAGTTTTGTACCTAGTATTATTTGTAGGATTTTTGTCACTATTTTCGTAAGGTCTTATCCAATATGGAATATAAAAACTTTACATTTACCCTTTTCTTGATGATTGATACCCTCTACCCTTTTTTGCATGTGGCTTATAGTAAATTGGTAACTTCATTTTTTTAAAGTATGATAATATAAACTATGATTTTTGTTACTGGTTAACTAAAGTTAGAAGTAGGGTTAATGTCTAATTTTACTAACAAAATTTTTCTTTATAACATCTAACACAAATAAATTTTAAAATAGATAAAATTATTAATAAACAATTTAAAATGGTATAAAACTTTCCTCAAATGCCCGTATTATTTTACTTGAAATTAGCTAGGTGGCAAATTATCCGTCAATTTCGTCTTCCTCGCCCCAAAATCATTTCGTTCATCCAGTTTAATTCATCTGTCATCCCCTTTATTAGACGAATCCACTTCTCCACCCAAATTGACATGCCCAATCATGTATCGGTGAAGAGATTCCCTCGATCGACGAAGTCACCACCTTCGATGCAAAACGATTAGGCACCAACAAGAACCACAAATACTTGTTCGGCAGATGAAGAATGCCACATTTGTCTAATGAATGTATGAATCGTTCGACGAAAATATGACATTTGATGAAAAGAAAATTTAATCCTTACTTGAATTAGAACTTATCAGCATGGCGTTTCCTCCAAATTCGCATGTTCCACCATTTCTTGCGCTTCAGTCCTTGAGGATTGATCTTCTCACAATCAGCACCACCAGCCCCACAAGCATGGTTTATAGCCTCTTGCAATGTTCTTGCCGGAACACAGGCTTCGCCACACACAACTTCTGAACCACCCTTATATCTGGTTGAGGCGAGCCATTGTCGATTAGGTTACAAGGAGGTAGATTGAAACCATAAGGAGAGGGAATAGTGAACGGTGGCAGTTATGGAGAAAAAGGCGGGATGAAGAGAGGTTGTTTGAGCTAGCTAGGGGAGGCGTTGGCCTTGTGGCTGCATGGGAAGGAGCAAGCTGACCAAAAGCGGAATGTAATGGTGGTTCTGCAAACTTAAGCTGAATAGTTTGGATTAGTATAAGTGATTTTTTTTTTAATCTGATTTTTGTAAACTTAAGATAAGATATAAGTTATATTGTAAATATAATTTATATTTGGATTGAGGTTACATAAGTGAATTTTTTTTTTTTTCCAAATTAAAATTTGTTTGAATTATTATTTGAAAAACAAGTTTATATGGAAAATGACTAAAAATTATATGAGTTTTTATTAAATTTATATAATTTGATAACTGATATATTATTGAGAAAAATTTGTAAATACTAAGTAATATTTATTTGAAAAGTATAGATGTAAAATGACTGAAAAGGATATGAGTGTTTATATTCCAACTTACATTATATATATAATTTGATAAGTTTAAGAAAAATTATGTATTAAAATAAAAATAAGAGTTAATATGTTATTAGAAATAGATCTATAATTATTAAAAACCATTTAATTAGATGCCTTGAAATATAAATATAAGTATAGGTAAACATAAAATTAAATAAATAACATTAAACTTTTAAAAAATTGTAAACAATGTTAAAAGATTATATTCACATATTTGAAGGAATGTAAAAGCAAGCAAGGACAAAAGGATAGAGGATAAGGACAAATCAAACTACCTTGACATGGAAAATTTTGAAAATCAAACTCTAACTCACTAGATTTTCCAACTAGACAAGTATATGGAGAAATCTTGGACGCCCCTTCCCGTAGATGCGGTCTGTATTGATGTGGACTGCTCAGTACGACACCAATACCAAGCGGCTTGCGAGAGAGTGATAAAGAATGATTAAGGCGAATGGCTAATAGGCTTTTATAAATCCCTTGGCCTCCATATTGTTATTGAGGCTGAAATCTACACTATCATGATTAATTGGATTACATGTCGGTCAATAGACGGGTTTACATAATATTGTTCTTTATTCTGACTCCCTTGATGCTGTCAATATTCTTATAAGCGATTGCTTTATAAATCATCCATTGAGAGATATTATTGGGGAGACTAGAGACCTCCTATTCAGAGAATGGAACGTGGAACAACACCATACCCCAGAGAAAAAATTTCATGTGCGGATTTTATGACCAAGGAAAGTTATGGTGTTGTTGTTGATACTGGAGTGGTTCTGCTTCCAACAATCCCTGAAGGTTGCCTTCATATGGTGTTGAAGGATAAATTATCTTGCCACTATTAGTTATTTTCTATTTTGATGTATTAAGTGTTAGATTTTCACAGTCTAGTTCCGGTTTATCTTTTAAGCTTCAGCTAACCTATATTTAAAAAAAAAAAAAAGAAAGAGGATAAGGATATTAAAAAAAAAAAAAAAAAAATTTACTGAAGGAGAGAGATAAGTAAGGACAGATGTGTAAAAGCATAAAAAGTAAGGATGGATCAGTAGAAATGTGAAGCCATAAGTTCGAAAAATTGGCCACTCATTAATTTGGCCTTTGATGGACTTTTCCATTGGATTACTTATTTAAAAATGCAAACCCAAACATAGACACGAACTTGAGGGTATTCTGCAGAATCAGCAAGCCCACTGGACAAAGATCATTCATGTTTCACATACCAATCATTCCAAGTCAGACATTAATGGTGTGTTTAATTAGAATAATGAGCAAAATTAATTGAAATGAAAATAAATTCCTACCACTCATATTTTCAAGTTTTTTTTTTCCCATTTTATCAATTTTCATCCATTCTCATCAATTGAAGAAGATATCAAAATCAAGCTAAATGATTCAATCATCTTTATCAGAACTGGTCTCAGAATGTTCCTCCATTTGCAACGCAAAAGGTCTCTCAACCTGTTCTGTATTGGCTTCCAATGGGGGTACTCCATCATAATCATCATCACTAGAGTCTCTCAATCTCTGGTTGGAAGGTGTTTCCATTCAATTTTTCATTTGATTCATCTGTAGCCCCAGATTTAATTTATGTCATTTTTGTGATGGCTAAACGGCATCGAAAACACACATATAGAATATAGAACACATATAGACTCGCACGCGCACACAAAGGCTCAACAGGGTGCTATGTCCATAACATATACCTTCCTTATTTTCAGGGGGGAAAATCAAAACAGCATGAGCCTGTTTGGGAAAGACCCAAATGTGCAGTGGAGTTAGAAGACGGAGTTAATTTTTTTCCTGTTTGGGAAAGCTTTTTTTTTTTTTTCATATGACTTTGGCTTAAAAAGTGACTTTTTTTTAATTATTATTATTATTATTATCAAAATCATTGTGCCAAACGTCCAGCGGCAATGTTCGACGAGTTATGTAGTGGGAATAAATTTTTCCGTGGGTCCCACGAGCATTTTTAAAATTTTCCTATTTCACCCAAAAAGTATTTTATTTTTATATTTTAAAATGATTTTTAAATTTCAATCATATAGGAAAATTATTTGGTTACAAATTTAATATTTTAATGCTTTATAATATATATTTTTTTACACCTACATTTACATATATTTATTATAATTAAATATTTTAGTATCCAATAAGATTCATATCCTTTTTAATCATTTTCCATCTTAACTCACTTTTCAAAACAATTAACCCACATGTCTGTTTTGGAAAAAAGCAACTTTTATTTTTATCAGTGGTTTTGTTTCATTTCAATTACACCCCAAGACCAAAAAGGCCTAAACACAAATCACATTTATCTTATGACTTTTTTTTCTTATCTTATTTTTGAAAAAATTGATAAAAAATAAATCATTTCTCTCACTGTTAAACCAATGGGCCAATTACAATAAGTGGAAGGCTGTCTTAATTAACCAATCTTGTGTGCAAAAGACATGTGAATGTAAGCAAATGTCTGAAGCTGTGGGCAATCAAAATTCGAATATACTCTCTTTAGTTTTTATTATAAAACATCAACTACTATCAATTTTTTGTCTTTATTATAATGCATCAATTTTTTGCTTTATTATTTAACTAACTCATTTATTACAATATCTCATTATAACTTCATTTTTAACCAACTTTTTAAATTCACATCATTAAAGGGATAAAGTTGGAAGCATTCATCAAATTTTGACTAATTTAATGACTTAACTTTCATTTCTTGGTTGATAAAAAATAGTAGTTGGTACCTTATAATAAGGATCAAATTATATATAGTCATTATACTTAACACAAACCTCAATTTTTGGCTTGTATATACACACATATATTGATATTGATTTGTGAATTTATTAAAGTTAAAATTATCAATCACACACACACACAGACACATCGGATATGCGGGTACTTGTAAATTATCCGTAATGCCCAAAACAAAAAGAAGATAGATTTATAGTGACAGTTCCGTGGACTAACTGCCCATATCTTGTAAATTGCAACCACCAACTCATCACAAAAATAAAAACTATAAAATGGAAGGGGAAATCTGGCGCTTTCGCGCGGGACCCATCATGCCAACAAAGTTCTGTGGCTATCCTCTTTTCACTCCCAAACCGCTACCCCTTTTCTTGTTCCAAATTTTATTACAAAAATTATAATCACAAACTTCTAACATTACTTGAAGTAGCCGTGTTCCAGACAATACCACTGCCTGCAAGTTGCGGATTCGTTCAAATTCAAGCATATTAGATGACCTCCCTTCTTTAATTTAGGGTTTCAGTTTTCAATCTCAGTCCAAATTCATTCAGCCATGGACTCTATCTGTACCAATTCCTTGTACACTCAACCTTGCAACATAGTTTACGACCTTCACCACTCAAGGAGTCGATCATTGCGGACTTTGCTTTCATCTCCTTCATTCGTATCGCTTAGGGGAAGAAGAGGCAACAAGTTATGGCGGACGCGAATTTTGAGCTTCGCTGCGGCAGCTGGTTCCAACGGTAACGTTGCCCCCACAAAAAGGACTTCGCCTGAGACCCGTAGCAAGGCCTCGGCCAGCAAGTCAAGCAGTGCGCTGGAGCAGCTTGACATCGAGCGCGGCGTCTGCGTTCCATATCGCAAGTACTCTCCCGAGATAGTATGACTTTACCAGTTTTTCAATTTAAATTTTGAATTTTTGCTTTATGTTTCATTTTCATTTATATATGCGTTTAGCTGTGCGAATGCCGTGCATTAAATCTGCTCTTCCGTCAAGAGACGTGCCATTTGATTTTTGGGAAATCTCAAGTCGTGAGAAGTTAATAGTATTTTTGTCTTCAAGCAGTGACCATTACAATCAATGCTTTCGTTGCGATTGCATAAACAAGCAACCGATGAACAAGTGTGCATGATAGATATGGTTAAATCATGACCAAATTCAAGTGAAGTGTGTGTTTAATTTGGTCCAGTATGTATCATGTTTGATTCTAATTTGATGCAACTTGCGCTGCCTAATTTTTTCTTGCTGGTAATTAGGTCAGGAACAAGGTACTTGAATCAAGAGGGGCAATCGTGTCACTAATACTGCGGGGTGTGGAGATAGTTTGGAATCTGGGCTTGTACTGGTCCACTTTGACGTATGATTTCTTAGTTGGAAGGGATGAGGAGGTTGTTCCATATCGTGCTCGGCAGCTTAGGAACCTCTTGTGCGATTTGGGGCCTTCTTTTATTAAAGCTGGTCAGGTATGTTATGGTTCAGTCAAATAATCAGACCAAGCAGGTCTTAGCTTGCATATAGCAGTTTCTTATAAGTTATTTGGGATCTGACAGGTCCTTGCAAACAGGCCTGACATCATTAGAGAAGATTATATGAATGAGCTATGCATTCTTCAGGATGACGTGCCTTCATTTCCCAATCAAGTAAAACTTGTTACTGAGTCCCAATAGTTTTGTCAGTTGAATTTATTTATACCAAGTCAGGTTCATTTTGTTGATTACCGGGCTATTATATTTCTGACACGTGGCTTAAAAATTGCCTAGACTGCATTTGATATCATAGAGGAGGAACTTGGTCAGCCCATTGAAGCTGTTTTCAGCAGAATCTCATCAGAAACAATAGCTGCTGCAAGTTTGGGTCAAGTTTACAGAGCTACTTTACGTGCCACTGGCGAGGATGTGGCCATCAAGGTGCTGTAGAGCTCCCAACCGTAGCATTTGATTACCCTGCTGGGGGTGTGATAGTTCATTGACATTTGCATGCTCTCTCTGCTTAAGAGAAGTCACTTTAATTCTTCATTTATAGTCGTCAATTTGCAAGCTTTTAAATTTTCCCCTCTCATTTTTACCCGTTTTCCATAATCCAAATCATTTTTTATGGCATCAACAGATTTAACTCATCAAACTATTTGCTTGGTTTCCTGCATGTGAAGTGCTGCATATTTATATTCTCCTTTTTAAAAGATAAACAAAGGGCGTGGGGAAGGCAAATTGTTTAGAACAAGGTCATTTCTACTTCTGATGATTAGCTTTGGTATACTTGCAGGTTCAAAGACCTGAGATAGAGCCCATCATATACCGAGATCTTTTCCTATTCCGCACTCTTGCTTCATTCTTAAATGGATTTAGTATGCAGAAGTTGGGGTGTAATGCTGAGCTGATAGTCGATGAATTTGGTGAAAAACTTTTGGAAGAGCTTGACTATACCTTGGTACTTGGCCATCTTGTCCTTAGAATAGACATATGATGTGTGCTTTGAATGTATGAAAGCACCAAAGAACAAAAATTTGATTCCAACGCCATATTAATTATGGTTTCTCTGTATATTTTACATTTCAATAAATGTGCTCATGTCATTTTCTTTGTTTCAGGAAGCCCGTAACATTGAAGACTTCATTGAGAATTTTAAAAATGATCCTACTGTCAAAATTCCTCGGGTGTACAAACAACTTTCTGGTAACCGTGTCTTAGTAATGGAATGGATTGATGGTATCAGGTGCACCAACCCTCAGGTTTGTTTAATTGGATAGGTGATGTTGTGATGCCTTTGCTAATTGTGTCTGCCAAAATCAACATTGTTCGGCCTTTTATTCTAACTCAGTGATTTTCTTGCTTTTGAATCAGGCCATTAAAGAAGCTGGTCTTGATATGGAGGCATTTCTAACAGTTGGTGTGAGTGCTGCTCTGCGACAACTGCTGGAATTCGGGTTATTTCATGGAGATCCACATCCTGGAAATATTTTTGCCATGCGTGATGGGCGAATTGCATATGTGGACTTTGGCAATGTTGCTGTTCTTAGTCAGGTAATTCATATGCTGAACATTTAGATTCAACACCTTGTGCCTTTTGCAGGTATGTCCTTTAAACATTTGTAAAGTGCACTAGAAATTAAGGGTTCAACACTTTTCCCATATGTGGGTGCCTGCCATTGCATTATATATGTGCAGATACACCTTTGAAAAGCATGTGTTGCACTGTGAATATTGTTTTACTGTATTCCATCCATGTCTAGCTTTGATGTGAGGCAAAAAAAAAAAAAAAAAAAACATCTTATACTCCCTCTGGTCCTTATTATAAGGCATCAACTACCATTTCTCTTAGACCAAGGAAGGGCAATTTAGTCAATTAAAAAGTGTTCAGTGGATAGATATTTTCATGTTTACCCCTACTTTAATGCTACAAATTTAAAAATATTACTTGTCAGATTTACCATGTGTCTCTCACTTCTCCTTTCTCTCTCCCCATTCCTTTTTTCAGCAACGTCTACGCAAGCAGCAGATTTACCATGTGTCTCTTACTTCTCCTTTCTCTCTCCCCATTCCTTTTTCAGCATATTCTACGCAAGAAACAATTGGTAGTCCAAACGATTGTCACAGTGGCGCCATATTTTGGAAGCTCTCTTGCTCTCAAATGAAACTGACAGTGGCGCCACTGTCATATTTTTACACAGTTTTTGTGTGTGTGTGTGTGTTGCAAACTTTCATATTTTTGGAGTACTCTATTTTTTTGAAGCTCTGATTCGCTCAAGTGATATTGGCAGTAGCACCAATTTTTGTCGAAACGTTGAAACCATCAGAGAAATGAGAGAAATTAAAAGTTAACTTTGGCTGGAGAGAGAAGAATGACTATTGGGAATGAAAAAGTAAATGAAAAAATACTCCCAATGAAAAGTTAACTTTGGCTGGAGTATTACTGCACGTGAGGAGGTTCTGATGCCCACTAGGGGAGAGAGAAACATGCCTATTGGGAGTAAATGTTTAGAGTGTAGCAAATGATGATAAATGAGGGTAAAATAGGAAAAACTTAGATTTAAAGGTAGTTGGTGCCTTATAATAAGGACCAAAATATGTTGGCAGTTAGTGCCTTATAATAAGGACCATTGGGAGTAGCTAGTTATGTTGGTGCTTTTTTTAATAATGTTTATCTGTTTTTTTCCCTGATTGTTCCCCTCTCCCAAAATGACCAGCAAATATATCTTTCAGCTGATGTATAATAACCTTAGCAATGTATTTACTTTTGGCTGACATGTTGATATGCATCCATTTCTACAGCAAAATAAGCAAATTTTAATCGATGCTGTTGTCCATGCTGTAAATGAGGACTATACTGAGATGGCTAATGATTTCACTAGACTGGGCTTCCTATCACCTGGGACTGATGTCACTCCTATAGTTCCAGCCTTAGAAGCGATTTGGCAGAACTCTGCTGGCAAAGGACTGTCAGATTTTAATTTTCGGAGTGTCACTGGTAGGCTATATTTATACCAGCCCAGTTGCTTCTAATCATGCATGACTTCATGTAAACTGATGCCATGGTAAAATATGCTGCAGGGAAGTTTAACCAATTGGTTTACAATTATCCCATTCGTATTCCTGAAAGGTTCTCCCTGGTAATCCGTTCTTTACTGACTCAAGAAGGCATATGTTTTACTTTGAAGCCTGACTTCAAATTTCTTGAGGTAAATCTCCAACGTTTCTGAGTTCTTCAGGATACCAGTTGATTTAAAAACTGCATACAACTTATTTTAGACAAGAAAATATATCCACAATGACTCTGGGTTAGGAAGCTAAAAGTTGGGGGATAAAAAGTTATCATGTATGGGGAAAAATGCATTTTCCCAATCTGCATCAGAGCAAGAAGCAGGGACAAAAATAAGTTGAAAGTTTAGTATATTTGAGCAGGCACTTGATTACTGTAATCCTATATGTTTGAGTATGTCTTTTAGTTTTTTTTTTTTTTTTTTTTTTAATCATACCTTAATTCATGCAATAACAAGTTCTGTATGTCAAATAGGTTGCTTATCCATATGTGGCCAAGAGACTCCTAACAGACCCAGATCCAGCTCTACGTGAACGTCTCATACAGGTTAGTTTAAAGCTACCATGTGCTCGTTTGGACTAGTGATTGGAGTCCTTAAAAATAGTTTTTCAATCGTGATTTACGATATACGAGATAAGTATATGAGAGGAGATTTATCTCGATTTACGTGAATAAACACTTTTGGGACCCCCAAAAGTGATCCCAAACAAGCATAGTGCTGTGCAATTAGATAAAAGATACCTTGGCAGTTATGGGTTTTTCCCAAAACTTCGTTCATTCTTGTTTTCCCTTTAAGACATCAAACCCAAACTGTTATAATTGCTATATAAACATGTTTGATTCATCACTTTAAATAACTTGGTGCCTTTTAGGTTCTATTCAAAGATGGTCTGTTCCAGTGGAAACGGCTTGAAAACCTCATTGTTCTTGCAAAGGAAAATGTGGCCAAGATGAGTAGCAATCCGGCATTTCAAGTGAAAGACATGTCTGTGTATTCTAAAATCCATAGTGTGTTTGGTTTCTTACTTTTGAGTCATCCAAGAAGTAATATTCACCTAAGGCTGATCTATACAGGCAAAGAACAAGAAACTTGCGAGTTGAAAGAAAACTGGACCTCACAGACACCATCAGAGATGGAGCTCGTCTTGTCTTTGTTGACGAAGGAATACGTAGACAGCTTCTTCTTGCTTTGACTGAGGATTCAAAGCTTCATATAGAAGAGGTTTGGTCCTAAAATACGCTCTCTGTTAGAGGTCTACAGTCTTGGATTTGTGGATTTTGATCTGTGTTCTGTGCAGCTTGCTGATGTGTATAGGCTAGTGGAAGACCAGATAGACGTACCTTCAGTGGCTTTAGAAGTTGCAAGAGGTAATGCTTGGATTTCCTTAGTTTAGATTGTTTTCTGCTATGGCCTGCTACGTATGGCAAACTGAATGTGAATCTGGTTCTATTCTGTTTTGTAGACTTCCCTACGTTTGTCAAAGATCTCCTACTTTCCTGGAGTGATTCAGTCTTATCCGATAGATAGCCAAGTCCTCGGACTTCCAACAGAAGGAGTACAGAAATCTACTTCTTGTTATACGCCTGTCGTGTTTCTTTTTTCCTCTACAGCTAAAGGGGTTCACAATATCATGTTACCACTTATGTATAGGAATAACATTTTGCCAAGTAAAATAATGTATAGTTGGTCATAATCCACAAATTCATTGTTTTTTTACACCACAAAGTAATTTCTGCGTTGTTGGGAATACGACATGCGTTTTGTAGTTGTATATTGTTGATGTAATCCATGAGTTGTTCTATTGGGCTAGAGTTACTTATATTCCGCACTGAAAATTTGACGGGACTATCTATATTGTTCATAACTGTCGATAATTTTTCAATATCTGAGACCAGTAACTATCACTTTTAATGCTACTCTACTATTCTCTGTTGGTTATGTTAAGATTTTTTAATTTTATTTTTTTAAAAAAAAATAACTCACGTGCCATTTTAAAGAATTAAAGGAGCAATTTGCATTTTTAATACTAACATTCTGTTGCCTTTGTGAAGATTCTTTTTTTTCCCCCCTTCTCACTAACTCAACCAATTAAACTGCCATAGAAAGTTTGAATTCACAACCTACTTAAGAAAGACTGTAAAAAAAAAAATCGGCCTATGTTAAAACTTGATCCTGCTAAACGGACAACTTGTCATAGGAAAATTGATTTATTATGGTTAATGAGTGATTTACAGTGCATGACGCAGGGGAGAGGCTGGATAGGAATAAGGAAAGTTTGACTTTCTAAAGGATAAATATTAAATGGAATTTAGTAGTAATACAAATAGAGGGGTGTTCTATTCATGGGGCATTGAATGAGAAGTTTGACTAGAGAGTGGAGAGACGGCAGGTGTGAGGAATGTGGTTTTAAAACACGGCAAGCAAAACACGTCAGATCATATATCTGCCTTTGTTCTGCGTGCTCTCACGAACGTGTGGTGTGGGGACAGTCATGGCCCTGATTTCATTAATAACCGCCATTAAAATATTAACAGTCCAATGTGTTTGGATTTCATTAATAACCGCCATTAAAATATTAACTGTCCAATGTGTTGGGTTCCTCTTATAACTGCTATATTCATTTTATACAGTCACCATGACCCAGTTATAAATAATCAGAATGGTATTCATTTTATACAGTCACCATGACCCAGTCCTCGGGTCACAAATTTCATCTAGTCCTGGAATTACCATCACAACCTTTGAAATTTGCTAAAACAAATCAGTTTTTAATTAATAATATAAATAAATTTAATCTTAGTACTACTGCTTTATGATCTACATTCATGCATTGACTAAGGAGATAGAGGATCCTTGGCCCGCCGTCAAAAGTGCCTCACGGAATTTCAAACTTATCAGTTAGCTACACGTCATTGCAAAACTAGCTGCTTTTGTAACTTGTTCGTCTTAACTGTTTTCAAAGTCCATTTCTATCATTTTTTGGACCAAAGGTTACCTGGCTAGTTCAAGCCACGTCTATGGAATATGAATACATGTTCTTGTACTTCATATACGGTAAAATTACTATAAAACCAACGTTTTAAAAACAGACGTTATTGGCTAAACGCAGAAAATTAATAGACAAGCTGTTGCCCACAAATATGAACAGACATGTTTCTGAGACATCAAAATAGTAGTTCTCTCTCACTAAGAACTAATATGGGTTGTTCTAACTTAATCAGAGATTTTGAGTTCAAGCTTTAGGAATGTAACAAAATTTGATAATAGAGCTTTATGTCATTATGATCCCACCTGGCTCAATCTGGACTCCGATAAAATGCCCAGATAGAGACATCAATTTTTCAGTTTTTTAAATAAATTTTCATTTTTTTTTTTACTTTTAATATTCATCACAAATTCTTAAAATTCATCCATGGTTATCTCTTATGCTTTTTTTGGCGAGTAATTAATAACCTTAATCTCAGGGGTAGGGTCAGGACACAGAGTCACAAAGTGGGCTGGGTTTGGGTCAACGCAATTATGGAAAATCAGGAGGGCATTAACGTCATTCGGTTCGATGTACGACCCCTGCCTTTATATCTTCTTACGGCGAGAGAATAGCATTTGAAAGACGGAAGGAAAGAGACCCTACCTACCGCGCCTCAAACCGGAATCTCCATTTTCGTGAAGATCACAAACCTTTCTCTCTCTCACCGCCCCCTTACTCGACAATTCTTCCTATTAGTCTTCCATCTTCACTCATCAATTCTCATGTACAAGGTAAGCTTGAGCCTATTCTCAATGTATTGCTTGAGTGCCTCACACTTCATCTCCTGGCTTTACTCTTGGAGTTCGAGCGCAGTTTCTTTTTTTTTTTTTTTTTTTTTTTCGCGATTTATAATTTTATCGTTACCTTTGGTATCTACTAGTTTTATACTCACTCTTGAGAATCGGTCAACCTGGTCTATGTTACTCAAATGAGAAATTGGGTTACAGAATTATATGATTTTATGTTATTTAACATTTTATCCAGTTCTTTCTGTCTTGTTAGGTTGAATATATTATTGTATATTGATTCCCGTGTCCAATATTGATTGTTTATTTGGTATACTTGTTTGTTGTATTCACTAAATTATCTGTGTTGTTATGTAGAATATTTCATTTGATTTTGGTATTGGATTTTTATGCTAATTTTGTAAGCATATACACGTATCAGCTGTGTTTAGCTAAAGTTTTGGATGTGTGAGATATATTGTTCATGGAATTCAAGTATTTTGTTAATGAAAACCATATAGCCTAATCTGATGTATCACTTTCAAGATAGATGATCTGGACATCTGGTGTGCTGAAGCATTATATTGCCCTTTACATAATTATTGTTTTTAATACCTTTGATCTTTGTCTATATAACATTCTGAACGGGTTTATATCTTCTTAGCTCTTAAAATTTACCAAGTCGTTTCAATACCTAGATACTTTATTGGAATAGCATTTTAAACTAGCTGTATGTTATTCTGTTAGGTCACATTTAGCGTTCTAAATATGTTACACCGACTCTGCAACATAATCTGATGTGAGAAAATGCCAAGCACCAGAACAAATTTCATATAAGTGGCCTGTTCTTGGTTTTCAGACCTCTTGTAATAGTCAGTCCAAGCTGATTGAGACGGATGGAGGATATATCAGATACCCACTGGGAAGACATAGTCTGCCCCATATGCTTGGATTTTCCTCATAATAGTGTTCTGCTCCAATGTTCATCTTATGATCAAGGATGCCGTCCTTTCATATGTGACACAAGTCAATTACACTCAAATTGTCTGGATCGTTTCAAAATTTCATGTGGCATGCCATCCTCTTTGGTGTCTGATGAAACCTCCATGGAGAATAAAGAGCCAGTGGTATCAGATGACCGATGCAAGCTTAGTTGTCCCTTGTGCAGAGGTGAAGTGTCTGGGTGGATTGTTGTTGACAGAGCTCGTGTATTTCTGGATAATAAGAAGCGTTGTTGTGACGAGGAGCAATGCTTGTTCATGGGAAGTTTCTTGGAGCTGCAAGAGCATGCCCAACAGGAACACCCCCATGCCCGTCCATCAAAAATTGACCCTGCTCGTCAGCTGGATTGGGAGAATTTTCAGCAGTCCACTGAGATCGTAGATGTTTTGAGCACCATTCATTCAGAAATCCCTCGGGGGGTGGTTTTAGGAGATTATGTGATTGAATATGGAGATGATGATACTGCTGATGAGTTTGAAGACTTCCCTGGAGATGAAGGCAACTGGTGGACATCTTGTATCTTATATCAGGTCTTTGACAACTTCAGGAGTTCCAGGAACAGAAGACGGTCAAGAGTTAGTGATACAAGAAGGGGTAACCGCCGTTTAAGTTATGATACTTCAAATTCTGATGAAGGATCTGTAGCATCAGTTGAGTATACGGATTATAGGCTAGATGAGATTGATGATGAGTTTGTTAGTACAGTTGGCGCCTCAAGGGGTAGCAGTGGTTATCGCAGGTGAGTCACTCTTCTTCATCTTTACTCTCTTGCCAGTCGCAACATTCTAATAATAATACTGACATTCCGATTTGTGAATGTCTAGCAATTTCAGTACCAGAATTTGTAAAGAATGTTTAATGATTTGGACTATAATCAAATTTGTGCCAAGCTTCACTCACACAAACTAGATCTAAAAGTTTCCTTTTCCTTTCTCTGTTTTTGTGACGACCATTATGTATATCACCTTGAATCCTCCATTGAGGATGAGATTCATCTAAATTTAGGCGATTGTCCATTACCATTTTCCCATGGCTATATGTGATTGGCAACCCATATTGGCTATAAATGTAATCTTCTATTTTGAAGCAGTTGTCAGGGTTATAGATGTAGGAATATTATGTTTGAACCAGAATAACATTTGGCACGCTGAAGTTCGTAGAATTTCTATATTCCCATTGCTGTTATATCATGTATTCTCATTTCCTCGTTCCAGATATCACAGACGCCGATCCCGCTTCTATGACAACTAGCTACTAGCCTACTAGGTATGTGGTGCCAGTAAACAATCTGCATTTTCCTCTTTTGTTATACTAAGGTCTCAAACTCCAGACCTAAATTGGCCTGTTAATACTTCTTTCTGCGTCAGAGTCACTATGTGACCTTTCATTCCCCTAAATTACTTTCAATAATGATAGCCAGCTTTCTGACCTGTGAAGCAGTGAAGTGGAGCAAACTGAAAGGCAGAGTTCCACAGGTCACGGGAAGCAGTGTGATCTCCGTGCAGCTCGTAATACATTTCGAGGTTACATTTATTGCATTTTCAATGAGATGTGCTGATGGGC
Source organism: Acacia acuminata (assembly GCA_019022655.1). NCBI lineage: Eukaryota > Viridiplantae > Streptophyta > Magnoliopsida > Fabales > Fabaceae > Acacia > Acacia acuminata. The sequence goes on from JAFJYI010000015.1 coordinate 3,820,591, forward strand.
AACTTAACAAACTGAACAGTTGCATACTTGTGGGTCACATACTCGAAGCTTTTTTTATGGTTAGCTTTAAACGCTCCAGTTGTTTGCTCAATCTGAATGAATGCTGGGCATTGAAAGCCTGTTAATTTGCTCATTTGCGACTTTCTAGTGTTTCTGCAAGCATTCTGATGCTTGATTATGATAGAACTAGTTTACATATTTTCCCTGTACATATAGCTAACTGATCGTGATATGTTAGAATAACAGCTTTATAATAACTTTTAGCCCTTTCTTTTTTTGAATATGTATAATATTTACTTTATAATTTTACATAACCATAGTGCTTGGCTTTGTTTGAGTCTGTAGTCTCGTTAATTAGACAGTAATCGCCACAATTGTAAAATTTTGGGACTACGATTCTGATCTCCTTTATTATGGCCTCTGAGATTTATCACCTGTATGGGAAACGATTCTCCATATAGTCTGAGACGTCCATTTGCCGGAATTGGCATTATAATTGAAATAGATACCAAAACTTAGTTAAATTTCTGTTTCAATTTGGCAATCTAGAGTCCCAGTCCAACAAATTATTAAATGAGTACTCGCGTCACGCATGCACTTCTTCCCCAACTCGCCCTGCACTGGTATGCGTCCCGTCCAATTTACGTCACCGCTAACTCTTCCGTAAGGACTTTCATTTGTTGACTCTATGTGATGAATCTATCACTTTGAGATGCTTCGTTTAGTCTGCTAAATCTTTTGAGCCTCGTTTGAATAAAAATAGGAAATCTCTAACTGTTGGTGTACTTGATAAGGACGGGTGTAGTTTAAATTCCCCTACTGATACGCAAAATCTATCAGCAGGTAGCATACGAGTATTTAAGCATTTGAGTCATCAGGTCTGTTTTAACTATGATGGGTTACCAAAAACAACTCATCTAAATTGTTAATACAAGTAAAATTTTGAAAGGTCTTAAAAAAAATAGCAAAATGAAAATTAACACGAATTTTATTCTATGGAATTTTTTGATCATAATTTATGAGTGATGCAGGTTATTGTTCATGCTACGTGCAAATGCATCGAGTTTTATTCTCTCTCTCTGAGGTTGATCAAACCAAAATTATACTCTTCAAGTCATTAATATAAGGTATATTTATTTAATTTAATTAGATTAAGAAAGTTAGTTAAATTAGTTAATATGACATATATTTTCTAAAACATTCTAGTCATCTTTTTTAATTCTTCTTTCTCTCTTCTCATTGATTATTGTTGAGGGAGCATCAATAGGAGTAAATCAGGAGGGGAAAAAAAAACAAATATAAAAACTATATTTTATATTAAGCATGAGTTTCAATTTATTACATACCTAAAAGAGGTATCTAAGAAATTATTTACGTGAGCAACTTTTGTTAGGTGAAAAATGTGACAAACGTCTTTATTTCTTGTTGTAAATAAATACTTCAGCTCCATTTGATTCGATTTCATTACATCTTGTGATGCAATGCGATGAAATGATAATGGTAACGTAATACAATATTAACTATATAGCTAATGTTTGGTTTGATTTTAAAGAAAGATGCAATGAGTTATTTTCTAAAATAATTTTTTAAAAATTAATGTATTGCATAAAGTCTATTTTATTTTTAATATAATTTTATAAAAAAAAAAATAGTTAAGAGCCTTGCTTCATCATGACTGACACTATCTCACTGAGGATTGTCCGATGGCGACAGTAAACAGGTAAAATGATTATTGCCAACTGAGGGCAAATCTGTCTTTGTAAGTGAAAGAAAAGTGTCTATTGAAGTCCAATGAAATTGTGTAACGTATAAGCCTGGGTCGATTAATGATGAACCCAAAAGGTTACACGATAAGATATCTTTATTTTATGTTCACATGTTGGAGAGGGACTTCTCAATCCACAGTAATTACTTGGAATATTCAAAGAAGATTCCGGTTGGATGAGGTCATGAGACTTCCTCAAAATTCTCATCGTTTTCCAACAAGTTCTTTTTTCTTTTTGGGCTGAGTAGTAACAACTAACAAGTTCGTCACAGAGGAAAAGGTCGTAGAGCTTCATTAACATGTTTGAGGGAACAGAAAGCTTCTTTGCTGGGGTTTCACAGACTCCTTGGCCTCCACACTGTAATTGAAGTAGAGATATATGCTATCATGTTAGGTTTAAAGATGGGCCTTCAGATGGGTTTTCAAAGAATCGTTCTTTACTCAGACTCTCGCGACGCTATCAATATCCTCATGAGGGACTGTCACACGGATCACCCCTTTAGAAATATCATTGGAGAGACTAGAGACCTTCTATTCAAGGATTGACATGTAGAGCTCCACTGTACTCCAAGAGGCAACATCTCATGCCAGATTATATGGCCAAGCGGGGCCATGATGCTTCCGTCGACGCTGACGTGGTTCTAGTTCAATCGGTTCCCAGGGGATGTCTGGATATGTTTTTGAGAGACCGGTTGGTTTGTCTTTGTTAGCTTCTAATCTGATGTATTATGGGCTGGACTGTCATGGTCTAATCCCTTCCTTATTTTCTCAAGCTTAAGCTTGCCTGTATTTCAAAAAAAAAAAAAAAAAAGTCTTCTTTGCTGATGAGGAACAACGATCCACAATGAAAACTTTTTGGCTGCGGAAGGAAACCTCAGTATGCTTGGAGATTAAAGTCTCAAGGGCTGTGATTCCGATTTACTTCGCAGCTTTCCCATAGAATTCAATCAATTCATTAATCTTCCGTCCACGATATAAATTCACTTATAAAAAAAATACTTCGGTCCACAATATAAATTATTTATAGAGTAGCCAATGCTTACTTTCACTTTTGCATATAATTAATGTTTAATTGTATCTTTGTAAAAACCTAAAGTTAGATTATTATTTTTTTTATAATTTAAGACAAATTTAATAAGTTAACTATTATTTCTTGTTTCTAATGAATTAGTTCAAGTGATTTAAATTGTGAACAAGATAAAAGTACACTTCTATTCTAACTTTATTTTTTCATCTCAAGGTGGCAAAAGCAAGAAGTCTACAGCACACTAATTGTGGTCAAGTCTCGGAATAGCAAAACCCCAAATCATCATCATCATCATCATTAAGGATGGTATTTGCCAATGGAACCATTAATTTTAAAGACCAGGTCATCTTGACATCTCCCGCTTCTCAATTCAATTTTAATTTTCAAGTTTTACATATATATATACTACTTTAGTCTTATTTATAAGTTTATTTTGATCAAAAAATTTGGTTCTATTTATAAATTCAATTTCATGTAATAAATAAGATGTACGCTAATTTTTTTAATTTTTTTTACTAATTATTTTACTCATATTAATTGTCAAATTTTCTTGAAGATAGAGGAGAAGAAACAGTTGAAAAATACTTAATCAGAAATGAGGGTAAAGTTGAAAATTTACTCTATAATCATTGAGTTAACTACCTCGATGAATTAGTGCGAGATTTGGTGAAAGCTCTATTCTAAAATAAATTTATAAATAGTAACAGCACACTAATTGTGGTCAGGTCTCGGAATAGCAAAAACCCCAAAACATCATCAAGAGTTTGCATCATTAATTTTTTTTTTGGGATGTATTAATAAGTTGAATTAGTGGTTTTTGTGATTGAATTTAACATCTCCCAACTTATACAAAAAAAAAAACAAAAAAAACACCTCCCACCATGTTTTGCAGGCCCATTTCCAACCCTTATACCATCCATAATCGATTAATTTCCACTCCATAATCAATTTAATCCATGTTGTCCCAAGGGGAAAAAAAATAAAATAAAATCCCAACACGCCAATATACACTAAAATTAATTATGGACCCAACATCAAACCCTCGTGTTCCTGAAAAATTCAATAGCAATTAGCCTAAACTCATCCCTAGACTTACAGTACACTCCCTCAGTTCTTGACATACCCAATAAGTAATCACGGGAATGACAAACGTAGAACTTAAAGAAAGCAATAGTCATGTCATGTAGCGTCTTCCAATAAGTACAAACATTATATGTCATTTCATTAAGCATACGCACAAAAGTGCTGATGCCAGTTCCGGACACTCAAGTGGAGCCAAATTACTTTAGAAAGCAAGTTCATAACAGTTACAAGGTTGGGATTAAATAACAAAAGGAGAACACTTAAAGCATAGGAAGCAGGGGACTAATATGGAACATTATTTGGCAAGTTCCTGATGACGTTACTTTTCATGGCTATTTTAGAACGCATGATTTCCACACCAGACCTATTCATTTCCTTCAGCACTTTCAGCCTCACCATATGCTCCCTTGATTGCACAGTTGCCAAACCCATGCTCCTGTACCTGCAAATAAAAATTACAAATACAAGATAATGAACCCATCCTCACTATATAATTTACACTGTTAATTTGACAAATGTTCTCCTTGATGATTTGGGGGAAAAAAATGGAGCACAGAGATTAGAAGAAGACCTTGAGGCCAATGCGGCGGCAACAGCCATGTTATTTGTGGGTGATGGGCGGGGTTTTTGTCGATAATAACGCAAGTATTCACGAGAACCAAGTTTTTTTGTTGATATTATATCATTTGATTTCTTTGTGATTACAAGCTCCGATCCACCAATGCCAAGTTCTAAATTTCTGGCTGACTCACCTGATGCGACCAGTTGCTTCCCTTGCTCTTCCACATAACTGTCAACAAAATTAAGAGACGCAGTTTAGATGAGATGGAATGGGAGGTCATAATCACTGTATGGGATCAAGAACAAAAGTTGGGAACAAGGTAACACCGAATTAACTGGAACAACTGAAGAGAAAAAATTGTACTAACCTGCTGCTATAATCATAGAACTCTTCCAACTCCACTTCTTCTTCTTCATCATCATCACCATAATGCACTTTACAGTGACTTTTGGCTGCCATGTGTTTCCTAACAGCTTCCAGGCTGCTGAAAGGATGGCATCTATCATTGCAGTAAAGGCACATATAATCCCTCATGACCTAGAAAATAAAAAAGGGGGGGAAGGTTTATGAAATCAATCTTTACTAAGCATAATGAAATAAAAGAGACATGCATCAATAGCCTGTAATTAAATACCTTAAGGCCTAGATAGGTAAGCAGGCCTTCGGGATCCTTTAAATACTCAACATCTGGAATGAAGAATCCATGCTGTTTGTGCAGGTGAACAATGCAACTTCCTATACTATCATGCTTTTGATCACACATAAAACAACATGATGGATCCAAATCCCCATAATCATCATCCTCATCTTCGTCCATATCAACATGGTCATCATGCTCATTCACATTCAAACCAGTCAAGGATGTCGAAGCTTCATTAATCAAAGGATCCTCAGAATCGACCTCCTCCCATTCATCTTCACTTCCTTCACTTTCATCGTTGTCTACATCTCTTCTGGGAGGAGGTCTATTCACTACACGTTGTGGTAGTGGCTTGACTATTGCCTGGTTATCTGAATGACTACTTCCTTGAGATGCCCCCAACAAATGACCACGGGATTTCAGATGCTCGGCATGAGCCTTGGAACTTTTATAACTTTTTCCACAAAGGCCACAACTATAGAGCATGGGAGTTTCATTTTTATCTTTCTCTTGAGCAGCTGCAGATTGTTTAGCAATGAACAGTGCTTCCGTCACCCCAGGAACACCAGCCACCTTTAAAAAGAACATATCAAAAGGCAGATGAGCTCATATTATGGGAAATAAATCAAGCGTATGATGATATCAACAGAAATCATTTATAAGCTTAGACACAGGCACAGCACATGTAAACAAGTAACAAAAACCTCCCCAAAAAAATTCAACAAACAAATTAACAATCCTTCTTGCAAAATAAAATCCCGTATTCAGCACAGAATGCCAGATCAGAAGATAAAATAAAACGGGATATGCGTACATACTATCTAACAGCACACGAAATTGGCATCAATTGAAAGCTGTGTTGCACATTTACGAGTAAGCGTACCAGGCAATAACACGATAGTACGTGTCAAATACTGAAAATTTGAAGATACAAATACAAGATATATTCATATATATTAACACATGAAAATTACGTAACGTAAAAACTGAGTTCTCAACAAGCTCTTCTAAAGCAGAATAAGGAAAAGCAGCTAAAAACTAAGCTTTCTTTATGCCTTTGAGCTGTTTTTTGGATTTAGATTTCTTTTTTAAAATAAGATACATGCTTGAGAATATATCACGCGTACCTATCTTGGTAAGGTCTGCTCTTTTTAAGTATAGGTGAAACATTGAACGAAAGTAATATCAGTAAAGAGCAAACGCGTATTCAATTCAATTTAATTGTTCACAATTGCAAAGGCAAAACGTTCCGGGGCATAACCTTGTCAGAAACATATGGCTCATATTCACAGTTTTCTTGGGGAAGAATGCAATAGATGAATGAAATTCAAAGACGCAAAAAACGAAAGATCACGAGCAAGCTTTCGGATTAAAAATAGAAACCTTGCGCTTGAGATTGTATCGGTGCCACTCGGATTTGTAATGAAGCTTTTGCTCAGCATCATCGCTGAATTCTTTGTTGCAAGCATTACATGTCAAACCTGGCATGATTAGAGACCTCTTATCAATCCACCTTACTTATCTTGTTCAGGAGAATTCGCTCGGCGAGCCTGAGATTGCTTTGGTTCGGTGATCAAATATAAGGCAGACGACGGCGGGTAGAGACGAGTCAGTGAAAAGAAGGAGACGCGCTCTTCAGTTGCGCAATCGCTTACCTCATTATAGGCCCATTAGGTCGGTTACTTATAGCTCCATATCTCACGCCATTCTATATTTCGGCCCACTACTTTTTCTTAGTTTTGTTTAGTTACAAAAAATAAACAAAGCCTGCAAAAATACAAATAGTAAAACACAGTTATTTAGAATGATCAAATACTGTCAATAAAGATTGACACAGGTGGGTATCGATGTCTACCCCACATAAAATTTTTGTTATAAAAAAAAAAAGAATGATTAAATACTAAAATATAAATTTAAGAGTCCTAAATTGCACCGAATCAAATCTTCCATGATTTTTCCTACACCACGTATTTAAAAAAAAAAAAAAATCGATAATCTATGATGTCATATCTTTAAGGAAAAATATTAATTGAGTTTCAAAATCTCAAATAGATGATTTTCTAACAAAACGAATTGTCAATTACTTTATGTTATTTTCAATATCATTATTGTTGTTATTAACAACATATTAAAGTTCAAATGATTTTTTTTTTTTGTTGTTGTTATTTTCCCTATCTTTTACTTCTATTTTTATTTTCTCCCTCCAAGATCCATTTCCACATAATCAATATATATCAAGTAGTTATATTAAAATCAATATCTATCCATTTTTATAATCAATTTTTTTTATATGGTTAATCAGCATAATATCATTTGATAAAAAATATTATTAACATGATATCAATTTAATATGTTATAAAAAAATCAATAATATAAGTGTTAAAACTAAATTTTATGCAAATAGTATTGAAAATGATGGACCTAAATTTATTTTTCATTCTTTCCTAGCAAAAAAAAATCCGCACCCACTACTTACAAACCCATCCTGAGCAGGATCTAGATTTGGTAGGATAGATACTATTTGCCTATCTGATCCGAACGATTGATTTGATTTTTTTTATTTTCTATTTTTTAAAAAAATCTTAACGGGTAGAAAATATAAAATAAAGATAATTTCTTAACTAATATTTTTTCAAAAAATAATTTTCTTATTAAAAAGTCACCATTTAAAAAAATCAAATCTGGACCAACCAAATTTAATTTAGATAGTCAGATCAAATAAGCAAATAGGATAGGCACCAACAGCGGATCCATCCTGAGCAACGAGATGAGTAAATAATACTGACTGATGATTGGGCAAACGAAAGATGACGACAGAGTGGAGCAAAAATGATGATCGAGAATTTTTTTTTTTTTTTTGAAAAAAAAAAAGGAAAAAGGAAAAGTTGGAAATTTAGGTAGGGCAATTTAATATTTTTAAATGAATTTTATATTTTAATACTTAGTCCTTTTAAATAGATCACATTTTTTTAAATTTTTCTTTAAATGATTCAGATGAAATTCTAACCATTTAAAATTATTTAATTAATTTGAATTTAATGCTTAAGTAATATTTTTTGGAAAAAAAAAAACCGTAAAAGAAGTGGATGAGAAGGAAAGTGGTGGCCCAGTGCTGATTATATAAATATGAGTAATTTAAGTTAATACATAATTTATTATATATATATTTTGATTGATTGAACAATATAATATAAGGTCATGTTTGTTAGGAAGAAGATTGGGGAAGGGAAAGGAAGATTCCAATCTTCCCTTAATTTTGGGTGTTTGTTACATAGAATTCATCTTTCAGTGAGGTACCATCTTCCTTCATCCATGGGAAGATTCCTTCCTTAATCTTCCCTCACATATTGGATGGAAGATGAAATCTTCCCGGAAGATTGTGAGTAAATTCCCATTAGGTCCCTTTCTTCTTCCTCTTTTCTCACCGTCTCCGCTTCCTCTCACCTTCGGCTCTCTTCGTCGCCGGCGGATGACCACCACCGGTCGGAACTCGCCTGGATCTGACCCTTTTTTTTTCCGGGGGTCGTGGGGACGTGGGATGAAGAAGGAGGGATTTTTTTTTTATGATGTAAAGGGTATTTTGGGAATTTCAAGTTTTATAATTTAATTTAAATTTTTTAAAATTATCATCTTTCATCCTATTTTCCATATCTACCAAACAGTTCAACTTTTTAAAGTTCCTCTTAATATTCCTTTCGAACTTTCCATTCATTTCCTCCTCTAAGTTCCTTTCCCTTTAAATCTCTCCGTAACAAACGGGGCCTAAAAGAAATCTAAAGCTGGAGCGAGGCCATGAGTCCATGACGCCAAATTTGAAATTCCTTTCTGTATGGTTTTCTTAAGCGAAAAAACTATACACATCGGATTAATTTACCAAAAAACGAGAACATTATTTAATAACAGACGAAAACGAGTAGCTCAGTTTTAAATACATTAAAAAAATAAAATAATATAAATAAGAAAAAAATATTTATGAAATCAAGTGAATCTTGATGATATAATAAAGAGACAATTATTTTACAAACTTGTCATTTAGAAAAGTAAGGCTAAAAGATCTTGTTAAAAATGCAGCTACATAAATTATAATGAAGGATGAGGCTCAATAAATTCAAGTACATATATGTTAATAAAGAAAGTATATTATAATAAAAATAATTATAATGTCATCTTTCTAGGCCTTACTTTGTAGAATTCCATCATAATTGTCTTATTATCAATGCTATCAAATACATCTTTTTTCAATATAAGGCACTAAACAATCATTCAACCATTCATCCCCCATCCCACTACAAATACTGATCTTGATGTAGTGAAGGTAGGACTTAATTTAAGGGTGAGTAATCATTCAAACATATATTAGTTTTTTATATTTATATTTAAAAAAAAATCCAAATTCAAGGAGGCGCAAGTATACATGGGTCCACCCATGTCAAGAGGCCTTTAGGATCCTTTAAACACTCAACATCTGGAATGAAGAATCCATGCTGTGTGCAGGTGAACAATGCAACTTTCTACAGTATCATGCTTTTCATCACACATAAAACAGCCATGATGGATCTAAATCCCCATAATCATCTTCTTCGCTCTTGTCATGTTCATTCACATTCAAACCAGTCAAGGACGTTGATTTGAAATACTCATCATGAGAAGCTTTTGGTCCAGTGAGCAGGGGCGGATCTAAAAATTTATGGAAGGGGGGCACTATTAGCGGGGAGGGTTTAGGGGCAGCGCCCCTGAAATTTTTTTCCACTTGTCATCAAAAGCACAAAAAATAATATAGGATTCAAAAGGTTTTCACTTGTCATCGATTTGCAAGTTTGATCATCATCAATAAGAAAAAGAGCAAGTGTTAGCCATAAAATGTCCATGGCGGAAAATTAGCAACCTACATGCTTCAAGCAATTTTTTTTTATGCGAATATCCACATAAAATACAAAGAAAAAGGCAACAAAATGTTAGGAAAGTATCTCAAAAAAGAGCAGCTCTTTTTTCGGGTGAGGTCACAATACTAAAATATGTCTAATATGTTCGCAAGGTGAGTCGTGCCGCCTTCTTTGAATAAAATATGTCCCGATCACTTTGAATAAAAGCTTTATTTTTATTTTATTTTTTAAAAAAAAATCAAAAATCAAGAGGGGGCATGTGCCCCCTTATCACATAGGTGAATCCGCCTATGCCAGTGAGTCCATAAAACTCACTGGGAAAAGCAGTATTATTAAACCAGACAAAGCACCTAAACTATAAAACAAGTAAGCTTCTATAGATCATACAAGTGCAAGGCGAACCCATATAAAAGGTTTCATTAAGACATGCCAGATTCCATCAAGTATACAAATAGAACCCAACCAACTTTCTTAACTTTGTCCAGAGCTGAGTTTCATTTTTATCTTTTCTTGAGCAGCTGCAGATTGTTGTCTAGCCATGAACACTGCTTCTGTCGCCCCCAGGAAATTGGAATCAATTATTTTAAGCGTACCCGAGATAACAAGATACTGAAAATTTTATTTATACGAATATATGTTGTATACACATATATGTATATATATTAATGCATGAAAAATACATAACATAAATATAAATATTGAGTTCTAAATAAGCTTTTCTCAGAAAAACGAAGAAGAAGAAGAAGAAGCTTTTACAAAGTAGTATAAAGAAGCGTTCGGATTAAAAGGGAAACCTTGCACTTCGGATTTATAATGAAGCTTTTGCTCAGCATCGTCGCTGAATTTGTTTGTTGCAAGCATTACATGTCAAACCTGGCATGATTAGATACCTCACTCAAACACCTGCTTCAGTCCTTGATTTATCTAAATTTTGAAATTCTACAATGCCAGTAATAAAATACAATTTGGTGTAGCTACCGAATATATTAAATATTAAAAAATTGTGCACAAGGAAAAAAAAAAAGTTATAAAATACAAGGGAGCCAAGGGATGAGGAGTCTCATTCTCTTGTTTTTTTAAATCATTACAAACATCTGAAAATTTTAGATTTAATTTAATCTCTATAATTGAAAACTAGATCAAATCTTAACCACTTAAAATTAATTAATTATTTTCAAAATTTAACATTAACATTTTAAGAAAATGAACCATTTCAATATCAATTTCATGATTTGAAAAAGAAGAGGATGAGGAGGAAATGGGAGAAGATGCTGACAAGTGACAAGATTATATATAAATATAATTAAAATTAGTACATAAATTATTTTACATATTTTGATGCTTTTTGACCTTATTATATATATTAATGGTAGTTAGCAAACAAGAAACATTTTGATTGATAAAACAATGTGAAAGGCCATGACAACAACATCAGTCGCCTCCCCTTCCTTCAGGCTTCAGCAGCCAAGTTTGAAGTTCCTTCTGTGTTAGCTTTTCTGGGAAAATCTATTTAAAGTTTTTAAAAACTAAGAAAATGTCAAAAAAATTTAAAAAAATTCTAATGTCAAAAAGTTTTAAGGAGTTATTAATATCCTATTGAATGACTTATTTGACCTTTTTTTATATCAAAATTTTTTCTAGGATTGTTTTGACATTTGTTTAGTTTTTTAGGACGTTAAAGAGGTTTTCTCTAATTTTTTAATTTTTTAATTTTTTTAAAAAGGATAACTTTGTTTGTTTTTGCCTGGAAAACTGGATACATGGGATTCATTTAACCAAAAATCGAGCGCGTTATTTAAATCAATAATCACAGCCGAAAATGAGTATTCGCCCCAAAAAAACAGGCGACACTGAAATTGAGAACGGTATTAATTTTTATTTTTCTTAAAAAAAAAAAAAAAGAAAAAAAAGACGACAACGCAAAATGAGCAGGGGAAAAAGAAATAGAGAGAAAGAAAAGAGGGGAATAAACCGAAGATAACCGCTCCAACGATCAAATGGAGGACTGTCAACAGCATTTTTTGGTTCTGTTCCTTCTCTCTCTGAGCAGAGGTTTTGAGTTTTGAAAGACAAGAAGCAGACAACTTCAACTCAGAACTCTGCGCTTCCTACCATCTATTTCTGCCTATTCTTTCATCTCTGGTTTCATAGCGTTGCCATGGCTTCCATTTCCAGATCTCGACGACTTCCCGAGCCTCGATCCGGTGGCAAAATTGTCCGACCTCGCCGAGTCGCTGCTGCCAAGACTCCCTACGACCGGCCTACTCCCTCCAATTCCACTTCTCAGAGCCCTAGTTGGCTCTCTCGTTTCGTTTTCTCCCCAACTCGTTCCGTTGCTTCTGGTGCTGGGAAACTCTTATCCACCGTTTTTGATTTGGAATCTTCGCCAACGTCGTCGTCCTCCTCGTCATCTTCCTCCTCCTCGTCTTCTGCTAACGATTCCACTGCTGGTAATGCCTGTGCCGCGTAACAATTTTACAACTTTGAGTTGGATGGTTGACTTACTTGCAATTCTAGGGTTTTAAGCCTCGTTTATTCTTTTGAAGTTATCAATTCGGAAAAATTTTCTATCTTCCTTCTTGAACTGGAGTATCTAGACCTTTTGTGTGCCTAGCTTAGCCGTAGTCTTATTAGTGTAGGTACCCCACAATTACAGCTATTCGAATGTGCTTAATCAGATTTACAAAATAGAATATATCGAATTATGTATGTTCATGCATGTCTGCCCCGCTTTATTGAATAGCAAAAACGTGACTTTTGTTTCGAACCTCCTGTTCCGTCCTGAATAATGTGTCTGTGCCCTGTGACTTGTTGCAGAGGAGGAAATTGGAACTGCTAACGATGAAAGTGGTGTCTCCCTTAAAGGCGACGATATATTGAATAAGGTAATTGATTCTCTTCTATTCTCTGTTGTGCCAGTGATGTTCTGCTGGTTTGCTTATTTAGCAAGCTTGTTTTACTATACTTTTATGCCTTTCTATTTTTGAAGTCCAGCTGCTTTTGGTTACTGCACATGCATGAAATTGAAAGTGGACAAACATGCATGCAGTCGCTTGCAATTACTTGTAAATACCATAGGCCTGGTATTGTTCTTCATGTTTTCGTCCGTGGCATTTTGTTCTTTCTACTTATATATATGGAGATCCCATACTACATAGAACCTTTTCAGTTTAGCTGGAGGCAGTTTTGATGAATGATTTTTATTTGCATTGATCTCCTGGTGTTGTGTGAGAACATCGTGCATAAGATCTTTTTCTTAATTTTTTTGTTCTGGAAGAGTGGGGCACTGGAAGTGATCAATGCCTCTGGGAAGAATCTCCAACCAGTAGTTCAGAATAGCAAAAACAAGCGGGTCATTGAGCAGCTAATTATGCACGAAACATTCTCAAGGTGCTGAAAAATTGTAATTTTTATGGGTTTTAATACTGTTTGCTTTAGTTGCTCAGAATAAGGTTTTAAAAGAGCTTGATATTTGAACAGGGAAGAATGTGATCGGTTTATAAGAATAATTAGATCAAGAGTAGTACATACTTCTGGCAATGAAGATGAATGGATTCAGAGGCCAAGTGATATGCTCAACAGGACTCTTCCAAATGGTATATTCTATCACACACCTCTTATCTTAGATGGTTGCAGTTACCTGACCTTGTGTTTCCAACCCAGATTCACCCGATCTCAGCAGTGCTGCTGTTATGGAGGCAAAGAAATGGCTAGAGGAGCAGAAGTCCAGATTAGATTCAAATCCAGAGCTAGGTTATGGAAGTCCCAATTTAAATATGGTTACATTGCCACAAGTTAGTAACTTTTTCTTGTTCTCTTGGTGCAAAACATATTGTGGTGCTTACATGTGCTTCCTTCTTTCCTTTGAGTTGTTTGGTTTTACCAATGTACTTGGCTGGTCTGCAGGCCCTCAAAGATGAAGGATCGCCTGTCGATGTGGCTAAGTCATATATGCGCTCACTTCCAGCTTGGTCATCTCCCTCCATAGACCATAGGAAGCCTTTGACACCAATTGGAATTCAGCTATTAAAAGACGAAACACCATATCCAGTCAGCGGCTATTCTACATCATCCACCAAGGTGCAATTGGTTTATTTTATTTTATTTTCAAATTATGTGTATATCATGTTCTTGTTGCTTTTATTTTAACTAGAAGGGCTTGTTTTGTATTTAGACCGTGTTTTTAGCTAGATGCTATTGACTACTACTGATTCTCAACTTTAGCCAATGAGTCCCCATTTCTTAAACAGATTCTCCCGTGACAAGAGATATAGATAAACCAGAACAGTCATTAGTACTGAAATTCATGATGTGCCAATTTTTATCCAAATGGACATTAGATTGAGGACAAGACAAACTTATTCATATAGGTTTTGGTTTTAGCACTACTTGAATAATTACTTTGTCAAGGAAGTTATATGTATTATTTCTATCAAATGTCAAGCATAGCTGGGCTTTTACTTTTTATGTATGACTGTCATTAGAGTGAAATGTCAAAACATTCTGCTCACAGATTATAGTGTGATTTCTGTGCTGATCATGGGATGCAGTTAAAAAGGGATTCTCCAGCTACTGGGTCATGGAGTATTCAGGATGAAATACGAAGAGTACGTTCCAGGGCAACTGAGCAGATGCTTAGTACACTTCCCTCCTCAAAAATTGATTGGCCTGCATTTGCTGTGGAATGTAAAAATAACGTGAATCCTTCAGGTACTGAAAATATTGAAGCTACTGTGGTAGATGAATATAACACTCATTCAGCTCCAGGTATGATTCTTCTGCTGTGGAGAACCCATTGATCTGTTCAGTGGTATTCAATCTTCTGTTGCAGTACAGATAGCTGAATTTGGGTTTATTTTTTCTGGAACATGAATTACTTTTTGACGTCCAAAAGATTTGACCTCATTTCTTGCCTCCAGATTTGGAGAGGAAACAGGATGGTGTTCAACTTGAAAGTGCACAGTCTGATTCACCTAAAATTAATTCAGAACAAAATCAGGTGCTCATAAGCTCCCCCCCCCCCCCCAAAAAAAAAAAAAAAAAAAAAAACTCCGCATGATGTTCATAATCATAACTAATATCAACATTTTTTTTTTTTTGCATTTTTATAAGGTCTCAAAAGCCAACTTTGAGCAAGCTGAAGGTAAATACTACTGCTAGTTTACCAGGTTAAATTATTTATCTGTTCCAACTATACTGATTCCTTCATACCATGTGATATTTACATTTTTGGGTCATCCCTTGGCTTAAATATGGCGTAACAAGTAATTATCCTTTTTCATCTTAGCACTGTGAAATAAGAAGTTTGTAACCAGGAACTTTGTTGCTGTGCTTGTAATATGAACAGATAAAACACCTATGCATGCTCATAGTTTTCAATTCCCCCCCTTACAAGTTTTAATTTGCTTATGAAAAATCATGCCACATAGGTTCACAAGATGACTGCAGAGAGATAACAATTTCAGGGCATAAACTAAGGTCGTCAGATGATGTGATAACAAACAGGTCAGATATATTTTTCTTGTTTACATTCCTCTCTTTTCAATAGTTTTATGTTAGTTTTTCATCAGGCTAACATTTTCCTTTCTATTTTCTGATATAATTTTATTTCCTCCACCCAGTTTGACTTTTCTTTAACTGGGTTTCATTTTTCTTTTGATCTATGGAGTGATTGGGAATTGCTTTTGAAGTTCCTAATAGTGTATAAACTAACCTACTCCAATTTCATTTCTTTTTGCTTTTCTGAGGGGTCTTAACTTTCTAGTTTGTAACATTGTTAAAAATTCAGTATGGTGCTTACTATGTTTGAAATTGATCTTCTCGTTATTAGAAGTCGCCCGAATTCCCACACTTGATTATGATGATGGCACTTTCTTTGAGTTGCCAATGAGAGAATTTTCCAACTTCAAGGCATCACAATTGCAAAATTGCTTCAATGAATATCAAAATTTATGTTTAGTTTGTAATCCCCATTCAAGCATCTATGATTACCAAGTTTGTTTAATTTGGGGAATATGGATGTTGTCTATTCTTTTTTCCCTTCCTGGAGTATCTTTTTCAGTTATTCGGCTTGTTTTTAACATTTCATTGAATCAATGTGATAGGGATGGTGGCATGGTTAAAGGAAATTGCATCAGTGATATGAATGGGGCGAACTGTGAGATAGATTCAGCAAAAGAAACTAGAGAAGGTATTCATGTCTCTTCTTCTATGAATATGTTTTACCTTTTCGGGACGACCCATTTTCATATATACTGCTAGTTTTCTACATGACTTCACATTTATCTGTCAGATTTATGTAGGGTTAGAGGATGCTTGAAATTTTCCCTATCTTAAAGTACTTAGTCAATTCCTTTTGCAATTCCCAACATTACATTCTCATCCGTCTTCTGAATGCAGCTTCAGAGTCTGTATTGCACCTTGGAAGCTGTTCAGTGCTCAAAGAAAAGGTAGGAGCAGATGCGTCAGCAAATGGCTTCCCTTTTTCAGGACCCAGGTAAATATATGATGCCTTAATTTCAATTATAAGTTATGTTACGTTAATAACTGTAATCAAAATGTGGGTAACACAAACAAGCATCGATTCTCATTTGCACCCCACTCACTTAATTACTAGAAAAATCATATCAGGGGAATCGGTGAACTTCCGTTTCACGTGTCTGAGAACATTTGTTGGCCAGTTTGTCCTTTCTTTGAAAAAACAAGCTAATTTTTTGTATTTCCATGCTTTTCTAGTAATGCAGGGCAGGTTACTGAACAAGATGATAAAACATTGGATAACAAACACGATACAGTCGGTTTGGGTGATGAAAGGATACCTAAGGGCGTAGCTGAACGAGAGACTTGTGAACCATTGAGTGGTACTGGTATGGAGGTTCGTGATGTGACTGCAAACAACGTCGTTGCCACCAATGAAGATGACGGTGTTGTGACTGGCTCGCAGAATAGTTCAAGTGTACAAAATGAGTTTGAGCTGGAACATTCGGAGGTAGCTCCAGAACCGGACACAGGAGTGACCACGAGGAGTACTTCTGAGAAGCAAAAGGTTAAAAAAATTAGCGGATATAACCGAAGAGGCAGAGGCAGAGGCAGAGTTGCCAAGTGATGGGGGGCCAATACCCTCTATGCCAAATCATTTGTAACTTACTGTTAGCTTAGAATGTAGGGATTGTGTTGTGTATCCGCAGATCAATTTATTGTGTAATCAATGTGTAGGATCCAACGTCTTTCTTGGGCTGCGTTTTCTTGCCCCTCTTGTTCTGTTCTGCTCAGTGATTGAGTGATTTGTGTCCCACGAAGTAGGCTCCAGGAAATTGGGTATGTATATGCATTTGCTGTGAAAATTGGTTAAATGCATCAAAGTCGAATTTTGTTCGTTTTCGGGAATTAAGGAGAATACCTGGTTCTAATTATGCACCATTTGGTTCTTTGAATGAGTTGTAATCTCTTCTTTTCTGTTCTATATCCCCCCCCCAAAAAAAAAACACTTTCTCTAATCGTGCGGTTAACCTTTCAGCCCGTGTTTTTTTTTGGCTAAAGGTACAATTTTATTTAAGATTTTTAAATTAGTTTAGTGAAACACTCTTAAGAACAATTTTGGAAAACCAATGTTTTATTTAAGATTTTTAAATTAGTTTAGTGAAACACTCTTAAGATTTTTAAATTCGAATATAATATTATATTCGAATTGTTTATTTTGAAAATCACATATAGAACCGCACCTGCCCAAAAGGATTCGTGAAACGGGGAAAAAAAGTAAGTTAGCTGAATTCGTTTTATAAATTCTTTTCTTGTGCGTCTATGATAAAAGAAAACCACTCTTATTTTACCAGCTAATCAATACTTAACCTTTTAATTTGTATTTTATACGTTGATTTATGTTATGAACCTTAATTTTAATATAATGTATTAAATTTACTTGTTTATTTATGGATAAATAAAAATAAAAGTATTCTAAAAACTTCATTTTTTTTTCATATTGCAATTTGAATTTACTTCTTTTATGTAACTATTTGATTGCGTAGATTTGAGCATTGTTGGTCCCTTTAGGGATAGCGCCTTTAAGAGAGTTGTCCCAATTGAACCCGAGAATGTTCAAGTCAGGCCTAATCACATGGTTATATACAAAAATTAAGTTTTTGATTGAGATGGTAAGTTGTTTTATCCTATACGAAAGAGAATGCAAGTTGGAATTTGGAAGAACTCATTTATTGAGAGGGTTTTAGTTTAGGTCTTTAATATTAACTCTCCTCAGTCCGACAGAAACTAGGCCCAAATACAAAGTGACTTGAGAATAATTAAGCTAAAAAAATTAAATTCAAAGTTGTTTAGGGTAGCTTTATTGTTTTTATGTTAATGTAAAAGCACATCTTTTTTTTTTCCAAAGAAATATGCATTATTTAAAACGAGAATCAATTAATTAATGTAAAAGCACATTACATGTGCATATTGAATGAGCCCTGAGGTGATGCAAAAATTTATTATAGTTTTGCCGCCAGCCCGTGGCTAAACCTGTAGTTTTTCAACTTGGGAAGAAATAATCTTCCTCCCCTCGTCTTATTTATAGTCAAAAGAAATAAATAAAAAAAATTGGTCATGTTTATGAAACAGATAAAGAAATTTTAAGGGCTATTTTATTTTTTTAATTACGTATTTACTTCTTTTTTTAAAAAAGAAAAAAGAAAAGGGGGCAATCCACCATATCAAACTTTATTCATTATCTATACGATATTATTGTATTAATTTTATTTTCATGAAATATTATAATGTATAATAAACAGGGATAAAATTGAAAAAATAATCTAATTTTTAGGGAGGATTAACGGAGTTTAAGGAAACAATTTTTCAACTATAGTAATTGTTTTTTTTTTTTTTTTTTTTTTTTTTTCCTGGTAACACGAAACAGGGCCACTAACAAACAGTATCAAAGGAGTAACTCGCGCAACATTTTGATTTTGCCGCAGGAACGAGAGAAGATCAGAAGGGTCTGTAATCTGTATCCTCCCAGCATAGTCACAGTCTACTCACCGGAAACATGGAGTTTCCCACATCCTCTGCTGTGATCGCTCAGCAAACCTGGGAGCTTGAGAACAACATCGTCCCCATGGACTCTCCGACTACCAGCGCCGACCAAGGCTCCGACGCCATCTTCTACTATGACGAGGCCGCCCAGACCGAATTCCAGAGAAGCAAGCCTTGGGTTAACGACCCCCACTACTTCAAGCGCGTTAAGATCTCCGCGCTTGCCCTTCTCAAGATGGTTGTCCATGCTCGCTCTGGTGGCAATATCGAAGTCATGGGTCTCATGCAGGGCAAGACCGACGGCGATTCCATCATCGTCATGGACGCCTTCGCCTTGCCCGTTGAAGGCACCGAGACTCGTGTCAATGCCCAGGCCGATGCCTACGAGTATATGGTTGATTATTCTCAGACTAACAAGCAGGTTTGGGCTTGCGTGCCCATGTTTCTTTCCCTTTATTTTTATTTTCTCTCAATGTATCTGTCTCCTGATTTACTTAGACTGTAGTTCTGTGGATTCCTTGGAAAAATGGAAAACCCTAGTCCATGGTAAAGGTCGCAAATTTGAGAATCGTTGGTTATATATTTGTTTTCCCAAGTTTTTCACTTTTATAATTTGAATTCAATGATCAAAAGCCCTAGGTCATGATAAATGAAAATTTCCCTTGCCACTGTGTAACTTGGGGGATCTATGTCAATACTTGAGCGTTTTTATAGTTAGCTCACGGAGTATGTCCTCGTGTAGGCTGGTCGTCTGGAAAATGTTGTTGGATGGTACCATTCCCACCCTGGTTATGGATGTTGGCTTTCTGGCATTGACGTGTCTACGCAAATGCTAAATCAGCAATTTCAAGAGCCCTTTCTGGCTGTTGTCATTGATCCAACTAGGACGGTTTCTGCTGGAAAAGTTGATATTGGAGCTTTCAGGACATACCCAGAAGGTTATAAGCCTCCAGATGATCCTGTCTCTGAGTATCAAACTATCCCGTTAAATAAGATTGAAGACTTTGGTGTTCACTGTAAACAGGTTATTCTTCTTTCATGTCTACCTCTTTTAAGAACAGGTGTTCTATTATATTTCTGAATTCCGTTCGTGTGCTTTTGCAGTACTACGCATTGGATATCACTTACTTTAAGTCTTCCTTGATTCACATCTCTTGGATCTTCTTTGGAACAAATATTGGGTGAATACACTTTCATCTTCTCCATTATTGGGTAATGGAGACTATGTCGCTGGACAAATTTCAGATCTAGGTATTGTTATGTTGCATGCTATTGCTTAAATTTCTTTGGTTCTTGTTCTGCTGTCCCAATGATGAATTATCATATTTCTATATGTTTATTAAGAAGTGTATTATGGATATGATCGTTTAAGCATAAATAACTTGGTTGCTAAATTTCATTGTTGCAGCTGAAAAGCTAGAACAAGCAGAAAATCAGTTGGCACATCCACGCTTTGGGTCAATAATAGGTCCTCCTCAAAAAAAGAAAGGAGTAAGTAATTGTAATTTCCTGCTTGTTATACTTGGTAGTACTTCTTTTTAGTTGTTATGATGAAGTCAGATTAGTTCAAGCTGATATGAAGAAAGCGTGCCTATAACTTGTTGATACTCAATTCGTTCTCAGTTTATTTACCTTCCACTTTATGCTGTGGGAAAACTTTGATATACATCTTCCGGTTGAAATGTTATTCTATGGTCAACTATGAGAACCCATGATCAACATATTGTTTCTGGCCTTGCCATTTGGTTTTTGGTCTTTCTGGAAAATCTATGAAATCAACTTAGCGATAGGATGAAAAATAATAATTATTATAGCTGTTTTTACTTTGGATTTAAGCAACACCTCTCGTGATCTTTCCATCATTGAAACCATGTCATGGGATTTGGGATTACAAATCATATGCCATAATGAAATTCAAATCCCGCATTACATCTTGGCATATAGAGAAGAGATTGATTTACAGGATTGTATTCGAGTTGGATATATGTTACTTGCAGAATTTCCCATGTTTTTTATTTCATTTTTTTTAATGTGCATTCAACGCATTGAATGTTGAATGGAGAGTTTTTGAGTCTTGGAAACTAGACACCAAATTGGTATATGTAAACCCAATCATACCCCACTTTCAAGAGAAGGGAAGTGTCGAAGTACTGCATCTTCTAAAGGGATACATGCACATCATGTGTTTTTAGCCTTACATCATATGTTTTTGACTGTTTTCATCCTGTATGCTTACTAACCTGTATTTGACCTATAAGAACAGACCGTGCAAGCTAACATGGCCGTCGTACAGTAATTTTTCATGGAATGAATTTCCTCCTTTCCCTCAAAAGAAGACAATGATTTTTTTTTTTTTTTTTTTAATGTAAATCGAATAGCTGAACTTGTCTTGGCTTTCCTGTTGAGGAGAATGATATTAGTGGAAATGTTTTAACTTTCTTTAAGATACATGCATGCTCCTGTTATTTGAACATTGATTATTGTTCACAAGAGGACTTCTTTGAAACACCCTTATCCCATATACACTTTTAAGTCAATAATGCAGTTCTTCATATATCAGAAAGAGTTTTTATGAATGTGAAAAGAATAAGATACAGCTAGACGGAGGCTTCTGATTCTGTATACCCTCTTAAACTTGGTTCCTTTGTGAGTTTTTTTCCCTGGGGAAGTTATTTGTTTTATCACCTTGAAGTTGTGCGGTCCTATGATTTGGAAATGATATGATTATTTCAACTTTCAATGTGAATTTCTTCTCTTTTCTGTCTTGGAGTGTTCTCGGTAGGTCCTATAGATGCTTGGTTCGTTAATACTTAATGCTCTAGTTAGAAGGTTTTATATTTTATTTAAATGAATTTATGAACAAGGTTTGTATCTGCCTGGAGCTTATTTCCATTTGGCTGAATCATGCATCTATCAAATTTTTGGATTTGCCTTATTTCTGATTGATTTTTCTCTGGACAGTGGAGTTTCTACAGATTACTTTTAAAATCACCATGGCTTTAAAGATCCCCTTATTTTGCTAACTGTCGAACTGTTCAGTATTTACAGCAAACCTATACATGCACCAACCACTTTAACTTCTGACACCATAAATAATCTTTGAAATTTACCCTTCCAAATTTAGATCCTTCTGTTCTGTATGAAGGTCATGGGCTGAGATATCACACCAGATTATTTCATTTGTCACATAACATATGTTGCTCCAATTGGTTTTTGCGACCGAATGTTTGTTGCAAAAAATTGAAATATTAAAAAAAAAAAAATACATGAGAACTGGACGTGCCAAGGG
Source organism: Acacia acuminata (assembly GCA_019022655.1). NCBI lineage: Eukaryota > Viridiplantae > Streptophyta > Magnoliopsida > Fabales > Fabaceae > Acacia > Acacia acuminata. The sequence goes on from JAFJYI010000015.1 coordinate 3,842,861, forward strand.
CAATAGGATGGAAATCATAAAAGTTGATAATTCAGGGGCGTGTGGCTTAAAAATTGGAACTTGAGAGAACACCCCCTCCCCCTTCCTTTTCTCATCCCCTTTTTTGGGGTAATATGTATCTTTCCTAGGTTTTATTGGAAGAAGGGGTTCTCTGTGCTTTCACAAGTACACTCAAAATAATCTCAAATTTAAACATGGTAGGCTCCATTAGTTTAAGCGCACCATTTTGTTTGGGACAGTTTTTTCCCCAAAGATAAGTCACGGCCTCCCCTGTGTTCCATAGAGTTTTAAAATAGATTTTGTCCATTCAAGATAATGGTCGGCATACCTGATCTCAATGCCAATGTATACATCCTCCACTTCCTCCTACTCTCCCCCTCTCCCCTTTCCTTGTGCTTCCTTTCCCCCCCCCCCCATATTTTCATACCATATGCTGATAGCTCTATGAATTGCAGGAAGAGTCTCCCCTTGCCAAGATTACTCGTGACAGTGCAAAAATTACTGTGGAGCAAGTACATGGTTTGATGTCGCAGGTGAGTTGCATTGAATTGAAAATTTGAAACAGTTTCTGCTAGTCCCCTCAAACTTTATGTTCCATCTTTAGGTTCTTCTTACATTACTTCTAACGTATAAATAGGTCATCAAGGACACCCTCTTCAACTCTGTTCGTCAAGCAAACAATTCCGTTGCTGAAGCATCTGACCCTGAACCAATGATTGAAAGCTGATCCTGTCATCATGGAGAGAGTTGCATTTTTTTAATTCCTTTTTTGGTGATTTCTATACATCCTCTGCTGATTCTAGCATATCATCTGGTGTGCTTTCTCAAGACCACCCATTTAATTGCTTTCTTCTTTTAGGGGGATAATATGGAATATGGTACTACGATCACCTAGGCAATCAACAACAGAGACTCTGTTCTTTTGAGCATGGTGCTGCATTTAGCACTCAAGCTCGACTTTTTATTGCATTGGAATCCGATAATTACCCTTTTTATTTAAATTAAAGTGTGTAAGGACATCTGTTAGGAAAAGAAATCCTTTCGTTCCTTGATCATTTTGTATTCATTCTAATTCTAGTTGTGGTTTGGCAACAATATTTTTCTGTCTGGCCTTGGGGAAAAGAAAAAAGAAGTGATCTTGACATTACGTTTGCAAAGCAAAATAAATATAAAGAAAGTTTCGTCCAATCATTTGTTATTGTGCAAGCCCTTTGAGAGTGAGTACCCATAAGCAATTGGCAACTTGCTCGTGGCAGTGGCTGAGATTAGAAAGGCGCTGCTACCATGGATAATTTTAGGGAAAATCCATCTCATGGCCCAAACTAGCAAAAAAAAGTCAAAAAAGCCCAAGAAAAAATCACATGTCAAAAAAGTCTGATTTAGTTGTTAGAAAATTGTTGTTAATGTTACTAATTTAGTTGTTAATGGGTACTGATTTAGTTGTTAATGAGACTGATTTAGTTGTTAACGTTTATGAAATAATATAAAAAAAGGTTATGGGACCCTTTTTGACTTGTGATTTTTTTTAGCCTAGCCTTTTTTGACATTTTTCTGCTATTTTGGGCCCTGAAGTAGATTTTCCCTAAATTTTATGTTAAAAATATTCTTATTATCTGAATTAGTATTTAAATGAAGCTGAGAGACGTGTAAATTGCTTGCATCTTATGAGTGGGTTTAGCTCCGCAAATTGGCTACCTGTTTGATTTGATCTCTGTTTTTTCCATTACTATTATTATTCTCTGCGTCGGCCCGTAAGTTGTTGTTGTTCGCTTTATGTAAATCATGTCATTTCAAGAATCTTTGGTCTAATATAGACGGAAAGCAAGAATCTTTCATCTAATGGTCCTTAAAGCTGTCATGTGAATCGGATAATAAGAAGAAAGAATAAAGGTACGCACGGAATAAACAAGATAGAGAAATCTAGCATCTTATTTTTCAACCAAGGAAAATCACATGTTCACTGTATTTGGTTTTAAGATTTGGGTTGAGGCAATTTTTAATATTTTTGTTATTGCATTTTCAATACAATTATACGCTCTGTAAAGGAAAAGCATATAATTTACCCCACATGTTGGTGGAAAAACTATTCAATTAATATAACTTAGCTGAAAATTTAGCTGAAGAATAGGGAAATTAAAATGTGAAAAACCGCATGGCCTTTTGTTTCCCTTTTAGTAAAGTGGTAGTCATTGAAATGCTGCAACTCGTATATGCATAGAAAGTCTTTTTTTTTTAAGTGCGTGTAATCTCCATATGGTGAATTAAAAAATGTGTTTCATGATATGATTTTTCTTCTTTCTTTGCTTATTTGAGACTTCTAACCTGGAGAGAGTTCAGTTTATGCACCCTTTCTCCAAAAAGATTTTCTAGAATTGCAGGGCTTATTGGTTTGGGCAGGTAACATATATATTATAATGATAAAGATGACAACAAACATGAAATTAAATAAAACTCCACTACCATTATTACCATATCTCCCCACAAACTTTTTCCTTTGACATCTTTTTCCCAATCACTCGCTCTCTCTCTGACACTTGTAAACATGTGTTGGGTTCAATTCCATTATTGTCTCAACCACACAAGTCTCTTCTCATTCCATTTTCCAGAACCTCTCTTGCTTGTAACTTTCACAATCCCTATGCCTGTCCTCTCTCTCATTCACTTTACTCTGACTTGCCTATTTCTCTTTTCATGTGAACTCCTCACGTTCATCATTTCAATTTTCCAGAATTCTTATTTGTCTCCATCCTCTGTTTTGTCCTGCACCTCCACAGTGATCTCGAAGTTGCTCTACTCATAACACAAAATAAACAGAGGTTTTCGTGCCACAACTGTGATGAATCTCTTTCAACACTACATGTCACATGTGCTTATATAATTCAATTTTCCATACTCAAAAAAGAGAAAAGAGGGAGAGAGAAAAGGAAAGAGAACGTTAGGAGGAGAAGGTAGGTTGAGAGATAAGGCTTGTGGAATATAACAGCATCAAAAGTAATTCCAAGTTATCACAAATTGTGATGACTGTGAGACCACAATTGGATGGTGTTGTGTGGAGGTGCCTTCGAACTGTGTATTTTAATTTTCAAGTGCCTAAAAAACAGAGATTTGTCTCAAATCATTTTCAAAACCCATCTCATTGAGAATTCTAATGTATATGTTCTCTCTGACCCACTGCATCCCATTCTGCTAACACCTTTCGTAATCCAAGCCTTTGTGTCTTATTCAGAATCTTTGATTTACGACAACTTGGTGATCACCATCAGCTCACTAACTAAACCAAGCAATTTTAGTGCCTCTCAAATTTCATTAGCTATGCTCAATTCAATTCATATTTGACACCAATACTTGCGAACCTAACCAAAACAAAGAAAAAAGGAACTGACTTTAACAGCAGAGGAGCCGTATTTATTCTTATGGCATATATATCTTTGGCTTTCTTTGGGGTGTATTTATTCCATGAAGTGGGTCTAAAAAAGAGAGGACCCCACAATGCAACTTTGTGCGGATTAGGGTACCCCAAAACTGAGGACCAGCTCAATCCTCAACCATTGCTTGCTCTGTTTTTATTCTCTCTCTCTCTCTCTCTCTCTCTTTGTTTTTGGTGGTCATCTTCTCACACCACTACTCAAAAACCTTGTTGTAAAAGCTTCCTATTCATATTCTGGATCATAGAATACAAGTTGTTGATAAACTACATAATAATGGTCAACAAGTATCATTATTAGCTTACCAATATCATGATGATCTTGCGTCTTTGTCTTCTCTTTTGAAACTTAGACCAAATTTCTGGGATCAGATCAGATCAGTTAAAGATGTTAATTAATGTTCGGTCGTGATAAGGCAAAAGAAAAGGGAGCATAATAATTCAAATCACAAGCTCTTAACAGTATTCTTATATATTCAAATGAATCTTAATTAATTTAATTTGTGTTTTATGAATATAATCACAAGCTCTTAACAGTATTCTTATATATTCAGATGAATCTTAATTAACTTGTGTTTTATGAATATAATTTTCGTTGGTGGCTACAAGTCAATGTTTCACGGGTCTGGGAGTGGAATAAGTTCTGTCACCATTTGATGTGATCCCACCTCAACTTCTTTTTTCCGTACACGTTCATGTACAATTTCATTGGCCTACTGTTTATTTTCTATTCAGAATGCAAGTCACTTTTAATTACCAAACTGAAATAAAAAATATTAACTAATAAATATGTCATGAATTTTAAAAAAATTACTTTCTCATGTTTAAATTTGTCATACCTTTCACCTCTCTCAACATTTAAGATGTATCAGCATCGCTCGAAAGAGATCCTCTTTTTATTTTTTTATTTTTTCTTATTAGTCTCATCTAAACCGTTGGATTGAGAAAATTCAAAATAAAATGATTGAGAAAAGATTTAAAGTAGTATTGATGATTAAAAACACAATACCGCCAATGAATAAGGATAAAAATAATAATAATATAACACTAAAAAAGGCATCCTATACTTATTTAATATAAAATATATTTTAATATTTTAGTTTTAAATGTAAGATAAATATTTTTGTAGATTTTAGTTTTTTAAATATAAAATAAAATTTTTTATTTTTAATCTTTTTAATTTACCCCATATTGATGCACTTCAACTATAATAAAAAGAGATATGGAAGAAGGAAATTGAGGAATGTGACTAGAGTTTTTAGAAAATATATGTTATATTAATTAATTTTGTTAATATAATTAAATTAGATGAATATATCTTATAGAATGATATATAATGAAAAAACCAGAAATATTCAATTTTTGTCGTATAATATTTGAGTATATAAATTATAATTTTGGGATCAAAGTGGATTGGGGAGCAAGAGGGCATCCATGATTAGGTTCTTAGAAGTGCGTGAGTGACCACTTTTTACCTTCCCTTTCCAGAGTCCACTATCCTTTATTTTTTAAATATTCCACTTAAAATTAAAAACCCAGAAACTTTCCAATTAATTGTAATTTTGGTCAAAGAATATCGTTACAAAGGAGTAACAAAGATTTAAACTACAAGGTACAGCGTGTGGCGTGTAACTTTTCAAGGGTCAAAAAGGGTAATGATGCTGATGCTTCCAACACAGACCCAACCATTTAATTCCCATATTCCCAAATTTTAACCGCAGATATTTAATGTTGTTTGTTGATGTTGGAGGTGCTTTATTATTAGTTGAGATTATGGCCTGTCCCTCATTTTTAATGGTGTACACACCAAACAAACACAAATCAGGAATAGGTATTTGACTATTACGGATTATTATGTCCCATGAATTATTCAACATGCGTACTACTTATGTTCTTAATCCGTACTGCTAATATTTATCACTAAAGTAGGTTGACACTTACACAGTTACAACGTGATTTAGTAGAACCTGCTTCTGTAATGTTATCTATCATCAGTGACGGATTTTTGGATAAATATTTCGGAGGGCTAAATATATACTCGTTAACTAATTAAGGAAAAAAATATTTAGGGGGCCACATATTTTAATTTTTAAGACAAATGTATAAATTTTATATTAAATTTTATATTAAATGTTTAGGACAATTTTTTTTTTTGCCCCCTAATCCTTGAGAAGCCCCGAAGCCCCGCCATGTCTATGATGAAGGGTGGAAATGAAGCCGGCCAAGCCTTACCCTTAACAAGTTAGGCCTATTATGCAAGGAAGTGGCTGAGCGACTTGTGGCTTGTTACGAGACTAAAATTTTTTGAGCCGGCTGTTAAAAACCTGGGCTGGCTTGTGGTATTTTTACAAGCCGGATGTAAACAGCTTACAACAGCCTAACGTAAACTGGTAGGAAATATACAGCCTAAAACGTGCCTAACGGGCCAAAAATAGTCTTGAGTGAGAGAAATTGATTTAGGGACTTAGAGTTCTTGGTTTGAAAAGGCAAACGAGGAGGCTTTGAGTGAGGGAGGGGTGGAGAATATTAATTAATATATTTTTTTAAAAAAATAATATTCTTAACAGTAGGTCCTACTGTCGGAGGACCTAACAGCCTATTTGAAGGCCTAGGCCTGGCTGTTAAGACAAACAGGCCTTAGTATGGCCTTTTACGACGACAAGTGACTGGCTTGACCAGGCTTTTACAGCCGCCAGTCACAGGAGGCCCCGACTTATTTCCAACCCTATCTATGATGTATAATATGTGAAAAGAGTTTTATTTTAACTTATGTAAACATATTTTTTTCAACACTAACTCTAATAAGAATCTTAAAGTTGGGGAAAAAAGCATGTACCAACAATTGTACAAACTATTCCAGCCTCACTTAGGGGATTCATTTAAATGTTTCTCAACTTTTTGATTGTTCGTGGTTGCATTTCCCATGATATTATCCATGAACCATGACTTTATTAATTATAACCTTTTTAAAAAATATTAAAAAAATGTACTACAATTATATTGTTGGAATCCACTTTTGAATTGCCCCATCCAATGCAAAATGTTCGCCCATCCTTCAAGCTATCTCTTCGAAATCTCTTTCGCATTTAGTGGGAATTGGAAAATCATCAATCCCTATTCTGCCCCTGTTTATTTAAAGCAAGTGGAAAAATATATAAAAAAATTAAATTAGGAATGGGGACTGGGGAGTAAGGGCCATTTGGAATTTAAGTACCTCCCTTCAATTGAATGATAGTCCTCGACAGTACGTTCTGTACTTGCATTCTATGCCCAAATACAAATGCAGGTAACAATCTAATAGCGAAAATTACATTTACGTCAAAAATTTTAAACTTGTGATAAAGTTCTATGGAATTTTTTTACAATATTTTTTATATCTGAAAAGATACAAATACCCCATGGAGGCTCATGTTGGCGGGCATATAGACTTGTCGTTGATGTTAAGATTTCTAAGGATAATTTTATCGTTAATTCTTTTATCTGGGACTTAGGTTCAATTTTTTCTACTAATATCCATATTATACCAAAAAAATACTCCAACAAAAATTGAACACGTTAATTAATATTGACAGTTTACTAGTGCAAAAAAGAGTTTTAAGACGGTCTCATTTAGACCGGATTATAGAAAATCAGGTCTTAAAAGTATGATTGGTGGCGAGTTTCGTAAAATAAATAAAAAAAAAAATTGGGGTCTTACAAATATGACCAAGTGGCACTTTCAGTAAATAAATGGAACACTTTTAAGACCGGATTATAAAAGATCCACTCTTAAAAGTATGACCGGTGCCAATTTCGTAAATATATAGAACACTTTTAAGATTGGATTATAAAATATCCGGTCTTAAAAGTATGATCGGTGACAATTTCGTAAATATTGTGAGAAGACGTTGATCAGAGATGAGTCCGAGAATGTGATGATTTATTCCTTCGCTTAATTGGAATTATAAACCGATGCTAATAAGTAAATAATCTTCTAACCTGGGTAGTTCCTATAATCTATGGATTATAATCAGGAATATAATTACGAAATTCAAAAAACCATGATCTGCTAACTTAATTCCCAAAATCTCTTTAACAACTTAATTAAGATGATTACAATCAGGAATATAATTACGAAATTCAAAAACCATGATCTGCTAACTTAATTCCTAAAATCTCTCTAACAACTCAATTAACATGATTACAATCAGGAATATAATTACGAAATTCAAAAACCATGATCTGCTAACTTAATTCATAAAATATCTCTAACAACTCAATTAACATGATTACAATCATGAATATAATTACGAAATTCAAAAACCATGATCTGCTAACTTAATTCATAAAATATCTCTAACAACTTAATTCCTAAAATCTCTCTAACAACTTAATTAAGATGATTATAATCAGGAATATAATTACGAAATTCAAAAACCATGATCTGCTAACTTAATTCCTAAAATCTCTTTAACAACTTAATTAAGATGATTACAATCAGGAATATAATTACGAAATTCAAAAACCATGATCTGCTAACTTAATTCCTAAAATCTCTCTAACAACTTAATTAAGATGATTACAATCGGAATATAATTACGAAATTCAAAAACCATGATCTCCTAACTTAATTCCTAAAATCTCTCAGTAACAACTTAATTAAGATGATTACAATCAGGAATATAATTACGAAATTCAAAAACCATGATCTCCTAACTTAATTCCTAAAATCTCTCTAACAACTCAATTAACATGATTACAATCAGGAATATAATTACGAAATTCAAAAACCATGATCTGCTAACTTAATTCATAAAATATCTCTAACAACTCAATTAACATGATTACAATCAGGAATATAATTACGAAATTCAAAAACCATGATCTGCTAACTTAATTCCTAAAATCTCTCTAACAACTTAATTGAGATGATTACAATCAGGAATATAATTACGAAATTAAAAAACCATGATCTCCTAACTTAATTCCTAAAATCTCTGTAACAACTTAATTAAGATGATTACAATCAGGAATATAATTACGAAATTCAAAAACCATGATCTGCTAACTTAATTCCTAAAATCTCTCTAATAACTTAATTAAGATGATTACAATCAGGAATATAATCACGAAATTCAAAAACCATGATCTGCTAACTTAATTTCTAAAGTCTCTCTAACAACTTGATTAAAATAATTGCACAATAATTAAGATAATTGCACAATATAATTGTATATAATAACTAATTAAATCTGAATTTCTAACAAATATATACAACACTTTAAAGACCATATTATAAAAGATTCGGTTTTAAAAGTATAACCGGTGACAATTTTGTAAATATATAGAAGACTTTTAAGATCGGATTATATAAGATCCGGTCTTAAAAATATGACCGATGGCAATTTCGTAAATATATAGAACACTTTTAAAACCGGATTATAAAAGATACGGTCTTCAAAATATACTTTTAAGACCTGTTTTTACAAATAACCGGTCTTAAAAGTGTTAAAAAAACTAAATTCGCTAAACTCGTTAAGTCCGATATAGAAGACTTTTAAGACCAGATTATATAAGATCCGGTCTTAAAAGTATGACCGGTGGAAATTTCGTAAATATATAGAATACTTTTAAGAACTGATTATAAAGGATCAGTCTTAAAAATATACTTTTAAGACCTGCTTTTACAAACAACCGGTCTTAAAAGTGTTTAAAGAAAAAACTAAATTCGCTAAACTCGTTAAGTTTGTGAGCGTGCTTGTCTTCTTGGTGATATAACATTTGCTTAGTTATAGACTTAACGAGTGTCCCAAGAGCCTCACAGGTCAAATCCTCAGCAAGAATGACTTCTTCTTCTTCTAACCTACTCGCAATCTTCGTAAGTCATCCTAAGAGCCACACAATCAAATCCTTGGCAACGTTGGTGGTGAGATGCTTCGAGGGCTTTGCGATGGCATCAACTCCAATCCTTTTTTCCATTAGTGTATTTATCTTTTATAAATAAGGGCATACTTAGAAAAAATGTTTATTTTAAAAAATTATTATTGTTTTTAATTAATTTTAACCATTTTTTAAAATCAGAGTTTTTATTAACAAGATCGGATGAGTATTCTTTTTATACATAGAGGTTGAGTATACATGGAGAAGAAGAATATCTTTATAGAAGGATTTTTTTATTTCCGAAAAATAAAAGGCAGATAGATAATTAATCTGTGGTTTGAGGTTGGAGCCATTGGGAATAAAAACATATTAAAGTGGAGGTGACCTTGGGAATAGGAACAAAGTGGGTGCACGAAACTTTCCTACCTATAGAAACCAAAAATTGACACGTACCCTATCTTTCCCAAATAGAAAACTAAAATATTCATAAATAATACTCTCTCTTCCCTTAAATATTGGGCAAACTTTTTTATATTTACAACAGTGGTTGAAGGTAACAACCGAATACTGGGAGAGTAGGCTGAGAATCTGAGATACGATGAAGATTAATGAGTAACTATCATTTTTTATTCTAATTTACAAGTTAAAATGGCTTATATTAGGGAAAATGACACTAAAATACCAAATGAATTTGCAAAACCCCCAGAAGTCTGTCGAATTTGCAAAAAGACTGAAAGGTGACAAGGACTTTTGGGGGTTTTGCAAATTGAGCCAAATTATCTTTTTGCCCTTAGGGTTAAATAATAAAAAAAAGAAAGAAAGAAAATACCCCCGGTGGTGGGCCCCACCGCCACCGCCACCACCACCGGGTTGGCGGGCGGCGGTGGTCGCCGGTGGTGGGCGGTGGGGTGGGGCCCACCGCGGGGGGTATTTTTTTTTTAATTATTTAACCCTAAGGGCAAAAGGGTAATTTGGCTCGAATTTGCAAAACCCCCAAAAGTTCTTGTCACCTCTCAATCTTTTTGCAAATTCGACGGACTTCTCGGGGTTTTGTAAATTCATTTGATATTTTAGTGTCATTTTCCCCTTATATTATGTATCAGAGAGAGAGAGAGTATATGATAATCATGATTGTGAGGATAAAATTCGTACTATAATAAATGAATAATAAAATTGTATATTTTCACACGCACAAAAAGAGAGTGAAGTGACTGATAAATTGGGGAAGAAAAAAAAAATCACTCCTATAAATAAGAGGAGAAGGGTATTAGTGTTGATGAGGGTATTGTTATCAAATTCATGAGTTAACTCTTCGAATTTACCGTTTTTACATTTTTAGCTTACAAAAACGAATCGGTGGTAGAACTCGTCTTAGTTGTAAACTCGGTTAAACTCACGAGTTTACAGCGAGTTTCTTGTTTTTTATGTATCTAGCTTATAAAAGCGAGTTAATTTACTCTTAAATTCGTGTTAATTTTTTTTGATTTGATTATACTCAATGACTTTATATAGAAATTTTATAGAAATTTCTTTATTAAATATGATAAATAATGAATATTGATGGATTTAATTTCAATTATTTAGATTTAAAATATATTTAAATCAAATTGTTTTTATATTTTATATTTTAATTATATACTAGTAATACCCATTTAATAATAAAAATAAACTCTTACGAGTTTACGATATGAGTTTGTGTCATTGTTACGAGTTTACTTAAACTCGTGAGTTTGACAACCTCAACGGGGGTATGATTTTAACAAAAATTATATGAGATCTATATAATGATGTGGATGTAGGTAGGTATACATATTATTAATTGTTTGCTTTAGAGAAGGCGTGTTGAAGGTTTATTTGGCTTTAATATATATATTTAAGACCAATAAGTTTAAAACGAAAACATGTAAGATAAGCAAGCATCTTGCTTGCCAACATATTGGACAATATGTGTGATGAATCAATAAATTAAGAAAGGGAAAAACATATAGAAATACAAAGTGCACTATGATTGTGAAGGGCATCAATAATAGTAGTTGGTTTTGGCTTCAAAGGTATATATGCACGTGCATACAAAAGGTCTCTTGATTATCTTTTGTTTTTGGGTTTAACTGGTAAAGGGTGGACACTTTCATCAAAGAGTTGGTCAAGGTGTTGGGGGAGACATCTTAACTCTTAGGTGTCTAGGTTAACGTCTGAAGATAATAAACGGCTACATCCTGCCTAACATCGACATCACCTAAGAAGAAGGAAGATTTCAGTTTTGCCCTTGGATCGTGGGTGAACCCAACCCCTTTCCTAAAATTTCTAATAGCAGAAAAAAAAAAAAAAAAGTTATCTCGATTCCTCTTTCAATCCTCTACTTCTTTAATCTGTTATTTGAAATTCATATAAGCAAATAAGTATTGTTTATTTGTATTATTTACTTGTAGGACGAGTTTTTTTTAATTTAATTATGTTCATTTGTTCACCTTTCTTTCATTTGAGGGCAATATGATGTGACGCGGAATGATTACATATAACCTTTTATGTATGTGTGTGTGTGTGATTTTGTTGGGAGAAGTTGTATGATAGAAGAAAAGAATAACGAGAAAGAAGTTTCGTAGATGGTTATAGAGATTTTAACAGATCAACGAATGAAGAAAATAAATATACATTAATTAAAACATATTAAAAATTGTTTATTGGGCACTTTGAAGTAATCGTGCGTTTTTGTTGTTGACCATATTCACTTTAACGTGGCATCGAAATAAGAGCATTTTTTTAAAAGGGCTTCCGAAATCTCCAAATCCTAACAATGTTGACCATATGCATGCACTTCAACGTTGCATCGAACCCTATTACCCTAACCAACTTATGTCATTGAAAGCGGTCAATTAAAACGTACACTTTTTTTATTTATTATTATTTAATATAAGATATATTTATTTAATTAGATTAAATTAAAAAAATTAGTTGAGACGGTTAAGATAAAATGTATTTTTAAAAACGTCCTAGCCATTTTTTTAATTCCTACTTTCTTTCTCCTTTTTTATCATTGTTAAGGGAGCATTAATTAGGACAAATTAAAAAAAATTGACAAATAAAAAAACTATATCTTATATTTAAAACCAATAATAATTTTTTAAATATATCTTATGTTAAAAGGAGGGAGTAACATATTACTCCCTTTGATTCTTTTATAAGTAACTTTTTCTCTCTTAGGTAATTGATTCTTTTTATAAGCAAATTTCTCCTCTTGTCTTAAAATTTAAACTATTTTTCTTTTTCAACCCCTATTAAATATACATCTTTATATTAATTACTCACACTCATTAAATACACATGTTTATATTAATTATCCCACACTCACAACTAATTCTCTTTCTTTTACTCATTTATTACACATTCCCTCTCACGTTTTATACTTTATTTTCTCTTATATTTGTTACTCATTATCTATCCTAAAATTCTATGTTCTTTTCATAAATATGAGCATATTTAAAAGAAATATGACATTTTTTGATACATTTATTATTTTTAATTAATCTTAACTGCCAATTCATTTTGCATAATAATGAAGGACTACTAGTCAATTTTTTATTTTTAAGAGCCCTAATCTCATTTATCATCTCCCTTGCAAAACAACAATAGAGATTAACAGCTTTACCTTATGTTTAAATGGAAAAATAATCAGGGGGAAAGAAAACGAAAAAAATAGGAAATTTTTTATTATTTATGAAAATTTTCCTTCATATAGTATTCTCCCTCATTTTCTCTCCATCCAAACACAATTTTACTAAATAAGGAAGAGAGGGGCGCGTGGGGGTGAAAGGGAATATAATAAATACTCTTTCAGTGCCTTAATTATAAAACTTAGTTGACTTTTTTTTGAATGATTAAGCAAGTTAATTAAATTACTTTAAAGTATTTTTATTTTTTTTTTTTTTCTTCAAACTAATTAATTTAACTAATAAAATAATATATAATTTTAAGATACACAACATATAAAATGATTAAGAACTTATTTACCTTTCTTAATCTTTCTAAAAAAATAAACTAGACCTTATAATTGAAACTGATAGATAAAAGTTGATGAAGGGGTAATTAATTGATGTTTTTGATTTATTCATTTTTGAAGGTGGGGTGGGCCCCAAGAAAGAAGGAAGGTTGCGAGGAGCACAAAAGCAGGGAAGGCTCATCTGTAAGAGCCTCTTATATATAAAAGGCCACACACTCTCTCACATCACTCCCTCCATTTCTGTATCTCTCTTTGTTCCATCTCCCCTCACCTCACTTCACCATGCCCGGCGACAAGGCCATCAGTCTCGACGAGATCAAAAATGAGAACGTCGACTTGGTCTCTCTCTCTCTCTCTCTCATATTCATCACTTTCCTCACCATATCATTCTTCTTTTTCATCACTTGATCATTTCATATATATATATATATATATATAAACAACCTGCATGTCTTTGAGGTTTCATGTTAATTTCTTCAACTACTCTCTCTGCCACTACTCTTCGATTATTTCTTTCTTTTTTCACTTCCATTGAATCCTCCAAACTGCTGCTTCCTTCTTCACCTTTGTCTCATCTTTATGCTTTAGATTAAAGATATCACTGTTCTTCAAAACAAAAAGGACATTTTTACTACTATTTCTTTTTTACCTACTGATTTCCATTTAGTAACTTGGTATGAACATGTTCCTACCTTTCTCATTAATTTAGTTCTTTTGATTTCAATTTCATGCTGCTTTTTAATAGATTTTTTCCATTATTCACTTGATTTTTCTAACTTCATTAATGCCATCGAAATAATTAATAATCAAAATTCAAAATGGTAATTCCCAATGTTTTGATACGGTGCGTCCTGCCACCTGTCGCCAAAGAATTGGAATTAGCGGCTTCTCCACGCACGCCTCCTTCTCTGCTTCTGTTCACGCTCTTTCAACGCCGTGTGTTTCACACCATCGTTCATACTACCGATTCTAGTTATAAGAGTTAATTTTTTTTTTTTTAAGATTTAAGAAATTAAATAAGTTATTTAATCATTTTATATATTATGTATTTTTAGATTATATATTATTTTATTAATAAAAATAATTATTTTGAAGAAAATATAAAAATAAAAATAGTCTAAAATAGTTTAATTAGCTTATTTAATCTTTCTAAAAAAACCAACTAAAAACCAACTAGATAAGGCCGAGAGAATACTGTATAAACGTTTTTATTTTAATTTAGTGATTAGAAATAATCTACAATTCCAGCCCGTAGAGACAACAAGAATTCTCAAAAGTCAATTTATTCATAATCATATCATATGATTTTGATGCTGCTTTTAGCCTTTTACATAACTCCTATTTATAAACTCCTTTTCATCAAAAATTTTCTTTTTATTTATAAGTTCTCTTTTAAATAATAAATGAGATTGTGATAATTTTATCTATATTAATTGTATTAATGAAAATAATAGGAAAAGAAAGAGTTAAAGATACTAATTCATAAATAAGGCCAAAGTTCAAAATTTATCTCATAATCATTGAGTTAACTACCTCTTATTTTGATTCGTACTTGTGATTTAATTAAAAGGATTTATAAATAAGAGATAGTGGGATTTTGCAAAATTTAAACTTATGATATTTGCTTATTCGCGCTAAATCACCCTGCATGTTAGCTTTATGAATCACTGTGTTCTGTTCACTGGAATATTTGGGTTGAACTTAGCAATAATGCGAGTATTGTTAATCTTTTGGAGCTGGGATGACGAATTCACGAATCACACAGAGCTTAAATACATCTTTATGAATGAGCGATATTTGTTTAGGAAATAACCATCATAGCCTTTATTGAAACTGGCATAGAAAGAAAGCGAGTCAGAGATAGATTCTTCTTGCTCTTGAAGCTTTAGGAATTCGGAGATAACAAGCATTGATCATATTGTGACCAGGAAAAAATTCCAATAGAGGAAGTGTTTGAGCAGCTGAAATGTTCAAGAACAGGTCTGACATCAGACGAAGGAGCCAATCGGCTCCAGGTGTTTGGTCCCAACAAATTGGAAGAGAAAAAGGTACGTTTATTTCCATGCGCCCAGTCGTCAATTCCCTCATCGTTGTTTATGTGAAATCGAGCCCTTACATCTTCGTCTCGTCTCATGACAACAGGAAAGCAAACTTTTGAAGTTCTTGGGTTTCATGTGGAACCCTCTATCGTGGGTCATGGAAGCTGCTGCAATAATGGCCATTGCTTTAGCCAATGGAGGAGGAAGACCACCAGATTGGCAAGACTTCGTCGGTATCATTGTTCTTCTGCTCGTCAACTCCACAATCAGTTTCATCGAGGAAAACAATGCTGGAAATGCTGCTGCTGCACTTATGGCTGGTTTAGCTCCCAAGACCAAGGTTATAAATACAAGACAGTTTTTTTTTTTTTTGAAGAGATAATCATTAGATTATATATGAGTCTATAAGTCATTCAAATTAGTTTGCAAAAAAATGATGAGTATTAATGCTTTAAAGTAACTTATTTATCTTCTTTAATCTCTTTTAAAAAAAAAAAAAGTAGGGCTGGTGGGAGTACAATATATACTCTTCCTAGGACTTCTTCATGAGTGGTTTAATTTAACGACCTTTTTTTTGTTGTGTTTACAGGTTCTGAGAGATGGTCGATGGAGTGAACAAGATGCTGCAATTTTAGTTCCAGGAGATATAATCAGCATCAAACTAGGAGATATTATCCCTGCTGATGCACGTCTTCTGGAGGGTGATCCTTTGAGTGTTGATCAGTCTGCTTTAACAGGAGAGTCTCTTCCTGCAACCAAGCACCCTTCGGATGAAGTGTTTTCTGGATCAACTGTTAAAAAGGGTGAGATTGAAGCAGTTGTGATTGCCACGGGTGTTCACACCTTCTTTGGTAAAGCTGCTCATTTGGTGGATAGTACCAACCAAGTTGGTCACTTTCAGAAAGTGCTCACAGCCATTGGTAACTTCTGTATTTGTTCAATTGCTGTTGGTATACTGATTGAGCTCATAGTGATGTACCCGATACAGCATCGCAAGTACAGGGATGGAATTGACAACCTTTTGGTTCTTTTGATCGGAGGAATCCCAATTGCCATGCCTACTGTCTTGTCTGTGACTATGGCTATTGGTTCTCATAGGTTGTCTCAACAAGGTGCAATCACCAAGAGAATGACTGCTATTGAGGAAATGGCAGGAATGGATGTTTTGTGCAGTGACAAGACTGGGACTCTCACGTTGAATAAGCTAACTGTTGATAGGAACTTGATTGAGGTGTTTGCTAAAGGTGTTGAGAAGGACTTTGTGATACTTCTTGCAGCAAGGGCTTCCAGAACTGAGAATCAGGATGCCATTGATGCTGCAATTGTTGGGGTGCTTGCTGATCCAAAGGAGGTTTAGAATTACCCAAAAAAGCCTTTTTTTTTTTTTTTTTTTTTTAATAAGCTTGTGATATGAGTTTTACCCAAGTTCTCAATTTCTAACTACTTTTGAATTGTCTAGGCTCGAGCTGGAATCAGGGAGGTTCATTTTCTGCCATTTAATCCTGTGGACAAGAGGACTGCTCTTACATACATTGATTCTGATGGAAGTTGGCATAGGGCTAGTAAAGGTGCTCCCGAGCAGGTATATAAGGATGTTACTGGAAATATACCTTGTGACGAATATGAGAACTAGCTAGGAACATTCAGGGAAATGAACCATGTTTCTGTCTTGTTTCAGATTTTGAACCTTTGCAACTGCAAAGAGGATGTAAGGAAGAGGGTTCACTCAAGTATTGATAAGTTTGCTGAGCGTGGACTGCGTTCTTTAGCTGTTGCAAGACAGGTTTGCTAAACTAGTATTATTAATCTTCACGAATTTTCCTACCTAATCTGAACATCCTTCCCTTACTGTTGCTGCTTTGATTATTTGTCTCTCCAGCAAGTGCCAGAAAAGTCAAAAGATGCTCCAGGGGCACCATGGCAATTTGTTGGTTTGCTACCTCTGTTTGATCCTCCTAGGCATGACAGTGCTGAGACCATCAAAAGAGCTCTTCACCTTGGTGTCAATGTGAAGATGATCACTGGTAAGATTAGAGGTTTTGTTTATATTTTCTTTTTCGGTAAGAAACTAAAAATGGCACTAGTTAGGACCAGGGCACCAATGATATATATTATAACTGAGGCTACTTTATAGCTTGGAATAGAATGAGAAATTGATTGTTGCTGTCTTTTTCTATAGGTGATCAGCTTGCCATTGCCAAGGAAACTGGGCGAAGGCTTGGAATGGGAACAAACATGTACCCATCTTCTTCATTGCTGGGAGGAGAAAAGGATGCTGCTGTTTCAGCTCTTCCGGTTGACGAATTGATTGAGAAGGCTGATGGATTTGCAGGAGTCTTTCCTGGTATCTACTTTGACCATATCTATGTGTATGTATGTGTACTGAAGTGTTGAAAATTTCTCCCAACATATTGACATTTTGCGTTTTTTTGGTGTGATGTGTTAGAGCACAAGTATGAAATAGTGAAAAGACTACAAGAGAGGAAGCATATATGTGGAATGACGGGAGATGGTGTGAATGATGCACCTGCATTGAAGAGAGCAGATATTGGAATTGCTGTTGCTGATGCTACTGATGCTGCTAGGAGTGCTTCTGACATTGTCCTCACTGAACCTGGTTTGAGTGTTATTGTCAGTGCAGTGCTCACCAGCAGGGCTATTTTTCAGAGGATGAAGAACTACACTGTTGGTTTACCTTGCATAACTCATTCTATTATCTAGCAACTCCTTTAATGGTTTAACATGTCAAATCTGACTTTTTTCTTGTTACTGAATTTGGCAGATTTATGCTGTGTCCATTACTATTCGTATCGTGGTAAGTATGCAAACAAGTTCACACTATATTATATTAATATTAAGAATTGTAAAGAAATCTTGTAGTTTATGCTATTTATTGTTATTATTTTGCAGTTTGGTTTCTTGTTTATTGCGTTGATCTGGAAGTTTGATTTTGCACCCTTCATGGTTCTGATTATTGCCATACTAAATGATGGTAAGATTCTTCAAAATATCTTGCTTATTGCGTTGATATGGAAATATTAGTCTGATATCTCTAACCATGAAACCTTAAGGAACCATTATGACAATATCCAAGGATCGAGTGAAGCCATCCCCGCAGCCCGACAGTTGGAAACTGAAGGAAATATTTGCTACTGGCGTTGTGCTTGGAGGTTACATGGCACTAATGACAGTTGTCTTTTTCTGGGCTATATACGATACCAACTTCTTCTCGGTAATAACTCATTCTTCATCTTCTACTATTAATATATTATTCAACAATTCAAGATCTAAGAGTGATATCATAATGTTCCAGGACAAGTTTGGTGTGAGGTCTCTGAGACACAGACCTGATGAAATGATGGCAGCCGTGTACCTACAAGTCAGTATTGTAAGCCAGGCCTTAATTTTTGTCACTAGGTCTCGTAGCTGGTCCTTTGTTGAAAGACCCGGTCTCCTCCTTCTCGGTGCTTTCTTGATTGCTCAGCTGGTAACTTTATGATTGGAATTTAAAGCAGCCTCTCTTTAGTTTTTGTAAAACATCATTTTTTAAGTGCTGTGCATGATAAAAATCATTCGTTGTGTGTTTTGACAGATAGCAACTTTGATTGCTGTGTATGCACACTGGGAATTCGCAAGGATTAAGGGAATGGGATGGGGATGGGCTGGTGTAATCTGGCTCTACAGTATAGTGACATATATCCCTCTTGATTTGCTAAAATTTGCTATCCGCTACGGTCTCAGTGGGAAGGCTTGGGATAATCTCTTGGAGAACAAGGTAGGTTCTTTTTTTATTTCTCTGTTATGGTGTAGTATAGTTTTCTCATGCTTTTTGTAATCGCAGACTGCCTTCACTACCAAGAAAGATTATGGGAAAGAAGAGAGGGAAGCACAGTGGGCAGCTGCACAGAGAACTCTTCATGGTCTTCAGCCACCAGAAACTACAAACCTTTTCAATGACAAAAGTAGCTACAGGGAGCTTTCAGAGATAGCAGAGCAAGCCAAGCGACGAGCTGAGGTTGCAAGGTAACCCTATAACTTGTTTAGCTTGAAGCTTAATCTTCAGAGGGTGTATTATATCTTTATTTTGAGATTTTTGTGTTTTGGGATCTTTTTAAATTGGCCTTACAGGCTAAGGGAGCTGCACACTCTGAAGGGACACGTTGAATCAGTGGTGAAGCTGAAGGGACTTGACATTGATACAATTCAGCAGCATTATACAGTGTAAGGAGCTTGGAAGCCTTGAAGAAGAAAACATGTGCGCTTGTCCAACTAGTTTGACCAATATAATGACGAAGAAAGCCCCGAGTTAAATCCATTTTTATATTAGAAACAGTAGCTTTTTTTGTTTTTGTTTTTTAAATTTCCTTCGTTGTAGGGAACCCACTAGTGTGATCTAGTGGATATTTGCAAGAGCTCCCTTTCACTTTTGGTACCAAAATAATACCATTGTTATGGAAGGGTTTTACCTACATACTCTCTGTTATGCACAATACTAATGCTATTCAGGTCAAAGTACAGCTCCACATGTTGTTGTCGTTTAATAACTTTATTAGTCATTTACATTCTTTGAGGGACGCGCATGCATAGTTTACTCTACTTCCTTGAACATTCATAATCATTGCTCTCTTGGTTAATGGTCTCAAAAGGCAATATTATAATTCATGAGGTAAAAACTTGTACGATAAATGAAAAATTCCAATTTCCATGTGTTACGGTCTACAAAGTTAAAATGAAACAAGCATTGATAAATTGTAAAGAAAATATAAAGAAGGAAGGACAATGATTCTAGTTGACCCTGGTACAATCATGCCTAATTTCGCCCAGGTTTCCTGTTTTGACCCCAATTCGTCCTAGTTTGGTCATGGCAGTTACAAAAGCGTGTTCAAAGGCTGTGCTATTTGATGCAAACAGGTTAACCAACTCCCTTGATCTTGCAGCAGTAAACAAAGTTTGATCAGATGTTAGGAGTCCTTTGCCTCGCTGAAGATTCTTGAAATACTGATTATCAAATATCCGAGGCGTAGTGGGGTCCAAGCTTATGGCTATTCTGGGGTCAACATTTGTTGGACACATTTCCCTGAGTTGTTTTGCGTAGCCCAAATCAAGTGTTGGATCAATTCTGTTCCTGCTTCTGAATGTGTAAATGCGTCCAGAGAATTGACGGCAGTGAGAGAAACCTATAGTATGTGCTCCTGCAACAACCCATTTCAGTTCAGATCATAATCATAGTTTCTGTATCCAATTATTTACCTTCTTTCACATTACAAGTAAATTACCTGACAGGGCAACTAGATCTGTAAGATTGAGACCATGTGAAGCAAACATTGCCTTAAGCTCAGCTAATTCAAAATTAGCATGAGGAAGTTGGTGTCCCACACTGGCCTTTGTGGAGATTCTCCCATCAAGCCTTCCCAGCTCTACGGCATAAGATGGTCCTCCTGTCTGCAAACAAGTAAAATTTCACTTATAATCACAATATTAAAGCTAACCAGGTCACTAAAAGACTAATAACACAAAGTAACTGATGATCACAAGGATTGATTTGATTGAAAGCATAGAACTTTCTCTGTCTTGTTTCTTGTTTTAGCTAATCATGTGCCTAGATAGCAAAAGAGTAATCCTTATGTACCAGTGAAATGACATCCCTTGTGGCCAATGCCAATATATCAGCACATGAAACCTTATTTCTACAGCCAGGGACACTATCAACTGCCTCCTTGGCCTTTATCACAGTTTCAAACCCATCACCAGCCAGTGATAGATTGATAGGATTGTCCTTCTCTGCTGCTCCATTTTTCTTAGCCAGAATCACAGAAGCATCACATCCCTATCCACACGTACACACAATTTAAGCTTCCAGGAAGATATTGCCAAAAGCGTTAGAAGAAGAAGAAGAAAAGGCAAGTTTTGCTGACCCTAACGAAGCAATCATGGAAGAAAAGCCTAAGTGTAGCAGGTGCAGTTACAAATGTCTGCTGGAATTTCCTTTCAACTGCGGCTCGAACTATTGACTCAACTTTTGGGCATGTGTTTCTGTAATAGTCCACCTGAAGTTGGCCAAAACTAGTAGCTATGATTTGCAGAAAAAGCAGGCTACCAAGAAACAAAACGAAGCTACTCTGGCAACTCATTTTTCCTTTTGCTGGTTTTGGACTTGGTACTCCACCACTGCACACTTAAATAGTCAGAGATTATTTTCAGGAGAGAATCGTAGAGGGTTAAGAATTTGCCAGAAACAGAGCAAGAACTACAAACCAACAGAGATTGCTTTAGGATAATGTGTAAATGTTTTTAATAATATCTGACAAAGCACTCATCGCTATGCTGCTTAATAATTTTTACGAAGAGGGTGCAGTGGAAGCTCTTGGATTGGTGTAATATCGCCAAGTGCGTTTTAAAGTACATACATGGATAAATTCTGACTTATTTTACCTGTTCTTTTCGTTGGATTACTCCAAAATGAAGATAGTTGGTTTGCACACCGTTGGAGTTTGAGGGATAAAACTCACTCTATAGAACTCTAAACTCAGTAAATAAAAGAAAGTATATAGGGGCCTTTATATAGGCAGCTAGAAGAGAAACTTGAAGACTAAGATAAATTACAATAAATGCTAATAAATTTGATATAATTAGGATCTTATAATCAAGGAGGACGATAATCAAGAGATCCTAATAATAAAGTTGATTTATTTCCTAATATTCTAACACCCCCTCAAGCTGGGGAGTATATGTCGATCAAATCCTTCAATCATACCCTTGCCTCGAAATCCTTCAAAATTTGTTACGCCCGCTTCAATCTTCAAAATCTTTAGGCTTGTACTTCTTGAGTCTCAGCGGCCCATTTGTTTTTGTATGGGCTTGTACTCTTCTTGAGTCTCAGCGGCTGATAAATCCCAATTTAATATATTTTATTCCACCTTAATCATTTATTTTGAGGACTATTTTAGACTTATTTAGAATTATTAGATAATATACGGATTGTTAGCCAAGTTTAGAAATAATATAAATCAGAATCAATTATGAGATTATTGGACTAAAATTATTAATATTCGATTAATATCTTGTGATTGAATAATATTTCTAAATATATAATAGATCACGATTTTATTTAATTCATGTTAAAAGATTCTAAGATGCAGAATTGACCTTGGAAGCTAAAAGAAGATCTAATGGTGGAATTTTATTCTTATATTTTAATGGGCTCAAGTTGGTACCAAAAATCTCTTTCTTCCTCCTATTAATTAACCTATCTGCATATGGAGAAGGATGACTGTCTAGGGCTGAGCATGAAACCCAAAACCCATGAGTCCACCAAAAACCTAATGTAATTGGGCCATATTGAGCCCGCCCAAAAAGATTTTATAATGGGTTGGGTTAGAACCCGATCATTTAAGATTTAAATGGGTAGGCTATGGGCACACCTATGGGTTGCCCATACCCGCCCATTTAGTGTAATTTTTTTATTAACTACCCATCCTATTCTGCATTCCACTTAAAGCATTCCTAAATTCCTTCCTATTCGAGTATTCAACCATCTCTAATCCATAACCATAATAGCCATCAACTCTCAAGATTATATATTAATGGTACTTGTCTGAATTTATATTGTTTTGTGTGAATTGTAATTATGGAACTTTGAAGATTCAAATTTCAGAAATCGGAATGATTAATTTAGATGGATGTTTAATGCTTATGTATGTTTTTTTTAAGAAAAATAAACAAGTCAAATGTAAATGGGTTACCCAAAACTCAGTTAGCCCGCCCATTTATGTGCTAGCCCATTTATATGGGTTTAAATGGGTTGAGGTATGGGTATAGGATAACCCATACCCATTTAAAATTAAATGGGCGGGCTATGGGTTTGGCCTCGGGTTGCCCAACCCGCCCATTGCTCTGCCCTAAATGACACACGCTGGGAAAAAACACACTCAGGAAGGAGGAAATTCCATGGAAGCTTAAGTTCTTTTGGGAGGCAACTTGGGAGAAGCATGGAGGAAACTAAGGCCTAGGAACTTACACTTGAAGATCACAAGGGAGTGTTGTTCTTTTTATCTTGTTAATTCAAACTTGAGGTTCTTTAGTTTTAAAGGGTTTCAAGTTGTGTTAATTGAGAACAATCTAGTTTTATATTGTAAACATATTTCTTTTGGATTGAATTGATAATTTGAAGTTTTTATGTTTGAGACAATTGCTGGATTTTTGTTTGCAACCTTTGGATTGTCAATTGAATTATTAATTAAGTTTTCGTTATTAATTTAATTGACAATTTGGTTTATCATCTTAATTGTTTGATTGGGTTGATAAATTGTCTAGTTGTTCAATTGGATAATTGTAAACAAGATTTCCAATATTATTTTATGATTGGTTTTTAATGAGTTTAATTAGCCACCGCTTATTTCATTATGAGTTTTCTAGTGGAATATGTGTTATTGAGCTAGAAAGTTTCCCATGTTCAATTAGGTAATTAAATTCATTAATCTCCCTTTGGTCTAATTAATTGGTTTGGGCTAAGAAAGTTAACTCCATGCAATTCTTAAGTTGTCCCCTTCATCATCATAACTGAACTAGATCTTTGTTATTTAATTTGATTTTAATCAATATTTTCTTAGGATTTAGTTAGTTTAGTTTCATTTTGTTGCATTTTTCATCACCTAAATTCAACCTAAAGAAAAACCCACAGATTGCTCCTTGGGAGAATAACCTAGGTTGACCCTATATTGCATAATTAATTAGGACCTAGTTTAATTGATTGCTTTAGCGACAAAAGCAGCTCATCAGCGACCCATTTATTTTGTTTGGGCTTATACTCCTTTTTTAAGTCTCAGAGGTCTCATATTTTGTTTGGGCTTGTACTCATTTTTGGAGTCTCAGAGGTCCCATATTGAGTAGCAGAACTTGCCTAGAAGAATCTCAAGTCCCATTCTCTGGTTCAAATCGCACCGAGCTCTGCCTTCGTCTATGCTCTTGTTTCTCTTTGACTCTGGAACAAAAGTCAGCCATGACGCGTTGCTTTGCCTCTGATTTACACTGGTGTTAGTGAGACCAACGAAGATGAGACTTTGATGACAGTCGGACGAGATTGGGATGACTCGATTGCTTTGGTTGTGACATGGTAACCGACGGTGAAAGAGAGAACTCGACTGCTGCTGATTCTGGTCCGAACTCACTGGCAATCGAGGGCTGATTCTGGTTTTCCGGCAGTGAGGTCGAGCTCGTCCGACGATGAAGGTGGCAATCTATGTTGTTCTGGCAATCGGTGTTGCTCTAACAATCTACGTTGCTCTGAGTTCTCCTACCCCGGCGCTCTCTTCTCTTTTTTCCTCTTTCTGGAACACTCTCTGGAATCTGGGAATCTCCCCGGAATTTTTCTAGAAACATTGTTGACACTGGGTCTGACACAATCAAACGACAATGGTGAAAGTGGCGCTGGTGACTTGCAACTTCTCCGACTCTGTCTCTCGATTCAATGCTCGAAGCAGTACTATGGAGCATGAAGGAGAGACACTTTTAGAGAGGGTAGTGTGTCACCAGTGCCGGACGAGCAAAACTGAACTCTTTTGTCTTCAAGATCAATGTAGCTCTGATTCCATGTTGGAGTTAGAGGGATAAAACTCACTCTATTAAACTCAATAAATAAAAAAAAGTACATAGGAGCCTTTATATAGGTAGCTAGAAGAGAAACTTAGGGACTAAGATAAATTACAATAAGACTAATAAAGTTGATATAATTAGGATTCTATAATCAAGGGATCCTAATAATAAAGTTGACTTATTTCCTAATATTCTAAAACACATCATCTTCGAATATTAGGAATTGGACAAAACTGTATGTCATTAAGTTGCCATTAGATGTACTAATAGTGTTTTTAAAAAAAAAAAAACCATGCTTTTAACTGCTACAAGGTGCATTCACTACTTTTGAAGGTGTTTGCAGCACTTACTGATAGAGATTCCAATATCCAATTAGCTCAACAAATGGAAGAGTGACACTGTCCACTTTGCCATGTGCCTTCCTTAAACATATCTCTCTCAGTCTCTCTCTCACGGGAGCAGGCGCATGCTGACACTCCAAAAGTAAAGGACAAACAAGGATCTACAAGTCCTGTGAAGCTTTAATTGTAAAATGCTCAAGATGAGTTGTAAATTACCGAAATGATCACTTGTAAATGTGGAATAGTAGCACTGGACTTGTAAATTGAGCCAAACACCGATCAAGACTAAAGAAATATTTTTTTTAACATTTCACAAGATTAAAATTTATCACTGGTATGAAGTTTCTACCATTCACAACTAATTTTTAAGAATTTACGACTAAATTTTAGAAATTTATAACTCTGTCTCACCGTACAATCTTAAACATAATATTTATTTTTCATTTAAAATTTATTTTTTAGTAATTTATAACTCATATCGAACAATTTACAATGGATAGTCATTATTATTTTTTTTTTTTTGGGCTGAAGGATCGTTATTAATGTTTTGTAGAGTCTTTAAATGTCATTTACCCATATTTTTATTGAGGCAATTAGGTAAGATGGCCCCCGTCCTTTAGCATAGGCTGCGTTTTCCACACCACGTAGGTAGCCGTTAATATTTAAATTTTTTGTCCTGAATCAAAAGATTCCGCACGACATACCTAGTATTTTAATCTACTGGAACTGTAAAGTAACATGGAAATGTTAGTAAATACTCCCTGCTGCAAAATATAAGATACAATTGATTTTTTTTAGAAGATTAAGGAAATTAATTAAATAACTTTAAAATATTTATATTTATCATTTTTTTTTTCTTCAAACTAGTTTGCCTAACATATAAACTGATATATAATGTAATGATACACAATATATGATATGATTAAATAACTTATTTTACTTCCTTAACCTCTTCCAAAAAAAGTCAACCATGTCTTATTCTCCTTCTAGTTCTTATTATGAGGCACCAACTAACAATTGTATTTGATACTTTTTATAAGACACTTGCTTGTTTCCAAAGCGCATTAATTATCTTTTTCCATTTATGCTCATAATTAATAAGGCTACTGGATGAAAGTAATAATTAATACTCCGTCCGATCTTAATTATAGGAACATTTTTGTAATGTATACACAATAAAAATGTTCTTATAATTAAGATCGGAGGTAATATAATATTAAAGTTTAATGTCATTAGTAGGAGTAATATTTAAAATTACTTAAATTATAAGACAACTTTATTAACATTAATTATTTTTATTAGTTTATAAAAATTATTAGCGGTACTTTGTAATAAGGATCATGGGTATTTAGGACCGGAGGAAATAATGTTAATTAAACATATGAAAAGACACCTCAATTCCCTTGTTGAAACGCCAAAAAGATCCCATGACTTATTGGGCAATGAACGGAAACTGTGAAAAAGAAAGACTATTAATTGAGAAAAAACTTCATTTTAACATTTCACTAAATTACATTTTAGGGTATGAGTTTTATTATAATGGAGAATATGTCTCCAATAGCCTACAGAACTAGCAATACAACAAACCAAAGTACGTATTGAGATATCACATATGGTGCATGCCATCATTACATAAGCTCTGTTCAAATCCACTTGGACAAAGTAATAACTTAAGAGCCTGTAAGAGTATTTTTCAGCTACTTGAACACTATCTCCATCAAAGGTTTGCACAGATCCAGACTGAAATCAAAGGTCTAGGAATTCGTTCTTTGGTTGAACATCTGCTGAAGAGCATGTGGTAGATTCAACACAATTTCTGCGTATGCTGGAACCAGAAAGCAGAACATAACTCCTCTGATTAAGACATAAGCTGCATAGCCAAAAAAGAAAAAAAAAAAAAAAAAAAACATCAATCTACCTTCTGGTAAACTCATGGTTCGTAGGGCATCTTCTGCATAAGTTAGACGAGCAGGTGGGTTAGTTCCAGGTAGTCCGTCTTCCTTCCTGTTCAAAGTGGTTGTATTTTTCTTGAATTGGTGCATTGGCCATGCTAGCACTCTAATTCGAGTTGGAAGCACAGAGACGAGATCCGCGTATCTAAGGCTGACAGTTACTTTGCTGAAAAAAGAGAGATTTTTTTTTGAACACATTTTATATTCACGGTTTCTTAGCATCAGATCACAGTAAGATCCTCACCAGTCAAAATCGTCCAGTACAAATTCAATCATGTGGTAAGGAAGGCTATGATACAGTTCTCCAATTTGATTTCCATAAAGTTCATTTATAAGTCGTACCTGCATAAACAAACCAAATACATGTGCACACATAGTTGAATTGGCGTGATATAAATTGATATTATTATTTATAGTTTATTCACTTTTCTAACTTCATGTGTGACTTTATAAATGGATATGCTTCTCAGTATCTGGACAGAAAATTGATGCAGATTATGAACAAAAAATATTCTTGTTCCCAAAATATCAAAGCTTCTCTCAATGATCACATAGTAGAGAGTAGAGACACACATGGGTAGTCTACCTGTTCCCGTCTATCAACATATGCTTGTAGAAGATCTCCGACATGATCTATGAATGTCTGAAAGCAGATCATTAAAACCAATGCTTAGAAGATTAGAACTAAACAAGTAAACCAACACAGTAAATTACCAAAAATTACCAACCATTGCGTTAGATGAAAGCAGATCATTTTCTGCTTCGCGTATGGGCAGAAAGAATGGAACTGTGTGTTCAAGAACAGTCATCTTTTCAAGAAATGACTTGCTTTCAAGCACACAATGGTACAACTCACATGGTTCTCCTGCCAATACATAAAAATATATCATCAACTCTTGACAAAGACACAGTGGGAAGGACAGTGTAGAAAGATCCGGCCACCCCTTTGTAAATGATGGTATCATAGTATGCTAAAACAAAATGCTGGTGTGGTTCAGTAAATTTTAGTCAATGACTAAAAAATGATTAAATCAAAATTACCAGCAAAAGATGTCTCATATTGTATGCCGATTCTAGCCCCTTCCAAACAGCAAATTACCTGCTTCCAAAAAACTAAACCATTATCAAAGAATAGACACAAGGTACAGAAACATTATAATTATAGTGAACTTCCCTACATGCCAAATGAGAATATTACAATCTACAATCCTATCTATGCTGAGCATATTTCCTCAATTTTACCATATTGATTTCAGTGGGCCATTGAGTCTGACCATCTATAGCCCATTAACAAGCAGCAGCATCTATGTTATCATAATTCAAAATCCACAGCTATACAATATACAATCCTCAGCTAACCTCATTATTCTCATTCAGGTCAAAGATCAAAATGTCAGGCATAACCCCATCACTAGTGACTACCCTAGATTTAACATTTTTTTCACACAGCTTATATCAATGGATGACCATCAAAGTTTTTAATTTTCATTCTTGACCACAACTTCTAATCTTCCACCCCTCGTCATCAACAGATATCCCTTTCAAACGGTACTATCTGGTTTTTCCCTGAAGGCTAGCTTAATAAGTCACAATAGTCTCATCAAACACTGCATGATTAAAGCACACATCACCAGAATATTACTTGCCTTGTTTCCAACTTTATAAGTAATTTTTTCCTGAGGGCATTCCAATATGTTAGCATCCCCAGACATTGCCTTTCTCTCTGCTTCCATATGCACCTAACAAAAGCATATATCATGTCAAGGATTTGATCATGCACAATTTAAACATCAAATTTGATAGTCAAGGAGACTACTGAACTCAAATATCTGAAGATGAGAAAGTCAACAGGGCTGTACCCTCTCTCTTATTGTTGCTAATAGACCATCATTCCACTGTTCGCCATCCAAACTTACCTCTATTATAAATAAAAAGGAAATGAGTTTTTTATACATCAGAAAATTGATAAATGGCAGAGAATACAGGCGAGCTATTCCACAAATGAATAAAGAAGAAACAGTCAGTAGTCACATCACATGAGTGTATTTCAACAAACAAACTAGATTCACATCTCATAAATTTGTGTAGTTAAAGACTTGAAGAATCCAACAAGCACCAAAATTAACATTACCTTCAGTTTGAGAAGCTCGTGCAACTTCAAACTCTTTCACTAAACGCTCATATATCATCTTGTCAGAATCCCTATGAACCCAGGAACATATCCGAAAAATACCATTACTACTGCATACAACACCCAGTGAGTATCCTAAAATAATCACCCTATATGTTGAGGAAAATGTAATGTTTTATATGTGTAATGCATTACTTTATTCGTCAGTGAAAAAAGATGAAAATAACCACATCTGACGTAATCAGTTAGCTCATATTTGGATATGTAGGGGGTTTGAAATGTTAAAAATAATCCGAAATGCTGATAGAAATCAAAAGTGAATGAACAGAAATAATCTTTGAAGAATTAAGTAAATCATGGCCGAGCAAGTGGGTACTCAAGTCAATATATGATTAACCTATAAACCACTCTCAAATTTCCCTCCTATCAAACTGAAACTTCAAAAATTATTGGAGGGCAAGAAAATGAACATGAATGCACTTGCAATTGCCACATGTGTGAAGATGACTTCTGAAGCATAAGATGAACACACAAAAAAAAAAAAAAAAAAAAAAAACTCAAGCAAGTCCAGAATCTTTGTACCTGGAAAGACGCTCTGTCAACTCTCCATGCCTTTTAAGCAAACTTGCAACTGTCATTAAATAATAAGACAAACCCTTAAGTCAACCACAAAATGGAAGAAAACTGCTGAAAATATAGACTTACATCTAGCCCGTGTAGTCTCCAATTGAATGTCATCATCGTCTTGCACGAAATTCTGATTTCAAAAAAAAAAAGTCATTACAGGCTAAAATCCACAGTAATGTCATAAAATGTTTAACTTCACGATTGATAAATTGAAAATACTTTTAACACTGAAATCATGTAGAGCAGAGACTCGGTTGAGTGGGGAAAGAAAAAAATCAATTCCCCTTAAACAGGGTAAAAGTTCAAACCTTGTGTATGGAAAAAATTCCATTGAGACCTACACTCAATTGAGCCTAACAATACTAAAATCTAACTCTACCACATGGTTTTATTTTAAGAAAAAAAGAAACTGCATATATTCTGCCCCCAATCTCATGTAGGATCAAGCAATTCCATGAAAAGCAAAACAGAGTTTTTCATTTCCATCTCAATCAATTCTATATGTTAGTTTAATTTTTCTATTGAATCAGGGTATTAGAAATAAACCCCCCCCCCCCCCCAACAAAAAAACCAAAAAAAATGAAGAGTGCTTCCATTCAAACCAACCACACACACAACACACACTATTCAGCGCCAAACCAGAAAGGAAATAGAAGTGGAAAGAATCATTGCACCACAAATAAAAAGCCCAGACTTGATAACAGGCTTATGATCTATATTGTTGTTTCCCCAGCCTCACCTAGAGATATTTACAATGATCTTGAAAAGCCAAGCAACCAATTCCATATCAGAAAATCACCGTGGGCCTCCTAAGCATATTTGGCAACGATAATCTATAAATTCTTTTTATAAAAAAAATTTGAAATGGTTACAGCAGAGGCCTAATGCTAACAAAATGGGAGAGTTTAGATCCCAATATCCTATGACGGTCTGTGAAATTATCTTAAAGAAGCATATAAGCTAAACGAACATCATTAACAACATCGCTTTTTATGTGTTTCCTTCCTCCAGCTAAAGTCATCAATATAAATTGACAAGTATTGAAGCAAATCAAAATTAATATTTGGGGACCAAAATCTGCAGCAGAAAAGGGAGTTACTTTTTCCTTTCCATCATCTTTTGCAGTATTTCTCCCAAGTTTCTACTATCAAGTAAAGTCATCAAACTTCATGTTGTTTATGCTAACATTAAAAAACACAGTTTTACAACAACATGTAAGAAGATGTTAGGTTTGATTTTATAGTGATAAGTGCGGCTAATCAGTATCCACGAGCATGGCTCGGAACACACTTCATCCGATTAATTCCACTATTTATAAGACCATATTTGCAATTACCTTCTGATGTGTAAAGTACTTCATCAAGAAAAAGCAACAGCTCAAGTGCTGGAACCCATGAAAAACTGAAGAAAGAAAATAAATTTAAAATCGCGGGTATAAAAATGAATGGTTAACGAGATAAACCTTGCGAGTAGAGTCACCGGGAAAAGGGTATTTTCTCGGTTTCTTCCTCATAGATTCTTCTATGTCGCTCTCCATTGCCCAGCGTTTTCAGCAAAGGATGAAGAGGAAATGCCATAACCTTGGTTTGGGTCACCAGAAATAAAATCTCTTGTGACAAGCCAAAAAAAAAAAATCCATCGGTTTCAAAATTTTATGGGAAAATTCTCATAAAAGAAATTTTAAAATGATAAAAGATAATTCAAATACATAATATAATTCTATAGAAATGTTATATTTATCCATTTCAAAATTAAAAAGAAATGATAAAAATCCCTTGGACATATTTCTTTTTTTTTTTCAAAAAATGGCAAAAACCACCAACACCTCGTGGCAACCGACCAATTGCCCACGCTCGCTGTTGGAGTCTGAAGCCAGCCGGCCACTGAAGGCTGGAATATTTATTCCCAAAGTGATAGGCGTGGGATTTGAACCCCCATTACCTGTTTTGCCAAAAACATTGGTGGCCACAAAGTATATGTAACATTTGTCTTTCTTTAACTCAAATGCATTCACAAGTTTTATTAAGGGGAGAATAAGATGGTTAAATTACCTAAATTCTAATTTGTATCGCTAAACTTAATAAATTATTAATTATATTATGTAACACAAGGATTTAAAAATTAGGTCAAATTACATATATATCCTTTAGTTATTAAAAGAAGAAGAAGTGGTTTTGTGTCTCAGAATGATACTCTGCCTACACCTCTCTATTTCAAAATCCCTAATGTTGATTGCATTTCAGGCTTCCCAATACCCTCACCAATGGAGCTGGCTTTCCTCCAATTCCCTTACTCACCGCTGCCATCCTTTTCTCTGAAAATGGCACCGTTTTGGTGCCAAATGGCACTGTTAATTTTTTTTTTTTAATGGCATTCCTCATCTATCTCAAGTGTTTTTTTTTAGTACTAGTTCGTACTTTCAAGTATCTTTTTAGTACCAGTCAATATCCATAAATATTTTTTTAATACCATTCAGTACCATGAACTACTTTTTTAAGATTCTGAAATAAATTTTTAAAATTATTAAGTATCTTTTTAGTACCAGTCAGTAGTCTGAAATATCTTTTTAGTAACATTCAGTATCCTAAAATATTTTTAAAATACCAGTCAGCATCCTAAAAAAAATTTTAGGATTATTTTTGGGTACTAACTGGTACTAAAAATAAATTTCAGGATACTTACTGGTACTGAAAAAAAAAATTTAGGATATTGACTGGTACTAAAAAAATACTTCGTGAGGATCGATGTTACTAAAAATATACTTCTAGAGTACTGAATGTACTAAAAGGGTATTTCAGGATACTAATTGGAACTAATAAAATACCTTAAGATGTGAATGCCATTAAAAAAAAAAAAAAAAAAAAAAACTGAACAGTGCCAATTGGCACCAAAATGGTGCTGTTTTGGGAGAAAAGGAGGGCAGCGGAAGTAGAGGAATTGGAGGAAAGCCAGATCCCTCACCAACAAAGAGAAGATCAATCAGAGAGTTATCTCGGAACTTGGCCTTACATGTTGCAGAAACAGTATCATTGGAGGGTATCAGTGAGAGGAATTTCACGAGGAGAAAAGAAGAGAGTGAGTATTGGTCAAGAAATGCTCATAAATTCAAGTTTGTTGCAGCTTGATGAACTCACTTCTGGTTTGACTTCACAACGACTTAGAGGATTATGACCACCATCAAGGCCGTGGCTAATGGTGGCAGGATGGTGGTCACCACTATTCACCAACTCGAACCGTCTATATGATATGTTTGACAAGGTTATGATTTTGTTGTTCACGCTCCTCCCAGGGCACATAAGAGAGAGAGAGAATGGTAATGAGTAGGATATCTAACTTGTGGCTTTTCCTTTTCTCTTTTATTTGAATCATGATTAGGGATATTGTTGAAAAATAACCAACATTTAGATATTTTAGATTGAATCACTGACCCAATTTAAGATTTGTTGAGTTTATTAATCTTATATAGAATTTCTTTATTTCAACCGTCTTTATAAGGGATTCTCCCTTTTATTAAGGAATTTACAACATTTCATTAGGTTTTCACAACTTTAGTTCGGTTAGTAAGAAATTCACACTATGAGGTCATTAACAAATTTTGTTAAGGAAATTCACAACATTTCATTAGATTTTAACAACTTTCATTCACCCAGTAAAAAATTCACACAATGAGGTCAGTCACAAATTTTGTTAAAAAATTTTAGGAAATTTCATTAGGTTTTAAAACCTTTTGTTTACCAAGTAAAAAAGTCACATTATCATATCATTCACAATTTTCATTTAGGAGTTCATGACATTTGATTAGGTTCTAACAAATTTTGTTAAAAAAGACAACCTATGAATTTTTTTATAGTAAAATGAAAATTGTTAAAAAAAGACATAATGAGATATAGTAAATTCCTTAATAAAACCGGTAAATAATTGGATAGTGTGATTTTTTTTACTTGGAAAACAAAAGTTGTTAAAAACCTAATGAAATATTGTAAATTTATTAATAAAATTTGTGAATGAACTGATAATTTGAATTTTTTACTTGGTAAACAAAAGTCATTAAAACCTAATGAAATGTTGTAAATTCTTAAATAAAACTTGTGAATAAGCTTGGGTTAAAGATACAAAATTAATATATTTATTTCTTTGCAAATCATATCTTGAAAGACATTGGTGTCTTTGTATTCAAGGAAAAAAAGGAAAGAAATTCGTTGATCATTTCATCGTTATTAGTTATTATCCACCTATCACAGTTCTATATGGCTCTTTTAAAAAGCTATTATGGGCTTCCCAGCTCATTGCAAGGACTGAATTCATATCTATGTCTGACCTGAATGGTCCAAATAACACTCCCCCTCTTTTTTCATCTATCTATATATATATAGTGACAACATGAATTTATAAGTATTTAATTTTTATTACATAGCCATATTCACATATATTTATATATGGACAAAATTAAAAACATGTGCGAAATGAGGAACGTCAATAAGTGGTTTTATTTTTGCCAACAAAAGTAAGTTTTTTGCGTTAGAACTTGGAATCTAGGGAGAAAAGACAAACAAAAGTTTGAAAAGAGAAAATAAAAGTAAGTTTTATTTTTGTGAACAAAAGTAATTTTTGTGAACAAAAGTTTTTTGGGTTAGAATCCAGGGAGAATCTTAATTAAATCCAATTTAAATACCAAACTTTAAATTTGGGACTACACTTTAACAAAATTTTAATATGGCCAAGTGGTTTCATTACGAATTTATTTATATTGTTAAAACACTATAATGGCCATCTATAGTTAAAAACAAAAAATGAAAGTGTTACGGACCAAGCCTAAAGCCCAATGCCGAGACGGCCCAAATAAGGACGTATCCAAGATTACGCAGCACCTATAATGTAGGAGGATTATATATTATAGGAGATCCGAACTGTCCGCACCGGAGAACATCCGGACTACATCTACGAGATATGTTCTCCTAGATACTCGCCCCGAGATATCGGAATAGGGATATACGCACGTAGCTCTATAAATACATAGGTCGATCACACAGGTGCACAGGTTCTAACTACTACTCTTTACATTCAGTCACACTGTGCACACACACACCGCCCCCTATATCGTGTACAGTGACTCCAGGCTCCCTTGAGTATCTGCTTCATAGATATTCAGGTCGAGCCCAACGATCCAACATCAAAGTACCAGCCCTAGGCTGGACATCTGTGTTCTACACAGAACATTGGCGCCGACCGTGGGGACGTTAAATTTCGATCCGTGACCACCGATGGCTAACACCGAAGCGGCGGTCGGAATCATCGGCCCTAGCCAACCACCGGCTGGGCCCAATCATCGTCGTGCTTAGAGTCAACCACAGCGAAGCAACACCTCGGAGGGTCAAATTTCTAACACCGCGTCATCCCCTCCCATGGACAATAAAACACGTGAGGCGGCAACAAAGGAAACCCCGTGTGAGGACACCCCGGAGGGTCGTGTGTCCTACACCACGTCTTCCCTTCCTGTGGTCCGTGGGTCCCGAGAAGCGGTTGCCAAAGAGATCCCGGATCCAACCACCGATGTTCGTACTTTGAACATGAAAAAAGTGAATTTGATTAAATTCGATGTTCTTTGAACAGGAGTCAATGCTCGCAGGTTCGAAAACAAGGAAAAGCGGGATCACCTTCAGCGCCAAGAAGACTTCAATGTTGGTGGTCCTCGAGCGATGATGGTCGACCGATTAAAGAAGTTCGAAAACCTAGTTTGATTTGTGTATGTAAGGGAATAATTTAGTGGAGAATGGAACTCGGAAAGATACACA
Source organism: Acacia acuminata (assembly GCA_019022655.1). Taxonomy (NCBI): domain Eukaryota; kingdom Viridiplantae; phylum Streptophyta; class Magnoliopsida; order Fabales; family Fabaceae; genus Acacia; species Acacia acuminata. The sequence goes on from JAFJYI010000015.1 coordinate 3,878,614, forward strand.
AAGAGGAAAAGAAAAAGTGATAATTCAGAATAGCAAGTGTGGGGGTGTGATGACTTCCTATTTTTAATTGATTTGGTTCGTCGACGGTTCGAATTCTTCTTATATAATCGAGGTCAAACCGCATTGTTTTGGAAACGGGAAGAGCGACGAAATTGGGCTATACACGGACGAGAACGCCAATCAACCTCGGCCCGAAGAAATCACGATTATCTCGAATCGTGGACGAGCAAGACCGAGTTTATAAGGAAGTTTGATTCGATAAGAATGTCTGAGGTGATAATGAAGACCGAGATTATGATGAAGAAGACCGAAATCACGAGGAGGACAATTACTCGGATGGATACCGAGGTGTGCAGAAGGCACCCCGGTCACACGGCTCACCCAGAGAATACAAGATGAAGTACTTGACGGGATCAGGCGGAACACCGTTCTCAAAGGCGACGGCCGCAACGCCTTATCCGAAGAATTTTGATTTAGCCGATCTCCCAAAGTATGAGGGGACCCAAGACCCGCGCACTTACCTCGAGATATTTGAGAAGCTCATGTGGGTTCGATCGATCTAAGGCCCGGTCATCTTAAGGCTTTTTGCGGCAACACTGATCGGATCGGCCCATAAATGGCTAAATTCACTGCCGAACAACTTCGTGCGAAATTTTGAAGACCTCGGACGGAAGTTTGAGCTGCACTTCGCCACCAGTAAAAAATAGTCAAAATCTCAGTTCACATTGAGCAAGGTAAAGCAGAAAAAGGGTGAGACACTACAAAAGTACCTGGATCGGTTCAGAGACGTGGCAATGCAAGTACGCTCACTCTCCGAGGATGTCCACGTGCACTGTCTCGTCGACGGCTTAGATCCATCTTCACGTCTGGCCAAGAATTTATGTAAGAACCGAGTCTACACATCGACCGACTTCTATACTCGGGCGAAGCAGTATCTGGACGTGGAACAGATGGAGATGGCCAACGCCTTCGAACTCGAGAAACGGAGAAATACGTCACCGGATGAGAGGGATCGAACGGATAGATAGAAGATGAAATCCTGAAAACACAGGCGAGAAAGCCGATCTCAAGGGGAAAGGTCTGAGAATAGGGCAAGATACGCCAACTACACCCCTCTGAGTGTCTCTCGTGCGCAGTTATGGAAGGAGGTGGCTCAGACAGAGATGAAGAAGGTCGGGAAACCAAGATCTATCAGAAGCCGAACCAAACAGATCGGTCCAAGTTTTGTACCTTTCATGACGGTCTGGGGCACACCACGGAGGAATGTTATGAACTCCGGGATGCCAATGAGAAGTACGTAAGAGAGGGGAAACTGCGCCAGTACGTGATCAAAACTCAAGGAAGAAGAAATAGCAAACGGCATCATGATGGTCGAAGTCGTAGCCCGGCCGCAGAACCAAGGAAGGAGGAGAAAATACGGAAGTCCAACTCAGGGGACGAGTTCCCTAAAGCCGAACTCCGCTGCACCGGAATCAGCGGGGGCTTTGGAGGTGGAGGAGACACGGCAAGCCAACGTAAGAAATACTTGAGAGAAGTCCTCTCGGTGAGAGACCTCCCGAAATTTAAGGATGACCCAACGAAGCCTACACCACCTCTCTTAACTTTCACAAGGGAAGAGCTGAACGACGTAGTACCGGGACATCAGGACGGATTGGTAATCACTGGAACCTTGGTAAATTGCCTAGTTCAAAGGATTTTTGTGGATGCAGGGAGCTCGGCCGACATTATTAGCTGGGACGCTTATAAAAGGATGCACTTGGATGTGGAAGATCTGAAGCCGTGCAAAACAACCCTCATAGGGTTCAACGGAGAATGGTCACTACCCAAAGGATACATCGACCTCAGATTAACACTGGGCACGAAGGAGGCGTTTAAATCAAAGCGGGTAAGATTCATAGTAGCCGACTTTCCTTCGTCTTACAACATTATACTGGGTAGACCGACCATCCACAATTGGGACATGCTGGTATCCACGAAGCATCAGAAACTCAAGATGGTCAACAGTAAGAACCAGATAGTAGTGGTCTCAGGGGACCAGAAAAGAGTCCCGACAGTGCTACTTCGAGACTCTCCGAGATGGGGACAGAGGACCTTCATCTCCACCCCGGCTCAGCAGAGGGGAAATCTCGTCCTACGTCGAGAAGCGCAGGAGGCACCAGCGACCAGTGAACATGGTAGAGCTCGACCTAGGGACAAGCCCGAGGTCCCACGCCTAAGAGCCCGAAGGGGAACTCGAGGAGTTGGTCCTAGGAAGGGATTTTTCAAGACCACCAAAATCGCCGAGATTTGAATGCCGAACTGAAAGCCCGTTTGGTGGAATTCCTGAAGCAAAACCAGGACGTATTCGCATGGACGTCATCTGAGATACCAGGGATCGACCCACGTTTCTGTTGCCATAGATTGGCCATTCGGCCGGGGTCAACGCCTGTGGCATAGAAGAAGAGGAACATAGCGGCCGACAGACAGAAGGCACTCGAGAAGCATGTTACCGAGCTTTTGGAGGCCGGGTTCATCCAAGAGATACAATACACCACTTGGCTTTCTAACATAGTAATGGTGTTAAAGCCAAATGGTAAATAGAGGGTGTGCACGGATTACACCAACTTAAACAAGGCCTGCCCAAAAGACTCCTACTGATGCCCAATATCGATCAGTTGGTGGACAACTCAGCCGGTTTCCAGCTGCTGTCTTTCATGGACGGATACTCCGGCTATAACCAAATAGCCATGCATCCCGAAACACAAGAGAAAACAGCCTTCATGACCGACAAAGCTAATTACTGTTACAATGTTATGCCCTTCGCTTGAAAAACGTCGGAGCCACTTATCAACGAATGATGAACACAGTTTTTGAAGATCAGATCGGACAAAACATAGAGGTGTACATCAATGACATGATTGTCAAGTCCAAGCATCCAGTAGACCACATCCGAGACCAGGAGCAGACATTTGAGAAGTTGAGAAAGCACCGGATAAGGCTCAACCCGGCCAAATGCGCGTTTGGAGTTTCGGTCGGGAAGTTCCTTGGGTTCATGTTGACCAACCGCGAGAATCGAGGCCAATCCAGACAAATGCAAGGCTGTCCTAGATATGCAGGCCTCAAGGATCAAGAAAGAGGTTCAACAGTTAACAGGCCGACTGGCCGCCCTGACTAGATTCTTGCCGAAATCAGCAGAAAAAGCATTGCCTTTCTTCAAACTCTTGAAAAAGGAGACCCAGGGAGGATGGAATTCGGAGTGCGAAGCTGCATTCGGAAAGATCAAGCAATGCCTGGCCACACCCCCGTTCCTAACAAAGCCGAAGCCAGGCGAGACATTATTCCTATATTTATCAGTGGGAGAGGAGACTGTGAGCTCCGCCTTGGTAAGAGACACCAAGGCCGGACAAGCACCGATTTACTTCGTAAGTAAGGCACTGCAAAGTTCGGAACGGCGGTATCAGAAGCTGGAAAAGATGGCTTTCGCCTTACTGACGACCGCAAGAAGACTGCGGCCATATTTTCAAGGACATCAGATAGTAGTCCGAACTAGTCAACCAATTCGCCAAGTAATGCACAAACCTGACCTCGCCGGGAGACTGACCAGCTGGGCGATCGAATTGTCCGAATTCGACATCACTTTCAAAGCCCGACAAGCGATCAAGTCACAAGCATTGGCAGACTTCATCATGAAGCTCACCCGGCGGAGGGGATCGACGGCATATGGAAGGTATACGTCGATGGCTCGTCCAACGCAAAGGGAAGTGGAGCAGGGATCATAGTCGAGAGCCCGGAGGGTGTCGCCATGGAACACTCCCTCCAGCTGAAGTTCCCGACCTCGAACAACCAGGCCGAATATGAAGCGCTCATTGCCGGGCTTCTACAAGCCAAAGAGAATAGAGCTCAACGGGTCAAGGTTTTCACCGACTCACAACTCGTAGCCTCACAGATTGAGGGCACCTACCAGACGAAAGACCCCCTCTTGGCTAAATATCTCAATAAAGCTAAGGAAATCATGGCCGAGTTCTAAGAAGTGGTCGTCGCCCATATCCTAAGAGAAGACAACGCTAGGGCGGATATCCTCTTAAAACTGGCAAGTACGAAGGGTACGAACAATCATAGAACGGTGATCCAGCAGAACCTGTCCGAGCCGAGTTGTATCATGACAATCTCGGCCACGACGGATTGGAGGAGCCGATTGAAGACTATTTGGAAAGAGGCATTATTCCAACCGATTCGATCGAGGCTAAAAAGTTGATCCGGGAGGCCGCCATCTATACCATGGTTGACAATCAACTGTATCGCAAAGGCCTACACTCTCCAATGTTGCGATGTCTGGACGGAGTGGAAGCCAAGTACGTATTGGCAGAAATACATGAAGGCATCAACGGACATCACATGGGGGGCAAAGCACTTGCTAGGAAAGCTCTTCGCGCGGGATACTACTGGCCGACCATGGCGGAGGACGCCAAGGAAGCCGTCAGGAGGTGCGACAGTTGCCAGAAACATGCCAAGCTTATTTGGCCCCCGCCAACGGAGTTGAAAGGCATCTCGGCCCCGTGGCCCTTCTACAAGTGGGGGATGGACATCCTTGGACCGTTCAAGCCGGCACCCGGACAACTCAGGTGGCTCATCGTCGCAGTAGACTATTTCACTAAGTGGATTGAGGCGGAGCCATTATCAATGATCACCTCGGCCCGCGTAATGAGGTTTTTTCGTCACAATATCGTCGCTCGCTTCGGAATACCAGCTGAAGTTGTAACAGACAACGGGACACAGTTCATGGACCATAGATTCCAGACCCTGATGTCCAACTTGGACATTAAGCAACACTTCGCCTCAGTCGAACATCCGCAATCTAATGGTCAGGTCGAGTTAGCTAACAAGATCCTTTTAGACGGTTTGAAGAAACGGATGTTAGGCGGCGAGACCTATTTGGGTCGAGCAACTTCGCGGCGTCTTGTGGGGCTACGGGACAAGTGTGCAGACTTCAACCCGGAGACCTCGTTTCGACTAACTTATGGATGTGAAGCAATGATCCCAGTCAAGATAGGACAACCATCATGGAGAAAGGTCAGATCTCGGCAGGAAGGAGAGGCGTTCAATGACGACGCCTTGAGGACGGACTTGGACCTGATCAACGAAATCCGAGTCAAGGCACACTGTCGGGAATTAGCCGCCAAACAGCTTCTCGCGGCAAAATACAATCGGAAGGTTCGACCCCGGTCTTTTAACCGAGGTAACCTTGTACTCGACGTGTCGACATCGGCAACAAAAATGCCCGAGATGGCAAGGCGCGTGAACCCAGGAAGGCCCCTACCGAGTCAAAGAAAGGTTGGATGATGGAGCTTATATACTCGAGACCCGGCAAGGAAGCCGGTCAAGAGAACACAGGAACGCCGACAAGCTAAAGATCTATTACCCTTAGATATGGGATCGTCTAAAGATCGGTCACTTCTTGATTCCAGCATTTTCATGTTATTTCTTGATTTTATTATTCCCATTTACCAGTAATGTTTTTAAGATTTCATTAAAACTATTTGTTAGCTCTTTGGAGCTATTTTGGTATTAATGAAGGATCCCTCAGTGGAGATTCGCTAACGTGCACGGATGAACGCTTAAGCATTACACCGAGGCATATAAGCCCGGTCATAAATATTACACCGAGGTCTCGAAACCCGATCACAAACAAAAACCATCTAGATGGATGACACCGGCTGTTGTACTCCAACGCGCTTAGGTTAGAGCTCGGCGAAATCGCCATACGTGGCCATCGTGAAATTGACGCGTCAACGCTCGCCCCGATATAAGCACGAGAGTTGTCATTCCGACCCTGATCAGGTCAAAATGTTCAAGCATGGCGTTACGGACACCTCAGCTAGACATGTGACAACTCGCCCTTATCTCAGTTACAATTTATTATTTCGGCTAAAAAGTCCAGAACGCGGTAGAGCGGTTAGTTAACACCCCACGAGGTTAAAATGCACAACCCTTCCCGACATCCCAGACTTAAAGTTCTGGTCGAGCATATAGACTTGTACCCACTACGGTTGATGAATTCCTAACTACGAGTAGAATTCATAAAACAATAAGACAGTTAACATAAACTTAGTTGTTAAAACATAGTATGTAACCGGCACAGACGCAAGGGAAACTTGATACAATGTTTAAATTGGGCACAGACCCCCCAAAAATTGAAGGCATTAAAGAACATGGAGGGACTGAACACTTAGGCAACGGGCGGAGGCTGTGAAGGACCCGGACCACCTTCTGGAGGAACACCCTGGGAGATCTCCTCTTCTCTCTCCCCTTCTTGGTCAGCGTTTCTGTTCGCCTCGCAAGTGTACGAGTTTCGCAAGTAATAAAGTGAAAAGTAAAGTATCGTTCCCACGAGGATTTGTTTAACAAATTGGTCAAGCAAGAGGCTTAGTGAATTTCATCAAGTTGAGCTAGAACAAATTTTTGATTTGGAAAGAGAATTTTTAAAGACTATTTCTAAAACTTAGAATTGATAAAGGCAAATGACTTTTGACTTCAAGGATAAAAGAGCCTAGGATTCTTCTTCCCCTTTTGCATTTCATAAAACTTGGTCAAATACCTCTCTAGTGGCATTTCAATACATACATGTGTTAGTCTAAGGTTCACAAATACTTGACCCGCTCTCTCAAGTCAAAATCAAGTTTCTCTTCTCATTAAAATGCACAATCTCTTGCTACAATTAATGAGAATCAATCTTTAAGCAACAACCCTAATGTGACAATGCAAGGTTAGTAAATATATCTCTATTCTACCAACAAACCATCCATTTATCAAGTAAACTTCAAGACAAGCATGATTTCAATCAAGTTCTACACCTAGATTAGCTCTCTCGAGTCAAAACCTATGTGAATAAATCATCTAAATGGAGGCCAATCACTTAGAAGCATTAAGCCAAGGTTGAAATCAACACATGTGTATATTTATCTACCAAAAAGAGAGGAATATTCAAGTTTTAATTCATACAAAGGGTAAGAAGAACCCTAGAATGAAAAGTTTAGCTACTCATATTCAAATACAAAGAGAGTCTAAGCAAAGAAACTGAATACATGAAGAAACTAGGAAGAAAAGAGAAGAAAAGAGGAAGAACCAAGGTGAAATCCCCAAAATCTCTCTTAGGTTGAGCACCCAAGCCTCCAAGATTGTCCAAATCTCTCTCCCAAGCTCTTCCCTTGTGTGCCCACTTGTTTCCTTAGGTCAAGAGTGTGTTTTTCGGCCCTTCCCTTTAGGTTAAATAGGGTTTTTTGTTTTGAAATGTAAAACGCGCGCATTGTACTTTCGCATTTTTTCGACTTTCGCGGACGAGTTGCCACTTTCAGCGGAAAGTACTTTCCTTGACGATTTTCGACTTTCCGCGGCCGGTTGTGACTTTCCATGGCGGTTACACGGGCTCTTCTAGCTTTGCAATGCTTCACCTCCTTTATTTCTTTCCTTGTTTCTTGAGTCTTATAGAGCTTCAAAACTTGTCTCCTCTTCCTACAAAAGAGGAAACAATTATCAATCCTCAATTGAACCATAAACTCTATAGCAGAAAGAATTTCTTTGATTTTTTTGCCTTATACTTTGATATGCACATTTTCCTCTATAACTTCATTTCAATGCACATTTCGAACCAAAAATAGGTAAAAGGAGAGAGAAAATGTGTTGGAATATTGTCAATTTCTAAGAGTTAACAGTTTCCAAGCTCAGACACCGAGGCATCCTGGGGAGAAGGACGAGGCAGGAAATACTTACCCTGGTGCATGTACGCCCGGTAGTCAACCTTGGTAAGATCCAATGTCACTGAGGGGTTGAAGTGCCGGATAAGGGTCAGAGCCATGTTAAAGGCATCCTTCGCCGTCGCCTTCACCGTGTCCGAGCTAGCCGCGAGAGCTTTCTTAGTATCTGCGAGCTCGGCCCTCGCGGAGCCCAGGTCATCCGACAACTTCGTCCTCTGCGCCTGAACAGCCCTCAGCGCCTCCAAACTCTCCGAGTTAGAATTCTCCAAAGAAGAAACCTCGGCCTTTAACTTTGCCACGTCCTCCTTCAAGGACTTCAACTCATCCTGCGTGGACTTCAACTCCTCGGATGTCTTGCTGGCAGCAGCTTGAAAGGCGCTCAACTCATCCTCGGCCTTCTTCTAGCAGCCATGGCCGAATCCCTCTCCGACTCTAGTTGACGCTTCTCGGTGGAAACGCAGACTACCTTCTGCTTAAGAATGAGCAGGGACTGTGTCAGACCTATCCCCTTGGCCAAATGATCTTATACATCGTGGATCACACGCTCATCAGCTTCATTCAGGCTAACAGAAAGGTCTTGAAAGCGACGAGGGGGGAGATAGGCCACGCCCCGAGCTCCTCTACCGAACAGCCCTTCTCCCAGGCAAGACCGCGCGGCAATGTTAAGGTGGGAGGTGGAGGAGCGGAAGCTTGAGCCAGACGACCGGCAGGTTGAGCTTGGGCTTCCTTGACCACAGTCTGCGTATGTTTCTCTGGAGCAGGTGGGGTTACTGAGGCGGCCGCCGTAGAAGAACTCGGGGCCGAGGTCCTAGCCCGTTTGGAGCCGGCGGTTTGAATCTCACCTCCCCCACAACCCCGGCCAGACTCAGCAGCGCCACGTTTACGGGACTCCCTCCTCGACGCAACAGCCGACCTGACACCCTCGCCAGGGTTAACGTGGGACACATAGGGGGGAGTGGATCCATGGCTTGAGCTACAGAACAAAGACAAAGAATTAGAAAAGTCCAAAATTAATGGGCAGACAAAATATGACAAAAGACGCGAACTATATACATGGGCCACCACCGGCCGAAGGAAGAGCTTGAGAAAGAATGGAAGCTGTAAATTGTACACCGTGTTCTTTAACGTAAGTTACCAACCGAGCCGCCCACACGACATCCTCGGCTGGAAGGTCATCTCCATCAACTTGGTAGCTGGTGGATTCTTTGTTATGATGGTCCTTGGTCCAATACAAGGGGAACTTCCATTCCACGTCCTTGGACTCCGACTGAGAAGAAACCAGGGCTGCTGCCCGGACACGGCGACGACTTTAAAGAAACTGTTTTTAAAGCGTTTGAATGAGTCAGAATAAGCTTTAAGAAGTTTGCGGCAAGTAACACTTCGCAAGGATGTCATCTCATATACATCCGCCTCTTTGTCAGAAAAAGGGAGTAAAGGGGCAAAAGAAATAAAAGAAGACAGAGCGTTTGCAAGGAATCGGCTCCGATAAAAGTTTGCAAAGTTTCTCGAAGGCAAGGACGAAACCCCACCCATTCGGATGGAGTTGAGTAGGGGCAAGACGAAGATAGTTTAGTACTTCCATCTGAAACTCGGTAAAAGGGAAGCGAAGGCCGAGTCGGATATTGTAGTCACGGTTAAAAAAGAAAAATGAATTGTTCGTCCCCTCCCGCTCGGCACAAACGGGTTCCCCATAGGAAGGTACACGAAGGGTGCAACGTTCGATATCTCCCAGGTCGAGACGGGCAATGTCGGAGGGCGACATCAGGGACTTAGTCGATAGTATTCCGTGTTCCACCCAAGGGTATTTTTGGAGAAGAGCTTGTGGGGGGCTGGTGGAATCCGACTCCCCAGTGACAGACAGAGTCCTATCAGATGAGTGGGACGGCTCCATTAAGACCTAGCACCAGCAAAAGAAAAAAGGGATAAAAAGTCAGTGAATGAGGGGTATACCTGAGGAACGCAAGTTAAAAGGGCGACCAAAGCTAGGTCTAATGGCCGAGGTAGAGACGGGCGGAGACCTATGGCGACAGAAACCTAAGATCTGGTCGGCAAGAGAATCTTGACCAAGGGAGATATAGTGTGAGCTAGAGGCGATGCAGTCCCAACACGGGCCGAGGTACCCTTTAGGATGCAAGTCTAACCTTGCCGGCCAACAGGAGTTGATCCAGAAATTTACGGAAGGGGGGCACAATTTGTGGGTGGATTCGGGGGTTCGAGGGCGGCGCCCCCGAAATTTTTTTTTTTGAAGAAAATTTTTAAATATATTAATATATATATATATATATAGGGAAAAACAAGACTAAGTGCTATTAGAAATAGCAAGGTTGAGCATTAAATAAGTTCAAGAACATATATTTTAATAACAAAAGTATATTACAATTAAAATAATTACAATGTCATCCTTCTAGACCTTATTTTTTGGAATTCCATCATAATTATCTTATTATCAATGCTATCAAATATATCCTTTTCAATATAAATAATTAAACAAATGGCGAAAGTTTGATTCAGAGAAGTTGGCTATTTGATTCTGGGAAGAAGAAGTTTAATTCTGCGAAAGGATTCTCTGATATTTAGATTTAACCCTAAATGTAAAAAATTAAAATTAAAAAAAAACACGTCTTTTAAGGGTGGGCACTTGCCCCCCAAGTGATATACCTGCGTCCGCCTATGCCGGCTGAGGGGCTGGATAAAGGTTTATAGGTTGAGCCGAATGGCACCAGAGCCATCTTGACCATGGTCCCGCATAAAACCACCACGAGGTCTCGGCCGAGGAAGCGGACCAACAGCAGGCAAGGAGCCCCCAACTCTCCTGTCACCAGACCCACCACGAAGGAAGGTGGCGAGCCTTTGCTCTTCAGTAAGGGAAGAACCTAACAACCAATAGCTGGTCAAGGGATAACGAGCGTGTAAGGCTTCTTCTTCTTCTGGGTTATGTTTTGACTAGAAGAGGGCAGATTGTTAGACCTATCCATCACCTAACAAATGCACAGAAGGAGGGATAAGGAAGGAAGAATCGAAAGTAAAGAAAGGACAAAGGACATTTCCGCCAAAACCAACCGACAGGCAGAGAAACAGGGGTTTCAGGCCAAAGGAACATTTAGAGAAAACCTACCCAAATGAAGAAAAGCCTACCCGGCGATCGAACCGAAATGCTTGAATTACAGAGTTTCCCAAAAGTAGAGATGAACCCAAAAGCAGAAACAAATCACAAAAGGGTAAAAAGAAACGATGAATATACCTGAATATGCAGCGAAAAGAGAAACAAGGAAGGAGAGTTTGAAGGAGACGATCGCAACAACGAAAAAAGGCTCTGTCTGTGGAAAGAAGCAGGAAGACGGTGAAATGAAGGAATGAGGCAAATGGAGGGAAATACGATCGCGAAGTTCAAACGTTGTTAAGGGCAAAAAAGACAATTCCAGTGCAATAGTAGGTGAGGCGCACGTCATACAGCGGAAGCATTAAATGCGCACGAAAACCGGTGACGGCTTGGCGTTGCAGTTATGACCTCTCGCCATTCCGAAGGAACCAGGTGTCACGATGCAATGATAGCAGAGGCGTGAAACCCTAGATCTGGAGAAATGGGAGAAACGATTAACATCCACTCGGACGAAGACACACACTTCGTATTCCCTCGGGTCTGGGGGCAGCGACCGCTCTCCTCGTCTTCGAAAAATCTGGGAAAGGGCGCGCGACTCCCCCAATCTGAGCTTGTGCCACATGACCCAATGACGTCATGACCTCGGCCTACCTGCTCCGGACCCCGACATCATGTCAAATTGCGACAGCCCGACGTTGTTCCGAAACCAAAGCCTATTGAAATCAGAATACATCTCGGCAGCCCAGAAACGTGAACTACCGAGCTGGGGGATTTTTTACTTGGTAAACAAAAGTTATTAAAACCTAATGAAATGTTGTAAATTCTTAAATAAAACTTGTGAATAAGCTTGGGTTAAAGATACAAAATTAATATATTTATTTCTTTGCAAATCATATCTTGAAAGACATTGGTGTTCCAATGGCTACCAATCTTTTGGGGACAGGAGGTGGTCTACGGAGCTCTGCCGGTGGCGACAACCGATGGTTTTTTTTTTTTTTTTTTTTTTAAAAAAATGTATATAAGGGCATTTGTGTGATTCCATTAAATTTCAAATGGACAAATTAGGTAATAACATATCTTGGTATTATAAATATTCAAAACAACAATTTATCTATCCTATTTTTAAAGGTTTTTTCAGGAGTTTCCCAAAGTTTATTTTTATTTATTAATTTTTTCATATGACCATGTAATATGTATTGGCAACCTCAAATTCGAGACCTTATTCTTAGACACTTTCGTTGAAACCACCCCCACCCCCGAAAATCCCGAGTCGACATCTTGTTGACTAAATCTTAAATTTTTGCATGATATAAAAATTAATAATTTTCAAAACTAACTTAGAAAGAAAACAATTTCAAAGAGTAAATTATGAGTTTACTTTTAAAAAATAAATAAATATCAAAATTAAATACAAAATTGAAAGAAAATTAAACATTTCATAATCCATCTTCCATATACTCGACACACGTGTGGTTATTGGCTTTTTTCCCAAATTACCCCTTATTAAATAACTAATTACCGAAATGCCCCTGTTTCCAAACTATTTTCCAATATGTCCCTGTTTAGTTGACTAACCCCAAGTTTAGTCGACTAAAATGTGGGGCGTTGAATTTTTTGACTTTCTCCATGATTTAGTCGACTAAGCACTGTGGTTTAGTCGACTAAATCGCGACAGATGAGTTTTTTTTAAACTCTTATCACGTTAAACACCACAGATTTCCACTTTTATTCAGCTATATTAATTAAAATATTAACAATATTATAGGAGAGATTATAGGAGATTATAAATTATCAAATAAATTAGTATCTTCATTGATAAATTCCCCTTTCATTCTAATTAATTAAATTAGAGTTTTTCAAATATATAACATCCTACAATTTAGTATTGGTGGGCATTTATCAATAAATTAGTATCTCCATTGATAAATCTCCATTGTACCGCATCCATAACGCTTACAACTGTACAGAAGGAAAGTTACTGGCTTCACGCTCGTTTGTTATTCGCTCTTTCCGGGTATGCGTTCAATTTAATAATAATTGGAATATTGGTGGGCATTTATTAAAAATTCAATTATACGATTATTGCTTTCAATATTGGATGTGCCGATTTCTCAGTATTGATGTGCCCATAGAAATCAATATTTTATTTAATTATTGATTACTTCCCCGATGAATTTATTTTCATTGAAGTTTTGAATATCTTTAGTTAATAAATATATTAGATTTGATTGATATGGTAGTTAATAAATCTCCTTATTTTATTGAGGATTTGATGAATATTGAATTAATAAAGGGAAGATAATGTATATCTTATGTCCTTAAATTCATCAAGAGATTTTATTGGTTTTATTAGTAAATATCTTGAATTAAATTATTCATCATAGGGAAATTAAATTTTGATGAGATCATTATTGGGTACATGCTTGGTTTCTAGAAAGCAAATATATTTTATAATTAAATGATAAGCTTTATTTAAAAAGGATAGTATAGAGTCTTAAATTGTAGGATGTTATATATTTGAAAAACTCTAATTTAATTAATTAGAATGAAAGGGAATTTATCAATGGAGATACTAATTTATTTGATAATTTATAATCTCCTATAATCTCTCCTATAATATTGTTAACATTTTAATTAATATGGCTGAATAAAAGTGAAAATCTGTGGTGTTTAACGTGATAAGAGTTTAAAAAAATCCCTCTGTCGCAATTTACTCGACTAAGCCATAGTGCTTAGTCGACTAAATCACGGGGAAAATCAAAAAAATCAATGCCCCGCATTTTAGTCGACTAAACTTGGGTTTAATCGACTAAATAGGGACAAATTAGAAAATAATTTGAAAATAGAGGCATTTCGGTAATTAATTATTTAATAAAAGGTAATTTATGAAAAAAGCCTGTGGTTATTCATAAAACTTAAAAATAGTTACAAAGCAACATCAATATTAATTAATTAATATCAATTTTTCACTTTCTAGGTGAGTAGCTAGGGGTCTAAAGTGTCTAACCCAAGAATATAGTACTCCTAGGTTGTCCATGACTCAAGTGTAAACACTAAACACAAACCATGAAGTCGAAGAGATTGACCCAGTCTAACTGTTTTTTTTTTTTTTTTTTTTTTTTTTTTTTAAAGTATTCTAACCATCTAGACCATTAGAGGCCTTACCTTTAAAAAGATATTCCCCCAGGTGAAATATCAGAAGCCTTTATAACAAGTAAACCAATTGGTGAAACATTGGGCTGTATATACGCCTACACCCATGAAGGTCCAGACCTTTATAGACAGTTACTTCTCTCATCTCTTATCCATCATATTTAGGGTCGTCCAAAAAATTCAGTAGTCTGACTTGGCTCGGTTTGGGTATAAAAAATTGGTTCAAGGCAATTTTACTGGACCAGAATTCGGTCCAGAGGCTTAGATCCCTTGGACTAGTCCGATCTAACCATTTTTTTTTAAAAAAAATCACCACTGCACTCAGCCACTATTGAAATTTGGACATCCTAATATGCTTTTTAACTTATAGAAATCACTTTTCTCTTAGTCACTTTTTATTACTTTTGGAAGTCAGATGAAATCAAAGTTAAAATATTGCTTCCCAAGAAGAAAAAAAAAAAAAAAAAACAGAGAAAAAATTGGAAAAAAGAACTGAAAAAAAAAAACTAGATTGTCTAGATTGGTCAGGTAGTCCGCTGGTCTGGTCCAGCCCGACTTGGGCTGATACCATTCCGAACCATACCAGACCTCGGGTTAACCTCTAACCCGGTCTGCCCCAGTCCATGGACATCCTTAATATTTACCAACGGGGGTTGACATAAGTAGTAAGTGGCTTCTGTCGCTTAAGCAAGGTCTCACGTTCGAGCCTTATAAATGCCGAAAAGCCTAGTTAGGAAACTCTCCCATAGTCGGGTGCATGACGCGGATCAAATCCAGATTAGTCGGTGAAACTGCGGATACCGGATAGGCCAAAAAAAAAAATCATATTAAATATTTTTTATTTGAATATAAATAACATGATATTACTGTGAGTCATAAATATATGACCAAATTTACAGTACAACATTCACCAGATGAGTAACATTGTATACTGAAAAAATCATCACTGTCAAAATAAAAAAAGTCCAAATCAATGAACTCACTCTTAACAACTGATCAATTCTTCATTATGTGTCTCCTTGACTATATCAAAACACGCATTGGTTTTTTATAATGAAAATTTTTAAATTTTTAATAATTTCGATTAATAATAACACTGAATGTATTTTTCCCGCTATGGCAAAAAAAGAATATATTTTTCCCGCGAGTGACATTGTGTCCCCAGCTTCTTGCTCGCCTGTTGTACTCTTACTAACAACATGCAACAGTTTAAACTCAAACATGCTTGGAAACTAGCACTGGTTCAACTACAACATTTTTTTTTTTGCTGGCAACAAAAATGACCAATCCAAACCGTACGATATTTATTCTTAAAATTTGTGAAAAGTAATTGAACCGGATTAAATAATATTTTTTAATAAAGTTTAAAAGATTTAGAAAGGTAGGAGGATAAGTAATTTTGTTGATCATTAATTAAAATAAATTACAAATTACACATTTGGAAATATAATAAACATTATTTTATTTTATTTTTTAATAGGGAAGAGGAAGACCGGGAGAGAGGGAACCGAGAAAGACGAGTGCGAAAAAAAGAAGAAAGAAAGAGGGATAGTAATAGCAGCGATCGAGCTTCATACAGCGAAGTTCATCACAAATCTGCAACCAAACCTCAATCGCAAAAAATTTGCAAAATTTTGAGGGGAAAATTGAAAAGGAAAGAAAAAGAAAGAGAGAGCACGAGAGAGAGAAACAGAGCATGACATAGCAGGTGGACCTTCAAAGATTGGAGCCCAGTTTAGTGAGGTTCGATTTCTATGCAATTCTTCAGCTTCTCTAAGGTCAGGGTTCAATCAATGTGTAAACCCGCTCGTTTTCCCCATTACACTTGCAAGCTTTAGACTTTGCTCTTCATTGTGCTCCGTTCCATTACAATTTGTGTTTTGTTGTTCTGTCGGGATTCAATTTTGTTTAACTTACTGATCTCCTCTCGTCAACTTCAAATTTCGAATTTTGAAGTTCAGAGTCTTTTGAATTCGGTCAAACAATGGGAGTTTGAAGTGGTACAGTGATGCAATGTTAGCTGCGGGCTGTTCGAGGCAAGCGTGATGTTTCGGACCCAAGTTTGATGATTCAAACTTAGGGTTTTGATTTACCACGACATTCAATTAATTAAGTTCGATTTTCCGGATTGTGTGCTTGTACTTTGCGATTTCCGCAGTGGTTTGATCTCTAGGGTTTTGCTGTTGGGATATGAGATTTGGCTTTGCATTGTATGGTCTATTGGTTCCTGAATTTGGGAGTTTTCTTGCATAAGAGCAACTATTTTCCGGTTCAGAATTGGAAGTTCCTATTGGGTTACTCAATTAGCATGACTTGTCCATCTGGTTGTTCTACTATGCAGAGCATGGAGCAGTTTACTTTTATTCAATGATATGGGGCAGAGCAAGTTTAGAGTTCTTTGGAAAGAGAAATAACTGCAAATTGGGGTTACAGAAGGGTGTTTATTTCTGTGAATTTTTAAGCTGTGTATGAATCTGTCTATCGAAAAATGCAACCCCAGCAGAGCTCAAGAATTGACTTGGGTGAAATAAAAGCACAAATTGTAAAGAGGATTGGCGGTGATAAGTCAAAACGGTACTTCTATTGTCTGAACAAGTTTTTGAGTCAGAAGCTGAGCAAGAATGAATTTGATAAGCTATGTTATCGGTTACTTGGGAGGGAGAATCTTCCATTACACAATCATTTTATGAGATCAGTTTTGAAGAACGCATGCCAAGCCAAGACGTCTCCTCCAATCCAGCAATCAGGCCCCTTGAAGTCTGGAACACTTGCAGCAACAATATCTCCTGGGAGAGAAGATGGGAATGAACACAGTAGTTCTAGCTTCCAAAATCAAAGTCAAAATGTATCCATTTGGTCAAATGGGGTTTTACCAGTGTCCCCACGAAAAATGAGGTCTGGGATTCGTGTGAAGAACCGGGATAGACCCAGTCCCCTGGGACCAAATGGGAAGGTTGATTCAGCTTCGCATCATTCCCTTGGTACAGAAGACAGTGGTAGTAAGGTTGATATGGAGAATGGGACTCTCACTCCATGTGATTATCAAAGACCAACACAACTACTTCAAGCAGTTGCTGAGCTTCCTGAGAATGAAAGGCGGGATGCGGTTGATGGTATAGTTGAAAAACCAAGAATACATGGCAAAGGACCAACCACGTTATCAGCTGTTGAAGATGGGGAAGAAGTAGAGCAATCAACCCACTTCTCTAGAACTCCCCTGCTAGCACCACTTGGAATTCCGTACTGCCCAGCAAGTGAGGGTGGAGCACGCAGAGCCTTGCCTGTGGTTAGCACAGGTGATTTTCTTAGCTGTTATGACAGTGGCTGGTTGTCCGACATGGAAACACTGAGAAGGCGCATGGAGCAGATTGCTGCAGTACAGGGTCTTGAAGGTGTTTCTGTGGAATGTGCTAATACGTTGAACAATATGGTGGATATGTATTTGAAACGTCTAATTAGGTCATGTGTTGGCTTAGTGGAAGCTAAGTCTGCGAACGAACTGAGGAAGACCTCTTCCCAGAAACAGCAGATTCAGGGTAAGGTCATCAATGGCATGTGGCCAAGTAATAATAGTTTCCATGTGCAGAGTGCTGGTGGGTCAACAGAACCAGCGCCTGATCACAGACCGCCATGCTTGGTATCTTTCTTAGATTTTAAAGTTGCCATGGAGCTAAATCCACAGCAACTTGGAGAAGATTGGCCATTGCTGTTGGAGAAAATTTCTATGCACACGTTGGAGGAATAACACTTCTGTGAAGATTTGTCTTTCTATGCCAAAGTTGGGTCAATTTCTTCTGGTTCTAATGGCTCGACAATGATTGGTGATCACCAGCCTTCTCAGTTGCGTTCTCATTCTTATTGCCAAGATGAACCAGATGACCCCAAAGTTCTGGCTCTTCCAGGTTAAAATACTGGGCTTGAGCTCCAATTTGCCTTGTCTTTGCTATTTGTAGGGCCTGGTTGGATCAGAAATTTATTTAACTGTAACCAGGGGTACCAACTAAGAGCCCAAATTGGTTACACTGTTGTATGTTTAGGATTGGTGTTGGCTTTTGTCTGCCATCCCTAGAGATATCGAGCTTTTTTGTTTACTTTTAAAGTCGTTGAGAAAGAAAAGTGAGGAAGTTTTGCAGGGTTACTTTTGTGGCTTTTGGATCAAGGAAATTCTCACATAGTCACATGTATAAGAGCTGCAAAATGTCTGTGTATGTATTTTTAGAATCTGAGGATTGATTGAAACTCGATATCAATAACACATTAACATATATTAAAATTGCCTCGATGATTCCATTTTTTTAATGTTTGAAATATCTGCACAGATCCCTGAAATAGTGTTTTGTGATTTGTCCTTCAATTTTGTCATGCTGGTTTTTAATTTGTACTTGACAGAGCACATCAATTTTGATGTCTATAAATATAAAGTTTACGTCAGCCTTGAAATTTTCCACATATTTTTGTGTCATTGAGTTACTTTGTGAATACATATTGAGAAATACTATTCATTTAAAGTTTTATTACTTTTGGTTCTGTCTGCGATGAAATAAGACGTCATTTTCTCCAATGAAGCGGCTAAATCATAAGCTGCTTAGGCTCCAAGTTTATATGTTTAATTTTGACCTGGCTTGGTGTCTAAGTCTAAAATCAATAGCAATACACGCACAAACACGAAAGCCTTTAAAATTCATACCGTTCCTTAGTAATGTGGTTTTCAATCAGTTTGTCATGCAATGCAGGGTATTAGATTCTAGTTACATATGGCGTTATAATGCTGATGAGATAAACGCAGTGAGAGGGCATGAAATTCAAATTCGATTGTATCATATGTTGATATTGTGGGTGTATATTGTGGCAAAAAAAAAAAAAAAAAAAAACATATGGGTTAGTTTTATAAAAAGTTTTAATAATTTAAGTTTTATACTTATAAACAAATACTCTTAAAACCACGGTTTTTGTAATTCCTCAAACGTTTCTTCCAGGGAGAGGAAGGAGAGAAAACACAGATTGAGGAAAAGAAAATACTACTCTGATCCTATTTATAAGTCTACTTTGACCAAATCTCACATACCAAGGAGAGGTAGTTGACACAATGACTATGAAGGTAAATTTTCAACTTTACCCTCGTTTATGATTGGGTATTCCCTCATCTATGATTGGGTGTTTTTCATTTGTTTCTTCTCTCTATCTTCATATGTATAGTTAATATGGCTAAAATTATCATAATCTCATTTATTACATGAAACTGGACTTATAAATAGGATCAGAATGATAGCCTTTACTTACTGTTCATGTGTGACTAAACCTTTTGCGGCGTTGATTAAACAGAGTAGAATTATTTGTGCAGAGCCACGAAGATTTTCGTGTATTTTACGCTTCTTTGGCATCTTTGACATTTCTTGACAATGCATTAAGAGGACAGAGATTGAGAACGAAACCTGACATTTTGCATTTTTGGACAGAGAAGCAACCTATTCGGATTTAGTCTTGCGGTTTTTTTTTTTCTTTTTTTTTTTTTTTTTCAGAACTCTGATTTTAGCATTTGGATTGCTGTTTCATCTGGGCAGCAAACTGATGCGATTATTCAAAAGTGTAGAGAGTACATCACAAAGTTGCTAAATGTGGAGCTTGGTGAAGAATCAAGTCTTTACTTATTTGTGCTGCCGCATGAAAAAGTAAAGGCACTCAATTCTTTTTCCGATAATGGCAAATTTTAAGCTGACGTTCTGTTTGTTGTCGCTATGAAGCCCCACTTGATATTTGGAAAAGCGGAATGCTTTTTCAAACAGCGGTTGATTCTTATGAACATGGTTACACTTACCGACTTACGTGGATATTCTTGCGTCACTTGGACTGACATGAGAATCCAGAGGAAAAATGATGCAAGGAACAGTGTGATATCGGCTGTTATATGCAAACAAAATCAAAATATGCTATCAATGGAATTAAAATTTGATGAAGGAATTTTTCATTATATTTAAAAGGGTTAAGTAGCAAATCCTTCTTAAAAGTATAGACCCATAAGCAATGTTACCCTAGAAGTTTTTTTTATCTCAATGTTACTCCGGAAATTTTAAAACGTAATAATATTACTCTATTCCGTTAAAAAACTAAATTTTACCTATTCCGTTAAAAAAAAAAAACTAACGTTGTCCGTTAACTTTTTAATAGAAATGAACAATATTGCTATGTTTTAAAACTTTTAGGGCAACATTGAGACAAGAAAAACTTTCAGGACAATATTGTTCTTTAGAAAAAAATTTTGGACAAATTTGCTACTTAACCCTATTTAAAGATTTGAATGAATATTATTGTTTGCACCTCATCTCACTTTTATGGTTTAGACCATCCTCTAATGAAAAGGAAGCTCATTTATTTTTCTATTAGAACATTTCTTCATGTCAAAGTTTGCTATGATGGGGAAAAAGGCCATCGAATTTACTAGGATTACCCAAAACTTGTAATTTTTACGTTCATTTTACAGAACCACCCCCCCCCCCCCCCCAAAAAAAACAAAAAAACAAAAAAGGAAAAGAAAAAGAAAACAGTAGATGCTGTCTTAATAACATTTGCGTTATGAGAAAACTAGCGTAAAAACCATTACGGAAAAACAGCATCTAGATAGCATAAATGCCAAAAGATGGAATTTTATAATTAGTGGAGCTAATTCCAAGTTTAAAAATGAATATGAAATCGTTTACACTGCACTGCAAAGAAACTAGATAGGAGAAAGGAGGACGAATCCATCAAACTAGAAGAAGTTCAAATGAAGCTTGATCCAGACATGACACTTAACAAGAAGTTCCACAGTCAAGCCAGTGGCTTGTGTCACTGACCAGGATGAAGATTATGGCTATGTACACAATGGCCAATAAGAATTGCAAGTAACCCTCTAATTTGTACAAAAAAAGAAATAGCAAAAGAGAGGAGGAAGGGAAACTAAAAATTAAAAACAAAAGAAAATAACTATCCCAGCTCACTGGTCAGGCCTGATTAGAGGCAACAGATGAACTTGAAGGTGCTGCTGATGCTTTGCAGATAGGGCACCAGTTCTTGAGGCGAAGCCACTGTTGTATGCAAGCTACATGATATCTATGCTCACATTTCAGACCCCCCAATTCATCTCCAACCACATATTCATCCTACAATTCCAGAAATATATGCATCTTTTTCATCTTTTCACTTGATAGCATTTGACATTAACAGCTAGCCTGAATAAATCCATTTGGGGTATGGGAAAAGTTGGAAGCTTTCACATAGGTTATATAACTAAATGCCAGTTGGACCCTTTTTCAGTTTAGACTGATGTTTTTTTACCAACTGACAACTAGTCTACAGTCAGCTGTGATAAGCCGGCTATTACAATTTGTCAAGACGAATCCTTACAAAGGCAATATGCTTCTTTGCGTCCGTAGTTTTAACCGTGATGAACAAAATAGGCATAATTCTTTGAAGAAGGCTTAAGAAGAGTTAGGAAAATACCTGGCAGATGCTGCATTTTGTAACGTCATTAATGGTATTTTTGCTAATCTCGTTGTCCTCCTCCTCGTCTGAAGGTGAAGGCTGAAAGATGCTTCTCTTAAGACATTCTGACAGTGCTTCCTCTGTTAAAGCTGTGCTCACAGTACCCATCCTTTCTTCCAGGGCTAATAGTTCCTGTCATTGGTAAGAAAATTTGAGAAGTTATTATGATAGCCAAAATCGGTAAATATCATATGGGAAAGAGTCAATAGGCATCCTTCTCAGAGTCAATTAATTTTTCATACCACTTAATAGAATGTTGAATGCGTATCACTCTTTCCATGTACAGCACTTATTCTTAGGTTATATCCTTCATTATCAGATTATTAATATGACATTTTAAGACTGTTTTTATTCAAGCCAGCAGGATATTAAAAACATCATACGACAAGAAAGGAAATTGAATCATAAACTCAACTGTAGCATTATTATGGCATTAACAAACCTCATATGACATATTATCAATATCCATACGCATGTCTCTATGCTGATCATACGAGTATAGTCCGTTAAGTAGGAAATTTGTCTCTAGTAAATGAATTTCCTGCCAAACACAAAAAAAGAAAAAGAAAACGTCAGATGAATGAGTTGGTTGTGAGCCCCTATGTTGAATAGAGAATCAAAGAAATGCCTCCTCTGTCAGCTCTTCATCTTGTTCAATCCTCTCAAGTTCTAATAATACCTGTACACAAGTATAGAAGAACGAGTTGGTTGTAAACTGCCCCTATTAGGACGATGAAAAGAAAATACATCTCCATGTTTTGCAAGGAAAATTACCTCAGCAATACTGTTTTGGTACCGTCTTCTACTATGATTTATTAGAGGACGAGTGGTGTCAGATTCTGAAGGAGATGAAGGTCGCCTGTTGTTTGACCCTGGTCTACGTCTTGGAAGCCCTTCCCCAGCACTACCACTCATAGACCTTCGAGTTCTAACTGACGCAATGTTGTCTGCCTGAGCATGAACATTTTTTGATCTTCTTGGACCAGAAATAGATATGCCACTTACAGAACTAGAATTATGTCCTTCCAATAAAGACCCACTCAACTTCTTCCCTCTGGCAGAGGAACTACTTTCCTTTTCACAATTTCTTCTCTTCACCATATCCTTCCTTCTATTCATGGCTGAATCTGAAGAAGAACAATCTGTGGAGCTGACATCATTTATTGAGTTGCACTTGACATATCGACTGGTACCAGCACGTGTCACTGAGCCAGTGCTTTTAGCTTCTTCACCACGCAATCCAGGTTGATGAAAACTTCTCCGTGATCTTGTTCTTGAAACACCACTAGTGCTTGCCACTTCCACTAGTGCTTGTTTGGCTTGAAGCTGGCTTTGATAAGTTGCAGATGAAGAAGGGATGCGAACTGAAACTTCAGGTTCATCCTGTATGCTGCTCGCATCAGATGAATCTGTCTCTAACCCAGAGGGTAGTGTTCGTTGCTGAGGCTCTCTAAGGGACTTCCTTGGATTACTAGTTCCTGAGAAAGTTCTACAGGATCTTCCAACTGTTTCCTTTCCACTTAAAGAGGATTGGATTGGAGACCTCAAAGGTTTACCTTTCACACATGAACCAGTCTCAGCAATTATAGAAGAGTAAATCTTGCTGCTGCAATTAGGTCGGCTACACAACTGAACACCTAGATCCTTAGTATTAGGAGGACTTCTTCTGAATACATGAGGCATTCCCTTTCTAGAGACTACATTCCTTTCAACAGCTCTTTTATCACCATATTTATCCATCTATTGTTTATTTTTCCTTCAGATCTGCAACACACTGGCATGATGTCTCAAATTAGCAAAAACTCATAGGAGAGCATC
This sequence comes from Acacia acuminata, assembly GCA_019022655.1. NCBI lineage: Eukaryota > Viridiplantae > Streptophyta > Magnoliopsida > Fabales > Fabaceae > Acacia > Acacia acuminata. The sequence continues at coordinate 3,901,933 of JAFJYI010000015.1, forward strand.
ATATTAGTGCAGATATCTGATAAGAGATTCGCAAGGCCAAAAATAGAAATAATGGTAAGGTGGGTAACATAATAAATACAGGCTTGATTATCAGAAGATAAATACATATTTTTGGATACCATCATGCCACGTAAACAATTGTAACTTTGGATTCCTTCATGGAAGGGCAAGTTTTCTTTTAATATTTTTTTATATTAGAAGAAAGCAGGTTCAATCAGACATATTTAAGGAAATTGTACAGCATCAGAGCAAAGGCACTAAACCATTATAGTATGCCAAAGTTTAATATGAGCTAAATTTGAGTATTGTAGCTGGGGTAAGAAAAGCAAGCATCCAATATTAACAATAAGGAAGAATATCTTCAAAATTCACATGATAAAAGAAGGAAAACCCAGATGAATAAATCAGCTATTAACTTCAAAGTCACAGAAGGAAAAATTAGGAAGCCTGATTGGATATTTTTAGAAAATCGGAAAAAGTCCACAAGCATAAAGCCAATACTCAACACTTTTTGTCGAGAAGCCAACTTGTTATTGACATACTGGTAAAAACCATATAAACAGTTTCCAAAACAAGCATGCGCGGGTATAGAAAGACAGGCCCAGTCCTGATATTAAAATTCTACATTCCTATGGCTTGCTTGAAGCAGCCACCATAACTTTGTTTACATATTTGCCCTGTTCTTCTCAGGACTCAAAGTCAGAACTTACAAGCTGCCATATCAGAGGGAGTGATGCTTGATTGCATCAAATTATAGCCAAATTTACACGTCTTAATATATACGTATTCTATGCTGATCAATATTTTTACTTGAAAGGCTATTACTTTGAGGGTGGGAAAAAGCGAATGCATGATGCGATCACGATCAATACCAAGCGCCAACAAAGAAACCCGATTGCTCAAAAAAACAAAAACAAAAAATCCTGGAATAATATATGCCTAATGTTACAGTAACAGAGGAAAAGAGAAAGACGAAAAGCCTGATCGCCACGTGCCCTTATTCGTCCCAAAAAACATGAGGTTCGCTTCGGTTTTAAAGGGCATGGCCTCGCTTCAATTCTCTCATCACAATAAGGCTACATAAGAGACTTTGTCTCTGCAATTTCATCTCTGAAGAGAAGCTGAAAACTCACCGAAAGTTCACGATAAAAAGGAAACCAACCAGAATTTCAGGTCCTATTAAAAAATCCACAGACAAGCGACGAAATTTATTGGAACTGAAAACCAAAAGAAAAAAGGGGGAAAAACAGTAAATTTGCACGGCAGTAAGTTTCAATAAGGGGAAAAAAATCAAAATCTTCATAGCGTTGCTGCACTGTAACTGAACACGTTAAGGGAGCAACGGGACCAATATAATATAAAAGTATAAGGATGTTCAGTCATCCATGTGTATTATTTGAGACACAGAGCAGAATATATGAGCAGAGGGAAACACACAGACGGGAGAAAGAAAAATTTGAGCTTGCTGGCTACCTTCTTCTTGATGTTGTTATTGTACTTTTCAGAACAGAGGGAAAAGGAAGAGAAACGAGTTGGAAAATCCGGGAGAACGAAGAAGGATATAGCGGGAAGGAAGAGAGAGGGAGAGAGAGAGCGGAGAGAGAAATGCGGGTGAAAGATCCGATGATGAGGGAAAAGTCGAATTGAATTAAGGAATATGAATAAAGAAAACAAAAATGAAAATTTAGAAAGAAAAAACAGAAAAGCCGTCCTATGTGTTGAGGCAAGAATGAGAAGAGTCAAAGGTGGACGGCTTCGATTCGACTCCGACGTCCTTACTCCAAGAACATTATGGCGGGTCAGTAAAGTGGGATTTATGTTGTTGTTGGGGACCACAAGCAAGGAATGTGGGCTCCATTTGGTCCCATCTACTTTTATAATATTATTGTCATTTCTAATTAAATATACTCTATGATACTATAAGCTTTTTTCTTTTCTTTTTTTAAAGCTGAAAAAAAAAACTCTTTTCACATTTTTACTTTATAAATTATAAAATTTATTTTTCAAAAGCTAATTCAAACAGATTAAATCACATTGATACGAGTACAAGAGATAATGGGAATGCCAGCGATAACTGTTCTCATGTTTTGATCAAATTGCTTCTTAAATTGGAGAGATTCTAGTAGAGCTGAGTCATTCCCAGAAGCATCTCAAAAACTTTCATTGGAGCTGCAAGAATGTCAGAATTTTCTTGATCTTCTGGGTGACACGAAACTCAGACATAGTTATTCTTGGCCTAAAAAGACTCAAGTATAATTACTGTTATAATACGTTTTGAAAATAAGTACAAATATGCAATGAAAATTGCCACAAACTTGTAATAATCTTATATAATACAAAACCATGTTCTGGAATTCTCAAACGCACCTCCAGTTTATTTGGATTTCATTTTGCAAAAATGAAATCTCAAATGAACTGAAAAAAGTTTGGGCAAAAAAAAAAAAAAAAGAACTGAAAAAAGTATAAATATATGAAAGAAATTCTCAGGAGGTCCGTTTAAAAAAAGACGGAAAAACAGTATTTTTATGTTATGTATGAACTATGAAGTATAAAATATAAACATGAAACTTGTTCCGTTTTTAATTTTTTTTTGTAATAATTAAGGGATATGGAAGTAATTTAACCTAAATTTTAAATCTTTAATTATGATGTATAACCTGATATATAATTTATTGAGTTCAAATGATCAAAATTTTGATTTGTGAAATTCATTTGCCTTTTATATGAGATTTTCCCTAACTTTAATTTATTTGTGAATAAAGAATGAGTAAAACCAATAGTATGTTTGAATAATCTAACCTTATTCTTTTATGGGAATAAATTAATTTTCAATAGTAAAATTTATGGATACAACATATTAAAAATTTGATAAAAAAGGTTATTGAAAGACAAGCCTTTGAGGAAAATGATTTATGCATAATTTTCGTCATTTGTATTCTATGCAGAGACGGACCTTTTATGGGATCCAAAAAAAAAAAATGTTTTTTTTTTTAAAAAAAAATTAATATAATGTAAAATTTAATTTTGGCCCACCCATTTTTTTTTTTTTTTTTTTTTTTTTTTTATTTACATTTTCCCCTCTTTTTATATCTTTGGGGTTTATAATTCAATCTTTGTTCTATTTGGGGTCTTGTATGATTTATGTTAATGTTGTCATTTTTTCTATATTTCATTCTAATTACCGAAATTTTTAGCTTATCGATTGAAATTTACTTTTGTGGTGTATCATTTAATATGCTTTTATCCATTCTACACTAAACTTGTGAATGAAGTTAATTGATTTTTCATTCTAAACCTCAACCTCTTGAGACATATAATTGCACATGTGCGAACACCGATTTCGAGAAATGACGGTTTGTAAAATAATTGTTTCTTATTATTACATCATCAAGATTCACTGATTTCATGAATATTTTTTTAATGCATTTAAAACTTTCCTTATAAAAAAAAATTCGGGGGCACCATCAAATCCCTCGCCACTATTTTAACACCCCCCCCCCCCCCCCCCCCCCAAATATTTGCTCCAACTCCGCCCCTGATCCTATGTATAGCATCTCATGCATGATTTTCCATTATGAATAGGATCATATGAAACATTTTATGAAGAAATTTGATCGGCGAGGAAAAAAGGTATGAGCCCTGCTTTTATATAAAATCCATAATTTTATTTTTATCTATGATCTTCAATTCAGTATAGTTTCTTATTCTCTTCCAGTTAATTCATCACATTTATTGTAATCATCATCATTAATTTAGATTTTGTTTCCTTATTTTATATCTATCAGGTCCCTGTTTTAAATTCATTAGGGTTTCCTATTTTAACTTTGTAGAATATTAATCCAAAAATATTTAGACAGGGCAGAATTAAATCTCCATTTACATTTTGCTAGTTTTTTCCTATATAAATTACACATATTTATTTCAAGGGAAAATTATAATAAAAGATCTAAGAAAAATAATATTTATTAAGAAAGACCATAAAAATGACAATTATTTTGAAGGACCAAAATTTAAAATATTAAAATAGAAATACTTAATTGGCCTTAATCAAATTTTCTATCTTTTCCTGAATTAAGTGATTTTTTTTACCTAAGAATCTGGAGTGATTGATGAATAATTACAAATAGAGATCAATTCAAATCGTCTCATTTTCTTTTTTTTTTTGATACACATAGTAGGGGGGGGCAGGGTTCGAACCTTAGACATGGGGGAGGGGAGCCAAGCTCCCATGCCACTGCGCTACTAAGGCGCTGGCCATCTCATTCTGCCCTGTCTAAATATTTTTGGATTAATACTCTGCAAAGTAAAAATAGGAAACCCTAATAAATTTAAAACAGGGACCTGATAGATATAAAATAAGGAAACAAAATCTAAATTAATGATGATGATTACAATAAATGTGATGAATTAACTGGAAGAGAATAAGAAACTATACTGAATTGGAGATCATAGATAAAACAGAATCATCTCAAACAGAATCATCTCATTCCCCCACATAGGACGGCTTTTCTGTTTTAGGCACTGCACTACAAATAGAGATCAATTCAAATCATCTCATTCTCTTTTGATTGCATAAACAGCGGATTTGGAGACAGGGGCAATTCAGTCTTTCCATTTTGATGTTTTAAATGCTGGTCCTTCAAAATAATTAAATTCTGATCCTTAAAATATCCGAATTTATTGTTATCCTCTGCCGCCTGGTATTATTCTAAACATACAATAATCAAATGGATCACGGCCGTTAACTTCCAAAGTTTTAACAAATTATATAATTTTTTATAGGACTTGCATAGGGTTATTTTCTAACGAGATTTAGGTATGCAATGTAAGTTTTTTAGAAGAGTTTTATCTTAAATTATGTGAACATACTTATGAACGCTAATTCAGATGACCCATTAGTTATGCCAATACTTTGAGTCTGATTGCCTCTTCCTAGTTAATTGTGTTTTAGCTAAATCTCCTTCTTCTTATGACTGGTGCTGTAAGAAATATCATACATGACATTATTAGTCTTTTTTCTTCCAACGTTGGGTTCTCAATTTCCTTTACTCGCATGGGGGAAACCATGTTGCTGATTATCTCGCAGCAATTGCTTATAAGGGGTGTGCCTGATTGGGTGAGTGTTACAACCACCACCCTCTTTGATTTTGCTTCTAACGTTGCACGTTTTTCAGGCTTCTCTAGTCATAGATGATGCCATTCGCCCCAATCCTGGAGGGGATGATGTTTTATCTTAATTTCTTGCTGTCTTTTGTCTTGCTTTGGCTTATTTGTATTATGTTGTAGTTGTATTGTGGCTTATGAACGCTGTTGTATCTGTGTTATTCTGAAGTGGTAATCGAATACCTTCTTCGAGCAAAAAAAATTAGTTATGCCAATACTTTTATGAGCTATTCTTCTTTTGGATTTAAGCTTTCTCATCTAATACTCATTGTTTTCTTTATTTTTTCAAGGAAATTGATCTAATTCCGATTTTTTTTTTCTAAAGGAGATTTAACTAAATAAAAGGCCGGATTGCTTGCCACGTGTCAGATAATTAACAAAAGAAGGCTACCGTTTAGCTATGAAAGGATAAACACCACGTATGAAAATAAAGGGCATAAAATTATAAGATAGTACTAAATTATATATTTTAATTTGGTTTTAAAACAAGGGAATCATTGACTTAAAACAGGATTTTTAATTGAGTTTCTTAGAAGATGGACATGAAATTAAGGCAAGCAAGCATCACGACGAATAGAAACAATCGAAAGCAAGTTGGTTATAAGTTGATTGGCATCTCACACTTTAAATAATTTCATGAAGCGTATGTATGGATGAGACGTGTCATACTTGCACAACATTACAAGTAATGGGATTGCCCTCGTCATCATGTTTTTTGGCTTTAAATCAATCAAATTACACTCTTTCACATCTTTAATATTATCTCCGGTCCTAATTATAGGAACACTTTTATAGTACAATTTACATTACAAAAGTATTCTTATAATTAGGACCGGAGGGAGTATAAGAACCAACCAAACTATAAAATGAGTCATATATTTAAGATCAGATGCGTATCATATAATAAAAGAGAAACTATCAAGACCAACGTATGTATTTATTATAATACAAGAGGTGCTTGAGGATGAGGTATTGAACTCAAGTCCGTGTCAATATAGAAAATACATCATCCGATCCTTCTCACTAGTTTCTTCTAAATATGTCTCTATTTATGAAAAGAGTATAGGAGAAGGAATTAGTAACAAATATGAGGGTGTATTAATATAAAATATGAGCGAGAATGTTTAATAAACAAGTAAATGAAAGAGAATTAGTGATGAGTGAGAGATAATTAATATAAATATGTATATTTAATAGGAGTATAAAATGAAAAACTAATTTAAATTATGAGACACAATGAAAAAGTTGCTTATAAAAAGGTGGAGAGAGTCCCATTGAGACAGCTATATTTAATTGGGCCCTACAATATTTAAATTTGACGAATAAAGACAAAAACAAAGGGGGCAAACAAGAAATGGAATTAAAATAAGGAAGAGAGGAAAAGGGGGAAAGAAAAACTACGAAAGGCTGGGAGGCAAGTGAGGGAATGGATGAAGGTATTTTGTGAACCACAAGCATTGAGTGATGCAACGTTTTTTTTTTTTTTTTTTTTTTTTTTTTTTTTTTTTTTTTTTGCTCGAAATATTTGTTCTTATTAATTGCTCCTTTCTTGGCCATATTTTTATTTTTTGTTTCTTTATATTAAATTTGGATAAACTTAATTAATGACCGAAATCAACATCAGCCACCCATTTGGACCACACTGGAGGTTGAGGCCCATAAATTCTCTCATTCTCCCTCTCTCTCTATATATATGAACAAAAAAAAAAAAACCTGTAAAAAATATTGATGGGTAGTGAAAGAGTTAAAAAATAAATGTTTTTTCCTATAAAAATGAAACCCTTTTTTTTAAAAAAAAAAAAATATAACGGCAAGCAAATAGCTTGAGGAGTATAAAACATCTACTAGTTAGACAAACTATTGTGGTTCGAGAGACTTTACCACACATTCCAGCTTAAATAGCTCCAAACAAATAAAATGTTGTGTCAGTAACACATCAAGATCCTAGTTGTTCTCTTGAGCCTTGAGCCATTCGGGTTAGATAATCTGCACATTTTAGTCATTCCCTATACACATGAATGATCTCAAAATCTCAATTTGATAGGATAAAAAATCTTACTTCTTGAATCTTTATGTACCTATCCACAGTTAAGCAAGAGCAAATTCATAGCTTATAGAGAATGGGCATAAAGCTTTATCCTATTTAGCCCGAAACCCTTTTTACCATAAGCGATAAAAGAACACCTAAATTTGAACCCCACAAAAGTTGATGAAAGGATTATCCAAAACAGTTAGATTTCAGCCAAATGTTCAATTGGATGGGAAGGCCTTCATTTATGGGATAAGCTTAGGAAAAAAGGGGGGCAGAAAAAGGAAAGGAAATATAAGTGTCATGCACAAAAACAGCAACAAAAATTGATTTATCAACAGATATTCATTTATATTATTGATATCTAATAAATTTTTTGTTGTTGTTTAAATAGAAATAGTATGGATACTTCAAGAGCACCATTTTACGTGAGAAGGTCAAATCGAATAGCACTTTAAATATTAGATGCCACGAGGCATATTTCGAATAAATAATCATACAAATTATCAGTTCATAAAATTCCGGTGACTATGAATTAGCAAGGAGGAAAAAACAATATATATATATATATATATGTATGTATGTATAAAACATGAATGTGTTGCTGCACTAATGAATGTTATATATGGAATTAGAATTCATAGCTTTTAAAGGTTTATGAATCAAACAAATAAGAGCAAACTTAGAATTCAAGGATCAGGCGTGTTTGGTTCCCATAGAAGTGAAAGGCAGAGTTAAGATATAGAATAGGAATAGGCAAGCAGGCTGGCCATGCCCTTAATTTATAACTTAGAACGTGGAAAGGCAAAACAAAAGATAGAAAGCGATATAATTAGTGAAGAACCAATAAATGCAAGTCTAAAAATGGTAGAGTAATTGTCCCACAACTCTCAAAAACCAGCATTTGATTTTTGATCTTCTTCTTCTTCTTTCATTTTGCACATGCTCCTCAACTTTAGTTCCTTTTATCAAGGTACGTTATCTCATCTCAACCTTCTTTCCTTTGTTTATCTCTAATTTATGCTCTCTCTTCCTTTTTAATCATGGCTTTCCAATCAAGTCCTGGGACTTTGTTCTCTTCATTAAAGACGTGCAACACAATCATCGTCACATGTCTAGCTATGGCTTCTTCCTAAATTACAATACCTATTGTGCTTGTGAAATTATAAAACTATGCGTGACATGGTTACTTATTTGATGATAACGTGCAGATATAAAGAATAGATGGCGATATCAATAACAAGAGCAAGAACAAAAGAGAGCAGAGGAAATGAGAAGGCGAAGAGGGGCCCACCGTCCGGTTCCGAGAGCACAGCTAGGAGCCCCATAAAGGGCACAAAACCAGCCACCAGAAGCAGCTCACAGGATCATCACAAGGTCAAGACATCAGAGAGACAAGTCCCAAGTTATTATATGAAGCCTAAAACAAGTTCCAGTTCTGTGTCTCAATCCCAGTTCTTGAAGCAACTCAAGAGTGGTTCTGCTTTTCAGAAGCCTAGTTTAAACAGAAGGCCCTCTCATGAAAAGCCAGCATCAGCTTCCATTCCATCAAAACCCAAGGCCAGTAAGGAACTCTCCTCTTCAAGACCATATAAAGCACTTGTCTCTCGTGGCCCTCCTCACAGAACAACAACACTTCTCAGAACATCATCTAATCCATCTCCATCTCCATCTCCACCTATAGCCACCACTATCTCTCCCAAACCCATTTCTAAGACAACTTCACAGACACCCAGGGCTGCAAAACCCAAACCATCATCCTCTAGAAATGGCACAGTTCTCAACAAGACTGCTCCTGCCACCAACATGAAGGTGGCTGATGCTCCTGTTAGCTCAAAAAATGCTCCAGAGAAAAGTTCTGATGCTGCCGCAGAAGCCTCTAGTCTTGAAACTGTGCCACCAGTTAGAGAACAAGAGAGTGGGGTATTAAAGGTAGAAGATAATGAACATCAAGAGGTTGAAAAAGTACCCGAGATTCCACCACATGTTAACACTACAGAACAACATGAGCAGCAGGACAAGGTTGAACCTGATCAGCCTCAGATTCAAGCTGATGAGGAAAGCCCAATTCATGGTGCACCGGAGGGCATGCCAGTTTCTGTTGCTGAGGTAGAGGAAGAAAAAGGGGAGCCAAAAGAAGAGAAAACAAAGGATGAGAGTACAAGTGAAGGGGAAAGCAATAATTGGAAACACCCAGAAGAGCAGCCTGCAACTGATGGAAATGTTGAGATCAAAGAAAAGGAAAAGGAAGAAGGTGGAGTTATAGAAGATGAAGAGAGTGAGAACAACAATGAGGGAAAGACATTGAAAGAGAAGGAAGGAGAGGAGACAAGAATAAGCGAAGATAAGACTGATGGTGATGAACTTGTAGCCAAGACTGAAGTTGAAGAGGTCAAGACAGAGTCAACACCGCCAAAAGAAGAAGAAGGCAAGGAGTCTCAGGCATCTGCAAATGGGATCGAAGAGACAGCAAGCAAGTTACAGGAGAAGACTAGGAATAGGGTGAAAGCATTGGCTGGGGCGTTTCAGAGTGCCATTAACAAACAAACCTCGTCCAAATGAAGCGAGCCTCATATTGGACATGAGTCGGTAAGAGCGCCTCATTGGTACAGAGCATCCGTACAACTGAGTACAGAAAAATTATACAAAAGATGATATACGTGAAGGAGGTTTTTAGATGATGAGCATTGAGTAACTAGCTCATATAATCTTGGAAGGACGTCACCATCAACTTTGTTAAATATTCCAGAGTAGTTGATTTAACGAATAAGAGATGTTGAAACATTATCTTTCTCTTGCATATGCACATACATATTATTGTACATAATATTTTTGTCAAATCAATGCATATAGCGGGATAGCTGAGAAACTTTGATCACATAAAAACTACTGCCTTTAATAACTAAACAATTACCTTATTTGAATATGATCTTTCCTTAAGAAAATTAAAGGATTTGACCAAGTTTACAGACATGAAGGGCAGCATTGTAGCCATATGTGATATGTCAAAAAGAATTATAATGTATACATTGTTAATGGACTTAGTAATCAGCTGCTCCATTTGAAATCTGTTCAACAGTATAAGAGAAAATGGCCAGAAAAGCAGGCACTTTGCACTTTGCATCACATTTCAGCGCATTTCCTCCCATATAGCAGGACAAAAATGGGATGATATCAAACATGGCATCACTTGCAAAGTTTCAACTTCTTAAAATACGAAGATACCATTGATTTTGGATAAGGTTTTGTTGCAAGGCATGTTGGTATGTTTTCAGGTTCTTCGATCCACAACTTGTGAACAATGCCACCAGATGTGAGCTTCTCGGACAAGTTTAAAATCTGAGGTTCCCCTTTCACTTCAAGTGTGACCTAAATTTAAAGAATGACAAGAAATTCAACGTGTAAACTCAGTGAGGTAAAATTTTAGAGCAATAGCCAAAACATCAGCTTTTACACTTCAGCTCTGCTGCCGCCATAAAATTTTGAGAGTAAACCCATAGAAGCCAAAAACTCTAATTTTCTTTTTTAGCTACCAGCTTAGCTTTGTTACCTTCATGTTGGGCCTTTATCTTCGAATTTCAATCAATCAATTAGTATCCAATCCCTTTGTTCAAGGTTCAACGGGCAAGGGTTTGAGTGTATAAATTGATGCGTCAGGACTGGATCTAAGTTCACATAAAAAAAACTGAAGTTACTCCTAATTACTAATATTCCATTGTTGTCTATATAATGTTAATGACACAATGGGCATCCAGCTCTGTCGATCGCCACTACAAAAGCAAAATTCCACATTCATTCTTTCTCTACGATTAGGTTAACGAATGAGAAGATCCTAAATTTAAACAGCATTGCAACTCCTTACCCAAAAGACAAAGATGACGATTTGGGATTAAAAAAAAAATACAATTTCTATTAGCGTGGCACCTAATGTCACTTGTAAGAAGAAACAAGAAACCTTACCTTGTGCATTGAATCTATTTTCTCGGGCCTGCAGTAATCGACAGTGTGAGAATCATCTTTATTGGACCAGATGGCGGACACAGAAGCATGGCAGCCTTGGGTAACCACGCTTCCAAGGGGCCAAGTGTCAATCAGGTCTCGCCGGAGCACCACATACTGGACGATAACATCGGCGATTTCCGCCTGCGACTTGTCATCTTGGGAGGAAGCACTGACGGGATCGGTGGAGGACACAGGAGCGGGTTGACTCATCGAGCGCGAGCTGAGTCTACTCACCCGATTCCAGAGAAATGTCTGTGTTTTAACTCTCGTGCTTGAGAAAATGAAGTTATGACCAGAAGACGGACTAAGAAAGAAACGTCCCGATGAGATGGCGCACGCCATGAAAATCTGTTGTGGGTGGTGACGAAATGTCTTTTTTTTTTTTTCGGCGCCTTTTTTCGTACTTTTTCTTGGGCTACCGGGAAACTTGACCTTTTTTTCCTTCGGACCAAAGGCTGTGTTTATTGGGCCATAACATAACATGAAAATGAACAACTACTTTCTGGGCAAACGGACAGTAACCTTAAATTTATATTAAAAAAAAGACAGTAACCTTAAACTACTCCCAACCCCTCTTATAGTTTGATTTTTTTTTTAGAGAAATTAAGGTACATAAATAAATTACTTAATTATACCATTATGATATGTATACTTAAATTATATATCAGTTTATAAATTAGAAAAATTAGTTTGAAAAAAAATGATAAATATAAATATTTAAAAGTAATTTAATTAGTTTTTTTAATATCTTTAAAAAAGTCAATTATGTTTTATATTTATGATTAGATGAAGTAAGAGTTAAGCAGATTTCATAGAAACAGACCAAGAAGAGGAATTAACCCCAAAGTCACCAATCCTTGAAAAAAAAGAATGTGTCCGAGATTAGAGCTGTTTGTAACTAAAAGTCACTATGTCCACTAGCTCTTAAATTAAGAACAGGATAACAAGATGCAGTACATTACAGGAGCTGTCACTAGCATGTTACTCCCTCCGGTCTAATTATAAAGAAGTTAGTTGATTTTTTTTTTTTTAGAGATTAAGGAATCTAATTAAATTAATTTAAAATATTTTTATTTTTATTTTTTTCTTCAAATTTATTAGTTTGACTAATAAACTAATATATAATCTAAGAATATTTAACATATGAAATGATTAAGTAACTTATTTTGCTTACTTAATCTCTCTAAAGAAAGTCAACTAGCTCTTATAATTAGGACTGAATGTAGTATTAAGTCTGAGACTTCAATTAGACTAACACCCTCAGATTTCATAGCATCAACCCACCTGGTTCCCCATTTTGACGAGTCTTGATATGAACAATACAATAGGGGATTAAATATGAAGCAATGGAGCATTAAACTATTTCTGGGTGATAATTGCTTGTCCGAAATATTCAAAGACAGTTTTTCAATCGTAATCTACAGAATACAAATTAAATATGTGAGAAAAGTGTTATCTCAACTTATATGAGTAAATACTTATAAGCCTCCTCCCTCAATTGCTAAAACTCGGCTATCCCATGACTTTTACTTTTTGAGTTTTATCTCTGACTATAACATGTTAATTTTGTACCCTCTTTGTTCCTTTTCTCTGCCTCGCTTGTCAAATACACCTTCCAGACAAAGGGGAGGCATTTACAAACCATATTTAAAATTATAAATTGTTATATATATCTACATCTTAAAAAAGTGTTGGACTTTTCCCTCGAGAAAGAGGAGATCGATCGGTGTTACTACTTCTCACACAAATTTGATACTCCCTCCGGTCCTAATTATAAGAACAAATTATCGAATTTGGAGGGATTAAGGAAGGAAGTTAAATTAGTTAATTATGTATATTTTCCTCAAATACTCTTATCCAAAATTTAAAATGACATTAAGGAACTCATAAACATGATTTTCGTCGTGCATAGAATTTCCCTTGAGACATGTTTTCTAGCATGACTTAAAATACGTTGCTTGAGACGAATAAAACAGATTTTGATATAACCAATTTGTTGTTTCCAGACTTTGTATACTCATAATTGAAAAAATCAAATAAAAAAATATTTTCGTATTATCAAGTTGTTTTCATTTAAATAATTTTTGATTGATAAACGAACTCATAAAATATGATTATTTTTTAAGTTTTGAACAATAAAATATGTAAAAATAATTATTCTTTGTTGTCAAAGTGATTATTTTAAATATCAGGTATATGACAATTTCAAATAGAAATTGCAAACATTATTTACTTTATAAAATATATAGGTGTATTATTAAATTATTATTGTCTTTAATTATTATTAAGAAAGTACAAATAGAGGTATTATAGGAAAAAATTGACAAAAGTTAAAACTTGCTCTTATAATTAGGACCAAAACCAACTTCAAAATTTGCTCCTATAATTAGGAATTGGATTCTTAGCTAAGTTGTGATAACTTTTGCAGCAGGTTTAACTAAAATATAGTAAATCCAATGCATACAATTACCAAATAAAATAAAAAATAAAACACAAATAAGATATATTGTTTATAAGTATAAAAAACAGCGTGATTTATTTATTTATTTTTGCGTAATTCATTGAGTACAAAAGTTAGCCTAATTAATTTTATTCGAGTTTCCTGAAGGGAAGGACACAAGTTGCTTCCGTAACCCATAATCATAAATAAACAAGTCACAACCCACCAATAAAGTCATTCCTCACGTACGCGTTATCCAAAAAATAAAAAAATCATTGTTAATGCGGGCATCGATAATTATTAATTAGACAGGATATTTTTTGGTCAACATTAATGAGACAGGATAAGATAGATTGGTCCCGAGATACCTTCAGTGAAATCGAACACTCAAATCCAATGGATTAAAATATTAAAACCCTAAAGCCAAGATCAAGACATAGTCTTTTGAACATTAATTCCAATATATCCAATAACCCAGTATCTGGCAACAACGAAAATCCAACTCAGAAATCAAGAAGTACGTACCAGACTCGTGCCATTCTTACATGAAGCTTCAAAAAAGTATCCTAAAACTATAACTACTATTTTCTGAATATTCTGGAAATACTTGTGTGTCGATATCTTGTTTCTGATTCACCACTAAAACCTAAAAGTCCTGAAAAGGAAGTACCCTCATCTAAGATTCCTACTAATAAGAACAACAAAACATGTCACACGTTAGGCTTCTTCTTCTTCTTGGTCATGTTGTTGATCATCTTCTTGTTTTTCCCTCTGTTAATGAGGATTAGGAGGGTAGCGACCACGACGACGACGGTGACGCTGGCTGCTCTCTGTATTTTTCCTCTTCTTTGTCGTCGTCGTCTTCTTCGTCGGGAGGGGCAAAAGAGGCATGGAATTAGTGTCAGGACAGTTATATAAGGAGGCTCTTCTGAACCACCAAGATGACGTCAGAATTCTTCTTCTCTTGTTGGTTGGTCTCTCTTGCTTCTTCAACTCGTGTGCTGAGCTCAAATCTGTGAATGACTTTGATTTCCCATCGAAGTGGATCGATAATCCCTTCCTGCATGCATCGCTCCAATTAAAGATTTATAAAGAAACCCTAAACTATGAAAATAAAAAGAAAAATGAAGGAAGGGACACTGACTTGATGGGAAGGGAGTCCTGTAAAGAATCCAAAGAATCTAAACCGGTTCTCGGATTGGAATTGCTCGGTACCTCATCTTCTTCGCTGTCACTTGGAGTTCCGATAGAGGACGACGGAGAACTCGTCGATGAATCATCGCCCGCTAGAAACTCGGCTCCCTTCGTTCCCCGGAGGTCCGACCCGTCGTTTTGGTTTCCGGTGCCGTCCATGGAAGGAAAGGGGGGTTTAGAGTTGAACAGAGAATAGAGGTGGATTATTATCGCAGATAAGAACGACTGAGAGATTAGAGGGAAAAGAGAGAGAGAGAATGTGAACTGTGCAGTGTACAGTTAGAGAGAAAGGGAGAGGAGGGAAAATGACGTCGCCGGCGGAGGAAAAGGAGGGGACGGTCGTACGCAGAGGACAGAGTCCACCGCAGAAACTAACTAGGGTTGTTATTTTCCGTTATTCACCGAAGGCGCCAATGCCATTTCTTGAATATTTTCGTTTATTTCTTCTTCTTTTAAAATATACGACTTTTAATTAAATGCAGTCCATCAACAATGTGCCTAGATAGAGAGAAAATGGGGGGAGAAGAAAAGTAAGAGGGAAATGCATGGGGCTGTTTGAATTGGAGGAGAAAGTGGGAGAGGAGAAAAGTGGAAAGAGAAAAAATAATATGGGCTCCGAATTTGGAGAGTATGGTGTTTTCCAAAACTGTTATGATACATAAATGAAGCAAGAGGATGTGTGGTTGGAAAAGCAACGAATGTGATTGACAGATGAGAGATGCCTAACTAGGGTTAACATGTTATCCATTGGTGTGTGCCACAGAACGTGCATCCCCATCATGTTCAGGACATAAACGGAATTTGAAATTGGGTTATTTTATAAGTAAGGAAAACCTTAAAATAGCATATTCAACTAATAACATAGTCAATGATGCCTAACTATGTTTTATCATAGGGCAGTTTGGCATAGCATCAAAACACCAGCACCGTGGAGGAGAAGCTGACATAAGGGGGAAAAAACCTTATTTGGAACATCTGTTATCTGTGAGAAAAGCCACTATACTATTAAATATACAGCACTTTAGTTTATCCATTAAAATATATTTAATCAATTACTTTAGAGTTTTTAATTTTTTATCAAATTTAAATTTAAATATTTATCTTCAATTATCACAATATATACAGCCACCCTTAACACAAATCTCTCTCTCTCACACACACGCATATATACACCTTATGATCCTTGTTATAAGGCACTAACTAACAATTCACACAAACTAATAAAAACAGTTAAAGTTAATAAAGTTATCTTACAATTTAAGTAATTTTCAATATTACCTCTATTAGTTGTACTAAACTCAAATATTATATTATTATTACTCTCGCCCACTGCTCCTATTAATGATAGGTATACATAGAAAAACAATTAATATTCTTTGAAAATAAGCAAGTGCCTTATAAAAAAGATCAAATACACTTGCTAGTTAATGCCTTATAATAAGGATCACAGGATGTGTGTGCACGCGCGTGTTTGTGTGTATGTGTGTGTATTCATGTAATTTTTAATTATTTTTCATTTCAACTAACTTTTCAAATGCTATTTCAAACAAGAGCTAATCTCACAAAAAGTTATTTTAGTCCCCACTATCCCAAACACAAATCACATATATGACCCAACTTTTATCCAATTTTTCGTTTGTAACTCATCTAGAAAAAAAAAAAAAACTCAGTTCTGCCACAACTATGCAAACGGACACACACATGTATATATCATACGGGATTGTTTTATATATGTGTTGAACCAGAGTAGGTCCGGGGATTCTAATAGGCCCAAAATGACACAACCATACAAGTGGCGTAAAGATGATAATTTTGTTTTTATATATTGATGTTACTAATTCATAGTCAATGAAGAATGGGTCCTTACTCATTTGCGCAGACAAATTATTTGACTTTTGGTACCAAACCCAGGAGTTACGATGGTGAGATCCAATTCAAATTGTCCAGATCATTTTAACCATGTGTAGGCCCATCACAAGCATCTAGAAGGGCCTCATTTTCCCTCCATTATCTTGCACATGGTCAAACAAATAAGGAAAAAAAAAAAAAAGATATCTTAGACATAGCCGAATTTAATATCTCTTTAAGAAACGTAAATTCGAATAAAATTATTTAAAGTACTTATTTTCACATGTAAAATTTCCCAGTCAAGAACAACTCATGTTTCTCACCAAGTAGATGGCAAAAAGTCAGCCAAGAAAATACTCTTAAAGAACAAATTCCTATTATTCTACGTATTTATCTTGACCGAAAAAAACAATTTGGCATGCCACGAATACTTTATTTTGACGCAATTAAAAGAATTGAAAACGAAAGTAGATAGGCCAGGCCAAATAAAGAAAACAAAAAAATAGGAGGAGGGACAAACCCTAACAACTATAGGGTTTAGAAAGACGTGGTACTTTCAGACACAACATAATTATTATTTATATTTATAGGGGAAAAAAACAGAGCAAAAGTGAAAAACATTAAAGGCTACGAACGAGGTTTGGCATTTACTTGTTTAGTTAGGGGGTGGGGAGTTGAAAGTTGAAAGTAGAGAAAGCAAAACTTGGTTTGCATGCCAAGAGAAGTGAAAGCAGACGCAAGTGCCCAAGTCAACATCCTTGTTTTGATTCCCTGACATTACTTAACTTAGGTTCAAAGACAAGAAAATCCCAACCCAACACAACACACCACAACACAAAGTACCACTTCTCTCTTCCTCCTTCCTTTTTTTAATTATAATACTATATTGCTTCTTCATATAAACACGCAACATGTTTCGGAGTAGTACCTCATTTTCTATTTGTTTGCAGCCCAGGTTTCTATATATTCTGAGTTCGTCACCACGCCAAAGTCAAAATTATAAAACCCACCTTATTAAACTTTATTCATAAGGAACACTCAGAACCTACTTCCATGTTAAAAATTAAAAAAACTCCCATTCTAGAACACCCATGACATCACCCAACCAAAAAAACCACTGTTTCTACTTTGGACAAAAGGGTATAATAAAACGTAAAATCCCTTAAATATAAAAAAAAATCTCAAAAAAAATTATGTGATAACTCATAGATTGAGTTATTAATGCTCTCTGACTCTGAGACATTTTTGACTTTCTTTTTAGTTCCTTAAAACTTTAAAAGCATTTTCCCATAATGAAACCTCAAACTAACGAGTGGCAATCTCAACCATGGTTAGCCCATTAAACTAGCATTGGATACCCACCCACTTCTTTCCAATTAACAAGTTGTGAATAATTAATAGACAATAATAGTGCTGTAATTAAATAATCGATAGTGATAATAATAATAATAATGATTCGTCATGCTGCATCTAATATTGAGATCCCAAATTTTCCACTATATCATCATATTCATAATTTTCTAGACCAAAAACCAAATTTACAATCCAGCCCCTTCAGCTCCTTTTCTCATCACCTACCCCACAGAAACAAAAAAGAGAAAAGAAAATGGACGACTATCTGCCCTAATCTTGTTCTGTTCCATCACCACCTCACGTTGACTCGAACACCAAACCCACATTCCCGGCCATGTTCTCCTGCATCGCACCCTCGATCACATGTCGGTGCTCCCCTTCGTACGTCACGATCAGCATCGTCGGATCATCGCTTGCTCGTTCAACGTGCTTCCTCGCCGGACATCCTCTTACTGTGCTGCACTTGTAGTACCCTCTGTTTCCACATCACAACAACAACAAAAACCAGATCAACGTCAGACAGCCTGCCACCTGTAATCAATTCAATGGCTAATAGCTCAGATCACATGTAACTCACCGTGGGTATGGTGACCCCTTGATCGGCTTCTGACCGTACTTCCTCCACGAGTACTCGTCCGGCGGAACATCCGCTATCTTTGAACTTATCGCCGGCACCCTCACTGTCTTCTTCACCCGATTTTTCCTGGATTCAATAAAAATCCATTTCGAATAAATCAGTTTGGACCGTGTGAAAAAAAATAAAAATCATTTAAATTACAATAATGGGGTGATATTAGAAAGGGTCAATAGTCAAAGAAAATTGAAGATAACGACAAAAGGTTATTATTTAGGTAAGTTTGAATTTTTCTGATTTCACAGCATCTTATCAATCATAAAGGCAGCAAAAAACAGCACCCGATGTCTTGTCACTTTCACGCGTGTTTAGTTTTTAATGACTTTAACTGCACCACTACCAAAAATCGTTGACTCCATCTCCCCAACTCGTCCACACACGACCGAGTCCACTACCCTCATAGACTCGCCTCCATAACCGTTTACTGAGTTGACGAATCAACTCGGACCAACGAAAGGGCCCAGGGAAGAGAGAGAAAAAGAAAAGGTCTCTGCGAAAACTGAAAAAGTGAAAAGCTTTGTAGCGTACCTTCTCTTAACGCAGTGACACTTGACGGAGCCCGATGCGTCGTCAGAGCGGTCACGGTGGTCATGGCATCTTTTCTTGGACGGCCCAGAGGAGAGAGGTGGCCTTCCGCCGGACATCGTCGGTGCCGCTGGGGTCAATAAGAGAGACGAGCCTAGCTTTCCGTTCGAAACGCTGCCGTCTCCGGTAATGGCGGACGACATAAAGGACGAGTTAGACGAGACGCTAAAGGTTTCCTTCGAGAACTCAAACTCCAAGGGTTTAGTCTTAGAGCTTACGATGTTAGGCTTTGTAAAATCAAGAGTCAGACTCTGCGAAGCCTGAGAAGGAGGAACGAAACCAGAAGGCGCGTGCTGCACAGGCGCCTGATTTACAATAGGACTGGGAGACACGGTGGCCGGAGATGTGAACTGCGCCGGAGATACACCGAATGAGTGCATTTGAGAAATCGAAGCAGAGGAAGACGGCGGAGGAGGAGGCAGCGGCGCGGTAAAAGAAGGCGTTGTAAAAGGAATGGGCGCTCGCCTGAACCGGGCGCGACCGGTCCGGTTGAGGAGGGAAATGAGCCTTTTGAACTTAGAAACGGTGACATCGGTGAGGTCTGTGCAGTCCATGCGATTGGGTTGGTGAGAGAAAAGCCGGATCAGGTGCTCCATACCCTTGAGGCCTTCCGATGCAGCCTCCTGGATCGCCTTCTGCTCGTCGATCTTGGGGAACCCCATGAGCTCCACAGCCATCAGATCTTCTAAGCAGAGAGAAGAGAGAAATTCTGAGAACCGAAACTTAAACGGTCATAGAAAGAGGACGACGACGGAGCAGAAGCAGAAGCAGAAGAAGTGGGTTGAGGTTTGGGAAGGGGAAAGACTAAAGGGAAGAGAAGAGAGGTGAGGGATATATTGAGGGTTTGCGTCACCGGATGACCGGGTCATAGAGAGAGAGAGGAGGAGAAACGGGTTTGACTCAGACCGGTTTTTCTTTTAGTCTTACCCGTAAGATGAATTTTTAAAGATTCCGAGTATTTTATAAAATCGTTGTCAGCTTTATTCTACGTATTTATGTGAATCATCTCGATCGAGTTTTATTTTGACTGTTGAACATAAATTAAGGAGATGGTTGAAAAAATCAAAGGAAGCCGTGAAAATTACCTTTATTGTATTAAAAGAATTAACAAGTGGGGTTGGCAGTATTTGATTGGTTCTAGGTTAAAAGCAATATAGAATTAGTAAATTTGCTGGCCTTGGGAATAGTCAATAATGAGTGATATGTTGTTTCTTTATTAGAGAAAATAAAAGGTTAGTTCATAAAAGGTTAGTTTGTAAAAAGGGATACTGATATCTTGATCTAACGATGAAAAAAATAATAATAATATAGGTAATAATAAAAAATGATAGTGATAATATCTTATTCTTGTAAAAATACTCACAAACTTTTTTTTAAGAAGACCCACCACCATAAACTTTGTTTGACATAAAATTAGGAGAAATACATTTTTCATGTTATAGAAAAAGTGTATCCTCATGTCATAGATACAAAAAGATGTGGGTCTCACCATTTCCATATTTAAGTTTTTTTTTATATATAAAAAAGATATGGATCCCACTATTTTATGTGTGTATAAGAATCTTCTTCTTATCGTGCAACATAAAAAATATAAACCCCACCCCTAAAATTAACTATAAATTTTTAAAAATAGCTTAAGATTAACATTTCGTTAAGTTTTGGATAACAGCGGCTAACATTTTTAGTGGGCCCCGCTCAATTAAAAAAATAATAAAAATACATACATTTTTTTAATTTCCTCCCTTACCCTTCCCAAATCCCTTAGGGTCCTTTCTCAAACTCCCCCTCTTTCATTCGACTCCCCCATTTCCTCTCGATTCCAAAGAACGTCTCTAGGTAGCACAGAAGCTCCGTCAGGGCTCATTCAATAGTTCTTATCGTAGTCTTTGAACTAGACAAGAACATTTCCTGACTCAGAATCCGACCAATTGTGTTTCAGAACTTTAGTTATTCAAAAGCGCTATAGAGGGACTCTACGTCTGTATCATTGTCTAAATTCTCAAGTAGGACTTCCAAGAAATCCCTTTATATTTTCTTACCACTCTGCTTCTCTATGCGCTCTTTCACGAACTTGGAAGCCATTTCTATGGCTTTTCCCATATCTCTCTCCGTGTCCCTTTGGAGGCCTTGCGGGTCCAACCATCTACGCCACATGATTGTTCACAATTTTGATGGCTTAATCTCAAGCCTTGATGATTGTTCAGAATTTCCGGAATATACAGACATTGGATAAAACTACCAAGCCAAGCCTAACTTGAACATCTGAATGTTCCATCGTGGCATTGGATTACCGGGTAACTCGTGGGCATCGTTTTCATTTGGATTCAACTTTGACAAGGTGAGAAAATTATATTAGAAGAGAGTTAAAGTAAATGGATCAGTATATTGAATCATTTAAATCAATGTACAGAGACAGCCTTATATAGGCCCAGACCACACACAAACTCTTGTACACTTCCTGTATGAGCCCAATACACAAAGATACAATACTAATTACTCATACTAACACGCCTCCTCAAGTTGAACACTATTTATCTTAAATGTGCTCAACTTGAACAACACAAAAATAATACAAAATTTCTTCAATTTCTTCAAACAATCTTCTTATTTTATGGTAATACTCGTAATGCTTGCTTCTTCAATACTCGTAATGCTCACTATTGTAAATGTTTCTGCCCCTGCCATTTAGGATGTTATTTGAGCTTCTGCTCCATCGCCAAAATCTTCAAATCAATTCCTTTTAAAATGTCAAAAGCAGCACTGTTTTTCCTTCATATACTTGTATTTTGTCTCGGTGACGTTATTCCATCAAGGTTAGAGGTCATGGCAGGTTTAGCCGGTTTTGTCTTGGTGATGTTATTCCATCAATGGTTGTATTCTCGGTGACGTTATTCCATCGAGATTATAGGTCACGGCAAGTATAGCTAGAAGATCTCTACGCGACTGTTACTGGTGAATGCTATTGGTTGAGGAAGTAGATTCAGATGGTAAAGAGAAAGAGTGCATAGTCAAGAATGTGGAGTGCCACTTGCTGGAGATAATTAGAACAGAGCAAGGCAGTGGTTGTTGCCCACTTGAAACAACTGGAGGTGGTTTCTGGATGCTGCAGAGATTGGTAAGCAAAATGCTGAAACTGAGGTTCGAAGGATTGTTGCTGAAGTTGGGCCCCTTCAAGACGCTGTCGTGGAAGTCTAGTTTCAACCTAGTAGCAGGGCATCATCATCGCTATTCTTGTTCCTCTCATCATCAAACCCTAAAGTTCTTGTTTCGGCGTCGTGAGGTCTCATTGGATGGTGGCCATTCAATGATCGCCTTACAGCCATCAAAGATCGTCTTTCTTCTTTATACTAGGGTCATCCTCCATATGTATATTCTTTCTTGATTCAAGGTTCAAAGAATATCCCAAGAATGTTTAAGCGATGATTAAGAGCCACAAGTGGTTTAAGTCAATTAATTGGAAGAAATTAGGCCTAGTTTTGGCCCAGAAGTTGCTGGGAATCGTTGCCTTGCTAACTTTGATGATCGGTGGACTGATATGCCTTTGCTGGATTCTGGGTTCTTGCATATGAAGCATGCTTTGGTGGTGAGATAAAAAGGGAAACAATGAAGAGGTTGAAGGCATTGATATTTCTAGAAGGACCATCTGGTATAATCTCAAGCTTGGAGAAATTGTACTAACTACATTTCCTGTTATTGGGTTCAATGTGGGGTTGTTGAAGAAGCGCTTCAAGGTTCTGAAAGAAGCAAAATGTGTTGATAATCTAGAGGTTCAAGAAGAAAGAAAACAATCTTGATCTTTCTTGCAATTATCAGCAACAAAATGACTGATGAGGAGAATGAGGTTAGGGAACTCAAGCAAGTACATGAAGGAAAAATAGTCAAGAACGGCGAAACACCGACGGAACTCAACCCATCGAACCACCATCCATCGCGAACCACCATCGGAGATATGCAAGAAACCACGGAAGGGCGATGTATGATCGAGCGAAGGGAACCAGTCACGCGTTGGATCTCTCCAGGCCTAATCGTGAATTCAGCGGTGGTCGTTCTCTTGCCCAACGACGATGTGTTCTTGGCGGTTCTCCCGGTGTTTGAAATACGCGGTGCTTCTCAGGTTATTTCTGAAGGTTTTATTTGTGGCTCTCTCAGGTGATTTCTGGTTCTTGGTTCGCGGTGGTTGAACTTTTGATTCTTGCCCTGATCATCGACGGTTGGTCTAGTTCGCGGTGGTTCACAAGCATTTTTAATGGTTCACACGGGTTCCTGATTAGTTCTCACGGTGGTTCAAGCTGCGTTCCTGATTGATTCTCGCTGACTCCATCTTTTAGGTCGACGGTGATTCTCGACCTGATTTAATCCATTCTCCTATTCTTGGTAATTCTGGAGGTCGACGTGGTTCACTAGTAGTTTAGGTTGAATTTCACGTTGGTTCATACTCTGATTTGATTCTCGCTGACGATTCTGATTTAATCATTTTGATCTGGTTAATCATTCTCCCCATCTATTTCTATTTTCACGTTGAACTGGTTCCAAGTATTCTGCTCGTCTGATTGAATAATCATTCTGAGGTTTATTTGACTCGGTGGGTTTCGCCGGTAGATTGGAGTTTGTATATCGAGTTGATGGAAGTCGCGATGTATGGAGCTCCAAGGTATCTGATTCTTCCTCTCTGCATCACATCTCGTTGTCATGGTCAATGGAATTCTGGGAAGTGCAACATATTGAAAGTTTGCTACAGAGCAATTTGTTCAAGAGCTTCCTGATAAAGTGCATGTTCACTGTAGCAAACGAAATGTGTCTATGTTGACACTAGATGGTATGGATGTAATGGGGGAGCGACTGGTCAGAGGAGGTCATTGATGCTACTCGAAGAAAGCCCAACATTATTCTCTCGGTGACGTTATTCCATCGAGAGGGCTTGTAAATCGCGAACCACCGTCGGAGATCTGCAAGAAACCACGGAAGGGCGATGTATGATCGGGCGAAGGGAACCAGTCGCGCGTTGGATCTCTCCAGCCCTAATCGTGAATTCAAGATCCAACCGGGTCGGAATACTTGACCCGAATTCTTGCACCAAATTCTTGAATTTCTGTCTTGTCTTGGGCCCTTTCTTGAAACTGGGCCCTTGCTTTCTTTTCTTTTTCTTTTTTTTTATTATTTATTTATCTGGCATAACCCAAAATCAATGACCTGGCTTTGATACCAAGTTAAAGTAAATGGATCAATATATTGAATCATCTAAACCAATGTACAGAAACAGCCTTATATAGGTCCAGATCACACACACACTCTTGTACACTTCCTGTATGGGCCCAATACACAAAGATACAATATTAATTACTCATACTAACAAAGAGCACCCATACAAGTTCTGATGAAGCGATGAAGGGGGATGGTATTCAAGTTTCAGATTTGTTGTTGATGATGAAGCAAGAGGTGAGTAGGAGTTCCAGGGTGTATTGAGGGTATTTTGGTACTCTCATACTATAGTAAACGGACGCCAGTTAGCTTTACTGTTTTGTGACTTTTACCTTTTATACACACAAAAAGGTTCATTCGTGTGTATTTTCACCCTTTAACCCATAAATAAATAAACTAGTATTGGCCCCTGGATCATGAAAGAAATTGAAAATAGTTTAAGGTGTAGCGGTTTGTTATTTGTGATACAGAGACAACAAAAAAAGATACAGCGACAAAAACTTTGAGTTGAAAAATGCTATGCAAGTTAATTGTGATGTAAGTGAACCAAATCATACGAGATCCACAACAAGTTGTATGTATGTAATTTTGTTGGCAAAAATATATATTTAGTTTTGGAACACTATGTCGTTTATGTGTTTAAGATAGTTGGCAAATAAAGAGAGTATACATGCTTGTAAAGACAACATGAGTTGTGATAATAGAGTCTTCATTTGGTCATAGGACAGAAAGAGAATAAACATTTTGGTTTTATTTATATGATAGAGTGAGAAAATTTCTATATGAATATATAATTTTACTCTCAATTTAATTTATTATTGTATTTGACTTTGTTCCTATAAGATATAATATATGTTAAAATGGATAAAATTTCTATATGAATATATAATTTTACCCTCAATTTATTATTGTATTTGACTTTGTACCTTACCTAAGATCTAAGGAATATACTTAGGGCCTTTTTGGTACACGGATTCGGTGAAAAGGGAAAAGGAAAATTAATAAATTCCCTTGTTTGGTAGGCTTTTTATGTCAAATCTTTCCAGAAACTCAAGTTTCGGGGTCCTAATATTCCCTTATATCTTGGGAAGATAAGTTCCCGTCAAAATTGAAGGGATCTCAAGTTCTCATGTGAATAGTGACATTTATGAATATATTTACCCCTCATAAAATATTTTTTTACAATGCAAAAAAAAAAAAAAAAAAAAAAAAAGAGAGAGATAGATTACATTCAAATCTAGGCCATAAATTTAAACTTATGTGAAAATTCAAACTTGAATTAATTACTTTTGATGGTAAAATATGTATTTCCTGATTCTTTACCAACTATTACCTCTTGATTTTCTTCTTATCAAACAACTCATCTTCTCATTCCCTCCTTAAATCTTTCTCATCCTTACTTCACAGTTGACAGCAGGAGCTATGAATTGTTGCCCGCCACTTAACGTATGGCTTGGCAACCAATTAAAATGCTTCTAAGTTTTAATATGTGGAGCCTGAATACTCATTAATTAAGAAATAATAATTTTTAAATCGAGGATACATGTGCAGTTGAGTTTCCCAAAAACACGGGTTGATTGAAGATAATATTTTAGTTCAATCTCAATAAAAATATTTATTTTGACCGATAATTTCAATTCAACAAGATACTAGAGGGAAGGCTAAAGTATTTTTCGTACACGTTTAAAAACTTACAAATACGTCAACTGCCTTGAGGCATGACTAATACATTTTTTTAAAAAAAAAAAAAAATACAAGAGGAGAAATAGATAAGATTGTGTACATGTTGAACAAAAACAGAAGGATAAGATTGTGTATATATAATTATTTTTCTCCCTTGACCTGAATATCAAATATTTCATTTTTAATATAAATAAGAGTATATTTCAATAAAATAGAACGAAAAAAAAATGGTGGATTGACATATATTATTTAAATTAAACATGGCATCAAATTTTACAGTGGGACAAATCACAGATTTGTGATAGTTATAAAAGAAAATTAATAATACATCAATAACAATTGTTGTGGAATATTGAATATGTTTAATTTCACATTTATCTTGAATTTTATAAATATAAATACAACCTGCACTTTAGCACGTACCAGTAAGTGATAGAATTTATGTAGTTTTTATTTATGTTATGTATCGAAAATTTTTATTTAGTGAATAAATGAACACGAAGAAGTTTTTTTTTTTAAAAAAAAAGTAAAAAAATAAAACGGGTTGAAGAATAAAAATTCAATAATTTCCGATAGAAGAACAATCGCATGCAAACACAATTAATTCAATATTTAAATTATATTGGGCACATTGCATTTTTAAATTAATTCATTTTGCGGCCGCCTTCAGCTATTAAAAGAACATACCCATATAAATTGACGCGTTCCTACCTTCAATTTCTTTATTCAAACTTCTCTTAGGGTAAAAACTAAAAATAGTGACAAATCTAGAAGAACTGGTGGGACAATTGAAAAGCTCACAAAATTAAATAATATTTCCATACAAATATTTTAAAAAATGAAGACCCGATTCATTCTCATGTTTAAGATGTTATATTAGCAAGTCATAGTCCAAAGGTTATTATCCTTTTTTTTTTTAAAAAAAAAAATATGGTTTTTCCAATGTGATTTATAGAAAAGTAAGAAATAACTATATGAAATAATTTGCAAAGAAAATCCCTTCAGGGCCCAAGTAATTAAGATATTATCAAAAAAGTCTAAAAAAAAATCACATGTCAAAAAATATATTAATTATTAACGTATCTTTGATTTAGTTGTTAATGTTGTCTTATTTGAAATAATACCTCAAAAGGTTCTAAGGTTTTTTTTTCTGGACATATCACTTTTTTTTTTTTTTTTAGTTTTTTTTTTTACAATGTCTCAATTACTTAGGGGGTCATGAGGGAGATTTTTCTAAAAATTATCTCAATTAAAGTGAACGTAATTTTCTAACATTAACTAAAACAACTTTGAATTATTGTGATTAAATATAATTTCCCCTCACCTAGTCGAAAAAGTATTGTAGGTGGCTCCGTGAACCAATATTTCCCTGCCTTTTAAAAAGAACAAGAACAAGCTGGTCTTAGTTAATTTGATAAAATCATATACCACGTGACTAATCAGAATAATTGTGATTGTAATTGTAATTAAATATTATACTATACTATAATTTATCATTAATCTTTTTTGGACAAAATGAATAAAGTTAATCTGACAAACTGTTGACCTCCTTTTGTTTTCTTATTTCTCTATGATTTAATCTAACTCATCATTGCCATTACCTCCTGTAGCCGGTGACTTTTTGAACGCAACGCAGACCGTCAGATCTTCTGTTGGAATCTGACGGTCCTTGTTGTTGGAAAGAGTTGACTACAACATTGCTCTTTTTTAATTCTAAAATCCGGATTCCCTCAAATCAGATGGAGCCACTCTGATATTGCCACGTGGACGAAACACTTTAAAAAGTCGTCAACATTAGCTGGAGTCAGCTGGGAGACACCAAAATACGGTCTCCTTTCGTTGTTTTATTATGGTGGGAAAATTATTGTTTTATATACTGCTGCCTCGTCTACTTTTTATAACCTAGTTTTGTAAAGTCTAATGGAACATTTGTGTAATATATTTTAAATGTGGAAAGAATAAAAAACCCTTAATGAGTTTTCATAAAAGGGTACAATTTGAACCCAAGTATTTATTTAATTGAGTTATTTTAGTCTTTTCACATTTAAAAATATATTACACGAGTTCCTGTAGAATTTTCGTATAAATTTAAAATTTGAATTGAGGTTTTGCTCATCATATACTCTTTTGTTTGTGACTTAGATGCAATTTTCTCATTTTTATTCTTATCGAGAAAAACAAATTTATAGTTATTAGTTAAAATCAGTAAATGTGTCAAAAAAATATAACCCTGTTTAAAAAAATAACTTAGGAGATAATGAGGAATAAATAATAGTAGATGAGCAAATGAAAGGGAATTACTGGTAAGTAAGAGATAATTAATATAAAGATGTATATTTAATATGATAAAAAATAAAAAAATAGTGTCAATTTTGAGACATGAAAAAAAATTACATATGAAAAGGTTTCCGGGGAAATGTAACAAATGATTTTTCAAGCAATGTTGCCCCTCCATTAAAAACCCTAATGTTGACAAGTTAGGGTTTTTAATATTAACATTGCTCCGTTTGAATCTTCAACATTGCTACGCGAAAACTTTGGGTTCAAACCTCCGACGAATACTTAGGACAAAAATGCACATTTACCCTATTTAATATGATAAAAAATAAATAAATTTTGTAAATTTTGAGACATAAAAAAATTACAAAAAAAAGTAACAAATGATGTATAAGTAAAAGATAGATTCAATAAGGAGTGAATGATTGAATGTTGAGTTTTGCTTTAAGGATTTCACCTAGAAGATGTGAATATTTTAAAATTTTCGATAGATTACTATTGCCCCAGATTTTTTTTTTTAAAAAAAAAAAAAAGTAAACATTGACAAACAGCATTGACTTTTTATGATTAAGATATAAGACAATTTTGCTCCTTCTTTTAATATTTCAATATTGTTTCAATTAAAACTTCCATATAACACGTAATTCTTTTAAAAAAAATTGAGAGTCCTTAACTCATTTAAAAATATGCAAATGCAACTAAACACCAGGTCAACAAGATCATGTTATAATATTTGTACCCCAAATAAGTATTACATTTATTACATATTTTTGGGTGAAAATTACATTTATTAAAGTTAAAATATATAAAGAGGATCAAATTTAATATTTAATATTTATATGAATATAAAGTGATCTGATTTTTCTGGATAAAAATGGTAGTATGATCTTTTTAAAAATCCAGATAAGCACTGAACTGCAGAATAAATAGTGTCAGGGAATATTATAGAGTTGAAAGCATTTGGCATCATCTTTTAAATTTAATTCTGAACATGCACATACTTCATTTCTGGAAGAATAATTTACAAGGCATTAATATTGCAAGTTTTTTTTTTTTTTATTTTTTTTAAAGATTTACTATAAAGTCAAGGATCACTAATTAAAATTTTTTAATAACAAATGAACAGTATAAATTTGTTGTCATTTCCTATTTTTGAACGTGTCTTTAAATGCTTCTTAGTTTTTATCGGATTTTTTTATCCAATCTTTAGACTTTATAGTAACTTAAAAACAAAAAAACAAAAAAAAAATCAAAACTTACTATTGTTTTTAACATATTATATGAAAGCTAAGGATATTAACAATATCTGATGATAAAAAAATTCAACCAACACAGATTTTTGAGATGATAAACTTTAAAAAATTAATGTGAATGAATATCTACGGGGTTAAAGGCATATGGCATCATTTAAATAAGGTAGAAAAAAAAAGTAGAAAACAAGTGGGACATATTTCATTTCTAGAAGAACAATTTTTTATTCTTCGTGGACTCTTAAACTAGCATAAAAAATCTTTAAAGTTAAAATCAACAAGGTTATTATAGTTTCGTGGTTTGAAATTCTCGAATCTGGACTTTAAAATATCTAATTGGAATCAGGGACAGATAAGGAAAACAAATAATTATATCATTATTAATATCAATTATTTATAATAATGGGTCTCTGACCTAAGCCCGTGAACTTGGCCACTTAGGTTGGAGAAATCCTGCGAATCTCTCTCCAGTGTCATGGCAATTTTTTGCGGTCAAAACCTGCTCATTATTAAAATATAATGACATTTGAGCCCTTTAAATTTGCAAAGTCATAGTGTAATACTCCCGCGTTCCTATTTATATGGTGTATTAGATATCCAATTTTACTGAAACCCAGCGAACCACCAAACTGGTCAAGATATTAGGTCAATGATCAATGGATCAAATTGAAACCGGATCAACTAAATTTTCAACTTACTCAACTTAAATGAATTCTTTCTTTACCTTCAATCATAAATACCTCCCTCATCCCTTCTTATTGTGCCCCCACTCTCTCTCTCTCCTAATATGCTCCTGGAGGTGGATCAATCCTCCCCCACCCCCCAAAAAAAATTGCATGTCTCACATTCATTGAGAAATGAGTGAGAGAGGGGTTTTGTGGTGAGAACTACATGACCCTTCTCCTGGAACGGTGAACCACAAGATCATGATGACTATTCGAATATGCCTGTATGAAACTCGCTGTAATGGATGGAGATACTAAGGGAGAGAACTACTTTACTTGGTGACCATTGAGATCTCTCTCTCTCCCCCTCCTCCTTCTCCTTTTATGTCTAGAGCCCCAAACTGCGAGTTTCAGGAATGGTGCAACAAGTAGCGAACTATGGATCATGACCTTTTTGGCAACAAATCCGACAGCTCCACACGCTCTTTTCTCATCATCAACATTCAAATTGTCTCTTATGATCAAACCAATTTTGATTGAAGTTCAGTCAAGAATGACTTCACTTGGTGACCTTTCATATCCCCCCTCCCTTCTCTCCTCCTTCTCCTTCTATGTCTCAACCTCTAAACCGCAAGTTTCAGGAATGTTGGAACAAGCAGCGAGCTACAGACCATGAGCTTCTTAGCAACAAATTTGACAGCTCCACTCACTCTTTACTCACTGTTGACATTCCACCGTCCCTTCTAATAGAATTGGTTTCGACTAAAGAGTTGACTTTGAAAAAAAAACGATTCATTTCGGTCAACTCAAAAAGTTTCCCCCAATTGTTCCTAAACAACGCAATTTTATCTTTTATTTATTATTATATATATCTTT
The DNA here is from genome assembly GCA_019022655.1 of Acacia acuminata. Lineage (NCBI taxonomy): Eukaryota > Viridiplantae > Streptophyta > Magnoliopsida > Fabales > Fabaceae > Acacia > Acacia acuminata. The sequence goes on from JAFJYI010000015.1 coordinate 3,933,131, forward strand.
TTTTCCCCCAAAAGTATATAACTAAATAGATATAAAGTGCATCTCACTTACACCGTACACGACTAATATTGGTGAAAGAAGATTAACTCTATAATCTACTCCCTCCGGTCCTAATTATAAGACATATTTAACCGATTTTGTGAAGATTAAAGAAAGAAGTTAAATTAGTTATTTTTACTCATTTTCCTAAAATGTCCTTTTATAAATTTAAAATGACATAAGTAAAAGTGAATCAATAACTCTTACCATATATCTCTCCAATATCATGTACCCTAACACACACACATATATCTACATATGTACACACACATACAAACCAATATCATGTATCCTAACACACACACATATATCTACATATGTACACACACATACAAACGCACATATATATATATATATATATGCATACACAGATATCTGTGTGTGTGTGTGTTTATATATGTACATATGCACACACACACACATATATGTTGATAAGCACACACACAAATATACATATATGTTTACACACACATATATATGTGTATATGTGTCTATATATATTTGTGTATAGACACACACATATACATACATACATATATGTACACACACACATGTGTGTGTGTGTGTCTATATATATTTGTGTGTAGATACACACATATATACATACATATATATACAGACACACACACAAACACACACACACACATATATATATGTGCACGTGTGTGTGTCTATATATATTTGTGTGTAGACACACACATATATACATATATAGACACACACACACATATATATATATATCTAAAAGTTTCATTAATTCGAAGAGTCTACACATCCACACATATATACTTACCAAAAACTACACACATTTGAGAAAATAAAATAAGGGTGTTTTAGGAAGGAATTGACAAAAATTAGAATGTTGTCTTATAATTAGGACCAAAATCAACTCCTAAATATTGTCTTATAATTAGGACCGGAGGGAGTATATCACATTATACTGAGTGCCACTGGGTTTCAAACCAGGGGTTGGAAGGTCTTTTACTTCTTTTAGTATGTCCAGAAGTCTGATTTAAACATGATTATGAATAATACAATTAATATAACTTTTGAATACACTGAATATTGATCATAGCTATCATTTCAAATCTAACTTGATTAGTCTGACAAGGATGGATCATCCTGTTGTTCGAGTATGCAATTATCAATTATTTTATTTTGGTGTGAAATATTGCCACGCGTTATTGAATGTTTTGCCAAATATAAAATAATTGAATCATTGAAGATTTGTGCTCTCTCTCGTTTAATTTCCCTATTAGTTCCCCCCCCCCCCAAAAAAAAAAAAAAAAAAAAAAACTACTCTAATGATCTAATCCCTTCCACTCAAACAATTTTTATTTATCAGATTCCTTAATGGAAATAATTTACTCATCTGATTTTATTTGTCACAAAACTATAAAAAATTCTTTTTTATCTGTTTATCCTAACAAGCAAGTGTCTTGACGTTTATTTTACAAAATGACTATAATCTACACTTTAGATGTATGGTTGTTTGTCTTTAGTTATCATAGTTAGTTAGGTTGAGTAGCCGCCTTGGATGCCGCACCGGATGACATGGTAAAAAAGGAAAAAAAAAAAAACTAAGACATCGAGAAGAAAGTTGTTTTACACTTAATGTTGAAGAAGAAGAAGGAAGAAGGAGGGGGAAAAAACAAGTGTAATAATGTTTTGTGTCTTTTCTTCTTCCAATATCCCTCAACGCGATCGAAATTTAAGGTTATGTCTCTTTTTTTTTTTTTTTCACCGTGTCATTCGGTGCAAAATAAGGCAACATTATGATGTTTTGAGGTCAAGACGACGAACGTGACTCCGGCGATCTATGGGAAATCGAGCGGTTCACCTCTCTCTAATCCTAGGGCATCATGGTAATTTTACACGAATTTCAGTTTTATTTATTTTTCTTTTTAATTTTCAGTGTCAAAACAAAATAGTTTAATTATTTTTTTTTTAAAAAAAAAAACCCGTGTTAAAAATACAAGGTTTCCATTACAAGCTGTCCTCATTATATGAGATGTATACTAGCTAGCAACTAATTAACAACTAATTAGCTTGATTTTTGTTCTCTTGGATTCTTAATTTAAGATGAAGTTCATAGTAGTGCAAATTATATAACAAAATTTATCTTATATATCGGACCGGAGGTAATATATTTTATTCGAGAGAATAAGTGGTGTTTTACAGATTTTTTGGGGTCCATGGTTCTTTTTTCTTCAACACGAGTAGCTGGCTTGATATTCCAAGGTTAGCAATACTCAGATAATATTAAGAAAATTAATTAATATATTCAAAAGACACAACACAACATTCTGAATGATATTGGTGAAGATTTGATTCCTCATCACGCATTGTTTGGCCAATAAAACACCTCCCACTTTGTCTGTGGTATCTGAGACGACCCCTTTTATTTATATTTTTTTCCTAAATTATTCTTAATTGTGCTGCTACGTTTTCAAGATTCTTAGAGCACACTCAAGAATCTCAGGCGCAAAAATCTGAATTAACTATGAGTTAAAATATATATACGGACGAGTATTTAATTAATAGCGTAATATGTCCACCGTAAGGGGTAAAATTGTATGTTATGATATTATTTGATTTATTCACATAAAGACGTTGACCCAAATTATTCTTAATTAACAAACCATTATTGTTATCATGTGTCGTCCACTATGGGATTAACAATTCATGATTGTTCCTCTGTGCAAGTTGAATCCCCGTCACTAGAAGATTCCCACGCATTCGTTTATTTTATTTTATTTTTTAAATTTATATCAAACTGGCCATCGCTATGTGTATTTTTTAAATTCAAGATTGTAATATTTATCATGCCTGTCGCTGTTAATGGTTTTGAGTGGCAACTTTGTGATCCATTAAACATTTGCTACGGGGACCGTTTGAGAACAAAGTTTTGGTGCTTAAGAGTTAATTACTATTAATAATCAGGTTTAGAATAATAACACTATTAGTAAAATTAGCAGTTTTGTCTGATTAATATTCAGGTTTAGAATAATATTATTATTAATATATATATATATATTTGGGGGTGGATGTTCATGTTTGTTTGGCTGGTGGGGTTCATTTAAGTCGGTGAAGTGAATTTTAAAACCTTTATTGCAATCTTGTTTAATTTAATCAAGTTAGCCAAATATTTTATCACATTCTTAATGTAAGATATATTCGGAAAGCTAATATTGATAATTAATATAATAGGTAATTTTTATATTTGTCAATCTTATTATAATCTACCCTTATTAATGCTCGCTCGCCAATAATTAAGGATGGGAGAAAATGAGAAAATTAAGAAAGATGACTACGATGTTTTAGAAAATATATATTATATTAACTAAATTTTTTAATCTAATCAAATTAAATAAGAGTAAAATACTCGACAACCTTCCTGTTTTGCCTTAATTATATAGACCTCCCCTCTATTTTGAAAACCTATAGAAACCTCCATTAAAATTAGAGTAAAATACTCGACACCCTTCGTGTTGTCTTAATTTTGTGAGATCTCTCCTCTATTTTGAAAACTCATAGAAACCTTCCTTAAAATTAAAATTTGTGTTATACAAACCTCCCTTATATTTTAAAATTCGATTTCTATCCACTCAAACCGTTAAGTTTGACTTTTTAACTTTTTTTTTTTTTACCAAAATGTCCCCAAGTATTAGAATTATTTAAGTATATAAAACCAAATTTATATGTTAGGAAATATATGTTTTAGGAAATATATATTTTAGGAAGTATATTATATTAGGAAGTATATTATATTAGGAAAGATATTATAGAGACAATCGGGATTATAGTAATTAGGGAATCAATCTACATAATGAGTCATTATGTCTCATTAACTCTCTTATTCCCTCTTGTGTATAAATACCCTATACTATGTACATGAATAGACAAGCAATTCGGATTATATTACTCCTTTCTCTCTCTAATTCTACATGGCATCGAGCAAAACGGGTTACGTTTTTTATTTTATTTTATTTGCCGCTGCATCTCGATTCACGTTACGGTGAGAGAGAGTGAACATACGGCTTACGTGTTTGGTGTCTCCTAGATACACGCGCCATACCAACGGTGTCTCCTCCCTCCGTCGGCATTTCCGGTGGTCCGTCGGTTCGACTGCGCGTGGTCCTCGCCGTCGACAATTTGGCCGTGTTTTCACGCGCCGGCCGCGTGAGTCAAATTCCGGCGAGTTCTCGGTGTTTTCTCACTTTTCCGGCGTCGACTTGCTTTCCTTGGCATCTTCCTGCGGTTTCGTGGTGTGGGTCTCTCCGGTTAAGGATTGTGAGAGGTATTTGTGGCGTTCTTCTGCTTTGTTTTTCGTCTTGCTTGACCTCGGTGATCGTTATTTATTTGTTTGGTGGTTGGTGGAGTTGCTTTGCCTTGTTTTCGTTTGTTTGGTAGCCGGTGGGGCTACTAGGATTTGTGTTTTTGGTCGTCTTCCAATCGATTTGCCTTTAGTTGGTATTTGGGCTCTAGTTCTTTGTTTGGTCAACGAGACCGGCAAAGGTGATTTGAAAGGTTCAAGGTGTCCCTTGGTTCGTGTGAGATTTTTTTCGGTGAAGGAGTTAGTATTTGGCTTCCTTTGAGTTGTTTCACGGTTCATTGGTCTTTCTTTTCTTCGCTCTTGATATTTGTTGTTTGGAACTTCACCTATTATTTGTTGTGGAACTCAACCTACTTGCAGTACGGCTTGATGGCCGCATCTACGTCTAGTTCTTCCGGTGCTCTTGGTACGGGTAATCTTGCTTCTAGTCTTGCTACTTCTTCCTTGAAGTGGATCATCGATTCGGTACCGATCATATGACGGGTAACCACCATTTGTTTTCCTCGTATGCGCCTTATGCAAATCCCTCCAAAGTATAACAATTGCCAACGGCTCTTCTTTTCGTGTTATTGGCTCGGCACGGTTGAACCTACCCCGTCTGTTCCCTTATCCCATGTCCTCAATGTCACGACCTTACATTTAATCTTTTGTCTCCTAGTAAGCTTACGCGCCAATCAAATTGTTTCATTACTTTATTTTCGACCATTGTTTGATTCGGGATCTTACGACGAAGAGAGTTATTGGTAGGGGCTATGAATCTGGTGGCCATTACTTTCTTGAGGATCGATGCGTGCTCGGTTGCTTGCTCTGGTGTTTCCTCCTCTTTGATATTCATTGTCGTTTAGGTCATGTGTCTTTGTCTTCTTTGAAGAGGATGTATCCTCAATTCGTAATGTGTCTTCTTTAGAATGTGAGTCATGTCGGTTGCTAAGCATCATCGTGTTCACTTAGCACCTCGGGTTCATAAACGAGCTGCATCTCCATTTGATTTAGTCCATTCGACGTTTGGGGTCCATGTCTGTCGAGTCTAAACCTGGTTTTAGGTACTTTGTTACTTTTGTCGATGATTTCTCTCGTACCACCTGGCTTTATTTGATGAAAACTCGTTCGAGTTGTTTTCTCACTTTTGCAATTTTTGTCTTTGAAATCAAAACTCAGTTTGGTGTGTCTGTCAAAACCTTACAGAGTGACAATGCTAAAGAATACTTTTACGCCCAATTTCAAACCTATATGCTCCAAAGTATGGCATGCTTCATCGATCCTCCGTCCCGGATACACCGGCTCAAAATGGTGTTGCGAACGTAGAAGCCCGACACTTATTAGAAGTCGCTCGGGCTCTCATGTTTCAAATGAATGTTCCTAAACCTTTTTGGGCGACGCCGTGTCTCTTGCATGCTTCCTTATTAATCGTATGTCCCCTCTTGTCCTCAATGGTGCCACTCCATACACTACCTTGTTTCCTTCCAAACCCCCATTTCTGTTGACCCTAAAATCTTTGGTTGTGTCTGTTTTGTTCGCGATGTTCGGCCCATTTGTTACCAAACTTGATCCCAAGTCTCTTAGGTGTGTCTTCCTTGGGTATTCTAGGGTTGGAAGGGTTATCGGTGCTATTCTCCCACTCTTGGCGTTACCTTGTGTCCAGCGATGTCACGTTCCACGAGTCAACTTCGTTTTCTGTCTCTACTCCACCCCCATCTCTTGTCTCTACGAGATGCCACTTCCGATAGTCGATGATCTCTTGGTCTATAAGGTTCGGTTCCCACCCGGTGCAAGCATCGACTTGGCCCGCTAGGGCAAGTAATGTTGTCGACCGGGTTCATGACCCACCGATGACCGCTTCGACGTACGATCCGGCATTAGTTCTTCCGCTCCTACTTGACCCGGCACCGATTACTGCTATCCTTGATACTCCCGATCCTTCCCTTTCTACCACCGAATCGACATAGTGTTTGATCCTCCTGATGATTTGCCTATCGCCTTACGTAAAGGTAAGCGTACTTGCACCTATCCTATTTCTTCCTTTGTTTCCTATAATCATTTGTCTCCTCCATCATGTTCCTTCATAGCATCCTTAGACTCTCTCACAATTCCCACTAGCCTCCAACAAGCCTTGACCCATCCGGTTGGCGTCTTTGCGATGGAAAACGAAATGGTGGCCCTTGATAAGGCTGGTACCTGGAATCTCGTTGATTTGCCTCTTGGCAAGAAGGCTATCGGATGTAAGTGGGTGTTCACGATCAAAAAGAAAGTGGATGGCTCCTTGGAACGTTTGAAAGCTCGATTGGTTGCCAAGGGTTATGCTCGGACCTATGGTGTTGACTATTCGGAAACCTTCTCTCCGTGGCAAAACCTGTCCTCTCGTTCGCCTCTTCATTTCTATGGCAGCCAATTATGGTTGGGATCTTCATCGGTTGGATGTTAAGAATGCGTTCTTGAATGGCGATCTTCTTGAGGAAGTATACATGGAGCAACCGCTGGTTTTGTTGCTCGGGGAGCGTGCGAAGGTATGTCATCTTCAAAAGTCTTTGTATGGCTGAAGCAAAGCCCTCGTGCTTGGTTTGACGGGTTTAGCTCGTGGTTAAGAAGTTTGGTCTCGAGTCAAAGTAAGTGTGACCATTGTGTGTTTTATCACAGACAGATCTTTGGAATGATTTTGTTAGTGGTATATGTTGATGATATTGTTATTACGGGTAGCAATGCTTTGGGAATCTCATCACTTAAGGCCTTCCTCAATTCTCATTTCCAAACAAAGGATTTGGGTCCTTTGAAGTACTTTCTTGGGATAGAAGTTATGAGAAGTAAGAAAGGCATCCTTTTGACACGAGAGGAAGTATGTTCTTGATCGTTAAAAGAAAGCTGGGAAACTTCGGAGCGGCACCGAGTAGCGTTCCCATGATTCCTAATCCCTTCTTGGACATGGATGACCGCATACCGTTTGATGAGCTACACGAGGATGTACGAAAGAAAGTTGATCCGAGAAAAGATCAAGCCGTTTGCCTATCGAGAGATATCGTAGGCTAGTTGGGAAATTGAACTATCTTACGGTAACCCGCATACGATGTGACCTTTCCGTTAGTGTGCTTAGTCAATTCATGACCGCACCAACCGTTGCTCGGTGGGAAGCTTTGGAACATGTCTTATATTATTTGAAGGGCTCACCGGGTCGTGGTATTCTCTATACGAATCATGGCCACAACAAGATTGAGTGTTTACGTGATGCGAGATCATGCGGGTCACGAGGCTACGGAAGATCCACCACGGGATATTGTGTGTTTGTTGGTGGAAATTTAGTATCGTGGAAGAGTAAGAAGCAAGATGTGGTTTCAAAGTCGAGTGCGAAGCTGAGTATAGAGCCATGTCTCAATCTACACAAGAGATTGTGTGGCTTCACCCGATTAATGAAGGAGGTTGGTCTTGCCACGTCGTTACCGCGAAGTTGTGGTGTGATAATAAAGCTGCTCTACACATAGCCTCCAACTCCGTGTTTCATGAACGTACGAAACACATTGAGATTGATTGTCACTTTGTACGCGATAAGATCAAGGAGAACTTTGTGTCCACCGGGTATGTGCGATCTAGTGACCAATTGGGTGACCTTAACGAAAGCTTTAAGTGGGACTCGGGTTGAATATCTTTGTAACAAGTTGGGCTTGATTAATATCTATGCTCCAACTTGAGGGGAGTGTTAGGAAATATATATTTTAGGAAGTATATTATATTAGGAAAGATATTATAGAGACAATCGGGATTATAGTAATTAGGGAATCAATCTACATAATGAGTCATTATGTCTCATTAACTCTCTTATTCCCCTCTCTTGTGTATAAATACCCTATACTATGTACATGAATAGACAAGCAATTCAGATTATATTACTCCTTTCTCTCTCTAATTCTACATTATACAACCAAAAATGTATTCTAATAGATTTTCTAACTTTCTAATTTGTTAAAATAATTTATTAGTTTTGATCTTATAAATTAAACACATATATTTTTATCAAATATAATAAACTACATATAAGTTTAAGATTTAATGTGTCATTTAAATTTTTAATTCAATAATTTGTTCACAAATATTTATAGACACATTTAATCAAGCACATATTTATTTAAAAACTTATTTGAATATTCAACATTGTGTGATTTTTACATTAACCAATGCTAAAATAATCAAAGAGATAACTATTTGTAAAGATAAAAAACTCTTAAATCATTTAAAACAATATTAGTCAAAATATAAAAGCAAAACTAGGGATTAAGTACAATATTAAGGGTAAAATAATATATAAATTTTATTTTTATATAAAATTTAATTAAAAAATACTTGTATTCTTAGAATCTTTTTAGAATATTCTTAAGGGAGTTAATTATTTGGACTTAAGTGTATGTTTTCAAAATAGAGGGGGTTTATGTAATAAAGGCAAAATAGGAGGGTGGTTAGAGTATTTTACTCATATAAGGGAGGGAGGTTTGTGTAATATACATTTTACTTTAAGGGAGGTTTCTACGGGTTTTCAAAATAGAGGGGAGGTGCGTATAATTAAAGCAAAACAAGGGAGTGGTCGAGTATTTTACTCATTAGATAAATATATTTTATCGCCTCAGGTTCTAATTATAAGATCTAGTTGACTTTCTTTGGAGAGATTAAGGAAACTAAATAAGTTACTTAATCATTTCATGTGTTGTGTATGCTTAAATTATATATTAGTTTATTAGTTAAATCAATTAATTTGAAAAAAAAATAAAAAAATCTTTGTAAAGTAATTTAATTGACTTCCTTAATTTTTCTGAAAAAATTAATTAGTACTTATAATTAGAACAAAAAGAATATCTAACAACGGAGTAATCATTTTGTTAAGGGTGGGAGGAGTACTACTATATTTATTTGTGTCGGATCACAAATAAACGTGGTTGACATGCAAAATATATCCATAGAGAGGTCTAATTAGGCGTGCTGTGGATAAAGGCCTACATATCAAACTATGGAGAATATAAATATAACTAGATTCGATCTCGCTCCTTCCTTGTAACAAAAACAAAAATCCTATAAGTAGCAACAAAGGCAGACTACCGAGCAAAAAAACAAAAAACTAGGAAATTAAAAAGGAAATCACTAATTCTTTATCGAGAAACGAGAGGCTCGCTAGGGCTTCGACATACGCCCCTTTTGGATTCCGATTTCAGCTTTACCGAGTGCTCCGCCACCCACTGTGACGGAGGGAGATGAGTGTCCCCTCTGATCACTCGCTGCGAGGGGGGGAAAGTGAGAATCAAATGGAGGAAGATCGTGAGGAAATGGCGAGAAGGAAGAGGAAGGTCAGTTCTGTGTCGAAAGAATTTTCTGGATCTGAATCGATTAAAGTCAGAGATGAGAAATGGATGCAGCCAGAGGTCCAAGGACAGCAACCGAAGTCGTACCGTGAGTCGCTGCTTCAGAATGTGAACTCCAAAAGTTGCTGGTGGGAATGGGCAAAAGACGATGAGGATGTCGAGTTGGAGGATTATGGGCCTGGAACGGATTTTAGCAAGGTATTAAATCCTCATGACGGAATATGTGTGGATTTTACCAATCCTTTGTGCCCGAAGTTTGATTTTGAAGAGGCAGAGAAGGAAAGGCTTATGAAGCCATTTCGAAGAACACTGATTGTGAAATTGATGGGCAGACAACTCTCGTATGGATTCATGGTGAAAAAGCTGGGTCAACTCTGGGCAAGGAAAGGTAACATAGATGTATTTGATCTGGAAAATGACTATTATCTGGTGAATTTCCAGCAAAATGATGATTACATGGAAGCACTAATTGGTGGACCCTGGGTTATTGCTGATGCATACTTGAATGTGGCAAGATGGAGACCAGATTTTAATCCAAAGGTTGCAAAGATTGACTCCGTAGTGGCTTGGGTTAGATTTCCTGACCTCCCTGCCCCTTTGTTTGACAAGAAATTTTTGTTGAACTTGGGGAACTCTATTGGCAAAGCTATTCGACTAGATGTCCACACGGCGCAAAGAGCTAGGGGCAAGTTTGCACGCATGTGTGTGGAATTAGACCTTACAAAGCCGCTCATCCCCGAGTTTAATGTTGAAGGTCAGATTCTCAGTATTGTTTATGAAAGTTTGGGGTGTCTGTGCACAAAATGTGGTATGATTGGGCATAGGAAGGAGGTATGTGGGGAAATCCAGCGACAAGAAGTAACTGGCGGTATGGATGTTGAGGTGGAGGGGGAGAAAACGAGGGCTGAGGAAGTGAAGGAATGTGAGGTGGACCGCTGGAAGACGGTGCAACGAGCTAGACGACCAAGGAAAAGTGCAATCCAAATACAAGAGCAACAAAATGGATCTCGCTTTTCGGTGTTGAGGGAGGAAACAGGGGAAGAAACGGTGGTGACTCAAATGTTGAAAAAACCTGTTAACAATGGGACTATGGGGAAGTCTCATAGGGATGGTATCCCTGGGCAACCAAAAGTTACTAGTAAAAATGGAAACAGGGGAGATACAAGGAAGGGAGTGGAAATGGTTACAAGCAAGGATAAGGGGGAATCAATGCAGGAGTGTAGGAAGGTTAAGGAGGACAGTTCACATCAGGTTCGAGGGGATGGAGGAAGTGGTAGTGTCCTAAAAGAGAAAAGGGTGACAATGTCGAGCCGAAGTGTGTTCATGAGAGTAACCAGGAGATACAGAGATGGCAGGAGGCACGCTTATCGGGTAAAGAAAACATCAAACCTGGTGAGTCTGTGAAGTGGGAAAGCAAAACCGATGACATGGATACGGGCCAAATCATTGCTTCTGAGAATGATGTGGGCCAGATGGAGGGGGTGGGGCAGAGATTAGAGGGGGTTCACGCTACTCCAGCTCTGACCGATTGAGGTACTTCTGTTCTGTTTATACTAAAGTGTTATGATGATGAACATAATGATATGGAATTGTAGGGGAGCAGCTAGCAAAGGAGTTGCAACTATAGTAAGGGACATGAGATACAGATATAAATTGGATATGATGGTGATTTTGGAACCAAGAGTTAGTGGACAGGTTGCTAATAAAATTATCAAGAGTTGGGGGTTTAAACACTCTTATAGAAGGGAGGCTATGGGTTTCTCTGGTGGGATATGGATTATATGGGATAGGGAGGAGCTAATAGTAGATGTTAGGGTGAATGAAGAACAATTTTTACATTGTAAGTTGTGTTTAGAGGGGAATGAAATGTTATTCACAGCTGTCTATGCTAATCCAAGCGAGTGAAGAATTACACTTTGGAATATGCTAAGTCACCTAGCAAATGAAGTGGATGAGCCATGGATCTTAGCTGGGGATTTTAACGAGATTAAGACGCCAATGGAGCAAAAAGGGGGTGGGCGTGTAAATGAGAGGCGTTGTAGACAATTTAGTAACTTGGATTAGGGGTGTCATCTCTTGGATCTGGATATAAATGGACCTTTATTCACATGGAAAGGGCCAAAATGGGAGGGGCTAGACAGAGTCTACAAAAGATTAGACCGATGCTTGTGTAATGTTAGTTGGCATGAGAAATTTGAAGCTGCCGAGATCATAGTTATCCCTCGGATTTGTTCAGATCATCATCCTATCTGTGTGAGATTGAAAGTTGAAAATCAAGAGTTTAGGAGGAGGAACTTTAGATATGAGGCCATGTGGCAATTACATGGAGACTTCGAATCAGTTATGAAGGAGAATTGGAAGGAGGAGGAGGAAGCACATGTACAATTAAATCTCTTGCAGCAGAAACTGAGTTGCTGGAATAGAGATGTTTTTGGGGAAATTGTGAATCGAAAGAGAAGATTATTCAATAGATTGAATGGAATCCAGAGGAGCATTGAGAGACAGAGCAACCCTTATCTATGTCGAGCTGGAATTGGAATTAGAAGAGGAGCTGATGGCTACGTTGAGACAGGAGGAAATCCTTTGGTACCAAAAATCAAGGGGTCGATGGTTGGAGGAGGGGATCGAAACACAAGATACTACCACACCAAGACTATTGCTAGAAGGAGAAGGAACAGTATCAAAATGCTGAAAAATTGCAATGGTGACTGGATAGATGTGGAGGAGGAGATCGTGAATTTATTTCAAGCCTTCTATACAAGTCTGTTTCATGAAGAAAATGACAATAGGGGCTGGGCTTTCACAAGCCAGCAATGGGGAGTGGTGACCGAAGAGCAATTAAGGAGTGTGGGCAGGGATATTACCAGTGAGGAAGTTCGTAGAGCTTTCTTTCAGATGGGGGGATTTAAAGCCCGGGTGGAGATGGGTTTCTAGCTATCTTCTACCAACAGAATTGGAAAGTAGTGGGGTTATCAGTGACAAATTTGCTAAAGGAGCTATGGAGGAGGCCTGAACGTATTGGGGAGATAAATGACACATTATTGGTTCTCATCCCAAAAGTAGAAAAACCAGAATTGGTAAGCCAATTTCGACCGATAGCTTTATGCAATGTCTTATATAAGGGCCTGTCAAAATTAATTGTGAATAGGCTTAAACCTCTCATGGATAGTTTGGTCTCTCCGTATCAAACTAGTTTTGTCCCTAGACGTAGTATCCATGATAACATCATAATTGCAAAAGAAATTGTACATACTATGAATAGGCTACAAGGAAGAAAGGGATATATGGTGATTAAAATAGACCTGGAAAAAGCCTATGATAGAATGTCATGGAATTTTATTGGGAGTGTGCTAGAAGAAATTGGTATTCATGAGCATTTAAGACGAGTAATCAAGGGGTGTATGGAGTCGGTTAAAACAGCTATTAGTTGGAATGGGTGCAAAAGAGATGTTTTTGTGCCTACGAGGGGATTGAGGCAAGGTGACCCGCTCTCTCCTTACCTTTTTGTGCTGGGAATGGAGAAGTTAACACACTTGATTGTGGATTGTGTAAATAGTAATAAGTGGAAACCATTGAGATTGGGCAAGAATGGAACAGAAGTATCCCATTTGCTCTTTGCAGATGATTTATTGCTCATATGTGAAGCTGACCTGGATAATATGTGTGCCGTGATGGGGGTTTTGGACCTGTTTAGAGACATTTCTGGACAAAGGATTAATGCACAAAAAACTAGCATATTCTTTTCCAGGAATGTGGACAGACGGAGAGCGAATAAGATATGCCAGCTGTCAGGGTTTATGAGAAGGGATGATCTAGGGAGGTACTTGGGGGCTGATATGCGAAGGGGAGGAATCAATAAAAACAAATTTCAGTCGCTGCTTGATAGAATGCAGAGCAAATTGAATAGCTGGAAAAAGTTAACCCTCTCACTAGCAGGGAGGATTACATTGGTGCAATCGGTAACGAATCAAATGGCTATCTTCACAATGCAACACTCTCACATTCCTAAGGGAATAACACAGCAAATGGAGCAGATCCAAAGGAAATTTATATGGCAGAGTGATGAGGGGAAAAGGAGGTTCCATGCAGTGAGTTGGGAAGTAATATGTAAAGAAAAAAGAAATGGGGGACTTGGCTTGCGTAATTTGGAGGCTATGAATGGTGCCTTGCTTGGTAGAGTAGCTTGGAACTTAATTGCCAAACCTTTGAGTCTATGCTCTAGGGTGTTGGTAGGAAAATATGGAAGGAAGAAGGACTTGAAAAAGGAATGGAAGGTGGTGAGGACTGATTCAGAATTGTGGCGTAGCCTTGCTGATGTGGCGCCAAAAGTGCTTAAAAACTTGTCTTGGGAAGTAGGTAATGGGGAAAATGTCAACTTCTGGTATGATACATGGCTGGAGGGTGGCAAGAAGCTAGTTGATATGTGTAATGGACAGCTTAGGGAGGATGAAGAGGCTTTAAGGGTGAAAGACATGGTAAACAGAGTTGGTACATGGGATTTGGAAAGGATTGGGGGAAGAGGCGAACCAAAATGGGTCATTTGGTGTGCTTTACCGGCGTTTCCCCTTGTGATCGGTGGTTGTGATAACGTGAGATGGGGATTGAGTTTACAACCGAAATACATTGTTCTTTGAGATGTATAAAAGCATTCGAAATGAACGGGGTATGGGGAGAAGGTTTGGCCTGTTTTATGGAAGTGGAGGGGCCCAAAACGTATCCAAATTTTCCTTTGGCTTGCTGTACATGACAGGTTGCTGACTGGTGAAAGGAGGAGCAGACTCATGGGGGGTGGCGACAGCTGCTATAGATGCCCAGATGGTGTGGAGACCATGATGCACGTGTTACGTGATTGTGCAGTGGCGAAACAACTTTGGGCTAAGCTACTAAATGGTAACTTTAACCTAGAATTTGTATCTTTGCAAGGTAAAGAATGGTTTGCTTGGAACCTAAAGCAAACAAGGAACGAATGGTCTTTAATTTTCGGTATTGCTTGCTGGTACCTGTGGAATTGGCGGAATAAATGTAGATTCGAGGAAGATTATTGTATGCCTGTTAATAGAAAGTACATAGTGGAGTGGTATGCTGCTGAAGTAAGGAGGGCTCGGCTGGAATTTGGGAAGTTAAGTGGCGTGAGAAGGGAGATTAGTGTACAATGGCGCTGTCCGAGGGAGGGCTGGCACAAAATAAATACTGATGGGGCAGCTAGAAACAATAATCAGATGGCTGGATGTGGCGGCTTGATCAGGGGGTGTGATGGAAAATGGAGGTGTGGCTTTGCAAGGAAACTAGGCATGTGTTCAGCCCTCAAAGTGGAGCTATGGGCTGTGCTAACAGGTTTAGAGGTAGCTTTGTCAAGAAATTTTGATTGTGTAATCCTTGAATGTGACTCTGTGGCAGTGGTGAATTTGCTCAAGAGTATGCTAGATACAGGTATTGCTGACAGTAGAATTCTGAAGGAGATTAATTCATGTATAGGAAAGTTCTCTAGATTTATGGTTGCACATGTTTTTAGAGAGGGTAACAGGTGTGCTGATGCCCTTGCATCTATTAGTTTTGGTCAGGAGGAAATTTTCAATGTATTCGATGATCCTCCTTTTCCTATTGAATACTTGCTGTACAGGGACTTTGTGGGTGTGCCATACCCACGGTTTATTGTTGCCAATGAAATGATGATGGGCTAATTAGCCCCGTATTCTACCAAAAAAAAAAAAAAAAGGAAATCACTAGAAACTAGAAAGGGTCAAACTGTAGCCAGGTCCACAATATTGGAATATTGGAACATTATGGGCTGATGCATCATATTTCAAAGACTGGCCCAATTTCATTCATCAAGGTTTTCAAGCCCAACTTGTAATGGCCATTTTTTTAGGCCCAAAATCTATCAAACCAAATAAGGCCTTGTTTGGATCAAAGAAAATTGGGGTAAGGAAAAAGAAAATGGATATTTTCTGTCTCACGTAGCTGTTTGGTTCACTTTTTCCTGACAAAATATTTTTCGATGGCAAGCAATTTTCCCTTGCACATGTGAAAATGGGTTGCCACAATTTTGGTGGAAACTATTTTCCGGCGACAACGGAAAATCGAGAAAGATGAACTTACCCTTTGCGACCTTCTTGTGTCTTCAATCCGTGAAGAAGAGAACAAAATTTGTTGGAATAGGCTCTCCCTGCATTGCGAGCTTCTGGTGTGTCTTTTGCCATTTGGCAGGTCAACTCTCGTTAAACCTTGCATTGTTGTAATCGTTGGTGATGTAATTCTGTAGCTAATTTTGGATGCAGATGTAGACCCCTTTGTGGCGGCCAAGATTTTTTAGATCGAGCTCCTAAACGCCTTTCAATTCCGTTTTCGATCGTTGTGGAATTTTTTTTTCCCATACACGGACCCATAACAACGAAGGCAATAAGTTGCGAAAGAGAAAGTGGAGCAAGTGCGACACTCAAATTATTGAGTGTGCATGAGTGCACGTTGTGTTTGTCTGTAATTATGCATGTGCGTACTAGGTTTAAAATAATATTTTATTTTTAGGAGTAAAATGGTATCTTGCGTCATTTTCCTACTTTATTTTCTTTCAATCAAATAAGAATTTTCCTATCAACCATTTTTTTTTGCTAATTAAACGCGTGGAGGAAAAATATTTACCATTCAATTTTCATTTCCATTTTCACCTTTTCTTTGATCCAAACAGGGCCTAAGAAATCAAGCAACAACCCTTATCGTTGTTGTGTTCAACCGATAAAGGGGTCAAACACTCTCATTAAATGAGGAGCTTGATCCTGAAGTTGGTTAAGGTGTTAGAAGAGACATCCTAATTCTTGGGTGCCTAGATAAACACATGAGGGTAGGAGGAGGTTTGCCCTGTTCAACATTGGTATGGAAAAAGGCGGATTTCGCCTTGTTCTTGAATCGTAGGTGAGTAAGCCCAAACCATTTCCTACAATTTTCATATATATATATATATATATATATAATCAAACACCAATCCAATGGAAGGAGTTAGTCCTTCAAATTGGGAACCAAAGTTTTAGTTTCTGTAAATAGATATGCCCACATTTATTGATTCTCTCCAATTTTCTTAAAAAACACATGCATAGTACAAAAACAAAAGGAATTTTCTAGGGAGGTGGCACGTCAATCTCGATTACCTGTTCAAATTTGCTTCGCATGATCCTAATGACTGCACTGGTTTTACAATTTCCATTTTTAAATCTTAACAATATCATCATCTTATTCGATAATATTTTTGTTTTGGCATCATAACTATTATTTTATTAGGGACAATTTGACACTACTTAATACTTTTTTTTTTTTTTTTTTTTAATTATTACTAAATGATCAGATATATATACTTCCCAATTCTCACGATACAATTTTTAATATAAATGGATTTGTCTTCTCAATTCTCACGATAAAATTTTTAATATTGGTTTGTCTCTTTTGCAATAAATAAATAAATAAATATTGGTTTGTCTCACTGTGACTGACTACTTACGAACCCTTTTAATTAGATGATAGTCTTTAGTATTAATATTTATTTGGTTTAGCTTTGTTATAACTGCTCCTGTTTTTGTGTTTTTTTTAAGGACAAAAATGATGATGATGCCTCCAATAATCGCAGTTCCACCATTACTTAGAAGGCAAGGTTCCACCAATACAATATGTCTTGTTGAACATTTTCATCCGGTTTTAATCATCTAGTTATTTTTTTTTGGAGAGATTAAGGAATCTAGCTAATAAAATTATTGTAGAGTATTTTTATTTTTTCAAACTGATTAGCTTGTCTAATAAACTAATATATAATTTAAGGATACAGAACATATAAAAATGATTAAGTAACTTATTTAGCTTCCTTAATCTCAAAAAAAAAATAATCAACTATCTTATAATGAAAATCGGAGGTAGTATATGATAGTAGATAGCAAAATGATAAATAACTCTACTATGAGGCTAGGAAATTTGAGAAGCTTTATATTTTATTGTAAACAGAAAAGTAGAAAACAATAAAGAAACTCGTCACCAGAGAAAAAAACAATCAAGAATCAAGAACCAATAAACTTATGAATTATAATACCCCAACATTTTTTTTGCGAGATATAATACCACAACATTCATTTATCAAGGAAAAAAAAATATATATATTTTGACGTGGACGAAAACACATTGAACCAGTGAACGTGATCAACGAGGAGTCACCTCACTTTCATTCTTCAATACTACATGTTTTTCGGATTTAGATTCCCTCAATGGCATGTTTCTTAGAATCTTTGTATCTGGCGGTTTAAATATTGATATAAATATTTAAAAAGAAATATATTATCTATTTCAAATTACACGTATGGTAGAGATGAAATTTTAAAAAGTAGATGAGATGTCTCTTTTTAAATGTTTAGATCAATATTGAACTGCTAGAATAAAAAGATACTGAAATGATCTGCTTCCCATATTTTTCACATGGTAAATTTCTAAATATCTGTTGTCTAACTATACAAATAAAACATGGTTAAAAAAAACTACGCATAGAAAAAAAAATACCTTAAACAAATAGACACAGAGATTGTGCCAAATGAAATTGGCAGTTTCGCACCAAAAAAGTTGAAAGAATTTCCTGCTTGATCAAACCGACCATTGAAAGCACTGTTTCACCGGCAGGAAAGAGGTTAGCCGCGTCAGATCTCTAACACGCACAGAATCAAACGCCATAAACACAAATTTATTTAAATCTGCAGTCACACTGCATCGAAGCTACCATCACGCCTACTAACAAATTTGCAAGGGCGACGTCGCTGCCAATCCCTAATCAAGGTGCTGATTATTTTCGTTCCAGTATTTGAATACCGATCTCTTGATTGTCGAGTTAATCCAATAATTTCGAAGCTCATTTCTTGATTTGCGGGTTTCCTGGCGCCCTGTCTCTGATATTTCAAATTAGTTGGCTATGTTTCGTTTGGTTGCTGGTGAGATTTGGCAATATAAATTAAATTGAAATGATAAAATCTAGGGCCTTCTGCACTCGTACAAATCTTCTGTTACAAGGGACCGTGCAACGTTTTATCTTGGTTGGAAGAGCTAGTTTTCATGATTTATGACGGGAACGCGGGGGCTGTTTTGAATTTTGACTACCCTGTTGATAGTTTTAACGTCACCATATTTTACTCCCTTCTGGGTGCAGAATAAGAGGAATTAAATGGGAGCTGGGTTTTGTTCGTGGTGACTGTTGCCGTCACAGCACGAAGCGAGAACCGGGTGGATCGGA
Organism: Acacia acuminata; assembly: GCA_019022655.1. NCBI lineage: Eukaryota > Viridiplantae > Streptophyta > Magnoliopsida > Fabales > Fabaceae > Acacia > Acacia acuminata. Next base: position 3,952,089 of record JAFJYI010000015.1, read on the forward strand.
TGGACAAAAACAAGAGTCGCACCGATCTGCTGGCAGCCGGGAGAAAAAGGGTATCTCTATAGATCGTTTGATTATAATTTTGAATTATATTTTAACATAGCAATAATGAACTGCTTCTCGTCCATTTCAATACGCTGAGTGATAACGGAGTTTTGGTTGCATGATGGCAGCGCAACCATTCAATTCATTATCTCATTGAATATGAACGGAGTTAGACTGTTTTTGCGTAGGAATTAGGAAATAACTACACTAAAGAAAACAATGATGTTCATTGAACTTTATCGTTTTAACTAATATTATTAGTATCATTATTTTTGCCCGGAAACTGGAATTTTATCCCCCACCCTAAAAATGGCGGATCTGAAATTATTTAGTCGGTATTAGTTCTCTCTTCCTATTTAAATAATTAGATCCCTAAGCTATAGGTATAAGTAGTGGAGGGGAATGCTGGCGGTTCATAATTTCCATTATCATTTGTTTTTATTGTCAGCTTCAGCAATTTCGTCAAAAGAAGGACAGTAAAGGCAGTAGCAGTGCTGGAAAGAATTCAAAAAAATCTGGCAAACCAGAGCAGCATGACTCTGATGCCGATGCTGCAACTAGTGCACCTATGTCAATAGCATCATCTCATATTGTTGATGAAGAGGTTGAGACTGGTGCTGATTGTAACTTGAGTGTCCCAGAATCATCAGGGTTGCAGTCTCTGGCAAATTCATCAACTTCTGACTTTAATGCTCCTTCTATTGATTCATCGCCAGTGGATGTTGCATATGAGGCAAATATCAAGGCAGAATTGGCATCTAGTGTTGAGTTAGAACATCAGGATCAGGGAGTTGCAAAAGTTGATGCTCAGTTGTCAGTTCAGAATGAGGGAGAAAATACTCAGGATGTTGGTACGGATATGGGGGAGGTTAATTTTGAAGGTGGAGTAATGGACGATCATATGTCTACTGCACCTGATGACTTGTCCTCACCTGCTTCAGCTGCAGCGTTTAATGCTACTAGAGTAGAAAGAGAGGGTGAGGAGAGGAAAGAGTCTTTGCTTTCACCTGAGAAAAATTTCAGTACATCCCTGACGCTAATGAGGGAAGATCAGGTAACAGATGTAGGTTGTGCTCTTCTCTTACCTCTCTTCATTTTACTCAAGGCCATAATTTCTTTCTTTCTTCTTTTGGATAATACTCCCTCCGGTCCTAATTATAAGACATAGTTGACTTTTTTGGAGAGGTTAAGGAAGCTAATTAAATTATCTTATAGTATTTGTATTTATATTTTTTTCTTTAAACTAATTAGTTTGACTAATAAACTAATATATAATATAAGAATACACAATATGTAAAATGATTAAGTAACTTATTTAGCTTCTTTAATCTCTCCAAAAGAAGTCAACTATGTCTTATAATTAGGACCGGAGGTAGTAATATTCTATCAGATTTGGCTGGTAAAACCGTTTTGTGTATTTTATGTTTAATTATGATCTCATTGGTTGCTTGGTAGGGACAATGCAGGATGCTGATGGTTTGGAGGCAAACAATTCTTTTCAAAGCCAAGCTGCTGAAATGGATGGTCATGAGAAGACTCCTTTGTCTGAGGTCAGTGAGAATGCTCAGGCTCTTTCTGGGATTGCTCCAGGGCAGACTGGAATTCAGGATGCATCTAATGAAGCAGACCAAATGGGCAAGGTAGTTGAAGCATCTTCTTCGGAGGACATAATGTCTGATACGTTTTCAGCTTCTACTAAAGGCGTTGAAGATGCAATGGCTGGAAAGGATTTGAATAACTTGGAGGTAGAGATATTTCCAGGTTCGATTCAAGAAGAATTGCCTCATAGGGGGTTGAACAAGGGTCTTCAGGAGGAGCCTAACCAGTGGCATGCTCCTGCTGTATCTGTACCTGTGGATAACATCCATGAATTGTCAATAGGAGCTCATGAGGTAAAGTCAGAAACACCGGGCACCTCTTCTATTTCTGATGTGAACTCAATCAGTTTCATTCAGCTGACAGAAATTATAAATGGGCTTAGTGAAGAAGATTATGAATGTTTGCTTAAGTCTAGAGGAACTGTTTCTATTGTAGATCCTGTAGCCAGAAGCCCAGTTTTACGAGATTTTGCCTTTCTAGAATCATTTGAGAGAGTCAAAGAAGAATTGATTCTAGCAAACTTAAAGAATGATATACTCACTTTGCAACTGACAGAACAGCAGGGGCTTCAACAGGAATCCAATAGTCAACGTTGTCTGTTGGTTGATGAACTGTCTCACCTCCGAGCTTCACATAATGAAATCAATGACAAGAATTATTGCCTTGCAGAAGAGCTTGCTAATTGCCAGATTGAATTACATAATGTTGTCAGCAAGAGTGTTGAACTGCAGAGCCAATTCAATTCTGCCCAAGCAACAGCTGAAGCACTTTCTGCTAGAGTAGTTGAGTTGGAGAATAATTTAGAATTGTCTCAAAGGGATTCACTGGATCTGCCCACGGAGCTGACTGACTGCATAGGCTTGGTCATAGCTTTGCAAACAGAAAACAAAGTCATGAGTGAAACCCTTTCTTTGATGGGTGGAGAGAAAAATAAACTTGAGGAGGAAAAGGAGTTTCATCTTTTTGAAAGTAAAAAGCTGTCAACAGAGTTGGCTGACCTAAAGAGTTCAGTTGAAGGATTAAGAGACGAAAATTCTAACCTAAGTGCAAGGTTGTCTTCAGCGACTGAGGATAGGAATAAGACTATAACAGAAGCTGAGCATCTAACCCATGAGATTGGCAAGCTGTCAGTAGAGTCCGTTGAAAGTAAAGATTTAGTGGCAAGTTTACAATTAGAGATTTCAGGCTTAAACAGGAGTCTGGAATTATTATCTGATCAGCAAAATAAGCTTGAAGAGGACAAACAATCTCTTGATCTTGAGACTCATATATTCTCGTCTCTGGTTGCTTCTGTTCAAGATCAGTTATCTACAGAAAAGGGGGAAAAGATGAGATTTGAAGTTGATCTCAAAGAAGCCAAAGCACATCTTGAACAACTTGCCAAAGAAAATACCTCTCTCTATAGCACTTTGGATGTGTACAAGGCTAAAATAGAAGAAACTGGTGACAAATTACCAGGATGAAGCTTTGCAACAACATTGTTCAGATTTAGAAGCATCCAACATTGAACTGGCAGTTCAATATGAAGCTGCAATGCAACTTTTGAGTGACATTCGAGAAAATAATAATGGTCTTGAGGAATTCTGCAGAGCTTTAAAGGAAGAAAACCTCTCGTGCAAAGCCAAAAACAGTATAGCTTGTGTGGAGCTTGAAAAAAGCCAGTTAAAAATTAGTCAATTGCGTATTGATTTACATGAGATGCAACAAATTACAAATCATATGGCTTCTGTTGTTGGCAGTCAGCTGGAAAATTTTCAGAATGAGGTGACAGAGAGGGCAATGCTACTTGAGCAAGGCTGGAATTCTACTATGGCTGAGATTGTTGAAATAGCTGCGAAGCTGGATGAATTAGTTGGAGAAAATTTTTCTTCATCCACCTCTACTGACAGTTGCAGTAGTGTGGACATCAATCACCGGTTTGCAGTTTCTGTTAATGCAGCCATTGAAGTGATTGCAGATCTTCGGAAGAAACTTGAAACTGCTTATGCAGAACAAGGAACAGTGAGCACTACGTATGAAGAAATGAGTACAAGGTGTAATGAGCTTCATGGGAAGAATGAATTGGCTATTGTTATCTTGAATAAAATATACAGTGACCTGAGGAAGCTTGTACATGAGCACTGTGGGTCTACAGATGAAGATAAGATAGATGTACAAGGTGAGCCATTGCCTGATCTACTGAACTATAGCATCTTTGAGACCTTCTTGAAATCTCTTGGGGACATACTGAATAGGAGGTTGGAACTTGAGTCTGTCACCAGAGAGATTAAGTCGGATTTGATGCACAAGGAAAAAGAATTGGAGGAACTGAACACGAAGTGTCTTGATTTAGATGCTGTTAGTAAGATAGTTGAAGAAGCTGAAGGTGTATTGGAAGTGGACGAGATGAAGATCAAAATGAACAAAGCACCTCTCTCTTGTTTAGAATCATTAGTAGCCACTCTTGTTCAGAAAACTAGAGAAGCTGAACTCCAGCAACACATAGCTAAAGAAGGCTATGGAATTAAGGTGATGGAATTATCTGAAATGCAGGAAAAGATACATTACCTAGAAACCCGATGTACTGAGCATGAAAATGAAATACTTATTTTGAGGGAAAGCTTACATCAGGCTGAGGAAACTCATGTTGCTGTTTGTTCTGAATTGGATGTAAAGACTAGAGAACTCGAGCAGTCAGAACAACGGGTCTCCTCAATAAGGGAGAAACTTAGCATAGCTGTTAGCAAGGGAAAAGGCTTGGTTGTGCAGCGCGATGGCCTGAAACAGTCCTTGGCTGAAACATCCAGTGAATTGGAGAGATGCTTGGAGGAGTTACAGTTGAAAGATACTAGAATTCATGAGGTTGAAGCTAAACTTAAGACCTATGCTGAAGCTGGTGAGCGTGTAGAGGCTCTGGAATCTGAGCTTTCATATATTCGCAATTCAGCTAATGCCTTAAGAGAGTCATTTCTTCATAAAGATTCATTACTCCAGAGGATAGAAGAGATTTTGGAAGACCTAGATCTGCCAGAGCAGTTTTATTCAAGGGACCTTATTGAGAAGATTGATTGGTTGGCTAGATCAGCTGCAGGAAACTCGTTGCCCCTGAATGATTCAGATCAGAAGATTTCAGCTGAAGGAGGTTCATTCTCTGATGCTGGCTTTGTTGTCATGGGTACCTGGAAAGATGTTCAGCAACAATCTGATACAGGGGAGGATCTTAGAAAAAACTTTGAGGACTTACAGAGTAAGTACTATGTGTTGGCTGAACAAAATGAGATGCTGGAGCAGTCATTAATGGAAAGAAACAGGCTAGTGCAGAGGTGGGAAGAGCTTGTAGACAAAATTGATATGCCTTCACATTTGCGGTCTATGGAGACAGTTGATAGGATTGAGTGGTTAGGAAGAGCACTTGTTGAGGCTAATCATTATAGAGATTCTCTACAGCTTAAGATTGAACAATATGATAGCTATTGTGGATTGCTAAATGCTGATCTTGAAGAGTCTCAAAGGAGAGTGTCTGTTCTTCAGGAAGAGCTCAGAGTTGTTACGTTTGAGAGGAAGCATCTTTCTGACAGAGTGGAGTTTCTGATGCATGAATGTGAGAAACTATCAGTGCAGACAAGGGAAGCTGAACTTGGGAATGAAAGGCTGTCTGCTGAGGTAACTGACTTGGAGGAGAAATTGAAACAGAAATCTGCCATTGCAGAGCAAATGCCCGCCATTGAGGGCAGGATCAGAGAATTGCAAAACTTAGTGGGTGATGCATTACAGGAATTTGAAGCAGAATATTTGGTTTCTGGCAAGGAGAGTATTGATTCCTTAGAAGTTCTGTTGAGAAAGCTCTTAGAGAATTATACAACTCTCTCGGAAACAAAACCTGCAAATGGGGATGCATTTGATGGACAACATACACAAGAAGCTGATGCTGCTCTTAATGCGGCAAGAAGCCAAGATTATGATGATATGGAGGAGACAACTATTGATAGTTTGAAGAAAGATCTGGAAGCGGCTTTGCATGAACTGATGTGTGTGAAGGATGAGAGAGATAAGTATTTGGGCACCCAAATAGTGTTATCTAGTGAAGTTGAAGCTTTAACTAAAAGAGCTGAGGAGTTGCAGGGACAGCTTAATCAGGAGGAACAGAAGTCAGCTTCCGTTAGAGAGAAGTTAAATGCTGCAGTCAGGAAAGGGAAGTCGCTGGTTCAACAACGAGACAGTCTAAAGCAAACAATTGAAGAGATGACTAATGAGATGGAGTACTTGAAATCTGAGAATAACAATTGGGAACATGCTCTTGCCGAGTTTTCAGAGAAGTTCAAAGATTTGTCCAGTTATGCAGATAGGCTAGAAGCTCTTAAACCTGAGAATGCATCTAAGACAAGTAATCCAGTAAACAAGCTGGAATGGGTTGGGAAGCTATGCTCTGGTTTGTGTGCTACTGTGACTTCTCTAGAGCAAGAGTCCATGAAATCTAAAAGAGCAGCAGAACTCCTCCTGGCTGAGTTGAATGAAGTTCAAGAGAGGAATGATGCCTTCCAGGAGGAGCTTGCAAAAGTTGCTGGTGAACTTGTGGATATCAGAAAGGAAAGGGATTTAGCTGAGGCTGACAAACTGGAAGCAATTTCTCATCTTGAGAAGTTATCAACTTTGCACATGGAGGAAAGGAAGAGCCATTTTGCTGAGATCATGGGATTAAAATCTAGCTTGAACCAACTTCACAAAGGCTTCAGCGACACTGGCAAGTTAATGGTCAATGCTTTTTTTGTGGATTTGGAATCTTTACGAAGTCTAAAGGTTGGCCTTGAGTCATGCATGAAAGGCAAAAATGCTGCCGCTGTCGTTGATTCATCTGTTACTAGAGGACATGGTGGCATTTTAGGACTGTCATCTGTTGATCAGGTATTTTTACCATAAGGATGTTCAGTTGGTTAATATTTTGTTTGCTCTTGTTGTTTTAATGTTTCATCTCTTCGCTTTAATCTACATCAAATGTCTTTCATCTGGTATGAGGACAAGAAATAGATGATGTCATAACCTGTGCTATTCAAATACGTTTTCAATATATGTTTGTTGTAAATTATTGCTGACGTTTCAAAGTATAACAAACTGAGTGCTAGAGATATTATTTACTAATAGTTTACTTCAGTATTTGCAGATTCTGTATATATTCATTGCTTTTGATCACTTGTTTCTTCATTGTGTTTTTTATTATGTTGCTAACTTAAGTTTTTCTTCATAATATGGGGAATCTGGTTTTCACATGTCATTACTGCCCTGGCATGAGACATTGCAATACCTCATTGTTATTATGCATATTACTTATTCTTTCATCCAATTTAATTAATTGGGTTCTTCTTCTTCTTCAGAAGAGCTTTGTGTCAGTGGCCCCTTGGTCAGAGACCATTGACCATGTTGATGATAAAAACTTGATTGAAAATTGCCGTCTTCTTGGGCTTCAACTGCAAAATTTATTGGTTGAGCTTGGTTCTCTTGAGGAAAGCATACACACGCACTTGAGTTTGGCACAGGAACAGGGCAAAACGTTATCTGAACTAGTGATGAGCATTCAAAGGGATATGATATCCCAAAGAGAGTTCTGTGAAGCCATGGAGAAAGAAATTAGTGAAAAAGATGGGGAACTTCTTGTTTTACGTGAGAATATTGCTCACCTTTATCAAGCATGTGCTAATTCGATTGCAGTAATTGAATATGGAAAAGCTGATCTGGTTACTAATGAGTCAGCATCTTCGGATCTTGGGATTAATTTCCAATCAACAACATTTGAGGATGGAATACACCCTTCCAGTGTTGAGGCTCGCCTAGCATCTGTGGAATATATCAAGACTCTAGCAGATAAATTGCTGTTGGCTGCAAATGAGTTTGCTAGTGTAAAAACTGAATTTCTGGATGCTAACCAAAAGGAAATGAAGGCTACTATAACAAATTTGCAGAGAGAACTTCAGGAGAAGGATGTTCAAAGGGAGAGGACCTGCACGGACCTTGTAAATCAGATTAAGGCTGCTGAAGGTGCTGCGAACAGTTACTTTCAAGAACTTCAATCTTCAAAGATGGAAGAGCAAAATTTAGTCAAACAGATTGATGAGATTGAGGCAGAAAGGAAGACACTGGAGCAGAAGGTGAATGCTCTGCAGGATAAGCTAGTAACAACTGGTGAATTAGAGGAGAAAATTAGACGTCAGGTGGATTTATTGTCTGGCAAAGACCAAGGTTAGTTTTGTCTGATTACTTGTCTCTTCAATTAAACTTGTAGTATATATATAATAGTACTTACAACCATTTCGGAACTTATGGATTTACCGCAGAAATTGAGGCACTAACACAAGCTCTGGATGAGGAAGAGGTGCAGATGGAAGAATTGACGAAAAAGATAGAGGAACTTGAAAAGGTTGTTCAACAGAAGAATCTGGAAATCGAGAATCTTGAAACTTCTAATGGTAAGGTTACAAAAAAGCTTTCCGTCACTGTAACTAAGTTTGACGAGCTTCACCACCTTTCTTCAAGTCTACTTGGGGAGGTTGAAAATTTGCAATCCCAACTACAAGAACGGGATTCTGAGATTTCTTTCTTAAGGCAAGAGGTTACCAGATGTACCAATGATCTTCTTGCATCACAAAATAGCAACAAGGAAAGTTCAGATGAGATCCGAGAGTTCTTGATGTGGGTTGACATGTTGGTCTCTCGAGATGGGATGCATGATATGCATCCTGAAGTAAAGGGTAATACTCAGGTTGATGAATACAAAGAGGTACTTCATAAGAAGCTTACATCTTTGTTATCAGAAATACAGAATTCAAGGGCAATTGCGGATGGTAAGGATGCAATGTTGCAAATTGAAAGTAGAAAGGTTGAAGAATTGACCCACAAAGCTGAAGCTCTACAGAAGTCTTTGTATGAGAAAGAATCACGAATAAATTTGCTTGATGGTGTGGAAGAGTCTGGAGAGCAAGCTATCACAAGATCAGAAATTGTGGAAGTTGAACCTGTGGTGAGGCAAAAATCTTATCTTTACATATTTCTGGTTTTGCTTGCGGAAAAGGAATATGCCAATTTACATGCCAATCTCACATAGGCAGCTTAATGCACCATTTTACTCTGGTTAAATTTAATGTGTGTGTGTGTGTGTGTGAAAGAGTAAAGTACGCGTCTGGGTGGTGTGAAAAGGAAGTGGTGGGACTTGTTAGCACCAACTAATATAAGCTTACGGTCTTGCCTCGTGCATTAAGATTTATTTGTTTTGACTATTGACTGGCTTTTAAGCAGATCAACAAGTGGACAACAGCAGGGACTTCTGTAACACCTCAAGTTCGCAGTCTTCGCAAGGGTAATAATGATCATGTTGCCATTGCCGTAGATATAGACCCTGGTAGTACTAGTAGGATGGAAGATGAAGAAGAGGACAAAGGTAATTCTGCACTACTTAACCAGTTGTTTGTTTTTTTTCAAGACAGAATGCAGTCTCTCATGTTTTCTTGTTTCCTCTTTGTGCCACAGTACATGGATTTAAGCCACTCACTTCATCAAAAATTGTCCCCCTCCCAAGATTTACCAGACCTTTGACTGACATGATTGATGGGTTGTGGTAGGTTTACTCTTCCTCCTCTTTGTATTGCTTTAATAAAAAGTTTTTTTGAAAAAAAGCGAATGGCTTGGTGTTTATCTTTCTTTTACTGTTTTTGCAGGGTATCATGTGATCGAGCTCTGATGAGACAGCCTGCTTTGCGACTTGGAATTATAATCTATTGGGCCATAATGCACACACTCCTTGCCTTTTTTGTGGTTTAAAGTGAGAATCCCTGATTTATCTGATGATCAGTCAGGTATTGGATTTTTATAATTGATTGGCCAATTTTTTGGTGCCTATGTTATAAGATTGGATATAATTGATTCCGGGGAGATGAATAGGAAATAGATGCACAGCATCTCTCTCTTCTCTTCGTGTTGTGGTTGTCAGACTATTATCTGCAAAATTCTGTTATGAATGAATGGAGATACAGATGCTGGAAAAGGAGCATACTGCAACCAACATTGAAGAAAAGGTGAATTTGGGAAATGAACGAAGAGCCTGATAGTTTCCACCTTTGATTAATAACAATGATGAGATTATTCCTCAGAGAAGTCATGGGACGTCTTGATAGCAGATTGTATGATATAATATAGGTTTAGGAAATGGCGATTCTTTTGTTCTTTGATTTTGGCGTCTTTCCATCTATTGAGCCATAAGAAATTTCAAAGCAGCCCATTCTTTTTGTATCATGATATCAATCTTAGCTTCATTATGAATGCTCCAATCTATTGGTCACGAAATCATTATGCTAGTGTAAGGCATTGAAACGGTTCATTTTCAATTCTTTCCAGTTTGTTTTTCATTCTTTCAGGTTCTGGAAGCAAAATGTAGGATGAAGATAGCAATATCGGTTTTTTTAAAACAAAAAAATCGTAACACCAATATTAGCTATCCAAAATGTTATATATTTAGGTGAAGTTTTAATTTAAAATACATTATGTTGATTTTGTTTAACAGATCGGGTTCATATGGGCCTGGTACGGCAGCCATGTCTGTTCCTTATCCTTATCCTTATTCTATCAAAAGCGGAACGAGAAAGAAACAAGATTGGTGTAAGTAGTAGTTGAAGATTGAGATATCATTGTGACAAATGAATATGAGAAAGTGAGAACATGGCCATTGCTTTATAAACACGTGCACTATTACTCGACCATTTTTCTTCATTATGAGAAAGTGAAAGCATGGCCATTGCTTCATTATACCAACTAAAATAAACCATTTTACCCCATTTGGTTCGATTCCACAAGAGATGATTAATGCAACAGATAGATTACAATGTTCAGTAGGATTGATATAAAGAATAATATTAGATGTAATTAGGATTACAGTAGTAGAACTTACGAATAAAGATGTAGACATCCAATAATCAAGTGAAAAGTGTCTACCCATAAATGTTGTCAAATATTAAATAATTTTAATTATCACTGTTAAATATTAAAAAATTAATTAATAATATAAAAATTTAAGAAATATTCCCCCAAAAAAAAAAAATAAAAATAAATAATATTCCACTGTTAAAAACTATTAAAATATCTCATTAAATAATATTCTCATAATTAAATATTAAAAGTTAACATGAACCCATGCACAGAATGAGAAAATTATTTTGAACCAAACGTGTAGATTATTATATATGTAGATATGGGTAATTTTGTCATTTGTTATATTATTCTCATATTTTCATGTTCGATATAATCCAACCAAACGTTTTTATGTATATGTATCATCTTTCCCTCATAATGAACAAACAAATTATGTAATTATCATCACATTAAATTGTGTAAAGTCCTTTCCTTATACCTCAATTCTCTATACATTTAATCAAATCTTCGGATAGTAAAAACTAATATGGTCTAAAAGAGAAAACTATAACCCCAAGGTCTACCATAGTAGAAAAAATTACAACTTATTTTCGAAGTTAACCATGGTAGAAAAAGAGTTCAACAAACCATATGAAAATCTTACTATGATTATAAAAAAAATTGAATCATTACAGAGATTTATCAATGACAGAAAAGTATAAAAAGTTAAAAACCAATCATTTAAATTTTATCATGGACCATAAAACTTTTTTCTAAGAAGTGTTCTAAACCATTCAAAATCATGACATTTATAGAACAACTCCAATTAACAGTTGGGTTTTGACCTTCTTGAAGCTCAAAATATGGTTACCAACCATAAGCTTAGGGAGAAGCTCATTTTGAATAATATTCTTTTACAAACATTTATAAAATGTCAAAAGTTAATTATCCATCAATCAAACATTTAAAATCTATCATGAATGATAAAACTTTTCCCATCATTTCACAAACAATACTAGAATTAATCAACATAATGGAACATTGGACTTTACAAAGTCCAGAATATAATCATTCGACCACAAGCTCAATATCAAACTAAATAATCAAAATACTTAATTTTTTCAAATAGTCACTTGAGTAGTCACTTATCCATAATAGAAAACAATATAATCCAAAACATAATATCACATATGAGTATGCAACATGAGCCACACAGTGGCAATACATCACAATTCATCACATCAATATAAATGAGGAGACTTTACAGAGATTATCACAATAATCAAGCCTCTAGGGCCTTCTCCAACTAACTAGCCAGCACAATAACCATTGCCTATAAAATATTAAATCAACGGAGTCAGATAAGTGTCTCAATAACCAGCTACCCAACTCATTACACATGCTAATATATGCTTATGAGGTGTCGAGTAGAACAATTTATCTAACAAAGTATTAGATATATATAATTTACAAAATTTTATACCACAAATTCCATATCGCAAATATATCGAAACTTCACATCACAAATTATATATCACAAATTGTATATCGCAAATTCGTATCACATTTTATATATCACACTTTCCATATCACAAATTTCATATCAAAATTTCTATATCAAATTTCTGTATCACAACATTTCATGTATCACAATTTCCATATCACAACTTTCTATACCACAAATTTCATATAACAAAATATCACAATTCCCGTATCACAAATTTCTATATCATAATTTCCATGTCACAATTCCCGTATCACAAATTTCTATATTACAATTCTCAAACGCCTCTCATCAATCCAACTCAAACGCCTTATTTCCACCAAATAGACTTATGGACTAAGAGCTTGTTTGGATGAGTTTTTTTTTTAAAAATGACTTTTTTTACATTGCTTTTTAAAAAGGACTTTAATTAGGAGTTAAAAAGTTATTTTATGTTTAGATATACCATTTAAGAAGCACTTTTAAATAAAAAAAATTGTTTGGATGTTAAAATAGAGAAGTATTTTTTTATTAGTAAAATTACTGAAATGGACATAACAAAATCATTCTTCAAAAATTAAGGGTAATTGGTGTCAAACAAATCACTAAAGAAGAGTTTTTTTTTTTTTTTTAATTCTCTCTTCTTTGGCACTTGCTTTTTTTAAGCTACAATTGAAGCTTTAAAAAAAAAAAGCAAAATTTTGACTTTTTTTTTGTTTTTTTTTTTTTAATGCTTTCATCTAAACGCATTTATTAATAGAAAAAACACTTTTTTTAAAAAAAAAAAAAAACTTTTTCATAAAAATAAAAAAAACAATTCAAACGGGTTCTAAGTTACTATCCATGTTATTGACTATTAAAAAGCTCACCGGTCATGTGATGAGGACTAACCAAAATCCACAAGCACATGTCCAGATCATTGGTCTTTTCCTCTTATTGAACTAGTGGGGTGTCGCAGCTCCTCGTTGAACCAATGGGGTAGTCCTTCATTTAACTAGTGGGATAGTCCCTCATTGAACTAATAGGACAATAAAAAGCCAACTATCACGCATAATGGAAGCTATAACACGTCGTAAAACAAACTACTCAATCTCATCTCAATAATTATCCATAAATAGCTCAATGGGAATTTCTCAAGATTTTCATATTCAAATCATTTTCATATGTATGCCATAATATATTAATTCTCAATTCTCACACATGCGTGCGCATGCATGAACATATATCACAATTTAAATCATAAGGTTTTATATGACAATATCTATTAAAATATTTATCAACATCAAGATAATTTTCTCAATCTCAATAAACAACTCAAAGTATACCAATATATCATTTTCATTCTCATAATCTTTTCACAAGATACTTACAAACAACATATCAACACACATAACAAGTGGAAAGTGATTATCTCTTGCCAAGCAAAGTGATATTACCACAAGTCAAAGCTCATACTAAACACCGGCAAGCCACAACTCAATTTACACAATGCACATCATCAACACGATTAGTTTACAACTAATAAAGTGGTTAGAAATGAAAATTAGAGGCCCTAAGACCCTTTAGAGACCCCACTCTCAAACTTGACCAATCTCATATAATCCCAACATAACCTTTAGGTCTCCAATATCTCAAACAACTTATCCAAACTAATAAACATCAGATTACTCAAATAGTCCAAAATCCCAATTTCATCACTTAAAGTTTCAAGTTCAAAATACCTGTTTCCATAAATCAAACTAAGTCAACAATTTAAACCGAATATCCCAACTATTAAAACTCATTTCCAATCACTACATCTTCAAATCCCAACAAAATTAGCTTCAAGATTCAAATCCTAGTTCAAGTCTCTCAAATATTACAATATAAAAATTCTGAATTGATTAAATGTAAATATTTACTCACTTATACAATTATCTAGTTTCCAATTTGTTGAAATTAAATACTTGCTTCAAGTCCTAACATTTGAAACTTGCTCTTCTTCTAACAAGATTTATTCTCTTAAAATGCTCTAGATAGATAGAAAAATATTTGTAAAATAAGTATTGGGGTTAGTGGATTTTTTAAGAATAAAATAGACCTCAAAACTATCTTAAAGCTCCATTAATGAAAAAGTGAAGTTGCTAATCGTTGAGGAAGACGAAGAAGACTTCCCTAGCAAGGGAAGATGGCTGGGTGTGGGTATATATTAAAGGAATCCTCATCCCATGCTTTTCTTTATGTGCTTCTCAGGAGGACTTAAGAAGCACATAGAGAAAAATTGATGACATTTTTTATTTTATTTTTTTATATGAAGTTATATGCTGCATTCTGAAATATTTTTTTCACCCAATATCTTAAATTTATTATTTTTTAGGATTTTGGTATTACAGAAAAAATATTTCTAAATACAAGATTGAAAATTAATTATTTTGGGATATTGAGTGAAAAAAATTGCAATATGTAGCATATAATTTAATCTAAATAAAAAAATGCCATCAATATTTCTTTATATACTCCTTAGGAGGACAAGTACCTAAGAAACACATAAAGAAAAGCATGGAATGAGGATCCATTTATTTATCTTTACAATATAGACAAAACTCTTAATATCCACAAACTCATATTTTTATATCACAAAATCTCTAAAACGTCTTTTTAAATAGACCATCATTTACCAAGATTTTTCAAACATTCATAATTAAGCTCTATTTGTGTATTTCATTCCAATAGTTTACATACATACATATAATCATATTATATGGATGTATGTATATGATAATTATAATTTTGTTAAATTCAACTCATCCTGCTAGTTTCAATTTTTCAATCACATTCAGTTGCTCCACTATTATATTGATTTAATACTTATAAATCTCAAATTACTTAATAAATCACATCCTAATAATACTCAATTACTATAAAAAAAATTGGCATGTTACTAGGCATGAGAATAGGCTCAGGCTTTGGCTAAATAGACATGAGCCTATAATGAAAATCTAAAACTTAGGTATGAGCCTATATGCAAGTTTTTTTTAAGGCTGAGGCTTGAGCCTACATGAACCTTAGCTAAGCTAGAAGCATTTTTATAGGCATACTTACAATATAGGTCTTTAAAAAAACTCATATTGCAGGCCTTCAAAACCATAAATAGACTTTGCGCCTATTAAACCTAAATAAATGTAGGGTTTTGGTAGGTTTTAAAATCAACATATCTACATGTTGTAAGCTTTAAATAGGCTTAAATTGTATATATATGTATAAGGTAAATAAAATTATTATATATTTTTTATGTAAACACACTAGGCCTTAGGCCAAACCAGCACCCTAAATAAATAAATGGCCATCCGAAAGGGCACGATAGGGGGCACCTATTTCTACCCTTAAATGTTACACCTCTAATTCTTCAAACCAAACGAGCACTTTATATTAAAAACAATGTAACTCGATTCCTTTACTTACATTAAAAAGAAAATATCCTTCACACGAATCTTAAAATACATCAGACTTATTCAACTTTATAAAGGCAGCAAAAGTCTAACTTTCATAATTAGAAATAAAAATGAAATTATATCCATTTAAAAAGTTTATTTTGTTTTATCTCCTTTTATATATACATAATAACAATAGATTAATTAATTAAATTAAAAA
This sequence comes from Acacia acuminata, assembly GCA_019022655.1. NCBI lineage: Eukaryota > Viridiplantae > Streptophyta > Magnoliopsida > Fabales > Fabaceae > Acacia > Acacia acuminata. The sequence goes on from JAFJYI010000015.1 coordinate 3,967,711, forward strand.
TACTTTGTGTTATGACTATGATACGATCTCGGTTCGAGCGAATTTTCAGGGCAACGACGTCGGGGATATTTAATACTAATAGTATTATTTTTAGTACTAAATATATGATGTAATTAACCTTTAAAAAGATTTAAAATTTTTTTAAATAAATTACTTCAGAATACTTATATTTTTTATTTTTTATTTAAACTAATTTATGTAATTTATAAGGTAGTATATAATTTAAACTAATTTATATATATATATATATATATATGAAGGACGGGAGGAGGGAGCATTTCCCTGCAGTATTTTTATATAGAGACGGCCCCTAAAAAAGAAAAAGAAATATTTTAAAAAGAAAATATAGTGCGATTTGTGATATATTCTCCTGCCTTGATAAATTGACTTCGATCCCAATACTAGGGCAACTAGGAGTGGGAGGCGGCCGAGGCTAGGGTTTTTCGTTGGGTCTTGTTCTTCTTCATTGCATCGCTTCAGGTTTAGATCTCGCTTCTTTACCATTCAGGTTGTGTCTTGCTTGCTTCAAAGAAGCCGTAGAAGCGCATGCCTTTGTTTTTCATTTTATTCACACTTAAATCTTTTATCTTATTGATTCATACCAAGGATCTATTTTTTCTTTACCTGGAATTGAAGCCTGGCCTCGTTTTTCCCTTGGAAACCATAGAAGCGCATGTCTTTGTTTTTCATTTTATTCACACTTAATCTTTTATCCTATTGATTCATACCAAGGGTCTATTTTTTCTTTACCTGGAATTGAAGCCTGGCCTCATTTTTTTCTTGAACATATTCATTTTACCCTTCAAGAGGAAGAAAAGTTCGTGACTTTTTGTTGCAAAATTTGCACGATTTCTATAGTTTGTGTAATTCGTCTTGTCTTTGTGTTGCATCAGGTTCTTCTGATAGGCCGGAGCCATGTCTCGTGTTTATGTTGGTAACTTGGATTCAAGAGTCACTGAGAGAGACCTTGAAGATGAATTCCGTGTATTTGGAGTCATACGAAGGTAGCTTCACCGTCAATTCGTAATATCGCTATTCGTTTTCCGTAATTCTTAGAAATTAGGTAAACTTTACAGTGTCACTGTCTGTGCTGACAAAGTTTTGCGTAGAATGGTATAGTCTCAACGAAGATGTGAATTTTGGAGTTTATAAACTACTATTCTTTTCTGAATGCATAGGAGTGTTTTCTAAGTGCTTTACTAACAGGATGCTGTCTATGTTTTAAGATTTGTAGCCTGCATCCATCATGCCAATGAATTGTTTCCAGAATTTATTTTCATTCATTTTAGCTAATAAACCTGCCTCGGGAATTTTATTTGTGCAGTGTTTGGGTTGCAAGGAGGCCACCTGGTTATGCTTTTATTGACTTTGATGATCGCAGAGATGCACAGGATGCTATTCGGGAATTGGATGGTATGTTTAAGAGCATTTTAAAAAAACTGCGATCCTTTCAAAATCTCTTTTGCAAATTTCTCTTAATATCTTGTTCATCTTACATGCTAATTTATTATTGTTTCCCCCCTTTTCTGGTTGATATGTTGAAGGGTTTCCCTCGACTTCCCATTTAAGTCTTCTTTTTTCATTTGAGGAAGCTATAGGCCTACGTGCTAGCAGATGCTCTCTTTCTTCTACTTCCTTGCAATTCTCTTCTGCAAGCAGGCCTGCAGTAATGGTTTTTCCGCCAGTCTTCATCAAAGACTGCTGACTTGTAGAGAGATTGACTGTATGTGAAGGGAAATAAGAATGTGAACTGAGGAATTGCACTGGTTTGGAGATTTTTGGCAAAGCTACACATCTGTTACATAATGCGTTTGTTTTATGAGATGTATGCTACTGCAATTAATCTATGGACATGTGAGTGCTGCCTGTGCTAAATGTATATTTCTATGAGCAATTTGAGCTCTAATAGACTGATATACCCATGGGCATGTGAGTGATATCTGTGTTAAATTAACTTATGCCACCTGCTTCTTACTTTTAATCTGCGTGTTAGGAAGTTTCCTTACCATATTTTTTTGCTGGAATTGACTTATAGTCAAAGTAGACGTGGTTGTTTGTTCTCTCTCTTGAATAAATGGTTATATATTTGGATTTCTGTATTTATTATTTCTTCTCATTTAGCCCTTTTGTTTCCATGAGCAGGTAAGAATGGTTGGAGGGTAGAGCTTTCCCATAATTCCAGAGGTGGAGGTGGTGGACGCGGAGGTGGTCGTGGTCGTTCTGGTGGTTCTGATTTGAAGTGTTATGAGTGTGGTGAGCCTGGTCATTTTGCTCGTGAATGTCGCATGCGTGGTGGTTCAGGAAGACGTCGCAGTCGCAGTCGCAGCCCACCACGATTTCGCAGGAGTCCGAGTTATGGGCGAAGGTTAGATTTCTAGCTTGTAGTCTTTAATTTTTGCACTTGTGCAGACTAGCACAAGGTGGTGTTGGTTTTTATTTGATTATGGAACGTTGCAATGTTCTTGTCTGAGCCTCTTGTTTCTTTCATATCGTTCAACCTTAGTTCCCATTATATTAGTGAAGTTCATAAGAATGTCACTCGATGATTGTGATTAACTTTGGGAAATTATAAAAATATTGATGTTGGTAATTCTGTGAGTTCAGTCTTGTTAGTTTCCAATTTTTGCTATTCTATATGACTTAAGATCCTTGTGGTTAGTCTTCTCAAGTTTGACTTTGGTTTCGTAGTTACTGTTTGCGGGAAATTATAGCTATTTCCCCCCAAATATGCAGTTTTCTAATTTCTTCAGTGTTTTGTTTGACATTATATATTTATATGAAGCAGGAGTTATAGTCCCCGTGCTAGGTCTCCTAGGCGCCGCAGTTTATCACCTCGTGGACGCAGCTATAGCAGGTCACCTCCTTATCGTGGACGCGAAGAGCTGCCGTATGCTAATGGGTAAGCTTCTATTTCTTTGGACTTAATTTCCTGCTTCAGATTGGGTACTGTTTTGTTGGATGGGAGGAGATCCTCTCATTGTCTCAATTTCTCATAAGCCTATATCGACCGTTGATTGGGAAGACGTGGACCATTGATTGGGAAAATGAGAGAAAAGTCAAAGGAGATAACTTAATGACTTGACTCATTGATGACATGATTTAGAGGTTATGATGATGAGAAAAGGGACAATGAGAGAAACCAGACCCTTTGTTGGATAATCATAATCATGTATATTTTTACTGCCAGTTTCTAATTAGGTGAATATTAACTTGTACAGTCCACAGATTTGTTATTATTGAACTTCTAAGATGGCTTATTATTTGACATCATTAATGCTTGTTTTTAATTTTTTTTTAATTCTTACTGACGAATTTCAAATGTTTGATCCTATGTGTTCTCCCTATCCATGCTTGATGTTACCCACTTTTCTGCTCTCCAAGTCTAAGAGCTGTTGACAACAAATGAGGTCATGATTATGTGGGTTGTTTTCTTTTTTCTATTGAAGTGGTTACAAGAATTTGTGTTGTGGAATCCTCTTGCCATGTTTTCTTTTTTATAAATGCTGACAAGTGGTCAGTGCTGTAATCAAGGTCATCATTTTATATTCATACTGATATTATGGTGCTCATAATATGCAGAAATGGTGCAAGAGATCGACGCAGAAGCAGAAGTTGATTTAAAAGAGTTGGCAATCTGTGTTTTTCAAGTGGATGTTGAAATTTTGTTAAACTAGTGTGCTTGCACTGCAGTTCAAGTCTGTTTAGATGGGCAATGCCCTGAACATCCTACTCTGGGATTGGACTAGTTACTTTCTTGATTTCTCAGCTTGTGTTCTTTATTCTATGCAGGACGCATTACAGGTAATAGAGTATTTTTCTGGTAGTTGCTATCGCATTGTTAAGAGTTTGAGATCTTGCTAAAATTTATGCTTTTCTTGTTTTGTTTTGAGGTGTCTTCTGGTACTTCTGCTTCATTGGTTTTGTGCTTCTGCATTCCCTGGGATATCGTTCCTGGCTGCCCTTCTCTGGGATCTTCCATTTTGAATAGTTTTGGGTCCCATGCGGCTACATGCTTCTGTTTGAGTCTCCTCACTTGTGATTTGCGCACCTCAAACTCTATTGGCATTTCTTTTTATTAACTTAAAAGGGGTTGACGGCCTGCATCAAATGCTTCTGGCAGTGGCAGGTACTCAATCTGTTCTACAGAAGTTGGGCTTGTGGGTTCTTTTCCTGACATTTGGCATTGAAATCTAGCTTTTGTAGATTGAGTGTTAATTTTTTTTTTTGGTTTGGGGGGGGGGGGTGTTTGTTTGGTGGATCTCTTGACATAGATGAGGGGTGGGCGTAAGAATAAATAAATTTTTTGATGCATTCAGCATGGCCCTATACCCCAATTCTCTCAATTTAAAAGAATTTAAATAACTCAATCTTTTGGTTACGGTGGGTGTAAGCATGCCTTCTTCCCAAATCATTTGGAGTTGGATTAGTTTGTTTGCAACTCGTGTCATTTTCATGGGAAGCAGATTTACTTTGTAGGAGGTTTAACTTGTGTGCGTTCCCCACATTTCATTGAACCTAACGTTGTACCCGTAGTACTGGATTTCAATGTTACAGAAACCTGATTTTTGTTCATCAAGTCATTAGCTCTGAAAAGCTTCCTCCGATTGATTAGCTTAAAAATCATGTGTTTGGCAGCCGTTCTGGGTTCTTCCTGCTGGATGTGGTCTTAATTATATTGAGTTGATCTTGAACCCTTCTCTTTTTTAAATGTTATTGGATCTCAATCGTTTAGTCAAATAACTTCACAGTATAGGGCAGGTAAAGATGAAGAAGATATGATGCTTGGTTTTCCTGTCTTGGCTGTGTTGGGGTAGGAATATATGTTTGTGTGGTGTCAGCCATGGATAGGAATGTAAGGTAGATGTTAAGAGTCGTGTCAGCCATATGCATGGGATTACAAACATATATTCCGTGGCAGAGAATACGTGTGCAAACTGAGATATCTGCTTGAACCTGCACTTGTTAATTGTCAAAACTTTGAGCGTTAAAGCAAGTCAGCTCAAACTTTGCGGAGGGCAAGAATATTGTAAGCTCTTTTCTGCATGAACCTGCATTAGTTGCATCCGATGACCGTGAATGTTGTTGGTCGTTTTGCTTTTCTCATGCAGCCTGCATGTGAAACATTGTCTCATCTACGTACTGCTTCTAGTTAAAACCCGTTTTCCTGGTAAATGGAATGGGTTGCCCTTATTTTTTTAATCCACAATTCGTTCTTTTTATTTTACACCCTCCCTGTCAGTACAGGGAGTCGTATAACTTTCATGTAAATGTATTTTGTATTTATTTCATCTATCCAATTCGCATGTTTCCCTTTACGCCTAATCAAGCATTCTTTTTTTTTTTTTTTTTTTTTTGGTTGTAAAAATGTCCCATAAATATACATTCAGCCATAAATATAAACGTTGATGGTTGAGTTCGATATGTAAAATTTGTGAATCGTCCTATTGACATTGGAGAGCAATACGTGAAAGTGTTGATAAAAATGATGACCTCTTAATATGTTATGATTTAGGGCCCACAAGAATAAAAAATAAAAAATGGAAGCTAAGTTGTTATCTTATTCATTTATTACAGATGAGTGGGATCGGTCTGGATCCTCCCTCTCCCCCGGCCTCAAATTTGCCTTCATTTGTCGGCAAAATGTATCTGCACTCCCAAGGTTAACATCGGGTTTCTCGCTCGCAGCATGGCCCCATTCACCTCCACTTTAACCAAATTATTTCAAATAAACCCGGATCAGCCGATTGGTTCAATCTTGATACCTGTGAAATCGTCTGACAACTCGGTCGGGGAACTACAAAATTGATTCACTATTTTTTTGATTTTTTTTTTTAAATTTCATATTAATAGCTTTGTAATATTTAAGTCTTGAAGGGTCAAGGTGCAGATTTGCCAAACAACTATTACCTAAGGAGCGTCTGGGCTAAATAACTATTGAGGGGACCAAAATTACCAATCAACGTGGAAAAAAACACAATTTGGAGCAGATTCGTCAACGAACTATTACCCCGTCATTGCCTTGGTGTCTCCGTCTTCCATTGATTGTCATAGTGTCGTTGACGTCAAGCATTTCCAAAGCTTCTATTGTTGGGTGTTCCATTTACTCTCTTGAACTCATCCAAGTAGTTCACAACGTTCGACCGGCACACACCTTACACCCGGTTCCATCCCTCCGATGCCACAAGCAAGAATCGCAATGCATGCTCCCATGGGTCCATCTCTCGTTGGTGTTTTCCTTTTCCAACAAGAAGGCTTAACCGCTCTTTTCTCCGGCGTTTTCGCCACCGTCCTACGCCGGTGTCTCACATTTTAACTTAATTGTGATAGTTTTTTTTTTTTTCCTAATAGTTATTTGGTTTTTTTTTCCACTTTTAATAGTTATTTTTTTTTTTTTTTTTTTTTTTTTCACTTTTTAATTGTTGGTTGGCAATTTTGGTCCCTTCAATAGTTATTTGGCCCAGACGCTCTTTGGGTAATAGTTGTTTGGCAAATTTGCACCTTCACCCATCTTTTTATATGTTATGTACGAGCAAAAAGGGAGGATTGTGCCTAAAATATGTGTGCGCTTTAGCTGCTGCTCAACCAAAAAGGGGGGAAAAAAAAAAAAAAAAAAGGCAAGCGTTGAGTTTGTCTCTGCGCGCGCCTGTGTTTTTAGCAGGCTTTTATAAGAACAGGCCATATATAGGAGTTAACTTTTTGGCAAGCAAGTGCTTCACCCTTTTTAACAAATTCTGGCTTCCTCTTGTAAATAAGAATCACTTTATATACAACTTGAACTTAACATAGCAACACTAATTTCATATCATATATTACCTGCGATTCTAAATATAAGATTTAATTGATTTTTTTTTAGAGATTGGGGAAGCTAATTAAACTATATTAAAATAATTATATTTATCGTTTTTTCTTAAACTAATTTATTTGCCTTATAAATTGATATATGATATAACTATATACAACACATGATATGATTAAGTAATTTATTTAGTTTTTATAATCTTTCAAAAAAAAAAAAAAAAATAGTCAACTGGATAGGTAGCACTTCGTTTGATTTATAAATATTTGATTCTTAGGCTTATATCATCACAGATCACTAATAAAATACAAACATCAGAACAAGAAGAAAATTGGCTCAGTTGCACATAGTTCGCTGAGATATAATTATAAACTACTAAGCAAATGTATCATCAATATCAATATATATATAATAATACATCCCTTCAAGCCATCTAAAAACGGCTTACACATGGCTCTTCTCATAATTTACTATTCATAAGCCGATTACAATTTATCGGGTTGCACGCACAAGCTGTTCCCATGTCCCATTCCCTCATTTGAAATTCAAATTCAAATGACTCATTTTTTTTTTTTTTTTTGCTACAAGAAAAGTTTTGGAGGGGTTCGACATCGGTCCCCACCAAGGCCACGGCCCCGGGCTCTATGAGCACTTACTGGGGACTTACGAGATCGCCTACCAAACGAGTCCCAGCGACGGCAGAGGGGATCGAACCCACGAACCCAAGGGCCTGATCCTGGATCCCTTACCATCTATGCCAACTCTCATTGGCAAATGACTCATCTTAATATATACGCCATGGGTTTGACGTGACATAAAAAACTTTTTGGCCCATCTCCATTCATCTTCCCCGAACATCTGCTCTCACCAAAATGCCTCCTCCTTTGTCCTCTCTTTCGAATAAATGGCCAGCAGCAAGGAGAGCGTCTTGACCACAGGGAGAGCGAGATGCCGGAGAACGAGCTAGGAGAGCGTCTTCACGCGGCTCATTCACGTCCTCACACTCTCATAACTTCTCATCTCTAGAGGCCACAATTTTAAAATTTTCTCTCTTACTCTTCTAAGAAAGGGAGATGAGAATTTTTGAATTTCTGGCTTAGGCAACTGAGTTCGGGGATATGTGAAGATGAGAATTTCTTCTTCCCCGACTCTCTCTCAGTCATCTTCTCCGAAGGGTAAGGGATCTCCTTACCAAACTCAAGCTCCGTCATCCCTGCCGTTGTCATCGGTGAAGTTTTTTGGTCCTTTTCTTTTGTACCTTCTCGATGCTAAGAAGGTTTGTACTCTTCCGCCATTCTTCCCTTCGTCTTTCATCTCTCCCATTCTTCAATTTTCATCTCCACAGATCTACTTTTCTGGTAATGCTTTTTGCATTTTGAAACCTAAACGCCTTTTTTTTTTTTGGGATTTGTTTATTTTTTCGCTAACGATTTATTTTGTGAATCGTTTGAACAGAAATCTAGAGCAGTCATTGGTAATGGTAAGGAAAAACCTCTATTCATGGTAGGATTTTTTTAATCTATTATAAGGGGAAGGTATTTTAATAATTGATAGTTTTGAAAATTAGTCTTTATCCACTACCTTTTATTAAGGAGATTCATTCGAGGGAGGGACAATGATGATTTTCTACCTTTAGTACCTTGATAAAATTGTGGCCTCTAGTGCTAATGGTATGTCTTTATCTGCCTAATTGAACTGCTTTAATTTTAATTGTTTATGATTGTGATAATATAAATATAATCTGACAAATACACATCAGACATGGAAGGTCCTCAAGATGTTGAGGTAAGACGCTTCTGATGTGATTCTCCTGTGATCCCTACATATACTGCAAATATAATGGCAGTACTTTTAGCTACAATGTCAAATAAATTTCACACCTTTTTTGAATTTTTCTTAAACCAATAAGCTCATTGTCTTGATGTTGATGAGTATTTCTTAAAATAAAAAGTTTTTCAATTTGCTCGAGAGAAAGTTCAAATAAGATGCTCTGCAATTCCATATTAACCTGTGATTGAACAATCCCAGAAAGTATAAGTCTCAATTTGCTTCTGGTATTGCGTTCTTTCACCCTTTTCTGTTTCCTACAATATATGTGTGTATGTGTGTATTTTTCTTGCGGGTTTTTGAGTGTTTTGTCAAGCTCTTTCTTTGACCTTTCTGTATTTCTCTTTGCATAGATTACAGAGTTTGGTGGCATGATGCCTTTAGATTTAGTTTGGATTTTGTCATCTCTCCTTATCCTTTCCTCATTTATTGCTTGCCTCCTCTCTCATTTCCCTCTCTTTCTTTTTTCACGTTGTTACTTGCTTTTCTAATTACAAATCTGATCTGATGATAGTTGGTAAGTTTATAAAATATATTACTTGACTATATTTTGTCCAGTCTTTCGGAAACTTTTATCATTCCATTTGGCATGCTATTTATTTTTCTGTTATCTGATTGACATCGATATGTGTAAGAAGCATGAACTTTATTCATGCTTTAGGGATCTCATTGTAGTCTACATAAGTAAAGCGTCCCAAAGGATTGACACTTTTGTGGAATCAGTATCAGGAATCTTTTAAGCACGTCTGCCAATGTATCTATTCTTTCATGTTTTAGGCATGCTATTGTAGGCAACAAAAATAAAGCATCCTAAACAATTCACACAAGTATAGAATCTGTACAGCAGATTGGCCAATGCACCTTCTGCTACTTGCTGCTTTATCTTTTGATAAAGATGGCAGGAAATGTTGTCAATGTTTTATTTGAATGGTTACTTTTAAGTTTATTAATGGAGTGAAATAGTTTCTTTTTATCAATGAAGGTGGCAGGTGGCCAAAGTGGTTGCTTTTCTTCTGTTTGCCTTCATATATCAGCAGAAAGTCATTTATGGATTCACTTCATTGCTTGGCCATTCTTTTCTTGATGTGTAGTTTTTTATGAGAAGTTATTATGAGATTGTGTTTTGTACATGCAGATCAGTCTTGAAGGGTCCGTCTCAAGAGTTATTGAAATCAATGAAGGAAAAAAGCACATGAGAAGGCATAAAAGCATAAATGTTAGGTTATGGAATCAGTTGAGTGCATTAGGCATGATGTTGAAAAATTTATTATTGGTATTTTTAGCTAGCACCCAAACAGTTTTGAAATGATAAGCAATTTCTGTATGCCTAAACTTAACCTGTGATTGTAATATGCCTAAATTTACCATTTTCCTTTTTGAGCAGCTGCTCCCGTTCTTGCATACTTTCACAGATGTAAAACAGGAACGCATTAGCTCTGCGTCTGTGAACTCCGGCTTCTTTACAAAGCATCTTTATGAATGCATTCACTATTTGGTATTTATTCTGGATCAAATCTGTGTGTTATGGACTTATGGTCAAGTTGAAGAAATTTATCTTGACAAACCATGCAGTTCGCATATGCTTTTTATCCTTACCTCTGCTTCGCTCTGTACCTCATATGACTATGACTGAGGTGCCTGAATGTATCTGGCCTTTTGTGTATACAAGTAATATTGAGCATCGTGTAGTTCTTCAATCTATGATATGTTTCCATATTTGTTATGTCACATATCTCCATGGTGTTAATGGTCTTAATACTACTGTTGTTTCAATACTTTCATTGAAAAGGGTATTGTTTTTACTGTGACCTTTTTATCTATGCTTTTTGACCAACTATAAGCGGCAGGTAATTGGTATCTTCAAGCTATTCTGTTTTCTCGTATGTATTTTGACACCCAGTAGCAGCAAAAAAGTGGCATTGTCGAGGAAAAACTATTTATCTCAATATGTGTTTGTAATGTCACTATTTTCATCTCAATATACACTAAGATATGATGTTTTTTTGATGAACTTTTGTTTTCAATTAGATTCGGGTATTACTTGAGATAATTTTTTAGTGACAAAAGTTACATGATTTTTTATCAATATATATTTATTTTTCCTTACTTGAATTGCTAGATTGTCAAAAACAAAAACGTCTATTTTTACATCTATTTTTTGCATTAGATTGTATTTATAAATTTATAAAGTATTCTTTTGAAACATTATTTATAGATTTAATTAATGGTTGACGGTGGACCTTATGAATATCAAATTTCTCACAAATACTTTTGTTAATGAGAGACATATCAAGAAGAAAAGGCATTCTATAATTCAAACAGTTATATATATTGATTCTATCTCATTTACTTACATGTATTTAATTTTTTAAGTATTATCTCAGTTTCTTTTTACTAAAAAAAGATTTATTTAACATCTTAAAATCTCTTTGGAGTTTTTAGTGTTTTTAGGTTAAGGTAAATTATTTTTCTTTTATTTACCCTAAAAAATTATTTTCTCATAAAGAAAAAAAATCACAGAATTCAATTATATATCCATATATGTAAAAAAATTAAATATATGTAAATTAAATAATTTGAAATAAATCATTATTATTCTATCTCATTTACTTACTTGCATATATCTAATTTTTTAAATATTACCTCAGACTTTTTTGAAAAACTAAAAAAAAAGATTTATTTATGCTTCTCAAAATCTCTTTGGAGTTTCTAGAGTATTATTTTCTAAAAAATTCGATTCAATGATTCGATTCATGTTCATGAAGATGTAGAAGCCTCGTATCAATGGATTCCAAAGCTGACTGAGTGGTGAGGAAACTTAGATTCAATAATTCGATTCATGTTGAAACTACTGGATTTGTTGGGGGAATTTTGTTGCTTTGGAATGAATGGGATTATGATATACAATATATCTCCTCAAATGAGCAAATTCTTCACTGCCAGATATGTGATAAGTGCTCTTTCAAAAATGTGTTGAAAATTTATTGGTAATATGTACTCTAAATCAATTGAAGGATATTTTTGTTTAACATTATTGAACTTTCATTTTTAATTGGTAATAATTCATTGATAGTGATGTCTTAATATTTTTTGAACAGAAGAAAGTGACATCACTTTGAAAGTAAAATATGTTTAAGTAACTCATAAAATACTAGCATCCGTGCAACGCACGAGGAAGTAAAAGCTCGTTCTACCCAATATTGAATCTGAAAAATGCGTAGTTAATAAGAGGGGCGTGTGCTAGTGACACCTTATTTTGCAAGCAACTGTTTTGACTTCATCACATCTATTATTTTATATAACTTTTAATTTGTGCATGTTCTTATATTCCTTATCCTCGTACTTTTATATTTCCAATAACATATTATATCACTCTGGTCCTATTTATAAGTCCATTTTGATCAAAAAATTTGGTCCTATTTATAAGTCCAGTTTGACCAAATAAATGAGATTGTGACAATTTTGCCCATAGTAATGATGATGAGAGAAATTGGTGAGCCATGTTGGAAAGAGAAAAAAATGAGAGAGATTTGACAATAAATTTTAAAAGGTACCAATTATAAATAGGGGTAAAGTTGAAAATTTGTTCTATAATCATTGAGATACTTACCTCTCCTTGGCAGTAGCGGAGCCACACTTGGGCCTTTAGGTGCAAATGCACCCATAAAATTTTGAAAAAAAAATATATTTTTAGCTGTAATATACTAATGTCAGTGGGTCCATAGTTCAGTGGTAAAAATCCTGATTGTTGAGTAGGAGGTCTTGGGTTCGAACGCACATCTGATCCCTTTTCCATTCTTATTTCCTTTAATCGACGGCACACTAATTATTGTTTATTAGTGAAAGGAGCCCTTTTTTGGCAGGCGGCTGTAGAGTATTCAGATCTTCTTTCATTACATGAAGCTCACTCGTAAAACACAACTTGCCGTATGAGAATATTTTGATATGAAAATCAAACGAAAAAATATTTTAAAATTGCTAAATTTCAAATAAGGTTTTTCCTAAAAAAAAAAGGGATTTGAATCATCCCTTTTCCATTTTCCATTCTTATTTCCTTTAATCGACGGCACACTAATTATTGTTTATTAGTGAAAGGAGCCCTTTTGGCAAAAAATTTGTAGAGTATTGAGATCTTCTTTCATTACATGAAGCTCACTCGTAAAACACAACTTGCCGTATGAGAATATTTTGATATGAAAATCAAACGAAAAAATATTTTAAAATTGCTAAATTTCAAATAAGGTTTTTCCTAAAAAGAAAAGGGATTTGAATCATCCCTTTTCCATTTTCCATTCTTATTTCCTTTAATCGACGGCACACTAATTATTGTTTATTAGTGAAAGGAGCCCTTTTTTAAGCGGCCGTAGAGTATTCAGATCTTCTTTCATTACATGAAGCTCACTCGTAAAACACAACTTGCCGTATGAGAATATTTTGATATGAAAATCAAACGAAAAAATATTTTAAAATTGCTAAATTTCAAATAAGGTTTTTCCTAAAAAGAAAAGGGATTTGAATCATCCCTTTTCCATTCTAATTTTTTTTTCCGTTATTATGTCTGCGTCCTTCATCAAACATCAAACATCGATTCCCATTGATGCTATTTTCTTTTAAATAATTTTATATACATTCTTAAATTAAAAAAACACCAAGTAGAGAAGTCATAAAAATAACAGCAACACCGATAATAAATTATAAATTAAATACTTTTATCATATATAATTTCATTCTTAATTATAAATAAATCCTAAAAATAAAAATTAGGATATTACAAAAGTTGTTGAGCTCATAAAGGTATCAGCTTTGTTGTAGTGATCTATTCCATATTTCTTAAGAAGTTCTTACAGGTATTTGGTTTGAGAAATAAATATTTCATTCTTCTTTTACTTGATTCGAAGTCCTAAGAAGAAATTTAATTCTCCTATTGTAGACATTTCAAACTCACCTTGTATGATCTTAAAGAACTCTTGACACATTTATGTTAAACGTGATATATTTGATAAAATTGATGATGAAGATTTATGCAATATTTTCAAGGAATGAAGAATTGAAAAATACTTTTGTAATGGTTCGTTATAATAGTTTAGTTGACTCTTGATTATTATTTTTCTATATTAAATTGAAGTTTTTTTTTTTATTGTTTATATTCTTTTATTTTTTAATGCATTTAAAACTTTCCTAAAAAAGAAAATTTCGGGGCCGAACCCCCGAATTACACCAGTTAAATGTGCACCCATAAATCTTAAATCTTGGCTCCTTGGTATGTGAGATTTGGTCAAACTGTATTTATAATAAGTCTAGAGTGGTACATATTTTTTATTGTCTGGTTTCGTATTCGTTTGTTTATCCCTCCGAGGAAGTCAAATCCACCTCTCTGATTCGCTTCTTTCTGAAGTCTGCAACTTGGAGCTTTGATTTGTCCTCATATCCTCCGTTGGAAATCATACAGCATGTTTTGTTCATCTCTTAAACTGTAGCACTAGTTTCTCTCTCAGCCTATGTTTTGAGTTTACACACATCATGAAGCTCAAAAAAGACAAGTCAGTTGGGTAAATTCTCTTCCGTATCCTCTGTTTCCTCTATTCCCACGATCACCTGTCATCGTTTTGCTTAGAAAAGTGAAATATTTGCAGGTTTTCAATCTATAGTGAACAGAACCAAGAGCGTTCCAAGTCAAATCCAACAATACACCCGGAAGGCCAAACCAGGATTGATGATAACTACAGAGTCAAACGAAAAATTCCTTCACCTGTAAAGCATATGGTATTCACAGAAAAGAATGAACAGAGGAGGAAGAAGAAGATGATGATTTTTGATCCTGAAAGTGACGCATATTTGCGGTGGAACCGAGTTTTCCTCCGTTCTTGCTTACTAGCCCTCTTTATTGATCCTCTGTTTTTCTACGTGCCCACATCTGAAAATGATGGACTCTCAGCATGTATGACTACTGATTCGAGTTTGGCAATTGTTCTGACGTGTCTCCGTACATTATCTGATGTTTTCTATCTGCTCAACATCCTCATCAAGTTCAGAACAGCTTATGTACACCCAAATTCAAGGGTTTTTGGCAGAGGTGAGCTAGTTATGGATCCATGGTTGATTGCCAAGAGGTATTTGAGATCAGAATTCATCATAGATATTGTAGCCACACCACCCCTTCCTCAGGTATCAAAACTTGATTCCCCCCCCCCCCCCCCACGTGGTTAATTTGAACTGCTGAATTAGATTTGGTTGGACTTTGTTGATTATCTCTGGAAACTTGTGAAGATGACAGAAAGAGTTGTGAAATTTCATAGCTGGCATTTCTTTTTCAATGGCAGATCCTAATTCGGCGTATTGGAAGCTCCCATGGAGATCAGCCCAGCGATACTCTTATACTGATCATTCTGCTTCAATATTTTCTCAGATTATATTTGATTTTCCCATTAAGGTCTCAGATTGTCAAAGTGGCTGGGGTTGCTACAAAGGCAGCTTGGGCAGGAGCTGCTTATAATGTTTTACTTTACTTGTTGGTTAGCCATGTATGTAAATTAACTTCACTTGCATGGAATTATAAATCCCTCAAAGTTACATTTTTGACGCAAGTACAAAAAACTAATGTGGTTGTAGGTGTTGGGAGCATTATGGTATTTGTTTTCGTATGAAAGGAATTTTACCTGTTGGAAATTTGAATGCAAAAATGAAAGTCAATGTGCTCTCAAGTACTTCAATTGCAGAACTTCAAACGATGATGATCGCATAAAGTGGGTCAACTCTACTTCTGTGTTTAGCAACTGCAATCCATCAAACATCGACGGTTTCAAATTCGGCATTTTTGCAATAGCAGTTACCTATAAAGTTAGTTCCATACAGTTTGTTCCTAAGTATGTCTTTTGTTTTTGGTGGGGCTTGCAGAACATGAGGTAATATTTAAAGTTTTGGTTGCATTTATTTCATATGTGATGTGTGATTCATGTAGCCAGCTCCACCGCTTGTCTTTATCTAAGCTGAATATTACTAATCATTCGTTTCTAAACTTTTCAGCAACTATGGCCAAAATTTGGTTACAACCACGTTCATTGGGGAAACGACATTTTCAATACTCATATCTATCCTTGGTTTAGTGTTGATTGCCCACTTGATTGGAAATATGCAGGTATTATAAAAATTAACCATTTTGACAGTTGAACCATGACTAGAAACTTGTTATATAACATGACTTGTGTATGGCTAAAAAAAAAATGAGTGCAGAAATATTTGCAATTTATTAATATGAAAGTTGAGGAATGGAGAGTCGAGCAACAAGATACTGAAGAATGGATGGAACATCGCCAGCTTCCACAACATTTGATAGAACGTGTTCGAAGATTTCAACAATACAAGTGGCTTGCAACTCAAGGAACCGATGAGAAATCTATCTTGCGAGGCCTTCCAAAAGACCTACGTAGAGATATTCAGTGTTCCCTTTGCTTAGATCTTATTCGACCTGTAAGTTCATTGCTTCCGAAAACAAATACCACTATGATCCTTATTATAATTGTCAAATTTTTTTGTTCTATATATAAGTCTATTCTAAAGATTCATTAACGATTCTTTTCCAATTTGAGCCCAATTTTATAGATGAGAGAAAATGTACTAACTGCATCTATTTTATAAATACAAAGTCAATCAATTTAAGACACATTAAATATTTTAACTTTTATTTCTTAGTATGTAAGATTTGATCATACTGGACTTATAATAGGGGTAAGTATGCTTATTTTTGATATCAAAATCTTTTGTTTAACCATATCCAATGAGTTAGTAGCCACCCATATAAAACTAAAACTAAATTTGTAGGTCCCATTTTTCTCACAAATGGATGATCATCTCCTGGAAGAAATATGTGAGAGATCGATATTGTTCTTGAGTCCTCAAGGCAGTTATGTTATCCGAGAAGGAGATCCAGTCACAGAGATGCTTTTCATAATAAGAGGAGAACTTGAAAGCTCAACCACTAATGGAGGAAGGATAGGTTTCTTCAACTCTAGTATAATGAAACCAGGTGATTTCTGTGGAGGAGAGTTACTATCATGGGCATTGCTTCCAACAACAAACACTCTCAATTTGCCACCTTCTACAACAACAGTGAAAGCCCTTGTGCAAGTAGAGGCCTTTGCACCGAAAGTGAAGATCTCAAGTTTGTGGCGAATCGGTTTCGTCGTTTTCTGAAAGAAGAAGCTTCAAAGATACCTTCCGATTCTACTCGTACCCTTGGAGGACATGGGCAGCCTGCTTCATTCAGGCTTCTTGGAGAAGGTACAAGAATAGAATGGTGGCAACGAGTTTGGGGAAAGATCAATCATTTGATTTTGATGAAATGGAACATAGCCGACAAGTTTTTAGTTTTGTGACTTCAAGTGATAGTTCATTGAGTAAACCTATAGCCATATCAAGAAGAGGAGCTCTGAGGATAATGGATACTGAGATGCCTATGTTACAAAAGCCTGAAGAGCCACAGTTCTAAAAAGATTCTGAGGACATTTAGGTCACAACCAAATGACAAAAGAGACCTTGGAATGGTTCATTAGCAGATTATGGTTTGGTTTTTTATGCCAGCAATAAGAACTTACCACAATGTCCAAAATAACAATGCTCTATCTATATTACTATTTGTTTTGATTGAGAATGTCCTCAGATTATATATCTTATATATCGTATATTTTGTAGTTTTGCAAAGGCATAGTTCAATTAACCTTGCTCACTGTTTTTTTTAATAATAAATTCCCATTTTTTATATTAAAAAGCACATGTGTATTTTTGCATCTTAACCATAATTTATAATACAAAATTAATAAAACACTACTAAATAAAACAATTAAAAATTACTTTCACTTAAATTAATGTTATTTGTTCTTTTAATGACTTGAAATCATCAATAATTGAATCAGTAGTGAAAGTGTTAGTTATTTCTCTTTCAATATGAACTACCATATTATCTGCAGTAAAATTATCTTCCATCTTGTTATGCAACCTTGCCTTAATTATTTTCATTGCTGAAAACGAGCTTTCTGTGGTAGCTGTTGAAACTGGAAGAGTTAATAAGAGGTGAATCAATCGATCAATCAAGTAATACACCTCAGATTTCCCTGTTTTCATCAAAGCACAACATAATTCAAGTAGAGTTGATAGATGCTTCAAAGCTAGATAACTAGAAGTATCATCATCAATCAATTATAAAACACTAAACCTCTAAGTCACTCAATTATTAGTCCACTTAGCCTGCCAACTATGTGTTTTATAACATAGTTATTGGTCCACTAAACCTCAATCAATCAATCATCAATTATCATCAATAAGAAATTAGGTCATCAATTATCATCAATTATTGTTATTACCATTATTAACATGAAATTTTAATAAGTTAAAAATTTAATGACGAATTTATTGTGATTACCATTATGATGACGATAATTGATGACAAATTTCTTTTATTATAGAAAAAGTCAGCATAATGGTAATCACAATAAATTCGTCATTAATTTTTTTCCTGGTGAAAATTTCGAATTGATGATAATTGAGGACGATAATTGATGATAATTGATGACGAATTTCTATTATTATGATGATGTATAGAAAAAGTCAGCATAATGGTAAACTCAGTTATTGGTCCACTTGGCCTGCCAACTATGCGTTTTATAACATAGTTATTGGTCCACTAAACCTCAATCAATCAATCATCAATTATCATTAATAAGAAATTCGTCATCAATTATCATCAATTATTGTGATTACCATTATTAACATGAAATTTTAATAAGTTAAAAATTTAATGACGAATTTATTGTGATTACCATTATGATGACTTTTTCTATACATCATAATAATAATAGAAATTCGTCATCAATTATCATCAATTCGAAATTTTCACCAGGAAAAAAATTAATGACGAATTTATTGTGATTACCATTATGCTGACTTTTTCTATAATAATAGAAATTCGTCATCAATTATCATCAATTATCGTCATCATAATGGTAATCACAATAAATTCGTCATTAAATTTTTAACTTATTAAAATTTCATGTTAATAATGATAATCACAATAATTGATGATAATTGATGACTAATTTCTTATTGATGATTGATTGATTGAGGTTTAGTGGACCAATAACTATGTTATAAAATGCATAGTTGGCAGGCCAAGTGGACCAATAAATGAGTGGCTTAGAGGTTTAGTGTTTTATAATGAAGATGATGATTAGACTCGGACCAAGCCGGCCAATTGAATCCGAAAACCTGCGAACTGACCAAATAACCCCTCCTGGTGAAGTACTAAACCTGCTCGCTAATTTTTTTAATTTAATTTGATTTTCCTTTTATTTTCTTTAGAATTTCATATTAATAGCATTGAATCTTCGCTTCCTCGTCGGTTTGGCCTTAGGTTAGCTTTGATTTAACTCTGATATGACCCACTTACCTTTGACCGATTCAGCATCTGGTCCGGGTTTAATAACCTTGGTTATAGCACCTAATAAATTTACTAATTACAAGTCACATTATACAAAGTCTGACCGTATTAAAAAAAATCAAAGTCCGACTTGTCTAATCTCTGTGTTTATTTGAATGGAGAGATAAGTGAAGGGGAAATAGGGAGGGAATATTGTGAAGATAAACTTCTAAGAATAGTAAAAAAATTTACTCTTTTGATAACTCACATGGCATGATTTGCATGGTTTTATTTTCAAGAATACAAATCCTGCTGTTAACTACAGGAATAGAAACTATTACTTCAACTATAGCTAATAGCTTTGGCAATGTCTTTGCCCTAAATTTGCAGGTTCCTTTTTTCTCAAGAATGGATGATCTGTTGCTTGATGCAATATGTAAGAGACATGGTTTCATCCTTGAGTACTTAAGGCACTTACATTGTTCGAGAAGGCGATCCAGTCACCGAGATGCTTTTCATCAAAAGAGGAAGACTTGAAAGCTCAACTAAAAATGGAGGCAGAACAGGTTTCTTCAACTCAATATCATTAAGACCTGGTGATTTCTGTGGAGAAGAGCTACTAGCATGGGCTTTACTTCCAAAATCTACTTCCAATTTTCCTTCTAGAACAGTGAAAGCCCTCGGGGAAGTGGAAGCCTTTGCACTAAGAGCTGAGGATTTTAAGTTTGTTGCGAATCAGTTTAGCTGTCTTCACAGCAAGAAGCTGCGACATCCCTTCCGTTTCTACTCTCACCATTGGACGACATGGGCAGCCTTCTTCATTCAAGCTGCTTGGAGAAGGTTTAAGTAGAGGAAGCTCGCGGCGAGCCCTAGTGTGAAGGAATGCCAATCATTTACTTATGATAAACACATTAATGATGTAATGAGACAAGAAGAGGAAGAGCAGACTAGTGCTGTGAGTTCAAGTGCAAATTCATTAAGTGTCACTATACTTGCTTCAAGATTTGCTGCAAACACAAGGAGAGGAGCTCAGAGGATCAAGGATCTTGAGATGCCTAAGTTGCAGAAGCCTGAAGATCCAGACTTCTCGGTGGAGGCAGAGGATGATTAGTTCACAATGGCTATACTAGCTTTAAAAAGGATTAAATATACAGTCTCTTGCAATAAGAGAGGTTTGTGCCTAGAATATGTGTGCGCTTTAGCTGCTGGTCAACCAAAATAAAAAAATCATTGGCAAGTATTGAGTTTGTCTCTCCGCCTTTGTTTTTAGCAGGCTTTTATAAGAACAGGCCATATATCGGAGTCAACTTTCTGGCAAGCAAGTGCTTGACCCGTTTTACAAATTATGGCTTCCTCTTGTAGATAAGAATCACTTTATATTCAACTTGAACTTCACAGAGTGTAACATTCTCTAATTTAAGGATAATTATTAATTGGGTAAAGGAGCACACAGCACCACGAAATTTGCTTCCAGGAGTGCCCAACACCACGAAGTTACGTTTTGGGAGCGCTCAGTACCACGGCCGTTAGTTGACCGTCAACTTGGATGGAATCGACATGGGCGCGACGTGGAATAAAAAAAATCAAAAAATTAGGGAAAAATTCACAAAATTAGGAAAAAAATTAAAATAATTAGGAAAAAATGTAAAATAATTAGGAAAAATTATTAAAAAAAAATTCAAAAATTAGAAAAAAAAAATTCAAAAAGTTAGGGAAAAGTCAAAAAATTAGAAAAAAAATTCAAAAGATTAGGAAAAAATGCAAAAAATTATGTTCTTGCAGCATGGACTGCCTCTCTCATTTGGGGAAATGACAATGACCAAAATAAGAAACTAACACAATTTCAAGACACTTTTGAATACCTTTACAATTTATTATATACTCCCTCCGGTCCTAATTATAAGACAACATTTGAGAGTTTGTTTTGGTCCTAATTATAATACAACATTCTAATTTTTTTCTAATTATTTTAAATTTTTCCAAATTATTTTAATTATTTGAATTTTTTCCTAACTTTTTGAATTTTTTTCTAATTATTTTAATTATTTCCTAATTATTTAATTTTTTCCCTAATTTTTTTGAATTTTTCCCTAATTTTTTGAATTTTTTTTATTCCACGTCAGTGTTTCATCCAAGTTAATGGTCAACTAATGGCCGTGGTACTGGGCGCTCCAAAAACGTAACTTCGTGGTGCTGGGCGCTCCAAAACAAACTTCGTGGTGCTAGGCGCTCCTAGAGGCAAACTTCGTGGTGCTGAGCACTCATTTACCCTTATTAATTATTAAGTTGATTAAACCATTCATCGATATGTTTTATGCAAACAGTTGGGCTTTGGATTTTACCAGGCCCATATTTAGATTTATCAAAATAACCAAAATATACTAGAGTACGCCAAGTGAGTCATAATGTGACAATATACAATAATTTAACATGTACCAAAAAGGTGGAAGCACTGCCATTAACAAAAGTAATTTTAAGCTTCTGAAGCCTTCCCTGATAGACGCACACGAGAACTATCACCTGAAAAATATTTGTAACCATCAATCCAGCTCATTATAAATTATAATAGGGAAAATTCCAATTAAATACCATTTGAATTTGTAAAACCCTCAGAAGTCTTGTGAATTTGTAAAAAGATTGAGAGGTACCAAGGACCTATGAGGGATATGTAAATTCAGGTGAAATTACTCTTTTACCCTTAGTTTTAAATAAATAAATAAAACACCCTTAGTTTTATCAACCTAAATCAGTTCTGAATACTTATATAGCACCTTTATCAATGATTTTTTCGGCCAAACCGCTTGTATCATCGATCAACATAATGAAGCATCGCGGCAAATCAGTGAAACTAATAGGCGGCGTAACCAACAATAAATTAAAATCGGGCGACATAAGGAATGAAGCAAAGTGCTGAATCCACTTTCAATTCTTAGCTGATGCTTCTTCCTAGTTATTAAATTACATTAGCTTCAACAATTCAACAATGAAAGGAAATAGCACAACAAATCGCTCAAAGCCTGAAACAGAGAACCAGTAGCAACAAACTCACAATCACGAAAACAATAGGATCCTATGCAAATCAATAGAAACTAATCAACTTGTAAATTGATTAAGGGAATTGCTGAAGGAACCGTTCGGAAGGCGGAGGACAACCAGATCCGACGATCTTCCACCGTCTTACCCACCGGACGACTTCTGCTTGAAGATTGCAGCGAGAAGTTCATGTTTTACACTGGATCGGGAAGGGGTTGCGTCTCTGAAAGAGCCATTCCGGCCGCGTAGGACCAGGATTGCGGAGGACAACCAGATCCGACGATCTTCCGCCGTCTTATCCACCAGACGACTTCCGCTTGAAGATTGCAGCGAGAAGTTCGTGTTTTACACTGGATCGGGAAGGGGTTGCGTCTCTGAAAGAGCCATTTTGACCGCGGACGACTGAAACCTGCTTCGATTCTTGCTCGCTGGCAGCGTGGACGAACTTTTCCCCGTTGAACATATCAGCAAATATCTTCTCCTGACTCTGCGTCTGCTGCCGGTGACGTCGCTAAAGGTGCCTACAGGGTGGAGGAGGATCAAATATGGTGGTGAGGGTATTTATTTATTTAAAATTAATGGCAAAAGGGTAATTTCACCCGAATTTACATATCCCTCATAGGTCCTGTGTACCTTTCAGTCTTTTTACAAATTTGGGAGACTTTTGGGGGTTTTACAAATTCAAATGGTATTTTAATGGAATTTTCCGATTATAATATGTGCTTATAAGGTGCCAAATAGAACATTTTATATAACAAAGTACTAGATATATATATATATATATAATTTACAAATGTATTAAATCACAAATCTTGTAATAAAGTTTTAATATCAAATTCTATAATAAAATTTCTATATCTAATTTCATATCATGAATCACATAAAAGCATGTCAAGCAACATATCGATACCCTGATAGAACCCATGGGCTGTAACATAATAGGTTTAGTCTTTATGGCAAGATTGCATCAAGCTCTCCAATAATGAGGTATAGCCCGGCCAAAGGCTGTAGAACTTTTATCGGACCATGGGTTTCCTTTCCTTTGAATATAGAAAAGCGTCACTGTCCCAAGGGCTAACCTTTAACCTGGCCAAAGGAAAAAGGTGATACCAAGGGCCCTGAAAATGTCAAAGCCATCCATTGTACACTGAGTGGTGGCATACCATGTGGTATTTATACATAACAACTCTCACCCCCACTCCACATCCATCCATATAAACCATCATAATTTTGGTATGTATATACCAGTTCCATAGAGATTTGTAAAAATAATGCAGCGTTTCAATGATAATTTCAAAGTACTCATTGATATATTAAAGCGTTAATGGGCAAAAATACACATGAGCTTTACCCTGAGGAGTGCCCAACACTAAATGTTTTTTTTTAGGTGCAAAAATACACATAAGCTTGTAAAACTAGAGCAAAAACACCACTACCATTAAAACAGTGTAACTGCCGTTATCTTTATAGTGGGCCCCACCCTATTAAAAAAATGAAAATTCCTGGGTCTTTGTAATTTCCCTCGGTGCCCCTGCGCATATCTCCTTTCACCCCCATTCTTTCTTCGCAGTCGTTCCCTTCATCCCTCCACCCCCATTCCTTCTTAGATGCGATGCGGACGGTGGCGGAGACATCGCCACCAACGGCGACTGCAGGATCTCTTTCTCCCGTGATTCTAACGCAGGACGATTTGGATAAAATCGCCGCCTACAAAGCCGTGGAGTACGTTGAATCCGACATGGTTATGAGTTTGGGAACCGGGTTGACGGCGAAGCACGCGATGGATAGAATCGGCGACCTTTTGCAGCAAGGCAAGCTTGAGCACATTATAGGAATACCCACGAGTAGGCAGTTTCATTGGGGATTCCATTGTCAGATCTCTATTCACACCCAACCTTGGATCTAGCTATTGACAGAGCCGATGAAGTTGATCCGTTTTTGAACAAAAATCGATGGTCGTGGGTTGGCATAGCAACGCAAGCGCAGAATTGCTGGTTTGAAAGGTTCAAATTTTTTCAGCAAAAATAGCATCAACCCTATGCTCATTAGTGAAAGGCTCAATTTTTTTAGTGATTATTATGTTTTGCTCAGAAATTATGCAAGAACCGGTAGTTCTTGATATTGATCCTCTGTAAATAGGGACTTATGCAGATTGACCCTATTGTACTTGAATCTCTATGCGTGAATTCGTTGTATAAACATTATCTTTTTTTTTCATCTCTTGTATCTGCTCATCACCCATCAAAATTTTCCCAGATGTTGATGGATCATGGTGTGTGTGATTTTACATTTTAGTGGAAATTGGATATGGATGCCGCTTTGAACTTTTTCGTGGTTACTGTGCTAAAAGTGGGGTAATTGATTGATTATTCTTGAATATGACGATGCATAAGCAAATATTTCCCGTTTTTGCATAGTTTCCTTCTCTTTATGAAATCTTATAGTGGTTCGAAACCATTCATCGATGCTCGTGGCGAACGGGTCTTCGATTTTTAAGATTTAATCTTATGTTGTTGATCTGATCGCAAGGTTGCGTTAGGGTTGATGCTTTGTTTGTTGTCGGCATTTCTTTGTTGGTTGGTTGATGTTTTGCTAGTTTGATTTGTTGATTCTCCATTTTCAATCCCAAGCACTTCTGTGTGAGGGTATTTTCTTTTTCAGTTGGGGGTATCTTGATAATTTTAAATGGTAGTTAACAGAGTTTAGCATTTTTTAACGGTGGTAGTATTTTTGCTCTTGTTTTACAAGCTCATGTGTATTTTTTGTGTGTTGGGCACTCCTCAAGGTAAAGCTCATGTGTATTTTTGCCCCTTAACCCTATATTAAATTAACATCAATATATATATTTTCAATCTCATAATCATACCACAAAGTACAAACAATATATTAATACATATAACAAATGAAAAGTGGTTACCTTAAGTTCTTGACACAAGAAATAAGCTTGAGAGATATCAAGTCTACTCTAAAAATAAATATATAATTACACATTAATAGAATTAACGGCAATACCAACTAATATAATAATATTATAATTGTCTCATTTTAAATTTTCTTAGAAGAAGTGGGAATTTATTTATTCCTCAAATAATCGTTACAATCTCAATTCCTTCCTTCATAAATTATTTCTCACCAATAATTATAATTATTAAAATATCATCATATCCTCAATTTAACCAAAATACCCAATTTCCCACAATCAAAGTTTCACCTAAAAATTTAAATATTCACATTCATTTATAAACCTCAAATCTAATCTACCAATCCTCAATATAATCTCCAATAAATTAAAAATGAATTATAAACTCGAATATAAAAGACATATTATCACAAATCTCAATTTTTTCAATATAATACTAACTTATATAAGCATAATCCAATTTATTAAACAAACCTTCACATAATCAAAATCATAACAAACCTAAATTCAATCCCAAATCCCAACTCATAATTTCATACCGTTCAAGACTTAGCAAAACTAAACCGATTAAACTTTCAATAATACCTCAAGTAATCCAAATAAATTCCTTAAACCTTATTTAAGTAATAGAAATATCCTAAAAGACATAAATCCTCAATTCTTTTAAACAGAAAAATTAAATTTAAATTCCTATCACAATCAACTAATAAATCTAAACAGATTAAAATTATCGATTAATCATTCTCTACCTATACAAAGTCATCTATTATTAAAATTCAAAACTTTATCAAAAGTCTAACTCCAAAATTTTAACTAATCAGTACTATATTACCCATAATGAGAAAGATAAAAATATGTAGAACAATTTTCATGAAGAAAGTTTGTTAAAAAGAAATTAATTTAACTACTTAACTAATCTTATAAGATAAGTAGCATACCTTAAAATATCCTATAAACTTTTCTTCACTTTTCCTTTCCTTCTCCCTTCATACTCGCATTCTCTCCGTCGTCTCTCCAGTTGGCCCTCTCAATCTCGACAGCACACACTGTACACGAACCCACACACACACATATATATATATATGTTAAGAAAGGTGGTGGGAAGTAATTATAAATCTTTCCCACCGTCATAATTTGTGGGGGCAGCGTGCTTCCCACTACAATATAATATATATATATATATATATATATAATATTATTATATTATAAGTTATTTTCGTTTTTTCCCAACAACAATTAAACAAATGTTTATATTTTCAATCCAAATAAATTTTCTTTAATACATAATAAGTTATAGTATTTTCTAAAAATATAACTTACAATATTTTTTATTTATTTTCTATATTCTCATACTAAATCATATGGTAAATTTTAATTACTATAAATTAATCTCTCTTAGACTATTAGCTTTAGAAGTTAAAAATTGGAATGTTACACAGAGCATCACTAATTTCATATCATATACTACCTCGTCCTCCGATTCTAAATATAAGATCAAATTAATTTTTTTTAGAAAGATTGAGGAAACTAATTAAAGTACTTTAAAATATTTATTTTTATTGTTTTTCCTTAAAATAATTTGTTTAACTTACAAAGTGATTTATAATATAACTATATATAACATATAATATAATTAAGTAATTTATTTAACTTCTATTATATCAAAAAATAGTCAATTGAGTCTATTTGGAACCAGAGGTAGTATCCAGTTCGGTGTACAAATATTTGAATCATGGGCCTATATCATCATGACAAATCACTAATCAAATAAAAACATCAGAACAAGAAGAAAATTGGCTCAGTTGCACGTTCTCTACACAGTTTGCTCAGATACAACTCAGCAAATGTATTCTACCGAATCTTGAATCTGAAAATTGCGTAGTTAATAAGAGGGGCGTGTACTAGGGAAACCTTAATGTGTAAGCAACTGTTTTGACTTCATCACATCTATTATTTTATATAACTTAATTTGTGCATGTTCTTTAATTTGTGCATGTTCTTATATTACTAATCCTCGTACTTTTATGTTTCCAATAACATGTTATACATATATTTGATTATCTGGTTTCGTATTCCTTTGTTTATCCCTCCGAGGAAGTCAAATCCACCTCTCTGATTCTTCGCTTCTTTCTAAACTCTGCAACTTGGAGCTTTGATTTGTCCTCATATCCTCCATTGGAAATCATACAGCATGTTTTGTTCATCTCTTGAACTGTACCACTAGTTTCTCTCTCAGCCTATGTTTTGAGTTCACGCACACAATGAAGCTCAAAAAAGACGAGTCACTTGGGTAAATTCTCTTCCATGTCCTCTGTTTCCTCTATTCCCACGATCACCTCTCATCGTTTTGCTTAGAAGAGTGAAATATTTGCAGGTTTTCCATCTATAGTGAACAGAACCAAGAGCGTTCCAAGTCAAATGCAACAATACACCCGGAAGGCCAAACCAGGATTGATGATAACTACAGAGTCAAACGAAAAATTCCTTCACCTGTAAAGCACATGGTATTCACAGAAAAGAATGAACAGAGGAAGAAGAAGAAGAAGATGATGATTTTTGATCCTGAAAGTGACGCATATTTGCGGTGGAACCGAGTTTTCCTCCGTTCTTGCTTACTAGCCCTCTTTATTGATCCTCTGTTTTTCTACGTGCCCATATCTGAAAATGATGGACTCTCAGCATGTATGACTACTGATTCGAGTTTGGCAATTGTTCTGACGTGTCTCCGTACATTATCTGATATTTTCTATCTGCTCAACATGCTCATCAAGTTCAGAACAGCTTATGTACACCCAAATTCAAGGGTTTTTGGCAGAGGTGAGCTAGTTATGGATCCATGGTTGATTGCCAAGAGGTATTTGAGATCAGAATTCATCATAGATATTGTAGCCACACCGCCCCTTCCTCAGGTATCAAAACTTGATGTTTTTTTGTTTTTTTGTTTTTTGTTCTATGTGGTTAATTAGAACTGCGGAACAAGATTTGGTTGGACTTTGTTGATTATCTCTCGAAACTTGTGAAGATAACAGAAAGAGATGTGAAATTTCATAACTGGCATTTCTTCTTCAATGGCAGATCCTCATTTGGCGTATTGGAATCTCCCATCGAGATCAGCCCAGCTATACTCTTATACTGATCATTCTGCTTCAATATTTTCCCAGATTATATTTGATTTTCCCATTAGGGTCTCAGATTGTCGAAGCGGCCGGGATTGCTACAAAGGCAGCTTGGGCAGGAGCTGCTTATAATCTTTTAGTTTACATGTTGGTTACCCATGTATGTAAATTAACTTCACTAGCATGGATTTATAAATCCCTCAGAAAGTTACATTTTTGACTCAAGTGCAAAAAAACTAATGTGGTTGTAGGTGTTGGGAGCATTATGGTATTTTTTTTCGTTTGAAAGGACTGTTACTTGTTGGAAGTCTGAATGCCAAAGTGAAAGTCAATGTGCTCTCAAGTATTTGAATTGCAGAACTTCAAACGATGATGATCGCATAAAGTGGGTCAACTCTACTTCTGTGTTTAGCTACTGCAATCCATCAAACAGCAACGGTTTCAATTTCGGCATTTTTGTCCCAGCAGTTAGCTATAACATTAGTTCCAGTCAGTTTGTTCCTAGGTATGCCTATTGTCTGTGGTGGGGCTTGCAGAACACGAGGTAATATTTAAAGATTTGGTTGCATTTATTTCATAAGTAGTGTGATGTGTCATTTACATAGTCAGCTCCACCTAATAGAATAATGCTTATCTTTTTCTTTATCTTTGTCTAAGCTGAATATTACTAATCCTTCATTTCTAAACTATTTAGCTGCTATGGCCAAAATATGATGGCGACCACGTTCATTTTGGAAACTGCATATGGAATACTCGTATGTACCCTTGGTTTAATATTGTTTGCCCACTTGATTGGAAACGTGCAGGTACTATAAAAATTAACCATTTTTACAGTTGAACCATGACCATAAATTTGTTACATAACATGTCTTGTGTATGGCGAAAAAAAAAAAAGTGCAGAACTATTTGCAATCCATTACTGTGAAATTTGAGGAATGGAGACACCAGCGACATGATACTGAAGAATGGATGGAACATCGCCAACTTCCACAATATTTGAGAGAACGTGTTCGAAGATTTCAACAATACAAGTGGCTTGCAACTCAAGGAACCGATGAGGAATCTATCTTGCGAGGCCTTCCTAAAGACCTACGTAGAGATATTCAATGTCACCTTCGCTTAGATCTTATTCGACCTGTGAGTTCATTGCTCCTAAGAACAAATATCACTTTGACCCTTGTTATAAGTTCAAGTTGTCAAAAAATTCCGATCCTAAATATAAGTCCACCCTAAGAGTCATTAACGACTGTTTTCCAATTTCACCCCTATGGTATAGATGAGAGAAAATATACTAGTAGCATCTACTTTTTAAATACAAAGTTAATCAATTTAAGACACATTAATTGCTTTAACTTCCATTTCTTAATATGTGAGATTTGGTCAAACTAGACTCAAAATAAGGATAAGTATGCTTATTTTTGATATCAAAATCTTTTCTTAAACCATATCCAACAAGTTAGTAGCCACCCATATAACACTAAAACTAAATTTACAGGTCCCGTTTTTCTCACAAATGGATGATCAACTATTGGAAGTAATATGTGAGAGATCGGTATTGTTCTTGAGTCCTCAAGGCGGTTATATTGTCCGAGAAGGAGATCCAGTCACAGAGATGCTTTTCATAATAAGAGGCAAACTTCAAAGCTCA
The DNA here is from genome assembly GCA_019022655.1 of Acacia acuminata. Lineage (NCBI taxonomy): Eukaryota > Viridiplantae > Streptophyta > Magnoliopsida > Fabales > Fabaceae > Acacia > Acacia acuminata. The sequence continues at coordinate 3,997,459 of JAFJYI010000015.1, forward strand.
ACCACAGATGGAGGAAGGACAGGTTTCTTCAACTCTAATGTAATGAAACCAGGTGATTTCTGTGGAGGAGAGTTACTATCATGGGCATTGCTTCCAACAACAACCACTCTCAATTTGCCTTCTTCTTCAAGAACAGTGAAAGCCCTTGTGGAAGTAGAGGCCTTTGCACTAAAAGCTGAAGATCTCAAGTTTGTGGCGAATCAGTTTCGTCGTTTTCACAAAGAAGAAGCTTCAAAGATACCTTCCGATTCTACTCGTACCATTGGAGGACATGGGCGACTGCTTCATTCGGGCTTCTTGGAGAAGGTACAAGAACAGAATGGTGGCAATGAGTTTGGGGAAAGATCAATAATTTGATTTTGATGAAATGGGACATAGCCAACAAGTTCCTAGTTTTGTGACTTCAAGTGATAGTCCACTAAGCGAACTCCGTAGCCATATCAAGAAGAGGAGCTCGAGGATGTTGGACACCGAGATGCCTAAGTTACAAAAGCCCGAAGAGCCGACTTCTCAAAGGATGCGAGAGGACATTTAGTTCACAACTAAATGACTGTTGAAGGGAGATTTCATTTTTAAATTAATGTTATTTTAAAGTTTGAATTTTGAATTATTGTTAGTTTCTAGATTTTCAAATAATTAGCCGATTGTTAGGTTGTTACCTATTTTCATGCTAGAAGTTGTTATTTTCCATTTCTATAAATGTACCTCATTCAAGAGGAATTATGATTCATTGATGAATAAAAGAGAAAGTATTCCTGGAATTAAAATTGGGAAAATCACTGTAGAGGCCCATTTAACAAAAATAAGCCCAAAAAGGGCCCCAACAATCTGACGTTCCCAGAATAATAAATGAAAAGACACAAACACACCCCCGATTTAAAAAGCAAAAAGGAACAAGTATGGAAATAAAAAGTGAACAGACGCATCCAGTTTTGGCGCTACACGAGGAAGAGAAGAAATCATCGTACAAGGCAAACACGAGGGAGAGAACAACTGGGTTTTTCTGAACCTATATATTGCTCAACTCAGCGAGGGAGAGAACGTCTATATTACCAATCATCCACTTCGTTATAGGCTGAACTCATCTACCCATGAATTTCTTTGTTCTTTGAACGTTTTTTGAGTTGAAGGTTGGGTGGTGAAAGGTTGAACCTTGGCCAAATTTATGTTATAATCGATAGGAAATAGGTAAGAAATACTAAGATTTTGCTCAAGATATCATTATCACCATTCTAGTTGGTCTTTAATCATTTTTGGGTTGGGTGGAAAAATGTTGCTCTGTTTTTTGGCATGAAAACAGAGGGAAAGATGTGTTTTTAAGTGGGAATGGGTGCATAGGATGAAGCTACACTTGGTTGAAAAACGCTGAAATGGGATAGTTGTAAATATGACTGATATAGTTGTTAATACGAGCTGAATGTTAAAACGCTATAGGTTGCTCTGTTTTGGGGCATGGAAACAGAGGGAGGCCTGTTTGTTAGGGGGAATGACTGAATGTGAAAACGCTGAAATGATATTGTTGTTAATGTGACTATTAAAGTTGTTAATGTGACTGTTAAAGTTGTTAATGATAACTTGATGTTGCAGATCATAATTAAAGATGGCTAGTACTTCAGGGGGTTTCTTCCATGTGGGGGGTTTCCTTGTACACGGGGGAGGACAAGAAAGTGATTATGTTGGTGGAACGGTAAGAACAGGAGGCATCAAGGAAGGAACAACATATTAGGAGTTGCAAAGAATCATAGTGTCATTTATTGGGGCAGAAAATACTGAAATATCCGTGAAGTTCAAACTTAGTCTGGATACATCTACATTTGTTGTAATTGACCCCTGATATTGTTGTCAGTGAACCCTGATTTTGTTGTAAGTGACCCCTGTTATTGTTGTAAGTGACCCCTGATATTGTTGTTAAGTGAACCCTGATATTGTTGTAAGTGAATTGTTGATTTTGTTGTAAGTGATTTTGATATTGTTGTAAGTAACCCCTGATTTTGTTGTAAATGACCCCTGTTGTTGTTGTAAGTGACCCCTGATTTTGTTGTAACTGACCCCTTTTGTTGTTGTAAGTGACTCCTGAATTTGTTGTAAGTGACACCTGATATTGTTGTAAATGACCCCTGTTGTTGTTGTAAATGACCCCTGCTATTGTTGTAATTAGGTGCTGATATTGTTGTAATTAGATGGTGATATTGTTGTAATTCGGTACTGATATTGTTGTAATCGCCCCTGTTATTGTGTAAGTGACCCTTGTTATTGTTGTAAGTGACCCCTGATATTGTTGTAAGTGACCCCTGTTATTGGTGTAAGTGACCCCTGTTATTGTTGTTATTGTTGTAATTGACCCCTGTTATTGTTGTAATTGACCTTTGATATTGTTTTAAGTGAACCTTGATTTTGTTGTAAGTGACCCCTGTTATTGGTGTAAATGACCCCTGATATTGTTATTAATCTTGTCCATTATTTTGCAGTTCTCAATCCATGACCACATCAAAACAGAAGCTAAAATTTCTTGTTCTCAGTCCATGACCACATCAAAACAGAATCAAAAAATTGAATTTGTCATTGAATAAAGATTATCAAGTTAGCATCAGTTGACAATTTACAAAATAACAAGAAGGTTTGATGTCATCCTCATGAATACAAAGGAGTCATAAATACATGTGTCCTAACAACTATGCCCCCTAATGTCTCTTCAATTTCTTGTGGTAGTCCTTCATTAAAGACAACACTTTTTGCCAATGGGTGTTGCGAGGATGGGTGACGAGCCACCATAAGAAGCCCACCTTCAATTCATGAAGTTCTTCTTCGGTGTAGTGTGGCATTGTATACCCATCCACCCCTTGTTCTAAGCCATCCCATTGTCGTAGCCAGGATATAACATGAACCCCACGAGTGCCTGAAATAAAATAGACAGATGAGTTCTAGTAAAACCAGATATCAAACTTCACCAGACCACAAAAAATGCAAACAAATAAAATGGTATACCATGAAATGTATAAGCATCCTGAGGCGCTCGAGGCGATACTTTGTGAGGATTGTAATGGGTGTAGTAGTCCCATAGGAATAAGCTGAGGTGTCTCATTTCATTAAAAAAAAAAAAAAAAAAAAAAACAGATTCCAAACGTTGCTGGCAGTTTTCAGAACATGGTATCATCAAAATATGTACCCTGTAGCCATTGTTATACATTAAAAACAATAAAGTAATGATCCATAAAATCTGCCAAATTTCCATTAAAACCTTGATTCAATGCCATTCATAAGCGTTGAATATCTCAATGTCCAGGTTCCGAAACAAAAGGCTCGCAATCAAGATATTTGATATTTCACAACCAATGTTTGCAACTATGACAGGCAATGCATTATATTAGATCTGACATTTGTAGCTTGTAATCTCCACAATCCAAGTGCTTGATTTTGTGATTTTGATTTCTCATTGTTGGAGGCTAAACTATGATATACATGAAGGTATTACTCAAAATAAGGTTAACTCTTTTAAAATGACCAGTGGACAGCAAACAAAACTTTGATATTCACAGAAAGAAGAGGAAAGAAATGGGAGAAAAAGATGTCTCACCCTGGAATCGCCAAAAACAAGCCAAAATCATGACTTCTTTTCTTGCAGCAACTCCATTCTTTCATACCATCATGAAATTTCGGCTAGAAAGTAAATTTAAAGTTTAATCAATTGTAAATTTAAATAAGGAATCACTAAAGGAAAAAAAAAAAAAAAAAAAGAGCAGTGATGAAGAATTAAATGAAAATGCATAGACTTACTCCCGATGAAGCCAAGATGCGAGTTGTCAAATCCAAATCCCAAACATGCCCGATGAACATTGATCAGTAAATTCAGAAAGGATGCAATGGTATAAAAGAGACGAAAAAACCCTAATCCCAAAATGTTACCTACAGGCGAACCACGACGGCGACACACAAGACGATGGCGACGGCGACACGCACGAGCTTCAGAAGGTCGACGGCATACCGAGAAGACGGCGAGTGAGCGAAGAGCACAGAGATGAGAGTCGAGCGAGGAAAGGAGGGGAATGATTTTGAGATGGGGATTCTTGATATCGCACGTTCCTTTTTCCTTTAGAGTAGGTTGGTTTTTTTGGTAATTTCCCTTTACAATTCAATCCCAATTAGGGCCCTGGGGCCTATTCTGGGGATGTCAGATTGTTGGGGTCCTTTTTTGGGATTATTTTTGTAAAATGGGTCTCTACAGTGATTTTCCCATTAAAATTTAACAATGACAAAAGAGACGTTAGAATGGTTCATTAGCATATCGTGATTTAGTTTGTTTTGGCAGCAATGAGAAGTTACCGTAATGCCCAAAATAACAATGCTCTATCTATATTACTATTTGTTTTGATTCAGAATGTCCTCAGATTTCTTATATATATAATCGTATATTTTAAAGTTTTTCGAAGTCATAGTTCAATTCACCTTGCTCACTGTTTTTTTTATAAAATTCCCATTTAATTAGTGTGCTACTGCTACCTCCTTTCGTCTCGAAGAGAAATAATCTACCCCTAGAAGCGGTGCTTAAGCGTTCATTCTCTTTCATTTTTTTTTTCTTTTTCCGAGTCATTAAAATTTCAGCTTTAAATTTACATTTTTCATCGCATATTGCAAAAGAGGGCATGGAGAGTTTCATCTCATTCAATTGTAACTTGGCTATAAATGGAAGAGCACTCGATCCTTTTGTCCTCATGTATGGTCCATCTAGCTTTAATTTAGCATTATATTTGGAAGTAGAGATTTCATGTCAGTTTTAGCCACATTTAACTTTAATTTAATGTATACCAACAAAATAATTAGACTTGACTTTTTTGTTGTGTTGCAGTGGTACATTTAAAAAACAATAATGTCCAAGTGATTATTTTTTTTATACACATAGTAGGGGAGGGGTAGAAATAACCCGGATATGGGAGAGAGGAGCCAAACTTTCATACCACTGCGCAACTAAGACGCTGACTGTCCAAAGTGATTATTGAAAGATGGATTCATTTACCAAATTGAAAAACCTATTAGCACAACCTTTTATGATTATTTGACTCATTGAAAAATTCATCTCCGAGCTGAGGGCTTATTTGAGACCCTGAAAAACCCCGGAGTGCTCCTGTTCGAAGAATGCTACCGCATGAATTTACAGATGTATTTTATGCTATGTCGTGGAGTTCAATCCGGTAGAAAAATTCTCTCTCTGTTTTTTTTTTCTTTTACTTCTCTCCACGGGATTATATGTTTATTGTTCAAACTGGTCATGAGTTTCTCACGCTCACACCAAAGTAGGGAAGTAGAGGGACAGCTCCATTATGGAACAGTCAAAACAATCTTTATGCGGCAAAGGGGAATTGAGAAAATATGGAGCTTACCAAATGCTATACAGAGACATTGCTATGATTGAATGTCTGAATGTAGTTACACAACCACTTGCGGGTGCAAGCTAATTAGTTTTTTAAGCGAGATTTTTCAATCTGTTCAGTTCAGGAAAGACAACCTTGGCGAGGTCAGGTCGATCTTTCGCCTTAGCTGGGAACACTTAAGTGCTAAAGTTGCCAGGCTCAAGGCCTCCTCTACGGGCCAATCAGGAATTGTTGGATCCAGTATCTGAGCAAATGTTCCTTTCTCAATGGCTCTCTCAACCTGATGGGTCAAACCTATGGGTGGCGGAGCTGTTAAAATCTGCACACAAAAAAAATCCCAAGGGAGTATACATCAGATTTCACCCCAACCAATCCTGTCTGTTGGTACTCTGGATCTATATAGCAGAAAGTTCCAGCAGCGGATGTCATCTGATATTGTGTGACATTGTCATTCGAAGATGGTGGAATTAGCCTGGCTAAGCCTACATCACTGATCTTGGCGATGTAGATGCTGTCAAGCAGGATGTTAGCTGGTTTCAAGTCCCTGTGCACCAGAGGCTCCGGTTTCTCTGGTGCAGAAACAAGCAGCCAGTGACTATTCCGGCTGCAATTTTGAACCTAAGCTGCCAAGGAAGAGGGTGAGTGTTTCCACGACAAAAGAGGCGATCTTCTAAGCTTCCGTTGGCCATGTACTCATAGACAAGGCAGCCATATTCTGGACATGCTCCCAGGAGGAGAACCATGTTTGGATGGCTTATGCCGCAAAGAACCTCAACCTGTAACAATATATCCGCAAGTTAACTATATTGCCAACAGACCCAGTTTTGTTTCATTTGTTTCACTGATTACCTCTCGTTGAAACTATGACCTCCCTTGTGCTGCATCAGGACGTAGAGCCTTCGCTGCCACAAGTGTACCGTCTAGATGGCACTTATATACCGGGCCATAACCCCCTTCTCCAATCTTTAATGAGTTTGAAAAGTACTCTGTCACAGCTTCAATCTCCTCAATTGAATACTTTCTATATCTGATGCCTGTGTTTGTTAAAGCATCGAGTGCTTCTGTATTTTCTTCTGATCCTTTCAGTGCTTCCACTTCTGCAGCAACTCTCTTTTTTGTTTTCAGTTCTGCAATCCTCTTTCGTGCTTCAACAGCCTCCTTGGCTGCTTTTCTTCTGGCCATCTCCTTTTTTGCATCTGTAAATGCAGCTTCCTCAGCAAGCCTTGCCTCTTCCAATCTCCTCTCTTCCCCCCTTTTCCATTGTTGGAGTTCCATTGTCTGTGACACAAAGCATCAGATCTTCATGTGCTTATGCATATGCAAAGAAAAAATTAAGTTGTACCTTCTGCTGGGCTAGGAACGCTACTTTACAGGCAGCGCTATACATGTCCATTGTTCTCTTAAGCTCCAATTTTAGTCTCCTTATTTCATCCTCTATACCATCATCCTAAAATTTTATCATAACAAATACCCATGCAGCAATCAGGGAAAAGCCTCTCCAACCATTTAATCATTAGGATTGACTGAAACCTGATCTATTAAAGTATGTGAAGAGGAAATTTAATGGTAATATTCATAAAGGCTGCAAGATGAGGAGCAGGAACTACTGATAAATGCACACTGCATGGGCAGTTCAGGAAGTAGAATGTACATTGCCCAATCTTTCATACCGTGGCATGTGACGTTAAAAGTCCATCACTATCTGATGAGAAGGATTCCAGGGGAAAGCTAATATCCATAGACCCCTTTGGTTTGGATACTGCAATGACCCAAAGCTATCTTTCCCATCTACCTCTGAGCTAAATGATACCCCATGGTTGGACATCCCTCAATCAGAGCTATCATATAACAAACAGAATATATGGTATGGACTTGGCCTTTCAGAGCTTACAAAGGATATGCCAGTACTTCGAAAGGTATTTTCCCCATGTGAATTGCCATTCAAATTTCTCCTGGTTAATGGTGACCTGATATTAATAGCAAATAGTTTTCACCTTTCAGTTGACGAGCACATGCTATTTGACCACGCCAAGAACAAATTGATAGAACAAGATGAATAATCTTGTAGGAATTTGCTGAGTATGAACTGCCGAAGGATTCAATTTCATCCTTTAATGTAATTTTTGCACCAGTGGATCGTTTTTCATTCGCTGAGAGAAACCACATCTCTCAGTGAGCGAAATACAAACAATATGTACCAGTGTAAGCGCGTGTGGTTCATGAAGAAATGAATCCAATATCTCATACCATGATTATTTAATGGCATATTTGGCTCTGATAGTTTTGACCTGGTGTTTGCTTGAATATGCTTGCTGGAAGGGGACATGGATGGAGCAGGACGAGAAGCTGATCGCATTGTTTGAATCTTTAGTTTTGCAACAACATAGACAGAACAGATCTCTTGACATAGATGAGAGGTGGGCGTAACAATAAGATGCATTCAGCATGGCCCTATACCCCAATTCTCTCAATTTAAAAGAAGAGTAAATATCCTATTTGGTCCCTGAAAAAAAAACACGGACCCCATTTTTGTTCCCAGAGACTAAAATGTGACATTTTTATGAACTAAAAATGGGTTTTTGGAAATTTTCAAGGGACCAAAATGGGGTCTGTATTTTGGAAATTCGTCCTTTTCAAGGACTAAAAAGGGTTTTCGTTGTTTGAGGGACGAAAATGGGTCCGTGTTTTTTTTTTTTTTTTCGGGGACCAAATAGGGTATTTACTCTTAAAAGAATTAAAATAAATCAATCTTTTCATTACCGTGGGTGTAAGCATGTCGTCTTCCCTAATCATTTGGAGTTTGATTAGTTTGTTTGCGACTCGTGTCATTTTCATGGGAAGTAGATTTAGTTTGCAGGAGGTTTAACTTATATACCTTCCCCACATTTCATTGAACCTAACATTGTTCCTGTAGTACAGGATTTCAATGTTATAGAAGCCTGATTTTTGTTCATCAAGTCATTAGCTCTGAAAAGCTTCCCCCGATTGAGTAGCTTGAAAATCATGTGGTTGGTAGCTGCCCTGGGTTCTTCCTGCTGGATGTGGTCTTAATTATATTGAGCTTGATCTTGAACCCTTTTCTTTTTTAAATCTTATTGGATCTCAGTCGTTTAGGCAAATAACTTAACAGTATAGGGTAGGCCTCACCTGTATTCCCATGAAATGAACATGTTTGGTGGTGGGTTATTTGTGTTGTATGCTGCTGTTGAGTAATGAGGGGCCCGTCATATGACTGATAAATGATAATAGATGGGTAGGTAAAGATGAAGAAGATATGATGCTTGGTTTTCTTGTCTTGGCTGTGTTGCGGTAGGAATACATGTTTGAGTGGTGTCAGCCATGGATAGGACTGTAAGGTAGATGTTAAGAGTCGTGTCAGCCATCTTTTTGCGTGGGATTACAAATACGCAATCATTGTATATTTTTTTTTTTTTTTTTTTTTTTTTTTTGCAAATCCGCCCATGGATAGGACTGTAAGGTAGATGTTAAGAGTCGTGTCAGCCATGCGTGGGATTACAAATACGTGTGCAAACTGTGATATCTGCTTGAACCTGCACTTGTTAATTGTCAAAACTTTGAGCGACAGCAAGTCGGCTCAAACATTGCGGAGGGCACATGTAAGCTCTTTTCTGCATGAACCTGCATTAGTTGCATCCGATGGCTGTGAATGTTGTTGGTCGATGGCTTTGCTTTCCTCATGCAGCCTACGTGTGAAAGATCGTCTCGTCTATGTATTGCTTCTAGTTAAAACCCATTTTCCTGGTGAATGGAATGGGTTGCCCTTACTTTTTTTTATCCACAATTTGTTCTTTTTATTTTACACCCTTCGTGTCAGTCAGGGAATCGTTTAACTACCATGTAAATGTATTTTGTAGTTATTTCATTCATCCAATGACTCAGGTTTCCCTTTACGTCAAAGCAAGCATTCTTGGTCTTTTTTTTTTTTAATGTCCCATAAATAGTACATTCAACCAAAAATAAAGAGTTGATTGTAGAGTTTGATATGTAAAATTTGTGAATTAGTTCCTGGGTATAGCTTCAGGTATGAAATTATGATGTGTGCTGCTTACTGGGCATCGCTCAATTGAAGTTGGAAAGCAATACATGAAAGTATAGGGCCAGATCTTTTTTTTTTTTTTTTTTTTTAAATGGAAAAAATCATTTTTAAAAAATGTTAGTTTAAAGATAATTTTTATTTTAGATTTTCTACCTATTAAAATTATTTTTTATAAAAAAAAATGTTGATCTAAACGATCTAGAGCTTATCCGTATAGAAACCTAGGTCCGAATAAAAATGATGGCCTCTTAATATGTTATAATCTAGGGCACAAAAGAATAAAAAATAAAAAATCTATTGATGTACAATTGTTGGCACCTGTACACAAAGAAGTCGTTTTCCTTGGCGTTGATTGATTTTTTTTTTTTTAATATACCGGCATCGATTGATGAGGACACTAAGTCGTTATCTTATTCGTTAGCAAGCTTTTATAAGAATATGTCATATATAGAAGTCAACTTTCTGGCAAGCCAGTGCTTCACCCTTTTTCACAAATTCTGGCTTCCTCTTTCAAATGATAATCACTTTATATTCAACTTGAACTTCACATAGCAGCACTAATTTCATATCATATATTATCTCTGGTCTTAAATATAAGACTTAATTTTTTTTTAGAGAGATTGATGAAATTAATTAAACTAGTCGTTATCTTATTCGTTAGCAAGTTTTTATAAGAACAGGCCATATATAGGAGTCAACTTTCTGGCAAGCCAGTGCTTCACCCTTTTTCACAAATTCTAGCTTCCTCTTGTAAATGATAATCACTTTATATTCAACTTGAACTTCACATAGCAGCACTAATTTCATATCATATATTATCTCTGTTCCTAAATATAAGACTTGATTGATTTTTTTATAGAGATTGATGAAGCTAATTAAACTACTTAAAATATTTATATTTATTGTTTTTTCTTAAACTAATTTTTTTGATTTATAAATTGATATATAATCTAACTATATACAACATAATATATGATAACAGATTAAATAACTTATTTAACTTCTATAATCTCTCACAAAATAGTCACTTGAATCTATTTAAGATCGGAGGCAATATCTAATTTGGTGTACAAATATTTGATTCTTGGGCCTATATCATGACAAATCACTAATCAAATAAAAACATCATAACAAGAAGAAAGTTGGCTCAGTTGCACCTTGACTGCATAGTTCGCTCAGGCATAATTATAAACTACTTAGCAAATGGATTCTACCCAATATTGACTCTAAAAAATGCGTAGTTAATAAGAGGGGCGTGTACTAGCGACGCCTTATTTTGCAAGCAACTGTTTTGACTTCATCACATCTATTTTTTTATATAACTTAAACCTTATTGTGCAAGCAACTGTTTTGACTTTATCAGTTATCACATCTATTATTTTATATAACTTAATTTGTGCATGTTCTTATATTCCTAATCCTCGTACTTTTATATTTCCAATAACATATTATACTCCCTTTTAATCCTTATTATAATATATCAACTAACAATTCTCACAGATCAATAAAAACAGTTCAAATCACTAAATTTGTTCTAAAATTTAAGTAATTTTTAATATGACCTCATACTAATTGCACTAAATTTTAATATCATATTAATTATTACTCGTACTCTTTTTATTAATTATGGACATACATTAAAAAAAATATTTAATGCTTTTCGAAAAAATAAGTGCCTTATATAAAGGACCAAATACATTTGTTCGTTGATGTCTTATAATATATTTATTATGTGGTTTCGTATTCCTTTGTTTATCCCTCCGAGGAAGTCAAATCCACCTCTCTGATTCTTCGCTTCTTTCTAAAGTCTGCAACTTGGAGCTTTCATTTTGGAAGAGGATACTCTGCCCATCAGTCTCTGTCTATCCCTCCTCATCTTTGATCTTGGCCGTCGAAATCTTGATCCAAGGGTCCAGAGCAATTTTTTTAAAAAAAACCGCATGTCATAATTTAGAATTTGCAGATGATGAGGGATGAGTAGAGAACTGATAATGGAGAATCCAGACTCTTTGATTTGTCCTCATATCCTCCGTTGGGAATCATACAGCACGTTTTGTTCATCTCTTAAACCGTACCACTAGTTTCTCTCTCAGCCTATGCTTTGAGTTCACACACATAATGAAGCTCAAAAAAGACAAGTCACTTGGGTAAATTCTCTTCCATATCCTCTGTTTCCTCTATTCCCACGATCACCTCTCATCGTTTTGCTTAGAAAAGTGAAATATTTGCAGGTTTTCCATCTATAGTGAACAGAACCAAGAGCGTTCCAAGTCAAAGGCAACAATACACCCGGAAGGCCAAACCAGGATTGATGATAACTACAGAGTCAAACGAAAAATTCCTTCACCTGTAAAGCATATGATATTCGCAGAAAAACATGAACAGAGGAAGAAGATGATGATGATGATGATTTTTTATCCTGAAAGTGACACATATTTGCGGTGGAACCGAGTTTTCCTCCGTTTTTGCTTACTAGCCCTCTTTATTGATCCTCTGTTTTTCTACGTGCCCATATCTGAAAATGATGGAATCTCAGCATGTATGACTACTGATTCGGGTTTGACAATTGTTCTGACGTGTCTCCGTACATTATCTGATATTTTCTATCTGCTCAACATGCTCATCAAGTTCAGAACGGCTTATGTACGCCCAAATTCAAGGGTTTTTGGCAGAGGTGAGCTAGTTATGGATCCATGGTTGATTGCCAAGAGGTATTTGAGATCAGAATTCATCATAGATATTGTAGCCACAACGCCCCTTCCTCAGGTATCGAAACTCGATGTTGTTGTTTTTTTTTTTTTTTTTTTTTTTTTTTTTTTGGTTCTACGTGGTTAATTAGAACTGCTGAATTAGATTTGGTTGGACTTTGTTGATTATCTCTGGAAACTTGTGAAGATAACAGAAAGAGATGTGAAATTTCATAACTGGCATTTGTTCTTCAATGGCAGATCCTGATTTGGCGTATTAGAAGCTCCCATGGAGATCAGCCCAGCCATACTCTTATACTGATCATTCTGCTTCAATATTTTCCCAGATTATATTTGATTTTTCCATTAAGGTCTCAGATTGTCAAGGCGGCTGGGATTGCTACAAAGGCAGCTTGGGCAGGAGCTGCTTATAATCTTTTAGTTTACTTGTTGGTTACCCATGTATGTAAATTAACTTCACTTGCATGGATTTATAAATCCCTCAGAAAGTTACATTTTTGACGCAAGTACAAAAAACTAATGTGGTTGTAGGTGTTGGGAGCATTATGGTATTTGTTTTCGTTTGAAAGGACTGCTACTTGTTGGAACTCTGAATGCCAAAGTGAAAGTCAATGTGCTCTCAAGTACTTGAATTGCAGAACTTCAAACGATGATGATCGCATAAAGTGGGTCAACTCTACTTCTGTGTTTAGCTACTGCAATCCATCAAACAGAAACGGTTTCAATTTCGGCATTTTTACACCAGCAGTTAGATATAACATTAGCTCCAATCAGTTTGTTCCTAGGTATGCCTATTGTCTCTGGTGGGGCTTGCAGGAGATGAGGTAATATTTAAAGATTTGGTTGCATTTATTTCATACGTAGTGTGATTCATATAGTCCGCTCTACCTAATAGAATAAGACTTATCTTTGTCTTCGTCTTTGTCTAAGCTGAATATTACTAATCCTTCATTTCTGAACTATTCAGTTGCTATGCTCAAAATTTGACGGCGACCCCGTTCATTTTGGAAACTACATTTGGAATACTCGTATGTACCCTTGGTTTGATATTGATTGCCCACTTGATTGGAAATGTGCAGGTATTATAAAAATTAACAGTTTTGATCTTTGAACCATGACCACAAACTTGTTACATAATATGTCTTGTATATGGCCAAAAAAAAAAAAAAAAACAAAAAAACAAACAAACAAATTAGTGCAGAACTATTTTCAATCCATTACTGTGAAATTTGAGGAATGGAGACACCAACGATATGATACTGAACAATGGATGGAACATCGCCAACTTCCACAATATTTGAGAGAACATGTTCGAAGATTTCAACAATACAAGTGGCTTGCAACTCAAGGAACCAATGAGGAATCTATCTTGCGAGGCCTTCCCAAGGACCTACGTAGAGATATTCAATGTTACCTTCGCTTAGATCTTATTCAACCTGTGAGTTCATTGCTCCTGAGAACAAATATCACTTTGAGCCTTATTATAAGTTCAAGTTGTCAAAAAATTCCAGTTCTAAATATAAGTCCACTCTAAAAGTCATTAATGACTATTTTCCAATTTCACCCCATTGTATGAATGAGAGAAAATGTACTAGTAGCATCTACTTTTTAAATACAAAGTTAATCAATTTAAGACATTAATTGTTTTAACTTCCATTTTTTAATATGTGAGATTTGGTCAAACTAGACTTATAATAAGGACTAGTATACTTATTTCAGATATCAAAATCTTTTCTTTAACCATATCCAAAAAGTTAGTAGCTACCCATATAAAACTAAAACTAAATTTGCAGGTCCCGTTTTTCTCACAAATGGATGATCAACTAATGGAAGTAATATGTGAGAGATCGGTATTGTTCTTGAGTCCTCAAGACAGTTATGTTATTCGAGAAGGAGATCCAGTCACAGAGATGCTTTTCATAATAAGCGGACAACTTGAAAGCTCAACCACAGATGGAGGAAGGACAGGTTTCTTCAACTCTAATGTAATGAAACCAGGTGATTTCTATGGAGGAGAGTTACTATCATGGGCATTGCTTCCAACAACAACCACTCTCAATTTGCCTTCTTCTACAAGAACAGTGAAAGCCCTTGTGGAAGTAGAGGCCTTTGCACTGAAAGCTGAAGATCTCAAGTTTGTGGCGAATCAGTTTCGTCGTTTTCACAGCAAGAAGCTTCAGCATACCTTCCGATTCTACTCGTACCATTGGAGGACATGGGCAGCCTGCTTCATTCAGGCTTCTTGGAGAAGGTACAAGAACAGAATGGAGGCAATGAGTTTGGGGAAAGATCAATCATTTGATTTTGATGAAATGGGACATAGCCAACAAGTTCCTAGTTTTGTGACTTCAAGTGATAGTTCACTAAGCGAACCTATAGCCATATCAAGAAGAGGAGCTCTGAGGATGGTGGATATTGAGATGCCTAACTTACAAAAGCCTGAAGAGCCAGACTTCTCAAAGGATGCAGAGGACATTTAGTTCACAACTAAATGACAAAAGAGACGTTGGAATGGTTCATTAGCGAATCGCGATTTGGTTTGTTACGCCAGCAATGAGAACTTACCATAATGCCCAAAATAACTATGCTCTATGTATATTACTATTAGTTTTGATTCAGAATGTCCTCAGATTATCTTATATATATAATAATCATATATTTTAAAGTTTTGCGAAGCCATATTCCATTAACCTTGCTCACTGTTTTTTTTAAATAAATTCCCCTTTAATTATGTGCGATCTCCTTTCGTCTCAAAGAGAAATAATACATCCCTAGAAACAATGCTTAAGCATTCATTCTCTTTCATTTGTTTTTTTTTTTTTTTTTCTGTTTTCCGAGTCATTAAAATTTCATTTTTCATCACATGCTGCAAAAGAGGGCATGAAGAGTTTCATCTCTTTCAATTGTAACTTGGCTATAAATGGAAGAGCACTCAATCCTTTTGTCCTCATGTATGATCCATTTAGCTTTAATTTAGCATTATATTGAGCAGTAGAGATTTCATGTGATTTTTAGCTGCATTTAGCTTTAATTTAATATACCAACAAAATAATTAGACTTCACTTTTTTTTTAGTGTTGCAGTGGCTCCTTTAAAAAACAATCATGTCCAAGTGATTATTGAAAAAGGGATTGATTTACCAAATTGAAAAACCTATTAGCACAACCCTTATGAGTCATTGAAAAATTCATCTCAGTGGTGAGGGCTTATTTGAGACCCTGAAAAACCCGAGAGTCGTCCTGCTCGAAGAATGCTACCGCATGAATTTACAGATGTATTTTATACTATGTCGTGGAGCTCAATCCGGTAGAAAAATTCTCTCGGTTTTTTTCTTCTTCTCCTTTTTACTTCTCTCCACGGGATTATGTCTTTATTGTTCAAACCGGTCATGAGTTTGTCACGCTCACCCAGGAGTAGGGAAGTGGAGGGCCAGCTCCATTATGCAACAGTCAAAACAATCTTTATGCGGGGAAGGGGAATTGAGAAAATATGGAGCTTTCCAGATGCTGTACAGAGACATTGCTATGACTGAATGTAGTCACACAACCACTTGAGGGTGCAAGCTAATTAGTTTTTTAAGCGAGATTTTTCAATCTGTTCAGTTCAGGAAAGACAACTTTGGCGAGGTCAGTTCGATCTTTTCGCCTTAACTGGGAACACTTAAGTGCTAAAGTTGCCAGGCTCAAGGCCTCCTCTACGGGCCAATCAGGAATTGTTGGATCCAGTATCTGAGCAAATGTTCCTTTCTCAATGGCTCTCTCAACCTGATGGGTCAAACCCATGGGTGGCCGAGCTGTTAAAATCTGCAGAAAAATAATCCCAAGGGAGTATACATCAGATTTCACCCCAACCAATCCTGTCTGTTGGTACTCTGGATCTATATAGCAGAAAGTTCCAGCAGCGGATGTCATCTGATATTGTGTGACATTGTCATTCGAAGATGGTGGAATTAGCCTGGCTAAGCCTACATCACTGATCTTGGCGATGTAGTTGCTGTCAAGCAGGATGTTAGCTGGTTTCAAGTCCCTGTGCACTAGAGGCTCTGGTTTTCTCTGGTGCAGAAACAAGCAGCCAGTGACTATTCCGGCTGCAATTTTGAACCTGAGCCGCCAAGGAAGAGGGGGAGTGTTTCCGCGACAAAAGAGGCGATCTTCTAAGCTTCCGTTGGCCATGTACTCATAGACAAGGCAGCCATATTCTGGACATGCTCCCAGGAGGAGAACCATGTTTGGATGCCTTATGCCGCTCAGTACCTCAACCTGCAACAATATATCCGCAAGTTAATTACATTGCCAACAGACCCAGTTTTGTTTCATTGGTTTCACTGATTACCTCCCGTTGAAACTGTGACCTCCCTTGGGCTGCATCAGGACGTAGAGCCTTCACTGCCACAAGTGTACCGTCTAGATGGCACTTATATACTGGGCCATAACCCCCTTCTCCAATCTTTAATGAATTTGAAAAGTACTCTGTCGCAGCTTCAATCTCCTCAATTGAATACTTTCTATAACTGATGCCTGTGTTTGTTAAAGCACCAAGTGCTTCTGTATTCTCTTCTGATTCTTTCAGTGCTTTCACTTCTGCAGCAACTCTCCTTTTTGTTTTCAGTTCTGCAATCCTCTTTCGTGCTTCAGCAGCCTCCTTGGCTGCTTTTCTTCTGGCCATCTCCTTTTCTGCAACTGAATATGCAGCTTCCTCAGCAAGCCTTGCCTCTTCCAATCTCCTCTCTTCCCCCCTTTTCCATTGTTGGAGTTCCATTGTCTGTGACACAAAGCGTAAAATCTTCATGTGCTTATGCATATGGAAAGAAAAAATTAATTTGTACCTTCTGCTGGGCTAGGAACGCTTCTTTACAGGCAGCGCTATACATTTCCGTTGTTCTCTTAAGCTCCAATTTTAGTCTCCTTATTTCATCCTCTATACCATCATCCTAGAATTTTATCATAACATATACCCATGCAGCAATCAGGGAAAAGCCTTTCCAACCATTTAATCATTAGGATTGACTGAAACGTGATCTATTAAAGTATGTGAAAAGCAAATTTAATGGTAATATTCATAAAGGCTGCAAGATGAGCAGCAGGAACTACTGATAAATGCACACTGCATGGGCAGTACAGGAAGTAGAATGTACATTGCCCGATCTTCCATACCGTGACATGTGATGTTAAGAGTCCATCACTATCTGATGAGAAGGATTCCAGAGGAGAGCTAATATCCATAGACCCCTTTTGATACTGCAATGACCCAAAGCTATCTTTCCCATCTACCTCTGAGGTAAATGATACCCCATGGTTGGACATCCCTGAATCAGAGCTATCATATAACAAACAGAATATATGGTATGGACTTGGCCTTTCAGAGCTTACAAAGGATATGCCAGTACCTGGAAAGGTATTTTCCCTATGCGAATTGCCATTCAAATTTCTCCTGGTTAATGGTGACCTAATATTGATAGCAAATAGTTTTCACCTTTCAGTTGACGAGCACATGCTATTTGACCACTTCAAGAACAAATTGATAGAACAAAATGAATAATCTTGAAGGAATTTGCTGAGTATGAACTGCCACTGACCTGAAGGACTCACTTTCATCCTTTAATGTACTTTGTGCACCAGTTGATCGTTTTTCATGTGCTGAGAGAAACCACATATCTCAGTGAGCGAAATACATGCAATATGTACCAGTGTATGTGCGTGTAGTTCATGAAGAAATGAATCCATCTCATACCATGACTATTTAAAGGCATATTTGTCTCTGATAGTTTTGACTTGGTGTTTGCTTGAATATGCTTGCTGGAAGGGGACATGGCTGGAGCAGGACGAGAAGCTGATCGCATTGTTTGAATCTTTTCTTTAGCAACAACATAGACAGAACAGAAATCGGGTGCCCCTTTTGCCACCATTCCTGGAATATCAGCTAGCTTGAATCTTCTGATAACAATAAAAAAATAAAATTCGTTTGGGAATTGATATGCATCCATTCATATAGGCATGCCAGAAACATAAAATCTTACTAACACTACTGAATCCTAAACCATATTTTCAACTTAAATGGAAGCAATTGAGGTCACATTAATGTCAACATTTCTTAGCGTTACAAAACATTTCAAGTTCAATTGATAAAATGAAATTTTAAGGAATATGGCATAACTATATGGCAAGTCTAGTTTTCTTTTCTCATTTGAAGCTTGATTGTTGGTCAAGTTTGCTTGAATCCATCTAAGGTTATTTGGTATTTAGTCCATTGATAATTCGCAAAAATGTCAAGGTACAACCATGTGCCACAGCAAGAGAGATACATACCTTAAGAAGCCTGTTTTATTTGAAGCGCCAAGAACTAAATGCTCTATAGCTGTGCGAAAAGCATATTCAATCAAAGCTCTCGCTACATCTGTATCTTCTAGTATGACATCCTTGCATTGTATCTGTAGACCATCACCCAATTCCCCACCATAGAAGGTGGTTGGGGAAAAAAAAAAGATCAAAAGGACATAGTAAAATGCTTAGAAGTTGCATCTAAGTGTCAATGGAAATCATTGCTAAAATTTGAATCATTTAAACTTAGTCATTTTGCTGGAGAAAAGTTTTCAGATTATTTTCTCAGGGAAGGGGGGAAAAATGGTAAAACCTACGCCTTTCCGTGCACAAAAGACGTGACATGGGTGAAAAATTTCGTCGGTGCGACCATCAGAGTCTTTGTGTTGCGATGAACCCTTGTCCACAATACTATTTGCCAGTGACCCTGCACAGCACTCAGCAAGAATGAGAGGTCAATTAATCTTGTAGCCGTTGGTAGCCAAGTTAGGAGGCATTTCTCCTATTACTATGTCATAACATAATGTATCTTGAAGGCTACTTTTGGGTATTGTACGCAGAGAACAAGGTATACTGACATGAACCTTGAGACGTTCCCTTAACAACGACATGAATGAGAACTAGGGTTGAGCCTCTCGCGAGGAGATGTTCAGTTGCCCATTTGAGTGCATTTTGACTGCCCTTGTGGTCTTTGTCTATTCCCACAGCCACTATTCCATTCGCACTCTTTTTCTCATGCTTCTCTGGTTGATCCTTATAATTCTTCATTCCTCTATCTCTTTTCCTGTGGCTCTTTCAATGGAAGGAAAGAAAAACAAAATAAATCAAAGACCCTAAGCACTGGATTTGCAATTTTTGCTTCCTCCCAGAGAAAAGGAGCCCAAATTTTCTCCTCAGAAAGCTCCTCCGTCCTCCATCCCTCGACGACGAAGAAAGACAAGAGGGCTTCGAGAACGAGATTGATTTACTTCTCTTATTTCTTTCCGTGTAAGAAAGAGAAGAAAATGGCAACAGATGAATCATCTTCTCTCTGAAATTAGTAGGCACGTTTGCGTTTTTGCATTTGACTATTTTGGGCTCTCGGAATCTCGTGTTTCTTCTGGCGTTTGGACAACAAATCTATAGCAACTACACACTCTTCTCCTTCCAGAATTAGCAGCCATTTTTGGGATCTCTTGGAGCTATTTTGAGCCTTTGCCTACAAGAGAACAACACATGAATGGTCCCTCTTCTCTCCCTCCTCCGAGAATAATTCAAAATGTGCAGACTATATACAACGAGTCTCCGGGATTTATTATCATCATTGCCAACCTTTTATCAACTAAGCAAAACTAAAAGATGTTCAAATTTTACAAAATTAATTTTCAATTTTATCTAATTTGATTTTACTCGAAAATTCCAATTAAATCATATAAATAAAAACATCTTATTATATACTTCATCGGTCCTATATACAAGACATAACCATTTTTTTGGAAATATCAAGAAAGCTAATTAAATTATTTAAAAATATTTATATTTATCATTTTTTCTCTTAATTATTTTTCCTAACTTATAAAATGATATATAATCTAATGATATACAACCTATAATATGATTAAGTAACTTATTTAACTTCTTTAATCTCTCTAAAAAAATCAACTATGTTTTATATTTAGTATCGCGAGTGAGTAGAATTATCTATATCATATATAATTTTTTTTACCAAATATTTATGTCATATATATAATTACTTTTTAGTATTTTGTGAATATTACGTACATGAATATTTTTTTTTTTTAAAAAAAACAATGGCTTTAGACTGAAAACATTGATACTCTTTCAAAATAAAATTTCAAATTCAAACACGGTTGTTTACAAAAACAAAAATTGTGGGGAAGGTTATTCTCATTTAAAGGATATGCTCTCCTTGAGACGTATTTACCTAATTTGATTAGATTTAAAAAGTTAATTAAGTTAGTTAATATAACATATATTTTTTAAAACATTCTAGTAATATTCATTAATTTCCCAGTTCCCTTATCTCCTTGATTGTCATTGAAAGGATATTAATAAGAGTAAATTATGAAAAAAAAAATGATAAATAATTATAAGTATATTTTATATTTAGGACCAAAATAAACACTCTAAATATTTCCTATATTAAGGACCGGAGGGATTACCACTAACCATGCTCTGAATCTAAATATGAGAGCTAGCTTACTGATTTGAGTAAATTAAAGTAGTCACTTATATTAATTATTTGTAACAAATATACGTTGATTTGAATAGAAATTCATTATTGTGCGGAATCAGTGCGGATACGGATATTGTACGAAAAAATATTAAGGAGACATCCAAATATAACCCCCCCAAATAGTTATTACTCCCTTCGGTCCTAATTATAAGACATATTTAACCGATTTTAGGGAGATTAAGGAGAGAAGTTAAATTAGTTAATTTGGGGGTATATCAAAGAGGAGTACAAGTTATTATGTAAGGAAATGTTGACTATAATTTTACACAAAATATAAGTTAACTTTTCTTTTTTTAAGAAAACAAGAAACATTTTTTAAAATAATTTATGTATGTATAAAAAGTATATCTCTTGATTTTTTTTTCTTTTTTTATACCCTAAATTTTTTCCATCAATATGTTTGCTTTCAGTTTATATCTTGCACTTTATCTAGAATCAAAGTCAAATAGATAAATTGAAAGTATAAGAGATGTTTTGATTGAGATACGGAATATTTGTACAAAAAGAAATAAATAAAAATACTCTTATTCAAATCATATCCACATGTGGAGTGTATTCATGATGTTCAATTTCAAATTAAAGTCTATTTGATAGGGAGTAATAATAACTAGATAATTAAAAAATGATTTAGAAGAATTTATGCGAGAGAATGATTTTAATGTAATGTGTATATATAAATTAACGAAATCATTTTTTGCAGATATCTGTGGAGAGGAGTATATCAAAGATTCTAATAGGAGTATATCCTCAAGCACACAACATCCATATCAAAGATTCTACAGTCAATGCACAAGACGTTGTGTGCTTGAGAATTAGTAGTGAGAGACTTCCTTTTAAACAAATAGGAGTACAAATTGGGACAGCAGAGATACATTAACTCTCACAACATCAAAATAGCAATTTCCATTAACGTAGTTGTAGTTTGGTTCTTATGCAATCCCTACAAGAAGTTTCTAGTCTATAATTTTGCAGATATATGCCAAGGCCATGACTGTATTTTCTACAAGCTTTCAATTTTGCTGACCTTCTCCACACAACTTGGGTGAAGATCATAATCACAAACATAACAGGAAAATGCCCAGAACTTGCCTTGTTTTTTACAGAAATCACACACATAAGCTTTGGCCATGTCCAATTTCAGAACATGCTCATGCTTCACATCTTCAGCCTCCTGAGGCAAAGCCTCTCCTTCCTTTCTCAGTGCAGCTTCAAGGTCCCTTATACGTTCATCAGTGAAAGGGAAGGCTTCAGCACCATAAGAAGATATCACAAATTTGCCATTCATGCTTATGACTTTGCCCTCTGGCCCTATAAGAACCAAAGTAGGAATCCCTTTTATATCAAAGATTCTACAAACATCATGCCTTGTTCTGTCCATATAGGGAACAGCCAACCATGGCATACTACTTCTGTTCACATTGAATTCCCTGAGGTCTCTATCTGTTGAGATGAGAACAACTTCAAAACAGTGATCTTTCCCAGTGTTGACATTGTTGTACACGTCGGTAAGTTGCGCACTGAAGGCACTGCTAGGTGGAGACCAGTCAGCACAAAAATATAAGCCTATGGTTTTACCTGCAAGTTCAGATATTGGTACCTGCAAAAATATATAGGATATGTTATTTCTGTTCTCCATGAAACTATGGAAGCTATGAGTAGTAAAGAAGAAGCAGAACCTTTCTATCATCCCTAGAGATGAGAAAATTGCGTGCTTCATGAGCCAAAAGTTCTTCCAAATTGGCTTCTTCTCGCTTTCTTTGATCTATGGATTTCAGTTCTTGAAGTCTCTTGTTTGTAAAAGGGAATGCTTCAGCGCCATAGTCCTCGATGCAGTCAATCATGTCTTCTTCAATGGTTATGCCATCTGAACATAATGGAAGGAATGATGGGATTCTATGGACTTGATACCTGTTGATCAGCCTTCTGTGCAAATTTGCATCAAATGGGACTGCAAGCCATGGCATGCTCTTGAAGTGTTGATCAAAACCACTCTCGTCGTGATCAAAGGAGATGAAAATGATCTCTATGCTCTTGCCTTTCTTGTTCAGTGTGTCATAAAGTTCAACCAGAAGAGGAACTAATGTTCTACAAGGCCTGCACCAGTTTGCAGAGAAAAATAGGAATATCGTTTTCCCTTTGCATGATGACACAGGGACCTACATTTAGGATTCAATCATGACCATAAATCAGGAAAATATGTGTCCAATGTTCTGATTCTTTATTGGGAAGGAACAATAAGAACTTCTCCTGGATGCTACACTTTACTAGAACTACTGATTTATCTAAGTTATAAAATCAATTAGCCTATTGTCAGCTGAAACACACAAACAGAAAGAACTCTGCATGGAATAAGCTACCTTTCCATCACAAGATAAAAGGAATTCAACGCCTTCAGCTGCAAAAATCTTCATGATATCATGACTTTCAACGAGTTTAGCTTCATGGACTGAGCCCGCCATTGGAACTGCAGAAAATGAAGATGATCTCCTCGCTCTCTATCCTTGGATGTTCTTTTCTTCTGTTGAAACCTAATTGATCAAGAGAAATACATGAGTTTTTGGGATTAATATTACCCAAAATAGCATCGATGACGTGGTGAATTATTTCTTTATCCTTCACATAAGTTTCTTTTTCCCCTTTTTGACAAATTTTAGATTTTAGAAAACCTTTCTCTTTTCTAACCCCCCATCAACAGGGCTTTTCCATACAGCATACACAAAATATCTCCCTTACTTCATAACAAAAAAAAAAAAAAAAGTCCTCGGTGAGAAAGGAGAAAGTGATTCTTGAAAGAAGACCAAAAGCAACCTTTTTATTAACTAAAGACTTCTGCGCATGAAGTTCAGTATACAAGTGAAAAATAGATGTCTAATATGCAGAGACCTCATCAGAGCTTGATTGATTATGAAAGCTATTCATCCATTATGAAAATAGCATTAAAAGGTTCATGGCCTGATTCTGAGAAGTTCGAAATCATAAAGCAGAGATAGACCAAGTTTAAAGGAAGTACCTTGGAGGAATGGAGGTGGTGCCGTGGATGAGGAAGAAGAAGAAGGGGAATGGAGAGAGCGGTGCGGGAATGTAAAAAATAATTTAACGTCACATGATCAAAACGACTTAATGCAATCCGGATATTATAGGGATTCTTTTTATTTTTTATTTTCCTAGTATATAATATTGTGATTTGGTCCCCTTCGTTTGGAAAAGAAATAGGACGTGACGTTATGGTAGATATAGGCATATTCCTGGGCTTCTGCGAGCCAGATTACTTGGGTGATAGGATATGCTGACATTAAATCCGTTTAACCCCTCCAAAATCCAATTCTCCAACGCACGAAATACGATACAAAAAACAAATTATCTTTTATTTGATGATTTTATTAATAATTGAGTCTTTTATTTTGCAATATATTTATATATATATTGATTTTATTTTGCAATATATTCCTATAACAGATATTGATTATATATACACGCACAAATATACATATATATAATCAACTAAACTTTGAGTTATTAAAAGTCATCATGGTTTTTTAGGCTCAAATATCCATCACCGGTAACGGTGACAATCTCCTGGCACTATATTTTTTGAAGGGGTTTTAGTGTTAATCACAAGAGTCTCTTCATATACACCGCCAAAGATCGAAATCTATTTTGAGAAGTATATTGTGTGAGGGATTAGTCATTGCTATAAAAGATAAATACCTTGTGCTGATAAAAAATAAAAAAAAAAAATCATCATGTTTTTATTGAATTGGGATATTTTAGTTTATAATACTTTTTAAAAGGATCAATAAAAAGCTGAGTCTCTTTTCTTTTCCCCAAAATAAATAGCCTAGTCTTTAATTGATACTAGTATTACTTTCTCAAGGTGAAAAAAAATTGATACTCCCTCCTCTTTTTGAAAAAAGACATATTTATTTAATTTGATTATATTAATGAGATTAGTTAAGTTAGTTAATATGATATATATTTTCTAAAATATCTTAGTCATCTATTTGTGGTGAGGATGGAGGATGGATTTGTAGCTACATTTGCAAACTTACATCAGTTCCTCTAGCAATTGCATAAGTCATGGCATTAATCCAAGGGCTACAGCTTGTAGTGCTTATTGACCATATTGAGGCTATTAATATGCTTGCAAGGGGCTTTGAATATAATCCCCCCTTCAACTGATACTAGGATATGGTTGTCTAGGAATTGGCACGTTTTAATCAGCTACTATTCTTAAGGAGCAAAATACATTAGCAAACCATCTAGCTAAATTAGGTCACACTATTGTAGGAAATTTTGTTTTTCTTGATCAACCACCACCTTCTTACTAGGAGGCGGTCATTGATGAAGGATGATTGGGGTTTCTTCTGCCCAATGTCTGTAATGCTTTATTATGTGTTTCAATGAATATGAGTTTCCATTATTTAAAAAAAAAAAAAAAATAGAACACTCTGACCATCTTTCTTAATTCTCTTCCTCTTGGATATTATTAGTATGGGAGTATTAATAGAGGCAAATTAGAAAAATTAACAAATCTAACAACTATATTTTATATTAAGAATCGGATGAGTATTACTTTCAAAGTGACACATTTTTATATTCCCTGCGGATTTATATATAAGACATAATTGAATTTTATAAAGATATTAAGGAAATTGATTAAATTACTTTAAAATATTTATATTATTATTATTTTCTCCAAACTATGTTGCATAACTTATAAAGCGATATATAATCTAATGATACACATATGATATCAAAATACGATATCATGAAGTTACTTATTTAGTAACAAAAACTTCCTTTTAATCTCTCTCAAAGAAAAAAAAAAAAATCAACTTTGTGCAGATTTATAAATATTAAAAATATTATTTGTTAGATTTACTATATGTTTAGATATTCTCTCACTACTTCTTTCTCTTTCCCCATTCCCTTGTCGAAGCAAAGTCTAGGCAACAAACTGTTAGTCTAAATGATACTGACAATGGCACCATATTTTGGAAGCTATCTTTCTTTCAAACGATATTAATAGTGGCGCCATTGCCATATTTTCACATAGTTTTTTCTTTAAACTTTCATATTTTTTTGGAGTATTAAATTTTTTTTGAAGCTTTCTTTCTCTCAAGTGATATTGACCATGGCGCCATTTTTTTTTTTTCAAAAAAAAAAAAAAACTAGGAAAAAAAGTGGCAAGCAAAGTTTTTTTCTTAAAAAAAAACAAACCCCTAAAACGGAATTAAACTTGGGTAGATCAAATGCAACACAACCTCATCTTTGACTCCACTTCCTCTTCCTCAGGCAATTGGTTCAAGTCAAGTGAACGAGTTTGATGCTCTTCATGCTCAAGAGAGTTTTCCACAACCAAATTAAACAGGTCACCATTACAGTCAAAACTTTCAACTTTTTTCTCCTTTGTTTTTTAAGAAATGAGATTTAGACGTACGTTCATCAAGTTCATCGTTTTTATCGTAAAAATCATATGAGAAATGAGTACAAAGAGAGAGATGGTTGAGAAGTGAAAAAATAAAAGGCAAGACACAGAGTCGAAACCATCTACAAATGAAAACTTAATGGGTGGGGGAAGAGGGGAAGAGAAACGTGTTTGAAGACATAGAGTTGAAACCCTAAGAGAAATGAAAACTTAATTTTGTGGGTGAGAGAGAAACATGTCCGTTAAAAATGAAAAAAATATTAAATGTTTAGAGTGTAGTAAATGATAATTCACTATGTTTGAGGAGTATTAAAAATGAGGGTAAAATGAGAAAATCGAAATTTAGAGGTAGTTAGTGTCTTATAATAAACACAAAAAATTATTAATAGGTGATGCTTTATAATGCGCTTCGTTTACTTGGAAATCTATTGCCTCAATAATACTTTTCTACAAGGTATTGGGAAAAAAGTGAACCGTTTCTGTGGAATAAATGGACCTTCTTGATTTGTGCCTAACAATATACCACTCTAATCTTATCCATAATTTATTTTTTATCAAAAAAATATGATCATATTTATAAGTTCCGTTTCAAGGTAGTAAATAAAATTGTGACAATTTTGTTTATATTAATTGTACTAATAAAAATAGAGAGAGAAAAAAGTTAAAAAATATTTATTCATAAGTGAGGAAAAGTTGAAAATTTACCTCTATAATTATTAATTTAACTATCTCATATATGTGATTTAGTTAAAAAAGATGCATGCATTGATGTCAGAGACAAGGTCAAGGACCATGTACTTTCAGATGGCCGGGGGAATGTTGACCGATGGCAGGGGATTCTTCCTCCGGGGTTATTTCTGTTATCACACTGATCACCAAGTTGAAACCCCCAACCCTTTCATATCCTGATTAGAGCCGTCAAATGTTGACCGATGGCTTGGGGATTCTTCCTCTTGATGGGGTTATTTTACGTAGGACCCTCATTTATCACTTATCACCAAGTTGAAACCCCAAAATGGAACCCTTTCATATCCATCGCCATCGTGGCCGGCCGTGATGGGCCCGGGCCCATCGTGCCCGTCCCTGGGGGCCCTCAGAGAATAAGAAAAACACTGCGGAAGTAAGGATTTTTTCAAAGCGCGGCCGAGAAGCACCGTTACGGGCCCGGCCCTACGGGCTCGACTTCATCTCTTTCTTCTATTTTTGAGGCCGGCCGTAATCTACCAGGCGAATCAAAATGGGCCGGCCGATGGGCGGCCGTTTGCGCCTAATCCCGATGGAGTCTTCGAGATAGGCTTCTATCCTTTTCTACTGTTGTCCGCTGTCTTCAAACGGCCTTTTTTTGTGTGCAAAATTGAACTTGTGTCTTGTGGGCTTTAACTTAGGCTAGAGATAGTGAGAAGAGATGTCACGTGTGAGGCCAAGGTGAGGAATTTTTCACAAAAGACAAAGTTGAGGTAAAATAAATTTTTACTTTAAAAGAAATTCCAAATACTCTTTATGAGAAAATTATTTTTTAAGAAAATTAGCTATGAAAAAAAAGATTTTATTCTAAAGATATTCTAAGAAATTGTTAAGTAAAACATTTTTAGTAAAAAAAAACTGAGATAATATTTTAAAAAATTTAGAACATTTTCATGATAATGTTCTAGTGTTTTTTACCGAGAGATGAACGAAAGCAGCACACCAGGAGGAGGAAATGCTAGGTAGACTTGAAGATATTGAGGCAATATTTAATATTTTTAAAATATTATCTCAATTTTTTATTTAACAATTTCTCAAAATATCTTTAGAGTAAAATCTTGGCCTCACACATGATATCTCCTCTCACTATCTCTCGCCTAAGTTAAAGCCTACAAGACACCGGTTCAATTTTGCACAAAAAACGGGGCATTTGAAGTCAGCGGACAACAGTAGAAAAGGAGAGAAGCCTATCCCGGAGTCTTCACAGTTAAATCTGCGTATGATTATTGCTGGTAAGGTTGAGAGTTCGAGGAATGACAGGTTCTTGAGAAAATAAAGATGTTCTAATGGCAAATGACCCATGAGAGACTTGCTACGAACTCAGAGCTAAGAAAGGACTAACACATACAGCCACTTGTCCTTCTAAGTGTCTGTGTGAGGAAACAGGAAAAAGTACCAAAGTAGCAATTTTTACCAAAAGTTGTACCTAATTAAAGCATTTTGGAAAAGAATTACCAAAGTAATGCAGTTGATGGCGTCAAGGTGCCTGACGCAACTAGTGGCGTCAACAGGTACGCGTCGCGTTAGGCGACGCCATCAATTGCATTACTTTGGTAATTCTTTTCTAAAGTGCTTTAATTAGGTATAACTTTTAGTAAAAGTTGCTACTTTGGTGCTTTACCTTGAGGAAACAACTTTACACATTATGAGGGATTGTGAGAAAACGAGGAAAGTGTGGGCATCTATTTTAAATCCTAACCTTCTTTCTAAATTTTTCTCTAGTAATTTACATGGCTGGCTTAACTCGAATACCAAGCAAAGTCCAGCTTGAGGAAGATTCAGTACCTGGGCTTGAACTAGAGTTTTTAGCCTGGTCTGTTGGCTCTTATGGACTTGTTCAATCCTAGCCATTGCCCGTCTCCAATTCGACTTGTTCTTCACACTGCAGTGGCAGTTCAATAACCTCACCCTCCCATTTCTTTGCCCGCATTATCTCCTAATTTAGACACTTCCCCTGCCCATTCATCTTTCAACATCGATCTCATCCACATTTCCAGATCTTCATTTCGGTATTCCCTGTTCTGCGAATTGCTGGAAATTATCCTGTAAGTAGTTAAAGAAACAGTATCCCTAAGCACTTGGTTTGCTGTAATTGGCTCACCTCAGGTGCATTGTACGTAGCTATGAACTGTTGAGCATGGCTTTCATGTATCGGTGGGATAATATCGTTCTCTGTGAGATGGGGTTCAGAAGATTGTTGCAGCGAAACATTTGAGGATTTTCAGATGGCCGTGAGAAAAGGTCATGCCACAGAAATTATTCGTACAGGTAATGCTAACCCCCTTGCTAGCTCTTTTATCATGTTCAATTGAGTCGGCCAGTCCAAATGGGAATCCAAAAGGAGCCATGTTTGGAGAAGTGAGAAGGAGAGATGGAGTTCTCTCATAGATTGATTAGAGAATAATGCAGTGTGCTTCATAGGCAAATACTTACGGTTACAATGTTGCATAACTAAAGTAATTTAACAGAGAGGAAACGATGTATTAGCTCTAAACATGACAAAACAACGTTAAATTCAAGTGATAAAGATTGAAGAATGCGGGTTTTGGCAGAAATTTTGGGTGATAATGCTTACCATGGAGGTGACTAGCTTGGTGCCATTTCGAACAAATCAGAAGCCGAAAGTTTCTCTTCTCTGTAGCAGAATGCAACAAAGGGGAGTAGATTATGATTTGTCAGCCTTCCAAGCCTTTTCGTGTGCTTTGAGAGCTCTTCCTTCCCACATTGTTCATTTGCTTAAATCCCTTTACCACACTACTGGTGCCTGGTGGTCCATTAAGAATAAGAGCCTTGAGTGTTGATCTGAATTTATTACTACCTAGAACCTCATCAAGACCATAAGTAGGTCTTGTAAGTTGTCAAATTCCTCTGTGTTATCCTTCTTAGGAAGTTCAACGTAACTCTCCAATCTCCATTATCACGTCTTCTAGTAAACTAGTAAAGTTCCTCTCTGCTATCCTTCTTAATGAAGTCCAACTCTCCATTCTTTCTTGAGCCTTCAATGCTCAATGAAGTTCATTAATGGCTATTGCAAGTGAAAAGAAATGTTATCAATGAAGGTAAAGCGGGCCACAGCCACCACTGCCATGGCAATAACAAGTAAAAGGCGTTTCTTTCTTCCTTCCTGATGTGAAAGGTGGGGTTGTCATTTGAGGATGAACTCTTGCCAGCAATTAAAGGTTGTCTTCAAAGGCCTTTGTTGTCTGTTGCGAGAAATTTGGAAAGCGTGAAGAGGAAGGAAAAAGCGTTTAAGAACTTTTGAAAACCTGGATAAAAATCAACATTAGATGAAAGTTAGCCCAGCCATTACCGTATGAGCTGGGATCATAGTTGCTTAAAGCTTTTTGTTGTAGGAGCATCCAATTCGTTGTTCAAAAAATTCAATAGTCTCTGGCATGTTCCCTTAGGACTTGGCTCCCATCTACTTCCCTTCCCATCCTCTTTTCATCTTTTTCTTAATCTTAATCGTTAGATTGAAATTTCAACGGTCGATTTAATCTTTTATAAAAAATATTATTTTAATAATTTAATTTTTTTATTTTAAAATAATATTTTTTTTTATATAAAAGATTAAATCTAAACCGTTGAAATTAAAAAGAGGATGGGAAGGAAAGTGAATGGGAGCCAAGTCCGTTCCGTTCAAGGCTATTTTCATGCAAGGCCTAATCCAAGAGCTAAGGCTATTTAGCAAGGGATGTATGGGTGTGACCTATTTACGGCCTGTTTGGCATAGATTCAGAAGCTAAAAGAAGTTCATTAGAAGCTCATCATAAGTAGAAGCTTGATAATTGGGTGTTTGGATAGCTTCATTATTTGATGAGCTTCAAAGTCTAAGCTTTTTTTTTTTTTTTTTTTTTTTTTTTTTTGTGAAACCACCTAACCAAGCTTTTAGGTTTGGCCACTTCTATCACCGCTATCCCAAACATAAATCACATCAGAAAAAGCCCATCAAGAAAAGTCTATCGAAACAAAAGTTACTTCTACTACCGCTATCTCAAACGGGCGCTACAATCACATAAAAATTAAATCAAATATATTTATTAACTTTTTAAAGTTCGGACACTTGCTTTGCATTGGTGCCAAAGTTGCTCCTTTTTTTATATATAAAAAATGATAATAAAGTGTCTGCAATCACGGAATTCTTTTGGGCGCCAAATCGCTCCTTGTTTCAGAATCAATATGTTGTTTTAGTATTCAACCCACATCAAAGTTTCATCTGTTGCACAGGACTCCATGGCCCAATGCATAAGGTGCTGGTTTACGCAACCAGAGATTCTGGGTTCGATAATTTACTTTTTATATTGGAAAAAAAAAATAGAAAAATATCATCACAATTGATGAAAAAGAAATAAGTGTTTTGAAATTCAATAATTCCAAAATATCTGATTTGGAATTTTGAAATGTTGTAAAATTTGAGAAATTACCTACCTATCCTTCATTTTTTTAAAAATAAAAATCATCAATCCCTTTCGTTTGGCGGTGACCAACGCAGATGGCTTATCACTAGAGCTCTAGCGACCTTGGTGGTGATCGGCCGCTAGAGCTTTGGTGAAAGTTATTAAAATATTAAGTATCTATATTAACAATTTTAGTATTGATATTAACCACTTAAGTATTTATATTACCAACTTTAGTTTGAGAAATTTTAAAAAAACAAAGATATTAGTGGTCGGAGCTTCAGTGAAGGTTATTAAGAAATATTCAACAAATACATCGCTTACAACTTTAGTATCGCTATTAATAACTTAAGTATATATATATATATATATATTAACAAATTCAGTCTGAGAAATTTAAAACAAAATATTAGTCACCGGAGCTCTGGTGAAGGAATTTTTTTTTTTAATTTCTAAAAAAAAATGGTCAATATAAATATTTGAATTGCTAATTGCAATACTAAAGTTATAAACAATGACCTTATGTTTTTTTGTTTTTCAATTTCTCACATAAAAGTTGTCAATATTGATACTTGAGTTATTAATAGCAATACAAAAGTTATAAACGGAATATTTGTTGAATATTTCCTAATAACTTTCTCCGGAGCTTTGATCTGAAGACTGATATATATATTTTTGAATTTCTTAAGCTAAAGTTTTTAATATAGATATTTGACTTGTTAATAGCGATAGTAAAATTGTAAACACAATATTTGTTGAATATTTCCTAATAACTTTAATCGAAGCTTCAACGGCTAATATCTTTCTTTTTTTAATTTCTTTGACTTTAGTTGTTAATACCAATACTAAAGTTATCGATATAGATATTTGAGTTGTTAATAACCTCAATTGGAATTCCAATAACTAATATCATTTTTTTGAATTTCTCGAGTAAAGTTGTTAATAATCTTCACCGGAGCTCCAGAGGTTGCTATCGGCAAGGTCACCCGAGCTTTGGCTGTCGTCAAAGGGTTTGATGATTTTTTTATTTTTTATTAAAAAAAAAAAAAAAAAAAAAAAAAAAAAAAAAAAAACTAAAGGTAGTTAGGTAATTTTTCAAATTTTACAACATTTTATAATTTCAAATCAGTCCTTTTAGAATTATTGAATTCAACATACTTATTTTTCTTTCATCAATTTTGATGGTTTTTTTTTTTTTTTTGCTTTATCTCCTTTTATATTCGACTTCATAAAAGAAGCCCGGTGGACTGGTGGTTTTACATTTTCCCAATAGGGTGATAACTTTTCGACCCAAAAAGGAAAATCGGTGATAACTTATATTCAGCTTGATTTTTTATTAAAAAAAAAAAAAAAAAGGAGAGCTGAGCAAATAGACTCATACCTAAAATGTGCATGGGTTTATTTTCCACTTGTGCATTTAAAGTCAATGAATAGACTTCACAGATATATTTTCTAACATGTCCATGTTTTAACGTGGGTGCCTTCTATTCTAGTCTTGTAGTCAACCCCCAACGCGCTGACGTCGCCACAAATGCAACCTATTGATCGAACCGCATGCCCAAACGGCGTGCACGATGATGATATAAGCTAAGTATGACCATAAACATAAAGCAACGATGCCCATAAAAATAA
Source organism: Acacia acuminata (assembly GCA_019022655.1). Taxonomy (NCBI): domain Eukaryota; kingdom Viridiplantae; phylum Streptophyta; class Magnoliopsida; order Fabales; family Fabaceae; genus Acacia; species Acacia acuminata. The sequence goes on from JAFJYI010000015.1 coordinate 4,030,343, forward strand.
TGATTTTAGTTTTAAAATTCTACCTTTGGTCCTAGGCCTAATTATAAAACCATTTTCATAGTGCAAATTACACTATAAAAATATTCTTATAATTATGATCGGGAACGAGTATTTTGTCAGGATTCTCTCTACCTTTCTTATGATTCGATTACCCCTTTTACTAGTACATATTAGGTGAGTTTGTTTCTAAAATGGGGAATATTAGCCTATTAGGTGGGTTTTGAACGTGTGGTAAAAAAAAACGACCATTCCAAGGAAGCCCGACTACTTTGAAGTTTCAACATTCTAGGAAACTAGGTTTGGCCAGAATAAAGAAAAGGAAATTCGCGGGTTTTACTTTTGATGGCGTCCAGGTTCAATGAACCTTAATCAATGCTTCAAGTATGTGGTTTGTGGTCTCCTGTTTTCTTGTTGCTCTCACTCCAAAATTCAATCACACGGTTTGCGCCAACTCTGATTCCAACCAGTCTTTGCCCACATCCTCCTAAATATTCCCACAAGGCCAACTATGCCAGTTTGCCTCAGGCAACTTGTATTTTGTCCACATTCATTGAATCTTATGGTCCCTGAGCCTAGTCCCCAATCTCCTAAATCCCAACAGTTTTCTGTTTATCCTTCCTGTTATCCTGTGTTTCCAAAAGAAAAACGGGTTTTTTTTTTTTTGACGCAACCTGATTCGTCACTCGTTTTCACTAATTCAGTCCCCACAGAAAAAAAATTATTTAAAAAAAAATTAATTCGGTGATTAAATTTTCGATTTAATTAATCGGAACACAGGCGCACGGACATCCATGGAATGCACATGGCATGAGGTTAAGAAGCCTTGCCTTGCCTCATTCCTCGATAAATATGAAGCTACGTGTCTCTGGAATCCCTCATCTTCTTCCTGGCACAAGAGAGAGAAAGAGAAGGAGGGTAGAGAAGAAAGCTCGAGGAGAGGGACAATAGCAGCCCTAATCCCTAAGCTAAGCCCTATTCGTTTAGCTTTCCTGCCATTGTTTCTCTCCTCTGCTATTCACGCCCAAATTCTTCGGAGCACCTCCTTTTGCCCTTGAGTGTTGGAGGATATTGTTTTCACACTTTCCTTCTCGTTCTCTCGGGAATATTCCTGTTTTAAAGTAAGTGTTCATGAGTTTCTTCATCTGTCTATTGGCTTCCTTGATCCATGATTGCTATTTGTTGATGTAGAAATGGCGCGGTGTAAATGTTCCATATTTGTTTACTTTTATCTAAAACATTCAAAATTGACGAAGCTTGACTGGTGACTCTCAATAGAAAATAATTTCTTCTTCTTTTTTCTCGTAAATCTCTGTTGCCGTCTTTTCCTCTTCTTTGTCTGGTTGCGAGGATCAGAGTATGATATTAGCATTTTGTTCGCTTTCATGATACATATCAGCCAACTTGCTTTCCACTTCGAGTTGTCGTGTACTGTCTTGTATGTCTCGGCTTTTATATACGTGGCTGAGGAAAATGATTAGGAAACAGGGGCTTTGGTGAGTCTTTTAAATCGGCAGCTGGGTATCCGAGTTAAATCAGTTGTTTGAGTTAAAACGTATGGTGTTTTCCATAACGGGTTTACCTTCATTAGCTCTTAAAGCGAATGGAAAGAAGTAAATCCAAATTTTTTGAATATTCTCTTATAACGGTGAAATTTGACATCCCTTATGGGGAAAGGACAAGTTCTGTTATTACCATCTCGAACTTCAACTTCATTTAATTTGATGAAACCGTTCTTTACAGTGGTTTTTTCTTTTTCAGAAATCAACCAGCCATGGTGTTTTGGGTTTTTGGCTATGGTTCACTGGCGTGGAACCCAGGATTTGATTACGATGAGAAAATGGTTGGATTCATAAAGGACTATAGACGGGTATTTGATTTAGGTAAGGTTATTCTTATCATGCAGTTATTTAATTTATGTGCCTACCATCTCTGTTTTGCACTGAATTTATACGATTGCCTTTTGTTTTCTGCAGCATGTATTGATCACAGGGGTACACCTGAAAACCCAGCAAGAACTTGCACATTGGAGCCAAAAGAAGGGGCAGTTTGCGTGAGGATCTATTTCATTTATCATTTATGTGCTTTGTGTGTAATGGTCATGTGTTCATGCTTTAAAATGTAATTAGTTATTAATTGATAAAAGTGGACCACCTTTTTTCGTTTTGATTATAGCTCTATGGAGCCATGCCGTGTGTGACTATGTCTTGCAATTTTTTTTTTTTTTTTTTTTTTTTTTTTTTTTTTTTTTTTTTTTTATGTGTTTGGCCTTTTTCTTATAACTTGTTCAATGTTTTTTCAGTGGGGCACTGCGTATTGTGTTCGTGGAGGCCCTGAAAAGGAGAAACTGACTATGCAGGTAGTCACGTCATTAGCTCTGAAACAGTTTTTGGAACTTGTGCTATTCGTTCTTCTTAAAATTTAACTAGCAATAGGTTTAAAATAATCTAAAAGCTTTTAAAGCCTCGTAAACTATTCTATATGGTTTGCAGCATGCCATCCATTCCCGTTTCAGTTAGTAATTCTAACAGAGCACTAAACACTTTTCTTTTCACTCTCTTTTGTCATGTAGTATTTGGAGCGGAGGGAATGCGAATATGATCAAAAGACGCTTGTAGACTTTTACAAGGTGAGATTACCATTTCATCGCCCTTACATGTCAGCTTTTGTTATGTTTTAATCTGTTTTATTGATTGTTACTTTCTTTAATCTTTAGGAAGGAGATTCAGTGAACGCTGCTGTAACTGGAATTATAGTGTAAGTTGGCGTTGTGCTTTATTGCTATTCCTATTGCTTTCGTTTCTATCAACTCCTGATGAAATTGCTAAAGGAACCCCTTTCAAAGCAAACAAATATTACCTGGGACCTGCTCCTTTGGAAGACATGGCTAGGTATTTTATTTTGCTGTTTCCCTTCTAGGATCAACTGGTATCCTTTCCTGTGGGTTATTATCCAAGTTTTGTTAATATATTCAGGCAAATAGCAACAGCCTCGGGTCCTTGTGGAAACAACAGAGATTATCTCTTCTGTCTAGAGAAGGCCATGTATGATATTGGTGAGTCATCTATGTGTAATTAAGGTTACGGGAGAGTTATTATGGATTCATGTTGATGAGTTATGAGAGGTTTTCATCATGATGGTGCAGGACACGAGGACGACATGGTGATAGAGCTTGCTAATGAAGTGAGGAAGGTACTTGGGGTTGTGGGGAATGTGACTCCCCCAAAGGAGCCGTCTGGAGTGGGAGCACCTCAACTTGCACAACCACCTCACGTACCTATACCGGCTCTCCCATTGCACCCACTTCCAGAGCCAATTGCGTAGGAGTTATGCTACTTGAGCAGGACAAGACCTCATGAGCTGAGTCTGACTATAGAATTTGTTAACCCATTTCTTAGGCTGCTCTGTCTTTTGTATTCCCTTTTAACGTTGAAATCACGTAGAGTTCTTCCACTATCAGTTCATCATACGTTTTCTTCGGCAACTAGTTGTACTCACCTTACTCGCTTTAGTAGGTTACTAGCAATGAGTCCTGATGATAGAATTGGAAGATGAATCTGTACTTCCGTCCCAGCTTGGCGGCTACTGATCTTAATATTTTATATACATTTCCTAGTTTCTACTCATACTTCCAAACAAATTATTTGACGAATATTTGGCGTACATCTCAAGTTGATCTAAAAATATAAGGAAGGATATCATGGGTTCCATGAATATGGGATCCACTCCTATATGTTTCTCGGGCATTACTTGAGTGCTGGATGATTTGCTTGTTGGATGATTATTTTATGTTTTATGTAAGAATATTATCTTCGCGATATTGGCATATCAATTGATTCAAAACAGTGTCCTATTTTTAGTAAAATGACCGCATGAAAAAGTGTCCTAATTTTATTAGTGTGCTCAAGGGACCAAGGGATTGGGTATTCTCTAAGCCCTCAGCAACAAATTTTATTTTTATTTTACTCTATAAAGATGAAAACTTAAATAATTACTAGTGCCACAATTTTCTTTGGATAAAATCCAAGCTAAGAAAGCGCAAAAAGATTAAATTGGATTTATAGTCCAATCCAAGATTACAATTTACAAACACATATTCATTCGTTTTTAATATAAAACATATTTATCTAATTTAATTAGATTAAAAAAGTTGTTTCAATTAGTTAATGGGAAAAACACTTCTCATGGTGTAGGAGAAGTGTTTTTCATGTCACACACATATATAAAATGATGGGACCCACATATAAATATAATTAGCATTATTATATATATATGTAGGTCTCATCATTTCATGTGTGTGTAAGAATCTTTTTCTTCTCATGCAACGAGAAGTTTAAACCCCTTAGTTAATATGACATGTATTTTCAACAACACTTGAATCATGGGTCTGGTTTTTTTCATTATCTATTTTCTCATCATCCTCTCGTTATCTAATTGGGATAATGAGAGGATTTCATCCCCTTAATCATTTTTGTTAATTCCCTCATTTGCTCTTTTCCTTAATCATCATTGATAAAGAATCAATATAGGTAAATTAGAAAAAGATTGACAAATATAAAAATTTTGTGGACCAAGATCATCTCTCAAATATATCTTATACTTCTTTTGATCCTAAATATAAGATATAATTAACTTTTTTTGGAGATATTAAGAAAGTTAAATAAATTATTTTAAAATATTTATATTTATCATTTTTTCTAAACTAAACTAACTTATAAGAACTTATAAATAACATATGATATGAAACTTATTTCATTTATCTACTCTTTCCAACGACAAACAATTCAATTATATCTTTTATCTAAGAGCAAATAGAGTATTAAAGTTAAGAGCGAGTAAAATAAGGGTTAAATAAATTATTTCTTGAAGTTTTATCTAATCTTTCGAAGTTTCAAAAAAAAGCGATGTTGCCCCTCAGTTAAAAACCCTAATTAGGGTTTTAAAACTTCAAAAGCAACATTATTCCGTTTTTTTACAACTTCAAAAAGCAACATTATTCCGTTTTAAAACTTCGGGAGCAACATTCGCTATGTAAAACTTGAGGGCAAAATTGCTCCTGGCGCATACTTTAAGGCGAAAATGATCTTAACCCATAAAAAAAAGTATTTTCTTTAGGGATAGGATCTTTTATCTCTGTTTTTGTTCTAAGAGCTACTTTTCCATCGTTAGATCAAAATCTCATCTACCTTTATTAAGATTCTGATCTAAGTTGGAAAGTAGTAATAAAATATTAAAAAATAAGTAACCGATATCCTATTTTATTTATTAAAAAGAGGAAAAGAAAAATGAAAAACTTGACCGAGAAGTTAGAACTCGGTGTTTTCCCTTTGGATTCGTTTCTCGGCACCTTGAACATCTACTCTACTGGATCGATCTCCGTGGTGGTGTTAGGTCAAAGAGTATCGAAACATTTCTTCTCTCTTCAGATCACTATGGATCATAACACCGATATCAACGCCCCTCATTCCATGGGAACCACCATTATCGGCGTCACTTACAACGGCGGTGTCGTTCTCGGAGCTGACTCTCGAACCAGCACCGGTACTTTCAACTTTTCCTCTGCATACTTTGCGTATTTTATCTATTTGTCTGGACTTGGAGATCTTGGGAAAAATTAGTTGTAAGTAGAATTTAGGTTTGTGACTGCGGGTCGTCTTGAGTTATTGTGTAACCTGCTAGCTCGTGAATTAGTTCTTTCATCCACCGAGAGCTTCGTGTTGTTCTATTCTTTGATCTCCCCCTGCTCAATATCTATTTTTCTTTCCGATTCACTTCCCTCTTTGGGTTTCCCGATGGATATTTGCATTATGTTCTTTATTCACTAATGTTTTGCTAATTTTAGTTGGAAAGTTTAATTGTCTCATTTGGCCACTGCTGGGATTAATGACTGATCTCTTTTCCTTTACATTTGCAGGAGTATATGTTGCAAACCGGGCATCAGACAAAATTTCGCAGTTGACTGATAATGTCTATGTTTGTCGCTCTGGATCGGTAATACTCTTTTTACATTAGCAAGTTAGAGTTAGGTTAATATCTTGTGTGGTAATAATGCGTCATTATTCTTGGTTTTGATTTGTGTTGATGTTTACAATTTTAAGTCGCTTTGTTTTTGTTGTTTGCCTCTTTTGCATTTCGGATGCTTACCTGCTACATCCAGTGTAATATTTCTCTCGGCTTTATGATTCTGTTTTTCTACCAACGTTAGCCTTAATTAACTTCATACGGTGATTAAATTAGCCGTTGACTTGATCTTCCCCCTTCTCTCATAACTTTCTGATATTTTAGGTTCTTATAATGCTGAGATAGATTCTTTTCTGCAGGCTGCTGATTCACAGATTGTATCTGATTATGTGCGCTACTTCCTTCACCAGCACACGTAAGTGATATTACTCCTATTTACAATAATTGGATATTCTGAAATGTAAGCTAAAGTTGAACTTGTATGAAATGGGCAACAATACTTTGAGTTTGTTGCCTCAAAAGTTCTTCTATAGCTTAATGGAGTTTGTTCTGTTGCCCATTCTTTTTTTTGAGTTAGATATTCCAGCACCCTTAAGGTCCCCTAGGTTTTATCCATTGTCTATAAAGTCATTGTTGCTCAAGCCTTTACTGCTAGTTCTTGTGATCTTCGCTAGCTGAACCTTATGTCTTGTTCCAATGTAGGTTTTTATAAGAATCCGTCTAGCGAGATTTTTTTGATACTTAGATGACTAACAAGTTACATGTGCAGTTCTCCAGTCTTTCCTGTAAGAACTAATGGAATAGTGGAGAGAAGGGCTTGAATTGGCAGAAGTTTCCAAAGTCTCAACGGAACCTGCCTTATCATAATTACACTTTTGTAATAGGCTTTTTTAAGGGACTCTAGTGGAAGAGCATGCTCTCCGAGTTAGTGTTATCGTGTTTGACTAGTAGCTAGTACTTTTTGTTTTGGGGCCAGTATTCTTACTTTCTTTATGCTATTAATTTTATAAGGTTTTAACTTGATGGGAAACCATGATTGGCATTGATTGACATTTCCCTGACAATTAGTTTCTACTTTTGCAGAATACAGCTGGGACAACCTGCAACAGTAAAAGTTGCCGCAAACCTTGTCAGACTTCTCTCCTATAACAACAAGGTTCGATTTTTAACAATTCTTTTGCACGTTGAATGTGTGTGATCTAGTTTCTATCTCTGATTTAGATATCTGATTCAAGGATGATATGTAATGCATATACTGTGTGAAATAAGATATATAAACTGAGGTGGCAGCCACACTAATCCTATGAGGCCAGCCACTTAGTTCCAATTAGTTGAATAGGATATAGAATACCGGGGCACTATATTAATCCCATGAGGCCGCTGGGTTAGTATTAGTTATAACACTTAGGACTTAGCTATTGGGCCTTGAGTCTAAGCCTAGTACTAGACTATATATATGACTGTTAGACTAATGAAGGCGTTTGTATGATTCAGTATTGTGTATGATGGAATGAATAGTGCAGCAGCACTTGTTTCGAGTGTGTTTCTTCTCCAAATCTCCTAATTCTCTACAACCTTCACAACAAAGGACCACTGTTTCAAATTGTAGGAGAATCACCTTGTGTATTTTGTCACCATTTTTGTTCAAGGATTTTAGGGAGCCTGATATGAAATTGTAACTCTAATTCTATATTTTGAATATTAGGTAGGTAGTTAGGGGAAGATCAATGTTAGTTGAGAGTGGCATTAGCTATTATTAGAATAGCACTAGCCAAACGTAACACTAATTGTGTCCCTTGGCTAATTAAGATAGAATTAGGGCAATATTACCCTTGAACCCCCTAGCTCTATATAAGAGGCATTTCCCCCATTGTAAAAGTTCGGTTTCCTAGTATTGAATGAATGCAGATTCATGGAATCCTTATGGCTCTATCTCTCTCTTCTCTCAACCCTCTCTAATTTCTTATACTCAACTTCTCCTTCTTCCTAATTTTCCCAAATCAGTTCTGTCTAATTACAGAATTGACAACACAGCCCCCTCCAAGGAAAGATAAAATGTGTGTTATAATGTCATTCTCCTGCAACCAATGTGTGCCTTAGAACAATAGATCCTATTTGGATGATAGATTTTTCTTTGTCAGTGTTGAAAGCGGAGAAGTGCTTTGTGGCTTTCAGACAAGTGTTCATATAATTTAAATAATGCTGATGTTGATTTCACATGAACCATTGGTTAAAACAATTTTTAAATTTCCTATTAAATTAGCTTTCATTTTCTTCCTTTTGGGTTTGTTATTGGCTTGAGTGCCATCAAGCATTGCTATAATTGCCAAAGGAAAGCATTTGGGTAACTAAAGAATGATGAAAAGAATTAACAGTCTATCAAATGCATTGCCTTACTTCTGCTTTAATTAGTGGAGTGATCTCCTATTTTAATCATTTGAGTTTATTGTAATTCTTCTCATTGGCAGAATTTCTTAGAAACTGGTTTAATTGTTGGTGGATGGGACAAATATGAAGGTGGTCAAATCTTTGCTGTTCCTCTTGGTGGAACTATAGTTCAACAACCTTTTGCAATTGGAGGTAATTTAAAAATTAGGCATGAATACGTTTTCCATAATGATTTATGCATGCAAGACCAGATATACATGTATATATGCATATTTTTGTATGTGCCAACTAACATTATATCCTTACAACTCGGCTCTGCAGTGTTAGGGCTGTATAATTTTATATTCAAATAAACATATTAATGAAAATAAACACTTACCTTGGCATAGAAAAAAAAAATGCTAGTCTTATTCCTTTGTTATTGAATTGTTGATATGTTTAATTCCTTTGAAACTTCTTTTCTTTTGCCAAAAATTTCTTAGAATAATCTATGCAGAATGAGCTCGTTTTAAAAACCAGTCTTGATTGTCTGTGACAACTAGTGGAAATGGAAGGCCCAAGCATAAACAATTATGAAAAGTAGATCTAAAATATATCTGTTATAGTTCATAATTGTATTATGGAATTCTGGTAATTTGTCTTCTTAATATGTATACTTTATGGCATTGCTCAGTCTCCTGTCATGGTATATTTTCCCATTGGGGACAGCTAATCTTGAAACCATTTTCATTTGATGATTCGGTTGTCACTTTTTGGGTGGTATAAGTTGATCTGGAATAACATAGTTGAGATATGCATGTTTGCACGTAATGATGTTGTCTCTTTTTAACTTCTTTCATTACTGGTCTGTTAATTTTTCATTCGGATATGCATTTTGTTTGTTGACCTAACTTCATTTGCTTCATAGGATCTGGCTCCAGTTACTTGTATGGATTCTTTGACCAAGCATGGAAAGAAGGAATGACCAAAGATGAAGCTGAGGTATGGATTTTGATTTGGGGGCAATGCATACTCAAAAAGTAAACTGAAAAATAAGCAAGGAATTGACAGTATTTATTTGGGGGGTTGGTTAGATTATTGCTAATGTTATGGCAAATATTATGTCAAGGTATTGACAATGCTTGGCATTGGGAAATTTGAACAGGATTTTTTTCCACGGGTCATATTTTTGGTCCTTATTGCTGAGTGTCTTTGATGTCTAATGGCAGGACTTGGTTAAAAAGGCGGTTTCACTTGCCATTGCACGTGATGGTGCTAGTGGGGGTGTTGTCCGAACAGTTATTGTAAGATACTTCATCTCTGACTTGATTTATGGATCAACAAAATGGAGTTATTCATTGAATTTGATCTTTTATCATTTGTTGCCCTTGTAGATAAATTCAGAGGGAGTCACTAGGAATTTCTATCCTGGGGACCAACTTCCTCTGTGGCATGAGGAGCTGGAGTCGCACAACTCACTGCTGGACATCCTTGGTGCCCCTGAGCCGATGAGCATCTGAAGAACTCGCTGCATTGTCTTCTATGATTTAAAAGATTATATGGTTAACATTATTTGCTCAGTCCCTCTGTCCAGTGCACTTATTGTTGTGAATTTCGTAGTCTCAATCTGGTGCACGGCAAGTTTGGTTGCTTGTTATTTGACTCCTAAATTGTTTGTCGTTAGGTTGATGTACTTGCATCAGTATCAGTTTAGCTGCGATATAATAGTCCTGTGAATTCTAACTACGGATTATCACGTTGGAGCATGCCAGGAATACTGGTTTTAGCCATGAGATGCAAGTCTTGGGCATCTCTGGTTTTAGCCATGAATATGAAATAAAGAAAAATATTATTTGCATTTAAAACTATTGGGGATGTTTGAGAATACAGCTTGGAACACATCCTAAAGACCCCCATTAAAAAAAAAGACATAAAATATTTAATATAGGTCCTTTGAAATTTAAGTATAGCATTGAAGTTCTCTTGCCAAATTGTGACTTATGGGGGTAGAACTTGATCAGCAATGATTTGAAGGTGCACGACGGCGAATTTTCAAGTAGCCAAACTTACAGGCACCTGGTGATGAACCCTCAAAAATATAGGGCAAATAACCGGTGGCTCTTTTGTATCTCTGCTGAATCTGAAATCATAGAAAACAATGCACACAATATGCCATTAGCCTCCTATACTTGCCCTTTTACGAAACCTTGCCTGATTTTAGTACAAATTATGTTCAATTCATATTCATAATAAAATATGATTACCTCAAAAATTTGTTCATTACTTTTCAGACAATTCCTACCGATTACACAAACGGTTCCACCAGAACCCCCACCAGTGATCTTGGCTCCACATAATGTGCCGCCTTCAACTATAGAGGTTGCACTGTGCTGCAAGTCTTGAACCAATTGTACAAGCCTATCTGTCCCATCAGACCCAAGCCCGCAAGCACTGTAGCTATAGTGGCACTGCAAATTCATATCAAAACTGTTGGTCATAATTTTTTTTTTTTGAAGGTTCTGAAAACCCACTTTGCTAAAAGAACATTAAGTCAATATGAAGAAGATTAGAAGTGAGTTCTTTGCCATGTACATCAACTGAAACTGCACATTTTCATACCTGATACAACAATTCTCCTAGAGCTGAGAGCTGATCAGCCGAAGTAGCTGAGGTCAGCAGTGCTTTGAATGTCTGTAGAGAGCATATCATTTGGAAAATTATAAATAGCAACAAGAGTGTAGAAGCAGACATATGAGTTCAATTTTTTTTGTATTTGGATATTAAGCCTGACTACATTATGAATTCAAATTAAATAATCAAAATAAAATTTTCGTGGTAGAAGATCTATCAGGTAGAGTTCCAAAAAAACACTCATAGATTTATATATTGCATGCCAAAACAGAACAATGGCAATGAACCCTTTTAATTTCGCAAATAATAACGTATAATAGTAAGGCAAAAAAAAAAAGTATTAAACTTTCCCAGTAAAAAATTAATGATGAAATGCATACCTTGACACGGAAATTTTCATAGATGGGGTGTATTGTAGGAGCTCTCACTGCATAAGTGCGTTTTTCATCGATAACAGTGACAGGATCATTATGATCAGCAAATTTCTCCAAAAATGCCTCACCAACAATGTACTCCGGCATATTCTTGGCATAAAGAGCCTCATATCTATAAAAAAAGGCAATAAGCAGTGTTTTATATTTAGGTTGCAGGTAACACTACAACATTGTGGCCATGATTTTTGTTTCACAAATTCACACAATACAACCATCCCTCGTGGCAATTGCAAATAAGGTTTTTTTTTTTATCGCAATGCAATGCCATGAATTTTAACATCTCACAATTGCAGCATGATGCGCTTGTAACCATTGCAACAGCAACATGGTAGGGTACGCAATTTCAAGGCTTGGATAGAAATAAGAAGGAAACTTCATGTAGTGGTGTTGATACATAAATTGACATGGCAATGAACAAATGAAAAATATAACCCAAAAAAAAAAAAAAAAGGAAATGAGAGTAAAACTGAACCTCAGGAATAGATCATATGAGAAATTTATCTCCTAGAATCTACAAAGTAAAGACGAGAGAGAGAGGAGGGTGGACATTACCTGTGAGGTGACAAATTGCATAAGTAATCTAACGAAGCTTCTTTGCTCATCAGTTCTATATCATCATTCTCCACTTCATCATGGTTCACCCCATTTGGAAGTGTCTCGGCCAATATATCAGAGGCTCTTGATTTTATCATTTTCCTACCCATAAAGGTACCAATTCTGACTGACCCATAGTCTGCGCCTCCGACACTAACATGTATGGAAATAAAGATGGGTCAGCAAAAGGAGAGTAAGGAGGTAAAAGTGGCTGTTATTATTAAAGTCAGTGATGATTAGCCAAAAAAGAAGAAAAGCAAAACGGATCCACATGAAAGATGCAAGCCTGCAGCTCCAAAATAGTCAATGAAACAAATATTTCTACCGGGGTAGAGCCCTAAACATGTGTAACATCCTTTTCATCCTGTGAGTATGTCCTCCCTGCGTTATTTTCTTAGAACTTACAAAACCAGATATTATGATTTCTGAATAGTGAAACAGACTACCACCTACTGAAGGAAAGGCAAAATGGCTTTTTAAATCAGCATTTAGGTTCAGTGGTTCACATTGTTTCTCTGATTATTTAGGTGTGAATTTGAGCTGCCCAGGTTTATCCTTTCTTCTTCAAGTGATAAATCTTACCACTCAATCCAATCTTGAATACCAGAAACTAGTGGCATTTTACTTGAATTATCCTAGGAAGGCGCTTAAAATCTAACGTTGCTAGCACCAGTTAATTACAGAGGCCCAAAAATCTTCTTCTTCCTAACTTCTGTACACTCATGAAACTCATTAGAAAATTGGCTTCAAAAGTCTAATTTTATTGCCGTCAGCTGATGTCTTGAAATATGTCATTAAGAATCAGGAAGGACCCCAACTAATGGCTGGAAAGCACAAACAGGAAAATTTCAGATAATACACCCTACCTGTGTTTTATTCCAGAATCGATTCCCCAGACCCGGATGTGATTGGGAATTTCTACTAGGCCAACAATTTCTGCTGGCTGCACCAAAGCAGTAACATAAGAATCTTTGTGAAGAACTGAAGACTAAGGGGGAAATGAATTTTACTTAGCTTGAACAGATTCCCACCTGGCAAATCATCGCAAGAAGCTTGTTGGCTTCACCACATGCCGAAGCCATTTGATCCATGACACCACATGGAGCTCCAACAATGTGATTTTCAACCTAATGAAATGTTCAAATAAAAAATAGAAGGTTAATTTCAGAGACAATGCAAGCTAGAGGAACTTGATAGCGCCAAATTGGATACTAATTAAACAGCAGAAAATGTCAAACCTTCTGGCAAAGCAACGACAGATCCCTAGGGCTGATATTTAATCCTGCATAACAGTAACAAATTTATGCAGTTAATGTTTGGTTGAGCCAAAATAATAAAATCAACTAAAGTAAAGTACCTACAAAATGTTCCCAGGAAAAACAATTTATTACCATGAGCAACTGCTATAGCATGCATGCTAGCAACCTCCACAGATGCAGAAGATGAAACACCTTTTCCTTCTGGGACAGCAGAAGAAACCTGTCCATTTTCGTTCAAATATTTAGATGTTAGCAAAGTAGATAGAGATAGAATGGCAGTTATATTTCATCTAAATGCCCTTTTTTTGAAGTATAAGCCGTGGCAACTTCATATCATTCACTCAAAGTGCATAGTACATGTCATGAATAACCCTATCAATTATCACTACACCATAAGAAATTACATGAAACTCATCAGAATTATATTTTGAACAATCATAGCAAATTGTCTCGGCCATATGATACTTTGTTTGCTGCAAAAACTATAACTATAAGCTGCTAAGGTGGAGAATGATAGAGACCCTATCAATTTCATGTCATTCACACAAAATGCATAATACGTCATGAATAACCCCATTAAATATTACTACACCATGAGAAGTTACATGAAACTCCAGAGTATTATATTATGACCAATCAAAGCAAATTGTCTCAACCATCAGTATGATATTTTATTTGCTGCAGTAAATGTAATGATAAGCTACTCCGGAGGAGAATGATAGCTACCAGCATGCTGATACTATCTTCAAAACGTATGCCCAATTCATTCATCAAGACCACAATTCCTCCAGCAATATATGCCGCCCACCTGTTGTAGAACTCATTAGTATAATGGAAGGCCAAAAATGCATACAAAGTCAAACGTAAGTGCTACATACTTTTGGGAAGGATCTTGAGCAAAGAATTTCCTTGCTTTTTCATATGAGATTGGCTTCTCTCCGTCCATAAAATCAGACAAATCCATGTCAAAGGTCGGGCCTCGATTGCTTAGTTCTGAGCCAAATGATACCTAAGATATACAGATTTTATCAAATTGATCAATTAAAAGGATTAATTCTTATTTCTAAGATTTAAAGAAATAGATAGAACAATATTTCTGCTTCAGTAGATAGCATTTTCTCATAAATGTTCGTATCACTTATCATGCATCAGCCTGAGAATGCTTCCTCAGCCTATTCTTGAAAGAACAACAAGTAGTTTCACATAATTTTGAACATACAATTTGCAAAACAGCAGTTGGTTTATCCCCTCTGGCATTCTGTCGAGCCTGAGCATGCTTCCACAGCCTATGCTTACTTGGATGGACTCTTTGCAGAGCAACATGGCAGGCTTCTCTTATTGGCATCTACAGTAAAATGAAATGAAGGAAAAATAGATGTAAGAGGGGAGTGAGAACCTGTCCAGATATTTCAGAAACAACAGTATTCTCAGAATTGACCATTACTCATTGAAAATAAAATTATTTGATCTTTTTATGCGTCTATCATACCATTCCTAATAGATTAATAAGTATTGAACATAGGAATGCTAGATTTGTCGAGTTATAATGTTACTCATCATTAATCTTTTTTTGTCTCTCATTTTTTCATTTGTAATGTTTCTCCTTTCACCAATGAAGACTCTTTGTATACTAAAAGAAAATGTTATCTGTCTCTTCTTGGCTCCATTGCTTGTCCTTAAATGCTATAAATGTCAACGAATTCTCTTTTACTTGTGCAATACTTAAGAACATCAGATCCTACAAATGTATCGGGAAGCTTCTCAGTGTAGTGTCCTTTGTTAGTTGGCACAATTTTTCCAAAAATGCCACTTCTTCATCTGTACATGCTGTTTCTCATTTAATATAGCCTCCATAACAAAAAAATTGAAGATCCGGCTCAGAATATGGAGTAATGTCACGAAACAAAGGGTGATGCAATTCTTCTTTAGTTGACATGACTACCAAAGCTCTCTAATCTTCTACAGGATGCAATAGTTGAATTTACTGAAACTAACTTCATAGCATGAAGTTTACATAATTAACATTTCAAGGAACTACACACAAGTACATGGTATAGTTGGCAGTCAAAGATTAATATATATACAATTAGATGCAGCTGAAAAATAAAATGCTGAGCAAATAAAAAACAATACCTGCAGGACAAGGCTTCCAGAGTAGTCAGCAATTCCACCCATGACATCTAACCTTCCCGGAGCTCTTGTCACAATAATTTCTTCCTATACATTGAAAGGAAGAGAAATACATTTCAACATAGAAAGGTATTTTAACCAAATAATTTATTTCATGTCATGCAAGTAAAGTTTTAGTCAGTGATGCTGTTTTTAGAAGGTTGCTGGTAGCTACTGAGAAAAATCAATTTAAAAGGAAAAACAGATATATCAAGAAACTAATTATCCAGATGAAATAAACAAGACCTCCAAGTTGAAGAGGCTAGCAGCAGCCTTGCGCTCACGTGTTGTGTGTTTCTCATCCACTTCAGATAGGGTCTTTAAGAAAGCCACGGTATCTGAAAGACCTTGAACGTCTCCATGAAGAATATCAAAATGCTCATTGTGCCTGAAAAGATATATACAGTTGGGATGATGTTACCAAGGCTACCTGTAACCATGAATACAATTATCAGGGCACAAAATTAGAAGTGACACTCACGAGCTGAATATGGAGCTTTCATCATCCACTAAGGAAGGTGGGGATGATGAGTGTCCTAGTTGATTCTCAGCAGTTGCATACCAATCTGGGATTGCAATATCTCGTCCATGGGACCTTTGTAGTTGATACCCAAGAACTATAGCATCACGCAATCTTCTTGCACCGCTCAGCTATATTTTGCATAGTTAATATGTAAGTTTTATTTCTTTCTCCAAAATATCAAGAAACAAAAACAACAAAATGTGGCCACAGCTTGGAATAGCTTCTTCAGGATTTTTCCTTTACCTTGTCTGAAGCATAATTTTTCCCAAAAGCTGTTTCCTGCAGAATGTGAGCTGCCACCTATATTTTTAAGCCATTTGTGAACAAACCATCAATAATTGGACTGGGAAAAAAATCTGAAATTAGGTTAAGACAAAAAATTCATGTACAAGGTAAATTGTCATGAAAGGACAGTGACAATGAAATTAAAAATGAAACACTTCAGGGTCTCATTTAAATTGTGCAATACAGATAGCAAGTCCAGAAAATTCATCTCATAGAGTAGGCCTTCAAACGTTGCAACAATAGGTTCTTAAAGCTTGGTATTAATTTATTATAGGTCAACTAAAAGAATAATCTTGAAAACAATTCTAGCTTCTGATACTGCCTTTTAAACCATTTGTTTCTTTCATGCTGCTGCGTTCAGGACTTTTCAAAGAGTCAACAATGAAAGAGAAAGTATGTACCTCTCCACCATTTATGCCACCTTCATAGCATGGTTTCAAAGTCATTGCACGTTCAAGATATGGTTTCCAATGACCAGTGAGTAAATCCCTTCGAATCATTTCAACACCACTTTGATAATGCTAATAAAGATGTCCAACACAAATACTTGTAAGGCTTTTGATATGAGGAACAGAACCAAAAGTTCAACACAAACAAGCCTGGGAAAGCTAGAGTACCTCAAGCATATTTCTCAAAAAAGGTTCTTCATTGAAATAGTCTCTCCGAACAAAGACAAATGGACACTTGAACGCCAGGGCTTCGCTAACTGTGCCATATCCAATTTTTCCTGAAGTGACAAGCAATGAGTGCCCTCAGTCAGATGTTAAAAAGCCCTTCAAGGTTATGGAAGTTTCATACGAACCAAGCATGCAGTCAGATGCTGCAATAATGTCAGGTGTATATGCATTTTTGGCAAGTTTTCTGAAATTTGGTGGGAGGTCCTGGTTTTCAGAAGCACCACAAACCTAGCTCACAATAGCAAACCATCACCAAATAATACTTGAGAACACAATGGCCAAGGAAAATTTAAAAAAGACAAGTATATGAAGCAAAAGAGTTTCTTACGTACCAGGCATAACCAGCCAGAAGGTAAGCACTCCTCCTTCAACTTCCATCCTGATGGCTGGAACAATCACAAAGACAGAAGACGTCAAAGATAGATATACATATGAGGTCATGACATCACTTCATTCTTAGATGTTAAGAGAGAGTAAGTAAGCAGAGAGAGGATGAAGAACTTTAGAAATAAGAGTTGCTTTGAAGACAACTAAAGCAGAATTCAGCATCCAAAATAGTGAAGGATTTTTTATCAGGAGATTTTTATTAGAACATAAATCACGGCACTGTAATGATGAAAAACAAATAATAACAAACAGAAGGAAGAGACTCAGGAATTATAGCATCATACTGTCTACATTTGATGTTCCCATTTTTCAGATGAATATCATATACGCACCTCACACCAACTTACAGACAGATAAAATATCTACCAAGACATCAAGCAGAAATCAAGCAAATACATTCAATAGGGGAAAAAACAAAGAAAGTAGAAATAACAGTAGAAGCATATTTTATCACCGGCAAGAAAATAATTAAGTTCTGGTTGTCAGAGGAAATTCAAGTAATCACCTGGCCACCAAAGTTGAGGATGACTACTTTCACATCATCTGCTATACCAAGTTCCTTCCTCACCTTCAATAGAGTAATCAAAAGATTGTGAAAACTTGGAATTATGTCAATCATATAGAAGTGCTGCACTAAGGTTTCTGAGGTAGTACCTCTTTCCGGGATTTGTACAACTTCCTCACAACCAGAGGTACATCAATAACATCACGAAAAGCCGGCACTACAGTATCAAAGATTCCATGGATTGACTCAATTATTTCCGAGAAGAAACTTATAATAAATTGATAAAATGTTAGGCAACTGTATGAAATTATGAGCTAACGTACTTGGGCAATATCCTGGAAGGCGGATAAGGAATTCGCAATGAGAATAGTCCTCTGCTATCTGTCTCAGATTTTATGCAACAAATATCAATATGTTAGAAACACAACTAAAGGGAAAAGTTAATGCACGACCAATTCCTAGTTTAAAAGTTTTGCATATATTCATTTTATCCAATAACTTGTCACCCCATCCATCTGATCAGTTCATGCTCTATCATAACCACATCAGAATAAAATATTAACATTGCTGTATTCAGATTACAATTTTGGTCTTTTATATTTTACATTTCATAAAAACATCTCTTCAGAAACAAGTATAATGGAGATTGGAAGAGGAAAAACAACAGACAATATAACTTCCTAACAAGGAAAGTGATATAACCTGCCAAACTATTGAACGATGATGATACCCAGCTGCCATGACATATTCAGCATATATGAAGTCCCAGCTGATATCACAAACACATGCAATCAGGTTAAACATTCACAGTTCAGGAAAAAAAAAATCAAAATTAATTAAGCCAATTACAGACACAGGTCTTCTTGGGCATCTACTTGAATTTAAAATTTGATAATGTCTAAGGACGCGAAACTGGAAGTAAATCCATACCCAGAAGGGCCCTTGGGGACTGCAAAACACAAAAAAATCTAATACCAAACATTTAATTAACTTGTAGTCAACAAAAGTTACCTGAAATTGGTAACACAAACAGAACGAATTCCAGCATCTGCTGCTGCGCGGCATGCAACTGGAACTACATCAGAGACCTGGTTTTTTCTCACATTAGCGCCACAAAGACCAACCAAATACAATATATTTTATTGAAGGAGATTCTAAACAGAAATGAAATTTACAAAATCTAGTCTTTTGGTTCTATTTGTTAGTTCATCATCATATCTAAAGCAGTTTTCCTTCAATTGGTTTTGATAACAGTGTGATCCTAGTGAAACGTTATTTTTCATCTCTTTTTTCGTTTTTCTGCTGATGGGAGGAGTATTTGTTAACAGACTATTAGAGGGGAGAACACAAAATATTGAATTACCACTAAGTCAGCCTTGATGGAGTTTAGCCACTCGGTTTCCTTTTCCAAGATAGCAGCACGGGGCTTGACGGCTGTTTCAGAGTACTGACATAGCATATAGTAGAAAACAAGAAATTCATGAGGAAAACAAATTAAAAAACTGGAAGAATATATGATAACCATGAAACGAAGAATGATGCTTCTGTACCTTCTCCAAAGACGCCAGGCGATCAACAGTCAATGCATCGGCCTGAACAGCCCCACAGTCCAAAAGCACCTAATTTTACATTTCAGATAATTTTTTAAAACAATAAAGAATGACAACTCCAGATACAAATTTCACAAACACAAAACGGGTTCATAGAATACGCATCCGAAAGAACATTCAAAATCAGCTATCTTGAACTGCTTCCGGTTTGGTTTGATATGGCTATATTTCATTTACGTTACATTCCACAAGTTTTACGCAATTAACTGTAATGTCTTCCGGAACTATAATATCAATTACGGTTTCCCTTCTCGTGTTTGGAGTGATTTTAGCTAGATCGTACTCACCTTGCGAATGAAGAGACGAGGAGATGGAATATCAGAGGTGAAAACAAAGTCAGGAGCACCAGTGACCACGTGGACATCATGCCCGGCAAGAATTAGATGCCGCACCACCTGCGCATTCCAGAGTGGAAAGTTCAAAAAAACCAGATCGCATGCAAGCTTCAGTAATACACACACGCAAAGCAAAAAAGTGATCAAAAAGAAACTAAAAAGGTGAATCTCCTTTGCCAAAGAAGAATTCCATTGCACAGAAGCAAAATTGTAAAGCCAGAGAAAAGGACAAGTTGCAGCAATTTGAAAGTGAAAAGGCGCCTATTGAGCTGAGAGTGACAGGAAAACAGGAAAAGGAGACCTCAGCAACACGAGTGGCGTGGCCAAAACCATGGCCGGTAACATAATAAGCGAAGACCAAGTGCTTCCGGGAAGCCGAGACTGCATCAGTTCCTTGTTCGATCCTCATTGTCTGAAATCAACTCGTCGACTCGGATGATTTGCGATGATCACAAAGAGAATGGGAAATTCAAAAGTGTATATATATACGGAAGGAAAAGAGGAAAAGATTGCGATTCGAATACCGAAAAAATTGGATAGGGATGACGGGGCAAACCAGTTCCGTGTACAAAAAGATTCTGTTAGAATGAGACTGGCTATGTCCTATATACAGAGCTCCATACGCGCAGATTGTTTCGGATTTTAATCCTCTAATTAGCGTTTAGATAGATTAGATGAATGAGCTTAGATGGATCAGTTTAGATTTATTATTTTTTTTATTGGCTTGCAGCAAATTTGCTCCATAAGTTTTTCAATGAGATTTGAAAGTTTTTTTAAGTTTAATGTCACCCATAGTTTTAAAAGATAACAATATTGTCCAAAATCGTTAAAAAAACTAACGTTAATTGTTAAAAAATAGATGTTGATGGTTAACTTTTACTTGATAAGAATAATATTGTCACATTTTAAAACATTAAGCTTGAAAAATTTCTCAGGAAAACATTACTTTGTAATCGAAAAAGACAACATTATTATGCTTTAAAACTTTCAATGTGAAATTGAGCCTGAAAAAACTTTCGAGATAATATTGTTACGCGTATACTTTCAGATTTACTACTTAACCATTTTTTATTTTCCAATTTTATTATGCAGTATAATATAAAATAAACCTAAAGTTTAACTTATTATAGGGTTAAGCGGCAAATCCAATCACCCTGGAAGTATATATTTCAAGAGCAACATTGCCCTATAAGTTTTTTATAATCAATGTTGTCTCAGAAGTCTAAAAATGTACTAATATTGTCCTTTTCCGTTAAAAAGTTTATAATCAACTTCAATTTTTTAACGATCAACGTTAGGGTTGTAATAGAAAATGACAACATTGTTATTTTTTATATTTTTAGGACGACATTGAACTTTAAAAAAAAAAACTTCTAGAGTAACACATTGGCATATACTTCTAAAATGGATTTACTATTTAATCCCTTATCATATTTTTTTTAAAAAAGATGATTTTAATTAT
Organism: Acacia acuminata; assembly: GCA_019022655.1. Lineage (NCBI taxonomy): Eukaryota > Viridiplantae > Streptophyta > Magnoliopsida > Fabales > Fabaceae > Acacia > Acacia acuminata. The sequence goes on from JAFJYI010000015.1 coordinate 4,051,539, forward strand.
CAATAGGTGTGTGAAAAGATAATAAAAACGATGGATGGATGAAAGGATTTTCTTTATCTGGTGAAGTGCTGCCTTAATATTCCAACTATTGAGATTAATGTTAAATAAAAAAATATTGCATTGCGCAACTTTATAGAGCTCTGACTTGTACCCTTTTTCCCTTTACCTCCCTCGCTGTCCTTTGCGGTAATACGGTAACGATTTGGTGCATATACAAGCTAGTACCTTTAAAAAAAAAAAAAAAAAAAAAATCAGAATACTGACAAATATTAAAAAATTATTCAAGATATTGAAGGGCACTTAAAAAAATATTCTGATACTAAAAAATGTTTTATGATCTTGAAAACTTATTTTAGTATCTTGAAAAAATATTGTGTACACTAGTTACTATCGAAATTTTTTTTTTTTTTAAGATCATAAAGTATTTTTTCAATACCAATGAATATTTTGAAAAATCCTTTTAATACCGATCAGTACTATGAAATATTTTTTTAAGATCCTAAAATAATTTTTAAAGATCATGAGGTATTTTTTAGTACCAATTAATATCCTAGAGTATCTTTTAGTATCATTCACTACTTTAAAACATTTTTTCAAAATCCTAAAATAATTTTTTTTTTAAGTATTTTTCAATACAATTCAATATCATGAAGCATATTTATAATACCTGTGAAAAAAAAAAAAAAAAAAAAAAAAACACCAGCTACGGCAGCAGCGGATATAAAGGGCAAAAGATCCAAGCCACATCCGCTTTATATCCCATCCGCCACATTGCTTGTCACATAGTTTTCCATGATTGGGATATATCAGGAATTAAGGAAATAAATAAATAAAAATAATACGGTCAAGATACACCAGCAGTATTTTATTATTTTTGCTGCATTTTTGTAGGAAGAGAGAATCTATCTTTAAAAGTCGAAGCTATTTATAGATTAAAATTAAAAGTAAAACTAACATCTCTTCCTTATATCACAATACTTACCAATAGGGAAAAAAGAATATAAAATATCTCATATTTTTCCTATATATATATATATATATATGTGTGTGAAATTCATTATTCATTGTTGCCTAACTTGCTTTGACCAAAAAAAAGTTGTTGCCTAACTTGCCTTGTATTATAAAATTCATCTTGACAGTTGATACTTTCGTGTTGAACTGTTGATTTTTTTAATATAAAAAAAAAAAAAAAAATCTTAATTTACCTCAATCGAATTAGTAAACAGTTATTTTTTTTATGTAAGTAATGGACAGTAACTTATTATCATACACGGCTAAATTATTTTACTATTCCATTTTAAAAAAATGTACATCCATCACATAAAGAAAGGTCTTGATTAGGTTCTTCTGAACCTGAGTTAATACAAAATTATCAACAAAAAGGAATTAAACCTAACAATCAATAAATTACTAATTGAGAGTAACAAATAAAAGTAAACTTTTTACCAAAAAAAATAAACTAACATGATTTTACTAAAATTAAAAAATAAAAACAATTTGGCGTGAGGTCCGTTAAGATGATCCGGACATCAACATTGTCAACATCACAGTTGAATTTAGCTTCGTGGGCTAATATAGGTCCGGCCCAAAAAAAAAAAAATCGTCGTCTCTATCTATATAAGGAGTTAAAGGACGACTCATGGAACTCATCAGTTGAGTTAGGGTTAGGGTTTTAGTCCGGAGGCTTAATTTGCGATGCGGTTGTATTCGTTTTTATCGTTTAATTGCGTTCGCCATTGATGAAGGGGCTGGAGTTTGGCTCTTTGGCTGAAAAACACTGTGCCTTAGAGATGAATGCAGCACCCAATAACAAAAAGTTATCAATTTTTCCCTTCCTCTTTGTTTTTCTGGAGAATCTAGCGATTCTCTTTGGGTAAGATTGATACAATTCATTGCAGTATTCGGATCTGTTTCTTCTTTTGATAAGAAGGAAGAAGCGAATTTTTGCAATGTTTTCGTAGGGAGAGGGTCAATATATCGAGTGGTAATTCAGGCAGCCTCCATGCCGCGATTAAATGGCAGGCGAGGTGTTAAACCACTCGTAAATTGAATGCTTTTGCTGTTCAGACTTGCTGAGATTATCTCTGAAAGCTGGGCTAGTAAGCTCACATATCTTATAAAACTTTGGAAGTACCCTACTTTGAATTAAGTCTGACGATTGAGAACGGTTTCTTTTTATATATATATATATGCGACATATATTTAAAAAGGGTTACGAACTTAATTGGACACTTTGCTCTCATGATTTGTGTAGTAACATTAATGTTCATAATGGAAAAATACAGGAAAAACCTGAAAATATTATTTAAATTTTAAATAGATGATTTTCCAATCAAAATAAATTGTCAATTATTTTATAGTTGATTTAAAAAAAAAAATTAAGGAGTATTTTATTATATCATGTTATATGCCTATAGTTGACTTATTAAAAAAAATTAAGCAAACTAAATAAATTATTTTATTGTATCATATTATGTTTATTATTATATTATATATCAGCTGATAAATAAATAAGTATAAATATTTGAAAATAAGTTATTCTGCTTCTTTAATCTTATTTTTAATAAAGAAATTTTATTACAAATTAAAAATATTATTATCATTAAAATATGTTATTATAAAATTAATTGTAAATAAAAATGTGAATAATGACAGACAAAGAATCTGGGAAAATGAAAAAACTCGTTTTATAGGAAATATTGGAATTTTTGTCATATTCCCATATGTTATTGTTAATAAAAATATTAATTTCAGCCTGGATTGATTTTCAAATAAATACGTTATTATAAAAGGATTTATGCATCCCACGCCCCAGGCTAGAGAGTATTTTCATACCGAGTACATCCGTCGCAGTCACTTACATATCCGTATCGGTTTGCAGTAGGACTCAACAAAGTGTCCACTTGCATATTACGCGGGCACATTTCCACGGAGTTATCATGTCCGTATCCGTTTGCATGAAGACTCAAAAAAGTGTCCACTTGGATATCGAGAGATGTGGGCTGATAATGAAAGAATCTTCTCCCTTCACGGACAATGTATCTTTGGTGATCTATCATGCCCTCTTTGCGGGCGACATTTTTGGGTGACTACGTTATCGGGTGCCAGCTAAAATTTAGTCACAAAATCTTGAAGTTATTCTATCTGACGTGGTTAAGACTTCATTTCTTGAACACTTATCCCTATTGAATTCTGAATTTAGATTAGAATTTTATATATTGTTATTGTTTATGTATTAATTAACCTTTATGGTTTTCTTTAGGAGTTGATTATCATAGCTTTTTTAAAAATGTTGACGTGAAATAAAGATAAGAACAGCCAGGCACTAAGTACGAACGGTTATTTTAGTTTACTAATAAGGAGAAATTTTTAGGAAGAATGCTAGAAAAATATCATTTAAATTTTGAAATTATATTGATAACAACAGTGATAGGATTAACAAAAACAGTAAGGTTTTCATTCCATCCAAATCCCCACATCAAACCAGCCCTGTAGGGTTTAACTCATAAAACCTAAGTCTATGACCTAAACTGAATTGAAGCTCCAATAATGAGATGGGAATACTCTAATTTAAAATTAAAATTTCCTCAAAAGTATATGAATCGAATAGAACATATTCATACCGTTTAATTGAATCGCATCTTCTCTTTTATCCTCTATAGACAATCATTAACGGCTTATTGAATGCTAATGACCATGTTTTTGTTTAAAAGCACATGTTAGTTTGCTAAAAAAATTAATTGCTAAAAGATTAGGGAAAGAAATTGATAGTATCACTTACAACAACAACAAAATTAAAAATATTGAAACAACAACAAAATTAAAAATATTGAAACAACAAAGAAGTACAAAGCCCATCCTAGCTAGTTGAACTTGAAAGCAAATATCCACCCTTGAGCTATATATTTTTTCGTTCTGTGCGCACATGGTATGCCAGGAAATGGAGGTACATAATTCAATTTAATCAAACTATCCAAACTCCAAGTCCTAATGCTCTAACAAAGCCAAGAAAATGGATGCGAGTGTTTGAATTTTGGAGATGTCAAAAATGGCATATACCTTCAGATTAGGTCGTCCACTAATTCTAGATGATTAACAGCTATACAAAACTTGAGTCCTCATTGTGTATCAAAAACAAGTGCCTGTGGAAGGCTGATCAGTAAATAGTGACGCCATCATAAGAATATCAAAATATGAACTCAAAATTATCACCAACTCATTCGAGTGGAAGTGTTCTGCGAGAGACTAAGCAACATATGGTGTTGTTGCTGGCATGGGGACATAACCCCTGTTGCTTCAATCTTTTCACCAATCTCCATATTTCTCTCTTCGCTGCGATTGACATAGGGTTCATCCACGTCCATCATTTGACCTTCTGCCTCTAAAGGTTCAAAAGCCGCTGAAGTCTTTCCTCACTCACCACTGGCCAATGGGATCTAACACATGGGACAACCGCCAAACTGTCTCTTGATCCTTCAGAGCTCTTTCCCTTGCTCGTCCAATCTTCTCGGATTTTTCTAACCTTGCAATACCCCACGATGATAGGTAATCTAGAAATTATGAAAACAATAGTTCAAGATATTTTCAAGCGGAGCCAAAACATCTATCACTTTAAAATTATGGTTACCGTGTATTCTCACGCTAGTATTATTATGAGCAGCCTCATTTCATTCTTCAACTATTGCAGCATGTGAAAAAACATTTCTAAGTAATCACATCATATAAATATTTATACTGGACTCTTACAAAAATTCATGAACATATGAAATATCATATCAGTGATAGACAGGGATTCATTCTGCATCTATGTTGAATGTTGTTCTAATGGGTTCCCAACAACATTTCCCATAGAAAATCTTCATGCAGCAAAGTACAATTGTCCATTGCAATTTGACAGGAAAATTTTCTATAAAACCTTGTCTAACTCATTAGATTCAGATACTGTAGAACTTCATGTTACCGCAGATTTCAGGAAGCCATCATCAACAACTTCTCCTTAAAGGACCTGATCTTCTTACAGATGTACAACTTGTGAAGGATTAAATCTCATTCTAAAATTATCATGCCCGTCAAATTCCAAGACCACATATGATTGAGCAGGACTCCAACCACATTATCTATCCAAAAGGTTCTACTAGTCAAACTAGAACAAGTTGAAGCAGAAACAGCAAAAGATCATGAATATTATAAAGTTCATGTCATCGTGTGTGATACAACTCATTCATCATGTCGGAGGATGTTGTAAATATCATTAGTCTTTGACAGGTATTTATTTAAGCCTACAGATTCCTTTCAATGCAGAGAATTTCAAGTAGTTTACCTACATCAGACATTGGCATCCCTATGAGCAAAATGGCAAAGAAGGAAAATTAAACATAGCCTTCTAAAAGAGATGGCATAAAGCCAGAACCTCACAACAGGAGCGAAACAAACATGTTATTACACTTTGACCCCTCGATGAACACACACATTTCATGCTACTGACCACTTGAAGATTCTACGTTCACTCTAAAACTGAGAAACTGGTAGAAACATAGCTTTAAAGAATCTTATTATGAAGATAGATTTTGATTTTAATTGGGCTTGTCTCTCGATTGGAACTAGCATATTATGATCCAAAATATTAATAGTAAGCAACATAAACCACCTAAAAGCAACAAACTACTCTCAACCTTCAATAATAAGTTGTTGCCAATTGGGGGGGGGGGGGTGCGGAATCACAATCCTTAGATCCAAAAGCAAATAATAACAACGTAAATTACGGTCAATCCAAAAGCTGTAAAGAGCTCTAACTTAGAATCTTCACATTACCCTTTAAGCCAGGAATCAAGTCAGATTGCACAACGATTGGGAATTTCTGAAGGCTCGGATACAGGGCATAAGAGGTTTTAGTTGGATCATAGGGCATAAGGGCTCTCTCTTCCATCGCACTGCTCGTTGACAGTGTTTCAACTGATACTACATCTGTATGCACCATGGAAGTGCTAGTCCAAGGTAGTTCTGTTGATAGCCCTCTTTCAACAAAATGGGGAGCAATCGCATTTGGATCTTCATCCATGACCGAAACAAACTCAGCATCCTTCCCAAAAAAAAAAAAAAAAAAAAAAAAAAGGAGTTTAAAACGGTATACCGTGAAATTACAGTTATATGCATCAAGCCACGAACGCGAAATAGTAAAAAGCAATTCAGATTTCAGAGTTTCAGACTAATGAACCAGGAAAAAAAAAGTCACTGTATGGAGATTTTGCGAAGAAAGGTACCAGTCTCCGGAATTTTCTAGACGGATTGGAGAGATAAGTCGGAGAGCAATCATCGTAGGCCTCGTCGACCTCCTTGCGCTTCATCGTGTGGAATAATTTCAATCCTTCTGCCGTTCTGCGTATGCGCGTCAAACGTAAGTGTTCTGGTATAGAATACAGATGTCCAGCTTAAGGCTGGTATAAGTATTCTGGTATAGAATACAGATGTCCAGCTTAAGGCTGGTATATTGATCTTAGATGGATAGGATCACCGTACACGACAACGACAAAAGGGTGGTGTGTGTTAGAATGTAAATAATCTAGTTAGAATGTGTGCACCTTATTCTTGTCTCTCGCATTTATAGAGGTGTCGGTGCGATATGCGATATTAATGGCACGCCATTAATGGGCGGATATCGGATGATACACCATTAATGGGACGTGTCATTAATGGGGCGGATATCGGGGTATGCCATTAATGAGACGTGTCATTAATGGGCGTGTATCTCGGTGGCCGTTACGATAGGGGTGGATCTTGCCTAGCCGAGATTTCCGGATCTCCTGCAATGATTAGCGGATTATGCCTCCGGCTCCGCTTGGCCGTGCTATGGACTTGGGGCTTTTGGGCCGGTCGTAACAATTGCCCCCATACATTCGGGCTTACAGGCGGCCGAGGTGTATAATTCCCCTAGCCCGGTTTGTGACCGAGGCCTGTGCTTCAGCCAACTCGGCTTCTGGCGCCGCGGCTCATCCCTGTTATGACAGTCTAGGTGGTGCCCCGGGTCATGCCTGACCGGGACGTAGTGAGCGGCCTTGGACTTACGTGGTTAGTCCCCTGCTCGTGGGTAAGTCGTTTGGTCTTCTTTCCGTAGGCGCCATCATTCTTTGTTTACACGGCTTGTGATGATTGGAAAGGGTATCACGGCCGTCGCGCCTCCGAGTCTTTTGCGTGCACATTTAATGCTCCTACGTCATTGTGCATTTCCCATCGTGTGCGGGTTCAAAAAACCGCCCCCGGCGTTCCCTCTCCTTTTCCTTGTATGAAGTATTTGCTTCGTGTTTGCTCATTTCATTGTTTCCGCTACAACTTTGCTGTGAACTTGCTCTGAGTTTCTTATGCCAAAACTCCATTGTTCTCCATTTCCTTTGTTCAAGTCTCCTTCTCTTACTCACGCAGGTATTTTCCGTCCTTCTCTTTACTCTTTTACGGCGTACTTCGTACGTTTATATATCCTCGGTCTCTTATCTACATTTCTCACTCCTTTTTCTTTACGGTTTTCCGAGTACCCCTTTGAGACCATTTTAAGGTTTTGTTGCTTTTGACACATACGCGTCTCTCTTTCGATGTAAAGCCTTTAGTTCTTAGGTTCTAGTTCCTTTCGATGGATAGAAATAGGCATTTCCCTAAACCCGGATCAACGCTCACCCCGAGGAAGAGGAGTTTCTTCGTACTCGTTATCCGCGAGCTTCTTATTGGGTTCTCGGAACTGAGCTTCCGGAAGCGGAGAGGTCAGCCCCTTTACTCCGAGGCGGGAACGGTTCTTCAGGACGAATCGGGCCCCAACCCGTACCTGCTAGAGTTTTGTCGCCTTCTTCTGTCCGAGCTCCTGCATACAACGTTCCTACCTTATCACCTTTACAGTAGGGGTTGGCTCCTTTCTTAGGCTCCGTGTCTCCGACCTTGTTGGCCCAAGCTCCAACTTTTGTGAGGGTCCACCCTCTGCGAGCTTGTACCCTTATCCTGATGATTATCTCGGCCCCTGCTGGGACTGCTTGGCCGAGGGTTCATTCCACATTGTGCACGGCGAAGACTCCAGAGATTCCTCGGTTCTTGGTTCTTGCCGGCATCGGCGACCTTCGGGCCCCTCTTCTGGCGTGCCCTTTCGTCCGAGTCCGCCATCTGTTTTGCCTTCTAACATTCTTTTACCAGGTATTTCCAACTCTGCTAATTTCATTTTATGTTGCATATAGGTTAATGGCTCCGAAATCTACGCTTCCAAGAGAAGGGCCGAGGCCGAGGCATCGGACTCTTCTAGTCCACCCGAGGCTACGTGTCGTAGGTATCCCGGGTGTCCCATGAGGTCTTGAAGACCCGGTCCTTGATGTCGGATACGGACATTGCCGTTTGGATCTACCCGCCTTGGAGGGTGCGTCATACGTCGCCCCAGGCCGACGAGCCTGTTTGCACCGAATGGGAAATAGACGGTCCCAATTTCTTTTATTTTTACGGGATTATCTTACTCGGGTCGGTGTTTGCTTTCCTTTTACCCATTTCCAAATTCTGGCCCTGATGCACCTGAGACTTGCCCCGTCTCAACTTCATCCGAACGGGTGGGCTTATCTTGTGGCGTTTGAGCAACCGTGTCGCTCTACCCGGTTCCGATTCCCTGCTCGACCAATCTTTTCTTCTACTACTTCGGCCCCTTTACCCCCGGGCTCTCCCAAGGAAGGTGACAAGTTAAAAGGGTTGGTGTCTCTCGCGTTAATCCCGATCGGAAACTCATGAAGCCCTTCTCCGATTCATTTAAGCGGTTTAAGAACGCGTTCTTCAAGGTTGTCGCCGTGCTGGTAAGCCAACTTGGTTTTTGAAGGGGGCGAGGCTTGCCCAGACGTGGAGTGGCGTTTTCCTTTATATTGGATGGAGAGTCACCACAAAGCTACTCCCTCATCCTTCCAGTTTCGCAAGATGATCTCCCAGAGATGGCCCCTCACGTCCCTAGGTTGGGCCTTTACATGGAGAAGTATGGCGTCCAGTGTAGCCTTTTTCATATCGGGGAGGGATCTAGGCCAATCCCTCTACTTGTAGGAGTCCCTTATTCGCCATGTTCCTTACTCTTTTGGTCATATTTTGTATATTGTTGGAGTACTTTGTGTTTATTCCTGATTTCCCTTTACCTGTCCGATCGCTGGCTTTGCCTGTGGCTTCTGGTGTTAGCCATTAGTGGTCACGGGGATAGAAATTTAAGGTCCCTACGGTCGGCGCCAATGTTCTGGTATAGAACACGAGATGTCCGGCCCCTAGGGTGGTATATTGATCTTGGATGGATAGGCTTGCACTGGATATCTATGGAGGAGATAACCAGGGAGAGCGTGGGATCACCGTACACGACAAAGGGGTGGTGTGTGTGCACGGTGATTTGTATGTAAATAGTCCAGGTTAGAATGTGTGCACCTTGTTACTGTCCTCTGTATTTATAGAGGTGTACGGGTACGATATCCGGGGCACGCCATTAATGGCGGGCCATTAATGGGGCGGATATTGGATGATACGCCATTAATGGGACGTGTCATTAATAAGGCGGATATCCGGGGTATGTCATTAATGAGACGTGTCATTAATGGGGCGTGTATCTCGGTAGGCCATTACGATAGGGGTGGATCTTGCCTAGCCGAGATTTCCGGATCTGCTGCAATGATTAGCGGATTATGCCTCCTAGCTCCGCTTGGGCCGTGCTATGGACTTGGGGCTTTTGGGCCGGTCCGTAACAGTAAGTAAACAAACCCGCCCCCGCGCTCCTTGTTCATCCAAAATACAATTATGTCTCAAATATATATATAAGATTTAAAAGATTAAGGAAACTAAATAAATTATTTTAAAGTATTTCTTTTTAATTAATTAATTTAACTAATAAACTAATACTCCCTCCAGTCTTAATTATAAGATATAGTTGGCTTTTTTAAAAAGATTAAGGAAGCTAATTAAATTACTTTAGAGTATTTTCATTTTCATTTTTTTCTTTAAACTAATTTGTTGACTAATAAAATAATGTATAATCTAAAGATACACAACATATGAAATGATTAAGTAACTTATTTAGTTTCCTTAATCTCTCCAAAAAAAGTCAACTATGTCTTATAATTAGGACCGGAGATAGTATATAATGCTCCCTCCGGTCCTAATTATAATAACACTTTCGTAGTGTAAAAAATGTTCCTATAATTAGTACCATCTGTCACTATGTAGCACTTGGGCGAGTTCAAATTATATGCTTATAGTTACATGCTTATTAGGTGCTTATACCTCTAATTAGAGGTATAAGCATATTTTTTTAAAATTTTTTTAATTTTTTTATATATTTCATTTATTTAGATTTAAATTATATGATATTTTTTGATTTTTTTTTGCACCCAAGTATCTCAAATTAATTAATTTTCGTTCGCATTTGTCGGAACACCAAGTATTATGGAAATTAATTTATTTGAGATATCCAAAAAAAAAAATATCGAATATAGTATATAATTTAAATATAAATAAATACAATATATAAAAAAATTTAAAAAAATATGCTTATACCTCTAATTAGAGATATAAGCACCTAATAAGCATGTAAGCATAGGTATGTAATGTGGACTCCACTTGGGCATCCTATTCTCTATTCAATAAGCTTAGAGCCATTCTAATAAGATTCAAATGAAATTAGTCACTAAGTGCTACTGTATTTTAAAATCATTTCTGCCCTCCCTGCTATTTTCTTTCACTTTCACTACCTAAATTTTCAAAAATCTTGAATCTTTCATAGCGTTGTGTTGGTGCAACTAACGCACCTTGAATCTTTTATAGGCTTTTTAGTTATTTTCTCATGAACCAAAATGAACGAGCGGGTTTGGTGGGTAGTGACAGTGAGGAAAAGAAGCTTATGAAATGATTCTTCGTGTCTTCATTATACCGAGATTGTGGAAAGTTAAAAACTTGTTTCTCTCCTTCGCTATCCTCGCTGCGAAAGTGAAATCAAGTTCTTTATATTTAGATTCCTAGCTAGTTAAAAGGTAAAAGGAAATGTTTGACTGATTTATCATTAATGTGGTCCAAATTTTCAAATGCCTCCTGCAACCGACCTTCCTTAAAAGCAACGTTTCGTTAACGCCATCCCCGAAGTATATTTTGCACCAACGGCCTCCTTCGCTCTTCTCTACACATCACCATCTACATTTTATAAAGTACTTCATGGCTTCAGAGCACTTTCTTGGTGCACTATCAACGGTCACTTTTATAGGCTTTCGGCACGTACCACCAAACACTTTTTTGCTTCCTTTATATGAAAAATTAAGTCGACACAAACCAACAAATGCAACGAACAAATGAATAATATTTAATATAACCAATAACAAAATATCAGCCGCCCCAAAAAACCGTGCCACCTGTGATAGCCTTACATAATTTGGTCAGCAAACGAGGGAAGCCGCCGGAAAAAGTTTGCAGGAACCGACGGCATATCACCTCTAAACCTTGGGTGTCTCAAATAATAAAACCCAGACCCTAAAACAAATGCCTTAAATGGCACTACATAGAACACCAACGATGCCACTAAACAAAACACCACAAATATCCCAGTGGCTCTTGGGTCTCGCCAATTAAACAGTGCCTCCAAACGCTCCCCTTGTGCTGCCACGTCACCCATCAATGTCTGCGCCCGACCCGCCAGTGCCCTCAGCCTATCGTAACGGATCCGAACTTGCTCCGCAGATCTCGTGCTGGGCAACCCGTCGAACTCTTCGTCAAGCTCGTCCAAGCTCACTCCGTCCACGTAGGATATCCTGAGGTCCATGTTGTGTGGGACCCTCCGTCGATTACGGAATCTGAACACCAATATCAAAAAAGCATACATGAACACCGTGGGAAGCACCAAATGAGGGCACAACACAACTGCCAACAACAACACGTGCACTAGAATTGTCGTAGGAGGGTGCACCCACGTGCGAATCCCATCCAGCCACCGCGCCACGGTTGCCACACGCGACAAACAACCCAAGACCCGGAACCAATTAGCCTTGCTTCGTCTCATGCTCCACACGTGGTTGTCGGAGTCCAACATGAATTGAACCACTTCTTGACCCAAAGGTGGTTCGGACCGCGCGAGTCGAGCGGTGACAATACGCATAGCCATATGACGTAGGATGTCCTGTTGAGCCGGGCCGAACGGCTTCACATAGTGCATTCTTGGAAGAATTGGGCTTGCATAGGCCTGCATCAAGCTTAACCAGGACGAACACGAAAACCTTACTGCTATCTCAATCTCTCCCGTTTTCTTGGCACCATTTGGTAAGATTGCGACGAGCGAGTAACTATTCATGTATACTCGGTTTGTGTCCAGCGTGGAGAGACGTATTCGGATTTTCCCAATTCTTATGTCTTTGTTTGGCTTCCCTGCTTCATCATGCTTGTACCTTCCATTATCGAACACGCCTATTGTGAGCACCGTGCAAGGGTCATACACATCCCAAGTGTACTGCTCATTCCAACGTGGATTGAACCTGTCTAAGATGGTGCGGGTTCGGACCCACTTGGGCCCGTATTTGGCTACCACGTAGGCATCGGTGGTGCCCCGAGTTCCGTCTTTGGTCTTTACGGGCAGCAGATTAGTGGCCCCGCGAATTCCGATCTCGAGCATGCCGATAGGAGCCTTGGCTAGTTGCTTGGCGGCGGCTCGAACATCACTGGTCACGTGAGCAGCCTCGTCTATCACGTGATAGCCCCCTTCCAAGCACACTCGAACGTGGATTCTTCCTGCGTATGGCCGGTTCTCGTCCCCTACCAGATTAAACCATCTTGATTTTGGCTCCGTTCGATCATCTGTTCGCCTCTCGATGGAAGACACGTGTATCTTTGCTTGTCCCACTGTTTGGGAATGAGACACGTCCTCTACGGTCACCACGAGGAACGGCTCAAAGGGTTCGGCGGCCACAAATATGAGGTCCTCATTCCAAGTCGGATTAGCTGAGCTGGATGATGACGGGCCAACCGATGTCTTTCCGGTCTTGAACACTTGCGCCCCCAGCTGACCCTTCACGTAAAGTTCTGGATTCTTCCGAACCTTAGGTTCGGATCCCGAACCTGTTTGCAAATCCTGGGTCTGGATGACCGTTAGCCTCAGGTACCAAAGCTTTGGAGACAGGTAAACCTTAGATCGGGTCTCTGGTATCAATCCACCCGAATCCGATTGCCATGCTTCCTGGAACGCCTCATCTGCCTGGGTTCCGACCCAGGCAGCAAGCATGACGTCATTTCCCGGAGAATTTTCTGATTCCAGAGTGTACCATTGTGGAGCCAGAGGACTGTCCGGGGGTACTCTCTTTGGAACTTCCTGCAAATCAAAGGAGACAGTACCTAGACAACTTTCTATGCTCTGATCATCTTCTTTCTTCTCCTCCGACCACACAGACACCTCCAATGACGTCGAATTAAGACCTTCTTTGTCAAACGCGAAGACTTGATCCCAATCTTTGTCAGTTTCATTTCTGGTCTTGATACTGTGTGTTCCAATCACGAGCTTAGCATAAACCGACGATCCAGGCCCTGGTTTGGCTAGTTTGGCCTTTAAAACCCGTACATAGAGAAATGGCATTCGATCCACCAGATCGTAAGTGCTCCGGCTTCGATCGCAGCTCAGAGATCGGAGTTCGATGTCATTTACGCTGAGATCAGGACGCCTTTGTATCTCGCCTTTATCCTTCTGCTGTTGCTGCTTCGGCTTCTCCGTTTGAGCTATCGGTGGATCCACCTCAGGCGGCGGTGTGACCGGAACAGGCTCAGCTGGAGCTTCTTCTGGTTTCGCTTGATCAGGTTCTGGTGGCTTCGGCTTTTCCTCTTCCTTAGATTCTTCTTTGGCTTCCGGCTTCTCATCTTCTTTCTTTTCCTCTTCTTTTTTCTCTTCCTTCTTCTCTTCCTCTTTCGAGGCATTCTCCGGTGGCTTTTCCTCAGTGACCGCCGCCGCCGCTTCAGCGGCCGCCGGAGGATCTTCATCAATATAATACACTTTGACTCCAAGCTCACCTTTAATCTGAGAGAAGACGCTCCTCTTCTCCAGAGGATAATACACAAGCGCTTCAGAACCGGATTTCAAGAAAGTGCCTCCTGATATTTTAACCTTGCCCAAAAATGTGCTTCGCTTCCCTGTCTTTTTATCGTTATACAGATTGATCTCTAAGATTTCGGATGCCATAGCCTGTGTGTCATGAACAATAAACTCGAGCCTCTCGTCCCACTGTGGATTTAGATCTCTGGACTTGGTCTTGGTTCGCCGTCTCTGGCCGTCGAAATCCACAATCGCATATGCGCTTGCGGTTCCTTGGCCGTCTTTTGGCATCAGATTCTTGGCATTGCAGACCTCTATCACGAGCTTTCTACCAGAGGTCTCCGCCATTGATGTTGAATAATGACCTGACGAGAGATTGAGAATGATAGCAAAGAGAGCCGGAGGAATAATGATGTATGATAAAGGAAATAATTGAAGAGAGAATCCAAGGAGAGGGGAATAGTATTTTGAAGGGAGTATACGTTAGTGAGGGGTCAGTTTAATCTTTGGTTCAGGCGGTGGAAGCAAAAGCAGATGGTTTTTAAAAGGGAAAGCGAGGAGCGTGGGGCCACGTCAGCTGAGACACGTAAGACAAGATATGCCACGTGGCAAATCTAGGGATTCAATTTTTTAGAAATTCTCATATCAACTTGGTTTGTCACGTTTTGATCCAACTAGTTAAAATACAATAAATCAGTTAACATTAATCTTAATTGGTTGCTCATATAGTAGTATTTTGTAATTCTATTTTTCTTAAGAAAGAATTCTTTGATTAAGATTTCTTATTAACAAGTAATACAATAATAAAAAAATCTTGTTTTTAAATTATTTTTTTTTTAATTTTATTAATATGGGAGTTAATATTTAGGGTTTGTCAAATCAATTCAGGAGCTCTTATATTTTAACCGGTTAAATTATAAATGATGTAGCAAATCAGATTCATATCAGAATCTTTGGCAATTTTTTTTTAAAGGACAGCAACATGTGTTAATTGGCAGCGAGTCAGTCAGCTGAACACCGTGCCTGGTGGGTTGGATGAGAGGCAAGGAGAAATGAAACGAGGAAGGGTCATTTCAAATAAAAATATCCATTCATGAAATTCAGCCCCATGACCGAATCACAATGTAGATACTGATTCGAGTAAATTAACAAGGACGGGACAGAGATTCTCATGAAAATCATAATATTCAGAAGATTGTTTATTGCCGAACGATATTATTCCTCTTTGGTGTGCCCGTTTCATTTATTAAAGAATTACGATGACAGTGAGCCACTTGCAGGCATCTGCAGAAATGAACGTTGCATTGTTTGTCTATCTTCATATGGTAGTTTAGTACTAGGGCAAAGTAGCAGTTGGGAGCTCATTAAAAATGGCTACTAGTAATAAAGACGATGCTCATGTTTTATTTATGGAGATAAAGATATATGTACGGCACTGACACATAAAGAGCTTTTAATTTTGGTGAGAGGGGACTCATGCGTCTCCAAGTTGAGTGTTGGTTGTGAGTTTTTGCGATCGACCTACTATTACCTACTATTACGGCCATAAAATATGGAATAGAAAAAGAGGCCAATATGCTTTTTAGCTTTTACTACTTTGTCTATATCAGTATATCAGTGTTGAGTTTTGACCAAAAAAAAAGTATATCAGTGTTGAGCCAAAATAAAAAAAAAAAATCAGTATCATTAGCAACGGTGTAATTAGCATCATTGGTTGTAAGTTTTTCAATGTTCGATCTGTTCAAACTTCAAAGGTGGCTGCTTCTCGTTCAATTTAGCGCGTGCAAATAGAAAATTTAAATATTTGGGCTTTGGCTTGTGATTAATACACACATAGCTGTAATTCTGATACAATTGAAATGAAGTTTTTGTGCGATGGAATCAAATAAACTTAACAAAACTCTAATACAATTGAAATGAAGTTTTTGCACAATGGAATCAAATAAACTTAACAAAAGGAATTATAATTAGTTCTTCACAATGTGACAAAACAACACATTTAATATAAACTTACCCGATAATACCTTAAACGTGATTTTTGTAGTAGAAGAATAGTTATACCTTTCAAAACACATAACCTTATGGAATCCAAAGGTTATATGTCTTCTTTTGACCGGAAAAAAAGGTTTATACATCTTCCTCAATTGGTTTTGGATATATTTTTTTTTTTTTTTATAAATACGAGGCAACAACATCATATATTAAAAAAATATTAGAAAGGGGATCAAGTTCCATATCATCAGAGTTCAGCACACTCCTAAATTTAGGAGGACAAAAATTCTTTTTCATTAGAGGGAGGTGAATTTTATTTTATTTTTAAATTTTTTTAATATTCATTTATTTAATGAATTACTAGCTCTAGGGATACACTGAATATTAACATCTCATGAATATCACAGCATTTGTTTAATCTGCAAAAACACCAAAGTAGTATTTGGCTCTTCAAAAAAATTTCGGTGCAAGATATAATCTAATTTTTTTAGAATATATAAAAAATTTTAAAAAAATAAAATAAAATTACTAATCTCTCTAATTAGAGGGAATAACACCTAAGAAGCACATAAGAGAATAGTACCTAATGTGAACTCAAATTTAGGAGGACAAAATCACTCCTTGACTAAAACATCAGCTAATGAATTACTAGCTCTAGGGATATTCTGAATCTTAACATCCCATGAATATCGCAGCATTTGTTTAATCTGCAAAAACGCCAAAGTAGTATTTGGCTCCTCGAAATTTCGGTGAATCTTATCAACAAGAAGCTTTGCATCAGATTCAACAATGATCTTCTTTAATCCTTCATCCCATGCTCTCTTGAGACCATGTAGGAGTGCCCACTCCTCAGCCACCTGAGCTTCGCACTGACCTAATATCTGTGTGTCACTCACAAATCCAATCGAACTGGCCATTGTCATTAGCCCAATGCATACATGGGCTGATTTTTAGGCCTACTTCACGTTGACACTGATTCTCTCTGTGGGCTGTACGCTACAGAGTGGGCTCATCTTCTCATGAACGTGGCAAGCCGCACATATTCTTAACAATCTGACTGGTGCTTCCTTCAAGCATTGAGAATTCGGTTAATGCTGAGCTGATAACACATGGACCCTGGGACTGATGCCATGATGCCATATGGGTGCTTGTGCTTTCAATCGGATCTCAAGGTACTTCTCTTCTACTGTATCCCTGTACGTAGTCTTCTGCATTTATCAAATCTTAAATTTTTCTCGCAGTAGTGATGCACTATTTCTTGAGATACTAAAAAAAATGCCCGAAAGAAACCGATTTTGCCCCTACATTCACGAATTTAGAATACCTATCACGTGATTGATTTTTTCATTTCCTTTCCTTTCTTTTTTCGTTTTTTTTTTTTTTTTGGACTTGCGGTGCATTTCTGTGAAGAGAGGTGTGTTCTAGAATTGATGAAGATTCCATGTTCCTCACTTGCTTTCGGTTTAAGTTTATATAAAAAAAAAAATTATATGCCACAGATAACGAGGGTTAATTTTTCAACGCTTCTCGTTGAGGTGTATTTTATTCATGTCCTGAAAATGGCTGAAATGAATGCCTGCACGTGAGCTGCATAATACATGTTTGAGAATACGCCACCGAGAAGTTTCAAGATCGACTAACATGACTTGAAGGCTAGGGGACTGTAATATAAAAACTTGTTTTAACCATAACATCGAAACACGTGGTTGCCTTGTGCTCAAGATATTGACTGGTCTTTGCTTATGGTAATCTTAACAATTTTCCTTGAGAATGGTTCGTGAGTGACTTCAACAATTATGTAAGGAAAATAATGACAGTATAGGACAAGCATATGGTAGTATCCAACTGTCACATTGTAAAACTCGATCTCGTGGAGTCGTGGGGGAATTCTGAAAGCTAAAAAATTCAAATTTGCATTTATGATTGATCACTGTGAGGCTGATGGAAGCTCATCTCTATGAAAGGATCTGCCGAGAGTGGAGGGAGGTGGGACTGGGAGGGGTGAGTATTTGCACGTTCCTACACTTAAATGGACCGTACTTGGTGACAACTAGTCCATGTGAAGTTAGAAACTCTTCACTTTTTCCCCATGTACTTTGAAGCCTGAATTTCACAATGAGTATCGTAATTATTTCTGTTTTGGAACTACGCATGTCTCTACCCCTTTCTCCAAATTTTTTTGTCGGTTCTGATTTTTTTCCAAAAAGGAATAATTTATTAATTTCTTTCAGTATTTTCCTCTCTTCTGTACTGATATACTTCAGTGAAGCTCTGTAAAAGTCATTTGAACCAAGGTCATGCTCTGCTCTTGGCGATTGACCTATTGCTCGAAGATTTGAACTGAATCGAATGCTTAGTTATCAGTTATATGTGTTAGAATATAGGTTAGGATTATTATCTTGATTTCTTGATCTTTATCTTGGTTTGGTTCAGGGCCTATTTATGTAGTAGTGTGGCCCTTGTAATTGACTGACTCATTATTACTATTCAATAAAGTTGTTCAGGTGTGGTCCATGAGTTTAACAATATGTATATCAGTATATGTGTATGTGTTAATAATCTTCAACTTTGACTCTGTTTTACAAAAAGCCATAGCCCACTCTGTGAGGGAAGTTTCCAAAAAAACTTTGTTATGTTGAGAACTCTTCACGATCTCTAGTTCTGTACTGGACGAAATATCATATTCGTTCGTTGATGTGAATTGTCTTGATAAGGAGAGGCTGTGATTTGAACATGATAACATAATGCCAAAGTTTCAGCCTTAGAATGATAGATTCAGACAACAGAGAGGCTAGATATGCTTCATAAGTATCGGGATTGAAAACAATTCATGTGTACTAGAAATTAAAAGTTGATATGGAAGATCTATTCATAAATTCCCAAACAGGTTCTCTTACATCATCTAAATCTCTCTTACAATCTCATACATTAAGAGGCCTCCCTGTGGAGAAAAAGGGAAAAACATTAGAGTAAAGGCCTTTCAAAAACTTAGACTATCTGCACATATTGGACTCTGGGGATGGTGAGAGTAAGCAAGCTGGTGTTCTAATGAGCAGTATCCCAATATTTCTTCAACTTTAACTCTGCATTCTTGAGTGCTAGATTGGTCCTTCTTTCCCCGCACCATCTTCAAGATACTCTCAAAAACTGGCACTTCACAAGGGATTCTCAGAACACCAGTCTGTTGAAACCCAAATTCTTCTTCTGCTTCTCTCAGTAACACATGAAATGCATGATGGCTCAGATACTCAGTAGGTATAATGAACCTCTTCAGCTCTTCCCCAACACAAACGGCGAGATAGCCTTTTGGAACAACATTGTTTGGTCCCCCTTCACGTTCTGATATAGAAAGCGTCCTCTTCAGAAACTTGATGCTTTTAGAGCTAGTGCTGCTACTGTTGCTGCTGTTACTGCCACTGGTTTTTGAAGAGTTGGCTTGCTTTCTCCATTTCTTAAGGATCTGTTGAAGCCTAACAATATCTCTGATCTTGTTAGATTTCTTTGGATCCATGGAAATGATATGGTGTCTCTCTTAGTCTCTGGGGTTGTGAAGCTTGGCCCTTGGGTCGTATGTTTCCAATTTATAGAAGTCTGAGACCTCTTGGATTCTAAAACTTCTAAACCTCACTTCTTGTCTTTTTCTTTTTTCTTCCTATATTTTTTTCTTTTTCTTTTAAGGTGAACAAGATTACAAAAGCACTTGTATTTTTTCTATCTCATGGGGAAGCCAACAAGAAGAAGAGTTTTCTTGGTTAGGATGAGCAGTTAAATACTTAAAGTTGCTGTCTTCCAGGTTATTTATTTATTTATTTATGCTCAAACTGTTTTCCAGGTTTCTCATGCGAGTGACTATTGTCATTCTGAACTCTTCTCTCACAGTTCCTGGTTTTGATGGTTGAAATCCAGATGTGCTTGGTTTTATTCTTATCAGTGATGACTAGGAGTAAGATTCTGTGAGTTAATTATCAGTTATTAGGTCGTTTAAAGTCAGTGCTAAGTTCTGGCAGCTTTGGTTTCCACGGCAAACTACCCTATCAGTTATTATTCACCCTCTTATTTTTTTGACCGAGAAGGTACCCTCTGACGTACATTATAATTGTACCATTCATACCTCGAGCTTTTTTTTTTATTAATTTATAATTGTAGTTTTAATTTTAACTATATATTGACAATCTTAAGAAAATTTATTTTAGAATTTCCAAGAGCTCCCATGTGACGCAGCATCAAAAGACGCAGACAGAGACGGGTGCTGTTTAAAGTTTTAATTCCCCAGAATTAAGCAGAAACTTCGTGCACTGTTGTGAGTACAAAATTATTCAATTCAATGTGCTGTGGACCAGTAGAAGGAAACGTAAAAACGAAAGGAAAAAGACACTTTTTTCCTGTTAAGAGAAAGCTTCCTTGGAGATGGTAAAGATAAATTGAATCTAAGTAGGCAAGTGTATAAGAACATATTGGGAAAAAGAAGATAACTTTACTTACTTAAGATGTCTAGTAATTCTTGAGGCTAAATATAAACAACTTCTAGAAGCATGTGTGCTTCAAATTGAATGTTTGTAGTTTTGAGTCTGAGAACTCAGTGGTATCACCTACCATACTTTGTGAATTGTGAGAAGATTGCAAGTTTTTGTCCTCACAAGAGCCTAATCTAACTATTTGTTATTTCTGATTAAAATATGATGGTAAACTTGGAAAGGTGTTTGAATAATGTAGATTTTATTATTGTTTGACTTGGCTTCATACTTAAGTGATGATTGGAAGATAATGGAAGGTGCTCCTAACATGATCCGCACTCTATTGCACCAATTAATAGAGACTCGTCCGTGGATTTTGATTTTTAAAGTAGCTGGTAATCATGCATTTCATCGGTGGGTGCTTAATTTAAGCTACTTCAATCATTTGATGAAATGTTCCTTGTTCCACATCTGAATTATTAGATCTTTAAAAAAACATAGCAGGCCCTAACTAGACTGCTTTCCAAGTTTATGTTATAGAAAGTCAAGTCTATTATCTCAAAAACTATGTACTTGTTTAGAATAACGATTGGAACCTTCAAAAACAGCTTTTAAATCGTTATTTGCAGTAATCGGGGTAAGTATATGAAAAGAGTTTTGTCTCGATTTATGTGAATAAACACTTTTAGAGGTTCCAAACGTGATCTCAAACAAGTACTAGCTATTCCATATCTCTAAAGGTTTTGTCATGATTTCTAACTGAATTAAGACTTGAAATTGGATTGAGATGTGTAATTGTGAACTGTGTTGTGTAATAGACTAACATCCACACACAAGTTTTTATTGGTCTCAAGAGGTGAGAGAGGCTTATTTAGTCTGTGATTGCCGTTTTAAGAACACAAGTGCTTATACCTTTATCGGTGTAAGAAGAGACAGATAAAATGTTTCAAGTCAATATTTAAGCACCAGATGTACATGTCGTTCAAGAGACACATGAACACATTCCCATGAGATATTATCGGCTTCCTTGATGAAATATGAGTAATTTGTTTCATTAAGGTAGCAACACTCTCTATTAATGCACCGTTTTGAAAATAACCTCTCGATTAATGGACGTGTATGTGGATGAACATGGGAGCATTGTGTGACATTGTTGTCAAACTCACGAGTTGACTATCCAATTTTACCGTTTTTACGCTTCTAACTTACAAAAACGAGTCGAGTTAGTGGTAAACTCGTGTTAGTTGTAAACTCGGTTAAACTCATGAGTTTATACATCGAGTTTACCGTTTTTACGTTTCTAACTTACAAAACCGTGTTAATTTACTCTTAAACTCGTGTTAACTTTTTTGATTTGATCATGTTAATGCACTTTATATAAAAAAATTTATAGAAATTTCTTTATTAAATATGATAAATGATGAATGTTGATGGATTTAATTTCAATTATTTAGATTTAAAAGATATTTAAATCAAATTGTTGTCATTTTTATATTTTAATTATTTAATTATACACTAGT
Organism: Acacia acuminata; assembly: GCA_019022655.1. NCBI lineage: Eukaryota > Viridiplantae > Streptophyta > Magnoliopsida > Fabales > Fabaceae > Acacia > Acacia acuminata. The sequence continues at coordinate 4,073,537 of JAFJYI010000015.1, forward strand.
AATACCATTTTAATAATAAAAGTAAACTCTTACGAGTTTACGATCGAAGATTTACGCCATCGTCATGTTAATTTGCTTAAATTCGTGAGTTTGTGTGGCGACCAGATTAATCAATTAACATATCGATTAATGGACAGCTATATACATGCGAACTTAACAAAATGAAAATGAGCCACTCTCCTTTTTTGTTATTCCTAAACAATCATTGCCTAGCCACCTGATTGATTCTATGATCTGTAATTCCCTTTATTTCTATTGTCGTCATCCAAAAGTTGGTCGTGTTTGTTAATTACTATCATTATTATTGAAGAACAATTTTGTTTATTTTTTTCGCAAAAAAAAGTTTAATTGTGGAGGATGCTCCCATAATACGATTTCCTTTGCCTAGTGGAAAGGGATGAGCCAAAATATGATCTAAACGCAATTTGCTGTGAAATTAATTCCTCCAACCAAAGAAATCACTAATTAGCATTTCCAAATATATATTTTAAAAGTTTGGATTTTTTTTTTATAGCTAAATTTAAGGAATTAGTGGCATTATTTATATTTCTTGAATAATTATAATTTTTATATTATGTGGGCGTAACATGAAAATGATTATGCTTAGTGTATTATTAAGTTGAATTATTCTGCCAGCTAACTGAAGAATTAATTAATTCTGGTGATTATTGAGTTAGTAGTACGTACATGAACTTTTTGGTGAGAGGGGAGGACACACGTCACAATCCAAATGTCTCACTCCTAGCTAGGATTCACACACTTATTTATTTTAATTTCAATTTTAAAATATAAATTAGCTTCAATTCCCTTGCCAACTTACGACGAGTCAAGCTCGACATTTCAATTTGCTGAATCAAAAGTTTAATTAAATGACATGTATGCAGGGAACAACTTTCCGTTTTGGCATTATATAGTGGGACTTCAAAGTTTAATTAACATCAGTATTTTTTTTCCATTTTTATTAACAGCTAATTAATAATTACTTTTCTTCGGGCAATATTTAGTGGAATTATGTAGTTTTACGTAGCTGAACTTCGAAATGTTACCGTATATGTCCCAAAGAGACAAAATATTAGCGTCTATATGTTTTTTTTTTTTTTATGCCAGCATTGGTGTCCGTCTAATTGGAAAATAGTAACAAACACGTGCTTAAATATAAAACATAGTTGACTTTTTTTAAGAGAGATTAAAGAAGTTAAATAAATTACTTAATTATATCATATATTATGTATCCTTAGATTTCAATCATATCACATATTGTGTATCCTTAAATTATATATTAATTTATTAGTCATACTAATTAGTTTAGAGAAAAAATATATGTATAAATAGGGTTTAATGTTTCGCTTTTCTTTGTAGAAATATTTTTCTCACACGATCACAAAAAAATGTGTGTCACATTGTAAAGAGAAGAGAGAGAAAATATTAATCGGATTCACTCACTTTTATGTGAATGTGGCGGGAAAAAATATTTCTATAACAAAAGTAGAAAAATTAAATCCATATAAATGTTCTAAAATAATTTAATTAGCTTTATTAATCTCTCTAAAATAATCAATTTTATTTTATATTTGGATGAGCGAGAATAATAAATGTTCATAAAAAGGTGAACATGTTAAAATAAAAAATAAAATAAAATAAAATATAAAAAAAAAAAAAAAAAAAAACACAGATGTTATATGCATGAATTACTTAAAGTAGAGCAATCGTCACCTATCTGAATTTAATTTCGCTAAGCAAGCAGAAACTTTTCATTAAAAGTAAAGCAAAAGTTAATAACGTCTGTGGTCATTCCCGTTAAATAACGACATGTAAAAGCAAAAATAACAAACTACTACAAGTTACCCAACTGTTCACGTTTGTTTTCCTCTCAAAAGTCAGTTTAACTCCCACTTCAAACTGACTTGGCTAAAACGTCGGCCTTCACTTCAAAAGAGGAGATTCGATACCCACGGTCGATGACGTTTATTTGGTAATGCGATCTGAAAGTTATTTTTGTTTTGGCTGGAGATATACATGACTCTGGTGGGATACTGTTGTCTAACCCCACCTAAACTTTTATATTACCCAAAAAAAAAAAAAAAGACTTTTGTCAAACTTAACAAATAGTGTTTTTTTTTTTTTTTTTGCCATCCAGATTTGACAAATTGTTGGATCTTACAAAAGCACTGAACACCAATTTTTGTTGGATGGTGTCAACTATCAACCATATATATTGACCACATTGTTGGTTCGTGTTTTGACAAAAACTGGACTACAGCCCAAAAACACAAGTACTGAACTCGATCTAAACTTATTGCCCATACTGGACTTGGGCTTTGGTTTAGCCGACAAAATAACAGAAAAAATAAGAGGAAAAAAAAACTCAAACAATAGTTTGGTCGAACACTATCACCAAAGGAGGAAGGTGCTCAATCGAAGTTGGTTATGACTTGGAGGAGATCTTAGCTTCTTGAATTTGTCTGCAGGTAAATGCTAAAGGTAATGACGAACTTGTCCTACCTAACATTGGCATCACCTACGAATAAGGAGACTTCATCCTACTTTCAATCGTGGGTGAGCCCAACCTCTTTCCTAAAATTTATATATCCAAAAAAGAAAGAAGCTCTTTTCCCGAAGCTGAGAGAGTCTGAGACAAAACTCATCTCACATAAATTAAAACAAACAAGCACTTGATTTTTCCATTTTGTTCCTATGGCCAGGCTATAGCTTCAAACCATGGTTTATGGTTCACAAAGCTTTTATATAAACTTACCAACCCCGTTAAGTATAAGGACAAAAATAAAAACTCATTAAAAATATAGGAATCAAAATTAAAACCTATTCATATTTTGGTCATTTCTAGTTTTGATTTTGGTGTCTATACCTGTAATGTACGTAGCCAAAAAATCATGAAATGAAATATATATTTTATATAAAAATAAATATGAAAGTTTCTTTTAAATACCATCAACACCGTGGATGGAGGGGGAAAATATCAAAATATGATTCATGTAAGATAGAGATATCGACGTGATAATTTGCGCAAGCTTAAATTTAGATTATAACACAAAAAATATGTAACAGTATTTCCTAATTTGTTGTAATTAGTATCACATCAATTTTTTTTTAAAAAAAACTGTGTCAACCAAATACCATGTATATATCAACAAAAATGTATTAAGATTAGCTGGAATCATAAACATGCATGAAATAATTGAGCTAAACGTGTCCTTATTGCTCGGCAATTCCATCCGTGCCTTATTTATCAAGGTCTATTTCCATTCCCTTTTCCCGCATTTAATTTGTTTGTCATTTGACTGAATTTTCTTTTTCCTTTTCTTAAAAAAACAAAAGTAAGGCTTGCTTTGCAGAAATCAAGGAAGAGATTTTTGGTTTTATTGATCCCCTACCATTGGGTGGAAAGAAGATAGGGGCTTTGACCAAAAAAAGAAAAGAAATAGGATAGGGGCCTATGGCCTCGCTTGTTTGAAGTCTGGTCAGATCGAGCCTATCAAGTTAAAAAGTCAAGCTAAAACCTGTTTTTCTTAACAGGCTCCTTCTAATAAGCCGACTTGTTATAAAGATAAAACTGTAAATGTTTAATTACTCTCTTTTCTTCTCTTAAAATTTTGACACGTTAGTTTCTTTCAAAATAACCCTAAGTCCCTAACCTTTCTTGCTTCTTCGTGATAGTTTCAGCGGCTTCTACTGGTTCAGTTTCGGCCCCCGCTCGTCGCTCTCAATCTCAGCCTCTCAGTTTGTTTAGCTACTTCTGTTGGTTCTGTGTTCGACCGGAGCTCGCCACTCTCACTCTTAGAGCCTCTGCTCGTCGCTCTCACTCTCAATCTATTCGTCTCTTCAGGTGGTTCAGTGTTTGGCTAAACCTCGCTCTTACTGACAAATTGGTAAGTATTTGCTTCTGCTAGTTCAATTTTTTTTGAAGGTCTTCGAAGCAGAAGGAGAAATTATATTGAAGATTTAATGTGAAGATCCAATGACTTTAAATTGATTCAGTTTAAATTTTTGAACTTGTAATGAGAATTGTTATATCATCGTATTTGGTTTCATATTTTATGATATATTTTAGATCATTGTTATTAATTTTGTAATTCAACCCGGGGGCGTGGCTTGTTTCCTTTTTGCCTGTTTCCACCGTACTAAGCAATAATATGAATATCTATCAAGTGCAAATCACTGTCTGTCACACATGAATTATTGTGTTGTGCGAATTCTTTTTTAAAAGTAACTACATATATATTCTCTCTGTGAAATATCCACAGAATTATCTTGTCCAGATAATTGAAGTTGTCATAATAATGCAGTAACTGTGCTTATTAGACAAAATAAATAATAACTGGCCCGATTGTTTCTAGTTAAAGCTGGGGATAATTAAAATATTAGTCATGTGCAGTGTGCTTTTTATTTTTAAGAAATTATATATATTTGAGCCCTATTATATATTGTTGATGAGTTACAAATAACCTGCCTTCTTATAAATTATATATATATATCACTTGCAATTACATATATAAAAAAAAATTTAAATAACCCAAGTAAAGATTACCAAGATATTATACATACATACATACATATCAAGATAAGGTTAATTTTTTGTGTTTTTTTTTTTTTTAAAAAGCCTAATTATTTGGGTTCATGCGCACTCATGATGGGGACAGTGCTCATTTCCTTTATTCGGTCTGACATTGAACGCACTTCTTTTTTTTGTTGGAAAAAAGTTTAGGTGGGGATACATCTCAGATCTTATCAGTCGACACGGAAGTTCAAAAAAGACTTACGTAAGATTTACGCATAACCCACCAACGGCGCCATCACATGACCAATGATCGAACACCGACTTAACTTTTATGGGACAAGGGGGGCCATGGCCCCCAAAAAAAAGATTTGTTTATAATGTTTTTTTTTAAAAAAAAAAATTAATATAATGTAAAATTTAATTTTGGCCCCCCAACTTTTTTTTAAAAAAAATACATTTTCCCTCTTTTTATATTTTTGGGGCTTATAATTCGAACTTATTTAGTGCCCATCCTTCATTGTAATTTATGTAATTGCATTTCTAACAGCACTTAGCCTTACTTTTTTAAATAACAGGTTTGTAAAATAATTGTCTCTCTTATTACATCATCAGTATTCACTTGATCTCATAGATATTTTTTAAATATTTTTCTTTATTTTTTAATGCATTTAAAACTTTCCTTAAAAAAAAAAATTCGGGGGCACTGCACCCAAACCACCAAATTCTCCCGCCACTGTTTGGCCCCCTAAATTTTTGCTCCAAGCTCCACCCCTAGTATCGAACTTCTTCCTTTTTGGGGTGAATGCTAACGCTTTAGCCAACTGTGACAATCCTCATTGGCAACGCACCTCCTTATTTGTCAGGACAATTTATCTCTTATAAGCAATAACTTTTAATTATTAAATATTAGGGGTATTTGTTTAAAAGGTATAATATATTTTTTAAACATTAATTATTCCGCTACATTTTTTGCATTATATAAATTAATTAGTCATGAAGACTTTATATTTATGAATGACAGTAGGAGTTATCTAAAACCGAATCATTTTTTATACTCATCACTATGATAAAATATATATGGTTCAAATTCAAATACAATTTTAAAGGTCTAAATTTTAAAATTACATTTAATAATTTTTAAATAAGAACAACTAACCGTTAAGAAAATATTTTTATTTTAGATTATATTATGTACCTATCATAATATGTTTCTTTAAAAAAAAAAAGGTTAAATCATTTAATATCAAGGAGTTCAAATTTCAGATCATCACCCACTAGGCCACTACGACTACAAAAGGGCAGACAGTGCTAACGAGCTAAATTAGAATGGAGGAAAATATTTTAACCATTAACCTACAAGGTCTATTTCGCATTTTAAACACACATGTGAAGATGGTCGGGCAACATGATTATTTTGTTAGGTTCTAAAACTTGGACCAAACCAATAGAATCGGACTGAAACTAGCTAATAAATTGGTTTGGTCCGGACATCAATCCGATTCGTTATTTTTTTTTAAAATTTAGAATTTTATATTAATTATCCGTTTTGACTCTCTGCTAACTCGATTTAACCCACGTACTCTTAACCCAATATCCCGATCGATTTACTGGCTGGCCTGATTTGAGAACTTTGTCATTTTGTCACCATCAAATTGACGTTCTTGTCCTCAAATAACTCGCAAAGACACACACACAAAGGTCTTTCAAATGTTATGGGTCAAGGCTGTGGTGACAAATTAGAGTAAAGCACAGTACGTCCCAAGAAAAAAGACGAATTGGAGTTAAAGGCAGCAATAAATAATTGAAAAGATAGGAGGAAAACAGAAGAAAGTGGCCTGAGGATGAGAATCCCACTTGGACAGTTGGATACGGAAATTAAGACAACTTTTTCCTTTTTGGGTTCCTACTACTCCCCCATTGTCTACAGTGAAAACTGAACGTCCCATTCAAACACGTCCACATACATCTACATTACAGGAGAACCAGTTTCAGTTCTCATTATCATGATGCATATTCTCTCTCTATATATCACCACCACATGCACAGGATACATATAATTAAAAAACACACACACAAGGAGTGAAGATCATCATCGCCAGAAGAGAAGTTTTGAAGCACACGCAGTGCAATAATAATTAATCATTAGTTTCTCAAGGAGAGAGAGAGAGATCATGGAATGGAGAAAGTGTTACTTGGATGTGATATTGGTGCCATCAGCTTTACTCATGAGCATTGCCTACCATCTCTGGCTGTGGCGAACTGTTCGGACTCAGCCTCACCGCACCACCCTCGGCGTTAACGCCTCCGTTCGCCGCAACTGGATCTATTCCATGTTGGAGGTATATATATATATATACACACGAATCGTACCCTCACATTCCATGCATATGAATGTACCACACACTCACAGTGATGATTTTATATATTGCTTTTGGCAGGACAATGACAAGAAAAACATATTAGCGGTTCAGTCGCTGAGGAACACGATCATGGGATCGACTCTAATGGCGACAACGTCGGTGCTGCTATGCACCGGACTAGCGGCGGTGATAAGCAGCACCTACAGCATGAAGAAGCCACTGAACGACGCCGTGTACGGAGCTCACGGCGAGTTCATGGTGGCGCTCAAATACGTCACTTTACTTGCCTTGTTCATATTCTCTTTCTTTTGCCACTCTCTCTCCATCAGGTTCATCAACCAAGTCAACATCCTGGTCAACGTGCCACAAGACGCCACGTCATTGGTCACAGCCTCTTATATCCACCTCATCTTAGAGAGAGGCTTCACCCTCAACACCGTCGGGAACAGAATCTTCTACGCCGCACTTCCTCTTCTGCTCTGGATTTTTGGTCCTCTCCTCGTACTCCTCTGTACTCTTACTATGATTGCTGTTCTTTACAACCTCGACTTCCTCTTCTCTGCCTCTGCCAACGACCTCAAGATCGATCACGCCAATCAGAATGCCGTCTGTATCTGAATAATTAATTACATGTATTTGCTTTTCGTTTTAGAGGGCTGCTCCTATCTTCTTGTTTGTAAATTAATTTAAGGAAAATGATAATAAGGTCGTGATTAAAAAAATAATATTAGAAAAGTGATATAATTATTAATGATGGTTCTTTTATGTGTCATTGTCAAACAATAGGACTTTTCTAATATTGTTTTTCTTAATTGAGATTTTGGTGTGAGTTTTTCATTAATTTACCTTCCATATTTAATTTGTACCTTTAATTTGAGGACAGTTATATTACCGAATCCCATGTTTCAATACGTAAGAAGGAAGCTTCATGTTATTGCACTTTCATGGTGAAAAAAAGGGGAAATTAATTTTTTGGTTTTGTAGTTGGACTGAATTATAATTCAATCTTTATATTTTGATTTGATATACTCAATGCCCTATAGCTTCAACTCAATCCTTGAACTTTGGCTCTTTATAACTCATTTTCACAATTTTAATCATTTTATAATTTAGTATTCCCTCCGGTCCTAATTATAAGAATTATTTATCAGAATTTGTAGAGATTAAAGAGAGAAGTTAAATTAGTTAATTATAATTATTTTAAAAAAATACCCCTACTGAAAATTAAAAATTACACACAGACAAAATTAGTTGAATTAGTAGCCCACGCACTCACTACTCTCACGATTTCTCTCAGTTTAACAAGGTATCTAAGTGGTGAGAGGTTAAACGTTAAAGTATTTGTTTGAATCAATAGCCCACGCACTTAATACTCTCATACGTATACACTCCTCACTTATGTGGGGATTGAATCCCACCCTTAGTTGGACGTGTAATACATGCTCTAAAGCTACTTACAGGTTTTCTTTTCCTTAATTTTTTAAAGAAATATTAAAATTATTTTATTTTAAAAAAGTAGAATCTCTCACTTGATAGAATATAAATGTGTTGTTAAATTGATTATTGTGGGACAAGTATTAGTAGGGGTGATATGGGAAAAACATGACAAAAATTGCTCAAAATTATTTTATTAAAAAAAGTATAATTGAGTTGCATATAATATTAATGAGTTGCAAACATTATTTAGTTTATAAAATATATAAGTGTATTATAAATTATTATTGAGAAAGTATAAATAGGGGTATTATAGGAAAAAATTGACAAAAGTTAAAACTTTCTCTTATAATTAGGACTAAAACCAATTCCAAAATGTGCTCATATAATTAGGATCAGAGCGAGTACCTACCATTTATTTTTTTTTTGTGTGTATAATTTTCTATTTTAAAACACAAGGACAAACTTATAAAATAGTTAACCATAAGGACTAAACAGTAGCGAGTCAAATTGAGAAATTAAGTTATAAATAAGTCAAAACTATAAAAATGAATTGTATTAAGTTAAAATATAAGGACTGACTTGCATCGAAGTGAAATCATATCATAAAGAAATTAGTCTTCCCAAAAATATTATTGGGCTTTGGTCTTTTAAAACATGTGATAAAGAAATTAGTCTTCCCAAAAATATTAAAAACCCCCCCCCCCCCCGAAAAAAAAAAAAAAAAAAAAAAATAACCCACAAAGTAAGGTGGCCCATTTACCACGATGGCAGACAAATGGCCGAATAAGGTAGAGAAGCCCAATTCTTAAGGGTGGATTGAGTAACAAGAAAAGGGACCTTTGTTTTTTTCCAAAAAATCCCATCTGTGCAGTGGTACGCTGCGTTTTCATCCCCTCACCAAACTTCCGCAGTTCTCTCATTTCTTCGACATTCACAAATCACGACTATCATACGGCTCCCGGCCTTGCTTGCGTCCACACCCTCTGGTCGACGCTACTCCAGTCTTGCCGGCCGCCGCATCCCCTCTCCACCCTCCTTTCGCTGCTCACTATCGTCGAGGTAAGCATCAATTTCTCTCTACTTCCCACACTTCTCGGAGTTTTACCGCCCATATCCTCCCAAAACCCCTAATCCCCCTTCTTGGAATGATCTGGCTCCTATTTTGCGTGCTTTTTTTGGCTCCTGTTTGGGAATTAGCTCGAATGTACGTGATTTGGCTCCTTTTTGTTTGGGATTGTTCGTTACTTCAGAGTCTCACACACACACAAACTCACTCTCTGCTTCTGTTACGGCTGAGATTGCTTCGTTTTACATACATGTTATTCAATATAATAGATTTGCTTGAATTTTCTGTTTTCGTGCGTGTTTGTTTGGCTTATGGTATCCTTCCTCAACTATCATAATCTCGCATTTTCTATTCTGCCTACGGCAAAACTTGTTTCTTCCATTCAATTGAACAAGCTGCTAGGGTTTCTTATTTTAAGGGTTTAATTAAGATTCGAAAAGCAACTAATAGACTAAGCAATAAATTAGTGAAAATAAGTGATAAATTAGAGGGTTTAAGTTATTTGATGAGCGATCTGGCGCAAAAAATAAAAGTTATTTGAAGAGCAAAGGCGGAAATAAGATGAGAATAACCAGTAGTGAAAGAGAGAATGTTGGGGATGTGGAGAAGGAACCCCAATTTGTGAAGTTTGACGGTTCAGAAAGCACCCCTTGTTAGATCTGAGAGATTTTTCTCATCACAAACTTATGTGGGCGTGAAGGTAATCAATAAGAAATATCGCTTCTAACCCAAAAGATGCACATAAAAGGAGTGTCGTCCAATTTGGAATATATCAATTCTTCTTTTTCAAAGCAATTGCTTCACCTTGTGTTTCTAATTCTCATTGCATTCAGTTTCATAAGATGGTTATAATGCTTGTAGCTTATTATGCCTTAGAATTATGTTAGTTTTTACTAGTTTTATATTTTGAATGTTGCCTTTGCTTGTATCTTCTTTAAGATGTACTGTATATGTTTTGGATCATTCCTCTCATATTGTTGGCTATGGTAATCTTAAACGAGAGAGTTCTTTTAGGTCTCTCTGTTTTATCATGAGCGATCCATATGATAGTCACATATTACATATTTGTCAGTAAAGATTGCTCATGAGTCTTAATTTTCCTTTTCCATGTGTCCTGTGGTCTTGGCGAATGCCATATAACAATTTTAAAAAAGTGAAGACAATTCCCGTGGTTTTGCATGTTTCTTGTAATTAATAAAATTGTTCTTTCAGAAGTTTGTGGAAGCAGTGAAAATGTCTTCCTCTTATCTCCCTGCTACAACGGAGACTATTGCACAGGCACTGGAGGCCCAAAACCCATCTGAGGGGATCTCTATTCTCTATCGTGTACTTGAGAACCCCTCTGCATCTCCAGAAGCTCTGCGCATTAAAGAGCAAGCCATCACAAACCTCTCCGATCTTCTTAGGCAAGAGAATAGGGCAGAGGATCTGCGCAGCCTTCTCAATCAGTTGAGGCCATTCTTTTCCTTAATCCCTAAGGCAAAAACTGCAAAAATAGTGAGGGGAATAATTGATTCTGTTGCTAAAATACCAGGGACATCTGATCTACAAATTGCACTCTGCAAAGAAATGGTGCAGTGGACTCGAGCTGAAAAACGTACCTTTCTGAGGCAGCGGGTTGAGGCAAGGCTTGCAGCTCTTCTTATGGAAAATAAGGACTATGCAGAAGCTTTGACTCTCCTTACTGGCCTGGTCAAAGAGGTTAGAAGATTGGATGACAAACTTCTTCTTGTGGACATAGACTTGCTGGAAAGCAAGCTACACTTCTCATTAAGGAACCTTCCAAAGGCAAAAGCTGCCCTCACAGCAGCAAGAACAGCTGCTAATGCTATTTATGTGCCCCCTGCTCAGCAAGGTGCCATTGATTTGCAAAGTGGGATTCTTCATGCGGAGGAGAAGGATTATAAAACTGCCTATAGTTATTTCTTTGAAGCTTTTGAGTCCTTCAATTCACTTGAAGACCCCAAGGCTGTTTTTAGCCTTAAGTACATGTTGTTGTGCAAGATTATGGTGAGTCAAGCTGATGATGTGGCGAGCATTATATCTTCTAAGGCAGGCCTCCAATATGTTGGTCCTGACTTGGATGCCATGAAAGCTGTTGCAGATGCTCATTCTAAACGTTCCCTTAAGTTGTTTGAAATTGCTTTGCGGGACTACAAGGCACAATTGGAGGAAGACCCAATTGTCCACAGGCACCTGTCATCCCTTTATGATACCCTTCTGGAGCAAAACCTGTGCAGATTAATCGAGCCATTCTCAAGGGTCGAGATAGCGCATCTTGCTGAGCTAATTGAACTTCCCATTGATAATGTGGAGCGGAAGCTGTCCCAGATGATTTTGGACAAGAAGTTTGCTGGGACATTGGATCAAGGTGCTGGATGCCTCGTCATATTTGATGATCCCAAGAGTGACGCCATATATCCTGCAACCTTGGAAACTATTTCCAACATAGGGAAGGTTGTGGACAGCCTTTATGTTAGGTCTGCCAAAATCATGGCATAGACTATGTTGTTAATGTTCCTGCGACATGACTTTGTTACTGTTTCTCGATGATGAGCTTCATTTTGTTTCTGTTTGTTTTCTTGAATTGTGATACTAGAAATTGTGCTAGTCTTATATAGCTCAGCCTCTTCTGGGTTGGCATTGGATTGTGTTCAAACTTCGAAGGGGTTGGTGGTGACCACCGCCCGTCTAACCTTGAATTTACGGATATAAAGTGTGTTATTATCTGATCTCAAGGCTTGAGCACTTTTATGCTTCATGAATCGCATTGCGTTGCCTATCTGATGATTATGGGTAAGACCTTGTTTGTGGCAGATGGATGTATGCGGAAGAGATATTCCTTCTCTTATATATCCGATATAATATAGCCTTAGAATGATGATCATTATTCAGTGAATTTTTTTTAAATTTTTTGAATAATATTCACTATGATATCTTTGTCGTTTTTTAATTTTGAAAAAGTTTGTAAATTTTTCAAAATAGACCAGAGGCTGCGATTTATGTACCCTAGGAAGGAAAAAAATGATATTAATCCTAGCAATCAGTAGATTATTCAAATAAAAAACTGATTATTGCTAGTTTAATCATTTTTAAGGGCCCCCCAGTCCTAATCACTATTGACATGTTTACTTCATGTTTCAAAGGAACTGTAGAATCTGATAAACTGAAAAACAAAGCTTCTAGCGTCATGTTTGCTAAACAAAAGAGATTTAGAATCTAGAAAATCAATATTCAAATTCGTCTTGAGAGCAATGTTTATATTTAGTGTCAGACAATGACTCAAACAAGATGATTATCTTCAATTAGAAAATAACTGGTCCTAAAAAGCAACAGAGAGAAGGTGCGCCACATCTTCGTGGTTCTGTTTCCTTCGAAGGACGCTAACATTAGCCCGCCGTCTAAAGCTTAGGTGTCTGTTCTTTTCAAAAACTTGACTTTCTGTGAATATAATTACACACACATTTGAGTTGTAATAAATTGTTTGGTTCCTAATACAAATGGCAGCTTAACGCAAGTTGGATTTGAAGATGGATAAGGCAACAAAAGAAAAGGAGGAGGAAGAAGAAGTGGAATTGAGTAGTGCATATACATGACAGATAGGCTAGTCTAAAGTCTATAATGTAAAAATAGCATAGTATCTAGAAAGGAGTGAGAGATAATAAATGAAATGATGAAGCATATGATGTGATGTAGAAAAAAGCAAAATGTAGAACTAGTCTGCTCCTGACTGGTGTCGTCCACACTCTACAAAATTTGGAATGGTGGCTTTACCTTTTCAACGCCACTGGGCAATCCCTAGTCACAAAGTTAGGTATTATTGCATTGTGTTAGGAAAGTGATGATGCCATTAAACTAATAATGCAAACAACTTTTAAAAACTCACCCAGAAAGCGAGCTCTAACCTGCTTTTTTAACACCACTCCCATTAAAACCATTCTCTTTTTTTATTATTTATTTTATAAGTACCAGCCTTTGTCTTAGGGCCGGTGCTTGTCCCCATCAACCCCCCCTCACATTCCTTTACGAAACCCACTTGTTTATTTCTTTGTTTTTTTAAAAAATTATTATGAGATCCCAATGAATGAACATAATCACTAAAAAATTCCCGATAGTAATTGGGTATTGAGCAGTATAGACAATTGGACATGTTTCATTTCGTGCACTGTATCTTGTTATTACATGCTACTCACTTATAAAACTCTTTAGTGATTACATTTATTTCTCGAAACTCCGTGTTTATTTTTCTTTCTTTCTTTCTCTTTGCTCACTGTGTCTTTTCTCTTCTTTTAGTCTTTGCTACTTTCTTCCAAATCTATTGGCTTTGCTGCTTTTGCAAAAGTAATAAAGTAATCTAGCTCCTCTCATCCTCTTCCCACTTTGCCCCTTTGCAATTTCAACCTCACTCTTCATTGTGTGGTCCTCTCCTCATGTGTGTGGTTGTGTATCACAAAATTTTAATTATAATTCACATTCATCCCATGCCTTATAAAATACACTCTCCAACCCATAACATAAAAGCTAAAAAACTAATTTGAGAATGTTAATAGAATTGGTTAAGTTAGTTATTTACAACAAATGCGTTATAATGTTCTTTTTAAATCATGTGTATTGTGTAATTATACTTTGATGAAAACTCTTACTCTATATAATTAATAAAGATACTTTGAGGAAAAAAAGTTTAAAATTTGGGAGACAAAATGAAGGCACGCTTTATATTTGGAATCAAAATAAATTCCATGTCTAGTTCTTACATTTAAAACTAGTGGAAGTATTTGATATTCAGTAATATTGTGCCAGATTGGAAACATTGTCAAACTCAATCATAAATATGTCTCTTGCATTTATACAAATTCAAACTCGTGAAATCTCATATTTAAATACTCATAACACTTTTCATTAAGCGCCAAAGGTATAGCTATACTTTTTTAGATGTCACCACATTATTTGTGATGTGCTGCATTATTTTGTGGTGGTGATGTATTCCTAATCTTGGCCAATGTGCCTTCAAATGTTTTGCCACCAGATGCTTTACTCTTATTCTTCACTTTACTTAACCACACACAAGAGGCCAAAGAATCAAAGTTGTGGCAGCCCTCTTTTTCTTTTGGTCTCCTTCTCTTTATTCTTTTTCATTGGTGCTCTTCTTGTCTTTAATATATGACGTAATTGACTTTTTTGAGAGACTGAGGAAGCTAAATAAATTAATTTAAAGTATCTATATTTATTTATTTTTATACTAAATTAATTTGTCTGACTTATAAACTGATATATAATTAAATCATACACTACATATGCTATAATTAACTAATTCATTTAAAAAAATTAATTACATCTTATATTTAAAACCAGAGCAAGTATTCATTGTGTGTTGCCTAGTTATTAATTCTACTAAAGTTTTCCATTTTATTATAATGTTCTCTTGGTCATGAAGTAACTCTGATGTATACTATAAAATTATTTGTTTCTCTTTCATGCTGCTCACAAAAGTGGCCCATCGTTTTCATATGTGGGGTCCTTCTTAATAATAAATTAAATATTTATATAATTTATTCATTAAAATAGTGATTAAATTTTAGAATTTGTGAATTCCCTTCTCATCATCTCATGTGAGACGATATCAGTGTAAAGTTGAAAGTGAAATAGAAGAGATGATTATTGATTAGTGCTTGGAGATATGAATAATAGGAGTCGCCTTCACCACTACCCCAATAAGTGACTAAGTGGCCATAATTAATTAATTAATTAATACTTTATGTTATTACCAGTAGTTGTTTTGGATCTTAACTGGTCATAGTAATTAACCACAATCAACCTACAGTATTCACCTTTACTCACTCTAAACTAATCAACACCTATTATGTACTTTCATGTTATATAAATAATGGTAATACCAATTTTGTTTCTTATTGTCATCACATTATATTGAACATAAATCATATTCTATTAATGTTTGAAATTTTACAAAATAAGTACTTTTTTTTTTTTTTTTTTTTTTTTTTCATCCAGATCCAACTTCGCCCGACTAATCCGAATCTGACCCGGGTCGCACACCTGGTTATGGTGGGTGAGTCTCCCAACGGGACTTTTCTGCATTCACAAAGCTCGAACTCGAGACCTTACTTAAGCGACACAAGCTGCTTACCACTTGTACCAACCCCCGTTAGTAGTAGTCCTTTTTTTAATATATGCTCAAATATTGTAATTAGAAAATATAAATCTAGTAGAGATGTACTTTAATTCTTCAAAAATTAATCTCATCAGTTCATTTAAAAATTTAAAATTGATTGGATGTGTTTGGATAACACCCAAATCATGGTTTTAAAAGTCTTTTTTTGTAAGTCGAGACAAAACTCTTTTTCATACTTATATCATATCACTCTGATCTTATTTATAAGTCATTTTGACTAAATCTCACATACTAAGAAAAGGTAGTCAAATCAATGATTATGGGGTAAGTTTTCAACTTTGTCTTCATTTATGATCGAGTATTTTTCAACTTTTTTTTTCTTTCTATCTTATGAGACAATTAATGTGGGTAAAATTATCACAATCTCATTTATTACATAAACTAGATTTATAAATAGGACTAAATTTTTTAATTAAAATAAACTTATAAATAGGATCAAAATGATAAATTATAAAAACTACTCTAAAAACTAATTTACTAGTTACTAATAAGATAAAATTTATACCATAAATTTTATTCTATATTTAAAATCGATTAATAAAAAAAAAAGTCAAATCGATTTCTCAATTCAATCAGAAAATGGGCAGATTCGAAGAAGATACCCCCACAGATTTTTCTATTTTCACACGTTGCTATTTGGTGATACTTCCCAGATTCGCAAAATTATCATTACTTTCCTGGAATGTCCTCCTTACCTCGGATTGGTGTACCAAATTTTTCCAATGTTTTTTTCATGACGGTCTAAATCCCCCAGCTCATAGCTTATGTGTTAACTCTTTATAAGCTAAATCAATGTTGAGATAACATCTTTTTTTAGGTCTAATGGAGTGTTTGAAATTGATTTATATTTTGTGTCACATAATATTAAGGAGTAAACCAATAAAGGATTAAGATACAGAAATAGCAATTAACTTATGTCAGAAGTGTAAAATTAATCATATACTTTTTTTTAATTACAAAATAACTATAAACATTATAAAAGTAGATAAAAATGATAATGCCGTTAAAATTATCTATTTTACTTGCTTATGGTAAGCTTAACAGCAGTGTCACTTCTTCTCTCTTTTATAATAGTTATTTTTATACCTAAAAAAATTTATAACTACTTTTACATTTTTAGTAGGTTAAACATCATTTTTATCACTAAAGTATTGGTTATGGGGCATTTAGCACTGGAAATTTTTTTAGGTATTATATTTACTCCGGAAGTTTACAAAAAGGAGTAAATATGCCCCGAAGTTTTTTTTGGGAGCAAATTTTTGTAAACTTCTGGGGTAAAAATGATATAAAAAATGATCAATCCAACGGTCAAGATCAAGTGATGGGCAAAATTGCTACATTTTATAAACCTTCTAGGCAAAAAAGGATACAAAAAAAACTTTAAGGTGTTAGGTGCTCCAAAACCAAAACTTCGTGGCAAAATTGGTATTTATCCATTTTTAATTATAAGTTAATAGTTTTTTTTAATTGTTAATAAAAAATACCATCTCCGGTCCTAATTATAAAACATAGTTACCTTTTTTTAGAGAGATCAAAGAAACTAAATAAGTTGTTTAATCATTTTATATGTTGTGTATCCTTATATCATATATTAGTCAAAATAGTTTATTGAAAAAATAAAAATTAGTTTGATAAAAAAATACAAATATAAATAAAAAATTAATTAGACCTTATAATTAGAACCCCATTTTTTCACTTCGTATGGCCGTGCGCCTTGAATCAATTATTGGCTTGAAGTGAGCCTCACCTGGGGGGGAACGTAATTATACGTAACGTCTGATGTCATTTTGGTAATTTCAGTCTGTCAATGACTTTTCAATAAAGTTTTAACTTCATGTGCCGCCCAATCTTTTTTTCCTTTAATAAGAAAATAAAAACAAATATTTTACGTACTTCGTTTTCACTTTTCCTATTTATACCCCTTCACTTGCTTCCCTCGCTCCCTTTTCCCTCTTTTTCCTCCTTTCTCTCTCTATTTTTTCTCTCCGGCATGATGGAGGCGAAGCCGGCCGCCGTCTCGCCTGCGTACACCGCCGCTCAGTCTCAATCCCAATCCCAATCCCAATCACTGCATGCGTCGTCAGTTCTCACCGGCGTATGCAACATGAAACGGACGCCGTCGGAGCTGGCCCTGGAAGAGTTCCTCAACAAGGCGGTCTCGTCGACCAGCAACGAGGACGTGAAACCATGCGAGCTTTGGAGTCAAAGAGACAAAAGTTTCGCCGACGCGGACGCATTTCTTGCCGGCGACGATTTCGATCACGCTTTCCGAAACTCGGTTAGTTGCTCTCTTTCACTTAACACACGTTACGAACGCCCTCTCTGGCTGTTCTATCAGGGGGGAAAAATAAATAATAAGTACGTTCGAGAACCATCTTTCATTTGCCACGTCATCTCGCGGTTCGGCGGCTTGATGACGTGGCCACCCTCGTTGTTTCACGCGTTGTGAATGAAGTGAAGTGGCATCACCCTCAGCTGCTCCACCAACTCCTGATTTCTATGAAACCACAATCATTGAGAGGGATTATCATCATCATCATTATATAAATAATAATTGATTATGTGATTACTTTAGAAAACATGTCTTTTGGAGAAATTATTGTTTTCAGACAAGGAAAATTTATTAAAAAATCAGTAAACTGAATTCAAAAAATATTAATAGAAAATCTGAAAAATTAAGTAGAAGTAGTGTTAAAATTTCAACTTTTATTTTTCTTGGCTATTAAACTGATGTAACAATTTTCTTTGATGGGTCAATAAAAAAGTTGCAGGATTTTTATATATGGTTGCAATTGCCTCGAAATTTCCTTCCCTAGACGTTTATTATTACAAAATTTAATTTAATTTTGTTAAGAATAAAAATAAAAAATAAAAAATAAAAAGTGAGAAGACAGTGGTGTCTTATAGAAGGAGGAAACTACAGTGGAAGTTTGAACAGAAAATTGAGGAAAAGAGGCGTCCTCACGAGCAAAACTTGCTAATAAATTTGGAATATTAGACTTCACCTACCAGTCACTGACGCTTTGGGTTTTCACATCACATATATCTCAATTATTGGAGCAATAATATTCACACGAGGCATGCACCAAATGAAATTGAAACCCCTTGTTATGTTCTCTGTTTTGATATTTTTGTGTCACTTCATATTTATTTAAAGAAAGACCAGAGCGTGCAAGATTCCCTTCAAACACATACAGTGAACAGCGTGAAAAAGCCCATTTTTAATATTAATCAATTATAATTGTTCCTTTCAATGATTTAAAAATGATTTTATGCTGCTGTTTATCTCAAACATGGACAGAATTTTGTCTTTGGGGTGGATTATCATGATGCCC
This sequence comes from Acacia acuminata, assembly GCA_019022655.1. Taxonomy (NCBI): domain Eukaryota; kingdom Viridiplantae; phylum Streptophyta; class Magnoliopsida; order Fabales; family Fabaceae; genus Acacia; species Acacia acuminata. Next base: position 4,092,441 of record JAFJYI010000015.1, read on the forward strand.
ATAGTAATATCTCTCACAATAATTCATGTTAAACAATTGAGATGAAGAACAGAGGAAGGGAAAAAAAAATTAAAGAAATTGGATTCCAATATTCCATTGCTTTTTTATAACACAGAAGCGAATAATATGAAATTACAAATCACCCCTATTATGGGCATCGTTTGGTAGATGAAGAAGGAAAGGAAAGCATCCATTAGATGGCATACTGTTTTTTTTTTTTTTTTTTTTTTTAATCTTTTCTTGTTTTTTCACCTCCCTCCTTTATTCCAAAGCAATAAAAATCTATACTTTTTGGGCTGCTTCAACCACCACCGACTTTAAAACATGGAATCATTCATCATCCACAGTGGTGTGTCCACAATCTAATTGTGTACTTTGTTTCTTCCCTCTATGGCCTATCTTCTCGTGCTTTTCTTCCTCTAGTGCTATTTGGACAAAAAAGAAAGAAGATACAAATAACCTGTTAATACAACAGATCTAATAAAAAAAATAGAATAGAAAAGAAAAAAGTTGGTAGACTTTTCTCCGTGAGTCAATCATGGCGTTCAAGAGTACCTTATGCTGCTATATATACAAGTGAACTAGTTTGATCCTTAAAAATTCAAGCTTATGTGTAATTTCAGGATGCAGTGACTGCTTTTTCAAGTTGCAAGGGACTAGCAGATTCACTATTATGGTCTCCGAATGAGACTCCCAAGGACTCACCTCTCTGTGCTACAATTGAATCTCAGTCATCCATTTGTGGTACTGCTGGTAATCATATTATATAGCCTATGGGCAAACGTGTTTGTATATATATGTTTTGTGATTTAAAGTACGGCGTTTTGCATGTAACGCACCGAAATGTGGCCTGCACTGATATATAGTAGCTCATAAAGAACTTGGGTTTAGTTGATGTAGTTTAACATATTTGGATCAATTGGAAACTGGGCAGTTTGCAGCCCTGTGTCAGCTAATCAAGCAACGACACTTGGAGATAATCAAGCGAAAGGAACCACAAGTGCTTCGTCTCTTGAACAATCTGATGAGGATGACGTAGCTGGTCCTTGTGATCAGAGCACAAACCCCATTGATATGAAGCGCCTGAGAAGGTATATATGTGTGTGCCATAAAGTCAAACATCTGCTTGTCTTCTTCTTCATCATCCTCCCCAGCTTTACACCGTGTTCATTAATGTTTCAGGAAGGTTTCCAATCGGGAATCTGCCAGGAGATCCAGAAGAAGAAAACAAGCGCATCTGGCTGATCTTGAGATACAGGTGAGGGGACTAATGTTTTGGCTCACGTCGGCTAGCCAGGGCCCAGGGGAACGAAATAATGAAATTAATTTGAATTTGTCTTCCTTAGGGTGAGCAACTGAGATTGGAGAATGCAGCTCTCTACAAGCAGCTTACAGATGCCAGCCAGCAATTCCGCGAGGCTAACACAAATAACCGAGTTCTGAAATCAGAAGTCGAAGCTTTGAGAGCCAAGGTGTGTATATTTATATAGATATGTTCTTTCTTCTGGGAAGCAAATTTGTTAGTTAGATTCTCATGACTGACCCAAGTTGTGAGCAAATGGAGCGATATAAATTTGAAACTCGAGATTTGTTTTCTAGGTGAAGTTAGCTGAAGATATGCTGACTAGGGGCTCCTTCTCCACCTTAAACAATCCTCTTGTTCAGAATCAGAGTCAGTTAAACGCAGCACCACAACGTCGACACGGAATGACACACGTCTCGCCCACCATCGCTGTCCATGGAAGTGATGCCTCATATGCTGTTGCAGTTGATGATCACAATTCATCTCTTGGTCTTGGAAACTTAAATATCAGCAACACCAATTTCAACTCTGGAGTTGTTATTAATGATGCTATGAGCTGTATCAGTGATATTTATCGCTGAATGTTTCAACCCCCCCAACACCACCACCACCACCCACTTTATATCCTCTTGGCTAGTTAGATTAGTAGGTTCTGTTTTGTCTAATGTTTTCTTTTTTCTCTCCTTTCTAATCTCTATGTCCATTAAGAATGGCTTCTGATGTAGTTTGTCATGTATAAGAGTACTTATTTTGTGCTTCCTACTTACCCCAATTCTTGTGCAGCTAAAATGATGAATAGACCAAACTGTGGAAGAAGTAATATACAATCGGCTGATGAATGATGATGATAATAATTTTATTTCCTATAAGCAAAATGAGTAAACTGCTACTACCCCATCATCAACTCAAACTCATTGAAATCAACCTTACCATCAAAGTTCAAATCTACAACATTCACCATTTTCTCAATGGCACTCATGTCCCAACCTTTATCCAAACCCAAGCAATCCAGAACCCTCTTCAACTCCATTGCATCTATGTATCCATCTCCATCTTCGTCGAAGATTTTGAAGGCCTCGTGTAACAGCTCGCTGCGCTTCGACATATCCTCCAATCCATCGAGCACCTCTTCTACCAGAACCTCTTCATCTTCCTGGCTAGGAAGTTCAAACCCTGAGGACTTATCTTCCTCTGAACCATACAGCAAACCCAGCTTCTCCACCACTTGCCTTGCGTTTTCCTTCTTGATTCTTCCATTGTTTTCCATGCCAAACACAGTGATTAGAGCACTGACCATCTTGTCATCAAGTTTGATCACATGCTGGGGCTTGCAGGGAGGATCATTGTGATCAATTACTTGAGTCTTTGAGCTTTCTTGTGAACGTCTAAAAGCTTGTAAAAACTCTCCAATGATCCTGGAGCACGCTTCTGCTATCCCCATTTGTGGCAGTGTTCCAAGAACAGAATTCAAGACAAAAGTGAATGAAAGCTAAGAATAGAATTACAGGAAGTAACCACAAGATAGCTAGAGGGGTGATGCATGCAACAAGTATGGTGATTATTTTCATCATAGTGCCCTACTTTTATAGTTGGATCCATGAGATAGCACCATTGTGAAATACAAAATTGAATGCCACTGTATGGTAGAATCATAGGCGATTAAATTATACTAATAATTGTGTGTGCCTGGTTGGAAATTATGGACTCCAAAGCTGGCAAAATGCATTGAATATGGATATATTCCAAGACTTGTTTTGTTTTATTTCATTATATCTTTATTTCAGTCTAATTAAGGACAGTGCGAGTTCCACAGAATCATCTCGTTAACGGTTCTGGTTGACGATGCTGTCTTCTGCTCTTATTTAGCATCGTGGAAATTAATCAAGTGGTTTGTTGAATTCATCACGTCCTTCAAATATGAGATCCTCGTGTTCCCCACCCAATGAATACTTTGTAGGGTCCAGAAAAAAAGTAATAAACCGCGTTTCTTTTTGAACGTATTTAGAGATCTAATCTAACGTCAAAAGAAGGAGAAAATGGAAAGATCAAGTTGATTGGCTAAGGCACTATCCAAGCAGCTTCGTTGAAGACACTACTGCTGGTCTAATACTGTAATGAGGTGTTTCATATAATAAAAGTGCACGATGAAACAGTCGGAAATATTAAAAACGAAGAGGTCTGGATCAAATCATATCAAATTAGCTTCATGGTCAGAAACCGCGTTTTGTAGTTGTACCATCAGTATTATATGTGTATTGACTTTCTTTTGTAATGGCTGGTTCGCTAGGCTTTCTTGCTGCTCCCACTGAAGCCTACATCACGTGGACGTTTTATTAATTCATGTTCCTAAATTTTAATTTTATAAGATTGGGGATTCAATGTGCTGACAATGGGCTTGTTTGGTGTTAACGTTTTAGGAAGTTGGGAGCATCTGCGATAGAGTTAATGGGCTGTGGAGAAAAAGCTCAACGTGGTGTGTTAAGTTCACTGAATTTTAAATTTAAAAAACTCAAAAAGCTAGTTAAGGAAAAAGCTCTACCATGGAGCTTTTTCCAAAAGGCTCTCAGCTTTTTGACATGGGCCCTGCCACTTCTACCACTATCAATCCAAACACAAATCATTATTTACAACCTGACTTTTTATCCTACCGAGCTTTTTTTTGAAGTTAGATAGCTTTTAAGTCACCGCTCCTACCGCCAACCCAAATAGGCCCAGTGATGCTAGATTCAATGCCCCAGACAATACTCTTTTATGTTACCGCTGAGTAATACTTTCTCCCTAAATATAAAATAGAGTTAACTTTTAAAGAGAGATTAAGAAAGCTAAAGAAATTACCGCTCTGATTCTATTTATAAGTTATTTTGACCAAATTTCACATACTAAGAGAGGCAGTTAACTTAGGGTAAATTTTTAACTTTGCGCTCATTTATGATTGAGTATTTTTAAACTGTTTCTTCCATCTCTATCTTCATAGGTACAATTAATGTGGACAAAATTGTCACAATTTCATTTACTACATGAAACTTGACTTATAAATATGATCAAATTTTTTTGTTAAAAAGACTTATAAATAGGATCAAAGTAGTAGTATATCACATCATATTTTGTGTATCATTAATTAGATTATATTAATTTATAAATTAGGCAAAATTATTTGGAGATAAAAAAATGATAAATATAAATATTTTTAATATCTCTAAAAAAAGTTAATTATGTTTTATATTTACCATCGGAGGAGTACTAATTTGCGCCACTTTCAACTTAAACTGTAGGTAACGAAAATCTTCTGCAATCTATTTTAATTTTAAACCCTTTCATAAATATATGTATATAAATATAGGGTATAACATTTCTCCAATCAAAGTGGAGATAAGTTATCTCCAGTCGTTTTGGATTAATGAAAGGTATTTTCGTAATTTTGCACCGTTCATTAATTCAAAATGACGTAGTTTTGTGGGTCACTGGAGAAAAGAGAAATACTTTTCCCATAAATATATCATAGTAAACATGGAATTCTTTAATAGGAGGAAAAAGAACACATGTAGGTAATATTTTTATTTTTATTTTTTTCTCAATTAAATCTGATAGGTGTACAATTCTATATACCCCTCTACTCTTATTTATAAGTCTTTTTTTACTAAAAAATTTGGTCTTATTTATTAGTCATCTTTCAAGTAATAAATGAGATTGTGACAATTTTGTTCATATTAATCGTACCAATGAAAATAAAGAGAGAAAAAAGAGTTAAAAAATGTTTATTCATAAATGAAGGCAAAGTTGAAATTTTACCCCATAATCATTAAGTCAACCACCTTTCCTTAATATGTGTGATTTATTTAAAAATGACTTATGAATAGGACTAGAGTGGTAACTTATCTTAGAGGGTTGAAATAAATTGTGTTAGGGTGCACAAAAGCATCGCATTCTACTATTAGCCACATTGGCTCGTCAGGACAAGAACCCTTTCGTCTTTTAAGACAATAGGTTTGTTTGATTGAGGTCGCCTTCTAAGTCAATGGATGTGTTTGAGTGGAGGGAGGGGATGATAGGGAAGGAAAAATGATCCCCTCCCCTCATTTAATTTAAAACCACAATTCCCATCCCCTCTTAAATTAGCATTCTTCCAAAACTTACATGACCAATGCTTTGTTTGGATTAGTTCTCTCTGCTCGTCCAAAAGATGAGCACGGAAACCAGAGCACGGAAACCAGATCCCCAAACACACGAAAGCATACTCGATGAACCAAAATTTAAGATACGATTAAAAAATAATATTTGAAACTACATTACAGTTTGGACCGTAATCTGCAGCAGCCAGTGTGCAGTTAAAATTTCTGAAGCAAAGAGAGAGAGAAAAATGTTCATGGAGGATCAAAAGCCACGATGAGGAAATATGCATTATACATTTCTGCAGATACATAATATGTAGGCGACCAAAAATAATAAATAAAAACATAATACACATGAAAAGGAAGAGAAGTAAAAAGCTTTGATCCTCAATTAATCATAGGTGATGCATAGTTGGATTGGGAATCGGGCCCTCTGGGCGCTGCTGCAAATCTCGTGTAATCGGCTGGCACAGGAATATTTAACTCGGAACAAACAAGATGCACAATTCTTCCAGTGACAGCTCCGATTGCTACTTTGTTGAGAGTGACAGCAATGGAAAAATTGTTAGTCACGTCACAAAAACCTGTGGACCCACCCATACCAGGGTGCCCAAATACAAGGGTTGAGCCGTCTATTGAACTCAACCTCTTAAATCCAAGACCAAAACCACCACTAGGCAGAGCAAAATTCTTATATTCCCCTGTACCCAAGAATTGATCAATGATCCTAGGATTGTCAAAGATCTTGGTAGAAGAATGGGTACGTGAATCACGGTCTACGTTACTGCTGCTACTGATGCTGCTATAATTAGAGTTACTATCAGTAGTAGGAATTCTAGTAAAACCATCCCTGTTAGCCTCCAAGTCTTCGGAATCGTTAGTCCTATTGATTAAAGGTATGGTCATTCTCCTGGGTCTCCAGCCTTTCTCGTTTGCGGTGGCCTTGGAAGAAGAAAAGTCGGGATTGTGGGGATGACTTCCAAGAGAAGGCTCAGAAGCGGAAGAATGAGGTTGCGGAATCTTGCCACCATCTGCAAGGGCAGCATAATAACGAGCAAGGGCCCTGGCAGACACATGTCCATTTGCTGCAGGTATGATGGCACGGCGGACTTGTAGTGAATTAAAAAGAGGACTCAAACTGGTAGCAGTCTGAACAATTTGCTGAGGCTGGAAGGTGGAGGGGAGGTCAGAACGACCAGACAACCCTGAGAGCTTGCTAAATTCATCTGTATCTACAGTGAGAGCCGCTAGACGTGATTCCACCCCTACACAAAGGCAGTGAACCATGGTAACAAAGAAATCAGGTCATCTGAACATTTTCTTTCACTTCTCCTAATGATTGTATAGAGAGTGTATGCAGTTGCTACTACTCATAGATGCACATCTAAAACCACTAAATGCTATATAAAGAAATCAAAGTTCCACTATTAATCTTTTTAAAATTACTAAATTAGTACTTACCTTATATTTGATTACTATTAATTTGCACAGAAAAAAATCTAATTATGTACAAAACTACTTATCATGAAAAATATTTATAATTTATAATAACTTGCCTGGGGGAATCCCTATATATAGCTCTCCTTCAATATGGAGGGGGCGAACTATTGCTTCCTCCAGGATCTCCTGAAATTTCTTGCCAGATGCATGCTGTTTTGTCCAAATAAATTATCAGGCAAAAATAGAATTGTGGGAATATTATATTTATATTATTATATTATATTATTCTCCCTAGGTTGCAACCTCTCCTCTATTCTCTCCTTATTTCTCTCCTAGATTTTCTCCATCAGTTACTCCTTTATTTTCTCCTTAATTTGTTTAGTTTTATCTCTCTACTTATTATATAAGTAGGTATTGTATCACAATCAATGCAATCTGAATACAATTTCCTTTCATATTTTTTTCCACAAGAATCTTTAGCCGCAAAATTTTATTTCTATTCAGTTTAAACTGGTATAAGATTCTAAAAATTCTTATGAGCAAGAGACAGCAGTCATACCTCGATGATTCCACCACAGAGCCAGCCAAACGATAAATAATGATATAACTGCTCCTTTCCAGGTTCAGTCTCAGGTGCTGATCTGCAAATGCGATCTAAACATTGATCCCAATCAAGCATCAGTAATGGGTTTTCTTGATTCATGTCTGCCATTGCATTGTGCAGACCTGATGTATGGTTAAGAACGTGATGAACCTGAAATAAATCAATTTTTTATATGAAAATGAAGAAATGAGAAATTTTGTTGTTAGACAAGAAATACATTAAGAGGGCAGTAAAGCTATCCTCCTAAAGAGCTAGAAAGAAAAAATACAATATGTAGAACATTTATATGGTGCCAAAGAGCTCCCTGGTCTCACAGGACAAACATAATCCCCCAAGAAAATCATGGAAGAACACTAAAAGCCATACAAGACAGCAGGGCTCCCTCTAAGATATTGACTGTCCAAGAAAATACCAGCAGAACTGGTCTTTGTACAAGTAAATTTCACGCTATAAACAATCAGAAAATTCAAATATTCACAAGCATAATCGTCAAATCTTAAGTTTGGGAAGAAAGGGAGAGAGGGAATCAAGACTTGACCTTTATTGCATCTTTTCCACTTGATCCAAATGCTGGCCAAATATTTGCAACATTCTCATCAAGCTTTAGTTTTCTGTAATATAATAAACATTACAACGATAAACTGTATATTTGAATGGCCAATGGAATCAAAATGAGATATTTAGTTTACATGTTAAAAATTCTCCTGACCATGAAAAGTTATATTATATTAAATAGTGCGTGAATGAAAAATTGTTAACCTCAAAAGACAGATAGCAGAATATCTCTAGATTTACATATACTCTGCACACCAACCGAACTATCAACAATGTAACTTAAACTCATCACAAGAATTTTGAATGCTTATGTGTAAAGTAACACTAGGAGTAACTTGAGATCCAATAAGCGGTTACAATATTTGGAGGAAACTTTTGAAATTTTCAGTTGTCTAACTACAAAATCACACGTAAGTTCTCATATCACATAAACAGCACCGCCACTAGTGTTCAAAGATTATATAGGATTGCCTACTATCTTAATTGCACCTTCAACATATTTTCTTTTTGGCATAAGACGATATAGTGTGAAAATTTAAAATTAAAAGCAAAATAGAAAGAAAACATGATTCTGGTAATCCACCACTGTTTTCCTTGGAAGTGTGATATACAGGTAAAAATTTGCAATACATATTTACACAGGTTTAAATTTGCAGTCTACGCTACTTCAATGTAATCAAAACAAATAATATGCTTCAAATTCAAAAGGCTCAATATGGCCATTTCTCCATATGTTTGTGTGATGTGTTTTTTGAATTCAGAAGCAACAGATAATCTGTTCTTGCATTGTGAAACGGCTTGCAGATATAGAATAGTTTCCTTGGCATACGTTTTTCTTTTGTAAACTAGTATATAAAATGAAGAAAGAAGCATAAGTTCTTTGGCAGTGTTCAGTCCTTGCTTGTTTTTAGTATCATCAGTTATAACAGAAACAAAACAGAATAGTGATTGATCAGATGTTTAATCCTACACGACTGATTTGGGAGAATTATTTTCTTTGGCCTCTTGTGGGCTTTAGTGCCAATTTGGGAAACATTGAAACCATGATTTTAGAAGCCCTTTTCCCGAAACAAAACTCTTCTTACATGCTTACCTCGCAAATCATAAAAGCACTTATAAAAAAAGCTAAAACAAACAGGCACTTAAGCTCATGGTTTATTTAAGGTGGTTTCACTCGTGGATTTACACAAATGCGCTTTCTTGATATTCAGTCTATAATTTTTACTTGCGAGGACTTCTCATACTCACTTTTGTATTGCCATTCTCTTCTACAAATTCTCTATTCCTATCAAAAAAGCAAAGTAACCTATTGTCTTCACCAGACTCCTCTTTTAACCCAACTATACTTTAGCTTGCCTACATCAATGGCAAAAGGCATTTTAACACTGAAGATTTTTTTTTTTTTTTTTTTTTTTGGGTCAAACACTGAAGATTCAAACCCCCTGTTTTCTTTTTAGGAATCTTTTGACTCACTCCCTTGCCATTTTCAATTATGATCCCTTACCTAAAGATGACTTAACATGAAGAGAATTAAGTCCATTATAGGCATGAAATTCAGTGCAGTCTGGCGGTCATACTAATTTCTACCTGAAGCAACAACCTTGTTTTGCCAACTAAGAAAGAGTGTGATGCGACCAATTTAAGGACACTGAAGCTCCATAGTTATAGTATATCTTTAAAACATACCCATTGTCCACCAGCCAATGTAACATTCCTGCTGTGATACCCTTTGTGACAGAGAACACTGGAAAAAGGCTATCGGGCTGAACTGGCCGAGGATCATATTTACCAAGCACTCCAGCTGCAGTGTCAATAATCACCTCTCCATCTTTATAGGCACAAACCTTGACAAAAGATTATCCAAACCAAATTTTAGAAATTAAAATAAAGATCCTCTGCCAATGTATGAACAAAGCAGAAGGAAGATACAGTAGATGGAACTAAAGGAACAAATGGAAACAACATAGGCACACTGATACTAAAAGGACCTACTACAGCTAAGAAAGAACCCATTCACACTCGATGAATGACTACAACACCACACACACATACAGGAAGAAAAGGTAAAACACAATCACAAATTGATTAGATTAAAAAAAAAAAAAAAAAAAAAAAAAAAAAAGCGCTCAAATATACCAAGTCACCAATAAGAAATAGGGGCATGCACCTGAATTCCAAGTATTTTATCATTGCTTCCCAGTTCAATCAGAAGTTGCCTCAGTTTGGCTTCTACATCAGAATGAACAGGTGTATCAAAGATCCACCTACTATTTACTGATGGTCCTCGATTAATGTACCTGACCACATTCTCCACAATTCAGCCAAAAAACAAACCAACGAAGTTGAAGATAGAATCACAAGAGTTCAAAAGACACACCCACTCAAAACAGATTCTGCAAATGGCCTCATTATGTCCAAATACACAATGCGTACATTCATGGTGGATGAAAGACCTAAATCAAATCCAGGTAGATAAAAAAGGTTATGAGTAGATAATTAAACATCACTCTGGAGTCTATGACTCCTGAGAACATTTCTTAAGTCTGTACTCTTGTAGGTCACACAACTCGGGCTGGGGGTCTCCTTAGATCAACTGACCCCGTTCCCTAGTTACTTGCGCTTTTGTATCTCTTTTGTACATATATGTTAATATACTCCTTTTCACTCAAAAAAAAAAAAAAAAAAAAAAAAAAAAAAAAAGCACTCTGGCATTATGGTGGTGTGGACAGACCTCTTAGGAGATTAAGAACCCTTCCAAATATAATGATATCACCAGGAAATGCATCCACCTGAAAAGACAAAATGAAATTCACATTGACAGTGAATCTGAAGTGTAACAAATAGCAAAGTTTTAAAATACTAAAATTCAATATTATATATGAACTCACAGGATTGAAGCGTTTCATTTCTTTCTGGTCTAGGTTCATTTTCTCCTGTATAACTTTCATATTTTTTACTCTTTGATCGGTCAACTCTTTCATTGTTTTCTTAGTAACACCAGAAATAACCCACAATTAGATAGGAGATAGAAAACTGAAAGCAAGGACGAGCATAATTTTGAGACTTTACTGCATACTTACATGGGATTCGTTTGCTGGTGTTGTAGCACGGAAGAATACAGTTGTTACTTCCATGGCCTGCTCTGGCAAGTCCAGCCGAAACTTCAGCCCCATCTCAGCAAAGGCAGACAGAAGAGCCACTTGGTCCCCCTAGTATAAAAAGCATTGCACAATTAAGTCAACACTAGAAAGAATTAAAAGCGACTAAAAAACAGGCATTGATATATACATATATATAAACAAATAAAACCATCATTAATTGGAACTAGTAATTCAAACAGTTCTTGAATCCTGAACCCTGCATGATCAATAGACATGCCCACTCTTTGTTAACTTCAGACCACGAGTACTTAAGTTTTTAAAATCATCCAGCCAGAATCATAACCTCTTGGGTAATGAGAATTGGAACATGGCAGTAGCATGTCTTAACACACTCCATAGACAGAACGCAACTCACTGTTTACAAGCATTGAACAGATCACAGGCCTACAATTATGTTATGTTCAATCTTTAACTAAAAGAATGGGGAAACTAGGGCAGTGAAAATTGATATAGGCCAACTAGCAAAAGGGTAGCTTCAGTATCTAGTAGGTGAAAGACAAACAGATATATCTAATAACATTGTACTTCGAATCATCATAAGTACACCAAGTTTCTTCTGCTACAAGATCTGATGAACTTTGATGGTCAAGAATAAACCTCAGTTCAAGACCTGAATATTCTAGGCCAGGCTAGGATCAGTTAGCCGCTCAAGTCAAGAGCCCAATACCCATACTTAAACTAAGCTCTAGATGATGATGTTATAAACCACAAGCGTAATCTGGATAAATTTATTCATATACATCTTACTAAAAGAGCAATGAAGCCTGTACAAACCTCAGCAGATGCCAAAAACATCTTTGCAAGAGCTTGCTTAATGGTAGTTGTTAGTTTCTTTGTGAGCCCAAAGTCCAGTAAAATGGGACGATGCGGAGACTCCTTGCTCACAAGAAAATTTCCTGTAATATTCTCAAGAAAAAAAGAGTGAAAATATGCCATGAGCAAAGGAATAATACATAGAACTGATTATTGAAACTGGAAGTTGACTTGTCCTCAACAAAGAGGTCATCAGAATATAACAAATCAATAATTATTGCACATATTCACATCATACACATAAACACAAACACATGCAGAGATGGAGAGAAGTACTGCACCAGGATGAGGGTCACCATTGAAAAACCCATCAACATATATTTGGTGAGAATAAGCACGGGTTATCTCCTCAACTAACTTTTGCTTATTTACCCCAAAAGCTTCTAGTGCTTCAGAATCATTCAGTCGAATGCCATCCATGTACTCCAAAACAAGGACTTTTTCTGTTGACTGTCACCAAAAGTAACAAGCATGAATCATACATGATAAATTCCACCAGAGAAGAAAAACAGAAGAATTGGAAGTTTGCACATTTCCTTTTAAATTCAAAAAAAAATCCGAATACCAACTGAAATGCATTACTAAAAGATGAAAGCACTTAATTGAAAGAGCTCCACCAAAGGGAAATTTTCCCTTGAGATATTGATATTAATGAATAAGGCAATAAATAGTAAGCAAGTAAGTATAAGGGGGGAAATTCAAGCACATTGATAATGAAAATTGGTAGGCAAATATGTAAAACCAGTGTCACTTCTATCCTCATTTAGATACACATACAATCGAATTTATTTATTAAGTTTCTTCACATTTACTGCAACGATTAGTTCTTTCCAGGGATGATTCTATAAGGCATTACCCTACCATTATTAGAGATGGGGTTTTTATAATAGAAGAAATCACCTGTTTCAAATATTTTTTATATCCCACAATGCCCAGTGTCTAAAATTGTCATAATGCATATAATTATCAATTTTACCATATTTATTTGATATCAGCATTTTAATCATTAAATCCTCTCTTTCATGATTAATATTTAGATTGGAATGGCTGAACTTAAGATGTTTACTTCAAAGCTATCTAAAACTTCTAAATTCAGCAAATCATGGCCAGGGTCTTCACATTAGAGGGTTGAAACTTGAGACATCGAAATACCTGAATTACATCTGGAATCAAAACATCAACTCGATTGGCATTCATATTGATATCATATTGGTCTCTACAACCCAGATTCTTTGCCACCTTTCTAGTGTTTTCTACAATAAAAAAATCAATTAGAGAAAAATTTGCAATTCAAAGAAATAGAGTAACCAGATTAATCCTACATGTTGGGAAGAATTTATACAGGTAATGTAGAACACAAAACAACAACAACAAAAACAACTAATACTCACTAGGCATATAAAATAGAATGGAATAGTAAAAAGGAATAAAATAAGAGGAGCAATTTTAATGATAAGAAGTGATCCTTGTACCTATACTTATAATTTATAAAAAAAGTGAAAATAAAAGAAGTAACATCGCTGAGTAATGATTAAAAGAGTATAATAGACATTATAGAGAATATGGAAAGACAATTCCTTTCCATCCAGGGTACCAAACAATATGAGAATAAGAAAACAAAAGGAGGGAGAACCATAAAATAGGTGCAACATTGATAGATATTCAATAGTGAGCAAAGCACGGCAAATAAGAAAGGATATCAATATATCATAGGTTAGTTGGCATTGCATCCCATCATTCACTCCAATCAATAGGAGAACCAATTATGCCAGATAAAGTTTGATTACAAATTTAAATATAAACTGTTAAATTTTAGACAAGATCTGGAATACCAGCCTCCTGATTGAAATCAAGTTCTTTGGGAGCTTCTCTGCACCATTCATCTATCATGGGATTGAAATTATATTGTGGCTCGGCCCAAGCTATCCAGTCAATAATTGACTTAGCACTTTTTAAGTCCTGAAAACAATACAAGTCCAAACCATCGGGAAAACCCTGATTCACTATTTTATTCAGACAACCTAAAATGAGAAGAAAACTAGCAAACCTCCAGTATGACAGTCTTAATACCATCATGCTGAACTTTAACAACAACTTCCTGCCCATTGAGGAGAGTGGCACGATGGACTTGCGCAATCTGCATAATTCAATGGCACACAAATGGAATTGAATCAACTCACTCCAGGACAAATAGTCAGCTGCCAAAATACTAAATTATGCTATTATTCTCTACTAGCAATAACATCCACAAAGTCTTACTGATGCTGTTGCCAAAGGTTCATCGATGAAATTTGCAAATAGCTCATCCATTGATTTCCCCAGCTCTTTCTGAATTGTGCCATAGATCTTGCATATATAAACTTCATGTCAGAACTGCGAAGTATAAAAGTTTTGCCCCAGCAACAGAAAATTTGAGAAATTTTACATATAGGCCATTATTCATGATCATGGATGGAAAAACTACATGTCATGAACTTGTGAAGCTCAAACTAACAATATTGTTTTCATCAGACTATCTGAGAAATTCATGCACATGTCAAAGTACAAAAATCCATTAACCTCATAACTAGCTCATTATGGATAAGATTCTTTTCAAAGTTTGAAAATATTGGGATTTATTGTCATCACATACAATAAACTTTATGCCGTAAATTTTAGCCCTTATTTCTCAAAGGATAAAAAATATAGTTCTTCAATATAAAGCCAAAAAAAAAAACCTCTTCCAAAGGTCGAGGAGGAAGAGCATCCTGCAATTGCTTCAAAAGGCGAATATATGCAGCTGGAAGCACATCAGCACGAGTGGACAAATATTGCCCAAGTTTGACCCACAAGCCTTCTAGCTCAATCATCAAATTCAGAACTCGCCTGGCATTGCGTTCATGAGCCTTCTCCCATAGAGCAGATTGTTTAGACTTGCTAATCCACTTGTCTCTTTGTTGCACAGACTAAAGAAAGAGTGTGAAACAAGGTATAAAGTGTTAGATAGGGATTGATATAAAAATTAGACAAGACAATCCAGGAAACCAATAAAGTTCACCTTATAATCTAGGTATACTATTACAGCCATTGAGAATATTCTAACACGTCTTCTGTAAATGTTTCCCCGCCCCATTCTTGCAGGAGAGCAAAAAAAATGGAATCACAATATCTTATAAATTTAAAGATCTTTTCGTAGACAAATAAGAAAGAGTGACTGGTTGGTATCCTGCAGAATTTCAATAAAACAAGCATTGTGAAATCCAGAGAATAACACACATTAGAACAGTGATAAGAAAGAACCAACTGACTGAGCTAGTGAAAAAGAGAATGCAGGATAGTACAAGCAAGCATAAGTAACAAAACAACTGTGACATCTGCACAGACTGAACTGAAGAAACAACCTGCTCCCGTTAGTTCATATTTCTATTTCCAGGATCTTTAAGCCTCCCTGAAGATAATCTAATTCCTAACTCCAAACCTATGCATAAGATGCCCCCAATATCTTGAACTCCTACCAAGCAGCGTATAGTACAACACAACATATCACCATCACTGCTCACGCTGCACGACTGCCACTGGGACTTGGATGTAGTAGAAGAGTTTGATATTGAATGATGATAAACCTTGGGAAAACCACATCAAAAGCTAACACTTGAAGTTGGAGATCCCAAGGTCTGAAAAAAGTTCACATTACAGTCCCATGCTTCCAATGTGAAACTGAAGACCCATAGTCTTAACACTACATAACCACTTTTGGCAATGAGCTATTTCAAGTTGATAGAAATAAGGAGAAAAATGCAGACTATAAGAATGTTGATCACATACAACACAAGAAAGTATGATAACTATTTATCAACTAATCAACTAAAAGATATAAAAAATGAAAATAAAAAGCTATTCATTACAGCAGTGGTGAAATTGATCGTGATTTAATATGCACTAATCCTTGAAACATAACCCGACTTCAAATGACAGCCTGAAAGACTGATTACTATCATTGGATAAAAGAACCTTTTAAATTAACCATCCTCGCATTGTAAATTAAATAAATATCAACCAAATTCGAGAGGGAGAATAAAAATAAGCTAAATTGAGATAATTCGCGTTTAAGAAACTCATGAATCCATTAACCAGATTACAGAGCGACCTGGACGCCTTAAGGCTTAAACACTTAAGAGCAATAAATGGAGAATATGAATAAAATAAACAGGTTCAACAGTACTTCAGAGACTCAAAAAACGTAGATCGCATTCCCAAAGACCTGGGCTCAAAATCGCATAGCTGAATTAGTAAAGCGAAATTAAGCTAAAATTAGTATCGGAAAATCAGGAGAGAGTGTACCTGAAGTCTGGGAAATTAGAGTGAGTCGGAGAACGATGAAGCGGGGGAAACAAAGAGCGCCAGGAGTGAATAGAGAGAGCGGAAGGAGAAGTTTCAACGAAGAAATGTCGATGTCGTTTACTGGTATTAGAATCTTCCGGTTTGCTTAGCAAACAGGGCAGCCGAAAGCAGAAAAAGATCGTCAAAAACACTTTTTCCCCTGTTTTCACTTGCCGCGAGATGGCAATGGGTCCGACTTCGGGAGGGGATAATACGACAGGCCTTCGCGCCAGATCTCTACACGTGTTTGGTCGTCATCCATGCAATATTGTTAGTTTTTTACTTTATTGTTATTTATGAATTCATGTTGGGATTTTTTTTTATTTTTTTTTTGAATGAATGGGAATTTCATTAAAAATCGGGAATATACAACTGTTCAAAAGAATGGCATAGACGCCTGGAAGGTTACAAAAGAAGCCTAAACCTGGCGAAGCAAGCCTGAGAATGCACAACTAAAGATTTAACATTAGCCACAATCTCATCAGAGGTGAAAGAAACATCAGAGAATATTCTCTTGTTACGAGAGTCCCAGAGCTTCCAACAGGTTATGCAAATACCTACCTTCCAAGAAGAGTCTAAGGAGGGATGACAGATTATGCCAGTCAGCCAGCTCGAGATATCCAACCTGAAAAATTCAGTACCCATATCAAGTGGTAAGATTTTCCGCCAAACCGAAGAGGATAAGCTGCAGCCTTTAAAAACATGATCGACCCCTTCGTTGCTGGATTGACATGTTGGGATTTCAAATGAATCTGTAGAATCTCCTCGTATATAATTTCAAATACCATTTTTCGAAAAAAAAATAATACCAAATTTAATCTAGTTTAGAAATGATATAGCAGATCCGAAAAAAATCTAAAATTCATAATAATCTACACGGTTTACAAGTGAATATGCTGTTTTGTTTTCTGCGGTTCAGGTTATGAACCAAAAATCTATATAATACTATTCCCATCACTTATGAAAAAAAAAAATTCTCGTTATTGAATTTTATATTAAAAATGGAGGTAGCATATGTTTTTATGGTGGAGAATTAAGAATAAGAAAAATGAGGATGATAGTGTGAAAGGAGGATGGGGTTAAATAAATAAAATAAAATATTTTAATCAAATTTCTTATATTGATTTGTCCTTTTTTTTATGTGGAGTTATATTTAAATGGTAATATTTTAAAAATAGGAGAATCATAATTATTAGGGTTGTCCAAGAAAACCCGAGGTCTGGTTGGTCCGGTTCGACCCAACCGGGTCTATGATTAAAAAAAAGCTAGTCCAAAGCAATTTGGCCGGACCGAAGTCCAGTCCGACCTGAGGTCGTTTTTTTTTTTTTTGGTAAATCACCACTACATTGAACCGTTTACTGGAGTCTGGATATCCTAATGTGCTTTTTAATTTATAGGAGTCACTTTTTATTATGTCATTTTTATTACTTTGGGAAGTCCGGTGAAACCATAGCTAAAAAAATATTGCATCCCAAGAAGGCAAAAACAAAAAAAACAAAAAAAAGTGAAAAAAAACTAGATCGCCGGATTGGTCTAGGTAGTCCACGGTCCGGTCCGAGCTCGGTCAAATGGTTGGGATGGACTAGATATCGGACTGATTTTTTCAGTCTGATGTTATATTATGTCAGACCTCGAATTGACCTCCAACCTGGTCTCACCTATTCCTTAGACATCCCTGATAAATATTGTGAATATAAAAATAGTACTAGTAAATAGGCCGGCGTTGGATCCGAAGGTGGTTGGTGGGAAACGCGGTGTTAAATGGGGAATCGGTGAGCGTTTGTTTTCTACGCTCGCCAAGTGGTCTGCGTTCTTCTAGATTTTCTTTGGTCTGTGGTCACATAATGCTGCTTTAATTAGTTTACGCATGCGTAGCAAGCCAACGACCTTTTGATTTTTTAGACTGCTCTCTCAATTTGATCATTCAGGCCAGTGTTTTGAAATAGAAGTTTCACGTTGAATTATAGTATCTGATACTCCAATTTACTAGAATTTTAAATTTGTAGTCTGCGCTCTTTCATGATATCTAAACTTATGAGATAAATGAAGAATTTAAATTTATGTTATCTTGGTTATAAAGTAGGATTGCTTATTATCTTAACCAACAATTTGTCGGTAATATTAATTAAATGTGTTTTAATTATAACAATAACCATGTTAACCAAGGATACTGTCACTCTTTATTGATTTGACGTGGTAAAAATATTTATTTTATTCTTCACTTAACACGGAAGAAGGGAAAAAACCAATGCATGACGTATGCTAAAGACCTGTTTAGGATAAATTGTGCAGTATAAGTGCTTTTATTTTTTATGGACTTTTTTTTTAATATAATTTGTGTTTTAAATAACGGTGGTAAGTCTCTTTTGTTTTTTATAAACACTTGTTTGGCATAACTTTTGAAAAGATAGATGGATGGAAAATGACTGAAAAATGCATGAATCAGATTCATATATATAGACACATATATTAGGCAGTGGTGGATCTTGGGATAAATATTTGGGGGGCCAAATGTATACTCGTTAACCAATTAAAATTTTTTTATGATTATATAACATGTTTAAAATATTCAGAGTTATAATAAAAGTATTTTAACAATTCTAATGTATAAATAAAAAGATAACAAAATCATATGTCTATTACTATTATTTCTCACCTACAACAAACAAAATCAAAGAATGAAAAAAAAAAGGAAATAAAGTAGGAAATTATTATATTGGAAAAGAATCAAGCTAGACAAAGTAAATATGGAGTTGAATCAGAGCAAAGAAATAAAGGAAATCAAATGAGTTATCAAGGGAAGGGAGATTGGGAGAATAGTAGGCGTGTTCCTTGCTCTTGTTCTCGTTATTGGGTTACCAAGAGAGACGGGAGAATAAGAGTGCCCTAATAACTAACGCCTCGAAAGCAGGATCGGGAAGGGAATGAATCACATTTAATTGGAATAATCAATCAATCACATTTAATTTCTCATTGTCCATTAAATTTAATTAATTGGTTGAACATTCCCATATTCTATAGCTTAAACCAAAAGATTTCACATTCCTACATTTAATTGGAATAATCAATCAATCACATTTAATTTCTCATTGTTCATTAAATTTAATTAGTTTCTTGAACATTGCCATATTTTGTAGTTTAAACCAAAAGATTTCACATTACCATATTTAATTTCCATGATTAATTTTGTTGAACAATTTTTTTTTGTTGAGGGGCATCCTCATAGAAGATTCGCCATTGTACGTATGTATTATATAAAATGTAATAATTTGGGATGAAAAATTAAAATTAAATATAAATTTGCTTAGTAAAATTACCATTAAAAAATGAAGTGCTTAGATAAGGTGAGTGTGAGAAAACCACAACTTTAATGTGAGAAACCGACGTAAATTCCTAACGAATGAAGAAAATATTAAATTCCTAGACAAGTAACTTAAATTCCCAGAGAACAGAGCATATGAAATCGAATGAAGAGAATGAATGCAGAAAAAACAGCAAAATAGAATCCCAACGTAAATCCCAGGGCCAAGAACAGAGCATATAAAGAAAGTAGCTGGCGGATTAATTGAGGAGAAGCTGCTGTGGTGTGATGGGAATAAAAGCACCTAGGAGGAAGCTGCTTCACACTTTAAAGCCCATCACAAAATGAAGCCATCTCAAACACCACATTTACCCACTTTCACTTTTATTGGGCTTTAGATGAACTTATTTCAGCTTCATAAGCCATCCCAAACAGGCCCTAAGTAGCGAGCTTAAAAAGTTATTGTTGTACAAACCAAAAAAAAAAAAAAAAAACAACAACAACAAATTTATGCACATGCAACATTTTAATTGGTATACAAATTATCGACTGCGATAACTAACTAAAATTAGTTCTCAAGTATCAGGCTCTCAGGAGCCATAGAGGAAATTTGAATATTCTCTCCATTTCTATAATTAGCAGACGAAATTTTTAGAAGGTGATTTGTTTTTCGGGAAAATGATAGGGAAAAAAAATTAAATTGCAAAATTTTAAATCAAGCATTTCTTATTAAATAAATTGTGAATTGTTTGTCAAATCTCATTGTTGCCTATTTACCTCATCAATTATTAGTAATAAATTTGATTTAGGATTTTGAAATTTCAAAATTTTCCTTATTTTTATCTACAAGACAGCATATAAAAATTGGAGGAGTATTTAATACTTTTTTAATTCACCTCATTAAATCACTAGTACAGAAAAAGTTTGTAAGACTGGACGAAAAACACATCGTAAAATTGGATTTGGGACCGGTTTTGATACAGACGGTCTTAAAAGTCTTTTATTTTTAAGACTAGATACGCAACCAATCTTAAAAAATACTTTTTCAACCGGATCTTTAAAATATGAGGTTTTAAAAGTCGGACTTTTACGACCGGACTTTTAAAATAGTAGGTTTTAAAAGTCTCTTTATAAAAAAAAGATTTTAAAGACCGGATATGAAAATATATCCAGTTTTAAAAATCTATTTCTATTATTAAAGGGGGGATTTTTAAGACCAGATCAGTTTTATCAAAAAAAAGAAAAGAAAAGACAATTATATATGCGATCCCCATCCTCCAGTTCTACGGTACCACTATGCTGTGAGCTCGCCGACTCTTCTTGACCTGCGCTCTTGCTGCTCAGAGTTAGATTACATAAGAGGTTAATTTAAATGAGCTTGGACAATTGATGCGCGAATGTAGAAATAAAATTAACTACATATACAAGAATTACAATTTAACACTATATACATATATATGAGTTACAAGCGAGGAGTGTGGGACCAATTTGGTACAGAGAATTGATGGGAAAGAAAAAGAACTTAGAAGAGGGAAAGGAAAGGAAAGGAAAGACTTGAAAGATAAGGGAAGATGACTTGAGTTGTTTGATAGGAAGAAAATAAAGAGGTGGTAGTTGATAAAGAATTAGCAAATGTCTATTTTACGATTCAATGAAAATTTTGACAATCCATATGACCATCTCTAACTGGGTTTATTGGCAGTTTTTTATTTATCCTGATTCGGAGAACTGTTTGATTTCTTGGTAGAGCATTTTTTAGAGCACAATGGGAAGAGAGAGAGAGATGAATGAGGTGCTGACGTGGTTACATGATCTGGTATATGACTTACCCTCCACTGTGTTTCTTTCCTAGCCATGTGACATTTTAACGACCTACGTGGACCTTTCGTCAGTTTTGGCCAAATTTGCTACCTTTTTTATACTTCCAGAGCAAATTTGGTATAAAAAGAAATTCGGGTGCCGAGTGCCCCTTATCAATACTTCGGTGCAAATTAGGTATTTAACCCAAAAAAAAATCCTACGTGGCAAACGTCCGTTGGACCTTCCGTTAGTGTTGGTCATATTTGATACCTTTTTCATACTTTCGGGGCAAATTTGGTACTTTTTTCATACTTCCGGGGCAAATTTGGTACCTTTGTCATTCTTTCGGAGCAAATTTGGTACCTAAAAAACTTTCAGGTGCTGAATGCCCCCTTATCAATACTTCCATGGTAAATTAGACATTTAACCCTATCATTTAAAAGCGAAATAACTTAACAAGACAGCCTCTATTTAAAAGCATAAATTCAAAAAACAAAAAAGGGTTGAAAATTGTAAATAGGAGTAATTTCTGAAAAAAAAAACATCAATTTTTATACAAAGTGAAGGCCAAAAAAAAATAAAATAAAATAAAATCGTCATAAAAAGTTATTCATATATGAACCTTAGAAGAGTCAAATTTTTCAAATACAGTTAGTACAATTAAATAAGGTTTAATTGAAAAAACGGAAGTAGATTCAAGACATACTACGTAATTATTTAAGGTGGTTTAATTCACATATGAAAATTAGGTAATTTTGTCATTTTTAAAGAGGCAGTGGAGTGAAAATTTGGAAACCATATATGTCACAA
Source organism: Acacia acuminata (assembly GCA_019022655.1). Classification (NCBI taxonomy): domain Eukaryota; kingdom Viridiplantae; phylum Streptophyta; class Magnoliopsida; order Fabales; family Fabaceae; genus Acacia; species Acacia acuminata. The sequence goes on from JAFJYI010000015.1 coordinate 4,114,696, forward strand.
CTCTTACTAACGGTAATCATAGTTTATTACTTTCTTGCCTCCCGTCATAGTTTGTTGTCATTATTAAGTAGCTCATGTCTTGTTTATAAGAATTCAATATAATAACTGAATTATGTAGTTAAAAAAAAGATTTAAATTAGTTAAAAATAATTAGTATTTCAAATCAAACTTTGTTTTTAAGTGTGTCATTCTTTATGAGAGGCAAATAAAAGAGAAAAATAAAGTAAATATGAGTATTATTGACCTTTTAATTAATATAATACATATAATTAATTAGGGGTAAAAATAAAAAAATAAAAACATGAAATGTTCAGGCAACTCTTGGTAGGCTCTTATAAAAATGACCAAATCAATTCAAATTTTGAGTTCTTATAAAAAAGACATGGGAATATTTAAACAACAAAGCTACAAAGCTCTTATAGGTATGATGTATAGCTTTTTTTTTTTTTTTTTTTTTTTTTTAATTAACAACCAAATCTTCGTGTAGATTGTTCACTGAAAGATATAGCTCATTTATTTCGCATCCCTCCATGATTATTGTTGATAGAGTATTAATAGGGTAAATTAGAAAAATAATAACACATATGAAAAACATGTCTTATATTTAAGAAAAAGATTAATTACCCAAATACATCTTATATTAATGATATGAGGCAGTACCAAACTCAATGTCACAAAAGCACATCTTACATCACTAGACCCGAAGTCTTCGGTGGAAGGAGTGCCATTTTAAAGCACTCCACTCCATACCACCTAGCCAACTATATTCGCTTGTCATCCAATATCATTCTTTAATGTCCAAATCACATCAAATATTTTCCACCATTTTATTTTCAATAGATGTCACTTAAACTCTCATGCAGACATGTTTATCATAGATCTTATTTGTTTTTAATATGATCACACATTCATCTCAACATTTTTATATACTAATGTTGGCTCACAAGCCTAACATTCACTACCACAAAATATTGCTTTTTATCTTGTGGTGCTCTAGTTTGCCTCCCCAAGCCTAACACTCTTGGGTTTGCATCTTATTTTCTCAAACAAACACATCTTTATTTGTTTTTTTTGTGTGTGTGTGTGTGTCAGAATCAAACAAACACATCAAAATATATAAAAACGAAAAGATGAGAACATGCCATGTCATTTGAGTAGATCCCCTTATTTTCGCCACGTGCCAAGATTCTCCGTCGCATTGAAATTCCCTTGCGGACGGGCGCACGGCATCCGTATTCGCCGAATTTTGCTCGGGGCCCAAAATCAGAACAGAAAAATCTGCTGATATTTAACGCTCCGGGCCATTTCTGAAAGTATCAGATAGTCTATGTTCCTTGCTGTTCTCTCTCAGACTGCATTCTTGGCGGCAAATCTGCATTTCCATGGCGTCTCCAAAGCTCTTTGTTCTGTTGATATCTCTTTTAGGCCCTATTTTTCTCTCACGTGAGGGCCGACGTTTCCGTTGAACAAAGCATTGCCGAAGATGAATCACTGCGTGTAAACGTGGTCGACGACTCTGATTCATTGGCTCTCAACACTAAACTGGATCAACTCAAGTCAAAGATACAATCTCTTGGTTAGTTCTTGTTACAAAGGTTCCAAGTAGTTTTCTCTCTTTTTCCATCGTTTAGATATAGAACAGTTACTGCAAGTAATACGTGAAGTCGTGAACCATGCCAACTTCCTTCCACTCTTCGAGGTCTGACTGCGAACTTCCGCCGAGGTCGCTGTCATGGCCCGTGTCTTATGCCATCTGCGGGATCGTTCTTTTATCAGCAGTCTTTTTTTCTTAAAAAAAAAATTACCCCAATCAACATAACTCTTCCGAGAGTGCCACAACGAATTTATATGAGGCATTCGTAGTTGAATGGCGTTGAAGGGAATGATTCTGTTGGCAAATCCGCATACACGGATGTTTCCTAGACAATGTACGAACTGAAATTCTTTAATTAATAGGTCTTAGTTTTGAAATTGTCCATCTTTGTTTTATGCATCTTATGAGTGAAAAGATGCAAAAAAAAAAAAACAGAAAGAACTCCGAGTTCAGGCTCAAGCCTTATTTCCTTCTCGATAGCAAGTCCAGGGTTGGGACTGTCCGAGAACATTTGTTGGTAAATGTATATTGGAATTGTTAGCACTAAAGTCAGGCACGGGTTTTCGTTGATTAATCTCCAAACTAGCAACCTTTGCGCAATCACCATAAAGAGCCGCTTGTTCATGATTGGAGGGACCTGCTTAATTATATGTCCTTTCAAATTCCAAGACGTTATATTCCCTATTCTCATTGTTGTTGTGGGTAATCACTGGGACATGATGGGTTTTTGTACTTTATTCAATAACTAATGCATTCTGTGTTTATTTTATTGTAGAATCCCATGTAAGTGAAAAAACCCAAGAATTGAAGAGCAAGGATGAATTATTAGCAGAAAAGGAAAACATTATTCAAGATAGGTCAGATAGCATTGAGTCCTTGCAGAATGAGATTGCTTCTCTGCAGGTGAGAATTGAAATGGCATCTCTGGACATTCAAACCAAAAATTTCATCGTGTTCTGTTTTTCATCTCATTTTCATGACGTGATTATTTCTCTTATTGCTTCATCTTGAAACAGTGTAGGAGAAGGGATTACAGACTCTTGTTTTTGTTGTAATTTCTGTACAAGTTGTATCTAATGATTATTGTAAAATTCATTCTACTAATTCTGTATTTTCCTCTTAGAAAAAAGGTGCATTAGATTCTCAGTCAAAGGTTGGAAAGGCTAATGCTCGTGCCATTGAACTAGAAAAGCAGGTTGGTAGGAACCACTTGACAGAATTTAGTTGAGCACGATTCTTTTTCCCCTGCTCTGAAGTTCTTTTTCCAGGTGGACAAGCTTAAAATGGAAATAGAAACACAAAATAAGGGTAAAGTGACCTTGGAAAGGCAAGCAATTGAAGCTGAGGAACAGATCCATGGATTGAACATAAAATTAGAGAATGTAAGTTGTGTTTGGCTAGATCATTCAGATTTTGCTTTTGTCATGTCCTATGTCGTAATGGTGTCTTGGGAACTTTTTGGTCGGATTGTGTGTGTGTGTGTATGTTTGGGGGAGGGGGGGGGGGGGTTATGCTCATACTTCATTACTATATGGCTTCACGGCTGGAAGGTGGTAGACCTTAGTGGGGGTAAAATGAGTCCTTTGGTTAATGGATGGGGCAGTAATTTGGTCAAAACAGACATAAAGAGTTCGTCCTCCCATATATTTCCATCGTTCAGTGGGCTTAGAATCTGAGTTTCTGGAAGTTGTTGGTAGCAACATGTCATCTTTTTTTTTTTTTTTTTTTTTTTTTTAAGTGCATGCTCCTCATTCGTTAATCTTCTTTCTCTTTTGATGGGGCAGGGAGTTAGTGTTTCTGGTTAGACATGGATTTGTAAAATTAGTTCTATTATATAGTTAGGACTATAATGGCGTGGCCTTTTAGAAGTAGACATCAACTTGTACAACTTTTAACTTCAATTTCTCATGCTTAAAACGATATTTGTTCGAGCATTATGTGGTAATTTCTGTAGTGATTTCCTGACAGCTTCAAAAGATAAATGAGGAACAAAAGATGCAAATTCATAAAATTCAACGTGCTCTCAGAGTCTCTGAGGTATGTTAAAGCACAATATTCTTGTCTTTCCTGTACAAGATGCCTTGTAACTATTTTAACAAGTCTCTTGGTTTCTTCACCCAATATTTTGATATAGGAGGAAATTATGAGCTCAAAGTTTGAGGAAACTTACAGAAGAAAAGATCTAATGGAGGTACTTATTTATTTGGATGAATACTTGTACCCTGCTATTTTTCCTACTTGCTTGTAATCTTGGACAGCCATTAATCCAGGCTAATTATTGACTGCATGATATGTTGAAAATCATTTTAATTTTTCTTGGAAACAAAGGGAAGCGTTTTCAAGTGTCAATGGCTTCACCTGTTGCAGCAAAAGTACCCGTCTAGGGAATTTTTGGAAATGATAATATCATCACACTTTATTGAAGGGAAAATAAGTAATTATTGGTTGATTGAATGGCAATAGTTTATCTGCTTTTAGACCCAGACACCCAGTACGTGGTTGTGATTTACTAGGGTTGGCTTTGTTGAGCCATCCTAATTTCTGGACATATTTTTGAAAAATAATTCAAAATAACCTGGATCTTAAACACAGGTGGAGAGTCTGTAGACATCTGATGTGTCATGAACAATATGATATTTCACTTAGTAGCTTTATTAAATTGTTGTTCTTTTGGGTTTCATAGACAGTTTCTGTTTTTAGCTACTATATTAATTATAGATTGAATATTGTCTTGTTTCTCTTTTATGAGTTATGACTAACAATTATAATAGTATAAATGATGTGCATTTGGCATGTGAGTGATGAATGCTGATATTAATGATTAGGTCTATGATGCCTGGCTTCCACCTTGGCTTGCTGTACGCTGGGTCCACTGCAAGGTTAGTTGTGGTCATATACTGCATAATGTTTATGACAACAGGTTTCTTATGAGTGCTCTGAGACTATTTGAATTTGCCAGTCCTTCCTTCAGACACATTGGAATGAGCATGGGAAACCTACTTTGGAAGTGATTACTCAGAAGGTACCCTTCGTATACTTGTCCTGATATGCTTTGATTGAATAAAAAATTTATCTTAATGACTACAAGCAGGACCTGTTGTTTTCTGTATTGATTTATTTATTTTGGTGAAATGTTGTTTTCTGTATTTAATGCTGTGCCTTTTGTTTCAGGTTCTAGAGAAAAAGGCACAAACTGGAAAGTGGGCTGAACCTCATGTGGAAACAATTAAAACTGTAAGTCTTCCTTTTATAAATTTATGTAATTCTGATTTTTATGTATTCTGTCTGGAGATGTTTATATATATCTATAACATAAAATAATTAAATGATGCGTATATTTAATAGGCATCACATTTTGAATGGTAGCTTTTCCTATTATACTCATGCCCAGTGGCTAGAAAATGAATCTGCTTTTAAGTTTGTCTTTGATAGGCTCATAACCTGATCACGTCATCTGTGTGTTGCTTTTTTATGTAAGAAATAGCGGGTTTTTTGAACACACATAAATTGTGTTACATTCCTTCTCACTCTCTCTTGTTTATCACTTGAAGAAATGGATCCCAGCTATGAAAGAGCAGTGTTCTGTGCTGAAAACAAAAGCCGAGCCTCATGTGCAATTGTTGACTATAAAAGTTGTTGAAGTTTATGAGGTTTCCAAGAGTTTAGTTACTCCACACTTGATCAGTATACAACAAGCTGTTGATCCTTATTTTCAGGTACATAGCTCACTACTTAAACCTTATAGTTAGTTTGATTGGATGATGTATATCTTGATGTGATTTGTAACGGGTGACAGGAAGCTAAAAAGTTAAGCAAGCCATACCTTGATCAGGTTGCCGTTGCAGCTAAACCTCATGTTGATAGATTACTAGTAGCCTCAGAGCCCTACACTAAGAAGGCCATTCATGCTTATGGGAAGTTCTTGGAATCAGCTACTACATATCATGGCCAGGTATCTTGCTTTACCTCTTCTGTGTGGCCTCTAAATGGATGGTAATGAAGAGCCAAACAACGCCCCCCCACGAAAAAAAAAAAGGATTCATCCGTAGTTCAACAGTCCATCAAGTGCTTTGTTATAAGACTTGATGGCTTATTGCCTAGAATTTATAAAGCGATCTTTTAGTCACATTCTCTTGTTTAGAACTGTTACTTGGTAGGAGGCTACGGCTGCTATTTTTTCCTTTCATGAAAATTTTTAGTGCAATTATTTGTACTTATTAAGGGAGATACCAGAAAGATAATCTTCTATTGCTTGCTATGGTGTTTTTATTTTCTTTTGCTTTTAAGGTACAAGCTACTGTCCGGGAGACGCTTGAGAAGCATGAACTTACTAGACCTTTTGCTACAAAGGAGTCGGGATGGTTTGCTGTATGTATCTGAGGATTTCAACTTTCCAGACAAATGAAATAACTAGTGAAATTGATATAATCAATCATTTGGGTGGTTTGATGAACACTGTAAATTTGCAGGCATCAGCACTTTTGGGCTTACCTTTTATTTTATTGGTTAGAGTGTTCTCTGCCATTTTCTGGTCAGTATGGAATTTCTTTTTCTGATTCTGCTGTTTGTTAATCACTCTCCTTTTACATTTGTGTATGTTAATATATTTTAGAACTATTGAACTCCTGGTTACAAGATTTCTTACTTGTCTGCTGCATTGCAGTAGAAAGGCAAAGAAATCAGTTCGAAATGTAAACGCACACCATCCACGCCGTAAAGCTAAACGAGGGCGTCGTGATCAGTAGATGACAGAGGATTTTCTTTGTTTATTTTATTGAGAGTAGTTAGGTACGCCTTTTAAAATATTTTTTGGGGATAGAATTTATCAATATTCTTTTAGACTGAAGCCTTCTGCCTGTTTTCATTCATTGTCTGTTATGATGGTGCTGTGCAAAGTAAATGTTGCCTTGTTTCTTCACTCTGTTATGATGTCATTGCATGCTTCTCTGGTAGTTCTGAGGATAACTGTTGTAAGTTTTACTAGATCCTTGGTATGGTCATCTTGGGTTGTGTTAATTACCCTTGTATATCTATCATTGGCTCTTTGGGATTTGGTGACCGGTGAGAGATGTATGATGATATCGATTTGGGTATGTAGGAGAGCCATAACAGGACTTGTTCTTGGATGTTTTATTTGTAAATTTATTTCAAATCAAATAAAACTAGAGTAGTGAAACGTATATTTCTCTGGTTATATAAATCGAGACCAACATAAAGAAAATCCTTCAACCGAGAAGCTGATACCCAAGCAATTCTTACTTGATGATTCCACCTCATTACAGTTGCTTGAAATTGCCAAAGAATGTTATAGATGTCCAAATAAATACTCGGTTAAACTGAGAATTACCATAGCTCGGTATTTATCTGTAAACATGATCTGAGAATTGTACACGTCTGTAATTTTGTCTCTTGCATCTTTTTATGGCGTTATGCATGAAAACTGGTAAAGAATCAATTTCATTTGACTGACCATCAAGAAAGTGGGGCTTATTGCTTTTGCTAGCTAACGTATATTTTCAAATTCCTCACTATGTAGTGTGTGAGAATGGCGGCTGGGAGGGGTTGTGCTGGGCATATGTATCTCATATTGAGAATGATTTGTGAGTAATGGAAACTGAAAACAGCCTGCCTATATAATGTACCTTTTTTTTTTTTTTTTTAATATAAAAAAATAAAAATCAAGAGGCTTTTTTCATTACTACTGTTGGAAATTTGTCCAATATATGTTTAGTTCTGATAACAATGTTTCTGTTTCTGTTTCCTGCAGGTGGTTCTGGCATTTCACGTGGACTTCTTGTGAACTATACTCATTTTTCTGTGAACGGTACTTGCTTCCTGCTCGGAAATTTCACCCTGTGAAGCTGGGCAACGTATCATGGCCACTTGTTTATTAGAATTTTAGAGCCATATTGACGATATTTCTGATGTTACTGAAAGCTGCTTTATTCTTCACTCCTTAAATACATATATACCCACTTAACTATCATATCATATGCCCCGTCTTTAGGTTAGATTGAAGCATTGTTGAACTCAATTTGTGGTATCTTTGTCAATGTATGATTTCTTTTTTTAATTTCATTTATGAGATTTAAATTCGAAGTAAATTGAGCTTCTTTTATTCAATCCAATTACTGATGGCATCTCTTAAAAGGATGACAATGATACAAATAAAACATTGAGGGATTTGGGCACTTAAAACAAAATTAAGGAATTAGATTAAAATAAAAGTTTTGGAGGAGCTAGTTATGAAATTGGATTTGACTCCAAATATTATTTTCTCATGTCCTAAATATAAGACATATTTTACTTTTATGAAGAGATTAAGTAAGTTAAATAAGTTACTTAATCATATCATATATTGTGTATCTTTACATTATATATCAGTTTATTAGTCAAATTAATTAGTTTGAAGAAAAAATAAAAATAAAAATATTCTAAAGTAATTTAATTAGTTTTTTTAATCTCTAAAAAAAAAAGTTAACTTTGTTTTATACTTTAGGATAGGAGGAAGAAATGACGGATTTTGGGATAAATGTTTGGGGGTCAAATGTATATTCATTAACTAATTAAGGAAAAAAACATTGAAGGGATCAAATATATAAATTTTTGGGATGAATGTATAAATTTTACAAATGTATAAATTTTGTATAAAAAATCTATTTTATATTAAATATTTATGACAATTTTTTTCCCCCAAGCCCTTGAAAAGCTCGCCTTTGGGATGAAGTATACTTTAATCTACTGTCTCCTCGTGTGTGTGTGTGTGAGATTTTTACCTCAAACTAATTTAACCTAACTTCTAATGTTTATATTATACATATATTTTGGAGGATCATATCACATTTTTTGTAATTAGATAATTTATTTAGCTTCTTAAATTTAACCAAAATTTATTGGAGGAGTAATTATTCTTATTCTAATTCTAATTAATCGTTCCTTCCCTTTTCTTGAACATTGCTTCGAAATTTGCATAATTCCGTTCCATGAGTAACACAATATGGCCAACTGATTTGGGATATTCCTAAAGCTTGGAGTATCTGCCACTTATAAAAAAAAAAAAAAAAAAAAAAAAATGGTGGGAGTTTATGATTTCATTCACGCAAGGGAACTATTATTGCTTTATTAAGATAAGCACTAACATTATTACGCACCGAAATTATGCCATAGTAAACGGTGTTCTTTTTGGGAAATATATCAGGAAACCATTACCAATCTATTAAATCAAGGTTTTAAGTTCGAATCTTATAGCTTGATTATTTTAAGTGAGCCACCTTTCATTTAAAATCCATCTATACGTAGAATCAAGAATAGCTATTAAGAACCAAATACTAGATATACTAATTAATTGCTAACTTAAAAAAGTATTTAGCTGCATTTGAAGAGAAAATATATATAAAGCCATGTGGGAACGATACAGAGAATATTAACATGATCATGCCCAAAAATGAAGCACAAAAGCCATTTGTACTTTTGCATTCACATCCATAATATACTGAATCCATTATATAGAGGAAAATCATGCCCAAAAATAAATTTGTACTTTTGCATTCACATCCATAATATTGAATCCATTAATTTTCATTTGAATTTTCAAAACCTCCAGAAGTTCATCGAATTTGTAAAAAGACTGAGAAATATCAAGGACCTATGAGGGATATATAAATTCGGGTGAAATTACTCCTTTTACCTTTAGTTTTAAATTTTTTTTAAAAAAAAACCTCAAACACCCTACCACTGGTGGTGGGGGTGTTTGAGAGTATTTTTTTTAAAAAATTTAAAATTAAGGGCAAAAGGATAATTTCACTTATATTTGCATATCCCTTATAGGTCCTTGGTACTTCTCAGTCTTTTTACAAATTGACGGACTTCTGAGGGGTTTTACAAATTCAAATGGTATTTATTTGAAATTTTCCCTTATATATATTACCTCTTGTCTTATATAAGACAAAGTTTATGTCACAATGTTGCACTAAAAATTTTGTCCTATATCTAGCTCCGGAGGGAGTAACTTGTGTAAAATTTAAGAGAAAAAGAAGGGAAGCTTGTAAACAGGAAAAAAATCTCGGACTGCACAGTAATTAAGATACGCACAAGACTTCTAAATTCTAATAAATGTATATGAGCAAGCTCCAACATATATATGAGTAGACGACAAAACGACGAAACACAAGTTACTTGTGCAGATCATATAGTTAAGGAAATCGCAATTGGCAATTCAGTTGTAATACTGAATTCAGAAAATGAAAGAAGGTTGATAAATTAAACCAGAACATTATTAGAAAAAGTTGCTTCATTCTGAAGGAATACAAGACTTGGCTTGCTGGGTGATACATTGAAATTACCCATACAAGAAACTTAAAACACAACACTAGCTTGAGTAAACAGAGCGTTTATGAGGGTAGCTGATCCAACTAAATTAAAGTTTAGTTATATTAATTCTCTCTGCATTATATCTATATAGTACCATATATATATCTGATAAATTATAATAAACTAGAAGACGGTGCACTATATCCTCTTCTTCATCCTCCTGGTTTAATTTAATTTATCAGTAGGAAGGCCAGTAAGCATCGAGGTCCACACAGTGATCCGCCATGCCCATATACCTATTACTACTGATCTGAGTCTGAGGATTGACGACGTTGCTGATATCCACGCCATAGCCTCCTAGGTTGTCTGCAACGAGAGGAGTGACAGGTGTGACAACGTTGTTAGAACTCACCAAATCGTGTTGGTCACTGAGTGGTCGCAAAAAGGGTTGTGATGATGACGTAGGTGTTGCTCCATCACCTACTGCAACTGATGACGCATTTCCCAGATTCAAATTTAGTCCTGAGATACTGAACCCTCCTGATGCTGTAACTGGATAGTTGAAATTATATTGTTGCATTGGTAGGTTCAGAGAAGTAGTACTATTGCTTGGCACAGAATAATTCATCATGTAACCATTATTATTATTAATATTCCTTCCGTAAAGGAAATGAGCTGCTGGATCTCCAAGCTGATGCATCAGATTCATGTGTTGTGGAATGTTAATAGTGGTACCACCTGTAAAACTTGCAATGTCCAGGCCATAAGGATTCAGAGATCCCCTTGTATGGTTGGAAGGAAATTTCTTTACCATACTTGTCCCACTCTTCTGAAACACTCGGCATACCACCCATTCATCTTGCTGTTAATTTCACGTAACACAAAATGATCATGCAGTGAAATCAAACCCGGGATATATAATACTACATCTACTCCAAATTATAAAATTTAGTTGATTCTTTTTGAAGAGATTAAAGATGTTAATTAAATTGTTTCAAAGTATTTATATTTGTCTGACTTATATATATAATCTGATGACATACAAGCTATACTATGATATGATTAAGTAACCTATTTAGCTTTCTTAATTTTTCAAATTCAAAGTGAATTGAGTCTTATATTAGTAAGAAACAGATAACTTCACATATTCAGTGTGTGTGTGTGTTTTAGTTACGTACCTTGTTGGATTTAGAGTGGATGCGATATTCATGCATGACCCAGTTGGTTTTCTCGCCTCTAGGGGCTCTGCCTTTGTAGAAAACCAAAGTCTTCTTCAAGCCAAGGAGCTCCGACGTGGCGGTGTTGATGATTTCCCTGTCTTTGCCGGTGGTTTTCCAGTAGCCTGTGTTGGTTGCTCGATTCGTTCTCACTCCAGTTGGGTACTTGCGATCTCTCAGGCTGAAGAAGTACCATTCTTTCTCTCCCATCTTCGCCTTCCCTATTTCATCCATCAACGTTATACATACACGAATCTTAGAATAGATTAGCATGCAATTTTTTAATACTATCTCTGCTCCTCATCTACACTACAAATGAGATCTGATATTAAGTACATGAGGTAGTACAACAAAAACCCTAGATATTGTGTAACTGTGAATGATGGAAGGAAAAAATGATTGCCTTTGTAATTATAAATAGAGTATGTAGAGAGTTAAAAGAAGGGGAAAAGTAAATATGATTGTAATATTTGACAAATAATGAATCTGAATTGAAGATCGATGATATATGAAGACAAGTACCAGGGAGGTCCCAAGGCTCGCTTTTGTTGAGATCAACATCAGCAATAGCTCTTCCAGTAAAGCTAGAATCAGAGATCTTGTTCATGAGATAGTAAGTGATAAGCTCTTCATCTGAAGGATGGAATCTAAATCCTGGTGGTAGGGTTTCCTCTTTCCCTCCACACATCTCCATCTCCCTACAGCTTGATTCCTTCTCCTTCTGTACCCCACACACACATGCACACAATAACAAATTAACACATCATCATCACGCATATACTAAAGAATAAACATGATAAATAAAGAATTAAATCTAAACCATTTTCCAAAGACTTGTATGTATGTATTAACTTCCCTCAAATAAGTTGAATTATAATAGGATGGATCGATCTGCAGGTTGATTAGATACACTTACTTGCATGGTGAGACAAAATTCTCCTTCGATCCGGGTTTTGATGTTTAATTATTTGAGGGTCGTTCACTTGCAAACGAAACCCTGACTTGAGAAATACTGCACCAATATAGATATTGTAAACGTAAAAGAAACCAGGAAGCCTTCTTTAATATTGTTCACCATGCATGACAAGCTAGGTTAGGGAATTTAAGTGCACAGGCAGGTAATGAAGAAGAGAAGCAAGACCGAGAAACTTAAAAATTTGAGTGTGTTTGTGAAGCTTTCACCAAACGTGGGTCTTCACCTTCAAGTTGAAAATATTCATACCAGCTGTATATAATCCTGACATTAATATTAGTCTCAAGTTAAACAGCAACTCAAATGATCTGATCAAAATGACCATCGTGACCCTCGTCAAAGATGAAGAATCCACATGAAATTCTGAGCCAACTTGTAACACTCAACCAGCAGCATGAAGACGAGACAGTCATGCACGTGATGGAGTGGGCCACGCTTTTTTACCTAATATAATGCCACTAATTGATTTCTGTGACCAATCAGGAGATACCGTGTCATCAGATGAAGACAATGCAAGAGTCAAAAATAGACGAAGAATAGGGCAACAAGTCCCCCACCATAAGGCAACCACTCTCAATATATATATAAAACAATAATAATATCAATAAACCCTTAACACCCTCTTGCCTCTCCATGACCGATTCCCAGGATTCTATGTTCTTGTTTCTTGTCTCCTTCATTTTTCGTATTATCCATGCATGTCGTCACTGATTTTAAATCCAGAGAATAAATAAAGTTACTTTTTTATTAAGAAAAAAAGATGATGAACTGCTGTGCATGTAGCATCAGTTAAAGAGGAAATGAGATGGCTAAAAGTTCAATGAAACGTATTGATTTGGAATCATACTGCTTTTGGCAGAGAAAAAGATCCAGGCCAAGGTTGAGTTAATTAGAATTAATGGGAATATATAAAGTTAATTAATTAAGCGGCGAAAATTGAATATAAGCGCATATATATCGCATGAAATTGATGAAATATGGTCATAATTTGCTGGTTATAAAAGGCAGATGAGAGACAAAGCGGAAGCGAAAAGCATGGAATCTAATTAATAATCTCCATCAGTCTGGGGATTTTTTGGCCTTTGTACATTATTCGATTTTCTCTCCACATTTTTAAAATGACTTCGGCTATATTTTTAATTCTGTTTCGTTTTGTTTTGGATCTCTTTTTTTAATGAGTGGTAACACCTTTCACAAATTAAAGCAACATATATCTTTTTAATCTTATCCTGTTTTGGCAGCATACTATGAAACTATCTATGTATATATATATATAGTTTATGTATAAATAGGTATTACTAGTGTATAATTAAATAATTAAAATATAAAAATGACAACAATTTAATTTAAATATCTTTTAAATCTAAATAATTGAAATTAAATCTATCAACATTCATCATTTATCATATTTAATAAAGAAATTTCTATAAAATTTCTATATAAAACTATTTGAAACATGATCAAATCAAAAAAGTTATATGTATGTTGTGTGTATTCTCTCATTCAATTATATTTCAAATCTTGTCATATATTTCAAATCATATATCAATTTGCTATATTATATATAATGAGTGGTAACACCTTTCACAAATTAAAGCAACATACATATCTCTTTATAATCTTATCCTGTTTTGGCAGCATACTCGGAAACTATATATAAATGGGTGTATGCTGAGGTTGTCAAATCATGAGTTTAAGTAAACTCATGATAGTGACATAAACTCGTATCGTGAACTGGAATCGTAAACTCGTAAGAGTTTACTTTTATTATTAAATAGATATATTATATAATTAAATAATTAAAATATAAAAATGACAATAATTTGATTTAAATATATTTTAAATCCAAATAATTGAAATTAAATCCATCAACATTCATCATTTATCATATTTAAAAAGAAATTTTATATATAAAGTTTCTATATAAAGCTATTGAGTATGATCAAATCAAAAAAGTTAACACAAGTTTAAGAATAAGTTAACATGGTTTTGTAATCTAGAAACATAAAAATGGTAAAATCAGTGTATAAACTCGTAAGTTTAACCAAGTTTACAACTATAAGACGAGTTTCTTACTCAACTCAACTTGTTTTTGCAAGCTATAAAGCGTAAAAATGTAAACTCGGAGAAGTCAACTGCGAGTTTGACAACCATGGGTGTGTGTATATTCTCTCATTCAATTATATTTCGAATCTTATGCCATATATCAATTAATTGCATGTATAATATTATATACTCCCTCGGTCTAATTATAAAAATACTTTTGTAGTATAAATTGTACTATAAAAAGTGTTCCTATAATTATGATCGGAGGTAATAATATAGAATAACGAGACAATCTTCCTGTGTTTATTTTAAATTTTCTATACAAAAACTCAGACCCCGTCCTCCTGAAAGGGATTCGATCATTTAATTCCGATTAGAAAAAAGAACATGGCTAAGGAAAGGCAGGATTGATCCAAATAATTAAATTACATTACATCATTTTGCAATATAAATTAAATTGCTGATGAAGCTGTGTACAATATAATGTAAAAACAAATTGAAGGAATTAATATCTACAAATCTATTCATTGGAGGTAATATTATATTGTTTGATAGAAAGATTTGGTATTTTAAGAAAACAAACATCTATTTGTTATAAATACTTAACATAACTAATTTTTTTAATTTACCTAAATTAGTCAACCAACTCTTATATGAAGAGATGAATGTAGTTTTTTTCCCAATTTTTTTTTTCTAGTGTTTCTTCCTTCTTGATGCCTTAACATTCCATTATAAAGTAGAATTAAAAATTAGAGCATACTTTAATTTAACTGTTAGACGTTAATTCATAGAAAATTTTACATACGTAGAGACAGATATATTCTTACGTACTTTCGCGTATATATATCCACTTGACCAAATACATTTCATGGATACAAATTGAAGTGTGGAACTGCAATGACTCAAGTCAAGTATCTTGCATCGATGGGGAAATTTGGTTTGATTTTTATGGATTCTTGTCCACATATATATAAAAACATAATTGCAATACTTTTCGTTGCAAACTGTATAATATATGCATATATATGTCAAGAAAGTATACGTACGGAAATGAGCCGAGCAGCAATACTCAGTCGTTACTCATTACGTATAATGTCTCACAATTTCAACCAACCCAGCTTGCGTATGGAAATTACGGGAGTTTGCACTACACATACACAACCACACGTAAATAATTATTATATTATATTTTAATTTATATTCCTTAATCTCTACACATCTCAAAACCCATATATATATATGAATTATACACAAGAGTTTCTCAAAGACTACTTCTCTCTCTCCCTCTCACGTATAGCCCATGAGAAACAAGCATCATACTTCTCTTTCTCTGCTTTTCTCACGTTTTTTTTTTTTTTTTTTTTTTTTTTTTTTTTTTTAACTATTGTGTATGTATCAGAGAGCTTAAGGCTTTCTTCATGGGGACTTCTCTCCATATTTTAAGAATAGTTTACAATATAAGTAATGTTCTTTCTTTATCACATATACGTGTGTGTGAGATTCTTTTGTTCAATATATATATCATACTTGTCTTCTAATTAGTGATTTATAATATATCTGTGACCCATATTTTAGATTTTATTCAATATATCTGTGTGCTCTGTACATTCAAGCACCGCTAGCAGAAGTCCCCATGTTCTTTCTTTATCTGCTATCTTGTTTTTATTACTAGCTCCTCTTAGACATATTTATCTAATTTGGTTATATTATGAAAATTGTTAAATTAGTTAGTATGATATATGTATTTTCTATAACATCTTAGTCCTTCTTAATTCCTTTGTTTCCTTTCATCCTTGATTATTGTAGAGGTAATATCATGATAAAATAGAAAAAAAAATTGACAAATATAAAAAATATATCTTATATATTTAGAATTAAAATAAACTCCCTAAATATATTTTTTATTAAGAACCGGAAGGAGTATTTATCATCAAATGATCTCTGCCTGTAAATATATACGTACAGTCAAACACAAGGTTAGCCTTATGTTTATGTTTTTGTGTAATACAGTAAATATGAACCAACTGATAAGAGATATTACCCTTATTTGAGATGAAGAACGTACTGAGATCTTGTCTTCAAATGTGAAAGCTGAATTTACGTGTTTGAATTGAACTAATTGCCGGACAATGAATTCTACTTTTGATCTGTTTATTTTTTTCAAAGGTTAGTTATGATTTGGGGAAGATTCATAGCTTTGGATTTGAATTATTAAGTAAAATATAACTATGCCTCTGGCGTTTGAGGACAAATAAAATCCAATCCATAGCTTTCTTATGCTACACTTCAAATAATATTCAATTTCAACTGTCCCGATCATGTTCACCTGTTCTGAAAACACCAGCTAAGTGCATTATTGAAGCTTTGAATTCATATGTGTCTATATATATACATATGTTCATTGGAAAATTGCGAGGATGTTGCTTTAGGCATCTAAATTAATTATGAAACGAATTGAAATGAAATTCTGATGGAAATAATCACTCTTCTGATATAAAGAGCTGTCGCACATCAAGACGACGATTAGTTATATATAATTAAGATATATAAACATAATAAGCTAGCAATAAGGAAAAATTAGTTAGAAGAAATCTGAGTTAGGTCATTGTGATCTACTCAAAATCTAGAGATTTCGTGTGTCCGAATTTGTGGGTACGTAACGTAGCATGCGCCAAATAGCAATAAACTAATAACTGTCGATATAAATTAAACAAAATTGTTAAAAAAGATCAAAGAAATGAAAACAAATCAGGCTTAATTTGTAGTATATAGTGAAATTTAAGCAGGCATATGCATACGTGTGTTCGTATGCATGCAATATAAATTTAGCTGAAAACCCTAGCATGGTGTGTTGAGCATTTAATTTTTTAAAATGAAATTAAGGCCCTTTCATTATTCTGCCAATAATATACGTGCTCAGATCAATCTTTACGTAGAAGATATAAAGCAGGCTTAATTTGTATATTAATTATTACTATCTCCGATGTTTAATGTAAGAGCTTGTTGATCGAGTGTTATAAAAAAAAAAAGGAGCTAGTTGATTATTGGATTTGGTACTAATTAAATATACTATATCAATCCACTTTCTTTCTTAAATTTATAATCTTTTTCAAAATATCCCTATTGATTGCAAATATTAAGGGTTTTTTATTTAAAGATAGTCATGACAAAAGATATCATTATTTGTTATAAATAACTACTATCTCAATTAGTCAATCAGACAATAGGTAATATAAAGTTTTTTATGTTGAAGTGTAGGACAAGAAGGCTCCATTTGTTACCAGGAAAAGTCCTTATCTATCGTTCTCCAGGCAGCTATATATACATACATATATATAACAAATTAACAACTACTTCTTGACGCAAACAACAATATCATTATGTATATATAGAGAGAGACGGGTGAGACACACACAGCATTTTTTTAATTTTTTTATATATTGAAACACACAAGTCATTAATTTGGCTAATAGCTATTTGGATTAAAAGGAAGACTGGATTGATTTGTTTATTGGGCATGTAATGTGTATTCGAGAGAGACACACACAGATAGAAACAAAAGTCATTAATTTGGCTAATAGCTTTGATTAATTGATTTGTTTTCTTTGTAATTGTTTCACAGAAAACTTGGCCGTGTATATAAAATGAGTATTATATATATGAGTATAAATATAACACACACGAGGTTGAAACTAGTTAATTATTATGTATTCGATGGGATTGGCATGCATGCTTACTTACGTATAGAATATGTATACACACACATCACCATGCTATATAGGGTTTGATTCTATAGTTAAATAAAGATTTTAATTGATTAATTAGACGTGGTACGGTGTTTTAGAGAAAGTCCTAAATTCAAACTTATATATCCTCCATCGTATACTCTTTATTTCACTTCTAGGCGTTAGCTTAGGGTTTTTGACCAGCATCGATATCTTATGTCACCACTTTATTGGATGGTTGAAGATTAGTGTTGCTATACTCCTTCAATGTTTAATATAAGATATAATTGATTTCTTTCTAACGCATGAGTTAAATAAATGACTTAATTATAGTATATATTGTATATCCTTTAATTATATATTAGTTTATAAGTCACACAAATTAATTTGAAGAAAAACTGATAAATATAAATACTCTAAGACAATTTATTTAGCTTTATTAATCTTAAAAAAGAAAAAAAAGTTAACTATATATTTAAGATCCGATGTAGTACAACCAAAATTCAAGAGTCAAGTTGCGTATTCATTAATTCATTTAACTTGAACGCCCTACTATTAAATATCATAATTTATACATCATGTTTTTAAAATTCATTTAATTTGAATATTTTATTATCTATTCCCACATCATATCTTAATTAAATCATAAATCCTTGAAGACTTATCGATGCTTATTAGTTGACAGGCATTAATTCGTCAAGAATCAAGTAGAACCCTCCATTTTTCAAAATGAGCCCTTTGATATGCTACTTAATTGTCAAGCACTTCAAAATAAAATAACAGGCGCTGCAATTAGCCACGTCACTAAATTAATATTATCTTTGGTCCTAATTATAAGATATAGTTTACTTTTTTTAGAGGGTAAAGAAAGTTAAATAAGTTACTTAATCATTTCATATGTTATACTCCCTCCGGTCCTAATTATAAGAGCTATTTACCAGAATTTGGAGAGATTAAGGAAGGAAGTTAAATTAGTTAAGTATAATTATTTTCCAAAAATATCCCTAATTAAAATTGAAAATTACATCAAGGGGAAATGAGCGTAGCCCGCAGAATTGATAATCTGAGCTTATACAACGATTTCTCCCAGTTGGTACTGTACTAACAATACCACGGCTGCTGATCTGATAAATATGCATATTAAAATACAATTCTCTTGATAGTTTAAAAAAAAAAATTGTTATATTTTACTCCAAAAAATACAACGATTTCTCCTTTGGTACTGTACTAACATATTAAAATACAATTCTCTTGATAGTTACAAAAAAAATGTTTTTAAAGGAATATTAAAATTATTTTATTTAAAAATAAAAAATAAAGTAGAATATCCCATTTAATAGAATATAAACGTGTTGTTAAATTAATTATTGTGGAAGAAGTATTAGTAGGGATGATATAGGAAAAATATGAAAAAAATTGCTCACAATTATTTTATAAGAAAAAAGTATAATTGAGGTGTATATAACATTAATGAGTTGCAAACATTATTTACTTTACAAAATATATAGGTGTATTATTAAATTATTATTGAGAAAGTATAAATAGGGGTATTATAAGAAAAAAATTGACAAAAGTTAAAACTTACTCTTATAATTAGGACCAAAACCAACTTCAAAAAATGCTCTTATAATTCCGGAGGGAGTATATCCTTATATTATCTATTAGTTTATTAGTCAAACTAATTAGTTTGAAGAAAAAAAATAAAAATATTTTAAAAAAATTTAATTAGCTTCCTTAATCTCTCCAAAAAAAAAAAGTCAATTAGATCTTATAATTAGGATTAGAGGAGTATAAATAAAATGACTTTGCTTTTTTTTTTTTTTTTTTTTTTGAGTATTTATGGGTTGAAATGATTGGAATACTTGGGATGTAAGAAAAGCAGCTTATATAATTAAGTGGACTAAGTGGGAAAAGAAAAGAGAATAACCAAAGTAGCTTAGGGCATTTTAGTACTTTTAATTTTATATTTTGTCCTTCTAAATAATTATAATTTTTAGGGTCCTTCTTCATAAATATATTTTCCTTTAGGTCCTTCATTCTAATTTTCTCTATATATATTAGCATAAACATCCTCCTATAATTAAGCACTTTTCTAGGCAGAAATTTAAAGGAAAAATTCTAAAAAAAATATAATTAAAAATGGGAAGAGATAAATTGATGCTGTCAATATATCAAATCCAATGTTAAAATTGGAGTAGGAATTTGAGATTTTCAATTCTAATCAAATGACCAAATTACCCTGATTTGAGGGCACACATTTAAAAGGCAAATGACAACATATATATGACTATGTCTATATTAACAACATCATATTTTACATTAATAACCTTACTTTCATATTTCACAACGTCATATCTCAAAAACCAACATATGTTGAGGGATAATTTTGAAATCAACAAGTTTCAGAGATTAATAACAACATTTCTATCTATATTAATAAAACATTAGATATTATATTAACAACTTCATATCTAAAAAAACCAATACATATCCAGGGATAACTTTGAGGGTACAAGTTTCAGGAGTCCATTACAACATCTATATTTATATTAACAACATCAGATTTTACATTAACGACTTCACTTTCATGTTATACAATTTCCTATCTTTTTTGCTCAAAGATATTTATATTAATAGTACAAACTAGCACAATACCTTAACACAAACTGAAGATAAAATACAAACACACTAAATCAAATACAACAGAATAAAAAAATATAAAAAACAACTGGTCATCACACATAAAAGATTTAAGAGTAGAAGTAGAAACAAGAACAAAAGCGGCCTCCTCGATATCCAATGTTAGAAGTGATAAGGAAGGAAGTGATGGTTGTAAAACCCACCCAAACGGGCACACATCCTTATAAGCATAAGCTGCACTTGGAGCAGCCAAACAAGTACCCCATCTTGGGGTATAGAACACAGAAAACCCAACCTCAGAAGAAAGAAGACCCATGATGTCCTGAAGAACACTTCTGCTCCTCTGTTCACGCAGATCTGGTGATCTTGACCACACACTACACAACACCTCTTTAGATCTTCCCCCAAGAACGCAGATCCGAGCTACCAGGTAATAATCGGATCTAAAAATGTTCAAACAGTCATCCAACCAAGAGGATTTGAACACAGATCTCACAGATCTGTTTATTTTTGGAGAAGAGAAGAACACCACCACAAAACCCAGAACTACAAAAAAGAAAAAAGAAACAATAAACAGAAAACTCTCACCTCCACAAGACAGATTTGAAGAAGGAGAGGGAAAAGGTCGCCAGGGAACAACTACGGAACTCGCCGGCGGTTTGTGATGGAGCTACAAGCCGCCGGCGAGCATGGAGGATGAAGAAGAGATGAAGCAGAGAAGAGAAGAGATGAGAGCCCTTCTTTTTTGCTCAAGATTCACCATTGTACAATTTCCTATCTTAAAAACCAACACATAGCAAGGATAATTTTGAAATCAACAAGTTTTAAGGGTTAATAACAACATTTGTATCTATATTAACAATATCATATTTTACATGTATCAACGACTTCACTTTCATGTATCACAATTTAATTCAGGACAATTTAGTTATTTGGTCGGAATTACAAATCTCATATTCTAACTTCAATATTACAAATATCATATTCTAACTTCAATTCTAACCTGAAATTTGATAAATTGTTAGCACGGTTTTTGTCTTTTCTTAATTTTAAGTTTATTTTTCTAAAATTTTCCCAAATTCAAACTTTCGTTACACCGAGACTCTTCCATTATATATATAAGCACACTCACAGTACACACATATATTTCTTGTT
Source organism: Acacia acuminata (assembly GCA_019022655.1). NCBI lineage: Eukaryota > Viridiplantae > Streptophyta > Magnoliopsida > Fabales > Fabaceae > Acacia > Acacia acuminata. The sequence continues at coordinate 4,136,356 of JAFJYI010000015.1, forward strand.
CGAAGCACTTATGATTGGTTTATTATTCTTCCTTTTCATTAAACCTAGTGTTCTAGAATTTGCCGATTATGTAGGCTTAATATAATGGGGGTGTAGTTTACTATCCTAAATATTTTGATTTTATTTTTCTGATAAAAATGAATATTTAGATCTTGTCTCTCAAATAAATTTGTCAAAATAAATCATCCTCGGTAGAATAATTAATTCTTCCATTAATAAATCATAAAAAATTTTCACTATACGTGAATAATTTAAAAATATCTGCGATATTCTGTCTTCGTCTGTGGGTTTACGTGATGGCTGCGAACGCCAGAGAAGCCCGACGAAGGAAAATCTTGGAACGGGGATCCGACCGATTAGCCCTTATAACTGGTTCGACCCACAGTCTTCTGCCTCCTCCGCCGCCGTCCTACGCCCAACCTTCCGGTGATGATACGGATTCGTTATCCCAGCCGTTAATTGCAGACGATCAAGCCATTCGACCTCTCGTCTCCTATCCAAACACCACTGGTATGCTTCTTCTTTCTCCAAATCTCCTTTCACTGAAAATATGTTATCTGGCGGCAAATCTCCTTTTAGGTTAAATGCGAATAGACTGGCCATGTATCAATTAATTATTTAATTGATGTGTAATTTTTTTTTTTTTAATCTGAACCTGCTGGTACTTGGAGTATTCATTAACGGGAGATATGTAGCTCATTAAGTAGTGTTCTATGCGACTGCGATAGTGAGGACACACTCCGTACTTTGCTCTCTAGTCGGCTGAATTTCAATAGGAGGTTCAGTGTTTCAAACTTCAATTTTAACGGTTCACTTCTTGGATGGCTGCATTGGTCTCCCCTTTATAGAGAAAACACCATGGGAAGATGATAGAAAGATTTGCAATCTATAATAAGGTAAAACCAAAGTGTGTGGTTGGTACTTTGGATTTTAAATCTCGAGAAAGAAAAATTATTCAGAAATTCTGAAGGGCGGATCCCTGTCCATATACATACATAGTTACACACTCACTCTGCTTTGGAGTAACAGAACTGGGATATTGCTGTTATAGGTTATATTACCTAAGAATACGAATGTTTTGTAATGAACTTTCACTACACACACTGTCCCTTGATAGTTCAGTGAATTTTTATGCACCTATAAGAAGCATCTCTTAGGTAATATATTCCATAAGAAGCACCTATATTCTAGAGGTGGTCAACTGCTGACTAATGTTATGAGTAACTGATTTATTGGCCATAACAATATTACTATAATTTAGTTGAATTTTGGTTATACCCTTAGTCAATTTGGATGAATGATCTGTCTTCATGTAAGCGCATATTTCAATATGGAATGGGTATGAGGAGAAACTATACAACTGTAAAGGTTGCATGGTGTTGAGGTTGTGTAGGTTGATGAATTGAAGGGCGGTATTTGTTTTTAAGTGGCATAGATGTTGCACCCGAGCTTTGTCGCTTGTCTCTTCTAGAAGGAAAATAACTATTTGATGTCACTTAGGATACTATTGTCATAGCTTATGACTAAAGCCTCCTGCAGTTCTTTTTTTTGCTACATAGACGCTGAGCTTTACCATAGGTAAGGCAGTTTAGGCTGTTTAGATACACTATTGTTAAGCTGGACACTGAGTGAACAAACTATTGGGGTAGAATAGATGTCGCGTTTAATTTTGCTCGGTGGGGAAATGAGATGTTAGATGATGATAAACTAGATTCCCTGGTTTGAATCTTGTACCTGAGTAACTACTCGTTAAATATCTCATTATATCTGAGCTTGGGTTTGTTCAGGGATATGAAACCTTGCAAACCATTGTCACAAGTCATAACTGTTCGTTAATGCTTTAAGTCTCTCACTTATCAACTAAAAATGAAGAACTTCTGTCCCCACTTTTACTGATCAGTTATTTTTATGGGCAGTTTCTCCGCAAGGTGAGGCAGAGGAGTCAGATCCTATTTTGCTCAAAGCTGAGCCTGTTACTGATCCGTACCACTCTAGTGCCTACAACGGCAGCAGCCAGACACCTTTGCATGAATTTGAACAACAAAATGGAATTTCAAGCTTACCTACTTCTGTAGTGGAACAGGTGCAACAGCTTCCAGATTCATCTGTGGTTACCTCAGAAGTTAATCGAGTACAACCTCCTCCAGATTCATCTGTTCATACTGCAGGAACTGAGCAACAGTCATGGTTGCAGTCCAGGGACACTAAATTTTTCACCCCTGGCGAAATAAGTTCTGCCATCACTGCATCAAAGATTACCCGCCTTTGTTGTTCTATTTGTGTAGCCCTGCTAGTAAGTTTTATCTCATCTAGGATTTCCTTTGCTAGATAGCAGATATGTAAAGAGTGTACTGAGCTTTAGACCACTCTACTTGGTTTTGGTGACAAATGTAACAGTTGTGGCTGTGCAACTTTTTACTGGGAAACAAAGACGGGTTGCAGGAAGACAAAATGAAATTTCTTCTGGTGGAGATCACTGGGTTGAACATCTTAGTCGAGCATTGGAAGCAGGTTTGGTGACGCGGAACGTGATGGATGCTATGTTTATGGATTGTGCTTCTTATACAATCATTGTCATATGCGGCCTCTCTTTCCTGTAGTTCTGTTTATCAAGTGGTTCTTTCGTGTCTGCCTGAAGATCTGTTTTTAGCTTCCATTTATTTGTCCTTTCTGGTAGTTCTGTTGTATGTGGATATTCGATGTAGGTACTGCTAATTAACTTGTTTTCCTGTACTAGATACACTTTTTGTGTGGAAACTGAAACAAATAAGAGAAAAGGTTGTTACATTTAAGGAGAGGTTTGCACTAGGAGAAGAGGGGACGCCTTTGAACAAAATGAAATCTTTCCCCTCTTTTTTGAGAAGGGGTTTAAAACGAAATTTACAGCCTAAGACAAAGCTTGATCACTAAGCTCCTGTTCGATATCCTTCACTTCATTGGTTCTATCTTGATGCAACGCCAACACGTCTAGGATCCAGAAGATATCTTTTGAGAAGGGTTTTGAATCGTCACTTGATACAAACTCTTCAACTACATTACCAACCTCAATCAAGCTGCACCCTGGAGTTTTCTTAATTCTCTTGTTTCTAATGAGTTTCCTAATGCTAGATACAGCTTCCCACTTTCCAAGCTCCGCATATATATTAGCAAGCAAAACATAGTTCCCAGATTCATCTGGTTCAAGCTCTAGAAGGTGTTCCATTGCAATAATAGCCATATCAAGATTGTGATGAATCCTGCAAGAACTAAGTAGAGAGTTCCATATCCTTGAATCTGGTTTTACTTGCATCTTCATTATCGTCTCAAGAGCCTGATCAAGCCGTCCCGAGCGTCCTAGAAGATCAACTAAGCAACCATAGTGCTCAATCTCTGGCTCTATATGGTAATCCTCTCTCATACAATCGAAACATTCTAATCCTTCTTTCCATAATCCTGCATGTGTGCAAGCTGTTAAGACTCCAAGAAATGTTATCGCATTTGGAACTACTTGTGCTCTCTGCATATCTCTGAAGAGTTCCAGTGCTTCATGAGCTTTACCATTATTAGCCAATCCTCCGATCATTGTACTCCAAGAAATCACATCCCGATCAACCAGTTGATCAAACAAGTCCCGAGCTTGATCAACGCAACCACACTTGTTGTACATTTCAACTAGTGCGTTGCAAATGCTAGTCTTCTTCGAAAATCCGTTCTTATCTGAGTATATGTGAATCCATTTCCCAACCTCAAGAGCTCCTAGCTGTGCACAAGCAGGTAAAACAGAGACGATGCTAATCTCATCGGGATCGATACCAACCATTTGCATTTCGCGAAAAATTTGCAATGCTTCAGAATAGCAGCCAACTCTTGCATACCCAGTAATCATTGTTGTCCAAGAAACAATTGTTCTACAAGGCATTTCATCGAACAGATCTTTTGCACTTTCCATTTGACCCAACCGTGCGTGTCCAAAGATTAAGCTATTCCAAGAAATTGCATCTCGGTTAGTCATTAGCTGGAACATTTTGTTTGCAGTTGCCAAGTCATCACATTTTGTGTACATATCTATCAGCGCGTTCTCCGTTATACAAAGGGAATCGGTTCCAAACTTACATAGTTGTGCGTGAATTTGCTGGCCAAGACGATGGCACAAAAGCCCTGCACATGACTTTATCAAAAATGGGAATGTGAATCTGTCTGGTGAAATAGTATTTTCTCCTGATTTCTGTGGATGTCTCATCATTTGCTTGAACATACTGATTGCAAGTCTATATAGGTGATTGTGGGAGTAAGTTCTGATGATCGCGTTGTAGGAAAACACGTTTGGTTCTTCTACTTGTTGGAAAAGCAGGGTCGCGTAATCTGTATCCCTACAATTGTCGCATACATCCACCATTTTTGTCACCAAGAAGTTGCTCTGTGATAACGATAGCTTGACGATGCAAGCATGGATCTTCTTTAGCTGCGCTATCTGTATACAATTGCTCAAAGCAGGCACGAAATGATTTTCCATCTGTCTAAGAACATGATTTCTTGTTGCGGTTCCCATAAGTGCCTTCGTGGATGAAAGTTCCATTAACTTCTGCCATAAAGTAATTTGTGATCTTCTGCCATTGATGAATGACCGACAATTATTAACTGGGCTCCTGAAGAGGTGTGCGAAGAACTGTTTGCTTGATCAGGGGAAGCAAGTACATGGGTTAGTAGAGATGTTGGGATTTGGGCTTGATATGGTGCTAAACAATGATCTCATAGATATGTACGCGAAATGCCGCAGGATTAACCTTGCTTGTCGTGTGTTCGATAAAATGCCTAAGAGAAATGTGGTCTCTTGGACGGCCTTGATGTGCGGCTATTTACAAGATGGTGATGCTAAAACCTCATTATCCTTATTCTCTAAAATGGGCCGTTCAGCTGTTAAGCCTAATGAGTTCACACTGTCCACCAATCTAAAAGCTGCAGCAATTATGGGTATAGCTGAGAATGGAACACAAATTCATGGGGTCTGTGCAAAATCTGGTTTTGAATGTCTGCCTGTTGTGGCCAATTCTATTATTGATATGTACTCAAAATGTGATAGGGTTAGTGAGGCAGCAAGAATGTTTAACAGTATGCCAGTAAAAAATCTCATAAGCTGGAATGCAATGATTGCTGGATACACCCTCAAAAGACATGGTGAAGAGGCGTTAAATTTATTTCGGAAAATGCAAGAAAGAGGTGACATTCCTGATGAATATACATATTCAAGTATTTTGAAGGCATGTAGTTCTCTTGGTGCAGTAAGCGAAGGCACCCAAGTACATGCTTCATTAATCACGCAAGGATTCCCATATTTGATTCAATCAACTGTCTCGGGTGCTCTCATTGATCTGTATGTGAAATGCAGGTGCATAGTGGAAGCTAGGAGGGTGTTTGATCAAATTGAACCAAAGAATGTTATATCTTGGAACTCGCTGATTCTGGGATATGCACAAGAAGACAATTTGCCAGAAGCCATGGACTTCTTTCAGCGGCTAAGGGAAAAGAAACATCAAGTGGATGGGTTTGTGCTTTCAAGCCTCATAGGTGTATTTGCCGATTTGGCCCTTGTTGAGCTAGGGAAGCAAATGCATTCTTATACCATTAAACTCCCATTTGGTTTAGAAATATCGGTTTCTAATTCAATTTTGGATATGTACATGAAATGTGGGTTAACAGATGAGGCAGATGCACTTTTCAGAGAGATGCCGGCAAGAAATGTGGTTTCCTGGACAGTTATGATCACTGGCTACGGAAAACATGGCATTGGAGAAAAGGCCGTCGATCTTTTCAATGAAATGCAAGTAGATGGAATCAAACCAGACAATGTGACTTACTTGGCTGTACTCTCAGCTTGTAGCCACTCTGGACTTATTGAAGAAGGTAAAGAAACCTTCTCTAGTTTCTGTAGGAATCAGCAAAGCAAACCACAAGTGGAGCATTACGCATGCATGGTTGATATGCTTGGAAGAGCTGGACGTATAAAGGAAGCAAAGGATCTTATAGAGAAAATGCCGCTGAAGCCAAATGTGGGTATATGGCAGACACTGCTTGGTGCTTGTAGAATTCATGGAGACGTGGAGATGGGTAAAGAAGTAGGAGAGATACTCTTTAGATTAGATAGTAACAATCCAGTCAACTATGTGATGATGTCAAACATCTATACTAATGCTGGGTATTGGAAAGAGAGTGAGAAAATAAGATATATGGTGAAGAGAAAGGGATTGAAGAAAGAGGCAGGACGTAGCTGGGTAGAGATAGACAAGAAAGTTCACTTTTTTTACAATGGGGACGAAACCCATCCACTTACAGAGAAAATCCACGAGGTGTTGAAAGAAACAGAGAAAACGATGAAGGAAGAAATTGGTTATGTTCATAACACAAATTTTGCATTGCATGATGTTGAAGAAGAGTCCAAGGTGGAGAGCTTAAGGTTTCACAGTGAGAAGTTGGCGATTGGCTTGGCTTTGGTAAGTGGTGGGTGCGAAGATGGGAAAAGGATTATTCGCATTTTCAAAAACTTGAGAGTTTGTGGTGACTGTCATACGTTTATCAAGGGTGTGTCAAAGCTTCTGAAGATTGTGCTAGTTGTGAGAGATGCAAACAGATTCCACAGATTTGAGAATGGCTTGTGTTCTTGTGGAGATTACTGGTGATGCCAAATTACTGACTCTGTAAACACCCCTTCTTCAACTTTCATCCCTCTCACAATGATTTTTTGACTAGTTACTTTTTTGTGGGGGCCTGATATTGGGCCTGTTTGGGTTAGCGGTAGGGCGGCGGCTATCTCGACTTTTATAAAAGCCCGGTAGGAAAAAAGTCGGGTTGAAAAAGTCAAGTTGTGTTTGGATTGCCCGCCCGGCTTTTTTGCGTAAGTAGCTTTTTTCTCAATGATGAGTGTTTGGATTCGGTCTGCTTTTTTGCGTAAGTAGCTTTTTTCTCAATGAAGAGTGTTTGGATTATTATTTGAAAAGTCAGTTAAAATGAAAAATGACTGAAAAGGGCATGAATCATATTAAATACTACTATACATATTACTTGTATATATTAGGATAATAAAAATTGTAATTTCAATTTTAATTTGGACAAAAGTTAAATGATTATTAAATAAATTAATAAACAATAAAGTCCTCAATTAAATATATTTAATTGATAAAGTTAAATTGTTTATAAAATAAAATGCATACAAATAATACATTAAGTTCTCCTATTGCTATGGCGGACAAGTTTTTCTCTGATTTTATCACGAAGATGATTCATTTGTGGTGAAGATAATGTATTGATATTTGATGAGGGGCCTTCATCAAGTGGATCATCATCATCTTCATCTTCATCGTCATCATCCAAATCTCCTTGGTCGCTCGTTCAAATTCCACATCAATTCGAAAATCTCCGGATGAGATTGTGTATAGTCATTGTTGCACAAACTATGTAGATTTGAGTTTGAAAGTCATAAGGAGCATATTTCGCAATATATTAAACCTATTCTTTCACACTCCAAACGTCCTTTCTATAGTGCACCTCAAACTTGAATGATAATAACTGAAACGCTTGTTTGGATTTCAAAATCCCGGTTGTCGCTTGAATTGTGGAAGGTGATAACGTTCACGTCTATACGGACCCAATGTATCCAACTCGGGTGTTGGATAGCCAAGATCGACCAAGTAATATTTCCCCGATATATGAGGAAATTTTGTGGCACTTAGAAATTATAGGAAAAGTGAAATAAACACGGAAAAAAAAATCTAATTATAGGAAAAGTGCAATATCCTGTTACAAAATGGATAAAGAACAAGAGATTAAAGAAAATACTCCTGAAGTTATATGTTATATATGATTGGAAATTATCTAATAAGCTTAAAGAAAAGTTAGACCATCAATGCTATATATAGAGGCCCCAACATAAAGACTAAAATAAATTCGAGGACCTATTCTAAAAACATGAACGAGCAATATACATCTAAGGACAATATTAGCGGCTAGTTTAACGAAACTTGAAATTTCATATCCTCGGCTTGTGGTCATGGTGACTCAATCAACACAAATAGTTTGATTCGAAATCAAACAATATTCACACAAGTCAATCATGCTATGAGCAAAAGCAAAGATGAATAAGCATATTGTCAGCAAAGACCTAAATCAGAATACTGGTAGTTTCTATATAAAAAGAGATCCACCGGCTTAAATATTGAATGCTATAAGTAAACCAATTGATTGGGGGGAAAAATAACCATAATTCGATACGCCAAGTTGCCCCATTCATCAATTTTATATATTTCTAAAGTTCCATGCTCATAAAAAATACACTCGATGTTCCCAAAGTCTAGGCATAGGCAACCCTTGGACCAAGTACTCCTAAAGGTAACTGAAACAAAGGGGAGCCACGATACATCATTTCATTTAGACCATGCGCAGTTAGCAAGATTCAACAAGACAAAAGGCCTTATTCCACATTTCTGCCAAACAAGGCCAGTTACATGAAGTGCACAATCGAGGTCCAACTATAAAAATTTATCATTCAACACATTTTATCAAAACTCATGACAAGAGAGTCATGCCGCCGAAAACATTCATCAACTTGTGGGAACAAATCTTTCACCCATGTCTAGAATGCAAACGAGCAACAACATGAAGAAGAAGAAAAAACCCACATGTACGATCGATTTCACAGAGTAATAATGGGAAGCAAGAATCCAAGCTAATCCACCATTTAAACTCAAAATCAACCGAAATCAAACTCAAAATAAAATTCCCGAGACTCATGATTCCAGAGCTAATCCAGTTCTTGGGCACATCAGATGGAAGGAAATCATAAACCTGAAGAAGATTTTTGAAGTGCTTCCGCTGATCGACTGAGTGCGACGAGTGTAGACTGACGATGGCGTCTGGCGATGGGCGATGGCTGGCGACGGCGTCTTCTGCTAGCGACAGATCGGAGAGGACGAATTGAGCACACCCTTCTTTCTAAACCACATTTAGCCGGGCATGAGCTCTCCCCTTGCTTTCTTTTCTTTGCTTTCGGGCGTCTCTGCCTTTGCCTCTCGATACGCCACAAGACCACTATTTGAAGACAAGGATGGCTCTACGCTTTGATTGGACGAGACAAGCACGCGAACCACCTAGAGAATCTCGCTCGGAGGAAGGGAAAGCCGAGGATGATGGAGTCAAAAACTCATGATCTAGGGCACGAGTGAGCACGGGAATCTCTGATGGAGGGGATGCGTGAGCACGGGATGGAGAATCTCTGATAAATTTCAGAAGGCACGCGATGTTCCAGGCTTTTTCTAATGGAGGGGACGACTGACGGGATGGAGGGCACGGTGGAGAGCACGCGATGGAGAAGAGCACGGGTTGGAGGGGATGGAGATTTTTTTTTTTTTTTGATATAATGGAGGGGATGGAGATTAGCGGGCTGGAGGTTCAATGCGTTGGAATAAGCTTGGATTTCAGGCGTCCAATAAGTCAAATTGCGTTTTTTGCAAATGAAAAAAGTTCATCTAACGTACTCGATCCACCTAAACAGGATTCATCGTTTTTTTTTTTTTCACTGGTCCATTAGCTTAAAAGCCACTGATTTTCTTACACTAAAATGCTGATAAATAAGTTAACCCAAACAAGCCCATTAACGAGCTTCAATGTTACTTTTTGTGGGGCCTGATATTAACGAGCTTCAATGTTACTTTTTGTGGGGCCTGATATGAACAAGCTTCACTGTTACTTTTTGTGGGGCCTGATATTAACGAGCTTCACTATTTTCTTGTTCGAAAACAAGTAAATAACCTCTTCATCTTGACTTCTCGCATCCCAAAACGAAATAATTGAAATGTGTAAATAATTTTTTTCCCTTCAATTTAATTCTTTCTGTTCATCTATTTCTGTAATTAATCTTAAACTGTGGGTGGATTAAGTTACGTTAATAAAGGATGAGTGGAGAGACAAGGTAATGAATGGTAATGAAGTGAGCACTGAGACCATAAAAAGGAAAGTCTATCCTATTATTTATGTTCAAAGCGACTACAGATACAAAACCAATAACATCTAGGATCTAGCCACTATAAACATTTTAAGAAACATTTCCCTCTTAAGCTAGAACTTGTGGACATATCAGCCCAACTTTACATAACCAACAAGCAAGAAATCTGCATATCAATTGGATTCTCTCAAGTAGGATCCTTAAAAAAGGGGTGATCAAGGGCTTCCCGAGCTGTCAGACGTTCAGACGGATCAAAGGCCAGTAATCCATGTAACAGGTCAGTTAAAGAAGATCTTGAGGAGTCCACATGGCGTGCTACAAGTTCCTGCATAAAACATCATACACGGATATGATCACCCATGAAGAATATTACACACACACACACACTGCATAGCAAGACCTCAACAACACGAACTGAACGATCAGGAAAAAAAGAAACATAACTATACCTTTAGATGATCAAGCTTCCTCACTGCTCGAATACTCTCCCTTGAAACAGCCCCTTCAGGCCAATTTAGTCGTATTCCATGCCTAAAATACTTTTCAGCACCTCGCCTGCATAATGAAAAGTTGGGGAAATGAGTATGTTGCTGCATCATAGAGTCACAGGGCTACGGCCCATTTTCCCTCTTTGTTGATTCATAACTTGTACAAAAACCAGCTTTTGAAGTACAGTAAATCAATGGAGAGACACTTACTTAGACCTTCGAGCCATATGCTCAGGGAGAGGCCCCAGCACTCTCTCCATCATTGCCAAGTGCTCCAAGTTTTCGTGAGTCTGAAATAGTGCTTTGCCCTGAAAAAAATTGCGCATGCAAGCCACTAAGATGACAAGTTCAAGAATCAATTAACACATGTTTAATACATCATGTCAGAAGTAACACCAACCGAAATTAGTTCAACAAGAATACATCCGAGACTCCACAAATCACATGGGTATGACCACCCTAGACCTGAAATTATCATGACAAGTGCAGGTGAGAGGAAAAAAAGAACAAGCATAATTACATGTTAGTTGCAAAACTTCATAGCCTTCGATCTAATCCAAGTGAAGCAACCAAGGAAACAGCCATACAGCACACTCCCAAATGGCTCCATTTCATTGTGTTGCCATCAAAACGAATTCAAGCCAAAAAGATTAACAGTTTTGAATCCTAATGGATAGTAAGCAGCAATAATACTGTGCATACTTACGACACATTACTTGATACAATCTTTACAATTAACACGATATGAATGTTTGACACTTCGTCTATTTCTTTCTCTTTTAAAGTCGAGGTGAAAGGAATTATAAATGCCCTTTGAGAGTGGGGACAACGTGATCACAAAGGATAACACAAGGGCCACTAACTATAAAATTATAAGGGAAGGTATAATCAATGATGAATAAGCATCATGCGAGCATACAAATATGTTTAAAGCAAAGTGTTACCCGTTACAAAGGGACTTAGAACTGCCAATCAAGAAAACATCAAAAACTGCAGAACTAGAAGATGATGAAAAGTAACAAGTGGAAAATAATCAGGTGAACTCTGTGTTGTGAGCATTCACTGAGACTGCCAGTCATTAATAACATTTTCAAAGGGTCCAGACTTTTCCCCTTACCAACATCAGACCCTAAAATGTTTTACAAGTTGAACTCTGAAGGACAACAGACAGACAAGCAATAAAAGTAACAATTTCTTGCCAGCCAAACCATACTTAATTACCTAGAATAATCTCAGGGGCTCGGTAATGCCTTGTAGAAACAATGGAGCTATGGTTCTGGTTATCAAATGCGGTACTACCAAAATCAATCAGCTTAATAGCACTAGATTTGGGCAAGCACCTGAATTGCATTTCATCTGAGGAAATCCTCTGTATCATTCCAAGAATTTTCCTTAAATATATAATAACCGAGTCTGTGTCCATATCGAAAATGTCATTTTTGGGGGACATAAAATGCTAAGTACCTTACAGCTAGGGATCTTTACGAATTCGGAAGAAACCAGAAGTATATTTTCTGGCTTCAGGTCAGTGTGGATTAGGCGTAGGTCATGCATATCTGTATATGATAAATCACCAAAAAAAAAATTACAGTAAGGAAATGGATCCAATATATGTTGCATCCCTGGACAGACTAAGCAGGCCAAAGGAAAACAGTGGTTCATTTTGTGAAGTAAGAATAAAACGTGAGATAAACTGAAGAGCAAAAATAATCCACAGACATGCTACAGATTCCAAAAGCTGTCGTCCAAATTCCCGAACAAGATCCACAGGGAATGAGCAGTATTTATTTCTCTTAAGAAAATCAAATAAGCTTGGTCCAAGCTTCTCAAATACCTGGTAACACCATCAAAATGAATTGAAAGGAAGGATTCTGCTTAGTTCCCAGATCTATGAATAAAGCCCACATTGACATATACATAACAACACACTACATCTGAACTAAAAAAGCCATTCACTTGTAGCACAACTGGGCACAACCCACACCTCATTCCTGGAAACTGGAAAGTAGACTAAAATATCTTATAGGCATGCAAATACAACACAACAGCACTGGAGCAACCAATAGGTCAAAATGCAATGACCAAGATACTCCCCCAGGGGATTGGGGGGAGTGCAATCAGTCCAATCCATTGCATAATGCAAAAACTAAATCCCAGTAGCAGATGCAACTAAAAAACGCAATAACATATTGCAGCAATTAATCAGAATAGCAATGCTAAATCAAGGAAAGTGTTTTGTGGAAAGAAATAGAAAGAGCATACTTACAATACATATATGATTCCGGTAATCAAACCAGTTCCGAATGTGTACACAACTGCAATGAGGGAAGTATGGAGTAAGTGAGGGAAGCGTGAAGTAAGTATCAATTGTCCCAGAAAACATCTAATCGAATTCTAGCAGCCATTGCATCCAGATCTTTTACCGTGAACTGCCTCTCTCATTCTTTGCTAGACGTTGAAGCACATCAACCTCAATCATTGCTGCATCACGGTACTTAGGTATACTCCTAACTACTTTGATGGCCACATATTCTCGTGCTTGGCGGTCCCAACATTCCAAAACTCGACCAAATGTGCCTACAGCACTAGCAACATGCCGAATGACACAAGCAATATAAAAACATAAAATCTGATATTCAGATGCACTTGACCGCTAACCTTCACCCATCTTGCTGAGGATTTTATCTGTTATATATGAAAGAGACAGTGAGAAATATTTCTCAAGAGAAAATCTGGAAACTGCAACAGCAAAAGGCTACCAGCAAAACAGGGGTTAAAAAAAATGCACATAATGTAGCATGACGGCACATAACAGAAATCATGACGCTCAGGTTTCATGCGCATGGTTTCAAAATGAGTGAATATCGATGACATGTTGAATGTAAAAACTAAAACAAATTGAGAAAACAAATTGAGATATAGGTCACATGAATCAAGCTAGGTTGAACAAGAAGTTAAAGTGGAATGAACAAAAAAGCTACCGAAATAAAGAGTCCTTCAATATTTTTTTTTTCTTTTTGAAGGAAAATAAGGGAACTTTAAGCGTAAGACCGAACACACGAGCCAGGACCCAAAAATTACACATAAAAATATGAACAAAGCCGTGCACAACAGCACTGAACATTCAGTCAAATAGTACAGAGAAAGCATGCAGATGCGTACACAATTGAGTTGGTTTCCCCCCAAAAAAAGGGGGGGGGCTTAAATATGACTGAAAGTAAATAAACTGCGGAGAACTTACATCTAGGAGTAAGATTTTCGCCAAGATTAAACACGTAATGGCCTTCACGATCGTCGTCCCTTCTTGGAGGCGATGCATGCCTATATTGAAACACTCCATCACCCGACACAAGAGCCCTCTGCGCCTACAAGATGAAGCAACGGAGAACCATTCCAACCCCTTGTCAGATTTCATCTAATTAGCGATATCCATAGTTCTTTCCGAAAACCCTAAAACCAAATCAAGAAATCCAAGCATAGCAATGAAGCAACCTCGGTCTCAGAAGATGGGGCATCGTCCCACGTTAGACGAGGCCGTTTCCGGGTTCGTTCCCTTTCCATATTTTTAATTTCCGTGGTTCCCATGGACAGAATTAAACCCTTCCTTCCGGGGTATATCTGGGTTTCGTCACAAATATCTTCGGCCAAATCGTATCCTACCAAAAAAATCTCAATGAAAACAAGTTAGGACTTGAAATTGGGGCTTCAGGCTCTTCGATTTATTGAAGTTCGAGGCTTGGAAATCTTCGAGCTTAGGGTTCGGACAACAACGGAACTAGAGAACTTGGAACCACGGCGGTGGGAGTTTTGCGCGAATTTTATCGACTGTATTATGTTTCGCGCAGTTATTCCTTACCAGTAATTTGGAAATCGGGGGGACCAAAACAAAGTGACATGACAAGGGCCGTATCCTATGCTATTTATAAAAGCGAATAACTAAATTATCCTTAGAGAGTGGTTAAAATTACTTTTAAAATAATAAATATATCTTAAAAAAATTTTTAAGTATATTCTCATTTATAAAGGGTAAGTAGGAGAAAGACATAGAATAAAAATAAGTATCATCCACACTTTAATTAATGTAATATATATATAATTAATGAGGGATATAAATGAAAAAAAAATCATTAAATATTGAGACTATTTTTGTTGAGCTCTTAACCAAACCAATTTAAGTTTTGGACTATTATAAAAATGACTGGATAGAGAAACTTGTTTGTTAAAAAAATCATAAGAATATTAAATACTACCCTGGTACATTCTAAATATAACGGTGAACTTTTTTTTTTAGAGATTAATGAAACTAAATAAATTGTTTACCCACTTATAGTACATTTCCACCGGCTGCAGTGCTCTATTCCATCTGATGGATTCACATACATTCAATGTCGGCGACGAAATCTCCTGTCGCTCCACAAAGAGTTTCTTCAACGAAGACCGGAGAGGAGAAGCGCCGCCACACTCTTGAACAAAGAGAGGGAACTTAGGACGGATATGGCCGTTGTGAACTAGCTCATCAGCTGAAGCCAAAGTTTGAGAGAGATAACCACAAACAAAGCTAAACTCCTCCTCTTCATCCACATTATTCAAATCCGGCTCGTCAATCACGAACTTAGCATTGAGTGCAAATCTTTCTTTCTTTTTTGATTAGGGGCATTTTGGTATTTCCATTGAAGTAGTGTGGGACCCACCACCAAAAAAAAAGTGACGATGTTAAGTTAGATTGAACGATCATGTTATTTTTCACCCATTTTGAGAATTCATGGATACTTTTACACCTCCGAAAAGCATTTGATGTTGGATGTCCTATGAGTAAAAGTCCATGCATTTTTATACTTTAACCCTTTTTCTTATTTAGGAAGAGTGGCTGGCCGACAATTAGGTGTGAGAGAGAGAGAAGAAGGAGAAAGAGAAAGGAGGAGGAAGATGGGGATGAGAGTGAGAGAACTAATGTGTACAAAAGAAAATATTTGACCTAACTTCATAGGGGTTTGAATCCTCTTCTCATCCCTCATAAGTCAATCTATACTATTAATTTCACTTAATCTTGACCGTCCATTTTATATTATTTAAATGCTTCCACTCCTGCAAATGCTGAGACACTTTTTTTAATAATTCAAGTATTGACAGGTACTAAAAATATACTTTACTGATTGATATTGAAAATATGATCTTGAAAAATTATTTTAGGATCTTTAAAAAATATTTTAGGATATTGACTAATATTAGAAAAATATCTCATGATCTTAAAAAATTATTTTATAATCTTGAAAAAATATTTCAGACTCAATGGTACTAAAAGGATACTCCATGATACCGTACTAAAAAAAATACTCCATGATTTTGAAAAATTATTTTAGGATACTAATTGGAACTAAAATTATACTTAAGGATATTTTTTCAAGATCTTAAAATAATTTTTTAGGATCATAAAGTATTTTTTCGATCTTAGTCAATATCCCAAAGTATCTTTTTAGACCACAAGACCTAAAATATATTAAAAAAAAGTCTCAACATTTGCGGGAGGGGAAGCATTTGATGGGTTGGAAATGAGTTTTAAGAATATAAGATGAACGGCCAAAATTAAATGAAATCAATAACATATTAACTTCGAGGGTTGAGGAGAAAGAAAATAGCACAGGATAAATTATTAATTTTTTTTACGAGCCTCATTTACAACAATTTTTTTACAATTTGAGGAGAAAGAAAGTGTAACTATGAGAGGATCCTTTTCCCGAGAAAGTGTAACTATGAGAGGATCCCATGGGCCCACAAATAATACAGACGTTTTCTTTAACTTTATGGTTTTATTATTTTTGTCTCGTTTTAAAATGTTTGAGAGTCATTTTGCTCCTACAAAATTTGATGTAAAGTCCTGATAAAAATATGGTACCTATTCTGGTCCCTTAAAATAAAAAAGTCTTTTTCAATCTATAAAAAGGATGAATAAGGGTCGTTTAGTTGACATTTTGATCCCTCACAAATTTCCAGAAGATCATTTTTAGTTCCTTAAAAAGAACGAATAATGATCGATTTTTTTTTTTAAGGGACCAAAATGCGGTCCATATTTCTTGTCAGGGACCAAAAAGAGTATTACTCAAATTTAATTGTGCCAAACATACATTTAGCAAAATATTATTTTTAAATCTGTACATTAACCTTTTTTTGTATTTTGCTTGTTACCATGGAGTTTGCTTCTTCTTGTATTTTTTTTTTTTTTTAACCCTGGCAAAGCTGGCTGTTTCGTAATTATTAGGATCAAACAAGCGAAAAACCAGATGCAGCGCCCACTGTATAATAAGAATAATATAATAAGAAATGAAAGATCCTTTCAAGTTGCGTAGAGCCGTAGAGAGAGATTCATGGCAAAAAAAAAAAAACAGAGAGATGCTTTATCCTTTGCAGAATCCCCACCATATAATATCATCCTCATGGATCAATTATTCCCTCATCTCTTCGTTTTTGACTTTCACAGATAGCTAATAATGAACATGCAGGCTCTGCAGCACAAGGCCTCTGAATCGAGTGGTGTTCCCACCTCCGATGCTTTCGCCATTGATGACTCCAATCTCTTCCACAAGCTCGGTCTTCAATCATTTGTTAACCTCTCTACCAATTTCTACAACAGGTAATTAACAATCTTCTACAAATTAAACCCATTACTTGTTAATTTCATTGAGGTTAAGTTTCTACACACACGTATGTCGAACCCCAGCAGGGTGTATGATGACGAAGAAGAATGGTTTCGTTCAATATTTGCGAATTCTAAGAAAGAAGACGCTATTCAGAACCAGTACGAGTTTTTTGCTCAGAGAATGGGAGGTCCTCCTCTTTACTCCCAGAGAAGAGGTCTCTGCTTTCTTGTTTCTTTCATTATTATTCATTCATCTGTATCAGAATAAGCAATAATTCTGGTTCAATGATTTCTGTTTATGGCAGGGCATCCTGCTCTGATTGCTCGACATGGACCATTTGCTGTGACGCGTGAAGCAGCAGAGAGGTGGTTACATCACATGGAGCAAGCCATGAACAGTACTAGAGAGATAGATGAAGAATCCAAGATCAAAATCATGAACTTCCTCAGGTTTCTATACATTGGCTTTCTTACTTTCTAGACCCACAAGTACTAGTTTCTGGGAAAGGATTTCTCAGGATTGTGTGATAAACCATATTCTCTTAATTTGCAGGCACACTGCATATTTCCTGGTTGCTGGGGTCGGTGAGCTAAAGAATCAAAACCAAGAGATGCACCCTTGTAGGCATGGAGCCGGAGCGCACCATCCGTGTAAAAATTTTTAGCATGAACGAAAGTTGTTTGGAACAGTTTAGAAAAAACGCTTTTACATGTTAGTGGAGAACAATCCTCTCAGCCAAAATCACTTAAAATCGGTCGTTCCAAACAAGCATGAATACTGTATCGGCCTTCAAATCCTCTCTCAGCCAAAATCACTTAAAATCGGTCGTTCCAAACAAGCATGAATACTATATCGGCCTTCAAATTCTATACTGGCATATACAGTTTGCTAGATATGTTTTGTTTATCAAGCATGAAAAAACGCTTATATGATTTCCCCCCTTTTCTTATGCATATGTCCATGTAATTACTAAAGGTTTGTTTGTTTTGTCCATATAACTATTAAAGGTTTGTTTGAGTTGGTGTTTGAAAAATACGTTCACGCAAGTCGAAAGAAAACTCGTCCCATAAATTTACCTCGTATATATACCATAAATTACGTTGGAAAAACAACTTCTACCGCTAATCCAAACATATAATAATTAGACTGCATTTGGTTGAATGGGAAGTTGATAACTGGGAATGGAAGGGGCCATGGATTCCAATGATGGCAAGTTTTGTATCCCACCTCTGGGTTCCTTGGCTGATTCATTAAGAGGAAGTAGATGCATAACATTAAATGCTTGTTACAAAGGTGTATGAATTCACCCAGTAAATAGGAGGTCGCATGTTCGATGCTCTTATAACTAAAAAGAAAACTAAATGAATTATACTTTTTATGTAACTAAAAATTACAAAAAAAGAACCAAACTTATTTCAAGTTATTTTTCTTAAGTAGTATAGAGTAGGAAATTGGCAAAAGGCCCCAAATAGGTTGTTATAAATTGCAAATGGGAGACTTTTTTTTCCAATTGTTGTTATAAAATTATTATTTTCTATTTATACTCCATTTCAGCTAAGTGAGTGTTTGAGAAACTACAAAATTATGGTTTCATAAACCATTTTCTGTAAATTGAGATAAAACTCTTTTCACATATTTATTTTATAAATAGTAAAAGTTATTTTTGAAAATAAAATTCAAAGGCATATTAAATATAAGTTGTCCCCAATTCATATCATTGGAAGGAACATTTGAAATCTGTTTAATCTGAAAAGTTGCCTCATTTTCATACTTGTAGTAATTAATCTTTTATAAAAATATTATTTTAAATATTTTATTAATAATTTAATTTTTCATTAATATTTTTTCGGTGAAAACCTCAAAAGGCACGCAAATATATATACCATTTTCTCACTGAACAACAAAAGCCTTTATCCCAGATCCATGCTTCACGCGTCTGAACCCTTTCGCCGAAAGACTGCCCTGCTACTATTAATCTATCCTCTCTCATATCTTTGATTTCTCTGTCTCAAATTTCAATTCGCATCCTTCTCCCTTTTTTTTTTTTTTAGATATTTGTCTTTCTAAAAATTAATTAATTAGAGGGATAAAAAAAATTGAAAAAAAATATATTTATAATATGTGAACCCCTCAAATTTTAACCATTAAAAATATCAAGATCCACACATCCATAAAATTCATGAAAGTGGTGTTACATATATTATTCGCGTTGTCAAATTCAAACTTGGCTCATTTATGGAATTGAATTCAACAAAACAATGAGTCTCCAATATATGAAGACGACGCTTTTGAATTTTACATGCATATATTATTAAGTGCTGACGGCTGGAAGTGGAATTTCAAAATTATTTCATTTTGGCACGAAATCTGAGCTGAGTCTGAACCTAAACACCTCATCTTTACGGAACCACATTTGAATGAAAGTACCTTTCATTAATCTACAGGTATGACCTATGGGCGACTAGTGAAGGCTACATCGATCGAACTACTCTGATCTACGCCAAAATAGTACGTAGTATATCACATATAACTTAATTAATTGCGATTCTGAAATACTTCCATGTGAGACTGAAATTCCCTGCAAGATTTAAAAGAGCATATATTCTTCTAGGCTTACTAGGCGCTGAAGATTCTCTTTAGTATTTTCGTCGGCGTTTCCCGCCGGCACGTTATTTATTAAGGAAAAAAAAGTTGTTATGAGCGTGCTGCGTGAGGAGTTAGGTGGCTTTTTTTATTTTTTGCTTGAGACTAAAGGAAGGTAGAAAAAAAAAAGTCTGAAACATTCAAAGCTTCTCTTCTAATCTCAACATCATTTCACCATGATCATATGGTCAAACCAGAAACAGAACACAACACGAATGTATATGCATTATAGGACTGGATCAAAATCAATGGGACCATTTATAGATCAAAAGCTAGCATGAGACAGATACCTAGAAGAAACAGGACATACCATGGAACATATCACATTTGTGTGTTCATGAATCCAATAAATGTTTTGGTGGTAAAATCCTGGATGGATCAGCATACCGAACCGAGAATGAACGGCAGAGATTTTCAGGCTCCATGGATCCTACTCCTTGGTCAAAGTTCTGGGAATATGTCTCTAGGTCATAAGCTTCCTTCTTCTCTTTTTTGAGTTTTCTCCGGAGCATATCCCACACCGTTCTGGCGCCCCCGTCATGGCTCCGGTGGCCGCTACGTGGTTTCGTGTAGCTTCGACCCAGATGGACTCTTTGAGATTCTTGGCTACTACTGCTTGAGCTGAACCAGTACTTCTTCACATCCATTTTGTTGCAGAGAGTGGCACGAGTTTGCTCAAACTCCTACGGCTTTAAAAGCACGGTGAAAACTTTATATCAGTGAAGCTTCAGGCTTGCCACATGACATTATGATTCAGATTCTGCTGATTAGGACATAAGTTATCAAGGGCAAAGAGGAAGGAAGGAAAAGGAAGGAATTTTCTATACTCCCTTTAGCCTCTTCTTCTGATAACTTTTGTGTTTGAAGTGAAGACTTTTGTTTCTCAAGTGTCATATATTCTTCATTCTTATCTGTAATATATAATAGCAAGTTGAGTAATCTTATTTTTTTTTTTTTTTTGTTAAAAAAGGAAACTGACTTAAACCGGTTGCTAGATTAAATACTAAATAAATTAAGTTGGCCCTTGGAACAATCTGGCTTGAAATGACACGAGTAAGGAACGTCAAAGTTTTACAGCCGAAAGAGTCATCATTTGCCAGCCACCTTCCTGTCCATTTGTGTTTCGTCTCCTTGAAACGCAAGGATACTAAAATAAAAATTCAGATTTTTTGTGCTGAAACGAAGTTTAGTATAAAACAATCAACAACCACTACAAGTGTCACAAAGCCAAAGAATTTTTGATCCTGTACTTTGGACCTTTAGGCCCCGTTTGGTACAGGGAAGATTTAAGGAGGGAAAAAAACTTAAAGTAGGGAAAGGAATGAAATGGAAGATTGAGAGGTAACTTTTAAAAAATGAGCTGTTTGGTAGAGATGGAAAAAGAGAAGGAAGATGATAATTTTAAAAAATAAAAATATAAATATAAAATTTCTAAAATACCCCTTAACCTAAAACAAAATTTGCCTCTTTCCTTCCTCTCTCACTCTCGCCGGCCATAATCAGTGAATCGGGGAAAAAAATCGATCCTGCCTTCATCCCTCTCTCTCTCTCTCTCGACGGCAAACTGAACACCAAAAGAACATTAGATCCCTACTTCATCCTCGAAGCTTCTTCCTCTCTTGCTTTTCACGAGTTCTTTGGAGAAACCAAACCAAACCCACACAGCTCGGTTCAGTTCAGCGCTCACAACTCCGGATCGATCGTTTGTTCTTGCAGCTCCTTCGTGATCTTGTTGCAGGTCCATCAAGATTTTGCTGGAGTCGATAGTCTTCCTCCTATGTCGCTTCTTCGAGTTTTTGCCTCAGGGTTAAGATAGGAATTTGGCAGGAGGGAAGATGAGATCCCACCTATATGCGAGGGAACTCATCTTCCCTTAAACATGGGAAGATTGCCGCCGCTGGAACTTAGCTCGTGGGAAGATGAGGCAACCAAACAGGCCACAACAGGGAAGATTCAACATCTTCCCTTTCCTTCGATAGATCTTCCGTGTACCAAACGTGTTAGTGTCTAGTAAGATGAATTATATAAATAAACTCTTCATCTAGTCCATGAACCAGATGGTACTTTTCATTCATATTTTTAAAGTTTATCTTAAAAACACTTACATTGCCAAGGTCAACATATCATTGGAACACATCATTGCGTGAATAAAATGGTCAAGAAGCCATGGCAAAATTTTCACACAGTAACAGATTGATAAATTTGCATCCCCATTAAGAACAACCCCTTTTTTGGAAGGGTGAATAAGACCTTAGGTTTAAATTACATAATCTTATCAGAAGCAAACTGAAGCTTTTACATCGTCAGGGTCTTGGAGTAGCTTCCTGTGAACGTGCAATGGACTTCAGTTTCTCATAAGCATCGAAGCAGGCATGAGAATAGTCTGACATTGCTCGGAAAACCTCGGGCAACCGGGTCTTGAGACTCTGTAGTGACTTCTCTCGAACCTGAACACATTGTTTTTGGTGAGATTCAATTTCCTCTTCTAATCTCTTCTTCAAGCTCTCAACAACAAACTGCTTCTCTGCTGCAGGATTGCTAGTACTTATTTCATCTCCTCTTTCATGTTCTATTTCATCATGACCCCTCCGCAGCAAATACTTCTGATACCATTCCTCAAATGCTTGGTTTTTCCTCAAGTATTCCTTTCTGGTTTCGTCACATTTCTCCTTTAGCTTCATCTCTTCCTCCTGCTGAAGTATGATGGTCTTTATCACAGCAGCACAAGACGAAATAGCCGATTTCGCAAGCTCATCTGGAAGCCTATCAACATAATCATGCCAAACTCGAAGGAGGACTTGGATAGGCGGATTCTGGGCTTTTGGTGGTGAGGAGATTTTCTCCTTCAGGCTGCTTTCGATGGGGATGAGATTTAACTTTAGCCAACTACTAAGTGCTTGGATGTACTGTTTCTGGTGAGTCACGAACTTCTCAAATTGTAAATGCCACTCTTGGACAACATTAGAAAGTTGGATGGTCCGCTCATAATGCTGCTTGGTTGTTTCCTTAGGAGCTTGAGATATATCTAAAGCTTTGAGATCTGTAACTATTTTCAGCTGGCTGTCATGATGTATGCACATATTTTCCCACATACTGGCCATCCTGAATAAATATAATGTAACATAAAGATACAGCACGCACATACGAAATTACCAAATACCATAAACAATATAGAGGGAGAACTTCTGATGCAGTAGTACACTGATCTCTTTTATTTCAGACTGGCAATGATAAATACTTACCCATTAACAAGAGCAACAAGTTTGGGATATAACTGGGCATCGCGAATATGATTCACTTCTGAAACTGTGGAATCCATTGATTGCATGTCAACGATATATCTTGTGTGTAGATGGCTTACAGCTGCTTTGGTTTTTTCCAGAGATTCAGCGCTTGCATTACGCTTCTTCTGTCTGTTCAGTAATGCAACTTTTCTCTGATATTCAAACTTCATCAGCTCAGCTTGCTGTTTGGCAAGGGCATGAAAAAAGTTCATAAAAGATCAGCTCCACACAATTATTCTTAAAGAAAAATGTTCATCGGGTAGAATAAAAGATTGCATCTTCAGCTGGTTAACCAAACTCTTGGTCAATCAGATTCCTCTGTTTACAAACTTGTAAAATTTTGAAATTACACCTACCTTCACCTCTTCATACAGCTTTTTTTCCCAGGCTAACAGTTTGTCCAAGACAGTGGCATGAGTTTCATAATCTTCTGAATCAAAATCATCCTTTGCTCCATCACCATTAGACACACCTCTGAATGATCTATTCCATGTTATCACACGCATAACTCTCGCAGAATGATCAATATGTCCTGCTCATACAACTACAAGTTAGTTCAACCATTTAAGGCCAACAATGAAAAAGTGCAGCTGCATGTGACGTCTAAGCAAGCATCAATTCTCTCATCTCTTCAAACTAAAAATTAGTGATAGTATACAAAACACCTTTGAAGAAATGGGGAAGGGAATAGAAGAACATAAAAACTTCAATTTCATCATGAAAGTTGAGAATACAGGGGGGATTTGCCTTTTTCATCTAAAAAGCTCAACAAGTATCCCTAAGTTTGTGAAGAAGTTATTGTCTTTCAGAATGCCGATGCAAATAGACTGCAAAACTAGTTGTTTCCTTTCACATTTGCACAGACAATGCAGTAATAATGGCAGTAACTAAGGTTTAGAGAAATGAGTGATTGATTCCTACAAATCCCGCTACACATTGAACAGTAGATTTTAATGGAGAAGAACGTGTACTGTGTGTTGTATCTCTACAGATATAGAATGATAAACTAGGATAAGGCCTGATTTAGACATATAAGCAGTGCATGTAATTGATAAATAGTTCCCAGACAAAATTGAAGATATATTGCCAAGTATAATTATATAAATAGAGAGAACCCAGAGGGAATTTAACAAAAATGGTGATCCCAAATCACTCAATGCGACATTGGCAAGTCATTTAAGCTTGTAGCAAACAACCGATATAAAACATTTGAGAACATAAAACATAAGCCTAAAGGCTAAAGCACATAAAAAGATATTTTGGATATGCGCCAACCGCAGACATTAATTAGTTACAGATTATATCACAATGCTTCCAAGGATATATAGATATAAGAAAATTACCCCTATTATCTGCGAAATTTGAATGATAATGCAATCTAGTGGCCTCAAGCATCTTGGCAACCTCTTGTGTACTCTCCGAAGCATTCAAGAAATGATCGTCAAGCTCAGTAAGAATCTGCATCAGATTAACACTTGGAACCATCTTCAATGCTCTCCTAAAGTCTGGTGGAGCAGTCTTCGAGTGCTTAAAATGCTTTGCCTCCTTCACAGACTCCACAATCTCCTGCTGCACATTTTCCTCTACCTTCTCCGGCGTCTTGGGTTCAACTTCATTCATATTGCTTCCGCCGCCGCCCACATTTCCAGCTTCGTGATAACCCATTTCTTCACTCTCCTCGTTCTCATTTCCAATCTCATCTTCCCCATCCAAAGATGGTCCAGGCATGTTATCCACCATAAAAAAGTAATCCCAAGCCATGCCCTTCGATTCAGGCATAGGCGGAACTGATTTCATATCTGGAGTCCGCGGCGGAGAAGACGATGCTGCTTCAGATCCTCCCTTTTTTGACGACTTTCCTCCATTACCTTTACTCATTTTAATATCTTCTTCCTCTTCTTCACCTTCTTCAGCAATGGTGCCGGAATCCATCGCGCGGGAGGGTTTTTGATGCTGCATAGTGATTGCCGGCATCGTCGCTGCGCGCTTAAGTGGGCTCGGAGAGAAATTTGGGAGCGGGGGCGGAGGTGGCGGGAGGTTATCTTCCATGAGCGGTGGAGGCGGAGGCGGTGGCTCTGAAGTGGTGTCCAATGGCGGCTGGTGGAGTTCTTGAGTGACGTAGCTTTCGCCATGGCCGTAGTCGCTCAGTGCGGCTCCAGTGTTCTTGAGAGCCATAGCGTACCCGGAATGGCCGGCGGCGAAGGCATTCCGAGCAGCCACCGCTTCTTTCATCAAGGTCTTGCGATCTTTACAGCGAACCACCGCTTCTTCATTGTCTATTTTGGATTGCCCACAACCCATTTGAGAGTCAGAAAAATACTCTAGGGGGTTTGTCAGACAGAAAAACCGCCTCTGCTTTGAACTAAAATGAAGAGATGAAATGATTATATAATGCTAAAAAGATGAGCTTTCAAACAACAACGGCTTTTAGGCCGAAACAAAAAACAACAACAACGGCTTCAAGATCTTGATTATCGATTGAGGGAAGGTTAGAGAGAGAGGGAAAAGGGGTTGTTATTGCAGAAGGGGATGCTTGAGGACCCGCTGGGAAATGTGTCGAGCATAAAAAGGGAGAGTGAGATACAGCCAAGAGGCCGTATGCGGATGATTAGAGGAGTGTGAGCAGAGTGCAGAGAAACAGAAAGTCGCCTAGTCGCCGAGAGTAGAAAAATGAAAGTACTCGCGACAATTGATGAATCGGTGTCATGTCAACATATTTTAAAATAACGGTCACATATTTTGAGGCACAGCACACTGTAGGTTGTGCTCCCAGGGAATTTCTAAAATTACTAAAAAATAGTGATTCTTCTGGCCTTTTTATTAGTATTTCCTCAAAAACAATTTGAACAATTAATCTTTTGATGGTTGAAGTCATTCCCAGGTCTGAATTTTGAAATAACACATTTATTAAAAAATGTGAATTTTACACTTTAAGCCAAAAAAAAAATTATATCTTGACCAAATAAAAAAATATTAGCATTATTTAAAGTCATGCCAGCAAAATGTTACCATTGATGTGGTAATTTTGTAATATTATATTCATTGTATTTTATTTTTTTTATCAAAGGATATATATATTAATACTGCAAACTGATACAATACATGAAAATAAACACAAACAAAGCTAAAACAAATACGACAAAATAAACCAGATACAATACTAGCCAAGCACCGTACATTAAGTAGAATAATGGACAAATTCGGCCTCCTCGATACCCAAGGTTAGAAGTAACGACCAAGAAATTGTTGGTTGGAAAACTCACCCCAAAGGGCACACAATCTTATAAGCAATAGCTGTAATTAGATCAGTTAAATAGGTACCCCATCTTGGGGTAAAGGACACTGAAAACCCAACCTCGGAAGAAAAAGACCCTCGATGTCCTGAAGAACATTTCTGCTCCTCTGATCAAGCAGATCCAGTGACCTCGACCACACACCAAACAAAACCTCTTGAAATCTTCCCCCAAGAACGCAAATCCGAGCTACCAAGTGATAATCAGATCTCATAACATTCAAACAACCATCCAACCAAGAGGATTTGAGCGTAGATCTTATAGATCTATTTATTTCTTGAAACAAGAACACCACCACAAAACCCAATACTAGAAAAAAAAAAAAAAAAAAGAAAAAACGCGAGATAACTCCCACCACCACAAATCGATTTGGAGAAGGACGGGACGGGACTCGCACAAGGACGAGAGAAGGCCACTACTAACGTAACTCGAGTAAAGAGGACCGCGAGATCCAAGATCGGACTCAAACTACAACACTAACACATACGTGGCACGAAAATGGGACGTCGCATGTGATGGAAACACAAGCCGCCAGCGAGAGGTGTAGAAGATGAGAGCGCGAGATGCAGAGAGAAGAGGGAAAAGGTTTCGGCGTTATTCATTGTATTCACTTATTGTGTACCATCCACAAGCATATATTGGTTATATTCTAGGATGAGATTTAATTACTGAGATGCCAATCTCACATTTTCCATAATTAACTTTTTTAGGTTAGAACGTTAAAGCAAGGAGCTTCGAGAGACGTTTTGGATTCATAAATTTGATCCTATGAGAATTGTGATCTTTACTTCATGTTTTTTGTTACGATGAACTTTATCTTATGTTCATTGATTTGATTTAATTTGATACTTGAACTGATTTGATTGAGTTGATGGTCGGAGGCTGGAGCTGAGCTCCTATACAATGTACTTGCTGTGAGGTCAAAAGCCTAGAGTTAAACTCCCTATAATTGATATAAATGTTTACAGGGGCGTGTTTATAACTTTTAATGTATGTGGGATTATGAACCATTTTAATCAACCATGTTACAATTTTTATAATCTCAATAGACTCGAGGTGAGTCAGTTTTCTTTTCTATCAAGATTATCTTCTATAAAAATTTTAAAATCCAAGTTTAAGCAGATCATTTTCATGGAGAGTGTTACAATACCCCTTCTTATCTTTAATGTAAGTCCTATTATCCAATTTATGAAAATTAAAGAAGTTAAATAAATTATTTAACTATAAAAATAAGAATAAGAATGACTTCTTTGATCTTTAGTATAAGATATATTTAAGAAATTGATTTTATTCCTAAATAAAAAAGATAGCATAGTATCTTATGGTTGAGAGCACAAATGACAACTAATTGTGAAGAATAAACTGATAGAAAACTGTCAACGTCAAATTATAGGAGAATTAACCGTGAGAAATAGACTGGAGGTGATCTTTTTTTCGGCCAAAAGTAACATTTCATTGATATCTTAAAAAGTTGTCAGACATCACAATAGCCAAAATCAAATAAACAATAAAAAAGAAAATGTACAAGCTAGAGCATAATCCTGATCCTCAAAACTATAAAACCTATTCCTTATTCTCTCCGCTTTCTTTCATAGTGTTTTTTCCCCATCAACCGCATTCTTCTCATTGTGAGAGCGCTGAAAAAAATGCCAATTTGACATGGGTCATAAGAAATTCTTCTCATTTTGAATTCATCTGTAAATGTTTGAGCAGCCAAAATATGCCCCATCAATTCCCAAATACCTAGTTTTCTTTCCATTTCATTTGGAGAAAAGTCTTTTGATAAGACTTCAAGATCCTTGATGTATATACAAATCAAAGCTGTTACCAAATATGATACCATTACTTAATTTGGTCTTGTTTCCAATTTGCTTCCAAAAGATTGTTGTAAAAGTTTATATCACAGTATGGCATAAAGAACATGGTTGGTTTGAGAGCTTGCCAATGGGAAAAACGTCAATGTAATAACTTTTACTAAAAATATATCAAATTAGAGCAATTTTGAAAAGATTACCGAACTAAAGTTGTTTTTAGGCAGTGGCGTCTTAGGGTCTGACACCACTTTGTGGTGTCAATTCAATTGAATGTGGTGTCCATTATTAAAAAAAAAAAAAAATTATAATCATATTTAAAATTATAAATAATAATTCTAATTGATTAAAAATAATAAATAATTCTTTTAATTAATAATTAAGGGAATTAAAATATTTAAAATTTATTATAAATCTTAAAGTAAATATCCTTTTTGGTACGACAAAGAACACGGACCCCATTTTGGTCCCTTATAAAAAAAATCGACATTTATTCGTCCTTTTTAAGAGACTAAAAAGGACCTTCTGAAAATTTGTGAGCGATCAAAATGTTAACCAATCGACCCTTATTCGTATTTTTTATGGATTAAAAAGGACCTTTTTTTTAAGGGACCAAAATGGGGATCGTGTTTTTTGTCGGGGGGACGAAAAGAGTATTTACTCTAAACTTAGGATACAAGACTAATTAGTAAATTATTAAAAGTAAATACCCTTTCTGGTCCCTGACAAAACACTAGTGCAAAAAAGAGCTTTAAGACCGCCTTATTTAGACCGGATTATAGAGAAGCAGGTCTTAAAAGTATGACCGGTGGCATTTCGTAAATATAAAAAACTTTTTGGACCAGATTATAAAGGATCCGGTCTTTAAAATATGACCGATGGCACTTTCGTAAATATATAGAACACTTTTAAGACCAGATTATAAAAGATCCGGTCTTAAAAGTATGACCCGTAGCAATTTCGTAAATATATAAAACACTTTTAAGACCGGATTATAAAATATTCAGTCTTAAAAGTATGACCGGTGGCAATTTCGTAAATATTGTGAGAAGACGCCGATCAGAGATGAGTCCGAGAATGCGATGATTTATTCCTTCGCTTAATTGGAATTATATATAGATGCTAATAAGTAAATAATCTTCTGACCTTGGCAGTTCCTATAATCTAAGGATTACAATCAGGAATATAATTACGAAATTCAAAAAACCATGATCTGTTAACTTAATTCCTAAAATCTCTCTAACAACTTAATTAAGATGATTACAATCAGGAATATAATTATGAAATTCAAAAAACCATGATCTGCTAACTTAATTCCTAAAATCTCTCTAACAACTTAATTAAGATAATTGCACAATAAAATCGTATATGCTAACTAATTAAATATGAATTTCCAACAAATATATAGAAACCAGATTATAAAAGATTCGGCTTTAAAAGTATGACCGGTGGCAATTTCGTAAATATATAGAAGACTTTTAAGACCGGATTAGATAAGATGTGGTCTTAAAAGTATGACCGGTGGCAATTTCGTAAATATATAGAATACTTTTAAGACCGGATTATATAAGATCCAGTCTTAAAAGTATGATCGGTGGCAATTTCGTAAATATATAAAACACTTTTAAGACTAAATTATAAAGGATCCAGTCTTAAAAATATACTTTTAAGACCTGTTTTTACAAACAATAGGTCTTAAAAGTGTCAACAACAAAAAACTAAATTCGCTAAACTTGTTAAGTCCGTGAGCGTGCTTGTCTTCTTGGTGATATAACATTTACTTAGTTATAGATTCAACGAGTGTCTCAAAAGCCTCAAAAGTCAAATCCTCAGCAAGAATAACATCCTCTTGCTCTAACCTACTCACAATCTTCGTAAGTCATCCTAAGAGCCACACAATCAAATCCTTGGCAACGTTGGCAGTGAGATGCTTCGAGGGTTTTGCAATGGCATCAACTCCAATCCTTAGCAAACGCAAGCGCAAGCGTCTTGCCGAGGATTTTGGACGACGGCGCTCCTTCCTCTTCGATCTATGGCTCCTCCCATACCACCTTCGCACAGATCCGGCTTAAAATCAAACACAGATCTCTTCTTCCTTAAGTCTGTTTGCTCTTACCTTGACCGCTTCTGCTCAAATCTGGACTTTAATTTTGGTTGCTTGAAGCTTTGCCAGCATCGACAAAAGGATCCCGCTCGATTTGGTTGCTTTAAGCTTGTAATTTTTTTTGTAGATCTGGACTTCAATTTCACCTCTCGATTTTATATTGATTCAAATTCGATTTCCATGGTGAATGATTTCTATTTCTTGTTATGTTTTCTTATTTTTGGACTTTGTATTCATCTTTTTTGTTTTTCTTGTTGGTGTTGCTTCCAATCTTCTCTTCTTTTTTGTTTTTCTTGTTGGTGTTTCTTCCAATCTTCTCTTAGTTCTCCGCACTGATGACCGAAGGACATTCAAAATGTTGCCAGATCTGGTGATTTGGGACTGGTTGTTTCATTTGGATTTTTTTTTATTATTATTTTGAAACGCTTTTAAGACCGAATATTTCAAAAGTTCGGTCTAAATTTTTAAGATCGGTCGTTCATCCGGACTTTTAAGACCGCCTGGAACAAGACCGGTTGCAGATCCAGTCTTACGATACCTCTTTCGTCCGGTCTTAAAGCCCTTTTTTGCACTAGTAAAAAACATGATCCCCATTTTTGTCCCTTACAGAAAAAAGGTCATTTTTAGTCTATAAAAAGGACGAATAAGGGTCATTTTTTTTGTAAGGGACCAAAATGGGGTCTGTGTTTTTTGTTAGGGACCAGAAAGGGTATTTACTCATTAATTAATTAGTAAATTTCTTATAAATGTTAAGATAGATGACTAATTATTTAATATTTTGTACATTAATAATTTGATATATAAATTGTAAAATATTATTAGCTAAATTTAATTAAAGAAATTTGTGAGAAGAATAATTAGTGAATTAATAAAAATGTCTTGTAAAATATGTTGTATATTATTATTTACAGAGTATCCTAAGATAGATAAGATAAGATAAGTTTAAATGAAAAATAATAATTAGTCAAATAATTAATTCACTAATTAATTATAAGATAAGTTTAAATGAAAAATAATAATTAGTCAAATAATTAATTCACTAATTAATTAGTTAGAGAATAATTAATTATTGACTTAATAATATATTGTGTTATTGTAAATTTTTATGAGTCAAATGGATGATCTGCGTCAAGAATCACTTGATTATTCATTTAACTAATAATTAGTCAAATGAATGATCCGTACTGCAATCACTAGATAGTAGATACACACTAATTATTATTCTGAAAAATTTTATTAATTAAATTTAGCTAATAATATTTTATAATTTATATATCAAATTATTAATGTACAAAATATTAAATAATTAATCATCTATCTTAACGCTTAAAAGAAATTCACTAATTAATTAATTTACTAAATTAGTCTTGTATCCTAAGATTTATAATAAATTTTAAATATTTTAATTCCTGTAATTATTATTTATTCTCTCTATTATTTATAATTAATTAGAATTATTATTTATAATTTTAAATATGATTATTTATTTATTTATTTATTTTTAATAGTGGAAAGTGGCGTCCATTGAATTCATTTAATTGAATTGACGCCCTAAAACTCCACTAGTGGCGTCCGGATATCTGCTATTATACCGTTTGACACCACTATCTAAAAACAGCCTTAATTTACCAATACCGTAAATTATCATTTGAATCTTTGACTCTGATCCCAAAACCCTTCGCATACATTTAGAAAATTGGTTTTCTCCGTAATTCATTATGAAAATCACGATAAAATTGAGACATCTCAAGTTCTTTTATGAACTTTTTGTTTTTGCCCGTCAATTCTGCTTGATCTGTCGGAGTCGATGACTCTACTTTGTCACCTTTCACATAAATTTGATTATATTAATAATTGGTCACCGTTTTTAATGATGTTGCCATTTATCCCGGGTTTGTTTGAGTTAGGGATGGAAATAAGTCAGGTCAGGTCAGACTTTGGCTAAATAGGTCTGAATTTGTAATGGGGATGGAAGGTTTGAGCCTGAGTCTGAATGCAGGTTTTTTTTAAAGCTTAGGTCTGAGCTTTTGTCAGGCCTAGTAGGCCTACTTATAATGGAGGCCTTTAAAAAGGCCTTTATTGTAGGCTTTGGAGGTCATAAAA
The DNA here is from genome assembly GCA_019022655.1 of Acacia acuminata. Taxonomy (NCBI): domain Eukaryota; kingdom Viridiplantae; phylum Streptophyta; class Magnoliopsida; order Fabales; family Fabaceae; genus Acacia; species Acacia acuminata. The sequence goes on from JAFJYI010000015.1 coordinate 4,168,687, forward strand.
AGGTTTTATGCACTTTATTTTTATAAAAAACTATATAAATGTAGGCTTTTAGTAGAATATAAGAATAAAAACAATAAATATTATATTATTTATATTATATAAATATAATTATATTTATTTGATGTGTAAACAGTAAGGCATGAAGGCTTTACAGTCGTGCTTTAACTAAATAGGTCTGGCCTATTTACACATTTTGGCCTTTAAATAGGTCTTGACCTGACCTTTTTAACAAACAGGCCAAGCCAGACCAAGCCCTAAACAAGTTAGACTGTAGGCCATCTGATAGGGGCCTGACCTATTTCCACTCTTAGTTTGAGTTGTTCCCGAAAAGAGAAAAAGCTTCTATTAAGAAACAAGCAGTTGATTATTAACATATAATATCAACATATAAAACAATAAACAAGATGGCGTCAGCATGTCTAATCCAATAAACTAAACATTCATCCACACGATCTTTATATTATAGATATGCATGAATATATAATCACTTTAATTTTAGAGGTTACATGCAATTATAACAATTCATGTGATAAAGAAATAATCCAAGTATACGTACAGTTTAGTTTTTGAAAAACGCCTTTAGTGCTTTTAAAAAATTTCGCTTATTTGCTTTATCACATATATAAATATATGTTCTTCCTCTAATCCTAATAATAAGACCTTATTGACTTTTTAAAGAGATTAAAGAGGCTAATTAAATTACTTTAAAATATTGTTATTTTTATTTTTTTCTTCAAACCAATTAGTTTGACTAATAAACTAATATATAATCTAAAAATATACAACAAATGAAATAATTAAGTAACTTATTTAGCTTTCTTAATCTCTAAAAAAAAAAAAAGTCAACTAGGTTTTATAATTAAGTTTGTATAAGTTAAACCCTTGATTTAATTTGTATTATGTTAAATTAGACAACTAACCTTGTTAAATATGTGGACCTACGAAGGGCGGATTCGAAATCTAACAATTCAGTTGGAAAGTGTAGCGAAGAATTGGGAAAATACACAACGGGCAACAAATGTTAATTAGATTTTCAATAGGAATCAAACGTCGGTGCCTCTCTCATACTATATGGTTCTGTTTTTTCATCCCTGTCTCTCCACCTTGTTCATCCCTATCACCGTCTTCTTTCGTTTCGTTTGCCTCGTCCTCTGTTTTTCTATTTCATTTTTCCACCGCCTTAAATCCTTACTCCCTCTTCACCGACTCTTCTCTCTTTCCTTTTTCTTCATTGACTTGTTCCATTTCCCCTTTAACCTCTGTTGCCTCTTTGCTTGCTTTGTTGGGGTTGCTCCTCTGGGTTTTCTTGTGTCAAAAACCTTTGCTCTGTTTCATTTGACTTCTATGTCTTGCTAGGGTTTTCATGTCTGTGGATTTGGCTTTGGGGTAGGAAGCCAAGCTTGGGTGCTTTTCTGCCTTTCTAAACCCTCTCTTACCCTTTTTTGATAGCGCTTTCTCATTCCTTTCTTATATTAGTACTATTGGGTTTAGGAGGAAAAATACATATGTGTTTTATTCTCGGGAGCGCCCAGCACCATATGCTTTTTTTTAGAGCAAAAATACACATGTGATTACATTTTAGGAGCAAAAGTCATACTACCGTTAAAATTTTGTTGTAAATATACACTTCCCGTTGTAAATTTAACCCGTTGTAAATATGACTTTTTCTATTGTAAATGACCAGATTTTAAATTTTGTTGTAAAGACAACACTTCCTGTTGTAAATCTAGGCTTTTTCTATTGTAAATAACCTTTCTATATTCAAAATCCAGGTGTTTAAATGTTGTTATAAATATGGTATTTTTGTTGTAAATATAGTGATTTTAAATTTTGTTGTAAATACAAAGACTTCCTGTTGTAAATATAGCTTTTTGTTGTTGTAAATGACCTTTCTATGTTCAAAATCCAGGTGTTTAAATGTTGTTGTAAATATGGCATTTTCTGTTACAAATGCACCGTTAAGTTAGATTTTAATGGTGGTGTGATTTTTTCTCCTAAAATGTAACCATATGTGTATTTTTGCTCCTGAAAAAAGCATATGATACTGGGCGCTCCCGAGGGTAAAACACATGTCTATTTTTGCTCCTTTACCCTACTATATTTTTAGGCCCGGCCTATTCAAAGTCCTTCCTGTGTATCGTCTAGATTAGATCTGGACGGTTTAGAAATAATCTATTTTTTCAAGAAAAAATTATTTTAATAGGTAGAATATTTAAAATAAAGATAATCTCTCAACTAATATTTTTTAAAAAAATTATTTTTTATTTAAAAATCATTAAATAAAAAAATTAAATCTAAATCGTTTAAATGAGATTTGTGGAGGAAAAGCTCTCCCTGCCTATCCAAACCAGATCCTAGGTTTGTTTGCTTGTATTGTGTGTTTTGGTGCATGTTTTGTTTTATCTCAGGACGCTTGCTATTTCTTCTTCTGGCATCACTCCATCAAGGTCTTTAATACACTCTACCTTTGCCTTGTAAGGCCACTTCTTCTCAATAGGGTCATTTAGAGACCCCTTTCAACAACTTAAGAGCTGTAGACGTCATGAATCACTGGTGTGAATTGATGGTTTGTGGCGGCGTTCTCCTGTATTCCTTGTGTTCGTTCTCCCATATAGTCATAGATGATGTAGAGCATATTTATTCTCATGATGAGATCAAACGCATCCAATAACCCCTCCTGAGTTTCAGCAACTACCTTTTTTTTTTTTTATACTTACTCATGCTCAGCGTCATCGAAGTCCAAATGGCTTTGGGCTGTGGCTTCAAAACTTAAAATTTATTTAATTCCTCAGCTCAAATCCTGACCCCATGATTTCTAGTTTAGGGCCTTTACTTGGCCCTTTTCCCACAATAAACCCAGTAAGACTTTAACCCTAAAACCCAATTTTGGTTTCACTACTCTTCTCTTGTCCATGGATGCAGTCACACCCTAAGGGTGTGTTTAGTTTTTTTTTTTTTGGGGGGGGGGAGTTTCTCTCCCCATGGTATGAAAAGTCAGATATACCCATAAATTATATAAATTTTTGCATCATTTTTTGTACTAACATTTCACATCATGATCATATCTGACTTTTCACACTAAAGAGAGAGAGAAACTACCATCCCCTCCCCTCAAACCAAACATACCCTAAAACTCATCTCGAAGTTGTTAATGATATTATATATATTATATTCAATACACTTGTGCAGTATCTGATTTTGTAAATGGTGTGATATTTTGTTGATTAAATGGTGTGACATTGTAAATACCAAAATCATAATACTCTTAACAATTGAGCATAAGTGTATTAATGTAATAAATAGCGAAATAAGAGTAGTGAATAAAGAAACAAGAATAGTAAATACTACCTCTAGTCCTAATTATAAGATCGGGTTGACTTTTTTTTGAAGAGATTAAGAAAGCTAAATAAGTTACTTAATCATATCATATGTTGTGTATCCTTAGATTATATATTATTTTATTAGTCAAACTAATTAGTTTGGAGGGAAAAAAATATTCTAAAGTAATTTAATTACCTTCCTTAATTTTTCCAAAAAAGTCAACTTGATCTTATAATTAAGACAGGAGGAAGTAGTCAACAAGAAGGTTATTTTCCATGAATTTATTCAACCGTGAGAGTTCCTAATACATGCTTAGAATTTATGAAACAAGAATAGTAAACAGCGAAACAAGCTAAGATTAGTAAATAGTCAACAACAAGAGCCTTGTCCATGAATTTCATGTTTGGAATTTTCAAAACAAGAGTAGGGAATATAGAAAAAAGAGTAGTAAATTGTCAGTCAAAAGGGGTCTTGTTCATGAATTTATTTTACAAAGCAAAAGTAGTAAATAGTGGACAACAAGGGCTCTTGACACGAATTTTTCAAGTGAGAGTTTCTAATATATATTTGAAAATTTTAAAATAAGAGTAGTAGATAGTGAAACAAAAATTAAATAAATAGTGGTGTATGTGATTTCTAACTAATTATGATTGCTCAAGTGTCTTTAGTGGTGTAACGGTACGAGCTCCTTAATGCAACCGATGTGATAATTAAAGTTAATACTTCTTCCGGTCCTAATTATAAAAACATATTTGGAAATTGGTCTTGATTCTAATTATATGACTAAGTTTAAATTTTTGTCAACTTCTTCCTAAAATACCTCTATATTTAACAAGGCTAATACTTTCTTCATTGTAATGTTATGGCTATTAGCTCCTCCAAAATAACTCTGGTTGCCTACAACGAGACTGGCCCTTGTGTTAGGCCTCTTTGGGGATTACGCTTATGTTAAGAGAACAAGCTTATTCAGGCCACCTGTGTGGAGGTCCATTGAAAGTAATCCACCAAATGAGATTGGGCCATTTTAAGTAAAGTTATTCAGGCCACCTGTGTGGAGGTCCATTGAAAGTAATCCACCAAATGAGATTGGGCCTGGCGGTGGTGGTGTTATCAAAGAAGAAAGTCATTTTAAGTTTTAACTAAGACAAAAAATATTTTAGAAAAATGAATATAATTAACTAATTTAACTACTATCTTTAATTTCTCCAAAAAAAAAAAAAATAAAAATTTTAGAAAAATGAATAAATTAAGCTAATTTCTTATAATTAAGATTAGAGGGAGTAGATTTTTTAATCTCATTCTTTATAGGTCCTTCAACCCTTTTAATGGGAAATATTTGAGTAAGAACATCAAGGTCTCTTTTGACTAGTGTTTGGGCATGACTGGCTATAGTCGTCATCGGACCGTCAGAGCCAACCTACTCAGTGGCGGATCTTGGGATAAATGTTTGAGGGGGCTAAATGTATACTCATTAACTAATTAAGAAAAAAAAAATATTTGGGGATTTTTGGGACAAATGTATAAATTTTGTATTAAAAAATCAATTTTATATTAAATATTTAGGACAATTTTTTCTTTTTGCCCCCTTTGGCCTTTGAGAAGCTCCACAACTGAACCTACTTATTCGGTTAAATGGTTTGAGTAAAAGCCTTCAGGATCTCTTAATTAAACCAAGGGTTAAGTAGAAATTTGCTCCTGAAGTTTTTTTGAGATAAACAATATTACCCTATTAGATTTTTTAGGTTTAATGTTGCTTTGGAAGTGTTAAAATTGAACAATTTTAACCTTTTCCGTTAAAAAGTTAACAGTCAACGTTATTTTTTTAACAGTATACAACAACATTGCTCCGTTACTTTTGAAATGATATTAAACCTGAAAAAACTTCCGGAGTGATATTGAACTTGAAAAAACTTCAAGAACAATATTATTCCTCAACGAGAACTTTCGAAACAAATTTATACCTTAATGTTTAAACTAATAAAATACAATAATATATACTATAAATAAAGTTTAAAAGGCAAAAATGGCTTGAAAATTTCCACCCAGAAACATTAGGTGTCTATAAGGGACAATGTCACCTTGTAAAATTAACAAACAGGTCTGTTAATGTTGACCGTTAAATTGAACTAATACGTACAAATGGCCTTTAAACATGCCACCTCATCATCATGCAAAATCAGTAACTCCTTCCAGCTCTCTCATTCTCCGTCCCTTCCCCTTCCTATTCAACGGCGGCAACACTGTGATGAGCGCGACCCTTTTTTAAGCCAGCGAGGAGGAATTCCTTAAACTTAAATCTCTTGCTTCAAAGATCGATCCTACCCTGAGCCATACCTCTTCTATTTCTTCGATTCCTGCAAATTGGAAGAGCTGAGTTCTCACTTCCTAAAATCTCAACAAGTCCAATGGAAGCCTCCATAAAGCTCTCCAAGAACAACACTTCAATGGCCTCAAAGGCGCAAAAGAAACATGTGAATAACGTTGGAAAAGGAGAGCAGCGTTGTGTGGAATGTGGATTAATGAATAAAGAAATCATAGCAAGACACAAATCAGAGTTACAGGGGGACCAAGAAAATTTGTCCCAATCATTTAGACATGGAAACTATGAATATATGTAAACCAAAACAAATGTATATAGCACAGAGGTCAATTTATAAAATAGGATCCCAGGCGCTATGGCCAAATGCTCAATTGTGTATACTCAACTCGTACCAATGAATGAACCATACCCAAAATTAAGAAAAATTGTTGGTGAAATTGCACTATAAACTTAGTCCTATAATTAAGACCGGAGGGAATGTCACATTTTTATGAGATCCCAGGCGCTATGACCAAGTGCTCGGCCTGGCCAGTGGTGAGTGAGGAAAAGAGCTCAGAAGGATCAAGAAACAGTTTGGCGGTTGTCCCATGTGTGAGATCCCAATGGCCAGTGGTGAGTGAGGAAATACTATCAGCGGCTTGTGAACCTTAAGAGGCAGAAGGTCAAATGATGGACATGGATGAACCCTATGTCTATCGCAGCAAAGAGAGAAATATGGAGATCGGTGAAAAGGTTGAAGCAACTGGGGTTATGTCCCCACGCCAGCAACAACACCATATGATGCTTAGTCTCTCGCAGAACACTTTCACTCGAATGAGTTGGTGATAGTTTTGAGTTCATATTTTGATATTCTTATGATGGCGTCACTATTTACTGATCAGCCTTCCACTGGCACATGTTTTGTACACGTACACTGCAGAGGACTCAAGTTTTGTATAGCTGTCAATCATCTAGAAGTAGTGGACGACCTAAACTGAAGGTTTATGCCATTTTTGACATCTCCAAAATTCAAACACTTGCATTCATTTTCTTGGCTTTGTTAGAGCATTGGGACTTGGAGTTTGGATAATTTGATTAAATTGAATTATTTACCTCCATTTCCTGGCATACCATGTGCGCACAGAACGAAAGAATGTATAGCTCAAGGGCGGATATTTGTTTTCAAGTTCAACTAGCTAGGATGGGCTTTGTACTTTTTTGTTGTTGTAGTAAATGTTACTATCAATTTCTTTCCCTAATCTTTTAGCAATTAATTTTTTTAGCAAACTAACATGTGCTTTTAAACAAAAACATGGTCATTAGCATTCAATAAGCCGTTAATGATTGTCTATAGAGGATCAAAGAGAAGATGCGAATCAATTAAATTCTATAAATATTTTCGATTCGATTCACATACTTTTCAGAAATTTTAATTTAAAATAGAGTATTCCCAGCTCAATACTGGAGCTTCAATTCAATGTAGGTCACAGACTTGGGTTTTATGAGTTCAAATCCTACAGGGCTGTTTTGATGTGAGGGACTTGGAATTAAAAAATTCTGAAAATTGAAATTTAATTAAAAAAAAATGTAAGATAAAAGAATAAAAAAAATTTAACCCAAATTTTAAAATTTCTCCTTATTAGTAAACAAAAATAACAGTTCGTACTTTGTGCCTGGCTGTTCTATTTTTATTGTTAACTAATACACATAAACAATAACAATATATAAACTTACACTCCAAATTCAGAATTCAATTGGCATAAGTGTTCAAGAAATAAAGTATAAACCACATCAGATAGAATAACTATAAAAATTTGTGACTAAATTCAAGTTGGCACTCAATTACGGAGTCACCCAAAAAATATCACCCTGCAAATAGGGCCAGATAGATACATTTGTGTGTGAAATGTGTGGCCACATATAATATTTGAGTCGACATTTTGCTGAGTCTCGCTGCAAACAGATTCCTTTTCATACTTTATAACAAAGATCTCAATGTAAGTGATTGGGACAAATGAACTCGTGTATGATTAATGAGTATAATACCAATTACACTTCATCAACAAACATCTCAATGGAATAAATGGCACGGTACATGTCCCACTTTTGGATGTATGTGGTTAGGACATGACATAGTGGGTATGAAAATAGTACTCTATAGCTGATGTAGGATTTGACAATCCACCTCTTAGTGGCCCAGTGTCCTCGGTTGCACAACGATGGCTCTGATACCAATTGGTCCTCACTCGAACAACCATCCGTTCCTGGCTCCAAAACCAATTGGTATTAGAAACAAAAGTCTTGATGCTTTTTAACTAGAACACTATGTTATATTTTGTTAAACAAAAATCCTTAAAAAATTGATGGGAAAAAAGAAACATGAATGTTAATTATGAATCGGTTGAAAATGTAAAGATACTTAAATGTGAGCTGTCGACCACTCACTCCCTCCTTAATAAAGAAGTGGTGATTCTGCTACCTTGAAGAAGCATGTTCTACAAATGAGAGCATCCGGACCATGTAAAACACAAGCTGTAACAACACCTGAAAGCTATAAAATTGACGACTGATTATGCTTTCTCTAACAACACCTGAAAGCTATAAAATTGACGACTGATTATGCTTTCTCTAACAACACCTGTTTTTTTTTTTTAAAAATCCCCACGTTAAAAATAGACTTTAATAAAAGATTATAGGGGTAAAGACAAATTGGACGGCTATACTTTTTAGGCCTCTTGGGATTAATATTCATTAGCACTTTTTAGGCCTTACTGTATCTCATAGGATGTTAATGGAGACTTTTACAAAAAAAAAAAAAAAAAAAAAAAAAAAAAAAGAAGAAGAAGCTATAAACGGTAAACAATTATACCAAAATGCTGTGGGGTGAGAAGAATTTATCAAAAAAATCTTTGAATTTTAGAAACCGTGTTGACCTGAAAAACGATTTCTTCAATATTAAACTTAACATTGCATGATTGAACCATATGAAAATTATCCTTAAGGTCTAAACTTCGTCACACGAAGAATGATCTCTTAACGTTTTCTCTCATAATAAATGGCACCCTTTCTCCTAAAGATGACATGATACTACCTCTGATAATAAATATTAATGATATTTGTTTTGTACATTTTATTAATATATATTTAAAAAAAAATTGCTAGGGATAGGCGCTTAACAAATACTCAAAAATCAAAACCCTTGTTTTGTACATCTTATTAATATATAAAAAAAATTGCTAGCCAAGGCGCTTAACAAATACTCAAAAATCGAAACAGTAACACGCATCTCACAAACTAATAAAACAACCATCCTCATAAACAAAACTTAAAACCTATTCATTCTCATATAGACTAACACCGTGTTCTTCCCTAGTCTTCTTTCTCATCATCTGCATCTTTCTAGTTGTGAGAGAGCTGAAAAAATGCCTTCCCTGGTCATCATATAGACTAACACCGTGTTCTTCCCTAGTCTTCCTTCTCATCATCTGCATCTTTCTAGTTGTGAGAGAGCTGAAAAAATGCCTTCCCTAGTCTTCTTTCTCATCATCTGCATCTTTCTAGTTGTGAGAGAGCTGAAAAAATGCCAATTTAAATCGAAAAAGGCATGGGTGTAGAGACTACATGGCTCATAAGAAATTTTTCTCATTTTGAATTCATCTGTAAATGTTTGAGCAGCCAAAACGTGCCCCATCCTTTCCCAAATATTTAATTTTCTTTCCATATCATTTGAAGAAAAGTGTTTTTCAAAGAGTTCATGTTCAGTGATATACCCATCAAAGCTGTTACCAAATATGATAACATTACTTAATAGGTCTGGTTTCCAATTTGCTTCCAAGAGATTGTTGTATAAGTGTAGTTCACAGTGCGGCATAAAGAACATAGTTGGTTTTAGGGCTTGCCTCCTTCCTTCTTCGTTGATGGATAAGACCGTACAACCAAAAGATTTCAAAACTTGAATTTCAATCTCTGAAAGGACAGGGTCAAATACTTGGACCTCCCCAATCCAAGTGAAATCTTTTTTCATCAATATTGCAAGATTGAGCTGCCACTTAGGAGCATTTTTATTTATCTCGCTCTCATCAGAAATACTGCCAATACCATAAATTATCATTTGCATCTTTGACTCTGATCCTAAAACCCTTCGTATGCATTTAGAAATTGGTTTTCTTTTTAATTCCTTTCGAAATTCGTGATAAAATTGAGACATCTCAAGTTCATTTGTAAACTTTTCCATTTTGCTCATCAATTCTGCTTGATCTGTCGGAGTCGATGACTCTACCTTGTCATCCTTCACACAAATTTGATTATGTTCATAATCGGTGACGGTTTTCATCGATGTTGATGTTGCCATTTATCCGGGGTTTGTTGGAGTTTTTTCTGACAAGAGAAGCAGGTGTATAATAAGAAACAAGCAGTTGATCGATAGTAATAAACAAGACAGCGTCAGCATATATCTAATCTAATAAATTAAACATTCATCCATGCTGCTTATAATATCCACGTGCATGAATAATCACTTTAATTCTACAGGTTACATGCAATTAACGATTCTTGTGATAAAGAAATCCAAGTGTACGTACAGGCTACAGCACAGTTTAGTTTTTGAAAAACGTCTTTAATGCTTTTAAAAAATTTCGGTTATTTCCTTTATCACATATATAAGTAAACTACCCGAAGCTGCTTCAATTCATACGGGAACATTGAATATGAAACGCAAGTAGGTTACATCATCAATTATTATTCATATACAGACTTCAAAGAGAAGAGCTTTAACAGTGATGGAGATCGAGTATACAGAATGAGACGGAAGGAACCTCTATATATAGAGAGGTAGGATATTTTTAAAAGACAAAAGGTCTATATCTTATCCATGGAAGACATATCAATTTAATTATCGTGATCTCTACGTTATCTCAATTACTTAAACATTAATATATTTGATTTAATCTGAATATATTTAAATTTTAATATGTTTCATATATTTACGTATAATAGATTAAATCCTAGTCATAACTAATAAAATTCATAAACATGGTTTAAATTTGAACATATTAAATCAAATTATATAATCTATGTCTATATTATTTGGATAATATAACTTAAATCTCTTATTCAATGATGTTTAATTTCACGCAAGAAAAAAAAAAGTTTATTTTGGCCGGACCTATGATAGCCCACGAAGCTAAACTCATATACAGTGGTTGAACCAGAAAATATTTTTAGCCCAAGCTAAAAAAATAAACATATTGAACTATTTACCAAATAATATCGCATAACAATGAAATTACAAATGAATAATAACGGACAATTATACATTAAAACAAGATATAAGATGATACTAACGTTTTCCGTAGGTATCTCAAATCAAGAGGTTCAACATCCAAATCCTCAAAATACAAAATGCAGTTCTCATAGTTTTAAATGAAATTCCTAAAATATCCTCCGCATTTTAGACCTGGGGACACCATACAAAAGGAGTCGTAATTTCAGCGCATGGGGAGAAAAAAGAGGACACGGTGCTTGTGGAAGCTATGCGTACACGCTAGCTCTGCAAGTCTCGTCATCCGGTTTGAATTTGTTGTTGCGAGATGGTACAAACTCCTCTCGCCAATATATAGGAGATATTTTTACTAGCCGGTACCCAGCCCGCTCCGTGACCGACATAAGCTCTTCTTCTTTAAATATTCCGAGTTCTCGGAAATGTTTCCCGCATCTTAACATCTTAAAATCTTTGAATTTTAGAAACCGTTGACTGAAAAATGATTTCTTCAATATTAAACTTAACATTGCATGATTGAACCATATGAAAATTATCCTTAAGGTGAATGATTTCTAAACTTCGTCACCTGAAGAACGATCTCTTAACGTTTATCTCTCATAATAAATGGCACCCTTTCTCCTAAAGATGACATGATACTCCCTCCGATAATAAATATAGGACAAAGTTTGAAGTGTAAATTGCACTATAAACCATATCCTATATTTAGGACCGGAGGAGTAATTAAGTGTGAGGGATAAATTCGATAGGATGTGGCAGTGGAAAATGATATTTGTTTTGTACATTTTATTAATATAAAAAAAAAAATCTGCTAGTCGAGGCGCTTAACAAATACTCAAAAATCGAAACACTTGTTTTGTACATTTTATTAATATATAAAAAAATTGCTAGTCGAGGCACTTAACAAATACTCAAAAATCGAAACAGTAACACGCATCTCACAAACTAAAAAAACAACAATCCTGATAAACAAAACTTAAAACCTATTCATTCTCATATAGAATTCATTCTCATATAGACTAACACCGTGTTCTTCCATAGTCTTCTTTCTCATCATCTGCATCTTTCTAGTTGTGAGAGAGCTGAAAAAATGCCAATTTAAATCGAAAAAGGCATGGGTGTAGAGACTACATGGCTCATAAGAAATTCTTCTCATTTTGAATTCATCTGTAAAGGTTTGAGCAGCCAAAACGTGCCCCATCCTTTTCCAAATATTTAATTTTCTTTCCATATCATTTGAAGAAAAGTGTTTTTCAAAGAGTTCATGTTCAGTGATATACCCATCAAGGCTGTTACCAAATATGATAACATTACTTAATAGGTCTGGTTTCCAATTTGCTTCCAAGAGATTGTTGTATAAGTGTAGTTCACAGTGCGGCATAAAGAACATAGTTGGTTTTAGGGCTTGCCTCCTTCCTTCTTCGTTGATGGATAAGACCGTACAACCAAAAGATTTCAAAACTTGAATTTCAATCTCTGAAAGGACAGGATCAAATACTTGGACCTCCCCAATCCAAGTGAAATCTTTTTTCATTAACATTGCAAGACTGAGCTGCCACTTAGGAGCATTTCTATTTATCTCGCTCTCATCAGAAATACTGCCAATACCATAAATTATCATTTGCATCTTTGACTCTGATCCTAAAACCCTTCGTATGCATTTAGAAATTGGTTTTCTTTTTAGTTCCTTTCGAAATTCATGATAAAATTGAGACATCTCAAGTTCATTTGTAAACTTTTCCATTTTGCTCATCAATTCTGCTTGATCTGTCGGAGTCGATGATTCTACCTTGTCATCCTTCACAAAAATTTGATTATGTTCATAATCGGTGACGGTTTTCATCGATGTTGATGTTGCCATTTATCCGGGGTTTGTTGGAGTTTTTTCTGACAAGAGAAGCAGGTGTATAATAAGAAACAAGCAGTTGATCGATAGTAATAAACAAGACAGCGTCAGCATATATCTAATCTAATAAATTAAACATTCATCCATGCTGCTTATAATATCCACGTGCATGAATAATCACTTTAATTCTACAGGTTACATGCAATTATAACGATTCTTGTGATAAAGAAATCCAAGTGTACGTACAGCACAGTTTAGTTTTTGAAAAAACGTCTTTAATGCTTTTAAAAATTTTCGGTTATTTGCTTTATCACATATATAAGTAAACTACCCGAAGCTGCTTCAATTCATCCGGGAACATTGAATATGAAACGCAAGTAGGTTACATCATCAATTATTATTCATATATATGAAAACGATTTAAAACGGGGGAGAATAACGCACCAGACTTCAAAGAGAAGAGCTTTAACAGTGATGGAGATCGAGTATACAGAATGAGACAGAAGGACGAGCCTCTATATATAGAGATGAGTAGGATATTTTTAAAAGACAAAATGTCTATATCTTATCCATGGAAGACATATCAATTTAATTATCGTGATCTCTACGTTATCTCAATTACTTAAACATTAATATATTTGATTTAATCTGAATATATTTAAATTTTAATATGTTTCATATATTTACGTATAATAGATTAAATCCTAATCATAACTAATTAAATTCATAAGCATGGTTTAAATTTGAACTTATTAAATCAAATTATATAATCTATGTCTATATTATTTGGATAATATAACTTAAATCTCTTATTCAATAATGTTTAATTTCACGCAAAAAAAAAAAGTTTATTTTGGGCCGGACCTATATGATAGCCCACGAAACTAAACTCATATACGGTGGTGGAACCAAAAAATATTTTTAGCCCAAACTAAAAAAATAAACATATTGAACTATTTACCAAATAATATCGCATAACACTGAAATTACAAATGAATAATAACGGACAATTATACATTAAAATAAGATATAAGATGATACTAACATTTTCAGTAGGTATCTCAAATCAAGAGGTTCAACATCCAAATCCTCAAAATACAAAATGCAGTTCTCATAGTTTTAAATGAAATTCCTAAAATATCCTCCCGCACAGAGGACACCATACAAAAGGAGTCTGTAATTTCAGCAGAAAAAAGAGGACGCAGTGCTTGTGGAAGCTATGCGTACACGCTAGCTCCGCAAGTCTGTCATCCGGTTTGAATTTGTTGTTGCAGATGGTACAAACTCCTCTGCCGATAGGAGATATTTTTACTAGCCGGTACCCAGCCCGCTCCGTGACCGACATAAGCTTTTCTTCTTTAAATAAATATTTTTACTAGCCGGTACCCAGCCCGCTCCGTGACCGACATAAGCTCTTCTTCTTTAAATATTCCGAGTCCTCGGAAATGTTTCCCGCATCTTAACATCTTAAAATCTTTGAATTTTAGAAACCGTTGACCTGAAAAACGATTTCTTCAATATTAAACTTAACATTGCATGATTGAACCATATGAAAATTATCCTTAAGGTGAATGATTTCTAAACTTCGTCACCTGAAGAAAGATCTCTTAACGTTTATCTCTCGATAATAAATGGCGCCCTTTCTCCTAAAGAGGACATGATACTCCCTCCGATAATAAATATAGGACAAAGTTTGAAGTGTAAATTGCACTATAAATCATATCCTATATTTAGGACTGGAGGAGTAATTAATTGTAAGGGATAAATTCGATAGGATGTGGCAGTGGAAAATGATATTTGTTTTGTACATTTTATTAATATAAAAAAAAAATTGCTAGCCAAGGCGCTTAACAAATACTCAAAAATCGAAACACTTGTTTTGTACATTTTATTAATATATAAAAAAATTGCTAGTCGAGACGCTTAACAAATACTCAAAAATCGAAACACTTGTTTTGTACATTTTATTAATATATAAAAAAATTGCTAGTCGAGGCGCTTAACAAATACTCAAAAATCGAAACAGTAACACGCATCTCACAAACTTAAAAAACAACAATCCTGATAAACAAAACTTAAAAACTATTCATTCTCATATTCTCATATAGAATTCATTCTCATATAGACTAACACCGTGTTCTTCCATAGTCTTCTTTCTCATCATCTGCATCTTTCTAGTTGTGAGAGAGCTGAAAAAATGCCAATTTAAACCGAAAAAGGAATGGGTGTAGAGACTACATGGTTCATAAGAAATTTTTCTCATTTTGAATTCATCTGTAAATGTTTGAGCAGCGAAAACATACCCCATCATGTTCCAAATATTTAATTTTCTTTCCGTATCATTTGGGGAAGAAAAGTATTTTGAAAAGAGTTCTTGTTGCTTGATATACCTATCAAGGCTGTTACCAAATATGATAACATTACTTAATAGGTCTGGTTTCCAATTTGCTTCCAAGAGATTGTTGTATAAGTGTAGTTCACAGTGCGGCATAAAGAACATAGTTGGTTTTAGGGCTTGCCTCCTTCCTTCTTCGTTGATGGATAAGACCGTACAACCAAAAGATTTCAAAACTTGAATTTCAATCTCTGAAAGTACAGGGTCAAATACTTGGACCTCCCCAATCCAAGTGAAATCTTTTTTCATTAACATTGCAAGACTGAGCTGCAACTTAGGAGCATTTTTATTTATCTCGCTCTCATCAGAAATACTGCCAATACCATAAATTATCATTTGCATCTTTGACTCTGATCCTAAAACCCTTCGTATGCATTTAGAAATTGGTTTTCTTTTTAGTTCCTTTCGAAATTCATGATAAAATTGAGACATCTCAAGTTCATTTGTAAACTTTTCCATTTTGCTCATCAATTCTGCTTGATCTGTCGGAGTCGATGATTCTACCTTGTCATCCTTCACAAAAATTTGATTATGTTCATAATCGGTGACGGTTTTCATCGATGTTGATGTTGCCATTTATCCGGGGTTTGTTGGAGTTTTTTCTGACAAGAGAAGCAGGTGTATAATAAGAAACAAGCAGTTGATATATCGATAGTAATAAACAAGACAGCGTCAGCATATATCTAATCTAATAAATTAAACATTCATCCATGCTGCTTATAATATCCACGTGCATGAATAATCACTTTAATTCTACAGGTTACATGCAATTAACGATTCTTGTGATAAAGAAATCCAAGTGTACGTACAGCACAGTTTAGTTTTTGAAAAACGTCTTTAATGCTTTTAAAAATTTTCGGTTATTTGCTTTATCACATATATAAGTAAACTACCCGAAGCTGGTTCAATTCATACGGGAACATTGAATATGAAACGCAAGTAGGTTACATCATCAATTATTATTCATATATATGAAAACGATTTAAAACGGGGGAGAATAACGCACCAGACTTCAAAGAGAAGAGCTTTAACAGTGATGGAGATCGAGTATACAGAATGAGACAGAAGGACGAGCCTCTATATATAGAGATGAGTAGGATATTTTTAAAAGACAAAATGTCTATATCTTATCCATGGAAGACATATCAATTTAATTATCGTGATCTCTACGTTATCTCAATTACTTAAACATTAATATATTTGATTTAATCTGAATATATTTAAATTTTAATATGTTTCATATATTTACGTATAATAGATTAAATCCTGATCATAACTAATTAAATTCATAAACATGGTTTAAATTTGAACATATTAAATCAAATTATATAATCTATGTCTATATTATTTGGATAATACAACTTAAATCTCTTATTCAATAATGTTTAATTTCACGCAAGAAAAAAAAAAGTTTATTTTGGGCCGGACCTATGATAACCCATGAAGCTAAACTCATATACAGTGGCGGAATCAGAAAATATTTTTAGCCCGAGCTAAAAAAAAAATAAACATATTGAACTATTTACCAAATAATATCGCATAACATTGAAATTACAAATGAATAATAACCGACAATTATAAATCAAAACAAGATATAAGATGATACTAACGTTTTCAGTTGATATCTCAAACAAGAATTTTACTTTTCTCTAACAGCCCAATGAGTAATGAATTAAACATTGTCCTAAAGATATCGCAAATACAAACACAATAATTATATGTATAATAAAATTTAATAGAATTATTTAAAATATAATCAAAGAAAAAACGCATACCTAAAATTGTAGATGGTGCTCTTTTAAATTGAAAAAATCTTTAAGGATAGAATCAGTAGTAAATGTTTCAGCAATACAAAATACTAAACCAAAGTATTTCTAGACCTCATCAAGAGGTTCAACATCCAAATCGTCAAAATATAAAATGCAGTTCTCATAATCTTAAATGAAACTCCTAAAATATCGTCCCGCATAGAGGACACCATACAAAAGGATTCTGTAATTTGAGCAAAAAGAAGAGGACACAGTGCTTGTGGAAGCTATGCGTACACGCTAGCTCCGCAAGTCTGTCATCCGGTTTGAATTTTTTGTTGCAGATGGTACATACTTCTTTGCCGGTAGGAGATATTTTTACTGGCCGGTATCCAGCCCGCTCTGTGGCCGACCTCAACTCAGCTTCTTTAAATATTCCGAGTCCACGGAAATGTTTGCCGCATCTTTTACAAGTATTTGGCTGCTGTTCCTTTGAGTGATGGAAATCCTTCCAGCTGTTGCACCAATCCAGCTATGATACTTTCTCATTAATAATCAAACACAATAATAATTCAATAATTTCTTAATTAATTTGTATGGGTTAAGAAAGTTAAATAAATTACTACCTCCGATCCTAATTATAAGACCTAGTTGACTTTTTTTTTTTTTTTGAGAGATTAAGGAAGCTAAATAAGTTACTCAATCATTTCATATGTTGTGTATTCTTAGATTATATATTAATTTATTAGTCAAACTAATTAGTTTGAAGAAAAAATAAAAATAAAAATACTCTAAAGTAATTAATTAGCTTCCTTAATCTCTCCAAAAATGTCAACTAGGTCTTATAATTAGGACCGGAGAGAGTACTTAATTATAACAAATATGACTTAATCTCCTTAAAATACGTACATATTCACTTCATAGTTGAGTAAATTATTTCATGGAAAGATGATAAATATAAAGAAATAAAATAGGTAGAAGATTTATATTTAAGACTGTGACCAACTTTTTAACTAGCTTATACAATAAGGATCATAGGAGTAATCAATTAAATTTGAGACTTATAAGTGTTATCATCTTCCTATTTTTACCTCAATTTTCATCAAAACTCCTTGCAAAATTAATCCATCCAACAAAAGACACCGGAGCAACATTACATGAGGCCACTAAAATGGACATTTGTTTTTTGGGCATAAATCCTATACAATTTCATGACTTTAGCAAACCAAGACCGTATACAAAATAGTTTACCAACAAAGAACCACAACGCAAAGCAATCCAAAACCAGGAAAAACAACCAAAACTAACACAAAAACCAACAACAAATTTAAAGGGAAAGAACGATATCATTAAACAAGGGGGAAAAAACCCAATCATGCAATTCCCAACCATCCGTAGACCATAAGCTAAGATCTTCACCAGAGGAGAAGGGGTTGTAATACCCCACTAAAATAATAGAGATTCTTAAGGAGCATTTCTTATTTCTTTTACGGTTGTCAATTTTTGAGTGAAAAGGAATTCATTAAAAAATGATCAGAAGATTTACATCAGGAAGACATTAAGCAAAATGATAAACTAAGGAAAATTACATAAGGAGGGGAAACCTATCAAAACATTTCCGTGAGTGAACAACAAGAGATCTGACTTGTGAGGAGATACTAGTAACATTGAACCGTTCATCAGTAAAGATTTGTCGGTTACGGGTGTCCCATAGTTTCCAACAAGTGATACATATGCCAACCTTCCAGGAGGTGTCCAAAGATGTCGACAAGATAACTGAACGAAGCCATTTTTGAATGTCTACTCTGAAAAATTTAGAACAGAGATCTGTCGGTAGAATCTTCTTCCAGACCGAAGAGGCTAAGTTGCACTCTTGAAAAACATGGCTAAGGCTTTCAGGACCATTTTGACAGAGAGAACAACAACTGTCCTGGGTCAAATTTCGTGCAACCCTCTCCACATTAGTGAGTAACTTCCCTTTGAGGAGCAACCAGGAAAATGTCCGAACCCTTTGTGGCATTGGCAACTTCCACATTTTAGACCATAAGCAGTCATAATTGTTCCAGTTCAAAGATTCCAGTGCTTCATAAGCTGATTTAACGGAGAAATCCCCCTTCTTAGTTAATTGCCAAGCACATAGGCTGGTAGGAAGGGCACCCTGGTTTGTTAAGGAGGGTAGGCCTTTTAGCACCGCTGAAGGTAATAAGTGGCCAACTAGGTTCAATTTCCACGAACCATCCTCATTGACATACTCGGCTATAGTTTTTGAAAGATCTTGCTCTGGGATTGGGGTGAAAGATAAGAGCTTTAGAGGACCATGATCCCCTACCCAAAAGTCAGACCAGAATTTTACATTGGTGCCATCACCAGGATTCCACCTGATATGGAGGTAAGTTTCCTCCCAAAGACTAACTAGGTTTCTCCAAAGGAAGGACCTACGAGCACTGTGGCGTACCTCACCGTTGGAGGAAACATTAGATTTTTGCCATAGGACACGGACCCAGAGGGATTCAGGTTGAGAGTGGATTTTAAATATCAACTTCATCAGAAAAGCTTTGTTTTGTGAGCCAAGCTTCAACAAACCACAACCACCGTGCTTAATTGGTTGGCAAAGATCATGCCATTTCACCAGACTGATTCCTCTTTTATCTGGAGAGTGGCCCCAAATGAATTTACGGATGACTTTCTCAATCTTCGTGGTGCATGATGAAGGGAGGGAAGTACTCTGCATAGTATAGAGAGGGATGGATGACAATACTGAACGAGCGAGGGTGATGCGACCTGCCAATGATAGGCATTTACTCTTCCAACCAGCGAGCTTGGTTTGAATCCTATCAGATATGTATCCATAAGTTGATGAGGTCACTCTCCCAGTCAACAATGGAACTCCTAAATACTTTCCAAGGGATAAAGTTCTTTTGAAGCATAGCTTATCACAGATTACCTTGCATGATTGGGGATCCATGTTCTTTGAGAAGTAGATCTCAAATTTGTTTCGGCTAATCTTGTGACCTGATGCCCGGCAAAATTCATGAAGAGTCTCTGCAATTAAGTCTGCCTGATGTGGGGTAGCCTGACCAAATAAAATTAAGTCGTCCGCAAAGAATAAATGTGAGAGGCGAACACCTCTTTGACCCAATTTGACTGTCTGCCACTTTCCCGCATTGACCTTTTGTTCAATAAGTTGGGAGAGACGTTCCATGCAAAGGATAAAAATGTACGGGGAGAGAGGATCTCCCTGTCTCACCCCACGTTCAGGATTGAAAGAGGTAGATGGTTTCCCATTCCACAAAACCTGCATGGAGGGAGTAGTTATACAGTTCATGATTAGACTGGTCAGAGTTTCAGGAATGTCAGTATCATTTAGGGTATCCTCAATAAAGTCCCAGTGCAGCCTATCAAAGGCTTTATGAAGATCGATTTTGACAGCCATCCAGCCTACTTTGCCTTTCTTTCCTTGCATTGAGTGAATTACCTCCTGGGTAATGACTATGTTGTCAATAATGCTCCTTACCTGAATGAAACTGGATTGAAATTGTCCAATTAAGTCTGGCATAATTGGCTTCAATCGGTTTCCTATGGTCTTTGAAAGGATTTTATACAGCACAGAGCAGAGACTGATTGGGCGAAACTCAGAGATAAGATTCGGATGATTAGCTTTGGGGATTAGAGCTAACAGGGTTTGGTTCAGGGTCGGATTTAGAGGAGTACCTGACCAAAAATCCCTAATGAATTTGAGGATGCTGCTGCCAACAATGCTCCATTGAGACTGGTAGAAGAGGGCATGGATGCCATCCTTTCCAGGGGATTTCAGCGGCTTCATTTCAAAAAGGGAATTTTTAACTTCATCCAGCGTCACTTCTCGGTCTAGAGTCAACAATTGGGGATCCGTAAGAGATGGAAACATACCGTGGATGGAGAGGGGAGAGGTTGAATACTCATCCAGGGAATAAAGGTCCTTGAAGAAATTCTTTGCATGTTCAGCGAGGCAGTCTTCAGTCGTCATCCAGAGCCCGTCTTGGTTCTTGAGCTGAGAGATACGATTGCATTTCTTCCGGATCATTGCTTTCATATGGTAATAATGAGTGTTGCGATCACCAAGACAAATCCACTCAGTTGATGACTTTTGGATCCAGAGAAGCTCCTCCTGGAAGCACACCTCTTCCAGTTCTTCCCTCAGAGACGTCTCCAAATCGGAAAGGGAATCGGAGAAGGTATGTGCAGGGTCTTCAAGCTTCGATTTCGAATACCTCTGATTCGATTAAAAAGACGGCGTTTACGTTTTCCAATTGCATCGAAGGTATCGTTATTCCATCGTTGGATTTCGGTTGAGAAGGATTCAAGGCAGCTCAGTAGGTTACTCTCCTCGTTCCAAATACGTTCAACAATTTGAGAAAAATCCGGGTGGGAGATCCATGAAGCAAGGAATCGAAATGGCTTAGGGTATGGGCCGGATTGATGGGGAAGGCCCGGGATCGATTAAGATCGTCTACGTGATCGAGAGTACTTTTGCCGGGTGGTCCACTTCATATTGAGGGAAACTATGAAGCCAATCTGAGTTGCAAAGGGCCCTATCCAGTCTCATTAAAAGGGTGCCTCTGCGCCAAGTGTATTTTGGGCCCTTAAAGCCCAAGTCAAGTAGGCCATTGTCATGAATAAAGTTATTAAAGGAGACGCAGCCACGGGCCCTGTGTACAGCGCTACTACTTCGTTCTTCAGGGTTGAGAATGGCATTGAAATCCCCTGCTAAGAGCCATGGAGAAGAGACATTATTAGCAATAAGAGAAAGGTCTTGCCAAACAAATTTTCTATTTTGTTGAGTAGGGCTGCCATAGACCGTGAAGAGACATGTATAGCTTTGATTAATCCAGTTCAACTCCATATTGATAAATTGAGTTTGAGATTCAAGGATATTAATGGACACATTTGGGGACCAAAGAATCCATATACCCCTGAAAAGCCAGATGCTTCAACCCTATGAGAAAATTGGAATCCTAATTTTTTGATAACCTTATCTCGCTTTAATCCCGGAAATTCTTGGTTCCACTATCACAAAAACATCAGGTTTATGATTAAACACCATAGATTTGAAAATTGAAGGAAACCTTATGTCAAAGGCTCCCTGACAATTCCAAGTTATTATTGACATAAATAATATTAGGTATGGGCAGAGGGGTTAAGATTTACTCCCTCCCGAGTCATTTTTGAATCCATGTCTTGCTGGGCATTATTCAAGTCCCTGGCAATTTCTTTTAAGTAACGGATCGAGGGCCCAGCTATACTCGGATTGGGCTTTTCTCCCATGTTCCTGATGGCGACTCCAGAGGCGAGTTTGACTCCTCTACTTGTGGATTGAGGATCGTTCCCTAGAGGAAGCTGGCCTTTAGGCCCATTGGCCTTAAGTTGGTTTCCCTTTGCCGTTTGCGTCAGCCTGTGGTCATTGATAATAAGGGTAGAGTTGTTATCCATGTCCAGGGTGGTAGTGGCTGCCCGCGCTACGTAATGCGTTGCGTTGGGGGTACATTCCTGATTTTGTGTCAGAGGAGCAGACGTTGTCTGCTTGTTTCCAACAACCCCCTTTTGTGGTCCTTTTGTATCCTTGCTTTTCTTCTTTTGGAAGGTGCCTTCAACCCTCTGTTGTGGATCGCCTTGGTTTTGAATGGTGGCCCCTTGTCCAATTTCCTCCATGAATTCAGCATTATTTAGGACCTCGTACCTCGATTTTGAGGTCACTATTTTGCCCTCAACTAGCACGTTCTTTTTGTCTGACTTGACAGGTGCACGTCGTGGCCTTTGTTGCACCACCATCCACTCACCAAAATTAACAGAATCGCGGTTACAAGCAGCAGGGACTGTCCCTTGTACCATGTGCGTCGGTGAGGTTGGGGTCGCCGGCGAAGGTGGTGGAGGCATTTTTTCCGGGCAAGATTCTTGAAGGTGGCCATATCTCCCACAGTGGAAGCAAATGGTTGGCAATCCTTCATAGACCACAAAGATAATCTCACCATCAACTTGGATTTTGGAAATCAGGGGCTTTGTGAGGTCGATACTAACAGCAAGTCTGGCAAACTCTCCTCGGTCCCCTGAATCTGTGTTGTAGTCTACTCGAATAACCTCGCCGAAGACACTTCCAATTGACCTGATGATGCTCTTATGATAGTAACGTGGTGGAAGTTTAGGGAGTCTAACCCATCCAATAACCTAGTTAATGACATGTTGGGTTCTAAAGGATGGTGTCCACGGCTGAACAGTGAGGTAATGCCCGAAAATCATCCAGGGGCCGTTCAGCAGTGCAGTTTGATAATCCATGTCTTCTTTGAAACGCACTAGGTAGTAGTCATCCTCTAAATCTACGAGTTTTATTTGGCCCACTGGTTTCCACGTAAACTGGAGTTGCGTCCTAAGATAACGGTAGCCTATTCTTTTGCCCATCAACTTGACCCCCACCGCAAGGCCCATTTTCTGATTGAGTGGCTCCAAGACGTGAGATGCAAAATCGACTGTTGGGATATTACCTTTCAGACCAATGGAGACGTCGCCTTTTTGAAGAATGAGATCTTCTTCTTCCTCATTGGGAATGTTGGAATCCGAGTTAAGCAGCTTGTCTTTAAACGACGGCAGCGATGGCACAGAGTCAGGCTTGTCTTCGTTCATGGGAGTGTTCTGACCAACAGGAGGGTCAGGCGGCAGTTGGGATTCCGGGACACACTCTAAATGAGGTGAAACAGAGGGTTAGGGACTCGCGGGAAAGGAATCGAGAGGCTCGGTTGTTTCCATGGAGTCCTCAAGCTTGGCTCGCTTAGTGGAGTGATCCTCCCCAGGGTAGGGAGGGGGGTCGTTCTTCGGGGATGAGTCGAATGAAAAGTAGGTAGCATGGTGGTTGAGAAGGGAGAGAAAGTCTAGAGAGAAGGAGGAGCTTCTCACTCTAACCCATTCTCTCCTATTCTGGCTCTGTCCGGTTGTCAATTAATTGTATCCGGGATGTCCTTCACTATAATTATATTTTTATTTATATGTATTAGAATTATTCATAATTTCTGTATCAAAAAAGTCACAAATTGATATTGAGTCACATAATTAGATCCTCATGTAAAAATTAAAATTTTCCCTTTTAATTCTTTTGAGGTCAATTTTTCCTTTTTAAAAATATATCTATTCACTAGAGAATGCCTAGAAATGTCCATAAGAAAACTGCACAATCAAATTATAGAGAGTCAGATTCAAGTTTCAGGGAAAAGAAATGGAACCTCTGAAATGACGTTGTTGGCAAGGGCAAGAGGCGTATTAATTGCAGTGCTTGCAGCTGTAGAATTTCCTTCCAGATGGACCACCTTATTTCTTCCCTCACCCCAATCTATCAAACTTTGAACCCGCAAGAAACAACGAATCGTCTTTTCCCAAAATTATATTTAAAACTTTAGGGGGCAAATCTGCACCTTAATAAAAATGACGTAAATAAAATGTGAACTATTCAAAGATATTTGGTCAACTAAAGGTCAAAATTAGCCGGAATAATGATCAGGATAAAATTACTCCATTTTTTTACATTTCGAGAGCAAAATTACCCCTAAAAAGCATTTAGAGCAAATTTATCCTTCGGTAAATACTTCTTGAGAAAATGTCCTTTAACCCTATAAATTTTAAAACAAAGCTAAAGAAGTTTTAAGTTTTCTTAGTTGCAGTAAAATATGTTAAAAGATTTATCTTTTGGTCACACGATCAAAGATTTATCTTAGGATACACTGTTTGAGTATAGATGTTCTACTCTAATCATCTAAATTAGTCTTGAGGGTCCTAATCCCTATTTTTAATTGGTGGATGTTGTCATTTGTCTCTTAATAGCCCTAATATTTTCTTTTCTTTATCCTTTCAGCTTTTGCACTTTCACTATAGTAACAGATTGTGTTATGTTATTCATTTTTTTTTAATGAAATATAAAGCAATAAAAATGATTATTAAATATGAAAATTATATATTGCATGCCCCACCCCCAGCCAAAGCTTTAAAAATATATCTATTCAGCAGAGAATGCCTAGAAATGTCCATAAGAAAACTCCACAATCAAATTACAGAAAGTGGGATTCAAGTTTCAGGGAAAAGAAATGGAACCTCTGAAATGCAGTGCTTGCAGCTGTAGGAATTTCCTTCCAGATCTATCAAACTTTGAAGCCGCAAGAAACAACGAATCGAATTTACCTTCAAGAAACGACCAAGAAGAAAAGAAAGATATCAAGAAAAAGCAAATCACATGCCCAGAAAGAGACAATGAGGAGTATTAACGTCTTAGAACCAAGAAAAGCCAAACCAGAATAACAGACAAAATCAATGTAAATAGACAACGCAATTCAAAGTACGTGACCAGACTAGACTACCAATGAATAACGATCAAGATGCATATGGCGACGTAAGGAATGCATATTGAGGGCGTGAATAAAAGAACGAAGACAGAGAAGGAATTCATTGGATCGTTTACCAGGAAAATGCGCAGAGGCATTCGAATCCTATCCCTCAGACCCAGTAGTAAGCCGGTCAGTGAAATTCAACTATCTAAGCTTGTGAACGGCGCTGGTTATAAACTTATTCTTTTACACGTAGGGTCCCTATCAAGAAAAAGCTAATCACATGCCCAGAAAGAGACAATGAGAAGTATTAACGTCTTAGAACCAAGAAATAACAGACAAAATCAATCTAACAGACAATGCAATTCAAAGTACGTGACCAGACTAAACTACCAATGAATAACGATAACGAGGGGATGTATATGACGACGTAAGAAATGCATATTGAGGGCAAGAACGAAGACAGAGAAGGAATTCATCGAATCGTTTACCAGGAAAATGAGCAGAGGCATTCGAATCCTATCCCTCAGACCCAGTAGTGAGCCGGTCAGTAAAATTCAACTATCCAAGCTTGTGAATGGCGCTGGTTATAAGGGCCCTATTTATAGTTATTTTAATTTCGGCATGTAATAAAAAAAAAACTTTGTTTAACGGCAAATACTGTATTTTTTTTTTTTTTTTTTTTTTTTAATTGCAGAGGTGAGATCTTCTAATTAAATATTATTTATGCTTCTTCCGGTCCTAATTATAGGATAATATTTTAATTTTTGTCAATTTCTTCCTAAAATACCCCTATTTTATTCTCTCAACTGTATTTGTTTTTTGGTTAGTATATGTATGTCCAGTTAGTTAGTGAAAATTTTAAATTGTTGGATTTTAATTTATTTATCGATTAACTAACGTTAATTTGCTAATACATATTTGTGTGTGTACATATGTGTGTGTCTACACACAAATACACACACATGTTTATATGTGTGTGTATACATATATGTATATCCAGTGGCGGAGCCATAGTGGGGCGAAGGACCGTAAGTGTAAACACAAACTTGTGTCTTTTGTTTTTAATAAATGAAAAAAAAATTGCCGACATGAGAAATCTCATAACCCATTGCCGAGCAACCATATCCTGTGCTTTCTTAATCAAATTGAGGGGGTGAGTGCATGGAAGCATCGGTGAATGATTCCTCCAGAATTTAAAAAATGCCAGCATTAGCGCAAACAAACGACCAATTCAGAGATGGATCATCGGCAGTGTACTCGCTTTCAGCCAATGGATTTTGGTCCAATAACCGTGACGACGTTGGTTAATTACAATCATCTCTCCAAGGTAGATATTAATTGTATTTTAATCAAATTGCGATGGCGCTAGATCACTATCTTGTACTTGTTAATATGGAATATCGATGAACTGTGTGACCTTGTGTTGGATCTTGCTGTTGAAACATTTCGTTCATTTGTTTTATACGCAATTATATATAGTATAACTGCTTGCCATTTATATCCTGATTCACTCTCTTACGTTTGATGAGTGTAGTTTAGTCTTCTTTATCTTTTCATCTGTGCTCGGTAAAGACTAAGAAACTGATGTTGGTCATTTCTAAATCGTCAAATTATTTATTCTAATTTATCATGCAGTAACGTGTAACAATTTTCCAAACTTGCAATGATCAAGGTAACAAATCCTGATGTAGTGATTTCGGTTCCAATCATTGTAAGCAACTAACTTAATTAAGTTGTGGCATGAAGGGGAAGGAAAAGAAAGAATTCACTGAAACTGATTTTTAAGCAAGAGATTTAAATATTGGCCTGAGAGTCCATCACCCACTTCTCCTTGTTTCATACATAAGATCGCAATTGGTAACCTTCTTAATTTGTCTCTTATGTATATTATGACTCTTGTGATACAGTTCTGGAGTGAGCTGCCATCACAAGCTCAGCAGGAGCTCTTGAAGATAGACAAGCAAACCCGCCCTTTTTGAGCAAAGCTATAAAAAAAAACATGTACTGCTCCCGATGTAGTGGTCAATTAGATGTCTCTCACTGACACATTGTCCTCGGTTAATCTCTTTCGAATGTGCCTTGCCCTTTATGCTGTCTGCTTACATATGGCACTGCAGCTCACTTACCTTGGGAGCAGCCATAGGTTGGATTTGTTAACTCACATGCCTTGTCCAAGCCCATCTGATTTTTTAAGGTTTTATCCTGATTCTTGCTTAGCTTGGAGTTGTCTAGGTTTTGCTTGATATATCTGTGTGTACGTATGTGTGTGTCTAAACACAAATATATATAGACAAACACATATATGTATATATATGTGTGTTTGTATGCATATATACATGGAGTGTGTATATACATAGATGTTAATCTGTGTGGGTTTCTGTCAATATGTGTGTGTGTGTACACTTGCATATATATGTACACACACATATACATATATGTATCTATATGTGTGTTCATATATATGTGTGTAGATATATGTATATATAGCAAGACCATTATTTTAATTAGAAAATGTATTGGAAGATAAATTCGAGGTCGGAGAGGTATGTGGCAAGAGCTATTGATTATTTTTACTTATGTCATTTTAAATTTATATAAGGGCATTTTAGGAAAATAAGTAAAATTAACTAATTTAACTCATCTCCTTAATCTCCCCAAAAAGGGTTAAATATGTCCTATAATTAGGATCAGAGAGAGTAGTATGTTATTCGTTGGGGGAAAGCCGGAAAACACACTTGTCATATTTTATTTTAAACCCCGTTTCTAGTCCTGTCTCGAAAAAGTGCTGTCCAGATCGCGGTCTTGAGAATTTCCTACAACTTTTTACTTGTTTTTTTTAAAACTTTTTTCTTTTATTGAGATGTCTTTTGTGTGTGTGTGTGTGGAAAACAAAAGTTGTTGAGACCTATGTGGTAAATTCCTTAGCTAATGAGATGTTTTTAAATGGCATTATATTACACAAGTACCATGTTTCAATGAAAAAAGGAAGAGTCCCCCCCCCCAATTCATATGAGAAAAGAAATGGAGAAAATCCTAAAAACTAGAGATCCAGAAGAAAATAAACTCTTTATACAGTGATAAAAAAGACAAACAATATTCAAATAACACGCATACGTTATACTACAAAAATTATAGAAAATTGTATCCCCACCAACTATAATTTTGACTTCTCCAAAAGATGTTTATATTCGCCGATAAAAATTATATATTTTGTATGGAAAAAATAGGCATTTAGTCCTCACGTTTCAATTCATATAAATGAAGTTACATAAAAGTAGAGTTTAGCAGATACAAAACATGTTTTGTTGAGTTTAAATTAAATTTAATCTAATTAAGATCTAAGAACAGAGTTTTAAATGAGACAATATTATACTCGAGGAATGACTCCCCCCATTTTTTTTTTTTTGGTATAATGCTTAATAAGGGTAAAGTAATATCCAATACTCTAGTGTTATTTCCTGATAATATCCTGCATCTTAATCTTATTTATGTATCCTAATATTATTTTCTAAGTGCATACAACACCTGATATTCATTTTCAATTACATGTAGTACTATAATCTTATATACGGGCTAGGACGCTAAATGCGTTGTAAATAAAATGGGATAAAATATTGTCACTACCAATTTTGGTCACTACTACTTTTTCACCGTTAGATCAGAATCTCAAGAGGAAAGAGAAATGATAAAGATAGATGAGATTCTGATCTAACAGTGAAAAAATGGTAGTAACATTGATAGTGACTAAAATTGGTAATAACAATATCGTATCTCAAATAAAATTACAGTGGGCGAGACATTAGGAAAACAAGATAAGGATGCCAGATATATACACCACAAATAAGATTTGTGTGCTGGATGTACGCTAATAAAAATATATGAGAATTTAGATATATCTTTTTATGGGAAAATTCCCTCCTTAGAATTTAATTAGCGTCAAGCCAACAATGGTCTGGATTTATAAAAATTTAGGAGAAAATAATCTTTTGTTTTATATAGCACTGACTCGATTATAACTTTATCTCTATATTTAGATTTGCTATAATTCAATCTCTACAATTTTAACATGATTGTTACTTAAGCCCAGAATTTTGACTAATTACAACTCAGTCCCTATAATTTTGATATGATTGTTACTTAACCTTAGAATTTTCACTAATTGCAACTTAATATTTATAGTTTCAAGCAATTTATAAGTTAGTCTCGTCTTTTAAAAAAAATGAAATTATACATTTAATAGGGGCATGAACTAAATTATACAATAGATAAAACTAAAGGAATTAAATTATAGTGAATCAAGGTTCAGAAATGGAAGCGTAATCAATTTAGAACTACAGTAAATGAGATGCACTGAGATTAAGTACTGAGTTGCCAACCGTTAATTAAAAATAGAAAGAATAATTTTTCATACGGGGTATTCTCATTCTTTGAAAATTCAATTGGACTTACCCCAATTTTCCCTAGCATTTTTTTTCCCGTAAATTTCAATTTGAAGCTAGCAGTGAATTGCCGCCACTGCAGAACCGCGCCCTCTTCCCTGATCGTCTCAACTGGCGACGCTCGACATGAGGACTCGAGAGGTTCGCGGCGTCCGACGTGGGACTCTCACGCCTAGACCGCCGGGAAGAAGGGCCTAGCGTTTCTGCATACTTTCGTGGAATTCCGCCTCTTCGACCATGGCCTCTGGGTCGCCTACGGACCGTATCAATCAGGTCTTTCTCTTTGCATTTAGAGTTTGTAAACCCTCGATGCCGTTCCTTTGCGCATTGTACCGCACAAGTGCCGATTTCTTTTTGGTTTTATCTGGCACCACGTTCGAAACCAATAATTTGAGTCATGTAAATTTAGTACAAAGACAAAAACTTTATCCCTCTGGCTGCTTAAAAAATTTCCTGGAAAAGATGCATATGAGTTATTTCTAATGTTTAAGTTTGGGGGCCAAGAAATGGACTGAAACCATGTGGGTTCGAATTTATTTCCGAACTAAACGTGTAAACAAATTGGGCGCACAAATCTGGAGCCAAGAAAAATTAAGTCTTTCAATTATCTTGCTGAGTCTGTTCCAAAAGAATCGTGCTTGCTGTAGCTTCGAATTCACTCTTATGAACTCAATGGGTTACTTCTTGATGTTGTTGTTGATTTATGTATGCATTTTTTTGTTTCAAGGAAAAGGAAAGCCGTGTCGCCTGTCTCTAAACATGGAAGATCTGAAAAAGGCGGAAGAACTACTGTGGATGGTTCTCCGAGTGCTAAAGGTACCCTGTACGGTTACCTGGTTTCTTCACAGGAAAATTCCAGTCCTGCTAGGCTGTCAAACACTACCGCCGATACTTCGGCCAGGGCGGATGCAGTTAAAAGAAGTTTGGCACCTGTGATTAATAGATCTTTTGACAATGAACATAAGCAGCCTGTTCCGCCTGCTCAAATTCATCAATACTCTCAAGCAACTCAGAAGGGACTAACAAATGATTTACCCAAGGTGATTGATGGAGCAGTTGAAAAACCTGCCCGAGAAAATGGCGCAGATAGCAGACAAGGAGTCCGTAAACAGTTTGCAGCAGACTTTTTGTCTCTGTATTGTAGGTAACTTATCTACATATATCAGAGTTTTTTTTTTTTTTTTTTTTGGGGGTAGGGGGTTTGACGGTGACATATGTTGTTGAGTTATCGATCCTTGATTAATGGAGATGAAGTACTGTTGCCAGATACCACCCTTATTCTCAAAGTTTATTCTCTTCTTTTTTCGGTTAAATCTATGCAACATGCAGTGAACAACGCAGCATTATTTCTCCATCAGAGGTGAATGAAGATGGCTCTACTAGAAACGATGTTTTAACTTTCCCGGAGGAGAAGATCAGTCTGCCCCAGAAGTGTGAAGATACCAATAATGAGTCACATTCTGGTGAAAACCTTTCCACAGTTGACAAACCCCGACGGCAACAATCCTGATGCTGCTGGTAATTCTTCAGCATTTGTGTCTGGCAGTAACGCAGAGGTTAGACCACCTTCAAAATTATTTTTGATTTTGTAGCAAGGTTCTCATTGCTTAATTTTGTGATTTCTTTCATGTCATGCTTTCCGAGCAGCAGGTTTACTCTGGTGATGATACTAATGCTCTGGACAGAAGCTTTAGAAGGTGTAATTATACACCTAAATCATCTGTGAATACTAATAAGTGCTTCACACCAGGATCATTGGTTGTTAAAGAATGCGTTAAGGAGACACCGAAGTCAACACGTGGGAGCTCAATGTTTTCGCCTGGGGAGGCATTTTGGGATGAAGCAATTCAACTAGCTAATGGTTTGTGTGCTCCCAGATCTTATAATTCTTTTGAGGCTGGTGGACATAATAACATGGTAGAAGACCAAGTTTGTGAGAAGAATTCGTGCAATTTACAAGACAATGAGGGCAAGCCAAGCAAAATATTGCATCAGAGTCAAAGCAGAGGTGAGAATTTGGAAAGGGGTACTTCCCTAGGGTTGGTTGGGATGCATGGAAAAGATTCTGTGGAAAAAGTGTCCGGCCTGCCCGTTAAGCATTTTGATTTTTCATTTGAGGACACAACTTTGGATGAGAATTCTCCACAATAACGTGGTGCTACCAGCCTGATTAGCATAACTCATGAGGCTCATAGACAGTACGAAGTAAGTTCAGACAGCACTAAAGGAGTGAACTTTACCAAGAACTTCACTGTGGTTGGGACAGCTCATACAGATGAGATAATGAACGAAGTGCAGGAGAAGGCTTCAATCCATGCTGTAGGCAAGGAAGTGAATTTACCAAGTCAGCGTGACGATGTTCTGACATCTAATTCAGTCCGTGCTTATTCATCTGATGAGACCAGTACTCCTTCAAGCAACATGTTACTTAATGGTCGTTTAGACCTTAACAGTTGCCTTCCGCCTGAAATATGCAGCATATATAGGAAAAAAGGAATCTTAAAGTTATATGATTGGCAGGTATTTTTGCATTTTGAGAGTGTAACTGCTGCTCATTTTAGCAATGCACTATATTTGGTTCATGCAATTTATTTCACCCCTCTGCCCAAAAGGACAAATTTGCTGCTTTTCCCTACACTGCATTTTTCCCTGCCGAAAGTTCTGTCTGTTTGATTGGCTTAAATCTCACCTTTGATTGTAACAAGCATGTCATCCCCCGCGTGTTGCGCAATGCAACAATTAAGGGAAATTACAGGGCATATTGACCAGATAGTCATTGAAATGTTCAAGTAATTGAATTTAAAAAATAGTTCTAAAAGAAAAGAATTGCATTTTAAATATTTTGATTAAATGGAGAGAATTTGTTTTTGAGGGAGGTGTACCTGTATAGGTTGTGCAATTTTTGTTCGAGCTCAAAAAGTTCAACAAAAGAACATGAACATGGTAGACATGAAACTATATCAACTTTTGAACATGTAGGATGACAGGGAGATATCATCAATCATTTCAAGTACAACATTTCTAAATATTTCCTTGTATACTACATTGGTGGTTGTGCATTTTCCACCATTTGAACCGTCTTGTATAAGAATCCTAAGACCTGCAATATTGTTCACTTTTGATAATGCAACGTATAATTGTCCATGTGTGAACACTGGCTACGTAAAAAATAACCCAACATTTTGTAATGATTGACCCTAACTCTTGTTAATTGTCATTGCAAAGGATAAAGTAATAGGAAACTGCCGTCTCTTCATCCTAAATGGTAGACTGCTATCTGAAAGATTCATGTCCATCCGGTGGATTAAAACCTTTTGGTTTGGGCTCGACCCATTAAGTGTTAATCCTTCAATGACATTCTTCCCAAGATGTGTGACGCGTAGTCTAGTTCCATTATATAAGCCGATGACTTGGTCAATATTTCTTAACAACATTATAGGCACACCAACCTTTAGAATAAGAACATGCAAAGGGAGAACTGAACAAATGATTGTATTCAAGAACTCTGTAGTGTATAGATCTTCAAATCCATCAAAGTCTTGAGATGACTTGCAAATAGTATCACAACTATAGTCCTGTTATCCAATGCAATGCCTTTAATATGAATAGTCCTGTCATCTTCTCTTCGTCTGTATGTAGGAAATCCTTCATGGTCAATTGTTGTGTGTGCATTATATTTTTTTGGGAAGTACTTGTTGCATTTCTTATCCACCATACATTGTGCTTTTGGATTAAGAGAGCCGCAAGGAGAATGCATCATGAATTTTTGTACTAGTTCATACAATTGAGGATAAGAATCTGGATTTGGGATTTCTGCGGATACAATCTTGTCAACGTCATCAGGTTCTTTGATCTTGTCACGTTCTGCTAGCCATATAAGGATGTGTGCATGTGGGGGCCTCTTTTTTGGAATTCAATATCGTAAAATTATATAATATAATATAATATTTCGGGGAGGAAGATTAAGAGGCAAACGACATCACATAGTTAATATATTTATAAAAAATATTAATGATTAATAAGCTATGCGCTAAATTAAAAAAAAAAAAATCTTATACATAGGAAAAGTACACATATCATCTGAGTTCCATTAGCAATTATATTGGAATTATTTTAATCAGAAATTATCTTAATCATACCATTTATTTAAAAGTGATTAAAGCTCGGTATAACATCAGCATAATCATACCCTGCATAAGAATATATACCAAGCTTAAGCCCCTTATGTACATAATTTGCAAGAGGTTTAGTTTATCTTAATCAAGTAACTCAATAATATTCAACCGAGCTTGGTTCAAGTGTCTTTGCTTGAAACATGTGATCCCAATGACATTGTATTAGACAATGATTTTGCTTAGGACATTTAACATACCCTTGATTCTGTGTAGTAATGAATTTGAATTGTTGGAAAATGATGATTAAATGAAAGTGTTGGTCAAAATATGACATGAACCTGTTGTTGTAAAAGAAAAATGTAGTAATGGTCCTTCTAAAATGTTGTTACTTAAATTATGTAACATAAATGTTGAAACTTGCAACTTTAATCATTTTTTTAACATTTCTCAACAGGCCCCTCATAATGTACACCAACTAAAATGAAGAACTTAAATTCACTTAGTAAATTATATAAATACTACCTCCGGTTCTAATTAAGGATCATTCTCATTTGGGCTCTTGTCCCATGGCACAGAATTTTTTGAAAAAGGAAAAGAAAAAAACCAATTATTGAATATATCATCACTCAATGCTTTAATTATTTGAAGAATCTTAAACTTTTTGTCTAATATCTAATATAAAAGGCATTGCTATGTAAGGGTTCCCCAATTAAGTAAGCGAAAGCTATATTAAGTATTCATCTTTCTAACAAATACGGACCGTTCACCACATACGGGGAAAATAACTTAATATTATTTAATGGGGTTTCTTAATGCCAAATATTTAACTTTGAGGCCTTCATAAAAATGGTGTGATAAGTAGATATTTTATAATTAAATAAGTATAGATTTTTAGGATATATTGATTGATTTTACTAACATCTTATGCTTATTTAATTATCTTTTATATATTTATCTATCTTTTAATTAAATATAGGATAAAAGAATATTATAACAGATAATCTATTGATATCCTATTTATTTATCTTGGAGATATTATGTGATCTAAGAGAAGAAACAATGTTGATCGTGCATATGATCTTTTAGGCAATTGGAATTAAAGGCGATGGGTCCCACAACAATCAATTAGAGGAGTAGCAGAAATCAAGAAACAACGTGTGAATTGGATGATATATTAGTTGGATACTATTTTAAAGGAAAAAGAAATTCAATCAGATTTGGATTGCAAATAGAGATAGAATCACGTGGCCCAAAACGGATAGCACAATCAACTAACATATATCTAGAAGAAAAGAAGATCAGAGATGCGTGGGCCCACAAGAAAAACGCTGAGGAAGATATATAAAAAGGAAGACGCAGAGGAATTCGTACTACACAATTCGAACGGAAGAGCAAGAACGCAAGCGGCAATTCAAGAAGGAGAAAAAGAACCATCAGGGAGACGACACACATCAGCGAGGAGCATTGAGACTGAGGGATTCTTTAAGAGTCTTTATTTCTCTTTTCTTTTCTGTCTTATCGAATCGATTTTCATCTTTTCATGGATTTTAGTATAGTCATGCTTGGCTAGTTTTCTTTTGTAGTTAGGGCGAGGATGAACCCTATGCGAATTTAGAATATTTGGTTGGATTCTTTATTGATCTTTATTTTTCTTGATTGAATGAATTATCTTTGCTTAATGCTTTTTTGAAGATTGATCATCTTTTAGATTGTTCTTAGGTTGGTGTATGACAATAGAGATGTTGGTGCATTTAACTAGAACCGTTAATTCATCGTAGAGTTGCATGATCTAGACATAGGCTTACAAATTTATGCGATCTCATAATTCTGGTTTAAAAATATGATCTTTCCAAACAATACTAAGACATTAGGTTGTTTTCAAAGATAACGGACTAAGGTAGCATCAAGACATTGAGACTTAGTCTAACTTTAGAGAATTGATCGTCAATCATGAGAATAATAATCAATTAGGAATTCAATTCAAATTATTAGAGGAACAAAATTATTAGAGGAACATAGGGGGATTCTCATCCCTAACTGCGGTTTTCTTAATTACTCATCTTTTCTCTCAATTGTTCTTAGAATTCTTGATTTTGGATTCTTATTCTTTATTTAATTCTTTAAATTCTGTTTGGTTACAACTCACCCCATATTACTCATTCATCCAACTAAAGTGAAAATAGCAAATTAGTTGGTGACATGTAAAAATCATGAATCAGATCTTTATAGATTAAGTCTAATTTGTCTCATCATGGAGCCAATTTGTGTCTTCTCATGGCTTTAGGCCAATTTGTGCTCACTTTCTGATGGACAAATAAAAATTATATATATGGTTTATAGTCATTCAATAAAATAAAAAGATGAAAGATTATATAGCTAATGGCCATATAATCTCAAAATAAGGATAAAAGAAATATATCTACTGGCAATATAATTTCAGGATATGATCAGAATATATGAAAATAAAATAAAGGCACAAATGACTCTATTATACCTCCAAACTGACAGGGCTTGAATTGCATAATGAGGATTTCCAACTAATACATTTATCAACTCTTATCACCGCCCCACACACACATATGTGGTGTGTGTGTGTATATATTTTTTTCATGTCTCAATTCAATTAATATGCCTAATATAATTAACATTAGTTCACAATCGCACATTCCTCCATTCAAATAATAGAGAAAACACATGAAAGATGATAATAATAATAATTAATTATAAGACCCATATGATTGACTTGGTGGAGAAATAAGGAAAGAAATTAACAATTCTATAACATCCCTTTTAGGCCTTGTCCTTTCGGGTGGCAGATAGAGGGATTCCCTTTTAATAATTACCATATATCATTTAATTACTATTTATTAACATGCATCAGAGTTTTATCACGGCTGAGCATTTCCCGGTTGGATTTCAGACAATACTGGTATAATTAAAAGTAAGTAACAAAATATAGTCCCCGGAGGGTTAAATATACAAATCATCCACCACGCTGCCCCAAAAGACCAAAATAATATACAGTTATCCAATCACAAAATGAATAACAAAATAGTCTTCCACCACCACCCACGACTCCATCTACTCCTACCCAACAGTCTTACCCTTTTCTCCAGAATCTTCCCTCAAAGAACTTCCAGTGGCTTTACAAAAATCTGGGATTCATAAATGGATCCCAGAGTAACCATTAATTTCATATGTAATGCATAAACAGTGTATGTATGTAATCATAATTAGGAAAACACCAAATAATAGCATTCAATAACAAACGCGCAGTAACACAAATACAACATACCGAGTATACTGTGTTAACTGCGGAAGGACTATATGTCCTAGAAACAAACGCAGGACTGCTCAACAAAGCAAGCCCTACATCCACAACGCTAGGAAAGACACAGTAGTCGGGCTCTGAACCCAGACCACACTAAATGCACACAAACGCATGTCCCTTTTCAGGAGACACGGGTCCACAATCATGGAAAATACAAACATACAAAGAAACACAAAACACATGAGGATTAAGGTTACTACCTGGTAGTTGAACAAAATTTATTAGTATATTTTCCCCGGATACGCGAAAAATCAAAGTGACCCTAAAATAATTAAAATATAAGTATGAGTAACTCTTCTCTTAAAAATATTTATTTGTTGGCTTAAAAATAAGTCTTCCTCATCCATACCAAAATCTTGAAGTTTTTGCACTAGAATCTCATTATGAGCACGTTGAAAACATTTAAAGCACCCCCAAGGAATCAGTTTGTTTTCACGTTCTCAAAACTAACGAACAGTAAGCTCCCATTTTCCATTAATCATTTTCTTCTACAAATTTCTCTTATATCATGAAAATCCTTCTACCTAAGCTTTAGATCTTCAGATTGATTCTTCCTTCATTCATCAATTCTATATATATTCAGACCCATTCTCAATAACGCCTAGGCAGGGAATTTTCATCTTCAACTTAGCAATCATGAATTTATAAAGTAGTTAATACTATGACTTACTTGTTCTTGATATTTCTTTGATTAAAACCTCAGTCCTTCACGTTTTCTTCCTCTTTCTTCGTCCTTAATCCTTCACGCAGCAAGGGAAGAGCTTTCATCAACAATGTTTAACTCCCAAGATCAAAGGTAGAGGAAGGTGGAAATAAATACTCAAATGCCTTACCTTCCACTAGGATGATTCTTGGAGCTCTCGTGAACCCTTTTGCTATCTTTCTTCTTCTTTGTCTCTCCACCTCGTCCAGCAAAGAAAATGGATGAAGGTGAGCCCCTTAAATAAATCTCCTAGGTTGGTGCTAAGTACCTTACATCTCTGGACTTCTCCTCAATTTTCTAGAGATATCTAGGGAAATATTATTATTTATTTCTCCCTTGGCCGGAACTTAAGGAACTCTGGAAAAAGAAATGATTTCTTGTGCTC
The DNA here is from genome assembly GCA_019022655.1 of Acacia acuminata. Lineage (NCBI taxonomy): Eukaryota > Viridiplantae > Streptophyta > Magnoliopsida > Fabales > Fabaceae > Acacia > Acacia acuminata. The sequence continues at coordinate 4,206,889 of JAFJYI010000015.1, forward strand.
TTACTCAAGTCCAGCATTCCTTATTCATTTGGATCTCCTCCCACGTCCGGTTAACAATAGATTATTAGGAAAAAAAAATGAAATTCATTTTCCAATGCTTCACGGACTCCACTGCTTCCTTATTTTAAATTAATGATGAATTGTCTTTCCATCACCTCTATGCTTTTCTCACGTCCTGGAGAAAGGTTATTGTTTATATATATATATATATATATATAAAATATCTATTTATTTATTTCATTTGCTTTTGGCCCTTCTCACAGGTACTCCAAAAGTCAGATCATAAGTACCTATTTTCTCTCTCTCAGCCGACAGTTTGGGAGAGGATTTGAAGCAAAATTTTCTCATTTTATTGGTCTCTCTTCCCCACACATCCGGCGCATCATAGAGAAGTATGAGAGAAATTGTTGTATTTTCTCCAATGCTATGTCCCAATTGTCCTTTCCCTTAGCTAGCACACCCTACCTAAATCATGATTTCCTACTTTTCCTTTCACTCCTCTTCATGACAGACATGTTAGAAAAATTGAAAGAAATTTAGTGACCCATATTGCCTTGCTTTTCTCCACGTGTGCCCTTACTTCTCTTCCTTCATTAATCAATGTGGCCCCATTATTTACTCCTTACAGCTGGCGGTTTTAAATAAATATTGAAGAAATATTATTTATTTAATTTTTTCTTGGCTTCTCACATCAGGCATGTTGGAGATTATCAAGATTTGGTGTGATTTTTCCTTTCTTCATCAGTACAACGTGCAGCCCCCTCCTTACTTCATTAATTATGGAATGTCTCATCCTTCATTTCTTCCTTTCTCACGTCAGAGGCCATAAAGCATTGGAGAAGAAATATGTATTTTTTTACTAACTATTTCCATTTGCTTCTCTCTCCTATCTGACACATTGAAAAGCATTAAAAAAAAAAAATTTTGCTTGTATTGCATCACGTGCCTACTCCCTCTTTCCTTCCTTCTTTCTTTCTCTTTTTTTTTTCCTCTTGCATGTCTGCCACCATGGAAAAATATGAAGAAAATATTTTGTATTATAAGTCTCATCTAATGTCCACATTTCTAAAGTAAATTAGACTTACATTGTAATTGCACTAATTTTTTTTCATCAGAATTTTCTCCTCTTATTGGACGAAAAATATAAGAATAATGAGGAAAATATATTTTTACCTTCTTTGAATTACTTATCTCAAATTATCTATAACCAAATTTATTAACCACATCTCAAATAATTCCACATTATTTTCTCAATAATTAATTTATCTTGCCTGAAAAATAATATATCATTGACTACTACTTTTGGTGAGAAGTTATTAACTCATGAGCTAATTGCTTCAATAATTCTCTCTGGGTGGATGTAAAAATATATCTTCAATTCATATTTGTCTTAACAGGTGTGCGTGTTATACAAGAGGTGCCCCAAAACTCGATTTTTTTTTTTTTTTTTTTTTTGCTCGGATTTCAAATAAGTAAAAACAATGAAAAATAAAATACACCAACTTTTTCTTGGTCAGCTCCACACCAACTTAAGAAAAGAACAGTGTACATAAGAAATAAGAAAGAGAATGGGTTGTTTAGCATAATTTCAACCTCAGGGTCATTTGTTGTAAATTTTCCCTTGAGAACAGTGCAAATAAGAAATAAGGAGAGGCTTAAGAAATAAGATCAGTCCAGGTACCTGGTGAATCGTGATGCCCTCTGTCTACCACTATAATCTACATTCATCATTCATTTACTTCTCCCTCTTCTTTTTCTCTCCCTCTCTCATTCAGATCAGCACCGGTGAAGCTGGATCTGCTCCGATGGAGCAGATCAGTGAACGGTACTGGGCCGATGAAGCTCAATCAGCACCGGTGAAGCTGGATCTGCTCCGATGAAACTCGAACACGAGACGGCCTATGGAGTCGCAGAGAAAAAAACAATGCATTCTAACTTCGTCTTCTCTCTCTTGCTCTCATAATCTGAAGTTGAATGATGTTGCCCGATTAAATGTCCTGCACATGGTTGCTCGTTGGAGGAGAAATGTTTTTGAGGATCGAAATGGGTGAGCTCTTCAAGTCCCATAGCTTTATAATTGGAAGAATAATCTGTGCGCAAGCTGTCAAACAGGAGTGAAAGGTTATGAAGCTTGAAGATACCTCTAACCTTAGAGCCCTGGAGGCACCCATCAGAGATCATCATCGGAGGTCTTCACCACGGCGGCATGAGAAAACCTATGAAAGATGGAGAAGGAAATCCTAGCAGTAAATGACGCATTCTGTCTGGAGAAAAGAGGCCAGATCTCGTAAGTTGTAGATCTGTGGAGTGGCAGAGGGGGAAAAAAATGAAATTTAAAAACTTCACTCTCTCTTCATCTCATAATGTCAAGGTGAATGATGTTGCCCAGCTATTTTCACTCTTTCTGTTCAGCTAATGGATCGAAGTGGGTGGGAAGCTGAACTTCCAACTCAATCGTGTACCTTTCTTGGTGAGCTCTTGAGGACCTAGAAAACACATAAAGCAATTGAAAAAAAAGGAGCATCTTGAGTTGATGATAGCCCATAAAGAAGAGAAAGGGAGGAGTTCTTTGTTTAAGGAAATTTGCAGGTTAAAGGGGTGACGACGGCGAAATCTGAAACAGGAGAAAGATGATTTGAGATTGTTAAACACTTCATTTAAGAAAGAAAAATTTGCAATGCAAAGAAAAAAGTGCGGGAACAACCTATGTGGTGTAATGCATTACGGAGCCATGAATAATGCATCGGGGTTGAAAATGAAGCCGTGGAAGCTTGTCAGTCCATGAAGCAGTGGTGAAGCAGAACGCAGATATGTCATCATCTGAGATTTTCGCCTTGATTTCGTTTGTGGTTTTTGAGGATCTAGAATGTACGTGAGTGCAGTCCCATCTCCTGCTCCGTCGAAGTGCTTACTCCACTTGCTCCATCTACTACCGGCGTTGCGTGCTCCATCTGCTACCGGCGTTGCACCTTACGTATCTAAGATGAACAGATCAGCCACTACATCATATTAAAAGCCCTTTTGTGGCACATCTACTTTTTATCACTTACTGCAATGCAAAGATAATTATAATCTTCCAACCTGCAACGGAGGAGGTAAGTTGTGGATGGTGTGTTTCTCTTAATTGTTGTTCTAGATCTGTGGAGTGGCAGAGAAAAAAACAATGAAACCTAACTTTTAATTCTCTCTCTTCGTCTCATAATCTGAAACTAAATGATGGACACATGAGTCCGCTACAATTGATACTCCCACTGCACAAAGGTCAACAACTGATATTTGGAGGATTGGTTGCAGAATATGAAGAAGGAAGGTGACTGGCATCGTTGAGCAATGGTGCTTATATATTGAAATTTGAAATTTGAAATGGAAAATTGGAGGGACGGAAGAGGTGAACTGGCATTTTTTTTTTTTTTTTTTTGCTCAGTCTACCAGATACATTCACACACGGAGCCCCAAAACTTGACCAAATTGCAATGTTTAGCTGACACTATTACATTCAATAGTGATTTGTGAGAGATGCTACAGTGAACGGCTCGGAAACGGCTTGGCAACGGCTTACCTGCTATTACTATTAAGTTTATATTGATTCATTTCTTTCCCTCTGCTCATTGTTCTGCTGCGGAGTGTGATTTTCCTGATTTTTTTTTTCCCCTTATGGAATTTGATTAATACTTTAGTTGTTTGCTTGCGAATGTTAGTTTAATTAACAGTTCTCATTCATTTTTCTGTCTTTTAGGTTGATTGCCTTCAGGTGGACGGTGTCTTGCAGGGAAGAAATCTGGTATATTGTGCTTCTACAAGGTATTCTCTCATGTGACTGGAAATTACTGCTTACCTTCAATGGTTTGTGTTCTCTTCAGTTATGGGCAGGTATAAGAATAAAACCGGATATAGATTTGGGGGTAGGTAGGTTTAATATTTAGTTGTTTTTCATTTATGAGGTGGACCAGTGTATGTTAAGCATCTTCTGCCATAATGAATTTATCTTAGGGAAAATTCCATCACCTCAAATTTGGTGATGTTAACCACAATTTTGGTTCACACATTTACGCTGTCTCCTTTGGGACTAGGAGCAGAATGATATGTAATTATTTTATTGATAGTTCCTTTTCTTGTACCGAACCTTCCATCTAATTAAGCCTCGTGATGATTTGATGTTCATCTCTTGTTCCTTGTGTTGTTTCTTTGGGCCCGTTTGGGATAGGTGATAGGAGTGGCTTTTGTTTCTGATGGAGTTTTCGTGATGGACTTTATTTCTGATGGACTTTTCTTAATGTGATTTGTGTTTGAGATAGCGGTGGTAGAAGTGGCTTTTGATTCTAATGGGCACTTGTTTGGTATAGCTTTTGAAAAGATAGATTGGATGAAAAATGACTAAAAAAGAGCATGAATCAAATTCATGTGTGTGTGACTGTGTGTATAGTTTTTTCGGCATGTAATAAAAAAACTTTTTTTAAAATAAAAATAGGACAAATACTGTATTTTTTTTATTGCAGAGGTGAGATCTTCTGATGAAATATTATTTGTAGCATGTTATTTGTTGGGGGAAAACACACTTGTCATATTTTATTTTAAACCCCGTTTCTAGTCCCGTCTTGAAAAAGAGTTCTGGTTGCTGTCCAGATCTCGTTCCCGAGAATTTCCTAAAACCTTGTACTTGTTTTTTTTAAAACTTTTTTCTTTTATTGAGATGTCTTACCCTTCCCCTGAATCCGGTTTCTCTCATTGTCCGAATGTTAAAAGATAACTAATTGTGAGGGGTAGATTAGATTGGAGGTGATGAGAACGAATAATGATATTTTTTTGGCCAAAAGTGACATTTTATTAATAGATAAAAAAATTGTTAGCTGAGGCTGAACAAATACTCAAAAAATTGTTAGCCTTGACGCTCTTTTAAATTGACAAAATCTTTAAGGATAGAATCAGTAAAAAAAAGCGAGGTGAAAAAAAGTGATTTTGAGTACCTATTTAGTTTTTAAAATAAAGATAAATAACGCCGAAGCCAAGAAGTAGAATAAGTATGACGCCTTTGGATTACCTTCCGTGTGCAAGCTAAAGGGCCACGGGCCCCTTCAACTATTGTTATTATCATTCATTTTTTTTGATAGGTCGCGGTTCATTTTTTATAAAAAAAGAAAAAAATCAAAATAAGATATAAGATGATCCTAACATTTTAGTAAGGTATCTTCAACAAGAATTTTACTTTCCTTTGACAGCCCAATGAGTAATGCACCAAGCATTGTCGTAATAAAAAAGGGAGTGTAATTATAGAAAAGATAAAAGATTAGTTTGGACCAAATTACTGGCCAAAATAAAATATTAGATAATACATACATATAAATATATAACATAAAGAAGGTCTGACCATAAGGTAGTTCTGCCATTGCTCATATGTGATGTGACGTTGACATATCTTAACTAACATGAAGGCAAATTGTTTCTATGGTTAAGCTACAGATTGACCATCAAAGTGTTACACTAGGAGCATCGTGTGCAAAAGGAGCTTAAATACGAATCAACAATTTAAAATGAGGAATTATACCAATCAAAAATTAAAATGAGAAACTATTACAATCAAGTTAAAGTCAAGGTAACGGTGCTTTGATGCCAATTGGACGATGCCTAGCTCAGTTCTCGCAACCCTCCACTGAGTTCTCACTTCTCCTTTGTGGGGTTACTCCTCCGGATTTCCTCGTGTCCAAAACCCTTGCTCTTGTTTCCTTTGACTTCTATGTCTTGCTAGGCCTTTCATGTCTATGGATTTGGCTTTGGAGCAGGAAGCCGAGCTTGGGTTTTTGACAGTGTTTTCTCATTCTTTTCTTATATTAGTATTATATCTCTTAGGTTTGTTTGCTCGCATGTATTGTGTGTTTTGGTGTATGCTTTGTTTTAGAGTAGGTATATTGATTACCTCTCTATTTTATCAAAATTATACAAACCTTTATTCTATTTTGAAAACGTATGTAGATCTCTTTTGAAATTAAAATGTATGGTACAGAAACATCCCTTACATATTTAAGATTCCATTTACATCCAACCAACAAGTTAGTTGACGTTAACTTTATGAGTTAAATATTTTCTTTGACCAAAATACCCTTCTTTTAACAAGTGAATAAATATTTATATTTTCCTAAAAATAACTTTTATGCAAACAAAAAATAATTCTAATACATATACGTTCTCAATTTCCAATACATTATAAAATTTATTAGTTTTTATTATATGATAAAATTTAAAAATTTTAAACTTTTTAACATATTTATTGAAGTTTATTTATTTAGTATTCTTGTAAATGACTATATATATTGACAATGACACTATGATTGAAAATATATTTGAAAAGCATATTTTTAATCACCATATGTTATTAATAATGTAAATTTGATAAATTATATAACTTATATTTATTTAAATACATTTTTTGCGTAAACTTTTATAAACACATTTATTAAGTATGCATCAATTAAAAGAATTAATCTTATTTTCTATGCCTTCATTAATTAAATTAATTATGTCTTGATCTCAATATGAAAAAAATTACCAGATAATTATTTGCAAAACTAAAAATAAATTAAGAAAAAGGAAAAAAATCTTAATTAAATTGCTTGAACAATTTTAGCCAAAATTAGGGAGCTAGTAATGATGATGGGTAAATTAGTAAACAGGATTCATTTTAATATTAATTTAATTAAAAAATAAAAATCTTTAACGGAGTTAAGGGTTGGACTTAAGTGTATATTTTAAAATAGAAGGGAGGTTTGTCTAATTAAGACAAAATACAAGGGAGGTTAAAGTACTTTACTCTTTAATTTGTTTTATCTCGAGAACCTTGCTATCTCTAGTCAACTTTCCTCCCCAACATCATGTTGTAAATATATGAATGTATGTGTGGGTGTGTCAAAGAAACTAGCTAGTCTCACATTGCTTAGGAATAAGAGAGTATAATCCTATGTAGATAATCGATCATACTGTATTGGGCTTGTAAAGAGGCATAGAGAAGTGGTGGGCTTGCACGCACAACAACGGGCCACCAAAAGGCAAACGCAGTGGAATTTGAGCGATTTTTCCCGGTGCGCGAGTGACTGAGCCATCTCTCTCCAATTGAAAAGGGCCATTTGTTTTCTTTTTTATTTATTTAAATTGATATTTCTATCTTATCTCAATTTATATATTATATATAGGATAAAGTATTTCTCCAGTTGCGGGAGATAAGTTATCTCCAGTAACCCCAAAACTATGTCATTTTGGATTAATGGAGGGTGTTTCCGTAATTTTACACTCTTCATTAAGTCACCTAAAATTACAAATACACCCTTTATTAATTCAAAACGACGTAGTTTTAGGGCTCACTGGAGATAATTTATTTTAGTGACTGGAGAAATACTTTTCTCATATATATAATGGGTAAAGGATTTCTCTAATTACTAGAGATAGAGTTATCTCTAGTGACCCCAAAACTACGTCGTTTTGGATTAATGAAGGGTGTTTCTGTAATTTATTTTATTTTTTAATCATATAAATTTTACCGAAACACCCTTCATTAATTCACCTAAAATTACTAATAAACCCTTCATTAATTCAAAACGACGTAGTTTTGGGGTCACTAGAGATAATTTTATCTCCAATGACTGGAGAAATATTTTTCCCATATATAATATATAATTAGAATATTCTATAGAATAATAAAATTAGAATACTCTATATAATAAATAATATAACTAATTACTAATAAAGAATCTAAAGATAAATAAATCGAATTCTATTCTAATTCTAATTCTATAGAAATTTGAAATTCGAAAATTTAAATAAAAAAATGAATTTAATTTAATAATTAAAATTTAGATATGTAAACAATAATATAATAAAAACATAAAAAAAATAATATAAATAATAAATATATGTTTTATTAAAATATTTAAGAGATTATTAAAATAAAATTAGTATAAATTATTATAATAACCCAAAAATATTATTTTTAGTTTTCTAAAATAATAATTTATTTCGGAGGCTTACCGAAAAGACTCTATATTTTGGGGTTTGATGGTTATAACCCTTCACGCACTTTTGTGAAAATATTTTGCTCTCGAAAATATTATTTTTAGTCTTCTAAAATAAATTTATTTTTTCGGAGGCTTACCGAAATGACTCCATATTTTAGGGTTTGAAGGTTATAACCCTTCGTGACCGAAAGTTGTCAACAGTCAAGCACTTCCCCAAAGATACTTCGTTGTCAACGTACAAACCTATCTTTCTTGTGGTGTCTATTCGTTCTTAAGGGACGCATTGTTCGAACTGTCTTCTGTCCGTTGGCTGTGCATATAAAAGGGGCTTAAGCAAGTGCTTATGACCAACTTTCTAATCTATCCTCCCGTGCATAATTTTTATTGTTGTTGTTACTATTATCTTTTGTCAGTTCTCCTCGAGAATGATCTGTTTAAACTTGGGGAGTATGGCTTACTCTTTGCCAGTGGTCACGGAATAACTCTATATGACAGTGTTATCGAATACGACTCAGATCATCCATCTTTTTGTTCTTCCACATTACTTGTGAACTATTAACACATCACTCCATCAAGGTCTTCAATCCACTCTACCTTTGGCTTGGAAGGCCACTTCTTCTCAACAGGGTCATTTAGAGGCCCCTTTCAACAACTTAGGAGCTGAAGATAGTCGTGAATCACTGGTGCGAATTGGTGGTTTGTGATGGCATTCTCCCTTTTCCCTTGTGTTCGTTCTCCCAAATAGGCATCAATAGATGATGTAGTTCCTACCAAAAAAAACGATAAGAGAGAGTGTTCGTTCTCCCAAATAGGTATCAATAGATGATGTAGTTCCTACCAAAAAGAACGATAAGAGAGAGATGATGTAGCGCAAATTTATTCTCATGATGAGATCAAGACGCATCCAATAACCCTTCCCGAGTTTTATTTATTTATGTTGATAAATGAGAGGCTTTCGCCTTATATATTAATCAAAACTAGAAAAGGGTACAGGACCCATACACTCAGCTAGATACATAGCCCATAATTTATCTAGACAATAATCAAAGTAGAGGAAAACGAGAGCCCCTCTTTTGCTAGTGCGTCTGCCAAACTATTGATGGTTCTAGGGATATACTTTAATTTCACCTCCCAATCCGATGGTGTATCTGCAAGAAGACTAGACTACCAGTAGTATCATCCTGATCCTGCAGTAATTTATCTATCAGCAATTTTGAATCTGATTCTACCAGGACCTTTCTGAAACCTTCCTCCCAAGCAATCTTGATTCCCATTAGCACAGCCCATTCCTCTGCCTCATATACTTCACATGTACCCAGTATATGAGTAAAGCCCAGCGTCATCGAAGTCCAAATGGCTTTGGGCTGTGGCATCAAAACTATGAAAAGTGATTTTTTTTTGTTTTTTTTATAAGTATGAAAAGTGAATTAATTACTCAACTCAAATCTTGGCCCAATGATTTCTAGTTTTAGGGCATTTGGTTGGTCCTTCTCTGGTAATCAGCCCAGTAAGACTTTAACCCTAAAACCCAATGTAGGTTTCATTTTTGTAGCCTCACTTGTCCATGGATGTAGCCACGCCCTTCCTTTTATCAAAAATCATGCTCCTCTTTACCAAAATAAAAAATAAAAAAAAATCATGCTCCTCTCCGAACATCATATCCTCAAAAGGGAAGGAGATACTCTCCATCCCTCCTCATTCTTCATCCTGGCCGTCGAAATCTTGATCTAAGGGTTCAGAAATATTTTTGAAAAAACCGCATGCGATAATTTTTGCCGCGCGGATTTTTTGAAAAATAATTCTGCCCCTTGGATCAAGATTTGGACAGCCAGGATGGAGGATGAGGAGAGATGGGTAGAGAAACCAGACACATCCTCAAAGGCTGCAAGCCAAGATTTCTGGCCGAAAGTTGGTGTTTCCCTTGGCTTGTTTGAGGGAAATCAAGATCTAGGTTACTTTAGATTTTATTATAAGTTTGTCAAACATAATATTTTTTTCCGATGCTATTCTACATCAAAACCTAAATTTTATCATAAGTTTGTCAAACATCCCTATTTTTGTCCCCAAGCTATTCGATCCAAAAGGCTATTTTTTTCAGACTTTTCTCTCTCCTCCGCCATCATCGTAATTTTTCAAGTATCAATCAAGTATCCTTAAATATTTTTTAAATATCTTGAAATATTTTTTTTAAGATTAGTCATTACCCGAAATATTTTTTTTCCTTCAAATCCAAAAGTATTTTTAAATATCTTTTTAGTACACGTTAGTACTCTAAAATATTTATTCAAGATTAGTCAAGTATCTGAAATATTTTTTCAAGATCCTAAAATAAATTTTTAAGACCATCGAAGAGTTTTTTTTAGTACTGTTAGTATTAAATATATTTTTAGTACCGATCAAGTACCATAAAATATTTTTTCAAGGTCAGTCATTATCCGAAATATTTTTTCAATATGCTAGAATAAATTTTTAAGATCATGAATTATTTTTTTATTCTTTTTTTAGTACTGTTAGTACCTGAAATATTTTTCAAAATCAGTCATTACCTTAAAATATTTTTTAAATATCCTAAAATCAATTTTTAAGATCATGAAGTGTTTTTTAAGTATTCTTAAGTATCTTTTTTAGTACTGTCAATACCACGAAATATTCTTCAAGATCAATCATTGCACGAAATATTTTTTTAATATCCTAAAATAAATTTTTAAGATCATGAAGTATTTTTTCGGTGTCCGTCAAGACCCTTTAAATATTTTAATTTTGTAAAAAATTTATGTCATTTTTTGTATTTATTATGAAATATAATGTTTACAATATTCAAAATACAACATTATTTTCTATATGCAATTATACCAAAAGCTAATTTTAGGCCCTTTGGAATTCATATTCATTAGCACTTTTTAGGCCTTACTGTAGGCTGTAGCTCATAGGATGTTAATTGGGACTTTTACCAAATGCTATAGGGTGAGAAGAATTTATCAAAAAATGTTATAGTCAAAATTGTTGAATTTTAGAAACCATTGACCTGAAAAACGATTTCTTCAATGTTAAACTCAACATCGCACGATTGAACTATATGAAAATCGTTCTTAAGGTGAATGATTTCTAAACTTCGTTACATGAAGAATGATTTCTTAACATTTCTCTCTCATAATAAATAGCACCCTCTCTCCTAATAGATGAGATGATACATACTACCTCCTATGATAAAAGTATGACACAGTATTATGTTTTATATTTAAAATCGAATGAGTAATTAATTGTGTGGGATATATTCGATAGGAGTTGATAATGAATAATGATATTTTTTGTGTGCATTTTATTAATATAAAAAAATTGCAAATTGCTAGCCGAGGCCTAACAAATACTCAAAAAAAAAACGAAACAGTAACACACATCTCACAAACAAAAAAACAAACAATCCTGATAAGCAAAAGTATAAAACCTATTCATTCCCATATAGATTAACACCGTGTTCTTCCATAGTCTTCTTTCTCATCATCTGCATCTTTCTAGTTGTGAGAGAGCTGAAAAAATGCCAATTTAAACCGAAAAAGGAATGGGTGTAGAGACTACATGGTTCATAAGAAATTCTTCTGATTTTGAATTCATCTGTAAATGTTTGAGCAGCGAAAACATACCCCATCATGTTCCAAATATTTAATTTTCTTTCCGTATCATTTGGAGAAGAAAAGTGTTTTGAAAAGAGTTCTTGTTGCTTGATATACCTATCAAGGCTGTTACCAAATATGATAACATTACTTAATAGGTCTGGTTTCCAATTTGCTTCCAAGAGATTGTTGTATAAGTCTAGCTCACAGTGCGGCATAAAGAACACAGTTGGTTTGAGGGCTTGCCTTCTTCCTTCTTCGTTGATGGATAAGACCGTACAACCAAAAGATTTCAAAACTTGAATTTCAATCTCTGAAAGGACAGGATCAAATACTTGGACCTCCCCAATCCAAGTGAAATCTCTTTTGATTAATATTGCAAGACTGAGCTGCAACTTAGGAGCATTTTTTTTTGTCTCGCTCTCATCAGAAATACTGCCAATACCATAAATTATCATTTGCATCTTTGACTCTGATCCTAAAACCCTGCGTATGCTTTCAGAAATTGGTTTTCTTTGTAATTCCTTTCGAAATTCATGATAAAATTGAGACATCTCAAGTTCATTTGTAAACTTTTGCATTCTGCACATCAATTCTGCTTGATCTGTCGGAGTCGATGACTCTACCTTGTCATCCTTCACAAAAATGTGATTATGTTCATAATCGGTGACGGTTTTCATCGATGTTGATGTTGCCATTTATCCGGGGTTTGTTGGAGTTGTTTCTGACAAGAGAAGTAAGTGTATAATAAGAAACAAGCAGTTGATATATCGATAGTAATAAACAAGACAGCATCAGCATATATCTAATCTAATAAATTAAACATTCATCCATGCTGCTTGGGGTGGTTTAAAACGGGGGAGAATAACGAACCAGACTTCAAAGAGAAGAGCTTAACAGTGATGGAGATCGAGTATACAGAATGAGACGGAAGGAGCCTCTAATATATATAGAGAGATGGGTATGATATTTTTAAAACACAAAATGTCTATATCTTATCCATTTAAGACAAATCAATTAATTATCGTGATCGCTGCGTTATCTCAATTACTTAAATAATATATTTGATTTAATCTGAATATATTTAAATTTTGATATGTATCATATATTTACGTATAATAGATTAAATCCTAATCCTAATTAATTAAAAATTCATAAACATGATTTAGATTAATAGATTAAATCCTAATCCTAATTAATTAAATTCATAAACATGATTTAAATTTAAATAAAATAAATTATATAATCTGTCAATATTATTTGGATAATATAATTTAAATCTCTTATTTAATAATGTTTAATTTCTAAAAAAAAAATATTTTTGGACGTATGATACTCACATCTCAATGAGTAATGAACCAAATATTATCCTAAAGATATCACAAACACAAACACTATAATTAATTATATGTATAATGAAATTTAATAAAATTATTTAAAATATAATCAAAGAAAAAATGCATACCTATAATTCATTTGACGCTCTTTTAAATTGACAAAATCTTTAAGGATAGAATCAGTAGTAAATGATTAGGCAATCTAGCTCTCTTTTTGTCGGTGTTAATTAGTATCTTTTGTCAATAAACATGAATTCTTATAATATTACTCAATCCACAAAACTAACACTTAAATGCACATTTCATCCACCTTAAAACAAAATAATTAGAGAAAATAAAAGAAATATAATATGAACCTAGAACAAATATCTAAAAAAACATACAAAATTCAATTTTAACTAAGCAAATAACCTATTATAATCTATTTTTTAAAATAGAAATTTATTATAAAATCATAAGAAAGCGAAACAATAAATCCAAACCAATCAATTAGCCATTAATCATCACGTACATATATATAGTCATCTATTGTCAAAACTCAAGACTCTCCCAAAATCATGACCCAAAAATTTTCATTAGTAATTACCCTCATTAGAAAGAGAAAAATACATAGAATAACTTTCATAAAAGGAGTGAGATGAAAAAGAAGTGATTTTAAGTACCTATTTAGTCTTTAAAATGAAGATGAACAACGCCAGAGCCAAGAAGTAGAATAAGTATGGCGCCATTGGACCGCCTTCCGCGTGCAAGCTAAAGGGTCACAACCCCCTTCACTTATTATTATTATCATTCAATTTTTTTAATAGGGTCGCGGTTTTTTTTTATTAAAAAAATCAAAACAAGATATAAGATGATACTAAGACTAAATTATTGGCCAAAATAAAATATTATATAATACATAATATAAATACATAATATAAGAGAAGGTCTGGCCATAAGGTACTTCCGTCATTGCTCATATGTGATGTGACATTGACATATCTTAACTTAACTAACCTGGAGGCAAATTGTTTCTAGTGTTAAGCTGCAGATTGACTAACAAAGTGTTACGCTAGAATAGAGCTGAGAAAATGGGCTGGGCCCGTTTAAGCCCTGGCCTTTTAAGGTCGGGCTTGAAAATTGGAGGTGTAAAGTGAAGTTTGGTCTTGGAGAATCAAGGGCTTACACGGGCCGGCCCATCAGGCCCTTTATTTTCTATTTTTTTAAAGTTGAATACTTGTTGAAGTTAGGTCTTTCAATAATTTATATATATATATATATTTTTATTTTTTATAGAATTATTTATCCATTTAAGTACAAATACATAATAATTATACTTTAATTTTATGATTTGATTTATTATTTGTTACAAATAAAGATTATAGATGTGTTCATGAAGCGGGAATTTATGATATTCTTACTTATGAACTAGAGCCTACTACTCGAAGTGAATAACAATCAAATGTTGTTGAAATTAATGATAGTGGCAAAGATGACGACAATAATAGTCATTGTATTAATGTCGCTTAGTGATATACTTTTTATGTTTTATATGAGTTATTTGTGAACATATTTTGCTTTTGATTATGAATTAATGACTATGCTTATTTGTTGGATGATTTATGTTGTAATTTACTAATTATATTTCTTTAAAAAAAATGGAGGAAAAGCAGTTAAAGTTTGGAATAGTAACTTCCGGGCCTTGACCCTGGTGCTCTCAGGTCGGGCTTTGAAAGACAGATGTTTTTATTACCTCCGACCCTAGAGGGCCGGCCCTGACCTTGATTCCCAGCTCTACGCTAGATGCTCCATTTACAAAAATATTTTAAAGTAGTTTAAATATCAATCAACAATTAAAAATAAGAAATTATACCAATCAACGAGAAACTATCACAAGCACGTTAAAGTAGGTGCTTTGGTGCCAATTGAACGCTCGCAACCCTCCACTGACTTCTCACATCTCCTCTGTTGGGGTTACTCCTCCGGATTTCCTTGTGTCCAAAACCTTTGCTCTTGTTTCCTTTGACTTCTATGTTCTTGCAAGGACTTTCATGTCTGTGGATTTGGCTTTGGAGTAGGAAGCCGAGCTTGGGTTTTTGACAGTGTTTTCTCATTCTTTTCTTATATTAGTATTCAGCTTGTTTGGGATAGCTTTCAAAGCTAAAATAAGCACACTAAAAGCACATTAAAAGCATAAGCAAAGAATATTGCTGTTTGAAATAGCTTTAAAGCTTAATGAGCTTTAAGGTTAAAAGTAACTTCTTGGATGAAGCCACCTTTGGGGGCTTATTAAACAAAAGCCACTTATGTCACCGTTATCCCAAACACAAATCACATTAGAAAAAGTCCATCAGGAAAATAAGTCCATTAAAAAAAGTCTATCTAAACAAAAACCACTTCTACTAAAAGCCTATCCCAAATCCCAGCGGGCCCATTATATCTCTTAGGTTTGTTTGCTTGCATGTATTGTGTGTTTTGGTGTATGCTTTGTTTTAGAGTAAGGTATATTGATTACCTCACTATTTTATCTAAATTATACAAACCTTTATTCTATTTTGAAAACATACATAGATCTTTTCTTAAAATTAAAACGTATGGTACATAAACCTCCCTTACATATTTAATATTCCATTTACATCCAACCACCAGTTAGTTTATAGTTAAGTTTAACTATTAAATATTTTCTTTGACCAAAATACCCTTCTTTTAACAAATGAATAAATATTTATATTTTCCTAAAAATAACTTTTATACAAACAAAAAATAATTCTAATATATATGCGTTCACAATTTCTAATACATTAAATTTATTAGTTTTTATTATAGGATAAAATTTAAAGTTTTTAACATATTTATTGAAGTTTATTTATTTAGTATTCTTGTAAATGACCAAAAATATATTTCTTTCTTTCTTTGTTTTTTTTTTTTTTTTGTGTGACAATGACACTATGATTGAAAATATATTTTAAAGGCATGTTTTTAATCACCATATGTTATTAATAATATAAATTTGATATATTATATAACTTATATTTATTTAAATACATTTTTTTTGCGTAAACATTTATAAACACATTTATTTAAGTATGCATCAATTAAAAGAATCAATCTTATTTTCTATGTCTGCATTAATTAAATTAATTATGTCTTGATCTCAAAATGAAAAAATTAACAAATAATTATTTGCAAAACTAAAAATAAATTAAGAAAAAGGAGAAAAAAATCTTAATTAAATTACTTGAACAATTTTAGCCAAAATTAAGGAACTAGTAGTGATGAAGAGTAAATTAGTAAATAGAATTCATTTTAATATTAATTTAATTGAAAAATAAAAATCCTTAATGGAGTTAACGGTTGGACTTAAGTATATGTTTTCAAAATAGATGGGGTCCTGTATAATTAAGGCAAAATATAAGAAGGTTAGAGTATTTGACTCTTTAATTTGTTTTATCTCGAGAACCTCACTATCTCTAGTACTAGTCAACTTTCATCCCCAGCATCATGTTGTAAATATATGAATACATGTGTGGGTGTGTCAAAGAAATTAGTCTCACATTACTTGGGAATAAGAGAGTATGAGGCTATATATATAATCATACTATATTGAGCTTGTAAAGAGGCCTAAAGAAGTAGTGGGCTTGCACGCACAACAACAAGCCATCAAAAAGCAAACGCAATGGAATTTGGGTGATTTCTCCCGTTGCACGTGAGTGACTCAACCATCTCTCTTCAATTAAAAACCAATTGAAAAGGGCCATCTGTTTTCTTTTTTATTTATTTAATTTGATATTTCTATCTTATCTCTATTTATATAATATATAATTAGAATATTCTATAGAATAATAAAATTAGAATACTCTATATAATAAATAATATAACTAATTACTAATAAAGAATCAAAAAAAATAAATCGAATTCTATTCTAATTCTAATAGAAATTTGAGATTTTGAAATTCAAAAATTCAAATAAAAAAATGAATTTAATTTAATAATTAAAATTTAGAAATATAAAAAAAGGTTAATATCCAATTTTGCTTTTAAAGTATGCGCCCAGGAGCAATTTTGCCCCTAAAGTTTTCGACGTAAAGCAAAGTTGCCTTTGAAGTTTAAAAACGTAGCAATATTTCCCCTTCGTTAAAAACCCTAATAAATATATGTTTAATTAAAAGATAATTAAAATAAAATTACCGAAAAATAATAATGGGGTTTGATGGTTATAATCATGGTAGTTAAAGACTCGTTTTATCTTGGGGTTTGATGGTTATAATCGATTTTTTTTTCATTAAAACGATTTTACTAATTTTCTAAACGCTTTTAAGTTTTTATGATTTTACTTGTGAAAATATTTTCCTTCCCCGTAAAATATTATTTTAATCCTTCGCGCACCTTTGTGAAAAAAATATTAAATTTTTTTTTTTTTTTGGAGGTTTACCGAAAAGACTCCATATTTTGGGGTTTGAAGGTTATAACCCTTGTGACCGAAAGTTGTCAACAGTCAGGTACTTTCCCGAACATACTCCATTGTCAACGTGCAGGCATGTCTTTCCTGTGGTGTCTATTCGTTCTTGAGGGACGCATTGTCGAGACTGTCTTGCGACCGTTGGCTGTGCATATAAAAGGGGCTTAGACAAAGTGTTTAGGACCAACTTTCTAATCTATCCTTCCCTGCATAATTTTTCTTATTGTTGTTACTATCATCTTTTTTCGGTTCTGTTTAAACTTGGGGAGTATAACTTACTTTTTATTGGTGGTTGCGAAATAACCCTGTAGGACAGTGTTATCGAGTACGAATCAAATCATCCATCCTTTTGTTCTTCCATATTACTCATGAACTACCCCATCAAGGTCTTCAATCCACTCTACCTTTGGCTTGTAAGGCCATTTCTTCTCAACAGGGTCATTTAGAGACCCTTTCAACAACTTAGGAGCTGTAGACGTCGTGAATCACTGGTGTGAATTGGAGGTTTGTGATCGCGTTCTCCCTTATCCCTCGTGTTCGTTCTCCCAAATAGGCATCAATAGATGATGTAGTTTCTACCAAAAAGAAAAAAGAAAAAAAGAAAAAAAAAAGATGATGTAGCGCATATTTATTCTCATGATGAGATCAAGACGCATCCAATAACCCCTCCTGAGTTTTAGCAACTACTTACTCATGCTCAGCGTCATCGAAGTCCAGATGGCTTTGGGCTGTGGCATCAAAACTATGAAAAGTGATTTAATTCCTCAACTCAAATCTTGGCCCAATGATTTCTAGTTTTGGGGCATTTGGTTGGCCCTTCTCACGTAATCAGCCCAGTAAGACTTAACCGTAAAAGCCGAACACATCTTGAAACTGGTTGTAAATATAGCTATATGATTTTTTTGCGATTAAGTTTAACCTTTTATATATATATATATATATTTTTTGGAATAAGTGAATAATTTTACCCAAAAAAAATGTATAGTGAATAAAATATGTACTATATAATATAATTGAAGAAAACATTAAGGGCTTATCAAACCTTGATATTAACTTCTCATTTAATATAGGGAAATGTGGGACTATCATGGCCATATGGATTTAATTACTAAAGTAAACTGTCGAAGTTGTTTGTAGTTAATGCGATGTCGTTAATGATATTATATATATTATGTTCAATGCACTTGTGTAGTATCTGATTTTTTAAATGGTGTGATATCGTTGATTTGGCCTGATATTAAGAATATAATGATTTTGGCATTTTTAGCTTGAGGACATATTTTCAAAGTTGGTGTAAGTAAATGAAAATTAAATAGGTGATTTAGTGTACTAAATAGTGAAATAAGAGTAGTGAATAAAGAAACAAGAGTAGTGAGAAGGAAAAAGGAGATGTAACTTCTCAAACCAAACAACCAAATATATTTCAAATATCTCTGATAAAGATGTTAAACGTCGAAATCATCAAAATACAAAAAAGTCACATCATAGTGTAAATCAAATTCCTAAAAGATCCTCTCGCATAAAGGACACCATACAGCTGGACTCTGTAATTTCGGGAAAAAAAAGAGGACGCAATGCTTATGGAAGCTATGCATACACGCTAACTTTGCAAGTGTGTCCTTCGGGTGGAATTGGTGGCTGCAAATGGTGTAGACACCTCTGCCGGTAGGAGATCTTTTTACCTGACGGTATCTAGCGCAATCTGTGACTGACCTCAGCTCTGCTTCTTTATATATTCCGAGTCCTCGGAAATGTTTTCCGCAGCTTTTGCAAGTATCTGGAAGCTATTCCTTTGAATGACAAAAATTCTTGCCGTGGTTGCACCAATCATCTGTGAAAAGTAGATAAATCACAAAACTTTAGTCAAACGTATTGATTGTGAGCAAGCCAAACCTACCCTGATACCAGTTGGTCATCCCATGGTGCCTGGCTCTGAAATCAATTGTAACATCTCGGAGTCTGGCTCTGATACCAATTGGTCATCGCGTTGTACCTGGCTCTGATAACAATTGTAACATCTTCGAACCTGGCAATGATACCAATTGGTCATCGTGTTGTGCTTGACTCTTATAGCAATTGTAACATCTCTGAGCCTAGCTCTGATACCAATTGGTCATCGCGTTGTGCCTAGCTCTGATACCAATTGTAACATCTCTCATCTTAGCTCTGATACCAATTGTAACATCTCCCACCTGACTCTGATACCAATTGGTCATCGCATTGTGCCTCACTCTGATACCAATTGTAACATATCCGAGCCTGACTCTGACACCAGTTGGTCATCACGAAGTACCTCTCCCTGATACCAATTGTAACATCTCCGAGCCTTACTCTGAGTCTCTGATACCAATTGGTCATCACGTTGTGCCTCGTTCTGATACCAATTGTAACACCTCATGTCTCACCATCAATGTTAATTTAATCCCAGCTTCTCACTCTCAATGTTGTCTCCAAATCATGAAAAAGCAAAATTGGTGGTTGATGTAACTTCTCAAATCAAACAACCCAATACTTAATATGCGTATTTCAAATATCTCTAATAAAGATGTTCAAACGAAATCATCAAAATACAAAAAAGTCACATCATAGTCTAAATCAAATTCTTAAAAGATCCTCCCAAATAAAGGACACCATACAACTGGACTCTATAATTTCAAGAAAAAAAAAGAGGACGCAATGCTTATGGAAGCTATGCGTACACACTAACTCTGCAAGTGCGTCCTTCGAGTGGAATTGGTGGCTGCAAATGGTGTAGACACCTCTGCCAGTAGAGGATCTTTTTACTTGACGGTATCTAGCGTGATCTGTGACCGACCTCAGCTCTGCTTCTTTATATATTCCGAGTCCTCGTAAATTTTTTCTGCAGCTTTTGCAAGTATACTTAATCGGCGTATTTCAAATATCTCTAATAAATATGTTCAACGGTGAAATCATCAAAATACAAAAAAGTCACATCATAGTGTAAATCAAATTCCTAAAAGATCCTCACGCATAAAGGACACCATACTATCGGACTGTAATTTTAGCAAAAAAGAGAGGATGCAATGCTTATGGAATCTATGCGTACACGCTAACTCTGCAAGTGTGTCCTTCGGGTGGAATTGGTGGCTGCAAATGGTGTAGACACCTCTGCTAGTAGGAGATATTTTTACCTGACGGTATCCAGTGTAATATGTGACTGACCTTAGCTCTGCTTCTTTATATATTCCAAGTCCATGGAAATGTTTTCCGTAGCTTTTGCAAGTATCTGGAAGCTATTCCTTTGAATGACAAAAATTCTTGCAGTGGTTGCACCAATCCATCTGTGAAAAGTAGATAAATCACAGAACTTCAGTCAAACGTATTGATTGTGAGCAAGCCAAGCCTGCCCTGATACAGTTGGTTATCCCGTGGTGCCTGGCTCTGATATCAATTGTAACATCTCGGAGTCTAGCTCTGATACCAATTGGTCATCGCGCTGTACCTGGCTCTGATAACAATTGTAACATCTTCGAACCTGGCAATGATACCAATTGGTCATCGTGTTGTGCTTGACTCTTATAGCAATTGTAACATCTCTGAGCCTAGCTCTGATACCAATTGGTCATCGCGCTATGCCTAGCTCTGATACCAATTATAACATCTCTCATCCTGACTCTGATACCAATTGTAACATCTCCCAGCCTGACTCTGATACCAATTGGTCATCACATTGTGCCTCACTCTGATACCAATTGTAACATATCCGAGCCTGGCTCTGACACCAATTGGTTATCACGTTGTACCTCACTTTGATACCAATTGTACCTCGAGCCCCGATACCAATTGGTCAACATCTCGACACCAATTGGTTATCCTTGCTCTAATACCAATTGGTCGAGCCTGGTTCTAATACCAATTGGTCATCACATTGTGCCTTGTTCTAATACCAATTGTAAATAATATTCTCATCATAACACATTAGCATGCTTAAAAAGTTTCTAAAGTACATAATCATGAGTTCTAATATATAACAAGCATGTTTGAAAAGTTTCTCATTCCATCAAATAAAATTTTAGTCAAATATATAATTCCAAATCAAGCCCTCCATGGGCACAACAAATACCAAAACAGTTTTATATATACATATACAGTTGACAAGTATATAAAAAGAATAATCAGGGTTACCTCTATTCCAAGCTTACAGGTAGAGCCGGGAAATCGGGTCGGCCCGTTTAAGCCCTGGCCTTGTGGGCTCGGGCTTGAAAAATATGCCTAAAAGTTGAAATTGGCCCCCTATGGGCTTGAAAAATATGCCTAAAATTTGAAATTAGCCTCGCAGAGCCGGGCCTTGTAGGGCCTCGGGCGTCGGGCAGGCCCATTAGGCCCTGTTACTGTAGCATTTTCATTTTTAAAAAAAATAGTCAAAGAGTGAAGCACAGCCTTCTGCTCAAAGTGAAGCACAATCAAATATCTAAGAAATTGATGATATAGTGATGAAGAAGGTGACAATTGAAAATGATAGTGGTATGCTTTTATATTTTATGTGAGTTATTTAATGTTGCTTAGTTTAATGCTTCTTACGTTTTATGTGAGACAATTGTGCACAATGGTTTGTTTTTTATTACAAATTAATGAATATGTTTATTTGTTGGATGATTTGTATTATTTAGATATTAATGTTGATAATATTTATTTGATAGATTAGAACTTTAATGGTTGCAATTTACTAATTATATTTCTTTGAAAAAAAACCCAAAAAATAATAATTAAAATTTGGAATAGTAATTTCGTGCCCCGTAGGCCGGGCCTTGGCCTGGCCCCGATACTATTATCGGCCGAGCTTTGAAAAACAGATGTTTTCCTTATCTCAGGCCCAGGGCCGGGCCGGCCCTGATTCCCAACTCTACTTACAGGTAATCATACGAAGAGTTACTCTCAAGCCCTCAACAAGAGTCTACAAGGTCACAACATAATTATGAGCCATGCTAAAACCTTAAAACTAGCCTACAAATAAAATCCTTAATTTATATAGACATATGTTACATATATTAGTATATGTTATTATTATTGTTGTTATAATCATTGGTTCAATAGAAAACGCTAGAGTGCTTTTGGGTTTCAAAAGTACAAAACTCAGTATATGTGATTTTGAAACTGCATTAATACTTGTTGGAGTAACTGTTGTTAAAAGAAAAGAATTGTTTTAGCGTAAATGGATGATAATGTATACATTCTTGTACGGGGACAGTGAGGTCAAGTATTTCCTTAAGAAAAATGAACGGTGGGATTTTGAAGAGGAAATAAAATATGTGCATAAAGCACAAAAACATATTTGAAGGAATCTAATAAAGGAAGACACTCAGTAGTACAAGAATGACTTTAATTTTAATGTGTGTGCATGAAGGAGCAAAGAATTTGAGGATAACATATAGCCTTGGGTAATATATGAACATGTATGGGTTTGAAATCGTTGAGGGAGAAAACGTGGAAAGAAAGAGCAGACAAGACAAGACCATTAATATCGGTGGGAGGCAGAAATAGTTGAACAAGAAAACGAACGAGAGGATTAAGGAATAAGGAGAAGAAAATGAGATTTTATAGATAGGGTTAGGGTTTGCTCTCTTATTAGAACTAACCCAGGCCCGTACGATGCACGAGTGAGAGGCTATGTATTTATGAATGTGTTGGTATGAAAAAAATCACTTAGAGCTCTATGGGAATAATTAAAATATTAAATTAAATATTTACTAAATATTCTATATCTACCTCCCTCATTATTAATTTATAAAATATTGTGTAAATCCCATAATCCATCTTTCATAACCCCTTACTTTTTTTTTTTTTTTTTTTTTTAAGTATTTTGATTCAGCCATTTTGCTGATGTGTCGATGAGAAAGACTATTTTTATATAGTTAAGATAATAGTATTACTTTAAAAGATATAATAACATATAATTACTTTATCTCTTCTCTCTTTCTTTTTATTTTGATATAGATAAGATTATTTAATGAAAATATTTCTCCTATATATTTTCTTTTCCTTATTATTCTTATCAATATCATTTATCATTGTTAATAAATCAACTTTAAAAAAATGATAATACATTTATTTATTTATTATTATTATTATTGTCAACTCTTAATTTTATACTTCTAGATCTTCTCTAAACCCAAATTTCTTAATAAATTATATTGCCCAATGATTTCTATATTATTAAAAGCTAGTTCGTGACTCACAATTCCAAAAGAAGAGGAAATACCTGTTGGAAATTATGCCCTAGGGGCAATTCATTATACTTTGGATATTTAAATTCATTGTACTTTGGATATTTAAGTTATTTAAATTATTCTCTTTAGTTATCATTTTCGTTTGCATGTTCGTATTGATAATCGCATCCCGGATACATCTTATAGATTATCCTAAATGTCCCCGGGCCTGTCGGTCATCTACGGGAGAGAAGATGAGATAAGACCGCATGACTTTGATGAGGTATGGAGATACGAATCAAAGTCATGGGCACTTGTAAGAGTACAAGGTGCTGGGACCGACCCACTATGAGAAAGCCGCATGGATCTAGTCATAAGCTTATCTCATGTATAACCGCGTCACGACGCCCTATGACCCGAGATCATCATGGATTCCTACATGATGAATCATTGGTCTTTGACCTAGTCAAAAGTCACCTTTGACCTAGGGTGATGATAAAGGCTGGGATCGGGATCAGTGGTTTTCATGTGGAGGGATGTGAATGGTCAAGATGGAATTTGTCCTCACATTTGTAGAGAGATAATAGTGGGCCCCTCGATGAGTGAGTCTAAGAAATGTATGGCCATACTGTGATGTAAAGGAGTTTCCATTTCACTTGTTAGACTACTCGAGAATCGAAAGTATCTTGATCAAGAAAAGGAAGTTGACATTATCCATGCCTCATCCTTGACCAAATTATCGCGTGACAAAAGGGACGTGACATGGTTGTACGATAGGTTGTATCGTGTCATCGATCCCCATGTGAATTAGGTAGTCGCAATGTCTTGCTAGAGGCCGCTTGCGATTTGTGGGCTAACGCAGTGTTGGCCCACCGCCAATCTCATATGGGCTGCGTAGGTCGCATACAAGAATAACTCAACACGAACGATATGTCCAGATTCATTGAATCTTAGATACGTCTAAGATTTAATGAATACTAAATTTAATCTAGGATATATATATATATATATATTAAATTCGAAATTAATATATATTAATATTATTAATAGAGATTATAATATTAATATATTTGTTTTGTATTTAATTTATTTGATAAATTAAATATCTAAAACAAATTGAGATATTGTATCTCATTTAATTTTTGAATATAGATATCGTATATCGTTTAATATTAAATTGAGATATGGTATCTCAAATTTAAATTAAATAGATAGATATTATTTCGGATTTAATTTATAGAGATAAATTAAATCGAAGGCTTTTAATTTGGATTAAATAAATGGATTTGATTAGATCTATTAGATGGATTTAATTAATACATTTATTTTAATTCGAATTCCAAATTCGAATTTCAAATCGGCTTTAATGAGGATTAAATACGTTACATCGATTTGATTGATGTAATTAATGTATTTTAATCCATATTTGAAATTTGAAATTCAAAATTAATGAGGATTAATTTTATATAATGCGCTGAAACGGGTTTAGAAAACTCACGGGACATTTTGTCTAGCGCATTCGAAAGCCGCGAGAAAAAAAACTCGGAAAATCAAGAGAGACGCACAAGAGCGCTAAAGACGCTGCCGTAGCCGTGTTTGGGAGTTGTTCGTGTGGATACGGTGGAGGAAGACGATCCTACGAGTTGTCTTTCGGCGATCGAGGAGGTAGCCCACCCGTTCAACGAAGAACAAACCGCAAACAAATTCTCCTAAGGTAATTTCGGATTCACTAGCCTAGGTTTAAACGCACCTGAGTGATCCTCGGGACGGGATTCGTAAGTTTTTTAATCCGCTGCGTTGTACGGATCCTAACAATACCCATGTGCAAGATGCCACCACACTGGTCACACAGTAAGGACCTAAATAAATCCAAACACATCTTGAAAATTGGTTGTAAATATAGCTAGATGATTTTTTTGTGACTTGGTTTGAACCCTTTATACTTTTTGGGAGAAATTAAAGGTAGTAAGTAATGTACCGTGAATGAAATATGCACCCTGATATTATGTGACCCAAAAAAGAAAAACATTAAGTACATATCAAACCTTAATATTCACTTTTCATTTAATACAGAGAAAGCCTATCACGGCCATTCTGATTTTTGGGTAATGGCAATAGTTATTAGTAGCTAATGAGATGTTTTGAATGACATTATATTATACCCTGCTTCAACGTACTTTTGCCGTATCTAATTTTGTAAATGGTATGGTATTGTTGATTTTGCTCAATTACAAGTATAATGATTTTGGCTTTTTCAGATTGATGATATATTTTTCAAGTTGGTGTATGTAAGTCAATGGAAAAAGGTAATTTAAGTGTAACAAGATAACGAACAGGAATAGTGAATAAAGAAATAAGAGTAGTAAATAGTCAGCACTAACGGGTCTTGTCCATAAATCTATTTAAAAAAGAGCATAGTATTATTGGGTTACAAGCTTCTTACGTAGTTTTTTTATTTTTGGGTTAAGGTGTATTTTTGTCCTTAAAGTATGTGCCCAGAAACAATTTTGCCTCTGAAGTTTTCGGCGTAGCAATATTGCCCCCGAAATTTAAAAATGGAGCAATGTTGCCCTTCCGTTAAAACCGTTGACCGTTAGGGTTTTTAACGGAGGGGCAACATTGCTCCTTTTTAAATTTCGGGGGCAAAATTGCTACTTTTTTTTTTTTTTAGCAATGTTGTCTTTGAAGTTTAAAAACGGACCAATGTTGCCCTCCGTTAAAAACTTTAACCTTGACCGTACGTTGACCAACGGATGGGCAACATTGCTCCGTTTTTAAACTTCAAGGGCAACATTGCTACGCCGAAAACTTTAGGGACAAAATTGCTCCTGGGCGCATACTTTAAGGACAAAAATGCATCTTAACCCTTTATTTTTTAATAAGTTATAACAGGCATACATTGTGCCACCGCCATATTTTCTTCCTCTGTTGAATGCTCTACTTCATGAAAAAAAGGAAGAAGAGTTTTTACCCCCTTCATATGAGTAAAGAAATGGAGAGAATCCTAAAAAATAGAGATCCAAAAGAAAATAAACTCTTTATACAGTGATAAAAAAGACAAACAATATTCAAATAACACGCATACGTTATACTACAAAAATTATAGAAAATTGTATCTCCACCAACTATAATTTCAACTTCTCCAAAAGATGTTTATATTCGCTGATAAAAATTATATATTGTGTGTGAAAAAAATAGGCATGTGGTCCTCATGTTTTAATTCATATAAATTAAGTTACATAAAATTAGAGTTTAGCAAATAGCAAAACATGTTTCGTTGAGTTTAAATTAAATTTAATCTAATTAAGATCTAAGAACAGAGTTTTAAATAAGACAATATTATACTCGAAGAATGACTATTTTTTATATAATGCTTGATAGAGTCTAGTTTTATTTCCTAGTAATATCCTGCATCTTAATCTTATTTTTGTATCCCAATGTCATCTTCTCAATGCATACAACACCTGTTCAGTTACCTGAAGTATTACTTTCTTCGGTCCTAATTATAGGAACATTTTTATAGATAATTTACATTATAAAAGTGTTTTATAATAAAGACCAACGATAATATAATCTTATATACATGCTAGGACGCTAAATGCGTGGTAAATAAAATTACGTTTGAAACATTAGAAAAACAAGATAAGGACGCCACATATATACACCACAAATAAGATTAGTGTGTTAGATGTATACTAATAAAAATATGAGAATTTAGACTTTTTTTTTATGGGAAATTCCCTCCTTAGAATTTAATTAGCAACAAGCCAACAATGGTCCGTATTTATAAAAATTTAGAAAAAATTAATCTTTTATTTTACACAACATTGACTCGATTAAATTAATCTTTTATTTCTATATTTGGATTTGGTATAGCTTAATTCCTATAATTTTGATGTAATTATTGTTTAACCCCAAAATTTTGATTAATTGCAATTCAATCTCTATAATTTTAACATGATTGTTACTTAACCTCAGAATTTTGACTAATTGCAACTCAATATTTATAGTTTCAAGCATTTTATAAGTTAGTTTTTGTGTGTGTTTTTTAAAAAAATTATACATCTAATAAGGGCATGAATTAAATTATACAATAGATAAAACTTTAAGGAATTAAATTATAGTGAATCAAAGAAAGTGCAATCAATTTAAAACTACAGTAAATGAATTGCGCTTAGTCAAAATAAGTATTTTGTTAAAAACAGACAGTTAATAAAAAATAAAAAGAATAACAAAATTCCTCCCCAATTTTCCCTTAACATTTTTTGTTCGTAAATTTCAATTTGAAGTTAGCTGTGAACTGCCGCCCCTGCAGAACCGCGCCCTCTTCCCTGATCGACTCAACAGGCGACGCTCGACATGAGCACTCAAGAGGTTTGCGGCGTCCGACGTGGGACTCTCACGCCTAGACCGGTGGGAAGAAGGGCCTAGCGTTTCTGCATACTTTCGTGGAATTCCGCCTCTTCGACCATGGCCTCTGGTTCGCCTAGGGACCGTATCAATCAGGTCTGTCTCTTTGCATTTAGAGTTTGCAAACCCTCGATGCCGTTCCTTTGCGCATTGTACCGCACAAGTGCCGATTTCATTTTGGTTTTATTTGGCACCACGAACGAAACCAATAACTTGAGTCATGTATCAAATTTAGTACAAAGACAAAAACTTTATCCCTTTGGCTGCTTAACAAAATTTCCTGGAAAAGATGCATATGAGTTATTTCTAATGTTTACGTTTGGGGGCCAAGAAATGGACTGGAACCATGTGGGCTCGAATTTATTTCCGAACTGAACGTGTAAACAAATTGGGCGCACAAATTTGGAACCAAGAAAAATAAGTCTTTCAATTATCTTGCTGAGTCTGTGCCAAAAGAATCGTGCTTGGCAGTAGCTTCGAATTCACTCTTATGAACTCAATGGGTTACTTCTTGATGTTGTTGTTGATTTATGTATGCAGTTTTTTGTTTCAAAGAAAAGGAAAGCCGCGTCACCTGTTTCTAAAAATGGAAGATCTGAAAAAGGCGGAAGAACTACTGTCGATGGTTCTCCGAGTGCTAAAGGTAACCTGGACGGTTACCTGGTTTGTTCACAGGAAAATTCCAGTCCTGCTAGGCTGTCAAACACTACCGCCGATCCTTCGGCCAGGGCGGATGCAGTTAAAAGAAGTTTGGCACCTGTGATTAATAGTTCTTTTAACAATGAACATAAGCAGCCTGTTCCGCCTGCTCAAATTCATCAATACTCTCAAGCAATTCAGAAGGGACTAACAAATGATTTACCCAAGGTGATTGATGAAGCAGTTGAAAAACCTGCCCGAGAAAATGGCGCAGATAGCAGACAAGGAGTCCGTAAACAGTTTGCAGCAGACTTTTTGTCTCTGTATTGTAGGTAACTTATCTACATATATCAGAAAGTTGTTGTTTTTTTTTTTGGGGGGGGGGGGGGGGGGGGTGACGGTGACAATATGTTGTTGGGTTATCGATCCTTGATTAATGGAGATGAAGTACTGTTGCCACATACCACCCTTATTCTCAAAGTTTTATCCTCTTCTTTTTTCGGTTAAATGGCAACATGCAGTAAACTACGCAGCATTATTTCTCCATCAGAGGTGAATGAAGATGGCTCTACTAGAAACGATGTTTTAACTTTGCCGGAGAAGATTAGTTTGCCCCCGAAGTGTGAAGATACCAATAATGAGTCACATTCTGGTGAAAACCTTTCCACAGTTGACAAAAACCCCGACGGCAACAATCCTGATGCTGCTGGTAGTTCTTCAGCATTTGTGTCTGGCAGTAAAACAGAGGTTAGACCAACTTCAAAATTATTTTTGATTTTGTAGCAAGGTTCTCATTGCATAATTTTGAGATTTCTTTTATGTCATGCTTTCCGAGCGGCAGGTATACTCTGGTGATGATACTAATGCTCTGGACAGAAGCTTTAGAAGGTGTAATTATACACCTAAGTCATCTGTGAATACGAATAAGTGCTTCACACCAGGATCATTGGTTGTTAAAGAATGCGTTAAGGAGACCCTGAAGTCAACTCGTGGGAGCTCAATGTTTTCGCCTGGGGAGGCATTTTGGGATGAAGCAATTCAACTAGCTGATGGTTTGTGTGCTCCCAGATCTTATAATTCTTTTGAGGCTGGTGGACATAATAACATGGCAGAAGACCAAGTTTGTGAGAAGAATTCGTGCAATTTACAAAACAATGAGGGCAAGCCAAGCAAAATATTGCATCAGAGTCAAAGCAGAGGTGAGAATTTGGAAAGGGATACTTCTCTAGGGTTGGTTGGGATGCATGGAAAAGATTCTGTGAAAAAAGTGTCCGGCCTGCCCGTTAAGCATTTTGATTTTTCATTTGAGGACACAACTTTGGATGAGAATTCTCCACAACAACGTGGTGCTACCAGCCTGATTAGCATAACTCATGAGGCTCATAGACAGTATGAAGTAAGTTCAGACAGCACCAAAGGAGTGAACTTTACCAAGAACTTCACTGTGGTTGGGACAGCTCATACAGATGAAATAATGAATAAAGTGCAGGAGAAGGCTTCAATCCATGCTGTAGGCAAGGAAGTGAATTTACCAAGTCAGCATGACGATGTTCTGACGTCTAATTCAGTCCGTGCTCATTCATCTGATGAGATCAGTACTCCTTCAAGCAACATGTTACTTAATGGTCGTTTAGACCTTAACAGTTGGCTTCCACCTGAAATATGCAGCATATATAGGAAAAAAGGAATCTCAAAGTTATATGATTGGCAGGTATGTTTGCATTTTGAGAGTGTTGCATTGCTCATTGTAGCAATGCACTATGTTTGGTTTATGTAATTTATTTCTCCCCTCTGCCCAAAAGGACAAATTTGCTGCTTTTCCCTACACTGCATTTTTCCCTGCCAAAAGTTCTGTCTGTTTGATTGGCTTAAATCTCACCTTTGATTGTAATTCTTTTCTTTCCCTCTGCTCATTGTTCTGCTGTGGAGTGTGATTTTCCTGAATTTTTTTTTTCCTTATGGAATTTGATTAATACTTTAGTTGTTTGCTTGCGAATGTTAGTTTAATTAACAGTTCTCATTCATTTTTCTGTCTTTTAGGTTGATTGCCTTCAGGTGGACGGTGTATTGCAGAGAAGAAATCTGGTATATTGTGCTTCTACAAGGTATTCTCTCATGTGACTGGAAATTACTGCTTACCTTAAATGGTTTGTGTTCTCTTCAGTTATAAGCAGGTATAAGAATAAAATCGGACATAGATTTGAGGGGTAGGTAGGTTTAATATTTAGTTGTTTTTCATTCATGAGGCGGACTAGTGTATATTAAGCATTTTCTGCCATAATAAATTTATTTTAGGGAAAATTCCATCCCCTCAAATTTGGTAATGTTAACCACAATTTTGGTTCACACATTTATGCTGTCTCCTTTGGCACTAAGAGCAGAATGATATGTAACTATTTTATTGATAGTTCCTTTTCTTGTACTGAACCTTCCATCTAATTGAGCCTCCTGATGATTTGATATTCCTCTCTTGCTCCTTGTGTTGTTTCTTTGGCATTCTGCTGCATCTTTTCTCTATATTATTGTTTTATTTTTTCTTTCTGTTTGTCTCATGCTCCTCTTTCTTTTTCTCTTTCTCGTCTTTCTTGTTTTCTTTCTTTTCCTTTGAGGGGAGGGATGAGGAAGGTTTTGGTGATGATTTTGAAGGAAAGGTATATATTGATGTTTCTTTTGTTTCTACAGTGCTGGGAAGAGTTTTGTTGCCGAGATTTTAATGCTACGGAGGGTGGTTTTGACAGGAAAAATGGCAATGCTTGTTCTTCCATATGTGTCCATTTGTGCCGAAAAGGTTATCTTCCTTCCTTCCTTGAATATTTTTCAGATGGTGGGCTTTGTTTAAATGGTTCTTTATATATACATACATGTTTGCAGTATTTATGTTTAAGATGTTAATAATTGTGTTTGATATAAGTACACGTTTTCATTTTGACTTTGGCAGGCCGAACACCTCGAGCGTCTTCTTGAGCCCCTTGGCAAACATGTACGTAGTTATTATGGAAATCAAGGTAGTGGGACGCTTCCTAAAGATACTTCTGTAGCTGTGTGCACCATAGAGAAGGCAAACTCCTTGTTAAATAGATTATTGGAAGAGGGCCGTCTATCAGAAATGGGAATTATTGTGATAGATGAACTACATATGGTATCTTTGATCATTGGTTTTGTTGTTATTTGTTCATATATTATCCATTGTTATTTGTTCATAATTGGACGGTTCCCGTTCCATTTCCCTGCTTATGTCTGATGATAGGTTGGGGATCCAAGTAGAGGTTATCTCCTAGAACTTATGTTGACAAAGCTTCGTTATGCTGCTGGCGAAGGTCATTCAGAATCCAGTAGTGGA
Source organism: Acacia acuminata (assembly GCA_019022655.1). NCBI lineage: Eukaryota > Viridiplantae > Streptophyta > Magnoliopsida > Fabales > Fabaceae > Acacia > Acacia acuminata. The sequence continues at coordinate 4,238,831 of JAFJYI010000015.1, forward strand.
GAAAGTTCAGGTGAGAGCAGCAATAAAGCTGATCCTGCTCAAGGACTGCAGATAGTTGGAATGAGTGCAACAATGCCAAACGTTGCTGCAGTTGCTGATTGGCTTCAAGTAAGCATAATTGCAAGCATATCTGTATTCTGTACCCATGACCTATATTGGTCTTTATTTCACTTTGGAAAGTCCATATTTTAGTCCTGACTTCGGGCAGTGGATTTATTAGGATCTTTTTTAAATTGTCCTTAAGTCTGCAAAACTTCTATACATCTGATTTTCACATTTTTCTCCTCAAAATTGAACATTCCCTATTTTGGCTGCATAGTTTGTGTTCAGTACTGCTTGGTCATGTATGACCTTCTTCAAGTTTTGCCTATTGTCTAGTAAATGAAAGTTATAGCTTCTGAATGTTTTTTTTTTTTTTTTTTATTTTTTTTTTTTTTTTTAATCGAATCTGGATGTCATTATTTACAGGACACAAAAGGACATTACTATGGATTATATCATGTCATTTGACGTCTAATATGGTGCAAACATTTAATTAAAAGTTGTTGATATCAGAAAAGGGTTGGTTGGTGAATGCTTGAAATGCTCTCCACAATCTATATGAAGTAAATTAGTACTTAGTTTTGGGTACACATGTAAAATGACTGGCATTCAGCTGATCAGAAAGAGCTGAATTGTATAGTGTAGAGATGATTTATTTATTATAAATCCTGAAAAGTGTTGTAGATTGCAGATGGGAAATTCCTTCAATAAAAATGTAGACGTGCAGGATCTTTTGGATGGCAACATAAAGGAGTCAATGTTAGTTAGCTTGGTTTGTGCATTATGATAATGTTGGGTGGCAACACATGAAGTGATGAACATGTGTGTCTTCTTGTTAAGATTGGCATAGACTCTGTCTAGGTCTTTTATACTTTTACTTCTTTTCAAGCTTTGTATTATCTTATTCAAATGAAATGTTTGCTTATTATGTCTTAAATTGATACACTTTTAAAATTGCCACCTTGGCATACATTTAATTCCATTTCTCACAAACTTTCATGAAGGCAGCACTATACCAGACTGAGTTTCGGCCAGTTCCCTTAGAAGAATACATTAAAGTTGGTAATTGTATTTATAACAAGAGAATGGAGCTTACCAGAACAATTTCAAAAGCAGCTGACCTTGGTGGTAGAGATCCTGATCATGTTGTTGAACTGTGTAACGAGGTGTGCTTCAATGTCTTGCTGCAATTTGTTATGATTTGGGAGCTGAATCTTATTATGGATAAATTCGTATACTCTCAGGTTGTTCAAGAGGGACATTCAGTGTTAATATTTTGCTCTAGCAGAAAGGGATGTGAATCAACTGCAAAGCATGTGGCAAAGTTCCTTAAAAAGTTTACTGTTGACTTTCAAAAAAGTGATTGCGAGTTTGCTGATATTACTTCAGCTATTGACTCTTTGAGAAAGTGCCCGGCGGGGTTGGACCCCATATTAGAGGAAACACTTCCTGCTGGTGTTGCATTTCACCATGCTGGCCTTACGGTAATTCTTCTTTCTTAGCTTCTGGTTTTTTGGCTTCTATTCACAATGTTATCATGAACTTTTGGTGATAGAATATCATGTTTGATAACTGGTTTTGATTTATTCATTACATGTATGAAAATGCTGTAATACCTACATAGCTCTTATGGTTTAGGCTATTTTTTTGTGCTGTTCTCATAGGTTGAGGAAAGAGAGATTGTTGAAACTTGTTACCGCAGAGGCCTTTTGCGTGTCTTAACTGCTACATCAACCCTAGCAGCTGGAGTTAACCTTCCAGCTAGGCGGGTCATTTTTCGCCAGCCTAGAATTGGTCGTGATTTTATTGATGGGACGAGGTACAAGCAGATGGCTGGTCGGGCTGGTCGAACTGGAATTGATACAAAAGGAGAAAGTGTATGTCTTATTATGTTATCTAGTACTAATGGGTACCTTCCATGGTTTCATCCGGCCTGACATGCTGATTGTTTAGGGGGTTTTATGCATATATGCTATTGTTTATTTTTTTGTAGGTTTTACATTGATAGTATATGCCTATGTCTGGCATAGCTACTGTTGACATTAATTGCAGGCTTGTATTAATTTATTACTTTATGCTATCAAATTTTGATAGGTACTTATCTGCAAATCAGAAGAGATAAAAAAAGTTATGGGACTTCTTAATGAAAGTTGTGCACCATTACATTCGTGTTTGTCTGAAGATATCAATGGAATGACTCATGCAATTCTAGAAGTGGTGGCTGGAGGAACAGTTCAAACTGCTAATGATATTCATCGTTATGTTAGATGCACTCTTTTGAACTCCACAAGACCATTTCAAGATGTGGTGAAATCAGCGCAAGAATCCCTTAGATGGCTTTGCCAAAGAAAATTCCTTGAATGGAATGAAGAAACCAAACTTTATAGTACCACACCTCTTGGGCGGGCAGCCTTTGGCAGTTCTCTCTGTCCTGAAGAATCACTTGTAAGTATTTCAATCTATTGTGCTTTTACTGCTGTTAAGAATTTTTTCATTTCCAATCAGCTCTGGCTATTAAAACTTGTCTGGCTTCACTTTTGTACCTGATTGTTCATATTAGGTGGCTGACTTTTGGTGGTTTCCCAAAAATCACTATACTGTTTGATTGATTTCTTAGATTGTGCTAGCTGACCTTTCAAGGGCAAGGGAAGGATTTGTCCTGGCATCGGACTTGCATTTAGTTTACTTGGTGACACCAATCAGCGTTGATGTTGAGCCAGATTGGGAACTGTACTATGAGCGTTTTGTGCAATTGTCTCCACTTGATCAGGTATATGCTTCTTAGTTGTTGAGATTGAAGAATCACATTGAAGTACATGGAAAATACTAATATTATTGATCCTTGAGAATAAAAGAGAATATAAAAAGGCCTTTATATAGACAATCTAATAGACTAACCCATAACCCAAGAAACTAATCTAATCAAATCAAATTAAATCATAATGATAAAATATTCATACAAAATCCTAATATATATTTAGTAATAAATATCAATCATAGTAATATTAATTTTGTAATTCTAAACTTCCTATTTTTAACACTCCCATTCAAGCTGGAAGCAGCTTGAATGTGAGCAATATCACCAATAATTTGCTTCTTCATGAAATCCTGAATCTAGCAACAAGTTCGAGCGCATCCATGAAAGCTTCACCAAATGTCACACTGGGGACATTCAAACAGTAATAATCCAATAGTTTTACTAGGAGCTGAATAACAAGTCTCACCAGGGACCAAAACAACAACCAAAGGTCTCATAAGGGAGCAAAACAACAACGAACGGTCTCGCAAGGGACCAAAACAACCACCAAAGGTTTCCCCAAGGACTAAACAATGCTCCAAACGTCTCACCAGAGACGAACACCAAAGAAGCCATTGAACGAAAGCAGAAAAGAAAACCTAGGGATGATACTAGAGCTCTGATACCATGCTGAGATTGAAGAATCACATTGAAGCACATGGAAAATACTAATATTATTGATCAAAAAGGCCTTTATATAGACAATGTAATAGACTAACCCATAACCTAAGAAACTAATCTAATTAAATATAATCAGATCAAATCATAATGATAAAATATTCATATCAAATCCTAATATATATTAAGTAATAAATATCAATCGTAATAATATTAAGGGTTTATCGTTTGTCATGTCACTTGACATGAGGTTATATCAAGTCACTCCAAAACTACGTCGTTTTGGGAGTTAGGGGGATTAATGAAGGGTGTTAATTTTATCAAAACACCCTTCATTAATTTCCCTAACTCTCAAAACGACGTAGTTTTGAGGTGACTTGACATAACCTTATGTCAAGTGACATGACAAACGATAAACCCTAATATTAATTTTCTAATTCTAAGCTTTTTATTCTTAACATTAGCAACTTATTTCTCTCCTTCCTTATTTTGCAATGCAAAACTTTAGATGTTGGTAACCGATGTGCTGGGTCAAGCTTATCTAGCTGAAGAAGCTGCATCTTTTACAAGAGGACTTATTTTGAAATTTTAGTGTTTGGCTGAACTCTTTTCTAGAGGAAAAATAAGCGCTAACCAATCGTGGCAGAAAGAAACAGTGTCAGTTTTTTTGTGTGATTTGGGAAGGAAGTAGAGGATTGCAGCTATACCTTCAAATTGGAAAAAGTGAGGATAACATTATTGTTTTTGTGTCAGAAGTATCACCTCTCAAAATCATTATTACTTTAATGATTTTTGACCTTTTCTACTGACCCATTATAAGACATGCCCTTTTAATTAATTTGATAGTAAACTGCACTTTCTTTGCAATAATATCCAAATACAATAATATTGATAAAAACAGTTGATAAATGGCTTTGCTGAACATGGACTGCTCCTTACAATTTTTTCAAAATGAAAGTCCACAGCAACAATAAGTCTTATCCACTAGGTGGGGTCTGCTATTTTAAATGAAACTCCATTTTAAAAAAAATTAAAAAGGCAATCCGTCAAATTGATACATCATTTCTGTAATCTCTCCTATATGTATTCATTGTACTATTTGAATTGTCTTCGAAGATTCACTTAACATGTTATACTTGCTTTTGTATATTTGCTATTATCAATTTATTATGGAATGTTCTATCATATTTTAAATGTTGTTAGTTAATTATGGAATGTTGCAATGTTTTAAATATTGTTAGTTAATGTTAATTATATTATTGTTGCAGTCAGTAGGCAATCGTGTGGGTGTGACAGAACCATTCTTGATGCGCATGGCGCATGGTGCACCAATATGCATTTCAAATAAGTCAAGAGACACTACAAAATGGATGCGGAGTAAACAAGGAAATCAAATTGTGATATCCCATGGAACAATCAACTCGGATGATCAAACCCTTCGTGTGTGTAAAAGATTCTATGTTGCTCTTATTTTGTCAAGACTAGTTCAGGTGCATTTCTCTCGCATTAATTTAAATTTCTGGAACGTTTCATATTTTTAACATTTTGGATTACATTTTTTTGAATGGATGGATTGCATATTTTAGAAGAACTCTTATCCAACTGGATATTTGATTGAATGTACATGTTATAAAAAATTATTATTTTCTACTATTTGAGGATTTCCTTTTGATTTCCTCATTTTTCTTCTCCTTTTGCTCCAGTTTCTTCTTTTCTGATCCCCTGAAAAGTACCACTTTCTTTGTTTTGAAAAATATTTTATTTAGTTTAATTAATATTTTAGTCCCTTTGGTTTTTTATTCTTTTGACTGGTTTGGTCTTTTTTGGTTTGTGTCATGCCACATTGGTCCTCTAAATTGTAAATTTGGTATCCGTAAATATAATATTATACACGCAAGTCTAGCATGCGTTTGATTCTCTAGTCAAATGCTTTTTTGTACCATCAGTTTGAATTTTTGTATTTATTTTTAATTATGTCCCCTGTCCCTTTGGTCTGCATGTTGGGAACTTATCTTTTACTCACCTACTCGATTATAAGTATTTTTTCACCTGCTGTAGTCTTGAGCAGTTGAGCTTATAGTTTTGTAAAAAAAAAAAAAATGATTTAATGAAGGAAACACCTGTGGGTGAGGTTTGTGAAGCATTTAAAGTTGCCAGAGGAATGGTTCAAGCCTTGCAAGAGAATGCTGGGAGGTTTGCATCAATGGTTTCTGTGTTCTGTGAGAGGCTCGGATGGCATGATCTTGAAGGCTTGGTTTCCAAGTTTCAAAATCGTGTATCATTTGGAGTCAGAACAGAGATTGTAGAGCTTACCACTATTCCATATGTTAAGGTAAGTAAGCTTAACTCAGGTTGTTGGACAGTATTGCATGCACTACAACCCTTAAATAACTTCTGCTTTGTTGTCAACATTGTCTTGTATTTCTACTTGAATTTGTCTCATGTTGCTCTTGTTCCATTTGCAGGGTTCTCGAGCCCGAGCACTCTATAAAGCAGGTTTACGCACGCCTCTTGCAATTGCCGAAGCATCCATTCCTGAAATAGTAAAAGCACTGTTTGAATCTGCATCATGGGCCTCAGATGGTAATATAATAGTAGTATTGAGTGAAGTTTTTGTTTTTGTAAAGAATGAGCTTATATTGTTGACATTTACTCCTTGAAATTATTAATGATAGACACGGCACAAAAAACACTGGATTAACAAATCATGCTGCTATTGTTCCTAACTGCTGCTAGGCCATTGGTTATTGATGAGAACCTTTCAATTTCTCATTCTATAAATAAAGCTGTTATTCCCTCTAAATGGAGTATGGGTGAAAGTTGACAGCCTCAGATAATCCTAGACAGATAATAAAGAATAGAAATGCTGGAAGATAAGCAAAGAACAAAACAAATCCTTATGAAATGGAGAGTCCAGAATATCTCTTTTCCAACTGTGAATTCTTTATAATTGTCCTACCCAGCTCCATCATGATAATTGTTTTCTCTCTGCAATTTCTTCCTCATTCACCCTGTGAAGCATACGAAAGTTAGGCTTGGGGGCATCTCATTTTTATTACCATAGACTCCAGTTTAGACCATCCCTGTGACCAGATTTTATCTTTTAGAATATACTGGGTTTCCATCATAATTTTACATGGTTCAAGTTTTATTTCCCCTCCATGATTCATGCCATCATGTGTAAGTTATCTTTCATTTTATTTCTTAAATTCTTCTTTGAATTTAGTAATACTAATTGTGTGATTACTTGTAGCTTATTTGGATTTTTTATTTCTTGTCTTCAAATTCCTCTATATTTCTATTAAACCATTTGGTAACTTACGTATATTTCTCTTTTTTTTTTTATTAGTGAACTCAGTAGCGGATCTTGGAGAAAATGTTGGGGGGGGGGGGCAAATGTATACTTGTTAATTAATTAAAAGATTTTATGATTATATAACATTTTTAAAATATTATATTAAATTTTATTATATTAAAAAAATTTAAAAAAATTCTGAGGTTTGTCATGATTTCTTGGACTTTTGATATGAGGAGTAAAATGATGATAATTTGTTAATTATTTATACAAATTATTATTTGGACTTTTGATACTACTTGTTCTTAATTTTTTTAGGTGTTTAAGAAGAAAATTTTAGATTTTGAAGGGTTAGAATGAATGTTTTGAGGACTGGGAAAGTTATAGAAAAGTCCTTGGAATTTCTGAAAATTGTAATCAATGAAGAAAAGGGACTAAGGAAAATTACAAAAAAAGACCCATAGTTTTCAGAAATTATAGCACTCTCTACAAAGTTTTCAAAGATTTGTACTTTAGTCCCTTTAAAAAAAATATTAAAAAAAAAAACTAAACATTTTTTTTTTTTTTGGGGGGGGGGGGGATAATGAAGATCCGCCATTGAGTGAACTTATGTATATTTTTCTTAGTCCAAAGTTTATTTTTTCCTTTGGAAGGTTCTGCACAAAGGCGTGTACAAGTTGGTGTAGCCAAGAAGATAAAGAATGGTGCTCGTAAGATTGTTCTTGATAAAGCTGAAGAGGCGAGGGTTGCTGCCTTTTCAGCCTTTAAATCACTTGGCTACAATGTCCCACAGATTGCTTCCCCAATGTTGTGCCATCTTGCTTCTGATTCTAATAGGCAAGGAGCAGGGGGCACCTCCTCTGGAAGTGACGCAGCTGATACTAATAATAGCTTTATTGGTGCTGACCCTATGGAAAGTTCTGATCATGGTCCTTTAGAAAATGAAGGAGAAGACATGAAAAAATCGTCCTCTTATGGTGTTCTGGCAGAACAAAAATCAAGAAGTGCGATGCCATGTAGTACGTCTACTGAAAAGTCTCTAGCTCCAGTTGAGGGCACTCTAACTATGAGGAATCAGCTCAATGGTACTTTTAGATCTACTGAAGATACGGCTATTGCCACCACTAGTAAGTTAGAGAAACAAAATGATCATAGTGGGCTCCATGTTAGGTGTCTTTCTCATGGTATAGAGCAACAAAATTTTACGGAAAATACGGCTATTGGCAAAACGGATAACTCATGTCAGAGAGGTCCTATCAATGCAGCATGTAGTCCTGGTGGGTTTGACTCATTTTTTGATCTATGGGACAGTACACCAGAATTCTACTTTGATATCCACTACAACAAACGGTTGGAACTGAACTCTGCTGCCCCTTTTGAAATACATGGCTTAGCCATCTGTTGGGAAAATTCTCCTGTGTACTACATTAATCTTCCCAAGGATCTTCTGTCGATTGACAATAAAGAAGATTATAACATTTCCTTGAGTGCATGTGGTAACAAACATAAGTTATTATCTTCTAAGAATGACTTGGAGATCGCTAGGCATAGATGGAGCTTGATTACAAAAATTATGGGGAAAAGAGATGCCAGAAAGTTCACCTGGAATTTGAAGACACAGATTCAGGTGCTTAAAAGGCCTGCAGTTTCAGTTCAGAGATTTGGTTGCCTGGATAACATTGGCAATTATATGGACCTTTCTGTTGTAGACAATTCACATGTATTATTGCCCCCTATTCATGTTAAAGACGCAATTGACTTGTGCATTGTGTCTTGGATTCTGTGGCCTGACGAAGAGAGGAGCTCCAGCCCAAATCTGGAAAAGGTAAAAATAAACAAACAGTGATGTAGAACCAGTAGGGAAAGGGAAGAAATGAAGATATCTATAGGGAGAGGGGAAAGATATGAACAATATTCAACTGCTAAAACTTAACAGAAAAGACAACTGAAGTTTTATATGGAAAATGAACTCAAAACAATGAGTTAAAGATTGTGAGAGTGCTCATAGTCTAAAACTTGACACCCTAATCTGTGGTTGACATAATTACCCATATCATCATTGTGAAATGTGAATGGTTTAAAAAGACATTTTGATATGTGGTGTTGATGAAAACAGGAGGTGAAAAAAAGATTATCCAGTCAGGATGCTGCTGCAGCTAATCGGAGTGGAAGATGGAAGAATCAGATGCGTAGAGCTGCACACAATGGGTGCTGCCGTCGGGCAGCACAAATGCGAGCCTTATGTTCTGTTCTATGGAAACTACTTGTTTCCGAGGAACTTGTTGGAGTGCTTATGAGCACAGAAATCCCATTGGTGAGAGCTCATGAAGCTGTGATACTCAGATAGAAACGTTTTGTTCCAGACATGTGTTCAGCACTCTAAGACACACCATTTCTTGTGTTTGATGCATGTCTATACTTGTGAAAGAAAAAATATTGAAAAGTTTTCAACTTACCTTGGACACCTCTTGAAGATGGATGCTCTGGAAACATCTTTTGCATACACGTGACCTGACACAACTTGGGCATTTCCCTTGTTTTTTTCTAGGAGATATAGTACTTGAACAAGCATAAAGATGAAGGATAATTTATTTATATAACTATATATATGATCACCCAAGCTAATTTATTGTTTATCATAGTTGAATGTATTTTTAACTTTGATGAATTATTATCATGTTTAACTTGTGAAATGGGCAACATATCATAATTTCATGCGCACTGCCTTTAATGAAATCACTATTTCTGTTTTATTATGCTTCAGTTTTATTTCATCCTCTTTAACAATTGACGGTGGGACATTAATTTGGAAGCCGTTATCTTGCTTGTTTACTTTGATATACTTTGTCCTCTTAAATTGGTTGCATGTCTGAGATCTCTGACGGTACATCATCGACTGTGCTTGTTTATCAGGTAATTGTTCTTGCTGACATGGAATGCTGGGGAATTGGTGTTGACTTGGAGAGATGCATCCAGGCTCGTAAATTGTTGGCAAGGAGACTAAAGTATCTTGAAAAAGAAGCTCATAAGCTGGCTGGAAGGACTTTTTCATTGCATATGCCAGCAGATATTGCAAATGTACTATACGAACACTTGAAGCTGCCCATACCTAACGGGAGCAATAAGGGAAAGCAACATTTGAGTACTGACAAGCGTTGTTTGGACGCACTAAGGTACCATTGCAACAAGTTTTCTTATCATTGTCGTGTCTCATAATCCATGGTCCAAATAAGAATAGTAGTCGTACTGAAGACTCTTCACAAGGTAGGAGGTGAAAATATATAGAGAAGCATAGGGAAATAACCTTGTCATTCAGCTCCTGAAAATCAGCCAATAAAGGCAGCGAAATCCAAGAGTCTAAAGAAGGAAAATGGACATTGACTGTCCCCAATAGTTGACGTGGTCAGACGACATAAAGAACAGGAGTAAAAACCTTGTTAGAATAAAAAAACTAAGGAAACATAACAGGAAATAAAACACTTAACTTAAAGGTATCAAATCACCAAGTGAAACATTGGGAATAGGAAATTGAGATGAAGGGTTCCAACATGAACCAACAATCTTTTCCAGGCCCAAATCCTTCTTAAGCGGAAGAGCTAGGACAACAATCTTCCCCGGGGTGTATCAGTCCTTATTTCGTAGTGAATTTTATAACACTTGTTCTTGGTAAAAGGTTATCTCAGGTAGTCGCATTGAGGCTTTTCTTTGTTGGCATGGTTAAGCCATGGGTCTCATATTTTGACTTTGACTTCAATTTTGCTGGCCTACCATGGATTTTCCATCTAACATCATTAGTGACCTGGCTTTTGGCAATGATCACACCAGGCCTTAGTTTGTCTTTTCTGTAGTAAGCCACCATAGCAGACAAATCAATGTTCAAATTAGTAGTTTGAGGGCCTTGGGTGATTCTTTTGCTACTTCCCTGACTTACTAATTTTGAGAGCATTATTTCTATATTTATAATACATCTTAGAATATCTCATTTGGGAATTGGGAGCAAAGATGCTTCTGTATTTACTCAAACTGTGCTAGAAGGTGCTCGAGTCTGTGCGTCTTTATTAGGAACCTCTCGAAACCTTTTATGTGCGTTCTGATTCTCATTGCATGCAACATGTAGGAAATTTCCATTGTATTCTTTATTTGGAATTTGTTTCTTAGGCAGTCTGATTGTATTTCAGGAATGAGCATCCCATTGTTCCAGTCATCAAAGAGTATCGCATGTTGGCAAAGCTCTTAAACTCCACTCTGGGGTCTATATGCTCACTGGCTAGACTATCTGTAAGCACACAGAAGTACACATTACATGGTCATTGGCTCCAGACATCTACAGCAACTGGTCGGCTGTCAATGGAAGAACCTAATCTTCAGGTTTAAATTGTAAAATTAATTGCATGCTTTTGTTCTTTTATTGTTCTCCCCAGTTGTTAGTAAGGTTTAATATTATGTACTGCTCTTGTTGAGTTATGCAGTGTGTTGAGCATAAGGTGGAATTCAACATAGAGGATAAAAATGGTGGCAATGCTGATGATTGTCGCTATGTTGTTAATGCTCGTGATTTCTTTATCCCTACTCAGGTGATAAGTTTTAACTGGCATCTTGGGTTTCCTCTGTAGGCTTCTACTGTGCATGACTTCGTACGTTAACTAGGGTAGTCTCTCTCTCTTTTTTTTCTCTATTGCAGGAAGATTGGTTACTGTTAACAGCAGATTATTCTCAAGTAGAATTGAGGTTGATGGCTCATTTCTCAAAGGACTCTTCACTCATGGAACTTCTAAGTAAACCGGATGGTGATGTCTTTACAATGATAGCTGCTAGATGGACTGGGTGTTCTGAAGATTCTGTGGGCCCCCATGAAAGAGATCAGACAAAAAGGATGGTGTATGGCATTCTTTATGGCATGGGTGCCAATAGCCTTGCAGAACAACTGGATTGCTCTCCAGTTGAAGCTGATGAAAAGATTAAAAACTTCAAAAGCTCTTTTCCTGGCGTTGCTTATTGGCTTCAAGAAGCTGTTGCATCTTGTCGTAGCAAAGGGTCTGGACACCTTGTTTCAATTGTGCATATGACGACTGACATATTTACACCCTCTAGCATTAATAGAATGATTATGTTATAAGCATTCAGTACTCTCCGGTTCAAACAGTTATCTTATTTAATTGTTGTGACCATTTTATTGTTTTCATAAGCATTTTGATTGTTGATTGCACAAAGAAATGGTCATTGGCTTTAATCCTATACTATATAACTTTTGTTTATTAAAATGATATAATTTATAGTATCTTATTGCTGTTTCTTGTTTTTTTGCCTCTCATCTCGTCTTATAGAGAACTACAGTTCTTCTAGCTACGAGTGGTCTAGTTCAGCACTTTGGTCTTGTAATCCATGTGTACTTGCTAAAGTCGTGTTACTTGTGGGCCATATTTGGACTAACCGTTTTTGTAAATGTATGTCCCAGATATGTGGAGACACTCGAGGGAAGAAAACGATTTTTGTCAAAAATAAAATTTGGCTGCAGTAAAGAAAGATCAAAAGCTCAGAGGCAAGCTGTGAATTCCATTTGTCAGGTACATCTTTTTCCTGCCGGGTAAGCATACTTTTCCTTCAGCGCTTGCTAATGTTCATGATGTTCCTGTGTTTGCTCCCAGGGGTCTGCTGCTGACATAATTAAGATCGCAATGTTAAGAATCTACTCTGTTATTGCTGATGGCATTAGTAGCCCAGGCTCTAGTTCTTCATTGGCTAGCGAGTTTCATATGCTTAGAGATCGGTGTCGCATTCTGTTACAGGTAGCTTTTAAAGGATTTTGCCCCCTCTTTTTTTTTTTTTGTTCCTCATTTTCTAAGTGACTGTTACTTAGGTTCATGATGAATTGGTGCTGGAAGTTGATCCCTCTGTAATTAAGGAAGCTGCCCTGTTGTTGAAAACTAGCATGGAGAATGCCGTCTCACTTCTTGGTTTGTATTCAGTTTTGTTTTTTATAGTTTCTCTGTTCACATGAAATTTACTGTGATATATATATATATATAACTTTGCAGTTCCTCTGCCTGTTAAACTTATGGTTGGGAGAACATGGGGATCTTTGGAGCCTTTAGTACCTGGTTAAATTAAAAGACTAGGATCATGGCACTCACTCTTAAGGCAAGGCTGTTCTTCAGGAAAAAAAGGAAAATTCTTAACATGTTGAGAAATGCAGCCATTGTAGATTTGCAATGAAAGATCAAGACAACAGGAAAATTTGAGAGGATTGTTGTTTGTTTCTAGCGGGAGGAAAGAACAATGCTGCGATCATTCAAGTTACAGTGATTAAATGTTGGAGCCTCTGTCAGACAAAATCAGAGAAAATAATTAATGATGCAGCAAGATGAGCTTCAATGCCCAGCAAGCAGCAATACTGTTATCACTATTCGATTCATTCTTTTTTATAGAAAAATCAAATCTTGTAGAGTTTTTTGTTGTCAAAGCTAATGTAAATGGAACAACTGATCTTTTATTTTGTAAAGTTAAAATCAAATTATTCATCTCTCCATCGTCATGTTTCAAATTTCTACATGCTCCTGTTGGAGCAGTCATTTGTCCTTTTTTTTGGGCGTGTGCGATCTAGTGACCAATTGGGTGACCTTCTAACGAAGGCTTTAAATGGGACTCGGGTTGAATATCTTTGTAACAAGTTGGGCTTGATTAATATCTATGCTCCAACTTGAGGGGGAGTGTTAGGAAATATATTATAGGTTAGGAAATATATTATATTAGGAAAGATATTATAGAGACAATCAGGGATTATAGAGATTAGGGAATCAATCTACATAATGAGTCATTAATCCTCATTAACTCTTATTCCCTCTCTTGTGTATAAATACCTTATACTATGTACATGAATAGATAAGCTTTTCAGACTATATTTCCCTCTCTCCCAGGAAGAGAGGGAAATATAGTCCGAAAAGCTTATCTATTCATGTACATAGTATAAGGTATTTATACACAAGAGAGGAATAAGAGAGTTAATGAGGATTAATGACTCATTATGTAGATTGATTCCTAATCTCTATAATCTCGATTGTATCTATAATATCTTTCCTAATATAATATATTTCCTAACCTATAATATATTTCCTAACACTCCCCCCTCAAGTTGGAGCATAGATATTAATCAAGCCCAACTTGTTACAAAGATATTCAACCCGAGTCCCATTTAAAGCCTTTGTTAAAGGTCACCCAATTGGTCACTAGATCACATACCCGGTGGAAACAAAGTTCTCCTTGATCTTATCGCGTACAAAGTGACAATCAATCTCAATGTGTTTCGTACGTTCATGAAACACGGAGTTGGAGGCTATGTGTAGAGCAGCTTTATTATCACACCACAACTTCGCGGGTAATGACGTGGTAAGACCAACCTCCTTCATTAATTGGTGAATCCACACAATCTCTTGTGTAGATTGAGACATGGCTCTATACTCGGCTTACGCTCGACTTTGAAACCACATCTTGCTTCTTACTCTTCCACGATACTAAATTTCCACCAACAAACACACAATATCTGTGGTGGATCTTACGGTAGCCTTTGACCTGCATGATCGCATCACGAAACATTCAATCTTGTTGTGGCCATGATTCGTATAGAGAATAGCACGACACTGGTGAACCCTTCAAATAATATAAGACATGTTCCAAAGCTTCCCATTTGAGCAACGGTTGGTGCGGTCATGAATTGACTAAGCACGCTAACGGGAAAGGTCACATCGGGCGGGTTACGTAAGATAGTTCAATTTCCCAACTAGCCTACGATATCTCTCAGGATAGGCAAATGGCTTGATCTTTTCTGGATCAACTTTCTCTCGTACATCCTTAGGTAGCTCATTAAACGGTATGCGGTCATCTATGTCCAAGAAGGGATTAGGAATCATGGGAACGCTACTCGGTCTTTGCTCGAGTTTCCCAGTTTCTTTTAACAGATCAAGAACATACTTCCTCCGTGTCAAAAGGATGCCTTTCTTACTTCTCATAACTTCTATCCCAAGAAAGTTATGTTCTTGATCTGTTAAAAGAAACTGGGAAACTCGGAGCAGCACTGAGTAGCGTTCCCATGATTCCTAATCCCTTCTTGGACATAGATGACCGCATACCGTTTAATGAGCTACCTGAGGATGTACGAAAGAAAGTTGATCCAGAAAAGATCAAGCCATTTGCCTATCCTGAGAGATATCGTAGGCTAGTTGGGAAATTGAACTATCTTACGGTAACCCGCCCTGATGTGATCTTTCCCGTTAGTGTGCTTAGTCAATTCATGACTGCACCAACCGTTGCTCAATGGGAAGCTTTGGAACATGTCTTATATTATTTGAAGGGTTCACCAGGTCGTGCTATTCTCTATACGAATCATGGCCACAACAAGATTGAATGTTTCTGTGATGCAGATCATGCAGGGTCAAAGGCTACCGTAAGATCCACCACAGGATATTGTGTGTTTGTTGGTGGAAATTTAGTATCGTGGAAGAGTAAGAAGCAAGATGTGGTTTCAAAGTCGAGTGCAGGTTCGAGTAAAGAGCCATGTCTCAATCTACACAAGAGATTGTGTGGATTCACCGCTTAATGAAGGAGGTTGGTCTTGCCACGTCATTACCGCGGTTGTGGTGTGATAATAAAGCCGCTCTACACATAGCCTCCAACTCCGTGTTTCATGAACGTACGAAACACATTGAGATTGATTGTCATTTTGTACGCGATAAGATCAAGGAGAACTTTGTTTCCACCGGGCATGTGCGATCTAGTGACCAATTGGGTGACCTTTGAACAAATGCTTTAAATGGGACTCGGGTTGAATATCTTTATAACAAGTTGGGCTTGATTAATATTTATGCTCCAACTTGAGGGGGAGTGTTAGGAAATATATTATAGGTTAGGAAATATATTATATTAGGAAAGATATTATAGATACAATCAGGGATTATAGAGATTAGGGAATCAATCTACATAATGAGTCATTAATCCTCATTAACTCTCTTATTCCCTCTCTTGTGTATAAATACCTTATACTATGTACATGAATAGATAAGCTTTTCAGACTATATTTCCCTCTCTTCCTCTCTAGCTTTACAGGGAGAAAGGAAAGCTTTTAGTTTTAGGTTCATGTTTTCATCAAATAACAAAGATACATAAACTCTATTTAACAAAACTGAAAAGCAATATAACCTCAAAAGGCTAGAAGATTTAAATTGTGAATTCCGGCCAGAATAATGAGACAAAGGATTTAAGTAATTTGATCATTCTTTAAAGAAAACATGTAGATCCCCATAGTTAGGGGAAGGAAAGACAAACGCTCACAATTTCACCCGTGATACATCACAATTACAAACTAACGATGCACAAACTGCTAAAATAAGCGTAAAGGTAAATGACACAGCCAAGTAAAAGCATTGATTTCTAGAGCTGATGTTTCCACAACCGCCTAGTTATTCATGGATATCCCCTCTTAAATTTTTCTACTTGGGAATCCACACAAGATGATCCTCAGGAAGGAAGTGGCAAACTGGAAAAGTTCCTGGCTTAACCTTAAGCACTTGGAAGGCCAAATGCTTTGGGTTCCACTGTGAAGTGTCTGTGTGGCAGATTGCTACTGCTTTCACTTTGCTTCCACCACCTTCACTCTCAAGAGGCACATAATAAGTTCTGGTGGCCTCTGTTTTGTGACAGTAAAAAACAGCATATGGGTATTTGGTTAAATGGCACACAATGGCCTTTAGCCCTGTCATCTTCCTCATTCCAACTGTCATTACATATTTCTGCATGTGGGTCTCATTTTCAACCTCTGTAGAGAGGGCCCACAAGTTTTTCCCAAGCTTTGAAGTTGTGAATTCTACCATGGATTCTAGGGAAGTGGCACAATACTTTTCCTCACCTCTTATCCCTGGCTCTTCACATTCCTTTATGGTATTCTTCATTGTCTGAGCCTTCAAGGACCCAGATTTGACAGAGAGCTTGCTAAATATTTCTGGGATTTTGTTTGATGAAAAGGGTATTCTTTTAGCAAGTTGTTGAGGCAAGAATTTGACTGCATTTTGTGTGGTCCTTGTGAAATGCAAGTTCAGTTGTTTGCCAGGAAACACGTCCTTCTCCAAGAAGAACAAGGCCGCGCTTGGATCATGATGCAATTGAGTCTCAGAAGCAGCATAAACATAGTTAAATGGATCTCCAACATTGACAAACACCGGCTTTCCCTTGTGTGGAGCATTTACAGCAACTCCTCCTTTTCCAACATCCACATTGGTGCCGCCGCCTCCAGCGTTTCCTGCATCAACGTTTACTTCACTATTCCCTACACCTAATGAGGTGCTTTTGTCTTCCTTCCACTCTGCAAATATACCCAACTTTGGTTAATCAAGAGACAAATTTAGATCTTGCACTCTCAGTTGCATTTTCTTCTTATTATCTATCTCTATTCCTTAATTGGGGTTTATGAGTCCCTTCCATGCTCGTCAGCAAATTAATCCTCTTTGGGAGATAATTTTGTACCATACATATTCTATGAGTATGAAATTTGCAAATGGCTTGAACTGTACAATATTCCCTCAAGTCCTTAATATAAGTTTCACTTTGTAGTTCAATTTCTTCATTAGGGTGGGTCATATATTAAGGACTCAGAGGTACCATAGGTATTCCAATCTATGCTGTTCTCAATTAGTTGTTGATAATGATAAGAGTTTGAAAGCACTTGAAAGTAACATGCCAATACTTAATCTACTTATGAAATTTTGCAAAAAGGGTCCCCTTGAACACAAACGAAAAAACAAAGACAAACCAGGATTCAAGAGATTGGTGATGGCCTTTGGCATTGGCGTAGTGGGAAGCTTGGAGAACCAGAAGAGTTCAGGAGTCAAAGTAGCATGAGTTGCCACTATCACAAGCTGCATAATTTCCCCAAACACAAGCTCATTAACTCGTCTGGTCAAAAGAGCATTAACACAAACAAACTAAGGACAAAAATCAAACCAAAGGAAGATTAAAAAAAATGCATTACTAATTAAAGAAAAGAGTTGGTTGAAGCTTACAGTGAGAAAAGCAGAGATGGGAAAGATTTGAAACTTCATACTGGAACAAGAAAGTCAAAACGAAATGCCTCTTCTAGAGATGTAGTTTGATGAAACTGAAAATGAGGGTGAGAGATGGAATGAAGAGCAAAATGGGTTGAAACCTTTATATAGGAATCTATAAAGGGAATGGTTTTTAAAGTTGGTTGTTTGAATAGTAACTGACCTCCAATTTCATCAATCAGTTAAAAAGTTAATAGCTTCAACTACCCCTTCCTCACTGACATAATTTATTGCTCTTGCCTTGTTACGTGTTTCTGCTGGGGAGGGTTTGCGGATTCGTTTTTAAAGCATGAAGGGCATGTTTGGTTGGACATATGGCTCAAAAGCAAGCAAGCAAACAAGCAACAGTTATTAGAAAGAAGTTGGAGCTGTAGGAGAAGAGTATGCCTTGTTTGGTTTTGATATGCTTTAATAGCTGTGTTGGTTAATTTCTTTTATTCAATTTTCTGGGACACTTGCATTATGACTCTTTCAATGAACCAACCCTCGTTCTTCTTTATGCCGTTTCATTTCATGTTTTGTATGGCTCTTCCATGCAAATTCTATGACCAATGTAGTCCATAAGGATTAACATGAAGTGAAGGCTGTGCATTATTAAAATTTCTATGCCTAAAAGATTCAGAAAAGTATGACCACAATATAGGACAAGCAACTGAACATTTACACATGCGCACGCGCGTGTGTATATGGGTTGACCATCCACTTCTAGTCAGGTGGGGGAAAACGAAAATTTTGGCATATATTCCCATGTATACAATTTTTTTTTTTTTTTTTTGAGAATGCAAATCTCTAAAGTATCAATAGAAGGCTAGTAATAGGAAACATGAAATGGTATCAACACAGAGTTGGTCTAGCGGTGTAAGGTCATATCAAATCCCTTTGTGTATGGAGTTTGATTCCCAAAAGAGACGTTTTTAGTGGGAAAGACAGCCACGAACTTGAACCGGATACTAGATATAATATCCACACAAAAAGAGGAAACATGAAATGGTAAGCAATATGCTTGTGAATCACAATTAGCATATAGTTGTTGTGCCAATAGCCTTATAACCTGGTAGTATGAAAGAGTGTTCCCTCTAAATTTTGTACGTACATATTTATGTCTATGACTATATATGTGTGTGTGTATGCATGTATATATATATATAATGCATGTATGCATGTTTTTTGATATAATGCATGTAAGTAAGCAAGCAAGCATGCTTGGAATGTATGTTGTAATTTCACCATTGGGCTTGCTTGGGGGTTGGGAGAGTGGTAGAAAGGTGAGGTTGTAAGGCTCGTGAAGTTGTTTCTTTAAAGAACACTTAACATACATTCAATTGGGCCGAATTCGGACTCCATCATTGGGCCCATATTCAAGTTTCACACACAGGGCCTAAGGCCCATGGAGGCCAGAAAGTTCTCTGTTCTTTTTTTCCCGGTGAAGAGGAGGACAAAAGAGTAGGAGTGTAGGACTCCTAATTCCTAAACGAAACCTAGGAGTGGGTAAGGACGAGCTTGTGTCGGGAAGAGAGACAAAATCCCCTGTGGACTGTGGTCACGTCATTGGCTTCCCTTCATGACACGTGTTCATGGAAAGCATCCTCACTAATATTCCTCCCAATGTGTCCCTCCAAAATTTGGGTAAAACTAATAACCCGCCAAATCACTGTCCCTCACTCACATAATCAAACAATCAAGCAAAACTAGTCTCGGCCTCTGCTTTTTTTCCTGCCTTCCTTTATGTCCTGTTCGGCATTATTTCATATTTTTAAGCTCATCCAAGTTGGTAATTACGATGCCTAAAAGTATTTATGCTCTAATTATAAAAGCTTTTTAAGGCTTGAGATCACTCTACAATCTCCATCAAAACCAACCACGTCATCTCGGATTTCTTTGCTCCCCGTTGTTTTTCTTATATAAAAAAGTTCAGGTGAGAGTAGACATCGTTAACCTAGCAGGATCATAGCATATTTTCATGTTTAAATAGCACATATAGTGGTACTTACAGATTACCTACCAACAAGGCCCTCATATCGACCAGTGAGTATCAAAACTCTTCCCTTTAAAATGAAGACATCACCCTTCCTTGACGTTGTTTTGGAGCCAACGTAAAATCCAAATCACATGTATGAGTTAGGCCATTTTTAACGATCCCATGTAGTGTGGCCCAAGTCTTTATATGCCACACTATTTACAAATTCGTTAAGCTAACTATGCTAATGCTTGTACCCAAAAAAAAAAACTATGCTTATCTATGTTAACTAATATAAATTAATGTAACCAACGGGGGATACAAGTACTAAGCGGTTTGTGTCGCTTAAGTAAGGTCTCAGGTTTGAGTCTTATGAATGCAAAAAAAAACCATGGGAGACTCTCATACCATAGCTAGGTGCGTGACACGGATCGGATCCGGATTAGTCGGGGGCGAAACTCTGGTGAACCGGGTGGGCAACCAAAAAATATATATAAATTAATGTATTCTTGTTTAATCAATCAGACTATACTCCATTCGGTTTCTTTTCAATTATGACACCGAAATCCTTTGGCAGAAATAAAACAGTATGTCACCAGAACTAGTGAAAAAATGATTAACTTATTAAATGAGGTTTTGAGGACGGGACAAAATTATAATTAGTAAAAATAAAACATTAATTATAGGGAAAAATAGTAAATGAGCACTGATTATTCTCAGAGGGACTTGTATTATAAATAAATAAAATTTTAGAAAGTTATTTATATTCTAAATCATGGGAATATATTAATACAATAACAAAAGGCATATGCCAGACCCAGAAGCGATTGTATATTATGGAATATATGGTCCAGTGGTCCACTAATAAGAGGGTAGAGATGGAAGGAGGGATGGTGTATATCCAATCCACATTAATTATCAAAGCTCGTTTTTGTTCCCTTAATGGCTAGAATGAGCTTATCATTAATTTTTAGTTCTTAATATATGATATATTGATCTAATTTAATTAAATCAAAGAAGTTAATATTAATATGACATATATTTTCTAAAATATAATATGATCATTTTCTTTAATTCTCTTATTCCTTCTTCTCCTTAATTATTGTTGAAAAAAAGATTGATTAGAAAAAGATTGAATTTTTTTTAAATGTTTTATATTTACTACCATAGTTCTATTTATAAGTTTATTTTGATCAAATCTCACATACCAAGGAAAGGTAATTAACTTAATGAATGAGATAAATTATCAAGTTTACCCTCATTTATGATTGGATATTTTTCAACTGTTTTTCCTCTCTATATCATCATAAGTACAATTAATATGGGTAAACTGTCACAATTTCATTTATTACATGAAACTAAACTTATAAATAAGAGCAATTTTCTTTTTATCAAAATAAATTTATAAATAAGACCAAAATAATGTTATTTATGATCAAAGTCAATTATCTAAATAAACTGTGAGGATTAATTTTAAATTGGTTTTCTATTTAACGAAGTGAATACCGGGATTAGAAACAGACACCTGGCAGATGGCCATTGGTGGGCGGCCTGCATAATTAACGTATTGTTTTTGCCCCTTAAATATGGAACACGTACGGATAGAGAACAAGTATAGTGTAGTTACTGAATAACCTAAGCATTACGCACATGCCGCGAAAGCGAGTCGCTAAATTTTGGTTGACCAAAAAAAAAAAAAAAAAAAAGTAGCTAAATTTTGGCCTTGGTGCTTGATGTGCTGTCACAAAAGATATCATTACTATAAATTAACTAATAACAACAATATGAATGATAAAGGAAGAAATAAAATATTTATTGTGGGCACTTAGAAAGATTGGAGGAGCCTATTCCATAAGGTAATTTATTTTTCAGATATTTAATATAAAATATATTTACTTAATTTGATTATATTAAAAAAACTAGTTAAGTTGATTAATATGACATGTATTTTCTAAAACATGTTAGTTGTTTTTCTTAATTTTCTCATTTCTTCCCCTACTTGATTATTCATGAGAAATATTAATAGAGGTAAATTAAGAAAAAATTAATTGACAAATATGCAAACTATGTTTTATATTTAGAATCAAGATTATCTTTCAAAATATGTCTTATATATTAAGGATTGGAGAGAGTAATAAGTTTTTAGAATACTCTTTATCAGTGTTATGCGAGTAAATAACTGAATTATCTTTACAAAAAAGTGAGTTAATTATTATATAAAAAATGTACTAACTTAATTTCTAATAACTTAATAAAACCATTATTTAATGAAGGGTGAGTAAGAGCGAGTGATACAGTAAGATAAGATTAACCAGTAAGTAATGAAAGTAAAATGACAAATAATGCTAATTAAGAATTTCTTTTTTGTCCTTTGATCCAAATATAAGATAAAATTTATATTGCAACTTACACTATTGACATTGTATTATATTTAGAACCGGAGATAATATTTCTTATAAATAGAAATATGTCGTTACTAAAAAATTCTCTAATATGCATGTATAAGAACGGAGAGAATATTAATTAAGGCCGGGGAGCATTATGTTAAGAGACAAATTTGAACTAACCTTCCATCAAATCATGTGTTTTTGTCATTCAACTTAAGTGTCTACGTGTATGTATTTTCAAACACATTGATTGATTAATTAGTTTTATGTGCAATGCCAAATCTCTCTAAATGAACATTGAAGGCAGGCATGTATTAATAATGGGCAAGCCGAGAGTCATTTTCAATACCCGATTTAATATCCCAGGTCATTATCCAAAGTTCATTTAATTTCTTCAACGCAGATTATTATTATTATTATTGAGTTGAATCTTGGGGCTTTATTAATTTATAAATTTGTTTCTTCTATCGTTATAGACTTACGATAACAATAGGTGATCGATCTTATCTCAAGTCGGTTGTATAAAACACGATACCATTATACACATAACAATAAATTTTTGGATTGAATTTGAACTCGCATCCTAACATACTTTATTAATTTATTTTAATTTGTTTCTTCTATCATTATAGACTTACGATAACAAAAGGTGATCGATCTTATTTCATTGGCTAGATGTTAATTAAAATGTCCCATTAATAACCAAAAGGTGGCCCAAAATTCATGTTAAATTCTTCTCCATATGGATATAGTTCATCATTATTTGTCATAGAAAATGTATAATTTATTATTAACCCGCTCCTAAGTTTAGGATCTAGTATTGCACTATAAACTATATTCTCTTGTATTTTTATCCCTAATTGAAGTGGTAGTAAATTTTCAAACGAGGTGAAAAGATCATTTAACTTGAACAGCTATTGCAGACAAACAAAAGCTAAGTTTATTGTATATTTTAGTATTTTTAAAGACTATAATTAAGTGAAAATATCAAATAAATTCATGATACATGACTTTGCTATCATTATGATTCTCAATATAAGACACTTCTAACTGCGGCAGTCTATATTACATTAAAATAGTAAACAATAATTAGTACTATTTTTCAAAATTACCCTTCAATTAAAAACAATATATTTTGCCCAACTACAAAGTAGTTAATGGCACCAAAGGCCAGAAGACTCAAAAGGACTTGAGATATAGAAAGAACAATTTAATATAAATTACATAAGGATAAAGAGACAAACAAAGAAAGAACAATTTATTATAAATTACGAATAATTTAATATAAGTTTTTGGATAAAGAAACAAAAAAGAAAGAAAGATATATTTTAATTATTTTTAATCTATGTCTCACATGATCTCTCCACAATACAATTAATAAATAAGAGTATATTTGTAATAACGAATATAAAATGATACAAATTTTATAGTGGACACCCTATATATAATCATAAGGATGAGAGTGATATATAGATATACATTTTCGTTTTTGATATAAAGAGGCATTTAAGATATTTTGAGCGCCTAATAATCAACCACACAATATGTCATGATGAGCAAGATGCATAAGCTACGCATAAAGTTGATTAGACACAAAATTAGGACGTAATAGCATATAATTGGCCAAATTAAATGAATCCCAACGAAAAAGAAAAATGAATAGCTAGCGTGCCATATGTATATATCAAACAGTATTATTGCTTGGGCACACTATATGATATCGATCTGAGCGCTTTTTTTAAAAAAAAAAAAAAGAGCAACACTTGGCACAATTTTGTGTATATTTAACAGAAATAATTAAAGGTGATGACCAGAAATTGTGTGTGTTGTATATTGAAAGCGAATGATTAGTGTTATCTTAGGAGTGGTCAATAATTTAATATATCAAAATTATTTTATATAATTGCATATTCTCATCTAATCGCAGAAAGAGCTAGGGTTGGACAAATATAAGTGCTTTATAAATTATATATGATAAAGTCTCATCCCCACGCCTGTCTAATCAAGCCCTTAATGAGAGGCTTATATATATAGAGAGTATATGTATTAATATGGTGTGTCTGTGTGTGTGTGTAAGCTACCTACTGATAATAATTAATTAAAAAGCTAATTCATCAGAACAATTAAGTGGAGAAGATGACCCACAGTCCCCCACACTGATTCTGTCATTCATTTCTGTGTGCATGCATGTCTGTACACACACAGAGACAACTAAGTTCTGATTCTTTGAGATATAGTGGATTCTAGCTATATATTGTAACGATTCTGAAGATTATACCAGTCATGTCCTTATTATTTGCCAAATATCATGTTTGATATCTCTTTCTCTCTGCTTTACCTTGATTTTTAGTTTCTTTGAAATGCCCTTGTCATGAAGATCCATTATATATATTGTGCACAGTAATGATATAACCTGATGGAATATAAAGTGTGTTCTTTGTTGCGTAAAGGTACGTTTTTCATAAAAAGCTCTCTTTTGAACTTATTTAATATTAGCTACTCTGCTGATGCAATGTCGTCGATCACTCATGAACAGAAAATAATTCATTATTCAATTACTATAACTGTATTATGTGTGTGTGTAGCAATATGCTTCAATTCATTCACAATAATAATTGAAAATAATTACAATAACAGTCACATAGGTTATTTATATGAAATAACTCAGAGTACTGCACATATATACTTTAATTTAATTATGTGGGTGACCTGCAATATAATATTTGTTTATATAGGAGCACGTTTTGAAGTTATTTGAATTAACTTCGTTATTTTTTGGACTTTTTGCACCGCCTTGCTCCTTTAATTAACATAAGTAGCGTATTATATAATAAATAATATTCAAGTGCTTATAACTTTTTAATGTGCTTCTAAAAACACCCTGCTTTTTCATTTTTCTTTTCCCTCTGGTCCCCACTTAATTAGTTCTATTATAATGGTTTTGCTTTTGTTATTATGTGCATAGTACACAAAATAATTAAGATATTAAGGAGATCGATCGATCGATGTGGATTCATAAAAAAGTTCCATCATGCTTTGGTTTTTTCAATTTAATTACTTAATCTCAAATCCTCAATTAACAATGTCACCAGCTCCCACTCCAATTAAAATGAATTGAAGATAAATGCTAGCTTGATTAAATATAACAAATTAACCAGAAAAAACGACAAATTAGGGGAGCGTGGCGTTTTGAAGAACATGATATATATATTATGCACTAAGCAAGTGATTGCTGGATATTATATATTTTCCAATATTGGGGAAAAATAAATTGTGAAAAAAAATGGTGCAAGCTTGCTATATACACATGCACACGAATATATAATATCCTAAATAGCTTCTTAATAATTTATATATTAAAATTAAAATAAAATATAAACTGACTTATATAAATGTGCTTGTATGTGTGTGTGTGTGTTGGAGTTATGTGATAAAAGTGAGTGTGCCAAATGAAACAAAGTCCTACATTGTTTGGGTGAGAGAGAATACAAGTATATATATTACACTTTGTGATTTTGTGCAGTAAATCCAAGAGAAATAGTGCGGTCACGTGCACAATAATTAAATATAGACTTAGCACTTTTTATCAAAATATTTTTTGAGAAATTCTGAAATTTTTTGTTATGATTTTCTTAATGTCTGTAACCAGAGAATAAATTTCCATCAACGAGTTAAATGGTCTTAAAATTCTGTCCAATGGTTGAGTGCATGAGTGGCCTATAAAAAGCATTGCCTACAAGAGGTTCAAGTATTCCACTCTGAAATCCTCGAGCTCTCTCTTCCTCCTTTGAAGCTTTCAAGCTTTCTGATCTTCGTCTCATATTTTATGCCTGCTAGTTGCTTGAATATTTTTGATGTTTTGTTCACCCTGTATTGTAGAAAGAGTTTGTTTTATTTTGTGGAGTGTCGCTTCTTATTAGCCAATTGTTGTGGAATAGCTCTTAAAGATAGGGTCATTGGACATGATTCGGATTACATAATGTATTTGCAGGAAGTACGCGCCAACAAAATATATGGGAGAATTAATAAAAGTGGGAGCACTTAATTATTTTGTTGTTAAAATTAAAAATAATGAACACGAAATCATGGCAAAAAGATGATAATGCATATTTTATTATCAATAATTATCACACACAATATACAAGCATTCATTTGGCATATCTTTGTGGAGGCCAGGTTCCAACGCATCATCGTCATCATATATATTTTCAAACTACAACTTATTGTAAACATTTAACAATCATTTAAATACAAATATAGAATGCTCATGGAATACTATGACTTAATATTAATCCTGCCTTGATATATATTATCTAAAGTCCCATTCTTTTGTCTTTATCATCCCAGATTATTCTGACCTACATAAAAAAAATCCCTTATTATTATAATTCGAATAAGCTCGCAGCTCTTGTTACAATAATGTGCTAAAATTATTATTATTATTATTTTTTTTGTAAGTTTTTCTATAATTTTATACTCAAACATCAAGTACATGAACAAGGATCTTAAGAACTTATGATTTTCACAACACTACACGTTTAAGTCAAGATGTACTAACCTCTATCCATAATTACGGAATCGATATTTCATAATATGTGACTTGCAACACGATGATTTGAAACCTTTATCATTCTCTTTACCCTTCATTACACACTCTCTTTTCTTGATGGAAAACTAGATGCGTCTCTTATAGTCATAGAGCAAATGGACAAGTTTCTATCCTTTAAATAACTTATGTATTTAAAAGACATGTACATCCTATGGATATGACTACTCCCATCAAGAAGTCAAGAAACTTCTCCCCAATAGTCATTTAGTCCCTTCATTAATTGTTAAATCATACTCCTTTCATTCTTAATTATAGTGCAAAATTGCATTACAAATTAAAAGTGTTCTTATAATGAGGACCAGAAGTAGTATATATTTACACAACCACATGAGATATTTCTTACATTTTTTTTTAATCACAAATCATGACTGTTGTATAATTCCTAAAAACAGAATGTTGAAACGCGTACAAGCAAAGAATGACATTAAAAACTAGGGCAGAGCAATGGGCGGGTTAGGCAGCCCATGCCCTAACCCATAGCCCGCCCATTTAACTTTAAATGGGTATGGGCTAACCCATACTCATACCTCAACCCATTTAAACCCGTGTAAATGGGCTAACATATAAATGGGCGGGTTTCACCGGGTTTTGGGTAACCCATTTACATTTGACTTGTTTATTATTTGAAAAAAAAACATACATAAGCATTAAACACATATTCAAATTTATGACTTGCAAGATATTTGAAATCATTTGGATTATTTGGGACGTGGTGTGTTAGCTAGAAGATTGATTTAAATAAGAAAAAATAATTCTTTTTGGAAACAAAAGCTGGACCACATAAATTTAAAGGGAAAAAATAGTAGAGATGGAGGAACAAATCAATGAGATTTAATGAAACTCTGATTCTCTTGTTCTGGTCAGTCATGATGACTCGCAAATTGAATAGGTAAATATAGAAAGAAAGAGAGTGAGAGTCAATACCTATTAAGGTTATGGTAGTTAATAAAATAAAATAAAAACACTTAATGGGCGGGTATGGGCAACCCAAAGGTGTGCCCATAGCCCGCCCATTTAATTCTTAAATGAGCGGGTTTTAACCCAACCCATTATGGGTCTTTTTGGGCGGGCTAAAAGTGACCCAATTACATTGGGTTATGGGCGGGCTCACCGGGTTATGGGTTTCTTGCTCAACCCTATTAAAAACCTAAAACATAGAAATTAAATAACTTGGGATTAGATTAGGATCGTATAGGCTAGTAGACTAGGTTTATATTTGGATTAATTGGTTCCCATTTGAGACTTGAGTCGGCGGACTAAAGTTACTGAATATGGATTCATATATCCCTTTTCATTTCAATCCTTTTTGTTTCGTTTTAAAATGGCACGCAGTAATATACAATTATCACTATACTCCCTCCAATCTTTAATATAAGATCCAATAAACCTTTTTGAAGAGATTAAAAAATTTAAATAAGCCAGTTAATCATAGCATATATAAGTCAAACAAATTAATTTAATATTAAAAAAGATAAATAAAATACTTTAGAGTAGTTTATTCAACTTCCTTAATTTCTGTAGAAAATTCAATTAGTTCTTATTTATCTTAAAGATAAGAGGTAGTAGATGATATGGTATGATAAGATTAATCACTTGCTCCCTCCTTAATGGAGATTAATTATATGTAGTTGAAATGATGGTTTGGACTTAAATAAAAAGGGACAGGAAAAATTGCAAGATAAAATAGATTTATCAATCATTTGATTAAAGGGTAACGGTGGCTCAATGCATAAAACTGCTGTCATATAAGAGTATAAGGAGGGATAGATAGATATGGAATTTTATCCTCATGAATAAAGAGGTTGTTTTCATAATTGAACCCATAAATTATAGGTTGCGTCCATGCCAACAATTCCGTCGTACGTTGTTCCAAGAGGCTCGCCATCTATCCTGTTATCTGGGTAAAAGGGGAAAAATACAAAGAAAACGGTTGAGAAAAAGAAACGAATGGCCAGAATCTCTTGAAATATTGGAACAAAAAGTATGAATTTTTATTTTTAAGGGTTAAAAAACTAACATTGAATTTTGCCGTTCGAAACGACAAAAAAAGTAAGATTACTACGTTTTTAAAACAGGTTATAGCCAAAAAGAACTTCCAAAACAAAATTACTCCTATACTTCCAAGAGAAGTTTACTGTTTAACCCTATTTTTAATATGGCTATCTTATTAGATATTGTTGGACTTAATTGAGAAGATATTACCTAAAAGCCTATTCTACATATATACACACTGTTTGTAACTCGAGATCTCGCATGTAACCCTATAAAAATTGGAAACGTGGAAAGAATTGGACCAAGCTAATGATTATGAATGAATGCGCGAAATGATTAAGAACCACCTTGGGCCACTTAGTTGCAAACTTGCAATTCGTAAATGATTATATTGAAAGGGATTGGCACGAGAATGGAAATAGACAACGATATATACCTTTCTTTCTGTTCTGCTCTCTGAATAGGACTTCCCATTTCACTTTTACGTAAATGTTGAGGCATTCCTCCCTTCCACACTTCTTGGCTCTCTCCCTTTAATTCAAGCCTTCCCTTCCACCTCGCCCCACCGATGCAATCGCTACACGTCAGTCACGTACCTACTAGTATTTATTATCCGCTTGATATGATATTTTAAGATTAAAGGCTTAATTTTTTAAATTAGGAAGACATGTACTAATTGTCTAACGTTACAAGTAGAATCTATCTTATACTTCAAGGGTTAAATTTAAGTACAAATAAGATATGATAAAAAAATTGATTATTATAATAAATTAAAGTGATCATACACAAACTACTACAGAAAAAACTTTTAACATCTGTTTTTAGGACCTTAAAATGACTGTTTTAGGAGGTAGAGTATGTGAGTTCGTTGAAAATTTTGAAAATCAACGTCTGTTTAAATAATAGACGTTGTAAGTATAACTTATGAAGTCTGTTTCAAAAAAAATAGACATAAAAACTAGGCTTTCTTTTACAAAAGGGTCACTTCCCACATCTGTTCTTTTCAAAACACTTGTGGAAAGTGACTTTTTTTTATAAAAAAAAAAAAAAATAAGGGCTTTTTTTTTTTTATTGGAATGGTGGAACTGGTGCCTAAAACTGAGAAGGTGATTCTGGTGAAGGTGAAGAAAGAAGAAGACGGTGGTGAACTAACCGAAAAGAAGAGGAAATGGCTGATGTGGAGTGTTGCTCAACGGTGAAGACTCTGTCTCTCTTCTCCGTTGAGGTGGTGTTGAAAAAATGAAGGAGAAGAAGGCCAAATGGCGGTGACAATGAAGAATGGAGGAGTAACAATGGTGTCCTGCTGAAGGCAGTGGCGGTGTTGGTGTCGTTGTAAGCATGAAATGGAGGTATCACCGATTTGATGCTGGAGGCTGCTTTTGTGGATCTTTATTGGAGAATGGCGGTGGAGATGGTATTATCAATAAGTGCGTTTTGAGCATACTGGTAAGCACACGCCGGAGTCTATCAGAACAACGATAGTATCTGCAAGAGATTGACAACAACACGGTAAGATAATGACTCATTTTTTACCGACACAGAGTTGTTTGTATGAAAGAGAAAGAATGCAGAAGGAAAACCTTAGCTAGAACACTTGTAAAGATCTCGAAGTTGATCATTAGTGGTGTAAGCATCAGGGACGTTCGGAGCAAAAGGTACTCTCCAACTAATGTATTGATGGAGGACTCGACCCTTGTCGTGTAGTGAGAAGAAAGAAAAAAGGAAGTTTGGTTTAGTTTATCACACTAGGTCTACAATATCACATGGGGGGGCAATAAATTCACTCGACTAAAGTTTGCAATAACACGTGGCTAGCCTTCATTACCGAGTTTGTTAGGTGGGAGCTGGTTCAAAGTTACAATAATTATTTTTTTAAAAACAATCGTTGTAACTTTACTTTTTTTTTTACTTTCAACAACTGTTTTGGTACGGTCGTTGAATGTAAAAAGAATATTCATTATTTATTTATTTTTTGAAGACTATTTTTTAGAATGGTTGTTGAAAATTTAATGATTGTTTATCTAGAAACAATTATTAAAAGTTAAGGCAAAATTTCAAAAATGTTACCATCTCTTTTTTAGCTTATGTTTTCTAAAAACATATGTTAATTAATGTTGTTAAAATTACTTTTTATAGTAGTGATATGTGGACGTAATGAAGCGTGAGCTTTAATATACATTTGATTGAATTCTATTTTATATGTGTTTGGTTTGAGGGGAGGGAAAATTTTTAGTGTAAAAAGTCATATATGACTATAATGTGAAATACTTCCAAAGATTCCATTTTATGCGAAAAACATTGCAAAAAACTATATAATTTTGAAAATTTTCTATGAGTAATTTGGTCAAAATTTTCGCTCCTTTTAGACCAAACACACTCTAAGTTACATACATACAAACACACACACATACATACTATTTTTTATTATGTAACATTCGTTTGTAATATAAATTAATTGTACCGCAAACAATATCTTATATGTTAAGTAAATGAGGTGGTATACTTTTATTATAATACTTTGTGAATTTTATGCGAAATCCCATCAATGAAAGTAATTCTTTTTGTCATTTTGTATACATGGACACCAAGACGAAGAGATGAAAGTTGACAATTACTTAATCCACGTGCTCAGTCACTCTCATGGATTTCAATTTTTTTTTACGTGCACAATTTTTTTCGTATTATTATTAATAATTCAATGTATATACCTATCTAATTTTTAATATAAAATCTATTTAATTAGGTTTGGTATATCAAGAAGACTAAAAAATCAGTATTATGACAAACATAACATGATCTCCCTCTAAAATTACTCAGTATAAGGTTTTATTGTATTCTAAGTTAGTTAATCTATGGGGAAAACGATAAATATGAGATAGGTAAAATGGGTTAAGTTTTTGTATTTAGAAGTAAACCCAACAAGTCAATCCCTCAGTTCGATAATACATGATAGGATGAGTGGTATTTATTTTTATATGCACACGTCACTCTCATGATTCCAAAAAATATTAATTTGGAAAAGTTAAATTTTGTTCACTGATTTTGTCAGTGAGATGCAGGGACGGACCTTGGGATAAATATTTAAAAATAAACGTATACTTATTAACTAATTAATGATTATATAACATTTTTAAAATATTCAGATTTATAAATGAATAATTCTAATGTACTCCCTCCCAGGTCCTCTAATTATAAGACATAGTTAACTTTTTTGGAGAGATTAAGGAAGCTAATTAAATTATTTTAGAGATTTTTATTATCATTTTTTCTTAAGACTAATTAGTTTGACTAATAAACTAATAATAATCTAAGGATACACAACATATATGAAATGATTAAGTAACTTATTTAATTTATTTAATCTCTTTAAAAAAATCAACTAGTGCCTTATAATTGGACCGAAGGTAGTATAAGATAACATGCATGTCTCTAGTATGGATATTATATCAATTACAAAATAAGAAAATATTTCTAAGATATTTCTAGAAGATTTTATTTAGGAGATTTTATGCCCGAGAAACTTTTAATTATTATTATATAATTTTTCTTTTTCTTTTTAACAATGACCAGAGAGCACGAGATGACGGCAATTGAATGTCATTTTGAATGGACTGGGCCCCACAATTGAATGGAATCAAAACCTAAAAGCTACAAGAGTGCTGCTAGAAAAGGAACGAAGGGAGGCTGGAAAACGGAGAAAAGTTTACTGTTCATCTTCTCCTTCAGCGAACAGCACTGCAGAAATTCCAACTAATCTGAACTTTTTTTTTTTGGGGGGGCCATGGCCCCCCCTTGTATCAACTAAGGTCCGTCCTTGGTCAGATGTATCTCAATCTGTAATCTTTATTCAATATAACTTAATGCTTATAATTTTGATCAGACTGCAACTCAGTGATTTAAAGTTAAGTTGATGCATGCAACTTTTGATCAATATAATTTTAACATTTAAAAAAATCCTTTATATTTTAAAGAATAAAGTTGTATGTTTCACGAGACGTATCTGGGAAGGGCGGGGTAGATTTAGGGGGCTAGGGGTGCCCTGGCCCCTAATTTTTTTTTAAAAAAATATATAAGGAGGTATTTCTCTTTGTCTACGGTTTATTTTAATATTTCAACTACACACAAACAAACTCATGCACAAGAGAAACTCATTATATATAACTTACTTATCTTTTGATCTTAATATATAATAGTTTCACATAATCTTGGCTTGCGTTTGGTCCTTAACTTTTAAGTTTGAAATTGTCTTACGTTAACAAAATATAAAAAGATTTCTACATGTATATACAAGCTTAATAAGCTAAGCTTGTTTGATTCTATTGTATTTCATCATTTGTATTTTAAAAATCTAGTCAATACTCCTCTAATCCTAAATATAAGACATATTTACCTAATTTAGAATTTTAGATAGATTAAGAAAGTTAGTTGAGTAAGTTAATTTGATATGTATTTTCTAAAACATCATAGTTATCATCTTCCCTAATTTTTTCATTCAATATCTTCCTTGATTATTGTTAACGAATATGAAAACTATGTTTTATATTTAGGACAAAAATCAACTTCCTAAATATATCTTATAGATTGGACGGAGTAATTTATTGGAATATACATAGTCCATTCTTAGTAGATTAGGGCCGCCCAAGCCCAATGCAAATGGGGCTATTATGGGACAGATTTCTTTCAATGTTTTATATATTAGATTTGTATTATATTTCAGGTAGTTATATTTATGATAGAGTATTTTTTTTATTTTTGCCTCCTATGATTAAAATTTTTGGCTCCGGCACTGGCGAAGGGTAAAGACATTAAAACCCTAAGGACTATGTTATAACATGTTAAAGTTCAACAACTAAATCCTTGCGTGTTTGTTACTGTGCCTGCTTGGGCTAAAACTTTAAAAACACGTTGAAATAAATTGAGATAAAATTCTTCTCATATACTTAATTCTTATATATTAAATTATGTTGAAAAAATAACTTCTACTACTAATTCAAATATACACAAATATGATAAAATCAAACCTCAGTCTTCACAATAAAGATACAACACACACACATATAAAACTTTAAATTTCCTACAAATTAAATGCCTCACATATATGATCTAGTTTTAGTACTTGTAAATATATCCTCTTAATAAATTAAGAAGGCAGAAGTAGTCTGCAGAACATAATATTTGACTGCTAGAACAAGTACTCGAGGTATCAGTTAGGCCGTGAACATTAACAAGGCTTTAATTTGTCGTTGGGTATAATTGGTTTTCTGCTTAATGATCATGATCAAGTTAGGGCGTGAACATAATTGCTTTAGAAAAAATAAATAGCAATTTAATTTCATGGATAATTGTATGCTATTGAGTATTCATCAATTAAATTTTGGGTTAAGTATCAATTTTGTCTTGGAAGTTCTTTTGGGATTAACGTTGCCTCGGAAATCTCAAGATGTAGCAATGTTGCCTCTCTTCGTTAACAATTCTAACGGTCAAACGTTAGTTGATCGTTAGGACTATTAATGGAAGGGCAACATTACTACGTTTTGAGACTTCCAGGGCAAAATTGCTCCCGGACATGTACTTCAAAGGTAAAATTGATCCTTAACCCAAAAAAATATTAAAACTGCTATTTATGATATCATATATTTTTAATTCTTATCTATATAATATCATATATATATATATATACACACACTACCTCGGGCCTTCTATTTATAAGCAACTTTTTTTCTTTTGAAGCTGATCTTTAATATAATCAACTCTCTTTTTATGTCTCAAAATTTAAACTACATTTTCATTTTCTACCACTATTAAATACATAATTTTATATCAATTCTATCACCCACTATTCGATTCTCTTTCATTTAATCATGTATTATTCATTTCTCTCTCTCATACTATTTTCATAAATAGAGACATATTTAGAAAAAAAACATGACATTTTTGACACATTTATTATTTATAACCAATTTTAATCGCCAGTTCGTTTTGTGCAGTTAGGAAAAAAGTTGCTTACAAAAAAGATAGAATGGAATATATACCTATAAGATATCTATATACCAATATATACTTATCTCATGTATATACACCCTTAGCCGCAAGCAAGTTAGATAAAATGAAAAGTCTCATCCTATCATAAGAAAGTAGTTAGAGTTGCATTTTCATTAACGAGTCATTATTGTAAAATTAAATATTAAATATAAAAAGGGTTAAGTAGAATTTTTTCCCCCCTAAAAAGTACACAACCAAGAGCAATTTTGCTTTGGAATTTTTTTTTTTTGAGTAATATTACCCTCGAAGTCTAAAAATACAACAATGTTACCCCCTCTATTAACAACCGTAACGGTCAAACGTTAGGGCTGTTAACGAAGGGGCAACATTGCTCCCAAAAAAACTTTCAGGACAAAATTACTCTTAAGCGTGTATTTTAGGGACAAAATCGTTGCTTAACCCTAAAATTTTTCAAAGTACGAAATGATAACAAAAACTTACATTATATATTGCATAGCTAATTTTTTGAGTCAAGCAAAGAAAAGGCTTGTGTTTTCTATGTCAATTCAATCCGACGGTCTTTAATCTCTTTTTGTTCATATTGCCTAATTATCTCGAATATATACCACATTTCCTCTTCGCAGCTATCAGTTTTTTTAATTATTATTATTTGTATAAGTTGGATATATGTAAGTTTCTTTTCGAGAGTACGTAGTTGAATTACATTAACAAACCAACGATTTAATATGAATAAAATGAACATTCCCTTTTGACCAGTGTTACACGTTTAAAAAGTACATTAATTTAGAGAAAATTTTATATAAAGACAGTTGAATTATTCAAATTCTAATTTGGGTAATTGAACTTAACAAATTATATATCAGGTTATGCATCATCATAATTAGGAATTTAAAATTTAAGTCAGATCACATTCATATCTCTTAATTATTAAAACAACAAAATTGAAAACATAATCTATTATTTGCTCTATCAATTAATTTTTTGGGAAGTATTGTACAACTTTGTGCTCTGACTTGTTTTCAAACATTAATTATACACAATATTCTTTGTTTACATAGTATTCGGTTTTGTAGGAAAGTTGAACTACATATAATTGAAAGAGGTGAATTCTTGTATACTACAATATTTCATGAATATCTTTATATGAAATTTTCCCTTTTTATAAAAATAATAATCATAGACTATATATTCGAAAAATATATACAAATTCAAAATTTAAACTCGATCGATTGGGTCATAAAATTTTGAATAAAAATAAATATATCGAAAGAAGTTCATAGATTTTCACATGGACCTGTAGATATGTTGTTACAATAGATTTTAATATATTCTAAGACACTATTATATAAAAAAGAATATTGTATAAGAAAATATTGTGTATAATTTATTTTAATTGAAATAACATCAACAAACCCGTAACAGAGCTTTCATAATTTGATAATTTGATGGTATATATTTCATTCATTACCGCCCGTATAATTAGGGTAGAGTAATGGGCGGATTGGACAACCCAAGGCTAAACCCATAGTCCACCCATTTAATTTTAAATGGGTATGGGTTAGCTCATATCCGTGCCTCAACCCATTTAAATCTATATAAATGGGTTAGCACATAAATGGACGCTTTAACTTGGGTTTTGGGCAACCCATTTACATTTGACTTGTTTATTTTTCTTTAAAAAAACATACATAAGTATTAAGTATCCATCCAAATTCATCATTCCAATTTCTAAAATCTGAATCTTCAAAGTTCTATATTCACACAAAACAATATAAATTCAGACAAATACCATCATTATATAATCTTGAGAGTTGATGGCCATTATGGTTATGAATTAGAAGTGACTGAATACTCGAATAGGAAGGAATTCAGAGAATGTTTTAAGTGGAATGCGGAATGGAATAGGTAGTTAATATAAAAAAAATTACACTAAATGGGCAGGTATGGGTACCAAAGTACAGTTTCCATAACCCGCCCATTTAAATCTTAAATGAGCAGGTTCTAATCCAACCTATTATGGCCCAATTACATTGGGTTTTGGGCGGCCTCATGGATTTTGGGTTTCATACTCAACCCTACGTATAATTAATGTTTAGGAATAAGTCAAAGTACAAAGTCGTACCATATTTCCTAACAAATTAATTGATAAAGCAAATAATAAGGTTATATTTTCAATTTTGTTGTTTTAAATAACTAAGGAATATGGAGACAATATGCCCAAATTTTAAATCTCTAATTATAACGCATAACTTAATATATAATTTATTAAGTTCAATAACCTAAATTAGAATTTGAATAATTTAACTATCTTTATATGAGATTTTCTCTCAATTTATGTATCAAACTAGTAATATTATTTTCATGATACGATTGAGATTTCATCAATAAATATTATATCTCATCTTGAATAACTTTAAGATATGTAAAATAATAACTGAATAATCAAACGAGGAAATCTATTTTATTTTGATAATCTTAATATCCAAGGATGAGAAGTTCGATTATATAACAATGCTATATTATGTATACAGACTTGACAGGATCATGTCATCATGTGGATGTGGCAGGAAAAAGAATCAACTAACCAAACTAACTGTGGTATAAATAGGGTTATTATTTCATTAAAAAAATTAAATATGGTTCCTTATCGTATATTCTTTAAGTTCAAATTGTTGGTGGCGTTGAAAACTCGAAGACTCCGTACGTACGTCCTCTGAATTAACTAACTTCTCCAAACTAAAATTAAAAACCAAATTAATTAACGACTTTTTCGCGCCCTCTCTCTCTCTCTCTCTCTCGTACCTTAACCTTAACCTCATGATTACAAGCAGCATATTTATACAGAATCTCCTTTTATCTGGGAGCTCTCACAAGATCTCTTTTATGTTTTTAAATTATATCTCATATCATTGTAAACTTTTTTAACCTTTTACTATTTAAACACGTCATCGTTTTGATTCCTAAATTAATATAAAAGTATTCCCTCCGTCCTAATTATAGATTATGTTAATTTTTTTGGAGAGATTAAAAAATTTAAATAAGTTATTTAATCATATCATATATTGTATATCTTTAGATTATATATTAGTTTATTAGTCAAATTAATTAGTTTAGGAAAAAATAAAAATAATTTAAAGTAATTTAATTAGTTTCCTTAATCTCTCTAAAAAAATAAATTTAATCTTATAATTAAGATCCAAAAACAGTAATAAATATGAATCCCACTAATAAGCGGACGACATCTTAATTGGATTCAATATTCACAACCCACATTGGCCACTGAGAACCTTGCATGTGTCTCCTTTAACTATTATTCGTATCATTGTTGTGAGATTTGTCAGCCATTCATATATACTTTCCTATAGTTCTGATTTAACCCCAACATTTCCAACTCTGTCGCGTACTCCTCTTTAATCAACTCCTAAATTTCAATTCCGCCATGCTCACCAATTTTAAAATCTCCCCCATTCATAATTAATAAAGTAATAATAGTTTTTTTTTTTTTTTTTTTTTTTTTTTTGAAAAAATTTGATGAAGAGTTTTTGTTTGAAAAGTTTATTCCCGATGAAAGATATCTGGTACTGGTCGATTCGACTATCTGTGTATCATAGATCCCGCAAAAAACATTAGATTCTTTTGGCCAAAAAAATTTCCACACAATATGTTATCACTGATTTTTTCTGATAAATAATAATAATAATAATAATAATGTGTAAAAGCGTAAAAAGATTTGAAAAATTAGTAAAATTATTTTAATATAATCCCGTAAAAATATAGTAATAAAATGAGTTTTTAACTTCCATTAGCGAGCGTACCTCTCTTTTTCTTGAAACCAACCACTAGGCTTTGGCTCTGCTATATATGTACAGATTGTTTTGTTTGTATGAAGCAAAGGAATATATATAGATAGAGAGCGAAACGTCGCCATCATCCTCCTCACTCGTACTCTCTCCTTCTCTGTTCATGCTGAATCACACCTGCTCATAGTTTGGTCCTCATCCTTCTGCTCTTAACCCTCTCTCCATTAAGCTATAGCAACACAGAAACAGAACAAATCAATCACTCCAAATCTCTCAAACCTTACTCTTCTCTAGCAATTCACCACTTCAATAATTCATACTCTATAATAGTGAATCCGACCTTTGGTTAACCTGTTGTTGTTGGTGGTTGCATTGATTTTCTAATGGGGTATTGCCTGCAAGAAATAGAAGGAAAGCAGGCCAATGATCCGTTCTTGTTCAAAGAGAAAATGAACGACGACACCAAATTGTCATATCATGGACGATGCGTGTGGGTCCCTGGTCCTGTGATCGTCGGAGCAGGGCCTTCCGGTCTCGCAACGGCGGCTTGCTTGAAACAGAAAGGAGTTCCGACTTTGATTCTAGAAAGATCCAATTGCATAGCTTCTCTGTGGCAGCACAAAACCTACGATCGTCTTCGTCTTCATTTGCCCAAGCAATTCTGCGAGCTTCCATTGATGGGTTTTCCGAGTGATTTCCCGACGTATCCTACGAAGCAACAGTTCATACAGTACTTAGAGAGCTACGCTGAGAGGTTCGACATCAGACCGAGGTTCAACGAAACAGTGAGGCAGGCGCAATTCGACTCCACGCTCGGGTTTTGGCGAGTGAAAAGCGTGGACGAGGCGGAGAAAACGACGGAGTACTTGTGCCGGTGGGTGATCGTGGCGACGGGAGAGAATGCGGAGGAGGCGGTGCCGGAGATAGAAGGAATGGGGGAATTCGGAGGGGATATAAGGCACACGAGCTCGTATAAGAGCGGCGAAGAGTTCAGAGGGAAGAGAGTGTTGGTGGTTGGATGTGGGAATTCCGGCATGGAAGTTTGCTTGGATCTCTATAACCATAATGCTGCTCCTTCTCTCGTGGCCAGAGATAAAGTAAGAAACAATTAATCCGCTTTTCTTTTTATCAGCCCATTTATTTAATTATATATTTTAGAATTTCTGGATTATTTGCACTGTGCATCTACTTTTGGAATTCTTCGTTTAATGTGAACATACTAAATTTGAAAGAGCAACAAATTGACTCCATAGCGGACCTAACCTTTTATCAAGAGTTTTGTCAAATTTCAGGATATGGAGAAGTGGTTTCGAACCCAAGATCACCTCATCAATCCCCTGTTTGTAAATTGATTGCGAAATTTGCATGCCTTAGTCTCCATCCATTAATTCTCAGACTGTGAAATCACGTACAAGAACATTTTTCTTGATTTACTACCAAATTAAACCATTCACTGTACTGTGGTGGTATAAACCTCATGCATCAGAAGCTAGAGTTATAAGAACATATATGAAAATGATGAAGGATTAATTGTATGTTATGGATATGCAGGTGCACATATTGCCGAGGGAGATACTGGGAAAATCGACGTTCGGATTATCGATGTGGTTGCTGAAGTGGGTGCCGACGAGGGTGGTGGATGCGTTGCTTCTGATAGGGTCGTGGGTGATGCTCGGCGACACCTCTCGCTTGGGACTCAAGCGCCCCGCCGTGGGCCCCCTTCGCTTAAAAAACCTCTCCGGCAAGACCCCCGTCCTCGACGTCGGCACTCTCTCCAAGATTCAATCTGGCCACATTCAGGTACTTTCATTCCATTTCTGAAAAATAATACCAGATATCAAATCTGTCAACTCAAATTAAATAAGCTCAAGATGCTGATATATTAAGCAAGCACAACGAATGGACAAGAAAGGGAAAAAACAGTTCATTGAAATCGGCCCATTTTTGGCGAGATTTCCCGTCGTATCACTCTTAATTTTCAATCAATCCGTCTATAGCATCACAAGGGTTAAGGGAAAAGTGACAAAAAAGTGGTAATTAATTCAACCATGTTTATTTAATTGGCGAGGCAATTAGGGGTATGTGTTTTAATATTTTGCGGTTCCCCAGGGGTTTGGTCGTTTGACTGATTGAATTGATATGTAGGTGCGTCCACGCATCAAGCGGCTAAAACGACATGCCGTGGAATTTGTGAACGGCAAGATTGAGAATTTTGACGCCATTATACTCGCCACCGGTTACAAAAGCAACGTCCCCTCTTGGCTAAAGGTAATAACCAATTAAAAAGCTTTCTTCTTTTTAAGTTTTAACTGAGAAACAGAACTGGTTAAGTTAACTAACTGAGAGGCATGCTTTTAAGTGCAGGAAGATGATATGTTCAGTGAGAAAGATGGATTCCCAAAGAAGCCATTCCCAAATGGTTGGAGGGGAGAGAATGGATTATACGCAGTGGGATTCACAAAACGAGGATTGCTTGGAGCATCCATGGATGCCAAGAGAATATGTGAAGATATTGAAGGATGTTGGAAGGCAGAGACAAAGCATCTCAGTACATTTGCCTCCTACTCATCACTTTCGGCACTACCCAATTCATGATTCAAAGTGATGGACACCATATTAAAGTTGAGTTGTACATGACTCTAAATATGGTCAGGAGAGGTATTTTTGGTGGTGGCATCACACATGGGCTCATCTTTCAATGCTTGTACCTCATATTGTTGCTCCACCATTCAAATCCCTTGTATATATGAAAATTGAAAAGTGGGCATATTAAGGGGAATATCAGAAAAGATGCTAGCTTCCAACTGTATATGGAGCCCCTCATTATCAGCTTTTCAAGGATTCGTCAGTCACCATTCACCAAGCCACGCTCTCTCTGGCCAAAGAGAGCACAGGACATGACATTATTGAGTTTTTGTAAATCTTTCACAGTAACTCAGAGATTTTCTCTTTAGGTTCGACTCTTCACTTTACAGAGGATAAAATTAGAGTGACAGACGAAGAGGGCTGGAAGTGGGAGATGTGATTGACAAAGCTATGGTTATATCCTTACTTTGACCTATACATGTTTCTAATAATCTATTTCTGCGGATTTTTTCCCTGACAATTGAGTGTATTATTAAATATATGCACATAACACATTGCCTCTTTGACTCTCTCTCTCTCTCTGTCTCAATGTATATTAATTGATGGGACTTGGCCAAATAAAAAGGAGCTCAAAGTGAGATTTCATAGGAGGCCTTTTATTTGCCATGCTACTTTATCAGAAAGAGGGAACCCCACAAAATGCAAGTTGAAGGCAAAATGACATCTGATGAAGCTCTACCCGGTCACGTTGGTCTGATCTTTGTAATCAGAAAAAGAAAAAGGGAAAGGGCATATGGGGTCAACGTTAATAATCCAGCCAGCTACCTCTACTGTCAAACTGTCATTTCTCTGAACTTTGAATCCCCCAATAGATCCTATCTTTTTTTTTCCATATAATTATTATTGTAATCATTTCCACAATTGATCCACTGTGCCTCAAAGTTATGTTTCTCCATCGGCCACGGTTTGTGTTTCACCTCAAATTTAGCACAACCCCTGTCTTCTCAACATGACCCACCCGCACCTTGGCTCTACCATGTGGATGTGGGTTGTTAGATACTCCTATTTACAGTACAAATTATAAACTAAGTGTTACATTTATGATTGAAAATAATAGAAAGTAATCTCTTTGACTCACAGAGTATAAATTATTTTATACAATAATTCTTTGATACATAAGTCATTAGGGTGGTCATTAATCCTTATTTGTCTCATCATTTTTTTCCTTTCAAAGTATCATTTAAAATGAATAAAATTGGATTTTTAAAAAGAGATATTTAATAAGTTAATCATTCTTCTTTAATTCCAGTAAAATGATTGAAAGTGACTGATATTTTAAATCAAAAGGGGTATTTGACAAGCAATAATAATTAAACCTGAATAATGTATGTATGAAACTCTCATCATCCAAGCATATTTTTTGGTTCCTTAATTATTTGGCAACACTTGATTTACTATGTTTTTTGATAGAAAGAAAGAGACTGTTGCCTCTATATATTGATGTAAATCAAAAGGGGGGGATCGAGCCCCATACAATCGCTATTGAATATAGTCCTCATAGTATCCGGACAAACATTCAAAGTAGAAGAACGTGAAATACCGACTTTAGCAAGAGCATTAGCAAGTAAATTTTGAGCCCTTGGAATCTTAAGAAAACTAACCCTCCATTCTTTCAACAGTAGGGACCTAATTTGAAAGAAGAACGGCGTGCAATTAGGGTCATCCTTGATGCCTTGTAGTAACTTATCCACTAGTAATTTAAAGTCTGATTCGATGAGGAGATTTTTCATGCCTTCATCTGAGGCGAGTTTAAGTCCTAATAGGACCGCCCACTCTTCAGCTTCATATGTTCCGCAACGTACCAGGGAGTGACTATAGCCAGGGACCTATCAGCCTCTAAAATCTTTAATGACAACACCACAACCAGATTTCCTAGCCACAAGGGACATAGCTCCATCAACGTTTAGTTTGAACCAATTATGTTGAGGTGCTCGCCATCGGGAGGGGCTAAAATGGTCTGGTTAAAATGTGCATTTTCCTCCTTAGTAAATGTGCAGAATGTTTTCCACTTTCTTTTAATAATAGCCACAAGATCAGTAGGTTTCAGGAAGTCAGCGTTAAAGGTGCATTTGCAACTCCAATTCCACAGGAACCAAGTTGCAACACCCCACAGGAGGTGTTAGTGCCTCTTGGTAAGATCACTCAGGTTTTCTTTCAAATTTAAGGATAAAGTCAGCGTTAAAGGTGCATTTGCAACTCCAATGCCGCAGGAACCAAGTTGCAACACCCCACAGGAGGTGTTAGTGCCCCTTGGTAAGATCACTCAGGTTTTCTTTCAAATTTAAGGATATCCATTCTTGCACAGAGGCAGAGAAAAATGAAGCATAGAATCTGGGATGTATCAGAGACATCCAGACTTGTTTGGCATAATGGCAGTCCCGTAAAATATGCAATTCATTCTCTGGACCTGAAAGACAGAAATTTCAATTTGCAGATACAACGGACCATCTACTTAATCTTTCATTAGTAGCAAGTCTTTGGTTAAAGGTTAGCTATAAGAAGACTCTTACCCTCTCGGAACCATTCCAATTCCAGATTGCATTGAAGGTTATATTGTAGAGCTGGGAAGGCGGAGGCTCAATCATGTAATACATGCTTTTTACAGAGAAGGTGCCATTCGATGTTTGCTTCCAGATTTAGAAATCCTCACCAGCAGCAACCATGGGAGGAAGAATCGATATGAGGCATTGGATAACCTTATTATGAACCAGTCCATCAAGTCTCAAGAAGTCCCAAGCCCCGGGCAGGACCCAACCAGCATCCA
Organism: Acacia acuminata; assembly: GCA_019022655.1. Classification (NCBI taxonomy): domain Eukaryota; kingdom Viridiplantae; phylum Streptophyta; class Magnoliopsida; order Fabales; family Fabaceae; genus Acacia; species Acacia acuminata. The sequence goes on from JAFJYI010000015.1 coordinate 4,282,828, forward strand.
CAATATTTTGTTGACTATAGATAAATCTCCATAGGCTAGATTCAGAGGTCTAGCCAATAATAATGATTCATCACCTCTGAACATGTATTTCTTACAAAGAACATCGGACCAGAGACCCTTGGTGCCCTCAACAAGAGACCAAGCAAGTTTAGCCCCGAAGGATTTGTTTACGAAGATAATTTCCTCAACCCAAGACCCTTATATGATTTTGGTAGCTCTAATGTGTCCCAATTCAAAGGGTGATATCGTTTAACAGAGTCAGAGGTCCCCCATATAAAATTGCATGGGATGCGCTCTATATCATTGCAGATATTGATAGGAAGCTGAGTTACTTGCATAGGGTAGATGGGAATTGTGCTAATGACAGACTTCACAAGAGTGATTCTTCCAGCTTTGAACAGACAATTAGCTTTCCAGGATGAGAGTTTGCATTTAACTCGGTCAACAACATATTGAAATGTATCCCTTGCTTTTCTTTGTCTAGTTAAGGAAAGCCTAGGTATTTCCCTATCTCTGTAGCTATGCTCATACCAGTTATGCTTCTAATTTGACCTTTCAAAGAAGCTGAAACCCAAAGGGAAAAGAAGATAGAGGATTTGTTGACATTGATCTTTTCTCTAGATGCACTGCATAATTGATTAAGAATATCAATCATACAGTCACTAGTGAAAAAAAAGGTTTTAAGACTGCCTCATTTAGACCGGACTATCGACACCCCGGTCTTAAAGGTATGAACGGTGGTAGTTTTGTAAATATCAAAAACTTCTTATACCGGATCATTTTTTTCATAGGTCTTAAATATATTATTCAGACCCGTTAAAAAAAAACCGGTCTTAAAAATGTTATTAAAAAAATTGAAATATCAATTATTTTATGGAGAAATCTCATACAACCCGACTAATATTTTTCGGTCCAAAATAATAAGGAAAAATTTAAATATAAAGGTAATACAGTTTTAAGATCGAACATATTTAATATCTGGTCTTAAAAGAATATCTTTTAAGACCGGACATTAAATACGGCCGGTACAAAATATAGAAAAAAATTAAATAATTTTAAGACCAGGAGTTATATAAAGACCAGTCTTAAAAGTTAACTTTTAAGACTGGTACTAATTTGTTTGGTCTTAAATGTTAAATATTAAGACCGTATCTTTATTTATCTGGTCTTAAATGTTAAATATTAATACCGTGTAATTGTTAAATCTCTGGTCTTAATAGTCTTTCTTTAAATAGAAATGTTGACTCGCTTTTCAGACAAATCATTAGGGCTCAAGACAACCGATGTTCTGGCGTTCTGCTCAAGCTAGGTCCTTCGTTGTCATCGTTTTTACCTCTCCTAGTTTTGAGCAGCATTATCGGTTTCCCTTTTCTTTGTCTTTTTTCTTTTTGTCGGAAAAAGAATGAAGATAATGAAAAGGACATTGAAAATATTCAAATCAGGGCGAGGTAAAACCGACGACAACGACGGTCCAACCTTGAGAAGAATTGTCACTGTGTTTTTTTTAGTCGAATAAGGTAAACGATGTTTTTTGTTTTGTATGATCTTAATCGTATTCGCGTGAATTTTTAATGTTGATCACACGAGGACAATGTTTTGTTTGTTTCCTTTTTGTCGGAAAAAAAAGAACATAATGAAAAGGACAAGACAATCGAATATGGATAATAAAAATTTTATTTATCATTTTTTTAATGCTTTGCCGGTGAGGGGCGGCGGAATACGAACAAAAAAATCTACTCCTCCCCATCGTTGTCGGAGGGGAGGGAGTCATCGGAGAGGTCGGAGACGTCGTCATCTGAAGGATGGTACTCAACGTCCTGGGCATCGAGTACCACGTTCAGCTTGTTGACGGCGTGATAGACTTGAAACAGCTGGCCCAAGCGTCGATCTATATGATCGAAGCGGGCCAGGAGGTGCTGCATCATCTGGTAGAAGGTCGGGTCCGGAGGCAGTGGAGGAGGGTACGAAGGAGGAAGAGGATTAAGAGGAAAAGAAGGACCTCGTGTGGTGGAGCGGCCATTACGGTAGAGGTTGTAGAAGTGATGGGGAAGAATGTAAAGAAAGTAAAGTAACAACAGGTTTAAATAGAGAACCCATCCTGAACAATGTGAAACGCCGGAAACTTTAATGAGGAGACGCATAGTTCATCAGAATACGAGGAGACGCCTAGTTGGGAAGTTTATTTAGAAGTCGAAGAGACTTTGAATCATTCATTTTAACAGAGTGTAAGGATACGACTTTGCTATCTAATTTGAAGAGAATGAACTTTTAATACCGGATATTGTAAAAGATCCGTTCTTAAAAGTAATATTTAATTCTTACTTTAAAAAAATTGAATTGAAAAAAGATAAATAAATTTTAGGACCGGATACAAGATAAAAAGTCGGTCTTAAAAGTAATTGAATTGATTAAAAAAATAAATATTAGACTTTTAGGACCGGATATATTATAAAAAGTAGATCTTAAAAGTAATTGAATTGAAAAAAATAAATAATAGAATTTTAGGACCGCATATTTATAAAATCTGCTCTTAAAGTAGTCATCAATTTTGTATCTCTCTTGCTTTTACGCCTTTATTAACTCCTCACACTATCTCTGTCCTTATTTAACTCCTCACTACCTCTTTTTTTTTGTGGTAAAATGAGGAACTTTAGGACCTGATGCTTTATAATTAACTGGTCTAAAAAGTATTTGACTTTTAGGACCAGATGTTTTATAAAACTCCGGTCTTAAAATTAAATGAATAATAAAAATGTAGGACCGGCGTCTTATAAATATCCGGTCTTAAAAATTTAATTATATATTTAGGACCGGCTACTCTATAATTAACCGGTGTTAATAAAATAATAAATACTTAAACATGTCTCTGTCGCGCGGAAAATTAAATTTCCCTCTCTGAACGTCTCTTGTCGCGCCAAAAGTGATTACTCCGGTTCTGTCTGCAGTGTTTGTGTGTTGCTTTGTCGTTGCTTCGCGTTGCTCTCTCGACAATCACTTTTTGGTTCCTTAGCTAAACGTCTATAGACCAAGTTGTAAGAGGTGTTTCGGTTATATAACTTTATGATTTTCCTGCTTATCGTTCTGGGTTTTTCATAGGTTGAACAAAATCGATGAAATGTTCTTGTGGGTTTTGTGTTGTGAATGAATATTATATTTTGAAGATTATATTTGCAATTTAGAGTTTAGACCTACCCAACTAACCAACAAATGTTTTTAGGTTACTCTTGTTGTCTGCAACATCAACGTTCGTGGTGGGAGAAAAAGACTCAACAAACGCATTTGAATTTATATGCTACGGGTGAGTCCACAAGACCTTCATGCGATGCATTTAATTTCCTCATCATGCATTTATTTTGCTTCTTGGATTCACCGTGATACATTTATAACCAAAAGTGATTCTTCGTTATGCATTTAATGGGCAAGTTTCTCGTAAAAAAAAAAAAAAAAAAAAAAAAAAGCATAACCGACATTGAGCGTAAATATGCATTTGGAGTTGTCTTATTTTATATGCAAGTGTCAATTTTTTTCGGATTATGTATGTTAAATCTTTCCGTTTATAGGAATTCTACTATGGATCATAATTGGATAAATCTTTACGGACGAGTGTTGAATATTAGAATGGGGTGAGGGACTTTATAGAATTTGCTAAACAAAATGCCTATGATGATAGTGGGAAGTTTTATTACCCTTGTGCAAAATGTTTGAATGAGAGGTGACTAAGTCCTGAAATTATACACACACATTTAATTTATAAAGGATTTTGTAAGACTTATACAGTATAGGTATGACATGATGAAAAAATGCCAAGTAGGTCTCAACATGGGGAAGTGGTCTTTGATGATAATGACACGGATATGGATGATCGCATAGAGGACATTATTCGTGATGTAGGAGAAGAGGCTTTTGCTCAATCACATGCATATGGTAATATGTGCAATGACGCAGAGACCCCGCTATACCCTGGGTGTAAAAAATACCAATTGTTGAACGCTGTGTTGAAATTGGTAAGCTTGAAGGCACGTCATAGATGGAGCGACAAGAATTTTTCTGAAATGCTATGAAGTTTGTTCTTAAACAATGTCACTGATTATGGAGTTTGTTCTTGTTTTATTTTTGTGACAGGATCTCATCCAAAGGGCATGATATAAAGAGGATGTTTCGTTGTTGGGTGGGAATCAGATGAAGGCATGGTGAATATTATATTGGGCATGTATGTTGATTTACATGTTGTATTTGTAACTCATTGTATTTGTAAGTAAGTTATCTTGTTCTCATAGTATAATCATTAATTAAGAGGCCACATAACTCATGGTAAATAATATTTGTATTCTTTTTCCCAATTCAATTTATTCATAATTGTTCATAGCTTGTAGCTTAAAGTATCGACTTTTATGTGCTGGATTAGGTGGTGGATTTGTGTATATATATGATCAGGAAGGACAGAACAGGGAAAAAATTGGGGGAAATTTAGACCGAAAATAAATACGCAGGTCTTAAATGTTCAACTGTTAAGATCGGACCTATAAATATGTCCGATCTTAAAGGTCAGGTGTACATTGATATTAAGCCCGTCTTAAGAGTTGGTCTTTTAAGACCGGTGTATTTATTCATCCGGTCTAAAAATTCAATTTTTAAGATCGGATGTATTTATCATTCGGTCTTAAAAGTTGGTCGTTTAAAACCGGTGTATTTATTTCGGGTTTATTTAGTACGACTTTTAAGACCTAATTTTTTAAATGTCCGGTCTAAAAGAGTTTCTTTAAGACCGGTTCGAGTGAACCGGTCTTAAATGTTAGACTTTTAATACCGCCTGGAACAGCGGTCCTACGATGCCTCTTTTGTCTGGTCTTAAAACCCTTTTTTGCACTAGTGAGTTAGCCTGCTCTATTCCCCAGAAAGTAATAAATCATCTGCGAACATTAGATGGGAGATTGCAAGCCCCTCTTTAGTCATTGGAACTACTTTCCAAGAGCTAGCACTGATCGCATCACAGATCAGGTGTGATAATCTATCCATACATAGAATGAACAGGAATGGAGAGATTGGATCTCCTTGTCATAGGCCTCTATGCAAATAGAAGAATTCAGTAGTTGCACCATTCCAGAGGACATTGAAGGAGGAGCTGGAAATGCATCTCATGACTAGATAAATAAAAATATTGTTGAAGCCCGCATCAGAAATGACTTCACAGACAAAAGACCAACTGACCCTACCAAAAGCTTTCTCGAAGTCAATTTTCATGGTCATGATCCCTCACTTTCCCTTAGCTTTCTTCATTTTGGGCAACATCTCCTGATCCACGATTATGTTGTCTTAAATGTGTCTTCCTCTAATAAAGCTGGATTGAAATGGTGAGATAAGATCATCCATGATACCCCTTAGCCGATGGGCCAGGATCTCATAATGCATGCACTTGTATTGAATTGTGCACAAAGATATTGGCCTAAAATGGTTAAAGCTTTGTAGTTGATCTCTCTTTGGGATTAGGGCGATGAGAGTTCTATTTGCATTAGAGATGTCAATACTTCTATTAAAAGTGCTTTGTACAAACTGGCACAGCATTGGGCCAACCAGCTCCCAATTTTTCTAGAAAAATATGGGTGGGAAGCCATCCACTCCCGAAGCCTTGCAAGGACCCATGGCCTTGAATATCTCATGAATTTCATTATCAAAAGGAGCGGTAGCAAGGGATACAAGACAAAGATAATCAATTGAGGGGAAATTGCATACCATGGGGAGACTAGAGTCAGACACCAAGTCATCTTCTTGAAACAAGGATTAAAATGAGTTAACCACATGGGATTTAACTTCTTCTTAATCCTCAAGTGATAGTATTTGGTATTCCTATCACCTCTCATAATCCTTTCAGCACGGGATTTTGGAACCACTTGATCTCTTCCAGCTTTAAGATTTCTTTATGTTGGTTATGGAGTTGCTCTTCCAGGTTGGTAAGGAAATTCGAATAAGGATAGGAGGGTGACTTTTAGATACCTCCTAACCTTGCAAGAATTCCTTTTTTTTTTCCCCTTTCCACAAACCCAAACATATCTCTATTCCAAGTTAAGATCTCTTGTTTGAAATTGTGCAAGTTCGACTCCAAATCCTCATAGCTGAGCCACTGAGCTGATAGAAAGTTGACGAAGTCCTCATGAGCCATCTAAATTGCTTCAAATCTGAAAGGGCGTCCATCCAAGATCCCTAACGATAAGCAAATTGGGTTGTGATATGAGAATTTAGTTTTGGGGAGAACTTTGACTGTACAATTGAATAGTATTGATAAGAAATCTTTATTGACGAAACCGATCCGCATTCAAACAATGTTTGCCAAGCTCAATAAGGGGCTAAACTCTTGCAAAATGACCTGAAGCGAGTTGGTGTGAAGTATTCATATCGACTTTGATAGTCTTACCTATTCTATTCCTGATTTCCATCGGAGCCTCTTCATCATAATATTCCAAGGGAACTTTTAGTATTCTTACCTAGATGGAAGCCTTTTCAATATTCGGTCTGAAGTTGGCTTCCCATGGCTTAACATTTAAATAGTGATCATAGATCATCCAGGGTCCTCCAGTTAGTGCACTGAAGTAATCCTCCTTGTTATAAAATTTCACTATGAAATAGCCATGATAGATTGTCATTAATTTTTTTTTTTCGATAATGATGAAATGGCTCAATTGGTTTTTTGGAGGCCGGGTGCGGTTTTTGTGCAATTCCCCATTGCTCCATCACATTCTTCGACATACCCTGTTGCCCTTCCCCAGTGTTAATCTCATTGTAAGGTTCCTGAACCTCCTCGGGCTCTTTGACGCTTTGTTCCTATGGCCGTAGTTTCCAATGGTGCATAGTAGGGAACTTATAAAGAAAGATCGCCATTTATGCGTAAAACCCTGCATTAGCTGCTTGCCAAGCTCAATAAGGATGCAAACTCTTGCAAAATGACCTATGAGTTGGTGTGATGTATTCTTATCAACTTTGATAGTCTTACCTATTCTATTCCCAATTTCCGTCGGAGCTTGTTCATCATAGTATCAGGGAACATCCCTTTAAGCCTTTTCAATTGTAGCTTTATTCGGTATGAAATCCCTTGATCATAGATCATCCAGGGTCTATGCCTTCGAAGTAATCCTCCTTGTTATAAAATTTCACTATGAAATAGCCCTGACCGATGTTCATTAAGGTAATGACTCCCTTTTAGCCCACGTTGTCTGCAAATGTTTTTTAGAGCTCTGGAGCCGATGCTCCTTCCCAGCAGTTTCACAATGACGGCCTTGCCCCAAGCCTTCTGTAAATGCCTTTTCATTGATTTGGAAAAACTAAAAAAGGAGACGTTACGCGATGAGTTTCACTTGATTTACTATCACAACATTTCTGGTGATTCTTAAACCGACAAGTTATAGGTAATTGGGGTATATCAAACAAGGTTTTTAAGTTGGCCCAAGTCCTGATAACAACAATAAATTACGAAAGTAATTATTAATTTAATATGCTCTGTAAATATTAGCAAATTTTTTAATTATCAATATTCACATCTTAATAAGTAAATAAAATTAAATAAAAACAAATTAACCTGTGTATGAAAAATTTCAAAACATTTATGTAAAGCTAATGATAATCGGGGAAAGACACAACTATGATTTTTGTAGGGATTCTCTTTCCCTTTCTCATGACAAAGAATCTTAATAGTGCAAATCCTCAAATGAAATAATGTGACTAGAATTAAAAAATTAAAAATATCTTCTCAAATCCAGAGAGACCATGAGACCCACTTCTAAATACGAGGAAGCATATTGATATGATGAATCTTATCCCTTTTCACAAATCCCAAATATCTTCTGGAAACTGTTCAACGTGAAAATCCCAGTCCCAGCTACCAACGGGGGAGATTGGGCGATCTATATATTTTGTAGGCTGATCTGAATTCTTATGATTTTTCTTCAATCTAATGTTGAATTTAATTTGACACCGCTACTTTCGGTTTAATTATAAAACAAATTTTGTATTGTAAATTGTACTACAAACTTTATCATATAATTAGAACCGGAAGGAGTACTATATAAGATATAGTTGATTTTTTTGAAGGGATTAAAGAGACTAAATAAATTATTTAATCATACCATATGATCTATATAATTAAAGTACTCCCTACAGTCCTAATTATAAGACATAGTTGACTTTTTTGGAAAAATTAAGGAAGCTAATTAAATTATTTAAAAGTATTTTTATTTTTTTCTTCAAAGTAATTAGTTTGACTAATAAACTAATATATAATCTAAAGATACACAACATATAAAATGATTAAGTAACTTATTTAACTTTAGGCATGGAAATAGGCCAGGTCAAGTCAGCCAGGCTTTGACTAAATAGACCTGAGCCTATAATGGGGTTAAAAGCACAACTGGCTGAACCTGGCCTAAGCTTGAACGAGCTTTTTAGGTTCGAGGCGAACCTTCATAAGGCCTGGTCAGCCCTGAAGCTTTTTTAAATGTCTACTTTCAATGTAGGCCCTTAAAAAGGTCTCACATTGCAGGTCTTGAAGGCCATAAGTAGGCTTCATGCATTTGGAGCCTATCAAAATCTATATAAATATAAGAATGAAAAAATAAATATTTTGTTATTATATGATATAAATATAAATATATTTATTTAATGTGTAAATGGGTCAGGCCTGAAAGCTTATAGGTCAAGCCTTAACAAAACAGGCCTGGCCTATTTACACATATAGGCCTTTAAATAGGCATTGGCACGACTTTTTAACAAACGGTAAGGCCTTAAATAGGTCATTGTAGGCCTCTCGATAGGGCCTGGCCTATTTCCACCCCTATTTAGTTTCATTAATCTCTCCAAACAAATCAACTATGTTTTATAATTTGGACTGGGGTAGTATATATTAGTTTATAAGTCAAACAAAGCTATTAGTTTATTGTCCTTTAAATTAGCATGAAAAAATGAAAATTAAATTATTAAAAAAACGTTCAATACAAACATATTTGCTTTTCATTAATCTTTGATTGAGCATTACATATTCTTCTTCTTTTTTGGCACAAATACATTTTTTTTTCTTTTTTTTTTTTTTGTTAATGGAAAAAGTTTTGGAGGAAAAAAATGATCTCCCTCCAAGGTCCTAATTATAGAACATTTTTATTCAATACTGGGACACGAGATCTTGCTTAATTAATCTTTGATTGAGCATTACATATTTTCTTCTTCTTTTTTGGCACAATTACATTTTCAATAATCAAAGTTTTATGCTTCTTTTTATTTCATTTGTATGGCCCATAAAATCCTCCATTGGGCCCAATTTGAGCCTTTATTGTGATGGTCTGTCTTTTTCCACCTTCTCCCTGTGATTAGAGCAAAATTGAGAAATACTTCATTCATCTGGTTTTATAAAAACATAGTTGACTTTTTTTAGAGAGATGAAAAAAGTTAAATAAGTAACTCTATTTACCATATATTATATATCTTTAGATTTTATATTAGTTTATTAGTTAAACCAATTAATTTAGAGGAAAAAAAAATATAAATATAAATATAAATATTTCAAAATAATTTAATTAATTTCCTTAATCTTATAAAAAAAAAAAAAAATTTTAAAACCAGAAGGAGTAATTAATAAAACTGCCTTCAACAAAAGAAAAGAACGAGACAGATCAAGTCAATCCTCCTGCCCCAAATTGTCTCCTTTAAGTTAGATGTCTTATTTCTTAGTTATCATAACAATGAAACGGTGGGCACGAAAGCAAAAGCTTGTGCTAGATTCATTCCACCATCCTGCTTCCATTAATTAATTCAATAAAGTCATCTTGCTGCCACTGTTCTTGGCCCTTCATCTCAATCATGTGCTCTTACCTTTATTTATTTTCATAATGGAATGCAATGTGTTGTTCAATCACGCTCAAGAAAAAATCATTAATTCATAATCACTCATCCACACCTACCTACCTTGCCCTTTTCCCTTGCCTTTATTTTTTTGATATAAAAAAGTTTAGGTGGAGGTAGACACCGGTATCCCACCAAGGTCAAGCGCACGCCTCTCTTCAGCTTCAAAGAGCGCTTCTGATGAAATGCTTACAAATCACCTACCAATAAGGCCCTTACATCGACCAGCAGGTATCGAACCTACTCCTTTTAGGGTGAAGGGCGCCGACGCTTTACCTAACTTTGTCAATCCTCATTGACAACATATTAAAATATATGGCATGATTTCATGCAGCTGCAAAAGTCTAGCAAAAGACTTCGAAAGTAGGGCTTTATATTTCCTTATTTTCTTTTAAAAAATTAAAGTTAAAAGATTTCGAAAGCAGGGCTTTATATTTCCTTGCCTTTTATTTATATTTTCTCAGTCTGACCACATTAAAACCTCAACCTAAAACAATCATTAGCATTTGGGCCTGATCTCTTATTACCAAATTACTCTCCAAGGAGAAAGTCCAACGCATGCCTCCGACTCCAGCAAAGAAGACTTACGAAGAAGATCTTACTGAGATCACCCACCAATAAGGCCTTTACATCGACCAGCGGGTATCGAACCTCCTCAAAGAGCGCTTACAGTAGTACTTACAGAGCACCCACCAATAAAGCCCTTACATTGACCAGCGGGTATCGAACCTTCTCCCTTTTAAGGTGAAAGCCGACGCCTTAACCAACTGTGACAATCCTCATTGACAACATATTAAAATATATGGCATGATTTCATGCAGCTGCAAAAGTCTAGCAAAAGACTTCGAAAGCAGGGCTTTATATTTCCTTATTTTCTTTTAAAAAATTAAGGTTAAAAGATTTCGAAAGCAGGGCTTTATATTTCCTTGCCTTTTATTTATATTTTCTTCGTCTGACCACATTAAAACCTCAACCTAAAACAATCATTAGCATTTGGGCCTGATCTCTTATTACCAAATTACTCTCCAAGGAGAAAGTCCAACGCCCCATTTAAAATCCATAAGAGAACTATTAAGGGTCTATAAAACTTTTCTTACGTATTTACTTTATATGACATAAATTACATTGGAAAAACAGTTTATACCACTAATCCAAATAAGCACTAAGCTGATTTGGTGTTGCTTGTTCACTGCAATATATAATCAGGTTTTTCATTGGAATAATATGGATCCCATCAAGAGAGAGAGAGAGATCTTAATCTTTACTGATTCCAATCCTGGACATAGCTAATTCCCATTTCTAGATTCACGAGCACTGCCTTACAGTGACCATGTTAATCGGGCAGCTGATTTGGCTCCTCACATCGTAAGGCAAATATTGGACCACCTCTCCGCTCTCCAACAAAGGGATGGACAAGGATGCAACACAGATACGTCTTTCAATCAAATACTGAAAAAATACTAAGTATCCTTTAGGGGCTTCCTTTTATACCCAAATGTAAAAAGAAATGTAAAAAAGGGTTAAAGATCAAGCTATGCGGGTATGCATCCATAAGGAACAGGTAGATAGCAACATAGTTGGCTGTTCCCTCTGTAATTCTCCCCATTGTACAAAATGGAGGAATCCAAACTTTTGCCCCACAGACAAACTTTGTGACAACCTATAGTCAGGAAACAGCCAGTATGACATTTTCGGCCCAAAGTAACAAACAGTATTGTACACAATGTGTAATAGATGAATCCCAGTTAAGGAAAGAGGTAATCAAATTAATATGCTGGAGGATTAGGGATTTGAGAGCAAACTCAGCTTACATGTATTCAACGAAACTGCCAACTAGAATTCAAGAAGAAACAAATACCACATGAAAGCATCGCTTCCAGAATCTTAACTTTGAAAGTCTTATGCAGAATTTGTATGCTTCTAACCTGGTCAACCTTTGTCTTTTGATCATGTTCACAATGAATGGCGAAACCAGAGATAAAAAGATGGAGAGATTAAAGAGCAACTATCCATTTTGGCGCTTCTCTTCCTTCACAGGCAGAAAAGATTTTATCCATTCTTTCCAAGGAGCATCCTGTTGCTGTTCAATCCAAGACAACAAACAGCTATCCAACAAGCAGAAGACGTTGACATAGAGGAGCTGATACCTCACAGGTACAAAACGAAAATTTGCAACTTGAACAATCGGCCATATGCCTCCTTCCAAAACAAGGGCCGGCAGAAAATCTCTCTTCACATCTTCTTTTATTTGAGGAAAACTCTTCCCGCTGGCAAAACCCATATAGGTAAAAAATGCGGCTAAATCCAGTGGTCCAAAGATAAACCCATCAACAGCAACTTTAGTGGCAACAAAACGGAAGGAATTAGGTTTAAGCATGAGTTTACATCTTATATATCGGTCCAAACCTTCGTACCTACAAAAATTAACAAAGATCAGAGAATTGGATTGATATGAAACAAACAAAATGAGTATCACTCGCAAAAAACAAATCACACGAAGTTTGAAGTCCCTTTTTTATTTTACTTTTCTTTCTTTCTTTTTTATGTTCTTTTTTTTTTTTTTTTTTTTTTCGGCCTGAAGCCTTCTTTTTATGATTCACCACATTAAGACAGCAGCAGCAAAGCTTTTTCAACCACTGAAGAAAAACTAATAGGTTCACAGCCCAAAACCAATGTAGATGGCCAGGTCACAACACAACAGCACTACTAATGCCAAACTAAGTCCATTTTTAGATTTGTCTTAAATATATGGCTAGAAGATTTGAAAGTCAGGATTTCAGCTCAAAGAAGTATTGAGTTCCTCTTTCAATATTTGAAGCATAGGTATTGATAAGCAACCAGTTTCTTGGATAGCAGTAACTGTTTGCTCTACAAACAGGTAGCAATCATCATTTTGCAGTACAGCCCGACTACAGGACTCAAGACTGTCTCGCCTGAATTTTTCTGAATTCCAAGGGGCCATAGAGACATAATGAGGGGGAAAAGAAAGAGATACTAGAATTTCCTTTGTATGAAAAACTCTTCAGGGCTGCTACTCATGAAATGAAAAAAGATCCAGGATGAAGGATCTAAGAATCAATAAACAGACCTCCCACAATAACCCAATGTCAATATACAACCAGGAAATAAAGTTAGAAAAGGTAGTGCTTTTTACCAGTAGTTGCCAATTGGACCAACAAACGCAAACCCAAACAAGCTGGTTGCAGCCGTCCGTTTCCAGTTGATCTTAAATTCTCTACCATCATCCTGACATATAGAGGAGAGATTGCCATTAATCGAGAGGAAAAAAAATTCATTGATCTGATGTGCAAACACTAGGTGTCGCGCTGAAACCCAAACAAAAAAACTGTTGAAACTTCTCTAAGTTAGTAATTGCCATATGTTACTAATGTCATGGAAAGAATGTGAAAGTTAGAATATAAAGTTAATCTAAAATGGAGGATTATTAATGAAAATAAGCATTATATTGTTAATACATTATCAATCCTTCTCTTTAACCCAAAAGCAAGGATCATGTCAATGATTTCCCTGTCTCACTACCTTCTCTTCCCCTTTATCAACCCCCTGTCTCACTACTTTGGATAAAAAATGGAGAAGTTATATTTGTCATGTGGAGTCAAATGCAAACCTAGTGATTGTAGTCAACATGAGCACAGAGCACGCACAGAAGGAGTCTCAAACATGCGTGCTTGTGTATGTATGCTTAAAAGCAGAGGTTCTTTACAATTCACATACAAGTACAAACAAATGTCAGGGAACATTTCAAGTTTAAGTGAACCTCTACTCTTCAGCTCTTCCTATTGTTCTAGTAAAGAACTAGCATCTATAAAAAATAGAAAGTAGTTTCAAATTAATTTCACTAAGACGATCAGTCTAGCAATCGCTTGGCTGAATCAAATACTTTTACACCTTTTCCCCGTTGAATGCATCCTTAGTATTATAATGTGGTTCTACCTTCCAAAACAAGTTTTCAGCTACCACACTCACACATAAGCAAGGATCCATTCACCGAATATATAAGAAAGACAGACATGCATTTGTCGAGGAGGCAAAAGAAACCACACATTTCTGAAAAAGTTCAATAACTAACATGAGTAATGAGGAGAACATTACCTCACGTGTCCTTTGGCTCCGGGCTGCGGAGTGAGTGATAGCCTGGGCACCTATATCACCAACCCCCCATATCAAACCAGAGCTTATGACCTGTGTCTTGACTGGGTGAGCTGCCAAGCAGCTCGAATACCATCTCCACAACTTCAGCATATCCCGATTCGAACAGAATCAGAGTAAACGAGGGTGATTTAACTTCGGAATGATCATCGATCATTCAAATAATTCCCTTTCAGGATTAGTCAAGCGGTCATTCACAGCAGATTATGAGGCTAATTCGCCAATCTAAACCTTGATCACGGTATCTATGATGAACAATGGAGGATGGCTGCGCAATGGAATTACCTGCTTCATTTCATGTTGTTTAGCAGGAATTCCTTGGAACGCCGTTCAAGGAAGTAGAAATAGAAGAAGAGAAAGATGAACCAAAATCGGTTAGAGATAAAGCCGACAACTCAAACGGGGAACTTCCTCTCCTGGGATATTAGTTGACATTTGTGCTATTTCCTCAGTTACTTTGGAAAATGAACATTTAGGGCAAGGAATAAAATTGTCCTTTGAACATTTTAGCATCTCGATGGCTTGGGTTGTTCGTGGGCCTTTATATGGCCTGGGACTGTTTGAGGGCCTGATGGCCCATTTAAGTGCAGATATTTCTTTTGTGATGCTTAATGTTCCTTGACTCAGGCCGAACCTTCTCTTGGCCTTTTACTGAAAAAAGTTTCGAGGAAATGACAAAAAAAAAAAAAAAATCATTTGAATGTCTATTGAATTAACAAAAAGATAAATATATGATTTCATAGGAATCTAAGATTTTAAAATTTAGATGTTGACAACTTGAGTATAAGAATTAAAAACTCATTTATAGAAATTGATAACTTCTCAAGTTGTCATTTGTGTATACCTGATTCTGCTAATTGTTATTCTGAAATTTTATTATTATCTATACTTAAATTGTCAACACCAAAACTTCAAAATCTTATATTCTTATCAAATCATTTATTTATTTTTTTTTATTAATTTAATAGAAATTTTAGAATTTTAGTCATTCAAATAATATTTTTCTTTTGAGAAAAAAAAAATAATATTTTTCTAATGAGAGTTTTCTAGGCCTCTATTTTTCTTGGGGTGCATGGTATTATTCTTTTTATTCTATAACTTTTCGTCTCTTTGCACAAGTTTTACTTTATGTTTAGCAGGTTATAAAAATTGAATGGATTGGTCAAGTTGACTCAAAACTCCACTGATCAACTCATATTCAGATAATCGAGTGCTCTAAATTTCTGTTTAGATTTATGATACTTTTACTTTTCCTATATAATTTATGATATATGAAATAAGTTTTATCTTAATTTATATAACTTATTTCTCCAAAACTAACTTAAACACCCCTAAAATTGCGACATCGCTAGTTTTGATCAATTGATGCAGTCTTGTCTAAGCTTGAGGATAGAGATGACTGGAATAAAAATGTAAAGAAAAAAAAGCTAAAACAAGAACACGCCAGACTGGAAGGGTGAAGAGTGAATGACACACAAATCGAAACTACTCTTTTTTTTTTGCTCAAAGAAACTACTCATTACCCCTTGCATAGTTGCATGCCATTAAAACTCCTCGATAGACTCATTCGGTCCTTGGTTCGCTCATCCAACACTCTTCAATACAGGATATGACTATTATCTCCTTCATTGGAAAATTAAGAAGACTATTATACCCCGTTTGGTGCGCTTGAAAATAAAAATCAATGTTTTGGCTCTGGTCCTGAACAAAATGAACTTTCATTTACTAATTGACGTCAGTTTACAAAGACTACCACGTACCCTGTTCACAACACTAATAAGCATATGAGAACTATACAAAATTGCAGGTTTGTTTGAATTAGTTTTATAAAAATATGTTCATCTAAATCAATATAAAACTCCTTAAATATAATAAATGTTAAATAATGTAATTCCCTTAATTATTAATTAATAAATGTTAGTAGTAACAAAAAATGGTAGTAACAATATCATATCCCATAGTCTTGTATCCTAAGGTTTATAATAAATGTTAAATATTGTAATTCTCTTAATTATTAATTAAAATTATTATTTACTCTTTTTTATTATTTATAATTAATTAGAATTATTATTATTTAAATATAATTATAATTTTTTTTTTTTTAATGGACGCCACCTTCCAATTCAATATATATTGCATTGCATCGCCCAGCATCCAATTCAATATATATTGAATTGGTGTCCAGTCCAGTGGCGCCAACTGCCTCACGCTACTGACAGGTGGCGTCAGTTGGCTCACGCTACTAGTGGCGTGAGTCAACTGACGGATTTGACCGTCTTAATTTGGTAATTAGTTTTCAATGTGTTGTAATCTGATACTTTCTTTTTTTTGGTCTTATTTTGGTCAATCACCCTAGTTACCAGCTTCTTACAACTATTACATGCAGTATCTCTAATAATCGCAAATCCCGGCGCTCGGAAATCAAAGCTGACATCAGCGATTTCTTTCATTGGTTGAAAAATGAGATAACGACAAAGAACATTTCTGAAAACAGCAGATCAGGGATGTAATGAAAGGCCTCTAAATGAAATTTTGCGTGATTGGTGTGTTCCATGAAGAGATATGTTGTGGCGGAGAGGTGTTAGATCTATATCCATGGTGCTGCTGTCGCTGTTGGCGTTGCCGATTGTGTCCGGAGCGGTAACAGTCCTCAGATCCAATGCTACGGCGCCTAGTTTCCTCAATGGAGCCTTCACTTTTTTATGGCAGTCAGGTGAATCATCTGATTCGCACGTGTGGCCGGTAAAGCTCCATTCTCAGTATTGTTGTTTTCGTGTTCGTCAGTATGCTACTAGGCAACACCTGCTTAACTTTATGCTTAGCCTCAACTTAAAGAGTAGTTGTTGATAGAGCAACCGGAATAAGACTTGTTGATGTTGGATGGTAATCGCCATGATTATACTGCTGATAGCTTATTGTACAGGAGATGGAATTGGGGTGGCGAATAGTTGTGGGAACTATTATAGGTTTTTTCGGGGCAGCTTTTGGGAGTATAGGTGGAATTGGTGGTGGGGGCTTTTTTGTACCTATGCTGCGCTTGGTCATAGGCTTTGATCCTAAATCAGCCACTGCTCTCTCCAAATGTACGTACCACTCAACGTTCTATATATTACCACATTTGTTGTTATTTTGTTTGTTTAATTTGGAATTATGTCTGTGGATATGTGTCAGGTATGATTATGGGCGCGGCTGTATCAACTGTGTTCTATAACCTGAGGTTAAAGCACCCAACCCTGGATTTGCCCATCATCGACTATGATTTGGCACTTCTCATTCAACCTATGCTCATGCTCGGCATTAGCATTGGCGTGGTTTTTAATGTTGTTTTCGCTGATTGGATGGTCACTGTCCTTCTTATCATTCTCTTTTTAGGTAAACTATTTTCCACATTAATTCTGGATCTGCTTTTTGACTTTTTTGTTGGTTATATTATATTACGCCCTTTATATATGCCTCTGTTTCTTGGTCTTAATTCTCTCCAGCAACGTCGACAAAAGCATTCATGAGGGGCGTTGAAACCTGGAAAAAGGAAACCCTGTTAAAACAGGTGATCTCACCTCATTATACTTTAATAATCCCATTTTCCCTAAAAGCAAATAACGCTAATTCACTCAGTTATCACATTCATTAATTGATTCTCGGTTTCAATTACGTTTAGGAAGCTGCTAAGCGACAAGAGTCAAATGGTGATGCCTCGCTCTGTTCTTTTAACATGTTTTAAGACGCGAATGCTTTTTGAATATCATGGTGCGATGCATGGCAAAAGCAGCCGTAGTAGCAGCAGCACCAACAAAGCCTTATCACAGCATAATTCTTTAACATGCTTTAAGACGTGGATGCTTTATGAACATGCATGGCTAAAGCATTAAAAATTACACACAACCATAAACTACTATTTCGTTTATACAAATTCGCTACAGATCTTTTCCTATTGTGTTACGTGAGAACTAAGGGATATTATTAGCTGAGCTGGTATTTTATGGTTAGTGTGTGTTTCTAGGCTTTTGCCATGCATCATCTTGTGGTTTTATATTTCATTTCTAATTTCAGCCTGAAGGTATTTTTGTTTTTAGACGCTTCTGGAGCTGAAGTACAATACAGGGCACTTCCTAGCGGACCAAACGGTGATGTTCGTCAAAAGGACACCATTCAAGCTAACGTAAAATATGCTCTTCAATGGCCTCGTAGCTAGTTTTTTTAAATCCATACATTCCCTTATCTAACTAACGTAAATGTTGCAGGTGAACATTCTTGAAAATATATATTGGAAGGAACTTGGGCTTCTTCTTTTTGTTTGGGTTGCATTCCTTGCACTACAAATTGCCAAGGTATAATTTGCTGTGTCTTACCCCTCCTTTAAGAATGATTTATCCTACGCAGTTTGTCTAATTTCAGTTCTATGAATTATCTCGTATTGACAACAGAATCATACAACAAATTGTTCAGCGGCATACTGGATACTGAATCTTCTACAGGTGATTCTGTTTCAAACATTTGCATTACTTGAGTACATACGATGTACAATAGATTAGTATGTCTTCATTTCCTTGAAGATGTGTTTTCTGATATCTTAGAACAATATCATAGATTAGATGTTTATGGAGCATGACTTGAAATTTATTCAGATCCCAGTGGCAGTTGGTGCTTCCATGTACGAGGCCGTGTCTCTGTACAAAGGACGGAGAAGAATTGCTTCAAAGGGTGATGAAGTCACACGTTTCCGGGTTCTGCAGCTGGTTTTCTATTGTTTATTGGGATTAATGGCAGGAATCGTCGGCGGCCTGCTTGGTGTAGGAGGAGGCTCCATTATGGGTCCACTCTTCTTAGAGTTGGGGGTCCCACCTCAGGTTAATCTGCAAAGATGGCTTGGCTAGTAACCAATATGACAACCTCACAATGTTTTTTTTTTTTTTTAAACTGAAAGGACAGACACTAACTACTTGAGAATACAACTAAGATCTAACCTGCGACTTACAAAGAAACATCTATACTACTAGGCTATAAAGCCATTGGCAATAGCAGACAATTTTGATGTGTTGTTAATTTGCAGGTATCGAGCGCCACGGCCACCTTTGCCATGACCTTCTCATCATCCATGTCTGTTGTAGAATACTACCTGCTTCAACAATTTCCAGTTCCCTATGGTTAGCTTTCTCCTTCACACACACATAATCGCCTCTCAAAGTCTGAACTGAACATTCAATGGGTTTGTTTTTGCCCGACAGCTCTTTACCTTGTAGCGGTGGCCACTATTGCAGCTTCCATAGGACAGCATGTTATGAGAAAGCTTCTAATATTATTTGGGAGGGCATCACTTATCATCTTCATTTTAGCATCTGTTCTAATTGTCAGTGCGGTCACTTTAGGTGAGCGTTACGCTGCAAATCTCTCTGCCCTTTTCTATTCATTCATACTATATATTTATATATGAAAGTGAATAATTCTGAAAGCTTATTTATTTGAATGGCTAGGTGGGGTCGGCATTGCGAATATGGTGGAAAAGATAGAGAATAATAAATACATGGGATTTGAGAACCTCTGCACCTACCAATCATAGAAGAACATTTGGGAAGATTATCTTGTTGTGCCTTGGATATAAAGTAGTGAAATATTTATTGGCTATGATCAACTTCAATCTCTGTATTGCTCACAGTTGCTCACCACTTTATCGTCACGTGATTTGTCCAATGTAAACAACTGAAAATCCCCATCTCCGACCACACAAGGCACGCACTCTATCTCTGAATGGTCTCTTATTCTATCAGTATTGCTGTATATTCTTGCTTTTAGCCATTGCTATTGCTAGTGGTGTCTGGAGATCACTTTTTATTATACTTTTCGGCTTCTATATATAAACTCACGTCCCTGTCATGTGTTGGTGCTATGCCTCGAATATCTTATGACAGAATCCAATTTTTTCTTTTTCAGTTCTTAAAAAAAAAAAAAAAAAAAAAAAAAATCTTACACTTTTCGCCTTCATAGATTGAACCACCCGAATATCTTATGACAGAATCCAATAGTTTCGGGAGGGAGTATGATTATTAGTAAAGGACAAAGCGGTAGGGGAGTATGATTATCAAAAATCAATAATAGTAAAGGACAAAGCGGTGGCCCCTGACCACGTGCCAAACTGCGAATGCTTCATCAACTTTACAGGGGGGTTTACTTTTTTTCCTCTTAATACAAAGTCATTTTCTGGGTCATAAATGAATTGAAAATTAGTGTACATAGGACAACCAAAGAACCACTTGATTCACGTGGTGTCCATAGGTGAAAAGTTAATGGGATCATTAAAGCATAAATAGATGATGAGATGCCCTGTTTTAACAGGGTTTCTTTCCGTTTTAACAGGTTTCAACACCCTTCAAGGATGCTTTTGTTGACGTTACTGGAGGGAATTAAGACCAACCGGGGCATGAAGGGCGTAATATAAATAACGGAAGATCAAATACAGATTCAGAGAACGTGAAAAGTACTGGTGTCTACACATTGATCTTATTTATAAGTCCATTTTTAATTAAATCACACATATCAAAGAGAGGTAGTTAGCTCAACGATTTATAAATAGAATCAGAGTGGTATTAGGGTAAGGATGAACATTGACTGGACCAGATTTAACTCCAACTAGAGTTTGGTCTTAAGATGATGTCGAACTATACAATATAGTGTGTGATCTAGTTTGGTCCAACACCAACCTAAGGTCAAGCTGGACCGGTCTGGTAATCTAGGACCTAGATTTGTTTTTTGTTTTTTCCTCTTTAGAAGGCAAAATTTGAATCTAATAATAAACACAATTATGACAATAAATATACATATAATAATATAAAACACGTCACATAAAATTAAAATATCAAAAATCTATAAGAACATCCAATAATATTCAACAAGAATAAAAAAAAAAAAAACATGTTGGAAACAAATATTAAATCAAGATAAATACAATTAAGATAATAAAAATATATATAATCGTATAAAATTCATCATAAAAATAAAAATTAATTATAAATCCTTAAAAAATTCCAACAACATTAAATAAAATGTAACATCTAAATTACACAAATATTTTTTAAAAAAATTGACCTGGACTAAATCAGATCAGTCCAAGTCGCCTTGTCCCCTAGCATAGAACTCGGTCCAACCTGACCAATTTGTTTGGTCCAGTCTGGTCTGATGTCGTTATGTAGCTTATTTGGACTAGATCATACCAAACCGAACTAGCTCAAGTTAGATCAAATTAGACCAAACCACCTGGGTTTTCCTCACCCCTTCTACCTAATTTTGAAATTAGTTTTTTTTTTTTTAAAAAAGATATTTATGTCTTGTCTTATATGCGACCGTGGCCGAGATGGTCTTGTAAATTTTCATATGTGTAATGTAAACACGCATATTTAATTTGTAAATTTGTATGTGTTTTACAAATAGCATGTATTCTTGTGCATATGTTCTTTGTCTTGTATCTAGTTTATATGGTCTTATCATCTATTTTAAATATTTACCACTCTGGTCTCTTATTTATAAGTTTTTTTTTTTTTTTTTTTACAAAAATATATATATATATATATATATATTCCTATTTATAAGTCCAGCTTTAGAGTAGTAAATGAGATTATGATAATTTTCTTGACATATTAATTATATTAATAAAAATAGAGAGAGGGGGAAGAGTTGAAAAATACTTATTCGTAAATGATGAGAGTAAAGCTAAAAGTTTATCCACATAATCATTAAGTCAATTGTCTCTCCTTGGTACTCCATTTGTCCTTATTATAAGGCACAAACTAACAATTCTTACAAACCAATAAAAATAGTTAAAAGTCATTAAATTTGTCCTAAAATTTAAATAATTTCCAATATTACTCTGACTAATTGTACTAAACTCTAATATCATATTAATTATTACTCTCACCCACTACCCTTATTAATTATGGGTGTACATGAAAAAAATATTTAATACTCTTTGAAAACAAACAAGTACATTATAAAACAGATTAAATACATTTATTAATTGGTCTTTATAATAAAGGTTAGAAAGAATATATGTAATTTAGTTAAAAAAGACTTATAAATAAAATTAAAGGGTTAAAGAGTGAATTAACCAACAAACTATTACCCTATGAGCGCCCAATACAAACAACTATTAAATGGACTTTAAATACCAAAAAACTTTTTAAACGGTGGTGTTAGCACAAAATAGTTAAGTCATCGTCAACCACCGTTAATTCACTATCTTTTTTTTTCTTTTTGCTACCAGAGAATAACAGCTAGATAAAACTACTAAACTACTTGGGGAAAATTAATCCCAAAACTCTCTCCCAGGACCAAAGTCTGAAGATTCATCGGACAGCTATCGTAGAACACTGTTGAAGAATTTCCTTCTTTAGCCAGATGATCTGCTACTCTGTTTCCATCTCTTGGTACAAAGGAAAATTCCAAATTCCAATTCTTCCTTCGTATACCCCAGATTTTCCAGGCAATAAAATCGCCACTATATTGAGAATTCTCATTGGACAAGAATTCAACCAGTTCCCTTGCATCTGATTCAACGCTCAATTTCTTGAACCCCAATTCCCAAGCTAAAGTGAGACCCTTTAAAAGCTGAGCCCAACTTGTAGGCACGAAATGGATAAAGTAAATTAAATCAAATAAAAGAAAAAGAAGTTGATATGGAGCGGGCTTGCGCTTAGCGAAAGGCAAGGGCAGAATGGAGCCAGAAGACGCGGAAACAAGGGGCTCCGGCGCGGATCTTCCCAAGGTTATGTTCGTCATCTGAGCTTTGTGAGCCATGGAGTAGTGGGTTTGTTCATTCTCAGACCCACTTTACTTTTTATTAGCAGTGTTTGCCAAGATCTATGATTAAAGATAGAATGATTCAATGGAAGAATGAATCTTATTGATTGTGAAATTATCAGTTACATTATATAGACATTCTGATAAGTGCAACACGCTGTAGAATATACCAGAAGCTAATAGAACAGTAGAGAAACACGTGAGTTGACACTAATGACTCCTTTCACTTGACACATACTATTCTCTTAACAGAATTACAGCTAGTGGTATTGACACGTAGACACATAGCTCATGGACCTGTAACTGAATCTATTTTGTTAACTGTGTTGAATGGTTAATTCATGCATGATGAGTTGAATTGGTCTTTTCAGAACCGAAACCCCTGTCGTTTTTTGCCTCTAGATATGAATTTTGCTTTGCTATGTTTTGTTCTAATGCAATTGACTTTCGATTCTGCCTCTAATTTGTTTGTCATCTTTTCTTAAATTTCCCCCGTACGGTTTTGCCTTTGTATAGTTAAAATTTTGGTGGCCACTCCAGAAAGGAAAATATGTAGAAATTGAAATTTCCAAAAACCCTGCTCTCGGCTTTGAGGTGTAGGTTGGTTTCAGCATTAAATTTGGGTGATGAAACAAGAAGAAAACCCCGTCCAGATGCAACTTGAGTATTATTCTATCACCGAAATGAAAAGTAATGATTCTTCAGATCAAAACAGAATTTCAGACGCGGAATTGGAAATTACGATCATTTGAGCAGAGTCGTGGAGGCCATTCTCGAGAAGGGTAGCGATTTGATGCTTCAGAATTTCCATGATTGATAGCTCATGACCAGAAAAATTCAGTTCTTCTTACTTGAGACTGAAAATGAAGATTACTAACATCGTTGATTGTGAATTAACGATTTTGTACTAACTTCATATTTTAAAAAGTTGTTTGTATTTAAGATTCATTTAATAGTTGTTTGTCTTGGATCGCTCCTGGTATAATAGTTTATTGGTCAATTCACTCCTTAACCCAAAATTAAATGATAAATTTGACTTATAAAGTAGGACAACAACCTTCTTTTCAACAATAAATTTAATTTCAGTATAGTCAGTTGTTTTTTTTATCAAGGTGAAGGAAGCAAATTTGCCAAATGACTTTTTAAGTCAGGAGCGTTCAACACAAAAAACTTTTAAATAGAGATTTTATACCAAAAGACTTTTTAAAACATAAAACTAACACAAAAAACGTTAGTTTGGCTGTAACTCTGTTAGTGGATTTTTGGGGAAATAATGAGTTTTTTTTTTTTTTTTTTTTTTTTTTTTTTTTTGATGACAGAGAAGGTTAATAAACTAGAATTACAAAGAAACAAATTATCCACTCATGGGGAAATGAATCCCAAAGCATCATGATCCAGCCACGTCCTTAAACGAGCTGGGCAACATCCCAAAACATCAGTCCTTGAAATTCCAAGCTTGGCTAATGCATCTGCTAGTCGGTTTATCTCGCGTGGGATACTCCTCAACTGGACTTGCCACTCTCTGCTTAACATGGCTCGATGTAACATCCCAAATTTTTGGAATGAGAAGGTTGGAAATAAAATCTGGGATAAGAAGACTTACCAAGAGAGCCTAAAAGTCTTAGGCTTATTATGAAGAAAAGCTTAAGATAATTATTAGAATTATTTTGGACCTTGAAAATTTGGGAAGATTATGAAATAATATTTCAAGGATATAAAATTATTATTACGGAACTACTTAAGGAAAATTTGGCCTTAATTATTATTAAGCTAATAATTGGAAATTAAGGCATATTTTCCAATAAATTAAAGACAAATAGTTGGGAATAATTTTTGGCTTGAATATTTTGGGGATTAATATTTTATGGCCGATGAAAAATTAATGGAGAAGGAAAAATCCTTATAAGAAATTAAGGTTTTATTTTCCATGATTATTCTATAATTACGATTAAATGAATAGTGGTCCTAATTTACATATCTCTTGCCCTCACCTAGACCACATTCGATCCCCACACACACACATATATAAAAATCTAATCACTATGGATCTTCCTTTGCTTTCACCAGAGACACGCACATAAGCCCATTATTAATTATCAATTATTAGTCTCCTTTTGGCCCAACAGGAGAGAATAACATATCAGACCAAACCATATAATATAGCACCCTATTTCTCTAATATTTATTCAACCCATGCTCTCTCATTCAAAAACGCAAAAAAGGGGTATGTCAGCGTGAGAAGGGGAACACGTAAACACAGAAGAAGCAAATTAGTGACAGGTTTCCCACATCAGCGACAACCCAGTTCCATGCTTCTTGAGCCCAGCGCCATATACCTCTGGGTATTCTTCCTCAGACTGGACCCTTCGTTCTCTATTTAATCACTTCTCATTATCTTATATTCTGCCCCATCAACCTTAACAAAAATCAGTGCTGAGCTCAAAGTGTATTGAGAGTGAGAGAAAGTCTGAGAGGAAAAGAAGGAGAGAAAGAGAGATTGAAATGGTGTTATAGCCACTATTCTTTCTCTCTGCAAAATAAACTTGAAACAGAGAGAACGAGAAAGTAAGAGTGAGTCCGAGAAAGATAGCGTTAGTGTGTGTTTGCTCTGTTTAAACCCAGAAAAAAAAAACGGAGGTGGACATCGGTGAGAATTGAAGTAGCGAGTCCGAGCGCACAAACTTGTAAACTGAAGGTTAGTCATCGGGTTCTTCCTATGTCAACGTTTCTAGAGTTAGTTTTCATTGCACACAGTATATCTGCATGAGTCCGTGAGCATTTCAACCTTTCTAGGGGGAAAAAAAACTGAATCTGAAAATTGGTGTTCTTAAAAGTTGAAACCCCAGACTTTGCTGTCTGTGTGTGTGTTAAATATTGTGGTGTAGCAATGTGTAACCTTGCTGCAAAAAAAAAAAAAAACAAAGTAAGAATGATGTAAAAATAAAAAAATAAAAAAGAAAAGAAAAGAAAAAGGGTAGCCAAACAATAACAAGAGACGTAGAGGCTTTCTTTTATATATATATATATAAGTATGTATTTATGTATCAGTAGCCATATATGTTATTGTGCTTGGAAATAAAGAGAATGGGAAGGCTTTACTATATCTGTGTGAAAGTTGCTGCAGTTGAAAAGAAATAGGAAGGACGAAAGATGAGGTTATTGCTTGGGCCATTAAAACGTTGAAAGAAGTTGCATATATATATATATATATATATATAAGTCACTGTGCAATGAAAATAAAAGAGGAAGCCTTTAGCATATATATATATATATAAGATGTTGTTTTGCATGATTAAAGTTAGTCACGTGGTTTGGATGATTTGGGAAGATGTAAGAAAACTTTGCTGTTTCACTTATATGTATATATATGCGTTGCAACCTTGAGAAAAGATATAAGAAGGTTTGCTGTCAAATGCTACACATGTACATGGTTTTGAAACACAAGGCATTACGTTTTGGCTCTTACTTTACCTTTAAAAAAAAAAAATGAATGTAATAACGAAATAGATAAATAATTAATAATAAATATCATTATCATTATCATTATTATTATTATTAGGAAAAGAAGTAAATAATAAAACAGATGATTAAATAATAATAAATGATAGTATTATTTATTAAGAAAATGGAATCAATAATAAGGGAAATTATTAAATAATAATAATAATAAAAGTAAATAAATGATAATAGAAATAAATATTATTATTATTATTAAAAATAGGAATTGATAATAATAATAATTATTATTATCAGTAAAAAAATGGAATAAATAATTTAGGATATTGCTAATAAATAATAAATAGGAAAAGGGAGTTATTAATAGTAAATCGAAAGGAGAATTAATATTTACAATGACCTCTTTTACTTTTTTTTAGTACCATCATAATTTGTCACTTCAGGCATTATAAATTTATTATTAAAATTTGTATATTTTTTTAAATTTTATGAAATTATAAGTTATAATTATAATTTTGAATATGTAGAGTTTTAAAGAGTTATTAATGATTAGTAAATTGGTTGTGGTAGATCGATTTTTTAGCGTGTGTTTGAGCTCTTGGATTAGGAGCGTGTGATAGTAGTTAGCTACGGTAAGAGGTAACCACTTTCCACTTGTTATGTGTCTTGATATGTTGTTTGTGAGTATTTCCGAAATCACTATGAATATTTTTGATATAAATTGCCTTGCGGAACCTTATGATTTAAATTATGAATGTATACATATTTATTTATTTATGTATAAGAATTGAGAGTTTTGATATGATGATATTTATTATCATAATTATGGGAAGGGTTGATTTGGGAGGAAATGTATATTCCACCACGTGGTGAGGCCTCCGTTGGTGCACGATGGTTGGCTTTCTATTATCCCGCGTTCAATGAGGGACCGGCCCACTAGTTCAATGAGGGCATACGACACCCCACATGTTCAATGAGGGAAAAAGGCCCATGGTCCGGAACACGTGTCTTTCGAGGATTTTGGCCGGCCCTCATCACATGACCGTGAGCTTTTGAGTAACCGTAACATGGATGTAACTTAGCCCATGGGTCTAGTCGGAGGGAATAAGGCGGTTACTGGATTGGTGGGAGGTATCTTGGGAATTGTGTTATTGAAAATTGTGATACATAATTTCGATATGAAATTTTGTGATGTGGATATTGGCAAATTATATATATTATTTTTTTCTAAAATACTTTGTTATATAAATTGTTCCACATGGCACCTCACTAGCACATTTTAGTATTCGTAATCGGTTGGATTGATGGTTACCACATTTTTCCAGTGATAGTTCCGTCCGGTCCATCGGGGAAAATTTTGGAAGCTTAGGCTACTCCTTCACAAGTAGTGCTTCCATCTTCTCGGTATACGTTGGATGATTGTATATTGCCACGTTAGGGCTCATTTTGCATACTCGATTTATTTTGTATATTTAGGCAAGCAATGAAGCATTACTTAGTCGTTGATCAACCCTTAATTGGTAATTTCGTTAAGTAAAATGGAGAACGTTACATCTGATATGTTCAAAAAGCAAGCTCCCTGTCCGAAAACTTGTATCATTAATTCTGAGAATTAAATCCTAAGCATCAGATTCTAGGATGACCTGCTTGACACCAAAGTCCCAGGCAAGCTTCAAACCCTCCAAGACAGCCTACTCTTCCATGGGGAAATAATGAGTTGAAATAAAAAATCAAATGCAGAAAAAAGGTGGCTTGTTCTGGTTCTAAAAGATGCTAGACTCTGAGGAATCGGGCCTTCCAAATCATTGTTAGACATATCAATAAGCTTTAACGTTCTATTTTGAAACTTAGGGATTCGGGCGTGAAACTTGTTACCATCGAGCCGGACAGCGAGGAGGCCAGGCAAGATCCGAGGGAGGAAGGGATTTCTCCATCGAATGGGTTATTAGCCAGATAAACTTTCTTTAACATGTTCATATCCACAAATGCCTCGTTGGGGTTATTAGCCAGATTCTTCATGCGCTGGATCTTTGGCAGAGGTCCGGCGAAGGAATTGTTCATCAAGCTAATAAACCTTAAACGAGGCATGGATGCAAGAGCTTCAACATAAATGTTTCCCATGGGGCCCATGTTCTCGAGATGGAAGCCCCAAACGCTGCCGTTGATGCAGAAAATGCCGACCCAGTTGGTGATATTTCCGTTGCACGGCGGCTTTGGGTTGATGGCGGGATCCCAGCTGCTGAGACTAACGACATTGCTGAGGGAGCTTTTGAATTTCAAGAGGGCTTCCACATCAGAGTAGGACAACGAAGGCGTGGACGACAAGAGAAGACGAAGAAGCAAAAGAGGGATATTGTGCACAGTAATTCAATTTTCTTCTTTCAGAACCACCCAGAACGTGCCACGTTTTTTCTGCATTTCTTTTTTTTATTTCAACTCATTATTTCCCCAAAATTGTGACCCACTTAAACGGAGTTATTGCCAAACTAACGTTTTTGTGTTAGTTTTATGTTTTAAAAAGTCTTTTGGTATAAAATCCTCATTTAAAAGTTTTTTGTGTTGAACGCTCCTGACTTAAAAGTCTGTTGGTCAATTTGCTCCTTCACCCTTTTATCAACAAATTTTAGTTTCAGTTTAATATAAGGCTGAATATGGAACTCTACAGCAAGTTTGAAGAATAGCCAATAGGTGAGATTAGAATATCTGACTGATCGGACAGGTGGGAACCTCAATTATAGCATGTCGTTGAATTTGATTAGGACAGGTGACAGCGATGGTTTTCTCAATAAAATACTTGGACACAATCATCACGATGGATTTCGTGCTTCATGAAGCAGGGTTATTTGGGTAAAAAAAACACCTACAAAATCTGGGGGCGAAAATGTAAAGGCAAGTGAAAAAACAAAATAAGGAAAGGACACCAGAAAAAGAACGATAGGTGGATTTCTGATGTGATTTGTGTTTGAGATCATGGTGGCCGAGGTGGTTTTAAGGTCTGAAGTAAAGAGAAGTGGCTTCACAAAAAAGTGGCTTCAAGGTCTGAAGTCCATCAAGATCTAAAGCTATGTCAAACAATCAATAATCTAGCTTCTATTTTTATGGTCTTCTGATAGACTTATTTGAGTTTTTGAAGTTATCCCAAACAGGCCCAAAGCTTTTGCATGCAATATTGTCAAAATTGAGTTTCTACATAGAAACGGAAGGGGGTAGTAGAAACGTAAATCGTAGAAACGACACAAAACGTAAAGTTTCTATTTTCTATTACTTAAGGTCAAAACTCAAAATTATATATATATATATATACACACACACACACATGGAAAAAAAAATCATAAATCATTACTCAAAATTTAATGAACAACTTCATATGTAAAAAATATAAGTCATATAACAATATTCCGAGCAATATATATATATATATATATATATAAATATATAAAACAAAAAAAGGAATTATGTTAAAAAAATTAACGTTAAAAACTTACGTTTATAACTATGGAAACACGTTAAAAACTATATATAACTATCTAAACTCTAATTTCGAATCCAGGATGCACGATGGAAATAGGATTTTCAACTTTTCATCTTTTTTTTTTGTTAAAGTAAAAACATAGTTTTTATGTGTTTGAGCGGAGTTTTTAACAATTTCTCGCCAGGGCAATTTTAACATGCGTTTCAACACAAATAACTCTAATAAAAATGTAAATCTTTATGTTTTTACACTATTTTTTTGACAAACACTGCTTGCATGTATTCTTCTTCTTCTTTGTTTTGTTTTTTTTGTTTTTTTGGCCAAGCTTTTGTATGTATTCTGTTTGGTAAATTTGTTGCTGATATGATAATTAATTTTGTGAATAAAGTTTGGCCGCACCTTATTTCTTTTTCTCTTTTTTTGCATTTACAGATTGAATTGAAATTGTAGTATAGAGCATTAGAGGCCGTCCCAAAAGTCTGACTAGAGGCCACAAACGCCGCGGCGAGTTATTTCAATTCCCGGCAATTAATGATTTTGTAGCTAACGATATGAATGCTCCTCCCTTGAGAGATTATGAGATCCATTTCACGGTAGTATAACCTTATATCATTAATTTATGTCTCTCGTACAACACGACCAAACTTATCACGTTAGGTGGACCTGACTATATAAATCATTTAGGGAAAATCCTTCTTGAGGGATCATTTTGGCAAAAAAAACCCAAAAAAGGATCTAAGAATCTCACCATCTCAGAAAGGTCCCTTGGTCCTTTTTTGGGTTTGTCGAATTTTGGTGAGTTGTAAATGAATGATATAGTTGACTGATATTGTTGTAAATGAGGCGATTTAGATAACAAGTAAAAAAATTGTTGTAAATGAGATCGATTTAGTTGTAAAAAAAAAAATTATTGTAAATGAACTGATTTAGTTGTAAATTTTTAATGAATTTATCGAGAAAAGGACCAAGGGGCCTTTCTCGGGATTGTCGATTCTTAGGTCCTTTTTGGGTTTTTTTTTTTGCCAAAATGGTCCCTCAAAAGGATTTTCCCAATCATTTAGCTGTCATTATTGTCTCCCTCTTTTTTTTTTTTTTTTTTTTTAAAAAATTACTCCATCTCCTTATTATAAATTTTGTTTTTTTTTTACCAAAGTCACTACCAAAAAAATCTCATTTACTTTTATTAATTGAAACTCCATCTAATCCTTATTATAAAATATCAACTAACAATTATCACAAATCAATAAAAATAGTTAAAATCAATAAAATTGTCTTAGAATTTAAGTAATTTTCAATATTAACCCTACTATCTGTACTAAACTCTAATGCTTACTCTGGTCTTTATAATAAGACATAAACTAACAAGTGTATTTGGTCTTTTTTATAAAGCACTTGCTTGTTTTTAAATTGAATTAATTATTTTTTTTTCATGTATGCTCATAATTAATAAGGGTAGTGGGTGAAAATAATAATCAATATAAGGGTTAAAGTGCAAAAATGTACATATTCTTTGACCGAGAAGCACCCAACATCGTGTTTTTTTTAGGTGCAAAAATGCATACATAATTATAAATTAGATGCAAAAATATCGTTTGATCAGATTAAGTTTAACTCTTCTGTGACTTTTCTTTGAGCCTTCTATGACAATTCACAAAATTTTTATTATTTGGGTTATGAGGAAGATTTTCCCAATAAAATATATAATCACGTGATCATGCACAAAATGTTAATCATCCTTGAAACCGGGAGAAGTGTCAAAATTCTAAATGTGTAATTTTTATATTAATATAATGATGATTTGGAAATCGAAATTGATTAATTTTTGGGAAAATTTATTTTAGGTTTTAAGGAACTAAAAAAATATCCAAAAAAAAAAAAAGGTTTCTAAAAATTGTTAATGCCATATATAAAATTTGAGATATCTAAATTTTTTTTCAGACTTTTTTGACAATTACTTAATATTTTTTAGACGTGAAATGAACTTTTCCATTATATTTTTATGGGAAAATCTTGCCTTAACAAGATAAAGTGATAGATCAAACGGCTTCTGACACCCACTCACTTCTCAGTTATCTCAATGGCTCCAATCGGAGCAGATCAGCAAGTCTGGAAAAACATGTCCATGGTTGTCTTCACTTTGTTGCTAGTTTTACTTACTGTTTCGGCTCAAGGAAGATTCACATTTGGTTCGAACCAAACAGACCCATTCTCTACTTTTCTGGTCTACGCCATGGATTTGTTGTGGAACCCTGCTCGACCTGGTTATCAACATGTCTGGCCGGTAAGTTTCTGTCACCTCCCCATTCTGTCAAAGAAGCTTCTCTAGCATTATTAAGCCTCATATCTCTGTCGGGTCACAAGTCGTGTTTTGCTAATTAATTAATTAGTTGACGTGTTTTTTCCCTCAAGCTCACTCATGTGGCAGACAGAATGTTGCTACTGATTTGTGTCTCTTAAGGTCCTAAATGTTATGTTCCACACTAGCTGAGTCCTTGGCTTGATCGATGAAGATCAACTTTGGGGGCTCGTGTGTTGTAACTATTAAACATGCAGGAAATGAAATTTGGATGGCCAATCATTATCGGGACGTTGATCGCATTCTTGGGAGGAGCATTCGGGAGCGTGGGCGGCGTCGGCGGCGGCGGGTTCTTTGTGCCAATGTTAATCCTCATTATTGGGTTTGATGCAAAATCAGCAACCCCCATTTCAAAATGTAAGATTCAAGATCTACATATGACTGCGCATATGACGATGTTCATTCGGTAAGAACTTAGAAAATGATGATCCTGCAGGTATGATCACCGGCGCAGGAATCTCGTCCGTTTACTTCAACTTGAAGCTGAGACATCCTACGCTCGATATACCCTTAATTGACTACAATCTTGTTCTGCTTATGTTGCCCGTAATCTTGCTGGGGATTTCTATAGGAGTCTCTTTGAGTGTTGTATTTTCCAATTGGATGATCACTGTTCTTCTAATCATCATCTTCATAGGTAATATGAATGTTCAAATAGGTGTTCATGTTTTGCTGTTTAGTTACTTTCTTGGCATTTACATCCATGCTTGATTTTGCCATCTGGGCGCCTACGTACAGGTACCTCAATCAAAGCATTCTTCAAAGGTGCTGAAACCTGGAAAGTGGAAAACATAGTAAAACAGGTTCATATCTAACCACGTACACATTCACTCAAGTGAGTCCTCTTGCTTAATATATATAGACTTAATACTGTTTTTCTTCTTTTTGTTTCTAAAAATTGCAGGAGACCGCCAAGATTTTGGAATCTGCCGGTTCGTGTATTTGTAATTGCTGGATTATGTTTTTATAGTTATATCATGCTAAAAGTGAAGAAATTTAAACTAGATTGGGGATGTCTTTTTGTGCAGACACGACCAGTGGGATAGTAGCGTACAGCTCTCTTCCTGCAGAGCCTGAAGTGGATACCAAAAAAACTGAGGTCATCAGCAAATTATTAATTGAGCGAAAAAATAAAATAAAATAAAAACTTGACCCTAGTTTACTTAAATGGAACTAATTAATGATTCAGGTTTCCATTCTTCGAAACGTTTGTTGGAAAGAGCTCGGAGTTCTTTGCTTGGTCTGGATCTCATACGTTCTCCTGCAGATTGCCATGGTCACTTTCTTCTTTTCCCTACATCCTCCTCCCCACTTTTCCTTTAAACATTCCCTTGAACTAAAACTCAAACACACATTTTTCACAGACTTCCACAACCACCTGTTCACTCGTATACTGGATATTATACTTCCTACAGGTAATTAAGCATTGTGTGCGCGCTCGTGTGCATGTACAAGGTACTATCTCCAGTCCTTAATATAAGATCACGAATGAACGAGATCTTATGCTAAAGACTGGAAGAAGCGGTATGGCTTAAAATGTGGAATCATCACTGTTCTGATATATTTTGCAGATACCAGTTTCTTTTTCAGTGTATATATACCAAGCAACAGGGCTGTATCAGGGATGGAGATATATTCCTTCCAAAGGAGAACAAGGCACACGTTTGCCACTTCATCTTCTGATTCTGGCCATATTTTGTGCTCTCACGGCGGGCATTATCGGCGGCCTTCTCGGTGTAGGTAGTGGATTTGTCATGGGTCCTTTATTTATGGAATTGGGAATTGCCCCTCAGGTGATGAGTTTGATTGAAACCTCAGACATTATTGAATTTGAATGTGTTAATAAAGGACATTACATGGGAATTCACGAAGTGTGTATTGCATCAGGTTGTAAGTGCCACAGCCACGTTGGGAATGTCATTCTCTGCGTCTTTGTCTGTTGTACAGTATATCCTATTGAAACGTTTTCCTATTCCTTATGGTAAAGTAGATCGATACTATTATTCATATATGTTTTGGTTCTGAACATGTAATGATTGGTGATTGATGTTGTTGTGTTTTTGCAGCTCTGTATCTGACTGCAGTGGCAACCATTGCAGCATACGTAGGGCAGTATATAATGGACAGGCTGGTTAGATTCTTTGGAAGGGCGTCTCTCATTATCTTTGTTTTAGCCTTCACCATATTAGTTAGCACACTTGCATTGGGTGAGTCCTTTTTGTTTTTTCTTTGGAGGTTTTGATTTATTGCCTTTTGATGCCTTTTTTGTGGTTTTATTTATAGGTGGAGTTGGCATATCAGACATGATTGAGAAGATTGAGCGGCATGAATACATGGGATTTGACGAATTCTGCTCATAAGAGGCTCTGTCTTCTTGAGTATTTTAAGGTCATGTATACATGTTCAAATACTATTAGTAGTGCAGTAATTTGTATGTGGATTTTCTCGCATTTCAGATCCATCAACGAAGCATGATGACAAATCCAACCCACCATGACTTGAAATTTAAAATTAATATCTTTCGCAAACCACCAAGCCAGGAGTTCAAAAGGCTTGTAACAGAATTTTCCCCTTTTGCTGTTTGAGAAAAACTGGTAGAGGTTGAGATGGCTTCAATGGTGGTCTCAGACCAAAAGAATAGAGGAGCTGAGGAGGGGGGAGGGAGAGATAGGAGGAACGGAGGGTTATCTTGGAATTTACGGAATCTTGACCTTTTCAATTTTTAAAACAGTAAAATAATAATAGAAAATGTTGGATGGCACGTGAGAAAATAAGCATTTGAGATTGGAGATCTTCATCGGATAGAGCATGTTTGTCAGCGTTAAATTTTGTTCCCCTCATTTTGATGAATGAGCATTTTTCATTAAAAAAACAAAAAAAGATTAATAAGGGTATTGAGAATAAATTACTAAAATTATCCTTCCTCCGATCCTAATTATAAGAGCTAGTTGATTTTTTTGAAGAGATTAAGGAAGCTAATTAAATTATTTAAAGTATTTTTATTTTTTCCTTCAAACTAAACAGTTTGACTAATAAACTAATATATAATCTAGGGTTAAGGTGCAAAAATACACATGTGTTTTTGTCCGAGGAGCGCCCAGTAGCAAGTGCTTTTTTTTAGGTGCAAAAGTGACTATGTGGTTATGAAATAGGAGCAAAAGTCACAGTTACCATTAAGGGGATGAACATTGACCGTTTAGTTGGAACGTTTGACTGAAATTAATGACGTGGACGCTGACTAGGTGTGTGTAGGGAGACAAGTGGAACTTGAGTAGTGGATGACTTGGAAATTGCATGATTTATTTATCTCAAAAATGTAATTTATTTATCTTTTATTTCCAAAAGTGGATTAATTCCCAAAATCTAAGACATAATATAATCAGAATTATCAGCTTCTCATCTGCATCTCGTCTCCAACCCTGGGCATCGATTTATTTGCTTCTCATCTTCATCTCGTCTGCAATACTCTGGATTTAGCTTTGCGTCTGCGTATAGGTTATCGTCGGCAACCCTCTCGTCGATTTAGGTGTCAATACTTAGCGATATAACTTCTCGTCTGCAAACCCCATTATTGTCTGCAACCTCGACGGAGCACAACGTCGAGCATGAGGCGAGGTGTGAGGAACGAGGAATCGAGTGGGAGCTTGATGCAGTCGGATTCAACATCGACGAGAGGGAGAAAGGAGAAATCGCGAAGGAAAGTAGTTTTCCTCAGACGGCCCAGTCGCGAGGAGCACTACGAAGGTTCCATTCGTTATTGCCATCACAATTTGTTGGCTCCCCGGTGGACATCTTGGTCGGATGGAAACCCACGCAAGAGGTTTTACGATTGCTGGAACTACTACCAGGAAAGATTTGGTTGATGTGGAATTAATTTAAATGGAATGGGTTCAGGAATTTTAATGGTGGGTTTTTATGTTGAATCATAGGATGGAGGTTGTGGATATTTTGAATGGCACGATTGTGTGTTTGGGGATAGGGAAAATACAGTTATCAAAGATTTATTGACAGACATAGATAGGTTATACGATGAGAACAATCAGCTTCGAAGAGGGAATGCGTGCGCAAGGTTTTACGAAGAGCTTGTCCAAGTTGAAGGTGAGGTGATGAAGTTGAAAGCTGGATATGAAGTGAAAGAAAGAGAAGTGAAGAAGGTGCAATTTAGGTTGAAACTTGCATTAGCAACATTGATACTTACTTGGGTGGTGTTGGTGGTAATGAAAATGTAAGGGTTTGTGTGTATTTTGGTTGTTAGTGTTAGGGATTAGACCATTGTTAAAATGTAAGGTTTTATGTGTATTTTAGTTGTTAGTGTTAGGGATTAGAACATTGTTAAAATGTAAGGGTTTAAGTGTATTGTATTTGTTAGTGTTAGGGATTAGACCATGGTTAAATGTTGTAATGTGTTGTATTTTATAGTTCAATCTTGCGCACTTTACTGTACTATAATGTATTGTACTGAAAAATTCAGATCATTCCTTCATTGTACATTAGAGCCGTCATTAATCGTGGCCGCCCTTCGTGGCATCTGATAAGAAAAAACTGTTTTTGGTCCCGAAAGCAAATGATAGCAAGCAGTGGCCGAAAAATTATTATTTCAAATTTTAACTATTTTTCCTCCGTTTTTTTTCAAAGAAATATAATTAGTAAATCACAACAATTAAAGCTCTAATTTATCAAATAAATGTTGTCAACATTTATATCCAAAAAACACAATTATCCAACAAATAAGCAATCACGAATTCATAATAAAAAACAAATTATGTTCTCAAATAACTTACATAAAATATAAAAAGCATCTAAGTTCTTAATTGTTGTAATTTACTATCAAAAAAAATTATGTTCTAAAAAAAATTATTAATTCTTATGGATTACTATCCTCATGATTTTTGGAGAATGCATTCAAAATTGCAATCTCCCAAATTTTAGGATACGAGTTAGTGCCATACATCTAAACACAATGTTGCCCTGGACAAAGAAATTATGTGTATTGTTAATGAATTTGCTTTTCAATCAACGAGAATTAAAATTTTTTTTTTTCATAAACGAGGGTTTTTAATTTTTGCCATTTCAAACAATTAGTCTTGGTTAATTGAAGAAATATGTTATTTGCAACATTAAATTCATGGTGATTAGGATTGAAAAAAAATTCAGATCATTAAATTCATTGTACATGATTGCTTTTTTAGGGATACCCACACTTCAATTTTTCAACATTATTGTAAGACATCGATTGTTGAGTCACCTCTCTTCCAGGAAGCATGATCAAAAAGCAAGCATATATTATCATATGATGATGATGATGATGATAGCAAGCATATATTATCATATGATGATGATGATAGCAAGCAGATTGTAACTGAGTGGGGATCCTTCAAGTGGGCCCCATTTGATCACAAAATCAAGAACCATCTGTTAGCATTGAAGGGCAATATAAATGCATTCACTATAAGTGCGCGGGCTACATACATAAACAGAATCCAATGGCCTAAACAATGACCATGCATCCATTGTATTAATAACACCTGGTGCAATTTACACAAAAAGTGACAATGTCTTGGACAAGAAAGCAACCTAGCTTGTGGCAATAATGACCACATTTGTTCCAAAATATCCACAAAAGTCACAGTGTATTGGGTTAGCATTCAGAAGGTGACCTAGGCTCTTTACACCAAAATAAAACAAAAATGCAACCAAAATATATAGAAGGCTACCAAGCCTCTTTACACCAAAATACAACCAAAATAATGAACTGGTGATAGAGATATTTAAATAAGCTTCCTTGGTATGAGTTTGTTCCTTTGAATTTGCGTCCGTGTCTGCGCTAAGAGCTGTGAGGTTGTCACAGAGGGGTGTCCCCTCCATTCTAGACCTCGAGCTTGGAATGGAAGGTCAGAAGGCACAACGACATTGATTGGTGGGGTTCAAATTGAATTACTCTTGAACCCTCCATTCCTTGTGCAGAGGTAGAGCCCCTCGTCTTTCGCAATTCTCTTTCATTTGGGACAGGAAATCTAGTTTCTGGATCAGCAGTGTGGTGCATCCCCTCAGCCTAGATTGCCTTCTTCTATAACCACCTTAGAAGGTTGTCCAGGCTGCAAGAAATTACAGTAAAGACATGACAGGAGATAGTAAGTGTAAATAACTGTAAATTACATTATATTGAGTGTAAATAAGGACCTTACATTGTAAACAACAAATCCTATGGTCTCGTCATATCTTACTCCAAACCCATATTCAGCTCTCCTGCATGTTGCTCTCCTGTGTGTTGGATTAGATGGACGTGGCTGGGTGACTTGTGCTTCTTGGGTGACTTGTGTTGGTTCAGGTGGCTGTTGAGAGGGTTGGGTATTAAGAGGATCAAGTGGCTGTTGAGATGACTGGGAATTTTGGGGTTCACGTGGGTGTTGCGATGACTGCCGCCGCCTTTCCTTGCATTGTGGCGTTCGTTTCCAGTGGGTGGCTGACATGGACGAAGTAAATGCAAGTAAATTAAGGTGGCAATATCACATAAAGACACGACAAAGGAAATTAGTTTAAAAGGCAGAATCAATACAACATCACTTACCTCCTTACAAGTAGCTTTATTGTGTCCTGGTTGCTTGCAACGGGTGCATTTGTGACTCTTACCACGCCTAGTCAACCTTTCAACACCAAGTTGGTCAAGATTATTAGGAGGAGCTGACCCACTTGGGCCACTTACATGAGGACCAACTTTGGATATTTTCCTCCTTCTAGTAGCTTCATCAGTTCTGCTTCTCTTCTTGGGAGGTCGTCCAGGCAAGTTAGGAAGTGGTGGTGGTAGCATGGGAAGGAAATTTTCAGTGTCCCAAAAATTCTTTCCCCTAACTGGTTCAAGTTTTGTTCTATATGCTGCCAAGTAGGTTTCCTTGTGATAGTAGTGAGAGATTTGGATTTGGGATCAATCTTAGCGTGATACATGGCGCAAATAGCATGTTGAAAGGTATTCCGGTCAAATCCCAGGCTCTACATGTACACTTCCCTCTAAAAAGATAAACAAGGTGTCTATCTTGTCCCTCAACTACCTCATATCCCTCATCTCCATTGAAGAAGACTCTACAATCAACTGCTAGAAACCTATTACACTCAAATAGTTGGACATTTGGGACTGAATTCAGTATGCCAGCCACTCACATTTGCCTTACTTTCGGCCCACTTTGCCATCATCTTCAACCTAATGCCATCTATCATCCTAATCACAGGTAGGAACCTACACTCATCTATCGACGCATTGAACGACTCACTAATGTTGTTATCTACCATCCAGGACTTACATCTTGGTGTAAAATATGCTCTTACCCATGCGTTAACGTTGTAACTGACCACATCCTCTGCTGTCTCCTTCTTCAACGAACCTAGAGCTGAGAGATTGTCTTCGAACTCTTGAGGATATGAACTCCATGCACAAGTAAAGAATTTCTTCTTTAGCTCATTCCCCCTCCATTTCTTGCTCCAGTTAGCGTAAATATGGCGTGCGCAAAATCTGTGTTCAGCCTCAAGAAGCACGTCACTTACTGCATTAGCCAATCCCTATCATAAAAGACAAACTTGCATGAGTCTATTGCAATTATAAATGTAAATTTAAATATGATAACAACCTATGCAAATATTGTTCACAGATGGTAGACATACAAATCCTATCCCCTGTTACAATGATGAAATGCAGAGATGGTATGTTTTAAATTAATGCATAAGCTCATCAAGCCTTTATCTTAGCTTGAGTCCAATGATAAAAAAACAAGTACTGTCAACCTAAACAAAGTTTAAAACACAATTACTAGACATTTAATATATACACTAGTACACTACTAAATTTCTAGATAAATAATGGATTTTTTTTGAGATCTTGTGACTAAATTCATAAAGAATAAGATATCAATCGAAACATGTCAAACTTGTGCCACAACCCAAGGAGTATAATCATAAGAGGATGAAATAAATAGAACATACTTTGTCCTTAAATTTCAGGAAAACAATAGATTCCATTTATTCAGTCACCTCAGCAAATATCAACAACCACAATGAAACTAATTTGAACTTCAGACTCAAACATCAGTTATTTCATAATATAAGCATCATTATCAATTATAACTTCAGTTTTCATACATGTAATTACCTTTTGCATATCAGAGATGAGGGTTATTGTCTCGTCATTTCCTAAGTCCAGAGAGTGTCTGAGCCATTGCAGGAACCAAGACCAGAGATATGCATTCTCCTTCTCTACCAAAGCAAGCGCCAAAGGGTACACAAAGCGTTGCCATCAATACCCACAGCTGTTAACATTATCCCTCTTGCCTTTCCTTTCAGGAATGTCACATCCACACCAATAAGGGGCCTACACCCTTCTTTCCAGCCAACCTTTTAAAAAAAATAGTCAATATATATAACAGATACAATTACTACTTTCAACAACTACATTAAATACATACAATAGATGCAATTAATACATTCAACAATTACATCAGAAATTTACAAAATTACCTTCGCTGCGTTGAAGCATAAATACATCCTTTTAAACACTCTTCTTCCTTGTTCCAGAGCCTCTTCGCTCACCTCCACACACACATCAGAACCAGGGTTCTATAGTTTTAACTCATTACAATATGCTTCTAACTTTCTGAATTCATCTATGAAACTACCCTCCATTTCATCCATAATCATCTTTTTCGCCCGATTACATTTATGCAGACTAACACAGACCTTTAGTTCCCTTTGAACCTTGTTCTTCATGTCTTTTGACTTGAAGTTAGGGGCTTCTTGCACCCTCTCTTTGAAATGCTGAGCCAACCACATAGTAGAAGCTCTTTGATTTTTATAAACTCGTCCACACTTATGGTCATACACCAATGACTTAACTTGCCACCCTATACTTAACCCATAGGTGGATAAGTATAGTGAAAATGGACAGCCCTCTTCACAGACCACCTGGTATGTCCTCTTATCACTTCGCACAACTTTCAAGCTGACACCACGCGTGATTGCATACTTGTCTATGGCCCTCTTAACCTCTTGTTTATCTTGAAAAGTCATGCCAACAAAAAAATGAGGCCTTGTAGCTGCTGCCTCTGTCTCTTGAAGGGCATTCGGCTCTTGCATTGGCCCATCATCACTTTCGCGGCCCAACCCATCTTCCTCATTATCACTCAAAGGGTCCACATTGACCTCCCTGCCTTCAAAGTCATCAAAAACACTTTCCTCCGTATCTGAACTAGAACTTAGCCCCACATAAGAGCCATCATCACTATCATCATCAGCAAACCTATTACAATATTCCTCACTACAGTGCCCCTCGTCATCATCCTCTTCATCGTGGACAATTTCTTTCCCTTTTTCACTTATGTTATCACAACTCGCTTGGTTAACTCTATCTGTTTCCTTATTTACATCATTCACGTCAGCACCAAGGAACTCTATATCATCATAATTATCATAATCATCAACCCATTCCATTTCCTCAATTAGACCTTCCACATTTCCTTTCATTGTGGTCTCATCTACTATTTTTTCAACATCTTGAGCCACTATATTTTCACTTTCCCAACCCCCAACAGTATTTAAAATGCTTTCTTTTACAGACTTATGCCCTTCTCGCAACCTAGTCTTAGTTTCTTCCCACCCCTTTATTGTAGCTTCATACTTTTCAAGCACACTTTGTACTGACCTTTGGCCCATGTTTGTGTCTTCATCCTCGATTACCACTTTCTCCTTTCCTTTCGATGCCATTATCACAATACAAAATAAATATTATATCAGGGGCCTCCATGCCATTTCACTATAACCGAAAGCAAACAAACAAGCAAAAATGTATGGGTCCCAATCGTTGCTTACCTGGATAAAATTTTTTTTCGCTTCCTCGCCTACACATTCTTTTCAAAGATTCCCCACTCACATGCGAATCAGCTTTTCCACTGCCACCCTTTGTTGATTCCAGAGTTCGGCCTGACTCTCTCGATTTCCCTTCTTCTTTATCGTCACTGTGACCGTCGTCGTTATCGTCGCTATCGATGTGGTGTATCGCGAATTCAACAAGTTCACTCCCTCACTCCGACACGCGAAGAATTAAACCCTACCTCAGCAATTTGGTCCCAATCCCTTCTTCTTCTGTGTATAGGTTCGTGTCGTCAACCCTAGGTTTTCGTCTCCTTACTTTTCGCGTCGTGAACCCTAGCTTTTCTCCAGATCTTCGTTTCCCCAATTTGCCCGAGAAGTGGATTATATTTGTTATGTGTTAGATTTTGAGATGCTTTTTTATTTAGATTTTGGAATAAACCCTAAATTACATTTTTGCAGATAAATAAATCATGCAATTTCCAAGTCATCCACTACTCAGATTCCACTTGTCTGCTACACACACCTAGTCAGCGTCCACGTCATTAATTTCAGTCAAACCTTCCAACTAAACGGTCAACGCCCATCCCCTTAACGGTAACTATGACTTTTGCTTCTATTTCGTAACCACATAGTCACTTTTGCACCTAAAAAAAGTACTTGCTACTGGGCGCTCTTCGGACAAAAGCACATGTGTATTTTTGCACCTTAACCCTATAATCTAAGAAAACATAACATATGAAATGATTAAATAACCTATTTAGCTTCCTTAATCTTTTCAAAGAAAGTCAACTAGCTCTTATAATTAGGACCGGAGGTAGTACTTTATAAAGCTAAAAAACTAAAATGAACTTTGATGCAAATATGAAGAACCAAATAACTCCTTCCGATTCTAGATATAAGACAGGAGCAACTTTTTTGGAAGATTAAGGAAACTAAATAATTTCTTAATCATATCATCTATTGTGTATCATTATATTATATATCAATTTATTAGTCAAACTAGCTTGGAGAAAAAAATACAAATACTCTAAAGTAATTTAATTAAATTTCTTAATAAAAAAAAAAGTAAACTATGTCTTATATTTAGGACAAGAGGGATTATATATTTTAGCCTTCAAATTTTCTTTTATAATTATCCTTTAATCTTTCCACTCGTTGGCTGCCCATTACACAGGAAAAAATTCGAGTTCTGATATATAGTATTGCATCATAAGAAATTAAGATCTTCGGTTGAGTATTTAGTATTATATAAAGTTAAGCATCATCACCAGAGTCTTTTGTTTTTGTTTTTTGTTTTACCAAAACCATCACTTAAGTATTTAAAAATATCCATATTTTGCAACTTAAGCCATACATATCTCAATGTAATTTGCTGTGTCTTACGGTCTTACCCTTCCTTCATAGAATGATTTATCCTACGCAGTTTGTCTAATATCAGTTTTATTACCTCCGGTCCTAATTATAGAAATTATTGCATTAAAAGACCTGCTCCTATAATTTTTATAGTGTATTAATTATCTTGTATTGACAACAGAATCATACAGCAAATTGTTCAGCGGCATACTGGATACTGAATCTTTTAATATAAAGGTGATTCTGTTTCAAACATTTGCATTACTTGAGAACGTACGATATACAATAGATTAGTATTTCTTCATTTCCTTGAAGATGTGTTTTCTGATATCTTAGAACTATATCATAGAATTAGATGTTTATGGAGCATGGCTTGAAATTTATTCAGACCCCAGTGGCAATTGGTGCTTCCATGTACGAGACAGTGTCTCTGTACAAATTTTAAGGAGAAGAATTGCTTCAAAGGGTGATGAAGTCACACGTTTCCGGGCTCTACAGCTGTTTTTCTATTGTTTCTTGGGATTAATGGCAGGAATCGTGGGTGGCCTGCTTGGAGTGGAATCAGTTTCCTTGCTTTGGCTGAGCAGGGGCACTCGTCCAGGAGGTTTGGTCGGTCCACCATATTTCTTTTCTTTCTTTTATAGGATTTTTTTTTTTAAAAAAAAAATTTTGAATTTTTTTTTTAGTATCCGTTAGCATTTGAAAATATATTTTTAGTACTAATCGATATCCGAAATAATTTTTCAAGATCATGAAGTATTTTTGAGTAGAAGTCATTACCCTAAAATATTTTTTTCAAGGTACTGAAAAAATATTTTATGGTACTAAAAAAAAAGCAGACATTATGCTGAAGTATCTTCTTAGTACCATAGGATCTTGAATGGTACTAAAAAAAATACTTCAGGGTATTGAAAAAATTCTTGATGATCTTAAAAAAATTATTTTAGGATACTGACTAGTACTAAAAATATATTTCAGGATATTAATCTGGCACTAAAAAAAACTTTTAATTTTTTAAAAAAAAAATCCTATAAATAAAAGAAATATAGACGGTCCAAATCCAGGAAATTGATTGGTTCTTGCTTGGAGTAGTAGGTAGGCTCCATTATGGTCCCACTCTTCTTAGGGTTGTGGGTCCCACCTCAGGTTATTCTGCAAAGCTGGCTTGGCTAGTAACCAATAGTCCAATATGACAATCTCACACAATGCTTTTTTTAAAAAAAAAATAAAAAAAATTAAAGGGACGTACACTAACAATTTGGGATTACAAATAAGATCTAACGACTTCTACTTATAAGAAAACATCTATACTATTAGGCTATAAAGCTATTGGCAATAGCAGACAGTGTTGATATGTTGTTAATTTGGAGGTGTCCAGCGCGACGGCCACCTTTGCCATGACCTTCTCATCATCCATGTCTGTTGTAGAATACTACCTGCTTCAACAATTTCCAGTTCCCTATGGTTAGCTTTCTCCTTACACACACATAA
Source organism: Acacia acuminata (assembly GCA_019022655.1). Lineage (NCBI taxonomy): Eukaryota > Viridiplantae > Streptophyta > Magnoliopsida > Fabales > Fabaceae > Acacia > Acacia acuminata. The sequence goes on from JAFJYI010000015.1 coordinate 4,327,644, forward strand.
TCGCCTCTCAAAGTCTGAACTGAACATTCAATGGGTTTGTTTTTGCCCGACAGCTCTTTACCTTGTAGTGGTGGCCAGTATTGCAGCTTACAGAGGACAGCATGTTATGACAAAGCTTCTAATATTATTTGGGAGGGCATCACTTATCATCTTCATTTTAGCATCTGTTCTAATTGTCAGTGCGGTCACTTTAGGTGAGCGTTACGCTGCAAATCTCTCTGCCCTTTTCTTTTCATTCATACTACATATTTGTATATGAATGTGGATACTTCTGAAAGCGTATTTATTTGGATTGCTAGGTGGGGTCGGCATTGCGAATATGGTGGAAAAGATAGAGAATAATAAATACATGGGATTTGAGAACCTCTGCACCTACCAATCATAGAAGAACATTTGGGAAGATTATCTTGTTGTGCCTTGGATATAAAGTAGTGAAATATTTATTGGCTATGATCAACTTCAATCTCTGTATTGCTCACATTTGCTCACCACTTTATTGTCACGTGATTTGTCCAATGTAAACAACTCAAAATCCCTCACAGTTGCTCACCACTTTAACAGGGTTTCTTTCTTTTTTTCAGGTTTCAACACCCTTCAAGAATGCTTTTGTTGAAGTTACTGGAGGGAATTAACGCCAACAGACTGAGGCATGAAGGGCGTAATATAAATAACGGAAGGTCAAATACAGATTCAGAGAACGTAAAAGGTACTATAGACGAACATGGATTAAACCGTATCAACTCAAGGTCCGGTCTAAAGAAGTTGTCAAACTGTACAATATAGCCTATGGTCTAGTTGGGTCCAACACCAACCTGAGATCGGGCTTGACTATACCAAGTCTGGTGGACTTCCTAAATTGGTCCAGGTAGTTTAGGACTTAATTTAATGTTTCTGTTTTTGTTTTTTTCCCTCTCTAGAAAGCAAAATTTGAACCTATTAAACACAATTGGGACAATAAATATACCTATAATAATATAAAACACATCACATAAAATTAAAATATCATTAATCTATAAGAATATCCAATAATAGTCAACAACAACAACAAAATTATGTTGGAAACATAGATTTAAATAAGATAAATACAATTAAGATAATAAAAACACATATAATCATATAAAAATCATCATAAAAAAATAAAAAATTAATTATAATGTAGCATCTAAATGACACTATTTTTTTTAAAAAAAAAAAAAAATTGACCTAGACTGGACCAGATTAGTCCAAGTCGCTTGGTCCCCTGGCCTAGAACTTGATCAAACCCGACCAATTTGTTTGATCTAGCTTGGTCCAATGTCGTTATGTTGCTTATTTAGATTTGACCATACTGATTGAATCGGCTTGGGTTGGACTAGACTAGACCAAACCAATAAGGTCTTAACCACCCCTACTACCCATTTTTAGAATGTTGTTGTGGTGATTAAGTATACGTCCGGAGAGGAAATCATATTAAAAGGCCCCACCAACCATGCATACCCATTCATTATTATCATTATAGTCCATAACCAAAACTATACCCTAATATCAGTATTAAGAGGAAAATGGACCCCCAACCAATGATCATAGAACCATGTAAAAAATAATTTAATCAACCACCGTTTGCAGCGTCATCAGAGAGGTTGTTTTTTTGGTGGAGGCAATTAGATTATTTAAAAAACACTTAATTTCAGAATAATTTTTAAGAAGTTAACAAGAATCCAATTATTTCAAGCAATAATTGGAGTCCCATATTTTTCTTTTCACATTAAAAAAAATAGAGAATTTTCACCGCACCCAATAGAGCAATTTAATATCAAAAACCTTGATAATTTTCTGAAACTTCATTATACTCTTAGAACTTAATTGAAATTAGTTTTTTCCATGTTGAAAAGACATTTATGTCTTGTCTTGTGACATATATGGTCTTATAAATTTACACATATGTCTTATAAATATTTATATTTAACTTGTAAATTCGGATATGTGTTTTACAAATAGCATATATTCTTGTGACTATGCTTGTAGTTATACATGGCCTATATGATCTTATAATTTCATTTATATTATAAATAGGTATATTTGACTTATAATTCCATAAATCTATTGTAAATATTTATGTTTGAACATGTAAAGTAGCAGAACAATTTTCTTTTCACCAAAAAATTTCAGTTTAGTCAACTGCCTTTTCACCTGATGACTAAAAAAAAAATTGCCTTTTCACCTACAAATTTTGACTTCAGTTTACTGTGAGGTGCATTGGAATTTTGTTATAAAAAATATAGGGCTGAAAATGTAACTTTACAGCAGCTTTGAAGAATAGCCAATAGGTTAGATTAGATGACTCAGTTGAACATGATAGAGGGCGCTGCCGATCTGACTGATCGGACAGGTGGAACCTCAATTATAGCATGTGGTTGAATTTGATTAAGGAAAATGGACAGGTGACAGCGATGGTTTTCTCAATAAAATACTTGGACACAATTATCCCAATAGTCAATGGATTTCGTGCTTCATGAAGCAAGGTTGTTTGGGTAAAAACACCTGCAAAATCTGGGGGCGAAAATGTAAAGACAAGTGAAAAAACAAAATAAGTGTTAGAATATAAGGGAATAATTAATTAGAGTTAGGTCAAACCTAGTACATAAATAGATGGGAGTGACTATCGATTTATTGAGATAAGTGTAGCCCTCACCAAAATGTGTAGAATGTGGAGCTCTCACTATGACTATGAGATGTAGAGTCTCATAAGGGAGGGAGTTAACTTACTGTCCTTCTAGGTTTAGAGATAATCCTTATGAATTACTCATTGTATGAGTATGTTACTCTTATATAAATAATACAAGATTCTTCATCTCTTCGTCTTTTCTATATTGTTTATCTTAATTGCTTCTCCTATTATACTTATTAACAATAAGAAAGGGCACCAGAAAAATAACAATAAGAGTGGAGGCGATTTTGCCACGTCATTAGATGAACAAAATTAATCATTTCAATCCCTTGAAGCCTGAACCTTGTTGCTCGCTCTCCGTCTGTCGTTTTTTTTTTTCCAACAAAATAAATTTTGTGTGTAACACAAATAGAATACATAATCATTATACCAGTATTCCTGTATTATAAACTTTATCTTATAATTAAAATCATAAATATTATTATATAAAGCTCTCCATCGTATATGATGATAGGATATACAGTTAAAGCTCTTGTATGAATTCTTTTTCTTTCTTTTTTTTTGTCAGGCTTTTGTGGCTGTCAATGTTGTCAAAATCAAGTTTTTACATAGACTCGAGAAAAAAAGGTGATAGAAACGTAAATCGTAGAAACGACACGAAACGTAAAGTTTTTACTTTCTACCACTTAAAGTCGAGCTTAAAATTATATATATATGCATGAAAAAAAATATAATCACTATTCAAAATTCAATTAACAACTTCATATTTAAAAGATATAAATCATATATCTATATAAAACATTAAAAATAAAAACTTACGTTTATGACTACGGAATTACGTTAAAAATTATATATAACTATCTAGTCTCCCCTTCAGTAATCCTAAGTTCAAGATGCACGATAGAAAGAGAGTTTTCAACTTTTCGTCCTTTTTTATAGCCAAAAAAAAAACTTTTCATACTTTTTTTTGTTAAAGTAAAAACGTAAGTTTTACGTGTTTGAGCGTAGTTTCTATCAGTTTCTTCGAAGATAGTTTTTACTTGCATTTCAACACGATAGCTACACTAGTTTTTTACAACAATGGTGGCCGCACTTTATTTCAAATTTTTTTTTTTTTTTTCCATTTACAGATTGAAATTGGACTATAGAGCACGTGCATGGGAATCATGCACAAGCTGGAACTGTCCCACGCGAAGACATGCACATGCACAGATGCCCAAGAGTCTGACTAGAGGCCACAAACGCCGCGGCGAGTTATTTCAATTCCCGGCAATTAACAATGTCAGAGGTTTTGTAGCTAACGATATGAATGCTCCTCCGTGGAGTGAGAGATTATGAGATCCATCTCACTGGCGTAACCTTATATCATTAATGTCTGTCTCTCGTACAGTACGAACAAATTTACCACATTTGGTGGACCATTAGATGTCAATGTTGTGTCCCTACCGCTAAATTTTGTTTTTTTATTGCGGGGAGCAACTAATAATGCCGTTGCCAAGTTTGACGGGGTTTTTAAAACGCAGCTCCGTTATATATGCTGATCTGTCAAACTTTCCTCAAAGCACCAATCACTTGCTTCTGGCTTTCTACGTAGTAAATTAAACCAAATCGGGTTTTTTTATCAAAATAAGGTTTTTTAAAAAAAAATTACCGGATTACAGCTTGTCAAAAATAAATTACCAAAATAAAGCGATCAAAAAGCGTCGGTTATTTGATTTCCGCATGTGGCGTCAAGTCCATCACGCCACCGAACAGTGGCGTGAATTAATGCACGCCACTGTGGCAGTGGCGTGCAGTGGGTCCCGCCACCAGTGGCGTGCATAAACGCACGCCACTGGGGTGAATTAATTGACACCCTTCATGGGTGTCAATTGTTTACAATTGACATTGGGCGTCAATTTTTTTAAAAAAATATAATTTTATTTAATATTATAAATAATAATTATATATAATTAATTATAGAATAATTAATTAGTTAGAAAATAAGTTTACTTAGAGAATAAATTTATAGGATAAATTTAGTTAGAGAATAATTAATTAATTAGAGAATTAATGCTTATCATATAAGTTTATTTTTTAATTAAGCTTATTCTCTAACCGATTAATTAATTAATTAATCTCTAACTAAACTTATTCTCTAACGTTTAATTAATTAATCTCTAACTAAACTTATTCTCTAACCGATTAATTAATTAATTAATCTCTAACTAAGCTTATTCTCTAACTATTTAATTAATTAATTATTCTCTAATTAAACTTATCATATAAGCTTATTCTCCAACTGACTAATTAATTAATTATTCTCTAACTAAGTTTATTATCTAACTTATTAATTAATTAATTATTCTATAATTAATTATTTATAATATTATTTATAATATTAAATAAAAAAAAAAATTATATTTAAAAAAAAAATTGACGCTAGCGTCAATTGTAAAAATTGACACCCATGAAGGGTGTCAATTAATTCACCCCAGTGGCGTGGGTTTATGCACGCCACTGGTGGCGGGACCCACCGCACGCCACTGCTACAGTGGCGTGCATTAATTCACGCCACTGTCTGGTGGTGACTCACATGTGGCGTGAGTCAACCGACGCTTTTAACGCGCTTATTTTGGTAATTTATTTTTTATTTGTAATCCGGTAATTTTTTTTAAAAAAAAACCTTATTTTGGTAAAAAAAACCAAACCAAATCATTGGTGTTCCTTGTTCTTTTTTATTTGGGAATAATTCCTTGTTCTTAATTATATTCTGCCAATGGTGTGTGTGTATGTAGCGTGTCGACACTAATTTCAATCATTATCATTATATTATATAAAATATATAATCACGTGATCATGCACAAAACTATTAAAATCATCCTTGACACCGGGAGAAGGGTAAAAAATCTAAATGTGTAGTTTTTATATTAATATAATGATGATTTGGGAATCGGGATTGACGTTGATTAGATTTTTACGGGAAAGTCTTGCCTTTATAAGAAAAAGTGATAGATCAAACTGCTTCTCACACCCAATCGCTTCTCAGTTATCTCAATGGCTCCAATCGGAGCAGATCAGCAAGTCTGGAAAAACATGTCCATGGTTGTCTTCACTTTGTTGCTAGCTTTACTTACTGTTTCGGCTCAAGGAAGATTCACATCTGGCTCGAACCAAACAGACCCAATCTCTACTTTTCTGGTCAACGCCATGGATTTCTTATGGAACCCTGCTCGACCTGGTTATCAACATGTCTGGCCGGTAAGTTTCTCTCACTTCCCCATTCTGTCGAAGAAGCCTCCCTAGCATGATTAAGCCTCATATCTCTTTCGGGTCACAGGTCGTGTTTTGCTAATTAATTAATTAGCTGACGTGTTTTCTCTCTCAAGCTCACTCATGCGGCAGAGAGAATGTTGCTACTGATTTGTGTCTTTTAAGGTCCTAAATGTTATGTTCCCCACTAGCTGAGTCCTCGGATTGATCGATGAAGATCAACTTTGGGGGCTCGTGTGTTGTAACAATTAAACATGCAGGAAATGAAATTTGGATGGCCAATCATTATCGGGACGTTGATCGGAATCTTGGGAGGAGCATTCGGGAGCGTGGGCGGCGTCGGCGGCGGCGGGTTCTTTGTGCCAATGTTAATCCTCATTATTGGGTTTGATGCAAAATCAGCAACCCCCATTTCAAAATGTAAGATTCAAGATCTACACATGACTGAGCATGACGATGTACGTTCAGTAAGTACTTAGAAAATGATGATCCTGCAGGTATGATCACCGGCGCAGGAATCTCGTCCGTTTACTTCAACTTGAAGCTGAGACATCCTACGCTCGATATACCCTTAATTGACTACAATCTTGTTCTGCTCATGTTGCCCGTAATCTTGCTGGGGATTTCTATAGGAGTCTCTTTGAGTGTTGTATTTTCCAATTGGATGATCACTATTCTTCTAATCATTATCTTCATAGGTAATATGAATGTTCTAATAGGTGTCCATGTTTTGCTGTTTAGTTACTTTCTTGGCATTTACATACATGCTTGATTTTGCTATCTGGGTGCCTACAGGTACCTCAATCAAAGCATTCTTCAAAGGTGCTGAAACCTGGAAAGAGGAAAACATAGTAAAACAGGTTCATATCTAACCACGTACACATTTTCTCAAGTGAGTCCTTTTTCTTAATATATATATATATAGACTTAATCCTGTTTTTCTTCTTTTTGTTTCTAAAAATTGGAGGAGACCGCCAAGATTTTGGAATCTGCCGGTTCGTGTACTTGTTATTGCTGGATTATGTTTTTATAGTTGTATAATGCTAAAAGTGAAGAAATTAAAACTAGATTGGGGATGTATTTTTATGCAGAAACGACCAGTGGGATGGCAGAGTACAGCTCTCTTCCTGCAGAGCCTGAAGTGGATACTAAAAAAATTGAGGTCATCAGCAAAGTATATAATTGAGCAAAAAAATAAATAAATAAATAAATCAAATCAAATCAAATCTTGACCCTAATTTACTTAAATGGAACTAATTAATGATTCAGGTTTCCATTCTTCGAAACGTTTGTTGGAAAGAGCTCGGAGTTCTTTGCTTGGTCTGGATCTCATACGTTCTCCTGCAGATTGCCATGGTCACTTTCTTCTTTTCCCTACATCCTCCTCCCCACTTTTCCTTTCAACATTTCCTTGAACTAACACTCAAACACACATTTTTCACAGACTTCCACAACCACCTGTTCACTCTTATACTGGATATTATACTTCCTACAGGTAATTAAGCATTGTGTGCGCATGCCCACATATAAGGTACTAGCTCTAGTCCTTAATATAAGATCACGAACGAGATCTTATGCTAAGGACCGGAAGAAGCGGTATGGCTTAAAATGTGGAATCATCACTGTTCTGATATATTTTGCAGATACCAGTTTCTTTTTCAGTGTATATATACCAAGCAACAGGGCTGTATCAGGGATGGAGATCTATCCCTTCCAAAGGAGAACAAGGCACACGTTTGCCACTTCATCTTCTGATTCTGGCCATATTTTGTGCTCTCACGGCGGGCATTATCGGCGGCCTTCTCGGTGTAGGTAGTGGATTTGTCATGGGTCCTTTATTTATGGAATTGGGAATTGCCCCTCAGGTGATGAGTTTGATTGAAACCTCAGACATTGTTGAATTTGAATGTGTTAATAAAAGACATTAAATTGGAATTCACGAAGTTTGTATTGCATCAGGTAGCAAGTGCCACAGCCACGTTGGGAATGTCATTCTCTGCGTCTTTGTCTGTTGTACAGTATATCCTATTGAAACGTTTTCCTATTCCTTATGGTAAAGTAGATCGATACTATTATGCATATATGTTTTGGTTCTGAACATGTAATGATTGGTGATTGATGGTGTTGTTTTTTTGCAGCTCTGTATCTGACTGCAGTGGCAACCATTGCAGCATACGTAGGGCAGTATATAATGGACAGACTGGTTAGATTCTTTGGAAGGGCGTCTCTCATTATCTTTGTTTTAGCCTTCACCATATTAGTCAGTACACTTGCATTGGGTGAGTCCTTTTTGTTTGTTTCTTTTGTGGTTTTGATTTATTGTCTTTTGATGGCTTTTTTGTGGTTTTATTTATAGGTGGAGTTGGCATATCAGACATGATTGAGAAGATTGAGCGGCATGAATACATGGGATTTGACGACTTTTGCACATAAGATGCTGCGTCTTCTTGAGTTTTTTAAGGTCATGTATGCATGTTCAAATGCTATTATTGGTGCAGTGAGAGAATGATCGAGTTCATCGGGTTGTATATGAGTGATATCATAAGATGTGATTGGGTTATGTTCATAGCTCCTTGTGTAAAATTATGTAAAATTATACACAGTGAGAGTGAGGATTAGTGAGTCCTCCAGTTTATGTTAATTAATACATTATACATATTTCGATTTTGTCTAAATTAAAGTATACCCTTTGGTCTTTTTTGTTTGTACCAAGGTTGATCTTAATTCCTTAAGTTTATAAAGTGTTGTTAGTTTTTTACTCATTAAATTTAAGGATTTATCGTTTGTTACGCCACTGACATAAGATTATATCTAATACCCCAAAACTACGTCGTTTTGGGAGTCGAGGAATTAATGAAGGATGTTTTTGTATTTTTGTTTTTATATTTATTATATGAATTTTACCAAATTAAAAGATCCTTCATTAATTCTCTTAACCCCAAAACTATGTCGTTTTGAGAGTTCATTAATTCCTCTAACCCTAAAACGACGTAGTTTTGGGGTGTATGTCAAGTGATATAACAAACGATAACCCCTAAATTTAAATAATGGTTATGAAGTAAAGCTTACTCTACCCAATAAGAATGCTGCAAGGTCAAATGGTTATAATCATCCAACTATTTTTTATTATTTTGAAAATTAAAAATGCTCTTCCATTAAGATTGTACTTGTCTAGCAGAGTTTTCAAGTTATTCCATGCTTTTGTTGCAAACCTGGGGCTGATTATGGCGCGATATTAGTTGCAGAAAATCAGAGATATTTGCTTTTGATCATTTATTTCCATCTCTTCCATAAATTTTTGGTTCTCAGTCGGTTACTCGGTTCTTTGTCACCAAATTGGGAAATCGAAGGTAGAGACACGAGAAAATAATTACTATGAATTCGTAAAAGGAAGTCTACTCAAAATAACTATTGTTGAGTTGTATGTGGATTTTCTGGTATTTCAGATCCATCAACGAAGCATGATGACAAATCCAACCCACCATGACTTGTAATTTAAAATCAATATTTTTCGCAAACCACCAAGCCAGGAGTTCAAAAGGCTTGTAACACCAAATATATGTTTTAACCTTCAAATTTTCTTTTATAATTATCCTTTAATCTTTCCACTCGTTGGCTGCCCATTACACTGGAAGATATTCGAGTTCTAATCAATAATATTGCATCATAAAAAATTAAAATGTTTGGTTGAGTATTATATAAAGTTAATCATCATCACTTGAGTCTTTTTTTTAAAAAAAAAAAAAAAAATCAAAACCATCACATTAAGTCTTTAAAAATAAGTTTTATTTGTTTACATTCCCAAAAATATCCATATTTTTCATAATAGAAAATAAATCTTTTAACCTTTGAAAATCCGAACTACTTGCAACTTAGTCTCTAAGCCATATCTCAATGTAATTTACTCCTGAAAGTTTTTGACCCATTTAAAAATTAATCCTTGATTATTATTTTTAAAATATATATGGTTATATTTATATAAGGGGTAATAAGAGTATATATAAATTAATATGATATTAGAGCTTAATATACTTCTCTAGTTCTATTTACACATCACTTCTAATATATATGTCCAACAGTCCAACACCAAAGAGAACCTTAAATTTCATTTGCTTTATCATCTAACAAATTTCAACTTTATTTCCATTTAATATACACGATAAAGTCTATATAACAATAAATGGGGGTAAGATTGTAGAATCATATGATTCATCAATTGGAGTGACTTATAAATAGAATAAAAAAACATTTTTATCTCTACATTATAAACAGGAATAGATTTAGTTAATAGGCGTAATTTTAAAAATATTTAAATTTTATGTCAAATTTAACGTATAAATTTTTTTAAAAAATTCCTTTTAAGACCTAAAGAGTTACTTAGTTGGGAGAAAAGCCATTGACACAATATTTTTGTAGTTAATAAAGAAAAAATTGGAGAAAAAAATTCTCATTTGAAAATTCAATTGGTAAGGGGTGAGAAAGACCTCAATCAAAATCACAACACATATAATATTCACATAGCAACGCCTAAATTTTTTTTAGTTTATTCTCAACCATTAAATTCTCAACTATGCATTTTCCCAATCTTTTCAAAAAGTATTTATTTAAAATTCTCTGTAATTAGGGAAAAATTCCCCATTAAAAAATGTAATGCTCTGTTTGTCTTTTCAACATTCTGATTCGTTCTTTTATCGGAATCGGAAATAAATGGAAAAATTTAAAACGAAGGTGAGTGAGAGCCCAGGTCCTATATTTGTTAACAGAAGCCTAGGGTGGATTTGTGATTCGCCCAAACTCAGAACCCTAGCGCACCCTATCGCTCGCTCGATCAATCAATAGCTCGCTCCTTCCTCGTCCGATTGCGTAAAAGCGAAGAAATACCATGGTGTTCTACTTCAAAGCACGGCCAGAAGCTGGCGATTACACCATCTTCATGGGTCTTGACAAACACGAGAACGAGGAGCTTATCAAATACGGTTTCATCGAAGACATCTGGTAATCCATCCCGTACCTTCGCGTTTTATCGGGATCCAGACAATTATGTTTAAAAACTCTGAACTTAATAGGGTTTGGGATTGCAGTTTCTTTTTTTAGGGGGAAAAAATCAATTGATGCTTGCTCCTTTGCAATTGTTGTTGCCGAGTTACTGCTCAATTTTCTGATTTTCTCGCCGGTTTCTCTACAAATCACTACACGGAAAAAGTATAGCTTTGTTTGTTTGTTTTCTGGTATGGTGATCAATCGTTTGTATATTATGTGCCTGCTGCTTTAATTTTTCTTCTCTATTTACCCAAGTGAAGGGATTTAAAGATAAATTCTCTTTCTGATTTCAGTACCGTTATTTGGAACTTGTAACACTATCTTTATGTTATCTCGAGTGAGCCAGTTGTGTCCATCTAGTTACTATAAATTCTTGCAGTATGAACGTATACTACTATCAGGCAACTATACGTTTTTTCTTCCAGTGTAGGGGCTTGTTGAGATAGACACACCCCCCCCCCCCCCCCCCCCCCAAAAAAAAAAAAAAAAAAACAACAAAAAAAACAAAAACAAAAAAAGAAAGAAAGAAGAAATATTAAGTTATAACGATGATGTCTGTACCTTGCAGGTTCCATGTGGATAAAATGTCTTCCGCCCATGTCTATCTTAGACTGCATAGAGGTCAGACTATTGATGATATAAGCGAAGGTGTGCTGGAAGACTGTGCTCAGCTTGTCAAAGCAAATTCAATTCAAGGTGAAAAGAAGCTGATTGCCTGCTTTTAATTGATAACTTGTTTAGTCTAGCAAGCCAATGGATAGCGATTCTAACTTCCATTATTGCTTCTATGATTATCATGTTTTCTTCAGTTAGACGCCCTTAAAGTTATCACTGAATGTCTGATTGACAGCAACTCTTTTATTACGTTTAAAGGAACATAATACATAACTTTTATCCCTCTGATATCAATATTTTCTTCTCAAAAAAATTTCTGTGTTTACTACTCTTTTTGTTTAGATCTTACATTTTTTTAATAAAATCATGGCAGGAAACAAGGTGAACAATGTTGACGTTGTTTACACTCCCTGGTCCAATTTAAAGAAAACTGCTTCAATGGATGTTGGTCAAGTTGGTTTTCACAACCCGAAAATGGTGAATGTTATTTATAGCTGAGACTCTGCTATTTTTCATCCTCAAAGCAGTTGGTTAGGGATGGTGTGTCTCGCAATGCATTTATAATTGATCCTTATCTGGTTTTATACTTAATAATTAGGTTCGAACTGTGAGAGTGGAGAAGCGGATCAATGAGATTGTGAACAGGTTGAACAAGACAAAAGTGGAAAGAACACCTGATTTTAAAGGTAATTAACATATTTACTTTCTTTTTATGATCTTTCTACATAAAGTTGCCTTTTGTACGTTTAACTATTTAAGTTTTAGAAATTAAAAATGCCATTCTTAGGCTAGGGAGGAAAATATGCAAAATACGTGTTGAATTACATGATCATATCAAGCTTTAGTTGAATTTGCCATTTGGATATCTCAATTGTACGCATGCTTGTAAATTTGATTTGACTTGTCTGATCTTGAAACTGAATGTGGTCTAATCTTGCCCTAGTGAAGCCTGCATATTACTTATGATATGTATTTGTTATGTGCACTGCAGCTGAGCGGGAAGCAGTTAATGCCGCTGAAAGAGCGGAAAGGAAACAACAAGTGAGGGAAAAGGTGAGTTTGCTAGAATCGCTGTTTTGGTAATAGCGTGGCCAAATGTTGCTGTAAAATTCCCACTTTCTATGCATGGCATAGTCTGCAGTTATATTCAGATTTCAATAGTAAGCCTGTAACTAGAGCTTAACTTGAATATAAAGACAGGTTTATTTTTTCTTGATTACTGCATGTGGAAAATTGCTATAAGTATGATTCTTGGCAAAATTGCCATATCAAGTAGCAGACGATCTCCATCTGTAGATTTGGAGTTCTGTGGATGGTTTTTTTGTGACGTTCCGTAATGTAGATCTTGCTGACCTGATTCTTAAAATTTGTGGAGTGACATTTGTCTTTGGGGTGTGGAATATGTGAAATTCAATTTGTATTCATTTAGTTGATGAAATGTTTTCTTTCTTGGCATCCAGTCAGTTCTGCATACCACAGTCAACTGTGTGTTGCCTAAATGTGCAACCTTCTTGTTGAACATGTGATTTATTGAATAAAATCTCATATTTCTGTTTCTTTGCACAGAAACGGCGTGAGGAATTGGACAGGATGGAAAAGGAGAGGCAGGCAGAACTAAGGAGCTACAAGGGTCTGATGGTGTCTGAAAATATGACATCCAATAAACAAATAGCTTCAGCCAGTAAATCATTGCAGGAACTGGAGGATGATTTCATGTAAGCATTGCTGATTGGATATGATTAAGATAACTCGCGACCAATCTGCCACCCAACAGATAAAGATATTGATTGAATAACCAAACTTTAGAAGTTGAAATTGCAGTAATCTACCTACCTGGATTAAGAGAGCTAGTAGTGTGTGCTATGTGTTTGAGGCGAGGGAAAAAGTAGGGGAATTTGTGGGGAGTAAAATTACTTGTCTCTGTACCTGATGACCACGATGCCTGATACACAACCTTGCTAGACACTGGTTTTAAACTGGTTTATTGGTGGTCGAAGACTTGAAGGTGACCAACTACAATTCCTTGTTAAATAACCGTTACAACGGTCTGTGCTCTCTTGCGCTTTTTCTAGTTTGGTTTTTCGCTTACCCTTGGCTTGAATGCTAATTTGCCCATACTGTATTCCTTTAGTTGTGTTGAATAAAAGTTTCATTTGAAAAATATTGAAATTTCTTGAGAGTTCGTGGTCTCAAATAAATATAAAGATATAGTTGATATATATAACTTTTGGCAAGATGCATTAATCATAAGCTGTTTATGATGGTTTCCTCTAGTTATGGTATCAATTAGTTGTGGATAATTGATTTTGTGCTGTAAAATATGTGGGAGTTTGAAGTTGTTTACTCATTTTAAGTTGATACAAATAGCCTCTCAAGATGAACTTCTTAACTTCGAATTTGAACTTCCATTTGTATGGGCAGACTAGATTGTGTTGAGAATATTAATATACACGTAAATTTCAGTGTACATGTATATAACATATTCGTTTCTTAATATAAGATCTAATTTGCAGCATGATTGTAGCATATAAAATATAGTGGACCGAATTAGAAAAGAGGGAAAAATTAGTAATGCATTTGACTATTCCATTGCCTCCCGAAGAACTCATTGTACCATGATCCGTTTCGAAGGAGTTGTTTTTGTGTGTGGTAGACTCTAGTGGTATTTTTCAGTCAATAGCTACAGTCTAATCCTTCTGAGACGTAGAGATCACCAAAGGGGTTGCTTTTTGTGCGGTCTCCATGATTAATGAAGTTGAAGCCTCCTTGGTGTTTAGAAGGACTTAAACTTGGGGAAGTGGGAAACGTTCGACACTTGATCACATGCTTTTATAAAAACCCGATAAGAGTTGTCTGAACATTTAATGAGATTTTTTCTATTTTTTTCTCTCATTAATTATTGATGTTGCATTAATTAAAAAGTTTATAATATTTATATTTACTCTATTTCTCTCTATATCTCACTCCTAATAAATGAGAGCATATTTGGAAACAAAAGTTTATCTTAAATATACTTATTGTTTTTAACTAATTTTAACCTTTTTTAAAATCGCGTATTTCGGATATTGAACTCTTATAAATAAGACCGGTGAGAATATATTCTTATTTGGAGAGGGGACCCATATATATTAGCTATGGTGTTGTCCCATAAAAGAGACCCCTCCAACATCGTTGGAGTCTAGTTCGCCTTAGCTTTTTTTAAGCCTCCTGCAATTTCCACCCACATCTTGCTGTCGTTACAAGTTGCAAACATGTCATGGTCGACATTAATCAGCTAATTAAGCTTATTTGGTGATCACGTTTGAGACCCCAAAAATGTTCATTTATATAAATGAGAGAAAACTTTCATATATCAGAAATCACGATTGAAAAGCTGCTTTTGAGGACGACAATCGCTATTTCAAACAAGTTGCAACTAGCAAATATGTGACCTATCCACGTTTATACCTCTCAAATAAAAAAAATGGTAATATGAAAAGTGCACGAAGTCATAGCCGGCCATGGTCAAACCAGCTCAAGGGAACAGGGGTTTGAAATCTGAACCTAGATATCATGTATTCATCCTGTTCTTCTTATCACAAATGTATTTCTTTTCTTTTTTATTGATTTAAATAAAAAAGGAGAGCATAGGTGAAAGGGAGAATCCTATATAAAGACGATTGAAATATCCAAATTCTAATTTGGGTTACTAAACTTAACAAATTATCAATTAGGTTATATAACACAATTAAAGATTTATAATTTAGGCAAAATTACCTTTATATCACTTAATTATTAAAAAAAAAAAGAAGCAAAAATTGGAGACAGGTTGTTTACGGACTATTTTCATATATTCACCAATATTTAAATTTTTTTATAGATCCAGCCGTTGTTGATCCCGATCCTGAAAACTTATATTTCAGTTCCCAACCACCGCCTCACATATGCTTCCTCGGTTCCACCGTTCCTACGGCAAACCGACAAGCGTCGTCATATCCCAACGGAAGATAATCCAATGGCCGTCTTATCATTGATTTCATCCTTAACATACAAATCTTGGACTTGATCATTCTATCTGTTTATATCCCCAAATAGAGAAGGGACACACAATATACGCTCAGTTTACGTATGAAATTGTTGTTCTTTGTGCGATCGAGTCCTTAAGCATTCCATTGGTGAAACCCTAATGTTGAAATAAGAAATTGGACCAAAGAGAAGGGAGTGAATTTCGCTATTGTTGGAACATATAGAAGTTTTACGATCTTACAGACTGCAGGGAGTGTTTGACAAGTCATTGGTGGGAGAAACTAGAGGCAATGCCTTCAGTAGAACTTTTCAGTTGAGCGGGAGTTCATACTGCACATGGCACATGAGAGAGAGAGTGATGATGGTAACAAGTGAGACATCTTCCTCTTTTCTTTGAATCATGGTTAGGGATATTATTGGAAAATAACCAACATTATTGATCCAATTTAAGATTTTTTGAGTTTATTAGCCTTATATAGGATTTTCCTATTTCAATCGTCTTTATGTAGGATTCTCCTAGGTGAAATCTACTCTGCATTTTTTTGTCACCAAATATCTATTCATGGATTTCCTTCCCTATTTCTTTTGTCTTCTAGATCTTCATTTTTTTTTTTTAACCATCTCTCTCCTAGATCCTCTTAATGTTCATCCCCTTCTTTTGGGCGGATGTCACTGGTTTAATGCTGTGCTTATGTGCATTAAATTTGTTCCCTTTTAAAAAATCGTATGATCAGCAAAATCCTTATTTGTTGCTGCATCAATAGTAATCATTCATTTGACTGGGATCCATTCAATGTTTCTTAAAGAGGAAATATTTTTTGATTGGATTAAGGGTGCTAATCTTTGTTATCAAACTTATGTATTGATTCTTCAAGTTTATCACTTCTAGTTTATAAAATCGTGCTGATTCATTCTTAAACTCGTATTAAATGTAAATTCGGTTAAACTTACTAGTTCACATACTAAGTTTACTATTTTTATGCTTCCAGTTTACAAAATCATATTGACTCGCTCTTAAATTCATGTTAACCTTTTTTGTTTTGATCATGCTCAGTGGATTTATATATGAATTTTATAGAATTCTTTTTTGCTGAACATCATAAATTATTAATGTTGATGAATATTGTAAATGGTTCTCGCCTAACCCAATGGATATACTTCTAGGGAATTCGATAATATCAGAGGGCATGGCAATCAAGTAATTTATTTTCATCTTCTGGTTTGTTTACTACTAGCTTTCCCAAACCAAGCATAAATGTCAATGTAACACCCAAAGGCCAAAACTCAACCTGTTCATATCACTGAATAAAAAGAATAAAAGATTCATAAAGAACTTCTGTTCAATTTACCAGCCAAAATCTTGAAGTTATCCCTTCTGTCAGCGAGCTTTCCAGTTGTAATGGTGTTAACTTGTTAGAAGTACCTTGAAGAATAAATTCAATAGAAAACAGAATTTATTAGATTATTACAAATAAGGTAAGACATTCTTATAATTCTTGTGGCATTCTCAATTCTGAAATCTCAACTGTAAAAGGCTCGAAGAATCATTAATTGTGCATAAAAGCAAACAAACAAATAAAAAACAAGCAATTCTACCTGATTCTTCAAATGGTGGTTGCTGGGTCAGCATATGCAACACTGCATTACAAAACAATATTATAAACATGGGTGTTATTCTAGCATGATAAAGTTTATGTGATTGACATCAGAAAACATGCAATGTGTTACTTGGACTAATTAGCATGATGTAATGAAAAGATAATCAGTTTTCTAAGACTGAATGAGAGATGTCTTAATAAAATAAAACTAAAGAAAACACCTAATAAATGTTTTCATTGTATAGGCAAGGGCAAAAAGGCAAATCTGAAAAATATTCAGTTAAGACATGGAAATGCTCACAAGAGCAACATAAGCATAAAAAGGTAATTTAACATGTGGGATATTTCATTGCTTGCTTGTCCTGGGAAAGTGTTCAATTACTATAAGAACAAAGAACAAGGTTAGAAAAAGTGCAATAAGAATGAGAACGTCCCATGTTTCTTCTTTCACTCCCTGACAAAAACAGAGAACAAGGTTAGAATTAAGAAACATCCACACAAATATGCAAAGAGGGAAGCGAGTGATGGTTTGCCGCCATTGGTATCAATAAACTGAATAGCCTCTTCTTGTACATAGGGAATCAAATTGTAAACAAGAATCAGCAAATTAAACCGGGAAAGGTTTTATAGTTCAGGTATCAAGAATGATATCACATTCGTATCATGATCGCAGAGCGAAAAAATACAAAGCCGATGAACGCAGAGCCAGAAAGATATACAGCCGATTTCAAAGGTCTTTAGAGGTTTGAAGATTCGTGGTTCCACATGATTTTTTTGCCTAAAAATAGGGAATATCAATATTTGTTGCTTAAAAATTCAGAAAAAGTTCATCAAATTGAATTGCCATATAAGGTCAGTGGATAAAGCTTGAATTGAAGGCTAAAAGGCTCACCAGTCATTTTATTTTAATCTCCATATGTTGGCAGTTGAATCCATTTAATTAATACGACTTTTTATTTAGTTTAGAGATAATGTCCAATTTTAGAATGGAAAATTTTGCTGAGGGGCTTTTCACATATTTTTGGTTGGGACAAAAATGGGTAATTTAGTAATTTAAAAAAAGTTTCCCCGCACCCATCAGGTACTAAAGGCTTGGCCCAAACTTTATTTAAAAAAAAAAAGGTGGGCCCAAAGGAAATAGATTCACTTAAAACTTAAACGGCGACCGATGAAATCTCAGCCTAGGGCGTTCCCTCGTGTGTCTACTGAAGCATGGAAGAGCAAGCGGCTTCGTCGTCTGCTTCCCGCGGCGGAAAAACCGTGAAGGAATGTGAATCCATGATTCAGAAAAGCCTCAGAACTCCGATGGTAAGATTTTTGAGGGAACGCCTGGAGAAAGCCGGGTGTCCTGTGGGTAACAATTTCTTCAGAGCTGTAAATTGCGAGGTGAACAGAAGTGGCGGTTACATTCCCGGCGAAGGTATAGTAGTGTGCGTGAATAAGATAAATTTACAAGATGAGGTTAACCAAGTGATAGCTCATGAACTGATTCACGCCTTCGATGAGTGTCGTGCTGCCAACTTGAATTGGAATATTTGTGCTCACCATGCTTGTAGTGAGATCCGAGCGAATCATCTAAGTGGTGATTGTCATTACAAGCGGGAACTGTTGCGAGGTCATTTGAAAATACGTGGCCGTGAACAAGAATGTGTGAGACGGAGAGTTATGGCATCAGTATCTGGAAATCCCAATTGCTCCGAAGCAGCTGCCAAAGATGCCATGGATGCTGTTTGGGATGTTTGTTACAATGACACGCAACCCTTTGACAGAGCTCCGTAGCCGTGGCTTGCATAAGATATGTAATGCGAATCTAAATCATATTGCAACAGTGCTTCTTTTGAATTGTTTTGGATCATTTTTATCTGAGCTAGGAATCTAGGAAGTTATCCACCTTTTGGAATGAAATGTGCTCCATTTTTTATACTACCTTGTCCAATTTAAAGGAAACTGATTCAATAAATGCTGGTCAAGTTGGGTTTAACTACCCAAAAATCATGAATGTTATGTTCATTATGATCTGGTTTTATAGGACTTCATAATTAGGTTAGTAACTGTGAGAGTGGGGAAGCTTCTCAATGAGATTGTGAACAAGTTGAACGGGACAAAAATAGAAAGGAAACAGGAACTGATATGAAAGGTAACGAATATTGTTGCTTTCTCTGCATTATTTATTCTACATGCTGTTCTCTTTTAACATGTGATTTCGGAGAATTATTATGTCATTTTAAGGATAGGGAGGCAAATGTGCAATTTGCAGTCCTAATTACATAATCATATCTAGCCATACACTTATGTGCCGTGTCTCTCTATTGTACGTGTGCAAGTAAATTTGAATTGAGCCATCTGATTTTGAAAGTGAAAATTATCTGATCTTTCCTGGTGACTGAGTTACTCGTGTACATGGGTGTTTGTTGCAATGACACACAACCCTGAACAAGCTCTCTAGGTTCACATGGACGTTCTGAATGTTGCTTCGTCATTTCCATCTGCGGTCACGATATATATATATATATATATATATAGGAACGTGATCCACTGTTGGGGGATGAATTGTTAGTCATTTTATAAGAGATTCATCGAGTTGTTTCGGTTTTTTTAATTAATTTTAAGAGATGGAATCTCAATTTTTTTATCAAGCTGTTTTCCTCAACTTCACGTCTATTTTACATGACTTGAAGTATACATTGGCTTATGAAGGTTTCTTTATACTTAAGTTAGTGATTCCAGTAGGTTAAATTTAATGGGTTCGTGTGTTTTAATATAACAGCTACATGATCTTATCGATTGCAATGAGTGGAAACTAATGTTTCTTTCGACCAAAAAAAAGAAACTTCTGTTTCGGGTGATATTCTCTTCATTGTAATTGAAATTATAAAAATAAATGACTTCTAAACGATGAAAATATAAAAACTCTTGAAAAAGACATTACACATGATAATATAACCCTTTTATACATGTCAATTAAAGAGAGAACACAGCCCCCCAAGAAATTCAATCCTGAAGTAGGAGTAACGCGTCTCAAGTTGAATATTGAAATTATAATCGGAACGGGTGACTTAGTGTCTCTCGAAAACTTCCAGTCCTCTACCCTTGCAGGCCTATATACCCAAAATCGTAGCAATTTTCCGATACCTTCACATTTTCGTTAAGTGGGTTGAGGAAGCGGCTTAAAATTTGCTGCATTTCATGCTTCGCTAAACAAATTGTGGTCTAACGTTAAAAGTTCAAGCCAAAAATTACGTAAATCTGGGTTCCAAATTCTAGTAATAAATTAAACCACAAATTCCAGTTGATGTTACAACAAATAAATTGAAGTCCTCCACATCAGAGGCAGGTTAAATTGCCCAAAACAGATTTCCTATTATTGCCTTATCTCCTTATTGCTGATACTATTTCTCTGAAAAAGGAACAGAGAATTGAGGGAAATAGGATCATATCGGAATCATAATCTAGACCGCTCGAGTTACAGCTGCATGAATTGCATCTGCCAGATGAGGGACGGTCTTGGAGCTCAGACCAGCCATGCTAATTCTCCTGCACATTCAACACACAGTGATTGGATCATCTGAAATTCCAAACCCTACAATGATTGTCCCAACTCAATGGTAAAAGATACTCGTAACGTTTCAATCTGATAAATAACACTCGCTGGTGCATAACAAGAGCTCTCCAGAACCCTATAGAGCACATGAGGTAAACCACTTCAAGCATCATACATCATGCTTGCTTGAAACTGATATTAGTCATGCATTCCACCACCAGAACGAATTTGTATTTTGTAGAATTGTGCATGCTTTAATAATTTCCCTTGCTTATGTTGGGGGCAGAATAAATGAACTCAGTAATAAGATGCACACTACAAAAAGTATCCTGAATTCAAATAGAGCATCGTACCCATCAGATGTCATGTATATATGGTACTCTTTATTCATGAAGGAAACTTGCTCAGCATTCAATCCCGTGAAAGTAAACATTCCAATCTGCTTAATAATGTGACTCCAGTCACCAGGAGTACCTGCTCAATTTTAAAGAAAAAACTAAATAAGACTTCGATAAGCACAACATCATGAACATCTAAGAGCCAAGCATGCCTCAGACTAAAAACAGGCGAGGGCAGACAAGGAAACGATACATTGGAAAATATTTAAAAACTTAAGACAGAGGTGTAACCACCAAGATAATGATCTAATCCAGAAACCACTGAAGAGAACTGTGAATTGGGGGAGAGGCTATCAGAAAACTGACCTCGGGCACACAAAGCATCAAGAAGTTGTTGGCGCATTGTAATAATGCGGTCAGCCATTCCCTTCAACTCAACAGTCCACTCATGGAACAAATCCCTGAAAGTGCAGATAAAAAAGGTTTTCGTAAGAAAAGAATCCAAGGAAATATTACCTATAAATGCAAAATATATACCAGAATCTCAATTCTGGCAGTATTAAGATAGAAAAATTCTTAATTCTTAATTTAATTTAATTTATAATCATAAATGTATCAAATTCAATCATGACTAAACACATGTAAGGCATGTTTTCAATGAGATTCACTTTCTTAAACATAATTTACATTTATTTTTAAAAAATGAGTCAACCTTAAAATCTACTCTTCCAGTCCTTAATATAAGACATATTTGAAGAGTTGATCTTGATCCTAAATATAAGACATAGTTTTTATATTTGTCAATCATTTCCTAATTTTCCCCTATTGATACTTTCACAACAATAATTAAGGAGGAGATGGAAGAAGGGAATTAAGGAAGATAAGCAGGTATTTTAAAAAATAGATGTCATACCAATTAATTTAACTAACTTCCTTAATTTAATCAACTTAGGTAAATACGTTTTATATTAAGGACCGGAGTGAGTTATTGATATGCACTAGAAGCACCAAACACAGCCACAACATATAAAAGAAGCAATCTAAACTGCCAAATTCATATCTTCTAAATTCTAATAAACAATCTTCGATAGAGTTTCCCTTCTATCAGAACTAAACATATAAAGGGACATGGCCTGTATATATACTTGAATTCAATAGAATCATTAAATTCGTCAACAACGACTATACCACCTGGACATTAGATTTCATCACAGAAGAAAGTAAGAAAAATAAGAGATAGTCAACAACAAATCCCTTTTTGCTCAGTTCAACATACAGAGAAATAAAAAAGAATCACCGCTGGTTACCTATCCTTGAGAATGGCAGCTACAATAGATGCACCATGAATGGGAGGACTTGAGTACATGGGCCTGATCACAAGTTTCAGCTGGCTCTCAACTCTACTTGCAACATCGGCTGATTTGCAGACCTGAATTAAGATTTTAGAAATAAAGAAAATTGAGTCAGCTTTCCGAAGTAAACACCCACACTTTTTGCCTGGAAAAACTATTTTGACAAGAAAAAAAATCATCTTAAAGAGGGGAGAGACACATAGCAGTTCTAGAAATACTACACAGATCCAGGAAGTGATCAAACCATTGGAGTTAACAAGACAATGAGAACTGCACATAAAGGCCTACAGAGTTTCCAACATTTGGCAATTTGCAGTCTGAAGTTTAACTCTTACTATGCTTAGAGCGCCAACACGTTCTCCATACATCCCCATGTTCTTTGCATAACTCTGGGCAAGTAGTAATTCACCCCCATCGGCAGCAAAAATACGAACGGAGTGGGCATCTGCATCTAAACTTCCACTAGCAAAACCCTATAGCAACAAAAGATGATTCCCTTTAAAGACACATTTTTTTAAAATAAAAAAATCCGAGTATTTAAGGCATAATAAATAAAAACTATGTTGTGGACAAGGTCTATCATGGACCGTGCTAAGATTTCAGATAATGAAATTTGCATTTCTCTGTGGGTTCGGTTCCTAATTTTAAGGTGGTCAATGGAGTACTATCACATTGAGAAGGAAGCGCTGCAATATTTGTTCCATTCAAGAGGCCAACCTGATAAGCACTGTCAAAGAAAGGCAGCAAAGCTTTTGATCTTATCAGTTGTCTAATCTGCTCCCATTGTTCAGGGGTTGGATCAACACCAGTAGGGTTATGGGCACATGCATGTAGCAAAACGACAGACCCAGATGGGGCAGAACCAAGATCCTCCAAGAGTCCTGTTAGAAAATAGAAAAACATTAATTAACATACAAAGTCAGAATCATAATGCACATCGACAAAAATACAAAAAGGAGTCAGGATCAAGTACTGCATAAGCTGATACGACATGTAATTTCTGACCTTGAAAGTCAAGACCCCGTGTAGCTGGGGCATAGTAGCGATAGGTTTTGACCGATAATCCTGCTAGAGTGAAGATCTTTGGGTGATTCCCCCAAGTTGGTTGGGGCAAGTATATGGTCCGCTGAAGAGACGAAGAAGTCAAAGAGGTAAATAGGTAGTTGGCACTTTATAATAATCACTTTTCAAGGAAAATGAGAGATGGAAAGTTGAGGACAAATCATTTTACTTGATGATAATGTCTAGCCAAAAATTCTCCTCCAACTCTTAATGCACCAGTTCCTGACAGGCTTTGAACAGTGGTTACCCTGTTCTCTTGTATAACAGGGCTACATACAACAAAATAAGCAAGCAAGTTATCCCAAGGGCTCGTAGAAGGTATGTTTTTTTTAAAAAATAAAATAAAAAGAGAGATAGAAAAGGGTGAATGCTTATATTTTTAACCTGTTAGCACCAAAAATGAGTTTAGCACTCAGTTTATTGAAATCAGCCAACCCAACAATAGGAAGATATTCCTTGTTGCGTGACCTGAAAGAGGCACAGATTAAAATTCCTTACAATTTAATATTGAAAATAATATAACTCAAATAAGAACAAAGAAAGTATAGATGCCCACTAACCTGTCATTAACCAGTTGCTCTTCTACTCGACGCACTACATTCAAAACAAGAGGTTTTCCTTCCTGTTATAGCATAGCTAAATCAATTTAGTCCAATCACAGTTAAATCATTATCAGAATTATTTCATGATCATTTGGCATGGGGTTCTATCATTTCCACCCAGTCCTAAATCGAAAATCAACAATATCAGGCCAGATCAAGTTTGTCTTGTCCATTTCCATGGTGCTCATTGTTTACAGAGAAATAATAACCAGAACTGGAATCGAATAGCACTCACCTCAGTCCGATAAGCACCAACACCCAAATTCAACTTAACTGGACTTGGATCTTTGTTGTAAGCTACAGTGACCTAGTTCAGAATATGACGGAAAAAGAAGGCAGAAAATAAACACCATTAGGGAAAAAAACAAAAAAACACAAATACATATCCTAAAATGGCCATGAATAAAAGCGTAGACGGTGTCAGTGTCAGAAGATTCCGTGTATTACAAAATAAGGATTAACAATTAAAACACGTAACAACCCACTAAATGCCGTGCAGCATGAGCATTCACATGTAATACTTTATTAATGCATAATCGAACTGATCAGGTCCTTCAATTGGATCAAATGCGCGATCATACCTTCGGTCAATCAACAAACTAATTTCCTACCTCCCCATGGGTGAGGTCGTTGAGAAAACAAACAGCAAACAACAGTTATAGATTTGAGCCGTTGTTTCCGTAAGAGACATCTAACCAACATCAACCACAAGACACAAACTGGTCCCCGGTATGATAAAACATATGGATCATCAGAGTCACAATAAAATTCAGGTCGTAAGTCGAACAACACCAAACGCGCCATTCAATCAAATTTTCCAAGAGTACTAAGTTGATCAGTTTATGACTAACAAAAAAAAAAAAGGAAAGTAAAGAGAGTACCCCAAGAATAGGATCTTCGGGGGCACGAACGACGTGAGCGAATACAGAATCAGCCTGGAAAGCAGAGGTTGGGGAGGCGGAAACGGAATCACCGTGAGAATCCATTGGAAGTAGATGTCTGGCAAGAGTAGCGAGTCTGCGATCGCAGGAGGGAGAAGAAGAAGAAGAAGAGGAGGAAGAGTAGTTAGAAAAACTAGGGACAGTGATCGGGGGGCGCATGCTGTATTGGTATTGAAACTTTTGATGCTCTTTTTTGAACAAATAAACTTTTGATGCTTTGCTGATAAATAAATCAATGTGGAAAGAAAAATACTAATTCAACAAAAACTTTAGGTGACTATGATTGTGTGTTGCCGCCTCGACCCTCGAACTAATTCCCCGCCCTTCTTTATGAAGTGACACGCCACAAGCTTACGTTACACGCCGCAGATTATGATGGGTGATGCACATCCCTTGGTCCTCGTGACGATTACGATGGGTCCTTAGAATTACGATTACAATTGAAGTATTTAAAAGTAGCATAAACCAAACGCTTACGTCAATTAATAAGGGGTTATTCTAGTTTAATCATGGGTCTTGAGTTTGAGATATAGGAATGCAGCGTGCGTGGGTGGTAGAGGCTTCCCCCGAAAGGGGCCAACCCGGTCTCGGTTCCAACTTGGTCTCGGTTCGGATTAGTCTGGGGCCATTGATGTGCCTAAAAGATGGTCTGCCCTAGAACACCAAATGCTCTAAGAAAAAAAAAAAGTACCATGAGATGAGATAAGTATATGGGAAATTTTTTATTTTAATTTATGTGTAATTATTTTTGGGACTTCTAAAAATGATCTCAAATATGCCTAGTCATGCCTGTTTGTTATGGAAGAAAAGTCCAACGAGAGGGGAAAAAGACTAATCTATATTATTTGAGGGTTGATAAGCTTCTGTAAAAAAAATCACTTCTTATAGAAGTTATTTTTTTTTTTTTAGTTTTTAGAGAAAAATATTAGGGATAAGTGATCTAATAAGTAATATACTTTAAATATATATTTGTATGCATTCTAATTTATCTATGAGAATATATTTAATTAAGTACTTTAAAGTTTTTTAATTTTTTATAATAATTTAATTTTTTCATCAAATTTAAATTTTTATATTTAATTATCACAATATATATAACTAATTATATATATATATAGTATTCAATATTAAGATTCATGTCATTTTCAATTATTTTTTATTTCAACTAACTTTTCAAACGTTATTCTAAATAAGAGCCCATCTAGAAAAAGAAAAGTGTACCGCTTATCCTAAATACAAATCGCATTTATTCTAAATACAAATCACGTTTGCAAAAACTTATCTAAAAAAAGTCATTTTTATCAACATCATCCTAAAGAGGCCCTATCATAAAAAAAAAACAAATAAATATATAGATATTATGATTTTTTTTTTTTTTTTTTTTTATAAACTTGACTTGTAGATCATACCACTCCACTTTTAAATGTAAATTATTAAATTTAACTTGTATATTGTTAATTTATTTATTTTTGTTAAATTAAAGAGGCACGTACGTACTAACTTTTTTTTTTGCTCAAAACGTACGTACTAACTCACGCTTGATATTATAACTTGTATGTTTGTTTAAATTTGCCCGGGAAAATCTATATGGGGGCCCAAATAACAAAGAAAAAAATAGAAAAGGCCCTAAAATTCTCAAAATATCAGAAAAAGCCTTAAAATGTGAGTTGTTAATGGGACTGATATAGTTGTTAACGAGTAGGTCATTAACAACTAAATCAACCTCATTAACAATAATTTTTTAACAACTAAATCAAATTTCATTAACAACTTTATCAAGACTCGTTAACAACTACATTATTTTCTATTAACAACTCACGTTTTAATGAATTTATACAGGGTCTTTTTTGGGATTTTCAGAATTTTAGGGTTTTTTTGGGTTTTTTTTTTTATTATTTGGACCCCCACATGGATTTTCCCAATTTGTCCCGCATAAGGAATTTCGCTGCAAATTTAATTTGAAATATAATATCTTTCTTGACAGAGTGTTAGTGTTAGTCGCTTCCGATAAGTCACAAATGAGCCAACCAGTTTTACTTTTATGAATGAAAGAGACATCATATTTGTTTTTAAATGTATCAAAAATAAAATAAAATATCTATTATGATGCCAGCATCAATCACCAATATCGTCTTTTTTTTCCCCCATTAACAAATAGAAATGCGTGAACTATTATTTTATGTTTTAAACTATTTATTTTATTTCTATTTCTATTTTAATATGAAACAGACAGTCAAAAATACGAATGGGGATAATACGAAGGAGACAAATGAGTCGTGACTCGTGACCCTTATCGTTTGATTGCGGCTTCGATCCTCGCATCCACACCAACTTGGAAGATAAGGCTAAAACCACCCTATTTTGCAATAATACACATTGCTTTCGACAAAATCAACCCATCATGAATTCAAACGATAAAGTTGGATGCACCTTCCTATCGTCTTTCTTCTAACATCAATGAATTATGTTTTTCTATTATTATTTTCCTTTTGCCCCCAACTTTCCTTTTTTATTCGAAAATTATTTCAAAACCCAGTGCGTGAACTGGGGCTCAGTCTAGAAAATAATTCTTTCACTCTTTTTTTAAACTTTTCATTCATAAATATCTTACGATTATTTTATATAAAAAATAAACACTTTTTCTTTTCCCCTAAAAACAAAACTCAACCGCTGACGAGTTTTCAACTATTCCCATAGGGCTTAATAATATCAACGATGGCCCTTATAGTTAGTTTTCAGCTTTTCGACATAGCATGCGCACAGCAAAAGGAAATACCAGGATCAACACAATCACAACAACTACTTACCAACACAATTGGAGGACCATAAACGTTTCCGCCATGTTAGAAGCACTAATTGCTCCATTGTGGAAAGCAAAAAAAAAAAAAAAAAAAAAAAAAAAAAAAAAAAAAGTACTACGTATTACATTTAGAATGCTAATCTCACCCCCCACCGCAAAAACAGTATGTCATAACACCTCAGGGAAAATTCCACCCACAAAGGCGGAGGCACATGCAGCTTATTCCAGCTTTATACCGTCTATCTCATTGATAACGCCTTCAAGCTGCATACACCACCAAATGAAATAGTCGTGCCAGGATTACTAAGTGCCCATCTAATAAGATGAATCATGAAACTAAGAGCCATATAGTCAAGTGAGAGTGAATATGACATACCTTGACTATCTGACGCAAAAAGTAATCCCCATATTGCTTGGGGGGCTTAGACTCCACAACGTGAATCATATCCTGCGATAAATTATCCAGTCAATCGAAAGATACAAGTGGTTCGATACAGAATAGGTGGATGACAAACACACCGAACAGAATACAAGAAAAAGAGAAAACAACACACAAAAAACCCTCCAAGTGCTTTTAATATCTTTTTGAGAGACCAGGGACTAAACACCGCGAAGATTGTAAACCAAGACTATACTTTCTCAGATCAGATCCAAGGGTTAAAAGGAATCCCTGAAAATACGATAGTTGGTTCAACAAAAGCGAGACAAATTGAACTAGGAAAAATCTTTGGTTTCCTGAGTGGTTTACCAATGAGAAATTTCTGTTCGAAGGGTGGGCAAAAACAATTTTTTAACAGCAGATTGGCAAGACCCATATCACCATCATTCATAGACCCATAATGTTCCAAACATCTCTTCTCTTTTTCAGCATCCATGAACAAACCATGTCTAACCATAGGAAGTACCTTGTAAACTTCTCAATCATTTGAACCAACCAGATGTAATCCGAAAGAGAAACGATACTATACAATACTACTAGATAGACACATCTGCATTCTTAAAACCTGACTTTTGTAAAGCGCAACATATATGTCCAATGTTTATGACGGCACAAAGTGTTGAAGAACCGAGCCATTCACTAACATCCTTCTTACTACAAACAAGAATCAACTAAGCCACAAAGGCAATGGCCAACCAAAAGACAGCAAAAGCCGCTTTCAACTATTGAGCAGAGATTTAATCATTAATTCAAGAGAAATTGACAGAAAATGCTCCTGTTTGCCTCAAGTTCAAGTTTATTTGAACACAACACTTTTGCTGTATGGCCTAGAAATAATAACAACACTCGGCCAGTATTTAGGATCAAAATCCCATGAAGAGGAAAGGTTAAGAAAGGAGAAAAAGCAACAAGCTTACATCATCAATGTAGAAATTCACATCAGCATTGGATACAATTTTTCCATCACTATCAACGGCATGAGTTTTATGCTTGTATGTCATCAAAATAGTCCTGCCAAGCATCACATTAGAAAGGATGTGAAATAATTATCTACAAAATCATCAATGGCCTCTGCCGTTAGAATAATTAGATTAGTTACAGATTATGCATTTGAACTTAAATGTAAAATTCCCTGATTTCTAGGCTAGAATCTCTGAAATTATCTAGGCCAGTATTTCTCCTATTATTTCGGGAATGACTCTCTGATTATTCAGGCATCCATAAATTCTGCTGCACTCTATGAAGAAAAACTCAAACAAATAAGATCAGAAACTTATTCGAACTTCAATATCTATAGAAGTTATATGGCACTGAATTGTTCACAAGCGGATCACAACGCGTCTCTCCTTGATCAGGATCCACTTCTAGTCTATTAAAAACCCTCTCGTAGGAAGCCATTTGGCCTGGAAATAGTAACTGTCTTTTTTGAGCTCTATGCATAGCACAGGATATGAGTCTAGATATATATATAGAAACAAGTAAACATGATCCAAGAATTGTATGTGTTGTACGTAGTAACCTTAAATTGGCTTCATCTACTTCCATGTAGCTAGCAAGTTTCGCAAGAGAGATTGTTGAATAGACTTTCAAGAAGGTCCGGACGCCTGATAACAATTGTTGCTGCTTCACTTCATAAAGGAACAGTTTCAACTGAAGTCTGTAGGCATCCTGAAAAGGAGGCACTAAAAATCAGCAATTCACACGAGGAAAGGGTGATTGGAGACGGTCCAAACAACAATCCAGTCCAAGTGAAACAACTTTAACCAGATCTTTGGGTCCAAAATGTTCAAATCCACTTTAACGTGGTTCACTAACTGCTCAAATGAACTTTTTGAAATATCATTTTCATTCTCTTCTCACAATTCTTTTAGGGGGGAGGAGTAGACAATCCTAACCTACACAGTTTTAGTTCCACCTTTTATAATTGTAAATGGAAGGTAATTACTAACATTTACCATATAAACAGAACATTATAAGTTAATATAAAACTTCAAATAAGAAACCTATGAAGAATAAGCACTCAAATTTACAGATTTTACATTGGCTCGGATGGATTAAGGCAAACCTGGTTGTAATTAATTAGAGGCTCCTCAAAACTAGGTGCTGATGGGGTAATGAATTTTGGACATGCATAGGAAAAGAGCTCATCATAGATAGCAAAAGCCTCATCGTCATATCTTTGCATTCTAATCATCTTCTCACCATACTTCTCCCGCAACTGAGAGTTTACAGTTTCATCAACAAGCCTGCTTTGGGGGCAGAGTGACAGGCAAATAGCCAGCAAGGCATACATTTGCTCATTCTTCTTAAGTATCTGCTCATACTGTGTGGATTTCTGATGATACTGTTTTGTCTTATAGATATATAAGAGAATTTTGTTAAATTCACGAATTGCTTCCACATACCTGAAGAAAAGGTTATAAATTAGGCCATATATTTAAATGGTGAGGACAAAGAAAAGAATACAAGAACAGTACCAAAACCAGAACACTATAACTTAAAAATGTATAGCGCCAAAGCTACAAAGAATGGAATGCGCCCAAAAAATAACAGTAGTCACATGTAGGATAAGAATTTTGAAGGCTGTGAATACAGCACCATATAAGAGGAGCATAAGTGTAAAGTAATTAAACAGTCAAATATCAACCAAACTCCCCGGAGTCACCGCACCTTCGCAACATAAGATTGGCAAAACCGTAATGATATATGGTGGTAATGTGGCTTCCAATAACGCTGGTGTAAACGCCTTGTTGACTAATATCAATAGGAAGCAAGCACTTGAGACCTGTGTGATAATCACCTAAAAGACAATGTACTCGCAGCAATCCTACCATGCTGAAATACCCCAAAACCTTTAAGACATTACTCCCTCCGCTGTAATCATACCCATCAGTATCAGTAAACCGTTCCAGGCCTTCTTTCTCTCGCTCAAGAATCTGAATAATCATGGACTTCTCGACAAGAGCCTGCAAGAAGTTGAGGACACCATACACGTTCCAGGCCTGTGGCATAGTAACATGCTACTCTTAATATATATTATGAAAGACAAATTCTACCAGGAGACATGAAGATACCAAGATTATGGCTTATGGTTTAACTGTTAGAGCTCAGATAACTCGAATTGTTTTGAAATGAACTTATTACCTGATCATACTGCCTCAAAATTGCAATTTCCGCCTCGGTCTTGTTCTTCATCTTGGCTCTATATTGACAGAAGCTCTGAAACTGGTAAACAAACTCATCCACCATATCCCACAACCACTGATTGGGTAGCTGCATATTGACAACTCCATGCAACACAACCTGAAAGAGGCTACAATAATTGTCCCAGGAATCTATCCTCTGGTTAAGCGTTGGCGTAAGCCTAGCATAGAGGTGGCGGTACCACATCTCGCGGTACAGGAGGCAAAACACATGATCATTGTCAACGTAGTTAGCGACAGCGTCCACAGAAGGCCACGGAGTATCCTTAAAGAGACGCTCCGAGAGGGTTTGGAAAGAGTTCTCGTACATCTGGTGGATCTCGTACACATTTTTCTCTCGGATGTGGCGGTAGAGGTGGACAACAAATGACTTTACAGAATCGGGTACGAAATTAGGATCATATCCCAGGTCTTGAGATTGTGATGGTGGCTGTCTATGGTCGTCGTATCCGGCACGCGCATCATCTTGTTCGTGGGAAGCCATGGCAGTAATGCAAGGACTGAACTTCGAAGAGGCTCGCTCAGATGAGTCACTGGGAATGAGAAGCAGAAGGGCGAGCTTCTTTAGGTTTAGGATTTTATTTTATTTTATTTTATTTTTGGTTAACAGGTTTTGGTGCTAACCCGGAATCCAACAAAACAATCATCATTCACGAACGAGCCAGCTGGGCTCGGGTTGGACTTCTTATTTGGATACCTCCTCTATTCGCGTTGCGGGTTGGTTTTGGGAATTGACCTAGGAAAAGGATAGCAAATTTGTATCTTATTAAGATTTACTTTTTTAAAAAAATCAAATCAAATCAAATTTTAAAAATTATTTTATTTAATAAATAATTTAAAATAAATATAATCTCTTAACTAACATTTTTTTTAAAGGGGTGGACATTCTCACCAAAAAGGTCCTAGAGTTGGTCAAAACACTAGGGGAGACATCGTTGGAGTCTATGAAGCAACAATAACCTTGGTTAAAATAGAGACATCTGTACTCTTAGTTCTAAATTTCTTGCGAATGGACTTCAAACGCCCAGTCTTATACGATGATTTTAGAAACCATCAACGAGTTTTAGAAATAATGAACCATCCAGCACACGTCATACATATTTCATCGAAACTAGTCATGCTTCCAACTTTAATCATGAAAATGAAATCGTGACAGATAATCCATGGCTCCAAGAGACAGACGTCGGCTTAAAAAGAGAGTTGTCTGCTCGAGAGTGATTACAGATGCAAGGCGAACTAGAAGAAATACTATTCAATAAGCAGAAGAATGCAAAGTGATGACATCCACCCACCAGCGCACTGATAAGGGAATACAAATTCCAACTTCCTTGCGCTAAAAATCTAACCGTATCATCGGCATCAGCAAATAAATGCGACAAGCTAGATCTAAGGACAAACAATTTAACAATCGGGCTGGACTGTTAAACAGGA
The DNA here is from genome assembly GCA_019022655.1 of Acacia acuminata. Taxonomy (NCBI): domain Eukaryota; kingdom Viridiplantae; phylum Streptophyta; class Magnoliopsida; order Fabales; family Fabaceae; genus Acacia; species Acacia acuminata. Next base: position 4,360,510 of record JAFJYI010000015.1, read on the forward strand.
AACTAAAGGGCGTCAGAAAATGCCAATAAAGGCAACTACTTTAAATTATCACGCTAACTTAAAAAATTGGCAGGAAACAACCTTTTAACATTTGAATGACGAATAGAAGCTAATGTTACAACACTTCAGGACCAACTAAATGGGAGGGCGCAAAATATATAGAACAACATATTCATTTCCTTGGGGCTGATATTACTCAAAATGAATGAGTTAGCGGCCATAAAAGGGTGGGGGTGGGGGTGGGGGTTGTTGGTTTCTGTTTGGTCTTCTATCTAATTGAGAATATCGGTTGGCTGGCGGTTGAGGGCGACCATGCTCTGCATGACCACGTGCGTCACTTCGGGTAACCCAGTTTTGACGAACCTGTTGTTGATTCGGTGCTCTACTTGAGTGGAAATTCGAGCTGTGCTGACCATAATGATAATTGTTATATGCAGGAGCATCTCCTTGTGCATTCACAAACCTGGCATCATGATTAGCATCTGATGGTTGATAGCCGTGCCTAGCGCTTCCTCCAGTACTGTGAGCCATTGGAGAATTATTTCTTCCATAATGATGAGATCTAGGGCGTCCATGGTTATTTCTTCCATAATGATGAGATCTAGGGCGTTCATGGTTATTTCTTCCATAAGAATTAATTTGATGATGAGAGTTGTACATAGACGGTCCAGCATAAGGTTGAGTATAGCCATAATGCTGAGTAGGAGCATAGGGTGACGGAAGCTGAGGACCTCGAGGGCGAGGAGCTGACATAGGTTGGTATCCTGAGTGGGAATCATACATTGGATAGGGAAGTGATGGTCGGGGAGGACCCATTTGTGCAGCATAAGGACGACTTTCTCCATTAATTATGCGTTCATGCCCATTAGATTCAACCTTCATCTGCAAAGAGTTAACCAAGAGTCGATGTGCTGCCTCTCCGAGCTGCTTGCCAGAAATGGATCCTGGAGGGTTTTGCCTGAAATAAAAAGCCATTGACCCAGTCAAAATTTAGGCCAGGTGGATGACTCTGGATAATAAAATAGTAAATCACAGGATTCACTATAGAACCAAAGGTTTCATTCTGATATCAATGGTCAAAGCCTTACCTCCCCCCGCCAGTTTGTAAGTTTCTCCGACCAAAATCTTCATGCCACAGAACAGGTTCAGGTTGCAGATCACCAACTGTCACGTTCTGTATGGGAAAAATGAACTCAATATTATTCCTAGCGCCTATATTAACATTGTAAGCCAACTAAACATAAGAAACAGGTTATGTTAATCAGGCATGTCTTAATTAAATAAACCTGTAAAAGGAGGATAAAATTAGCAGTAAAGAGCAAATTCAAATACTCCCTCTGGTTCTTACTCTTAGTTGGGGGGTTGACTTTGGTCCTAAATATAAGATCTCAATACATTTTGTTTCCAAATTCATAACTTTTTTTCCTCAAAATTACCATTGCATCACACAGATTAAGGGTAGTTATGATTAATAAAGAGGGCATCCTAGGAAAACCAACCCATATTAATTACAAATAGCTAACTTAACTAATTTACTTAATATTTATCTAACTTCTATATTAAGGACCAGAGGCCGTACCTTCTTGGGATATTGAACTCCTTTAGGAGGCCGAGTAATGTGCTTATGCTTATCTGGTAGTCTGTATATTGCACATCTGGACAAAAAAGTGGGAGTGGGAAAATGATCAAATTTACAGGAAGTTTCAGGCTTTCAATGGCCATAAATCAAGTCAAATCAAATCATATAGACATTGAAAGACTCACATGACTTGGTTGTCCACAATATCTTCCATGCCTGCAACAGGCGACCTGAAAATTGGTGGGCAAGGTTCTCCAACACACAGTGATATGTAACCATTCATTCCACCACTGCATGTAGTAGCCCTAAATAACATCAGAAGTAGTTCAAGCAGATCTTTAATGCCATCAAGAAGAAAAATAATGGACATGCAAACAAAATTGAACAATTTTGATCACTCTAGTTTAAATAGAGATCTAGTTCTCTTCTTAAACAATCAAAGTTTACACAGACATTTGCTCTTCAATCACCCTTTCTACTTCTTCCTATTCACATTATCATGGCTAGAATAAGTAAATATGTTCATTGTCTGGAAACAACAATATGAGACCGACATTTGCTCCATCACCAAAACAGATTTGTAACTAAATCAACCCATGTTACTACTAAGTATCAAGATCACATATTGACATGTCATAAAAATCTGGGAGATCTACCAACCTAACAGAATATATTACTGACTGTCCCAGCTTGTGTTTAAAGTGATTACTATCAAGAAAGACAAACCATATGTTTTATGACTTAATCTATTAAAGGAAACATTTATCAATTATGTCATGGAAGACTTAGTTCCATGTCCAATGACTTGTTAGAGGTCCAAGTTTGTAAATCAAAGAAAACTAAGATTCCTATATAATATAGAGTTGCTTAATTCTACATTTCATCACATCACATGATAAAAACTCTGATTCAAACTTGGATTGTTGATCAGAAGCCAACACTCCCAAACAAAAAAATGTAGGACACAGTCATCAAAAGCATTTACATCTTCCCTCGAATAAGAAATTTTCTTTAGCAAATTGCCAAGCATAACCAACCTCTCTTTAGGATTGATTGGTTCCTTAACCTCAATGCGCTCTTTGTCTGACATATTTCTACATTTGTTGTCAAGTGTGCTTATGAATGCCGAGAGAGGATGACAAGAATTGACAAAAAGCAATTCAAACATAACACTGTTCCGTCGGGTTTCCTCCGCCTTTTTTATGTAGCACAACAAAAATAGATATAAATGAAAATCAGCAAATAAAAATAAAATGGGGGTCCAGAAAGGTGGATTGAATAAACATATATGTCTTAGAATAGAAAGCATGCTATACCGATAACATGTGTTCAATTTTCCCAACTTCTGCAAGAAGACGTGCTTCATCAATAAATGGCAATTTCGCAACACCCTACACGTGAAAGCAGTAGCAATGTTCAGTACTCCACAAGATGTAATAATTACCTCTATCAATGATCACTTCAACTCTAAAGCTAAATCTATAAAGTGAAAGTCCAATATTGGCTTTCTTAATATTTTAACTGCCTCCTTGAACAATGATCCCTTGAACCTGCTGCAGAGGCAGCACAAACGCACCATAGTTTGTGACCAAAAAAAAAATATCTTTTAACTGAGAAATGTGGGGAGGGTGTAACAAAGCTGAGATTCCAGACCACCTAGTTAAATAGGAACCCACGCAATGTCAAGGACCACATCAAGTAACATCTTAGGGTCTACAAATCATTTTAGAAATACCTAACACACTCAACTTCATTTGTACAATATACTAAAACGAGGTACAAGCGCAACACACCTGCCAAGCATAGCGTTTACCATTCATATCCACTTCGAATTCTGCCAATGCAACAATGTGAGAAAGAAGAGCAGCAAAGGTAACACATACTAAACTTCATTTTCAAAATAAACAGCATACCACTCGGATAAAAATCAATAATTGGTGAGTTTGGATCAGTCATCAATTTCCTATATGGCTGAGGAAGAGCATGGGCGCTGCAGCCAAATCACAACTTATTTCTTATATAATGAACTAGACCATTCCAACATAATCAGAACAAAAATGTACAGCTAGCAAACCTTGCAGAAGGAAAAACCCCTAGAAGCTGGTCAAACGGTTTGAATGGGATCCCCAGCTCAAAATTTATATTAAGTTCACTAAGGCCCCGCAGGTCAGATGCAAAGGGGGCATAGTGATAAGGATAAAACCTGATTCATAAACACACAAGGAAAAAAACGAAAACAATTAGCCCTTGTTGGGGCAAACCAGATCCAGAAACCATAAGTGTTACATGTGAGGCAATATAAAAAGGTACATCATTAATACATTAGGCCTTCAATTCATTACACTTCAAATCTACTTTTCAAACTAAAACATTGATTTAAACCAGTTACTTCAAAGTAGTTCTTATAACATTACCCTAAGGTGTGATTGATTTCATCCAAGGTTCAAAATGGTGGAACTCGCCCCAATGTTTTAACCTATTTAAGGCCAAATTATTTACGTTTTGGGGTAAAAGTACAAAAAGGATTCAGATAGCAACCCAACCACAATTGACCCATACTGATCTGATGAAGATGTAGTTACTGTTTACCACAATCCGAACACCCCCCAAAAAACAAAGAAAACGAAGGAAGGAAAAAAAAAAAAGAGGGCAAAATGGAGGGCACTCATCACTGAAATTTTGTTGATATTTCCTAACACAGGGTATTTAAGCAAGTGCGCAGACCTAAAAGTGAGGAAACGGGAAAAAGAAGCTTTTACAAATATTAGGCAAAAGAAAGCCATCTTAGCACTAAGCTCAGCAAATCACTTAACTCACCACTGCCAAGAACAAACCCCTTCATAATAGTAGTGCATAACCCAACATAGGCCTTCTGTGTATTTCAAAACCTAAACACCAAAAGAGCAATTTAAGCTAGATCTCCATGTGAATTAAAATTAAAAACTCTTCAAGTCATTTACTTACAACATCTTTGCGTATCGACTCAACTTCCTCAGGAGTTTTAGCAGAAAATTTGTCCTCATAGTACCTCTCTTTCCAGCCTGGTTCTCCCAACTTAATCTGTTAAGACAAGAGATATTAGAAAAATAAAGTGAAATTAAATGAAAATAACGATTCAGCAATAGATATATTAGCAATACGAAAAGGAGGACAGAAAAGTTGCATTAGCACCAATGTCACACTACCCAAAACAACAAACTATTTCCAAGGATAAGCATGGTAAACAAATTCAAAACCACAAAAAGCCATCTTTAGATTGTTAGATCCAGCATTTGTACGTCACACAGAGTGTTCCAAGGCATCACTAGAGCGAGTGCAAAATTGCACCTTAAAAAAGGGATTTACCATTCAACCAATTAGGAAAACAGGTTATCACTTTAACAGCACACGGCAACCTTTGCAAGTAAATATTAACCCAATAACTGGATAAATAATTACACCAATTAAAAACAAGTTAGCCTCCCAACTTTTTTCCTATTGGAAAATGAACTTGTTGGAAAACATTATTAGAATAGAGAAATTCAAATAGATGTACAAAGCTTCGTCTTTTTGGGAAAAATAAAATAAAAAATACAACACCAACATGAATTTCCACCATATGTAACTAGTTGCTCCATGAAATTTAGAAAGCGTTGAAACTATAAACTGATATACATACATATGCAGGATTATTTGTGCATGGTGTAAGCTGTAAAGTCTAACGCACATCATAACAACCAAAATATAAAACTATATGAACCAATATATGAATTCAACACTTCAGACCTTGTCCTCCTCTGGATTAGCTGAGTTGAATACATCAGATTTCTCACGCAGCCTCTCCTTAAGTTTAGCTTTCAATTCATCTTTGTTATCTTGAACCTGAACCAAAAGAGTCAACAGCAAAGGACAGATGAAATCACAGGAATCATTTTGAAAACAAATATCAAAATGCTCTGACAACAAAAACATTTATAACTCCTCTTCAGGCTCATACCCAATCACAGGTTGGCCTGAGCACTAGTTCTAGAGAATGGTTGACAGACTCAGAATAACATTAAAATGCCTCTCCTGAAGCAGGAAAACATACATCTATTTCAAGACTACTCTCAGCTTCAACAATAGCAGCACCAATAGTTGCTCCTGGAGATAACTTAGCAACTTTGCGAGGCCGCTCAAGGGCTCCTCATTGCTTCTTGAAGGCTTGCCTATTTCAAGATTTGAAAATTCCTTTGTGGCTTGTCCAACACGGTTTCTAGCTGATTGTAAGCCATTTGATCCAGATTGTTGATATGGACGTGCTGGGGCTGAAACAAGACGAGAACCATGGAACCGTGAAACTGGAACTAGAGACTCTGGCAGAACTTGAGGCGCAGCATCATCACCCCTTCTTGCATGGGCCTTGTCACGTTTAATTCTTTCCGCTTGCCGCTGAAGACAAAAAGAAATAAGGAATGGAGTTACCATCTCACTTCTAGTATAACTACAGCTAAAGTGTCCATATATACTGGAGGATAAAATGTCAAGTTCCATGAACAAGAAAAAATGCATTATGATACCTCACTCATTGATTTAGGCATCAGCAGAAGAAAATAATGAAAAATTAGTGTTCATCAACATGAATATAAAACTTTTTAGTATCTGCCAATTTCTTAGCATACTCCCTTCTTCCTCCTCCAAGACATATAAAGCAACAAATTTTGACGAAATTTTACACGGTTACTACCTATTTCTTGATGAGAACAAAAGATAAATAATCAAAGAACGGGGGGAGAAATAGGGAGAAAGGCGGAGGGGAGACGAGAGAGGGGGTCAGCAAGCCAAGAGAACCTTTACTACTGATCAATTCAAAAAAGGATACCAAAACCCTTATTATTGAAGGCTTTAAATAGGGCCAAGGGATTAATCCTCGTTAGAGAAGTAAACTAAAATGACAAAAGTTTAATCGAATTCAAATCAAAACTAATTCACCAATGAGATAGTTTCTAATTGCCATGTTTATCCTTAATCCCTGATTTAGAAATAATTTCTAATATCTCCCATACCATTCTTTTCCCATTCTTCATCAAAAAGTCTCAATCTCACAATTACAAACTGGATGAAAAATATCTCAATGTAATGAATAATTATTATCGACAGTATCCTCTAGGGACATAAAACACAGACACGTTAACACATCATACTTGAACAGATATAAACACAACGAAGACATTATATCATAATATAGTTTGGCCAAAAAAACTAAATAAAGGATTTACAGTCTCTTTGTTTGAACCATGCTGAGCAAGAACCTGAACCAAAAATTTATTTTAATGCATTCATATCCATGTCCAATGCATGTGAACATGTCATGGAAGCAGTGGTGTCAGACACACGTCCAACACATGGCATAAGTCAAAAGTAGAAGCGTCAGTGACTCAACAAAACTAACATGAGGCCAGAAATGAGTAAAATATAGCACTCCCGATAAAGAATGGAAATATTTAGTGTCATCCTCTCGGCTTAGCACATCACTAACAGCAGAAGCAGATGAAAACAGACCTGATGCAACCGAGCTCTTTTCTGGAATATTCTATCCTCATAAGATCCAACAGCCTGAATAAAACGTTCCACCCTGCTTAAGCATGGCTGAGAAAAAAGAGGCAGGACAACAAACATTAATTAGATGAAATGTGACACAGCAGAAAGCAACATGTGTCTAACCCAAATTGACATTATATACCTTGCTTCCATCAGTTAAATAACCCCCCAAAGCCCTCAATTCGTTCTTGTATACTGCCATCAGCAAGTTGATTGCACCCTAGACGAATACACAAGACAGAATTCCAAGAAATAGATCAGATACGTGGCATAGGCCCAAGGAGGGAAGATCAGTTATAGGACCAATGCATTATATCAGCTGCGATGCTCTAACATCATAAACATTGTCATATTTTCATCGAAATTTTAATAACGACCTCAAACACAATTCAAAGATTCTCAAAAACATTAGGGCCTTCGTTTGCCACAAAATGAAAGTCTACAGCTCACTCTCAACCTATTCAATGTTGTGGGATCCTATAACATCTAAACAAAACTACTGGGTTCAGAACCTGAGATCACAATCGCCAATCTCTTGTTTGTAACAGGAAAGGCACGTTAGCAGGACACATTTAAGTATTTAACTTAATATCCAAATTTGAATTCAAGGCCAAAGTGACTGTAGAGTAAAATTCGTAGGATGCTAGATTTCGGCAAGAATACACAATCCAGACCAACTGACCAATAGTTTCCCATAATATTAAATCACTGAAACCCTTTTAGCTAATAAACCAATTTATTTTTAAATGTTCCAGGATCAATCAATACACATCTTACAGTGGAGACACAGACACAAAGATTCATACCACACATCTAAGAGTTTGACACAAGGTGATATAATTACAGGACAGCATGGAAGTCATATCCAACAATTTCAATAATGATGAACACACTTTACAATGGCCACCAAAAAAAAGAGGGGGAGGGGAACTCATGCATCAGTAGAGAAACTAGAAACTTTAAGTCAATGTGACATTTCAGACCAAATCCATGTTTAGAATATCAGAAAAGCCAATTGAATACAGCAAGTAAAAGAAACAGAATGCAATGAGATCTAGAGTAAATCGTACCTCACGAATCTCTAGTGTAGGCATATGTGGTAGAAAATCATTACCAACAAAGAAACAAATGAAGATAAAATCATCCACAATGCGTTCAAAATCAATCTCAAACGGAAGATTTGGTATTCTCATCTCATATTCCAGATATTCCCTCAGAGTCCAAATGTTTAGAAACTGAATGAGAAAGAAGATATGTAAGAGTTAAGGACTAAATAATCTAGACTATCATTTCAAATATGGGACAGCATGACAAAAGTTCTGAAGTTTAACTTGATAAGATCTACCTGGAAGGGCTTTTTTGCCACAACAATACTGCCTTTTTCATCAAAGTCTCCCGACTTTCTTTTAGCCTTACCTTCACAATCTGCAGCCATATGACCCATCTGGCCACAAAGGAAGCATTTGTCTTGTCCGGGAGTAAATACGATCTGCAACAGCCCCATTTCCCACAAGTCTAATCATTCACAAGATGTAATGGGAAAACCAATAAAGCACCAGAAGTAATAAAATTCATTCTCTGACTATCATAGTAAGGGTACCACTCTATTCCAAAGATAAGACACAAGCAGTAATCAAATTCATTCTCTGACTATCATCATAGAGGTAACAATCTAGTTCAACAGTTTTAAGTAAAGATCAACAATCACACACCTCTCTTAGGACCGAGAAATGAATTTCATGGGTAGCTAAAGCCAACATAATCAAATCTGCATCCTGTCATGCGATACCAAAAGACAATATGCTTAAATAAGTGCATAATAAATAAAGCAATGACATGGAGTGAAGCACAGAAGAAGCTGAACTTGAAACAAGATTTAAGAGATATACCAAACCATACAGGCAATGCCGTGTATTTGGATCATAACCACTCAGGTTTCTCTGAAGCCTAATATATGACATAATCTTGTGCTCCCCTTCACCAGGAACATTTGCATCAGAAAGAATGACCTTCAGCCATTAAAAGAATTATAACATTAAAATTCCTCTCAATCAAGGTACCCATGCCAGCATCCAGATAATTAAAAAGGTATAATGAGCTTCATACCTTGATATTTTGCCAACCAGGGTCATTGTTCAGCCTAAGATGAATGTAGTACTGAAGTCCGATTGACAAAACATCCATAAATTCAGTTCCTGGGGTAATAACATTCGAATCAAAAACTTGTACATTCTCTTTAGGAGGAAGCTTTCTACCCTCCCTCTCAAATTCCTCCCTCAACCTTGCTTCTTCAGCAGCCTATAATTCAAAAACACGAAAGACATTAAGCAGGGGCAAATCCTCGCCAATAAACATTGTCAGTTGTTATCCTTCCATAAACTAATAATGATAAATAGTTGACAGGTGGTGTAAACAACTATCATTACATACTGCTTCTGCTGCATCTTTTGCTGCTCTGAAACGTCTAGATCGCTGTTGGTTCATTTTAGCCCTTGGGGCAACACCATCTACAATGAAGCACGATAAGATTCACTCAACATATACATGATAGTCAGAACATCATTATAGCCACCAAGACCAATCCAAACACATACCAATAGCCATAAATAGCAACTTCCGAGGCCGCACCATGATAAATAACCTGTCAATATAGTCAAACATGCACTGGAAGACCTCATCAAACGTAGTTGGGGATGGCTGCAATGCACGAAAAAGCAATGTGGTGAAGAATAAGTAAACATCTACATTAGGGTGACAAAAAAAAAAAAAATAGTAGTTCCAGCAGAAAATCCCAAAATGTCAAGTTTTAAAATAGCAGTAATTTAATTAAAAACATAGATTCTAACTCCAAACAACCATTAATGAAGATCAGAAACAAACAATTATAGCGGCAATCAGTGACGATTTATCATAAGCATGAACCAAAAGAATATTGTAGCAAAAAGAAAGAAAGAAAAATGTATGAACTTGGTTGGAAACTCAATGAACATATATCATCCTTCTATCTGCTTCTGAAATTCAGCAAAGAAATCAGCATTCTACGCATTGCATTCCTATTCCCTCCATGGGCTTCATTATGATCTCATCTAGGCCTTCTGAAGGGCAAAAAATTGCCTACAGCTAATATTCATCGCTAATTGAAAAGGAGTGTCATGCAATACGCAACTTCGAGCAAGAAGGGAGGCAGTGATCGAACACTCTGCCAGAGCCCAAGACAAGAGAGGCGGCAAAATGATAAAAGTAAGGCATTAGAGCATACCCGATCCTCGGGGTGGAAGCAAGGGTGAATGATTCCATTCATGTCGAGATATAGGTTGTCATATTCGATGTCGTTAGGGTTCTTCTTACTTGTATCCACGGGAATTTCGACGCCGTCGATTACGACAGGTTCTTCCTCGATCACGTCCACCACCACTAATGGATACTTCTCCGCCAACCAGCGATAAAAAGCCGGGACTCCCATCTTGCTAGCGGCGGTTTTGATTACCTTCGAGGTCTCTGTTGGTGTCTCTGTGCTTGGGGATACAGATTTGAGGGTGAGGGTAAGGTTGAGGCAGAATAACACAGGCACTGAGGCACGAAAATGAAGGAGAGGACGTCGACAAGCAAGCGAAGGCGACGGTGGAGGCGGACACACGGGGAATCACCAGTGGACAGCTGCGGCCGAGGCAGAAGAGAGATACGAGGTAGACTTCTGGGCGTGGGAGATATTTAGAATGGTTCGGAAAGAGAAGGCGCGAAGCTTTCTTTCCGTGTAGGCTTGGTTGTCGCTAGGGTATGGGACTCTATAAGAGAAATCAAGGGGATATTCTTTTGTCCTTGGAGGGACAAAAGTCGGTTAGATAATTACCATTCACTTCTGAACTTTTTGCCCTATGCTATTGGGTTAGACGTATTACTTTACTATCGGTGAAAATAAAAATCATAGAAGATTTGTTTAAAATATGAAAAAGATAAACAAGAGAGTCTAACATCACAAATCCTAAATCATATAGGAGGGAGGAATCTGAAATTAGCCAATGTTTCCAAATAACCAATGTGTCCTATGAAATTTTCAAATGTTTCCAAATTATTACACATATTCATTTGATTACTTAGGTATAGATAATAACAATATTGAGCACCACAGTTAACAACATTAATTAATGTCGATGTTGATAATTTTAGTTCCCTAATGTCAACTGCCTTGTAGGTAGAGCTGGGAATCAGGGCCGGCCCGGCCCTACAGGGCCTGGCCCTCGGGGCGGCCCTCCAGGCCTGGGCCCTACGGGGCTGGAAGAGCGAAAAAAATGCGTTTTTCAAAGCCGGCGATAGTACCAGGGCCGGGGCGGCCCTACGGGGCACGAAAATTACTATTCCAAATTTTAACTATTTTTCTTTAGGTTTTTTAGAGAAATATAATTAGTAAATTGCAACCATTAAAATTCTAATCTATCAAATAAATATTATCAACATTAATATCTAAACAATACAAATCATCCAACAAATAAACACATTCATTAATTCATAACAAAAAACAAACCATTGCCTACAATTGACTCACATAAAACATAAGAAGCATTAAACTAAACAAGATTAGATGACTCATAAAATATAAGAAGCATACAACTATCTTTGTCAATTGTCACATTCGGAGTATAGTTATTATGTATTTATGTAGTTGTGCTTAGATGGATAAATAACTCTATAACATATAAAATACATAGATAAAGGCCAAGTAATTAAATTTAAAAAAAAAAAAAAAAAAAAGATGCTACGATTGAAACGGGCCTAACAGGGCGGCCCGAAACCTGCGGGTAGGCCCTGTAGGGCTCGAGCCCCGTAGGGCCAAATTCAAAATTTCGATCGATTTTTTAAGCCGAGCCCTACGGGGCCAGGGCTTAACTGCCGGGCTGACGGGCCGACCCGATTTCCCGGCTCTACTTGTAGGTAATAGTTTAAAGTCACGTATGTCAAACAACATTAATTACTTAGGTATTAGAATCGTAATTGACAACTCTAACATTCATATTGATAATTTTAGCTCCACAAATGCTCTTAATCGTCATTAACTAGTTATGTATAGAAAATAACATCTAACAACACGTAATTAACAAATTCAGTATCTATATTGACAGCTTGAACTCCCCAAGTAACTAAGGGGCATTTGGTCGTTTAAAAATGTAACACCCCAAATTTCTAACAATTATAATAACATAAAATTTGCTATAATTTTTTTAGAATAATTACTGAAATTCAAAATAACCAAAATTTGAGAAGTGTTACGCCGACTTTATGACTTGGAACAAGTGCAAGGCTACCTTATTACATTAACATAAATCCAAACTTAAATAAAAGTATTTTATTCAAAGTATAAAATAAAAAGAAACTAGCAAGAAAGCTGCATGTTCTTCCTCACTTCTCCTCGCTAACCCCAACCTTGGAAACTTGTTTCATTGAAAATCTACAATCTACTCCCAGAAGGATCGTCATGACCGTAACACAAACATCAACAAAAGCCGGTAATCCTAATTAAAACACAGTTTATATAACTCATATATATTAATTAAATCAAATATATAATCACATAGTGATTGAATCAACTATCCATTCCAATATTATAGAATAATAATAATAATAATAATAGTAGTAGTAGTAATAATAATTATTATTATTATAATAAAAAATAAAATGTTTACATGATGATAAAAATATCATATACATATATATAATCCAAAATATCAATTTCAATACTCATCATATCTATACATTCACATTGAATCAAATATTATTCATTATCTTTATTAATTTCATTTGGACCCGGAAACCCGTCCATTTAGTTTAGTGGGAAGAGAACCATGGTAGACAGGAAAAACACCCGGTCTACCCGTGACCGGAAACCCGCCGATCACAAATCATCAAATTGGCCATAAAACATTTAGATCTAATGTGCACACCTCTTCCCAAAGTTGCTACTAGTATCCCGAGTTACCCCGAGATCTTAGTTTTGAGAAGAACGGATATAATCGTTCACATCAAATAATATATCGGAGGCATAAAGCCTAAAGGTTGTGTTCATCACTTGGGAGGTACCGTCCCAAGCTATCCTCCCACCATTAATTCATTACAATCACACATGAGAAAATTCAATCAATCTTGTCACAATTATCTTATTTAAAAACTCCTTTATTGCATATATCTGTTGTTCAAGGGCATCATAACTTTCCAAACTCTTCAAGAGTATAATAATTCAAATATTCGATATAAGGTCCAACTCATATTATTACTCAAATACCTATCTGAGTAAAGTCTAATTATTTCAAAATACACCCATAATAAAATGGAAAGGTATTTATAGATTTCAAAAAAAACAAAAGACGTACATATATTATGTATAATAATAAAAGGATATAAATAAGTTTCAATCACGAAACCAAGGCACCCAAAGTGTACATGTATATTTAGTGAAAAGGGTTTTTAAAAAGTTAAACGCAAATCAAGAAGATAAATATATGTATACAAGGAGGTGAAAAGTTTTGCTTTCATAAAGTGATTCACGCTAATCGAAAAGAAAAACATATATATATAAACAATTGCAACAACACATTTAAGGGTTTTTCACAAAGATCGAGATCGACATGCAACAACTAGCTCTATTGTTCTGGGGATTAGGATTACCTGGTGCAACGACACATTTAAAGGTTTTTCACAAAGATCGAGATCGACATGCAACAATTAACTCATATTGTTCTGGGGATTAGGATTACTTGGTCTCCATTTTGCTAGCCTCTTAGAAGAATAAAGAAAGAATAGAGGAAATAGTAGAAGAGAAGATGAATATTCAGGGTTAGGCTAGACCTCTATTTATAACTTAAAATTAGGGTTTAGGCTCTTTTACTATTGCCAACTCATTAATAGGGTATATTAAATTCAATTAATCAATCATGGTAACTCATTAATAGGGTATGTTATATTCAATCAATCAATCATGATAACTCATTAATAGGGTATATTAAATTCAATCAATCAATCATGGTGACTCATTAAGAGGGTATATTAAATTCAATCAATCAATCATAGTGTGAATTTAATGTGATTTGGTTGACAAGTAAAGGACTTATTAAAACCTCTTTCTTAGTGTATAAGTTGAAAATTCCTAAGGCAATTAGGACTAGGAGTAATCGGCTATATATATATATATATATATAAAGGTTCTATTAATAATAATTATTGATAATAATATGGGGTATTACAAAAAACATATGCTAATCCCAAATTTTCCGCTCAGGTATGACTTGAAATCTATGATATTCGACACTAGTGCAAAAAAAGGCTTTAAGACCGCCTCATTTAAATGGACAATGGACACCCGGTCTTAAAGGAATGGCCGTGGCGATTCGTAAATATAAAGAACTTCTTACCATTTGGACCAATTTTTCACCGCTCTTAAAAATATTATTGAGACCGACTAAAATACAACCTAGGTCTTAAAAATTGAACTGAAATTTCAATTACTTTCTAAATATATCTCATATAGCCGTACTTATATTTTACGAGGTAAAACATAATAAGGAAAAATTTAAATATAAAAAGTCTAAAGTTTTAAGACCGAACTTATGAAAAATACGGTCTTAAAAGTTTTCTTTTAAGAGGACATATGATACTTCGGGTACGAAAAAAGTTCATTAATATTAACAGGCGTTTTACAAGGAACGGTCTTAAAGGTTAAACTTTTAAGATCGGATGTTTAATATGACCGGGATTAATGTAAATATTAAGACCGTCTCTTTTTCATCCGGTCTTAAAAATCCACGCAAGTTATACATTTCTTCGTGCGAAAGCTTTTGTTACTATGTGGAGAACCTCGTTCACGTTCCGAAACCCTTCTGTTGCATTACTCTCTTCTCGCCCACATACCATCGCCCCATTACTCTCTCATTTGCTCGGGCATTCCTCTCTTCCTTTCTCGAAAATGGACGGTGAAAACGATTCTATTCGTGTTCAAAGAACGCCGGTTCTGGTGTGGCGGGTGTGAGTGAGAATGAACCCTCTTCATCTCACAATGAGGCTCGTAATCGCCCGCACGCCGTGGTAGAAGAGGCACATGAATGATGGATGTGACCCTAAGTCGGACTTCCGGGTCAAAGCTCAAGATTCGGTTTGATGGAAGGTTGGAACTGTCGGTCCTAATAAAAGCAAATATAATAGTTTTGTCGTGTCTAGCACGCAAAGAAGGTTAGCATCTTGACGAGATGAGTGGAAAAGTGTGGACTCTAAGAATGTAAAGGATCCTATTTGGGAGACTATCCGGTTACATACACCGTCCCCGATCGTCGGAAGTTGAAAGACAAGACATTGTCTTATTGTCTTGATCGGTGGAGGAAGTTTAAGACCTTTCTCGCTAACACATGTATTTTCTCCAATGTTCCGCCTGCCAAACATCCTTGGGAAGTTTACACATTTATTGATGAACGAATTTGGCGACAATTTGTTCTTCTGCGGACCACTCCTGAAGCTCTGGTGAGTTTATATTTAGTTTTGTTTTCCCTTTTGTTTGCTTATTAACTTTGTGCGGATATGTGAATGTTATTGTGTTCATCTAATCCCGTTAGTTATATAATGGTTCGGTGTGTGAATAGAAGTATACATTTCCTCGCCTTTGTCTATGCAAGTCCGATATGTCAACCACGAAAAGGTAAATTATTGATGAGAAGGTATTAATTGTGTAATGGTTTGTCTTGCAAAGGAGGAAATGAATAGTCTTAAAAGGGGGAAACTTTATATACCCAATTGTTACTATCTAATGGGGATGGCGATCCCATTTGGATGCCTTAAAAGGATCAAGTTTGTATTATTACGTAAGCATAATTCTCTTTTGTTTCTTAACCTATCTATCTAGCTAGCACTACAAAACATAGCTCCAATTTCTTCTACAATTCTACATCTTCCTTAAATAAAATGTTGAAACTTGATGAAGTGAAGAATTTGACTACTTTTGTTTGATTGACGTTCATATGAAGCATAAGTTCTCTAATTTTCGTTAGTGACATGCATGTATCGGAATTCATAATTAATAGATGTTTTCAATCCCGATTCACGAAAAAGAAGGGAACAAGCACGGGAGATAGGTAGAAAGAATGATTGCCCTCATAGGGCTTCTCGCGCGGATATCAAAAGGCCGAAAAAGATTTGATGGGCATAGCGAGAAGAGATTGGATGATGAAGCGTAATCCAATCCTTCGTGATACATGCTCCTCCATCTCCAATACGTCGCGAGGATTTGTGGTTGCATATTCGGCAAAAGCCAAGCGGCGCCTACACGAGTGAACAAACTCGTCTAGTTCTTTGAAAAGAATTGTAAGTATCGTTATTGTTATTTTTTTAGTTACTAAAGATGTTTCATTACTAAGCTTCTCGTTATACGTATCTTACGGGAAGATCTTAAAAAGAAAGAAGCAGAGGGATCTTTTGTGTCGGACGGGAGGAATGATGTTCGGACCGTTGCGACCGTAAAAACCGGATCACCGGGGCGTGTAAGGGGGATTGGAGGACGGGTAGGCATAAAGCAAGTCTTTGGTACATCCAAACGCCATAGACAAAGTATGGTTACCCGGGAGGAGATGGACGGACGTCGGCTGCTAATGAAGCTTCAATGGCGCAATGTTTCAATCCGAGATGAGCGGATGAGGGAGGAAGCGAGTCACCGAGGCGCTTTTGAGCAATCGTCCGAGAGAGAGTGTTCCCTTCACACACTCACACACCGCAACCGTGCGCGAGCACTAGAGGAGCTGCATTGTTGGACGATCGAGCAACCTTGTGACCTTTATGTGGAGGATCCGATCATCATGATGGACGATTATTGGTTGCAAAAGGGAATTCACAACTTGGGATCAACCGTACACCACCAACAAATGCGATGATGAAGTCGAGTGTCGGTTGAAAAGGTGATCATTGATACGCTCCTCTCCAAACCGATGAGCCGAAGCTTGTGAGTGATGTCGGAACCTTCATCCCTTGGCCGATTAAGCTTGTACATGTCTCTACCGCTCCGAAGCTTAAACCCCTCCTCAAGCTCTATCCCTATCGCTAAGTTGGCTTTGCCCGAGGAAAAAATATCCGATCGATGAAGAGTGGATATTTTAAGGATAAATCGTGGCACACTTGATGAAGTAGTAGGCGTCCCTCATCCTATGCCCATTCAAGTTGACACCGTTGATGTTGAGTCCCGCCGCTTCCTCGACAGAGCTTGCGATGCGAGTTGTTAGAATTTTTATGAAGTAAGTATCTTCGTCTATGAGTACATCATTTAAATGCATCGTTTAGACATACATACATATATACTAATTCCTAATCGATGTCATTATGGTAGGTTCTTGCATCATGAATTGGTTCAAAGTGCGGGATCAACGATTTTGGATTCTTGTGCCCCTGTCTATTCAAGTCAAACAACCATGGAGGAGAGACAGGAGTACATATCAAAGAGGTTGTGTGAAGTGAGCGAGAAAGTTGTACTTTTTGCCATTCTTGATGTACATATCAAAAATCTTGTCCGCAATTCACTTAATTTCGCCACATATATCATCGAGTATAGTTTTCGATGTGAATTTTCAGCCGCCACTTCGGCGATTGGTCCTCATGTGCATGGAGGAGCATAAAGTTATCTTCTTATGCTCCACTCACACCGAGCCATTGCCTACGTTGGTGCGACCATCAACTAGTAAGCATGTCATTTTGATTCTCTTGTATCGAAATCTCTCGTGAATTTTCAATGAATCATTGATAAATTTGTGATTTTGATGATAGTGCCATGAGGACCTTCCAAAGAGTAGAAAAGAAAAGGCGTGGTACTCGGGACAAAGACCCCATATGGTACATGCACTGGAGGTTGGTACAATATTTGTCGCACACCGCCTTGTGAACTTGGTCATTGAGCTATATATATGCTCTTATATATATTTCTTGTTCTTTTTAGACGTCGGCAACCACGAGAGTCCAACTTATGTGGCCGCGATGCGTCATGAAACACATGTATGATATTACAAGGCGAGGGGATACTAAATTAACGCAAAGGTAAATGTATTTGATGTTACATATTATGCAAGTTAATTCAGTTTCTCGGCTTATCTTGTTACAAATGAAATATGCACGCAAGTTAATTCGATTCTTTGTCTTTGATGTTACGAGATGTTTCAATGCAAAACTCCATTTTCTCGATGATGAACTGGAGCACATACGCAATGTGTTTTGTGAATATCGTATGGTCGATCTTAGAGTCGAGAAAAATGACAATAATTAATGTCCTAAATTCATTTGTAAGTATATTACGTAGCAACAATAATCGATCTTCAGTAAATTTGTTTATTTTTTTGAACAATTCATTTGTAAATATACATAGGCAATGTAAAATTCAATAAATAAATTTAGTTAATTTTTCGAACAATTTTCTTGTGTCCATTTTGGGTTTCGAATGTATTATTGGATGGTGGATATAGCTATTTAATTTAGTGTTTGAAATCGAGACTTTTAGGACCGTTCATTAACAAGATGTCCGGTCTTAAAAGTCCGCAAAGTGTTCGGTGTAAAAAGTATGAGACTTTTAGGACCGTATATTGCTTTAGTGTCCGCTCCTAAAAGCTTAAAAAACCACATGAACTTTTAGGTCCGGACGTATTATAAAGGTCGGTCTTAAAAGTCGCCCGCTTAACTTTTAGGACCGTATTTTTATAAATAATCGGTCTTAAAAGTCCTTTGGTTACAAGTCTCGCTTAACTTTTAGGACCGTATGTTGTTATCTCGTGCGATCTTAAAAGTCAATCACCTTTAAATACCCCTTTTTCGAGACAAATTAAATGGATAGGGTTAAAGACAACCGAGGTTCTGGCGTTCTGCTCAAGCTAGGTCCTTCATTATCATCGTTTTTACCTCTCCATGTGTAGAGACAGCATTATCGGTGTCCCTTTTATTTTGTCTTTTGTCTTTTTGTCGGAAAAAGAAGGAAGATAATGAAAAGGACACTTTGTTTCTAACATGGGGAGGTAAAACCGAGGTCAACGAAGGTCCAACCTTGAGAAGAATAGTCACTTTGTTTGTTCTTATCCGAATAAGGTAAAAGCTCCTTTTTTATGTTCTTAAGCGTATTCTGCGAATTTCGTTGTTGGATTTACACGAGGACAATGTTTTGTTTGTTTCCTTTTTGTCGGAAAAAGAAAGACGATAATGAAAAGGACAAGAGGCAATCGGATATGGAAACCAAAGCCGACAAAAATGGCAGTGTTTTTAGGACCGTCGATTTACTAATTAAAGTCTTCGTTCTTTTATTTTAGGTTTTTAGTCTCGCCATTATCCATCCTTCATAGTTGCCTTGTTTATTGCTTTCCGGGTTCGGATAATGGGATAAAGTACTAAACTCGCACGAGAACAAAATTTAAAAATATTTTATTTACTAATTTTTTTACGCCGCCCTATAGGGGCGGCGTCGATCACACAAAAAAAAATCAAAATAAAAAAGCAACAAAAAAAACTAATCCCTCTCGTAGTCGGAGAGGGAGGGGGCGTCGAGTCGTCTTGACGGGATCGTACTTCACGTCATTGACGTGGAGTACCATGTTCGGCTTGTTGTTCATGGTATGAGCAAAGCTGAACCAATTGGCCCAAATGTCGATCGATTTGATCGACGCGGGCCACTTGATCGCACCAAGCGCTTCACGGTCGGATTTGGAGGAGGTGGTGGCGGAGGGGGCGAGGTTGAAGAGGAGGAGGAGGAAACGGAGGACTGGGGGAGCGGCCATTACGGTGGGGGGGCCGAGGTTGAAGAGGAGGAGGAGGAAACGGAGGACCCGGGGGGAGAAGAATGTGAAGAAAGTACAAGAATAACGGGTTTAAATAGAGAACCCATCCGAACAATGTGAAACGCAGGAAACTTTAATGAGGAGACGCATTGTTCATCGAATACGAGGAGACGCATTGTTCATCGAATACGAGGAGACGCCTAGTTGGGAAGTTTATCTCGGAAGCCGAAGAGACTCAGATCATTCATTTGAGCGGTGTGTAAGTACTTAGGGTAAGTGATAAAAGGTCGGTCTTAAAAGTAAGACTTTTAGGACTAGGACTTATTATAAAAGATCGGTCTAAATAATAGAATTTTATACCGCATACCTATAAGTACTGGGTTAATGATAAAAGGTCGGTCTTAAAAGTAATTTAGACTTTTAGGACCAGATATTTTAAAAAAATGTCGGTCTTAAAATAAAATGAATTGCAAAAATATTAAATAATAGAATTTTATACCGCGTACCTATAACTCCTTATTAATTCCTCACTACCTCGTAACTCCAAACTACGTACGTGGCTATCCGAGAACACTCTCTGCCTTTATTAATTAACTCCTCATACCTCTCGCCCCAATTTGTTCAAACCATGGTTAGATTCAAGAGAACCGCTCGTAGGGGTGCTCTTAGTCGTGATGCTCGTGCCTTCCGTCGATCGTTATACGGTGCGCCTCCTCTATCGAGAGTCCGTCCTATTGTGACGAAGAGTCTCGGGTCGTTGGACCCATTGTTATTTCTTCGGATGATGAAGAGGTTCCGCTCCCCTCTCCAACCTCTTGGCCCCACCGTGACTACTACGACCCCCTCTCCTCTTTCCTCTAATGAAGCATTGTGGGTGATCGAGTAAGACAAAACTTGCCGATCTCCGGCGGGAAATTAATGTTTTTCACGCCGAAATCGCCAAGGCTTTGGAGGATAATAAGCTTTAGGAGATGTTTAGTCGATTCTTGTTTTTGATAATTTTCTCGCTTGTTTTTCTTTTGTATTTTTTCTTGTGTACGTGCATATGCAAGTAATATATGTAATTAAAGAAACTCTGTTTTCCTTTAATTTTTATTCATTCGATTCGCGCTCGCCAAATCCTTTTTAGAAATCACAAAAATGAGGAATTTTAGGACCGGAGTATTATAAAACGGCGGTCTTAAAAAATTGTATATATAGAACCGTCTACTTTTTGATGAAGCGGTTTAATTGTCTCAATTTAGGTCCGGAGTATTATAAAACTCCGTTCTTAATAAAATCCCAAATATAAAACATGTCTCGCTCTGTCGTCGCGGAATATTAAATTTCCTCTCTCGAACTTCTCTTGTCGCGCCTAAAGTGTTACTCGGTTACGTCGCCGCCGTTCGCCGGTTCGCGTTGCTCTCTCGACAATCACTTTCTGGTTCCTTAGCTAAACGTCTATAGACCAATTTGTAAGAGGTGTTTCGGTTATATAACTTTATGATTTTCCGCTCATCGTTCGGGTTTTTCCGGGTTGAGCGAAATCGATCAAATGTTCTTGTGGGTTTACGTGTTGTTAATGGATATTGTATTTTGAAGATTATAATTGCACTTTAGACCTACCCAATTGACCAATAAATGTTTTTAGGGTACTCTTTCTCGCAACATCAACGTTTGTGGCGGGAGAAGAAAGACTAAGCAAACGCATTTGAATTTATATGATACGGTGAGTCCACAAGACCTTCACGCGATGCATTTAATTTCCTCGTCATGCATTTATTTTGGTTCTTGGATTCACTGCGATACATTTATGACCAAAAGTGATTCTTCGTTCTGCATTTAATGAGCAAGTTTATCCGAAAAAAAGGAAAAAAAAAAAAAAGACATAACCGACATTTGAGCATATATATGTATGTTAAATCTTTCCGTCTATATATATAGGAATTCTACTATGGATCACGTTGGATAAATGCTAAACGGACGAGTGTTGAATATCGAATGGGGTGAGGGACTTTATAAAATTTGCTAAACAAAATGCCCATGCTTTGAGGGTGGGAAGTTTTATTGCCCTTGTGTAAAATATTTGAATGAGAGGCGATTAAGTCCTGAAGTTATACACATACATTTAATTTGTGAAGGAATTTGTAAGACTGATACAGTATGGGTATGGCATGGTGAAAAAATACCAAGTGGGTCTCAACATAGGGAAGTGGTCTTTGATGATCACATAGAGACATTATCCGTGATGTAGGAGAAGAGGCTTTTCATCAATCACATGCATATGGTAATATGTGCAGTGATGCAGAGACCCTCTATACCGTGGGTGTAAAAAATACCAATTGTTGAACGCCGTATTGAAATTGGTAAGCTTGAAGGCACGTCATGGATGGAGCGACAAGAGTTTTTCGAAATGCTTGAGACTTTTAAGGACATGCTTCCGGATGATAATGTGTTTCCGCATCGATACTATGATGCTAAGAAAATACTTTGTCCACGGGGATGGAGTACAAAAAGATCCATGCATGCCCGAATGATTGCGTGTTGTATAGAAAAGAGTTTGAAGAGGAGCAGAATTGTCCGAAATGTGAAACCCCAAGGTACAAGTCAAATAAGGGGCCTACAAAAGTGTTGTGGTATCTTCCAATCATACCAAGGTTCAAGCGGTTGTTTGCGAATGAAAATGATGCAAAAAATTTGAGGTGGCATGCGAGATGAGAGGATTTACGATGGAAAGCTTCGACATCCGGCCGATTCTTCTCAATGGAAGAAAATCGATCAATTATTTCCGAACGGCGAAGAACCTAGGAACCTTAGGCTTGCCCTTAGCACGGATGGCATGAATCCATATGGAAGCCTTAGCGGCATACATAGTTCATGGCCCGTACTATCGATTATTTACAACTTATCTCCAATGTTATGCATGAAACGAAAGTACATCATCTTGTCTATGTTGATTTCGGGACCGAAACAACCCGAAAATGACATTGATGTTTACCTTCACCCTTGATCGAAGACTTGAAGGAGTTGTGGGCGAAGGTGTTGATGTTTTTTACTCTTTCAAGAAAGAGGTGTTTAAAATGCGAGCCATGATATTTTGTACTATAAACGACTTCCCAAAGATATGGGAACTTGTCGTGGTATAGTGTAAAAGGCCATAAAGCATGTCCTGGTTTGTGAAGAAGGCACACGCTACCATCAACTTCAACATGGAAGAAAGACGGTTTATCTTGGACATAGGAGATTTCTTAGACGGGGCCACCCATATCGTCGATTGAAGAAAGCCTTTTTTGGTGGCCAAGAGTATGAAGATGCTCGGTGGCATTGACGGGGAGCAAGTTTATGAAAAGGTGAAAAATATCAATGTCGTATTCGGTAAGACCGCAAAGAGTAGAAAAGAAACAAATATATGGAAAAAGAGATCTGTATTCTTCGATCTTCCATATTGGCGCAATCTTGATGTGAGACACAGTATTGATGTCATGCATGTGAAGAAAAACGTATGTGATAGTATTGTCGGCACGCTTCTCAACATACAAGGTAGTTCCAAGGATGGTGTGAAGGCAAGATTGGATCGATAGCAATGGGAATACGCGAAGAGTTACATCCAAGGCCGAGATGGGAAGAGAACTTATTGTCCCCTAGCTTCTCATACTTTGTCTAAGGATGAGAAATGAAGTTTTTGTGAGTGTTTACATGGCACAAAAGTTCCCACGGGGTATTCTTCAAATTTTAAGAGGCTTGTATCGATGAAGGACTTGAAATTAGTAGGCCAAAAGTCTCATGATTGTCATGTCTTGATGCAACAAGTTACTCCCAATAGCTATTCGAGGCATCGCCGAATATGATCTTCGGTCGTTTTGACTAGACTTTGTGTCTTCTTCAATGCGCTTTGTAGTAAAGTTTTTGAGATTGAAAAGTTGGATGAATTGGAGAATGAAGGATATCTTATCTTGTGCCACCTTGAGAAGCTTTTTGTTCCTACATTTTTTGACATCATGGTTCATCTAATTGTTCATCTAGTGAGGGAGATAAAGATGTGCGGCCCTATCCATTTACGGTGGATGTACCCAATTGAAAGATCTATGAAATTCCTAAAAGGGTACGTGAAGAACGCATACCGGCCAGAAGCATCGATTGTTCAAAAATATATTTCTGAAGAAGCCATGGAATTTTGTCAAGATTATTTGGCCAAAGTACGACATATTGGGCTTCCAAAAGCGTCAAAGCATGTCTTTGATGGGGGTAGGCGAGGGCTTCCGTAAAGAGTGTGGATCCCGATGAATTGTCACAAGTCCACTTATACATCTTGAATAACGTCGATGAAGTTCAAGCCAAAGATAGCTGCACATAAAGCAGTTGTAAGGAAAGAAAATCATCGAATGATCGAACAAAGGTTGATTAGGGAGCATAATGAACTTTTGCAAACCTGGTTCAAACAAAAGGTCGAGGGAGAGGAATGTGTTTCGATACAATCAAATGGTTAGCAGTGGTCCACGAGGTTGATGTCATAAGTTGGAATTCGTATGTGATCAATGGTTATACATTTTACACGAAGTCCCTAGATGATACGAGCACGGTCCGAAACGGTGGTGTTATGTTAGAAGGTGAATCTATGCACTTCTCCGTTTGAAAGACAAGAGCCCTTTATTGGCGGTCATACCATATTATGGGGTCATTGAAGAGATTTGGGAGGTGGACTATGTGAAAATTAGATTTCTCATTTTCAAATGCAAGTGGGTTAATGTCAATAATGGTGTTCGGATCAATCGGCTAGGATTTACATTAGTCGATGTCAATGGTAGAAGTTTTGGAGATGAACCTTTTATTATGGCGAGACCAGTGCAAAACAAGTGTTCTATATCACCGATCAAGAAAATAAAATGTAGTACGTAGCCTCCAAGGAAAGAGGGTCATTGATATTGATGAGGAAATGAATTCAAATTATGGTATTCCGAGAGTACTCCTTTTTCAAGGGGTCTGGGACATGAACGAAGAAGATGAAGCGGATAATGAACCCTAAGATAAGAAGTGATCATCAAGAAGGGATATGGGAAGATATCACTTTATAAAAGAGTCAATTCATAAGGTAATATTCATATGCAGATTTCTTTGAAGACTTTAAGGCTTTAACTATATATATTATATTCCTTCTATCTATGTTCATAGTTAATGTCAATGACTATGGATTTTGTTCTTGTTTTATTTTTGTGGCGGGATCCGATCCAAAGGGGCATGTTATATAAGAGGATGTTACGTTGTTGGGTGGGGGAATCGAGATGAAGGCATGGTGAATATTATTTTGGGCGCATGTATGTTGTACTTGTAACTTATTGTATTTGTAAGTAAGTTATCTTATTGTATGAATTAATTTAGGTGTTGTAGTCATAGTAATCATTAATTAAGAGGCCAAATAGCTCATGGTGAATAATATTTGTATTCTTTTTCCAATTCAATTTATTCAAATAATTGTTTATAGCTTGTAGCTTAAAGTATCGACTTTTATGTCTTTGGATTGGGTGGTGGATTTGTGTATATATATAATCAGGAAGAACAGCAGGGAAAAATTCGGGAAAATTTAGACCGGAAATAATAAGCCGGTCTTAAATGTTCACTTGTTAAGACCGGATGTAATTATATGACCGGTCTTAAAGGTCAGGACGACTTTTGAGTTTTGATATTAAACCCGGTCTTAAAAGTTGGTCTTTTAAGACCGGTATATTTAGACGTCCGGTCTTAAATCAAAATCTTTAAGACCGGATGTTTTTATCATCCACTCTTGAAAGTCAATCCTTTAAGACCGTGTGTAATTAGTCGTGTGGTCTTAGAAGCCGCTATTTTTCAGACCGTATGTGTCTTGTCCGGTCTTATAATTACGATCTTTTAAGAGCGGCCTTTTTTTATCCGGTCTTAAAAGTTGAGCATTAGGATCGAACAAAAAATATTTCGGCTTCATTTAGTATAACTTTTTAAGACCCAAGTTTTTAAATGTCCGGTCTTAAAAGAGTTTCTTTAAGACCGGTTGAGTCCGGTCTTAAATGGTAGACTTTTAATACTGTTTGGAACAAGACCGGTCGCATATCCGGTCTTACGACCCCTCTTTTGTCCGGTCTTAAAAGCCTTTTTTGCACTAGTGAGACTCCCCTATTTTTCTGATTTTTATTTGAATTTTCCCTTACTTCTTGTTTTTACCCTTACTTTACTACTGTTTCTAAGCTAATATATAAGAGTTAGTTGATTAATTCAAAGAGATAATGGAACTAAATAAATTACTCAATTATCACATATGTTTTTTTTCCCGCAATTAATTATCGCATACATTATCTAATGTCTTTAAAATACTCATTGTATCATTAAATTATATATCAATCTATAACTTAGATAAATTAGTTTTAAGAAAAAATAATAAATGCAAGAGATCGATAAAGTGAAGAGGGAACTTATATTTAATACACTTTCGGTCCTTAGTATAAGACAGATTTGAAGAGTTGATCTTGATCTTAAATATAGGACGTAATTTTCATATTTGTTCATGTTTTTCTAATCCATCCCTATTAATGCTTCTTCAACCATAACAAGGAGGAGAGATAATTATGGAATTAAAAGAGATTGTTAGGGTGTTTTATAAATTACATATTATATTAATTAACTTAGTTAGCTTTCATAATCTAGTCAAATTAAGTAAACATGTTTGATATTAAATACCGGAGGAGTAACAAAATTCACTAGCTCTTATATTTAGGATGGAGGTAATAATAGTGTTTTCTCAATGTTGTTTAAAATAAATTTGGAAAAAGATAGAAAAATACCATCAAAATTGACAAAAGACAAATAAATACGTTGAACTTCAATAATTCCAAAGGACTGATCTATAATTCTGAAATGTTGCAAAATTACCTAATTATCCCTATTTTTTTTAATAAAAACCCTCAACGCCATGCCGGCTGCCGGAACTCCGACGCCGCTGACCACAACTTGTTAAATATTTCCTAATAAATTTTCACCGAAGCTCTCGAACAACCAATATATTTTTTAAAGTTTCTTAGGCAAAAATTGTCAATACTGATACCTGAGTTGTTGATAGTGATATTAAAATTATAAACCGGGTATTTGTTGTTCTTCCTCCAGCTTCCATTTCATCCATTTAAGGAGATTTGGGAAAATATGATATTTTTAAAAATTTCTTAGGCAAAAATTGTCAACGTTGATACCTAAGTTGTTGATAGCGATATTAAAGTTGTAAACGGGTATTTGTTGTTCTTTATCAAGCTTCTATTTCATCCCTTTAAGGAGATTCGGGAAAAGATGATATAGGAAGACGTGTTTCTAGAACAACATCATACGGTTGATAAGGGGAAGTTAACAAAGTTAGACAAGATTGGAATGGGCATAGGAACATGTATCGATTGGTTCATCTCAGATTGAAATAGGATCAAGTTCGATAGGAAACTTTTGAAAATGCAATGCACCCAAGTAAATAAGAAAAACAAATACTCCATATAAAACTTAATGTTGCTATTAACAATTCAAGTATCTATATTGCCAATTTTTGCTAGATAAATTTTTTAAAAAATATTAAGTCATCGTTTACAACCTTAGTATCGTTATTAACAATTCAAGTATATATGTTGATGACTTTTGCTTTTTTTTTTAAAAAAAAATATTAGGCCTCCGTGCAGTAATCGCCACGGGTCGTTAGTTGTCGAGCTCTCCGGTGGTCGGTCACTGGAGCTTTGATGACGACTGCCGCCGGCGATCAACAAGGGGTTGGGGATTTTATATTTAAAAAACCAAGGCTAGTTAAGTAATATCTCAATTTTGGTAACATTTCAAATTTCCAGATTAGTCAAAAATCAAAATGATTGAAATTCAACATATTTATTTATCTTTTACCAATTTTGAAGGTTTTTTTTTTTAAATGTTCTTTTCCCAATTTCTCAACAAAAAAATAATTTTTTATAGTACGTGTTTATATTAATTTTTGGAGAATGATTTTTACTATCTCCATTATTAAATATAAAATATAGTTTATAATGTAATTTATACTACAAAAGTGTATTCTATATATGTAGGATAAAGCCATCAAAACGAGCCGGGCCCATCGGCCAAAGTTTAAGCCCGGCCCTTTAAGGGCCGAGCTTGAAAAATAGACGAGATATTTGAAATTAATATAGGCCCGCCCGAAGGGCCTCGGGCTTAAACGGGCCCCGGGAGGGCTCGGGCTAGCCTTGTGTGCCCTTTTCACGGTAGCTTTTTCTTTTTTTCCTTTTTAAATTTATTAATTTATATATATATATATATATATATATATATATTGTATTTGTTATAGAGTTATTTATCAATTTAACTACAAATACATAATAATTATATTCTAATTTTATGATTTGATTTATTATTTGTTGCAAATAAAGATTGTGTTCATAATGCGGGAGAAGAATTTCATGATATTCTTACTCATGAGCCAGAGGCTATTACTCAAAGTGAAGAACAATCAAATATTGTTAAAATTGATGATAGTGACTAAGATGACGACAATAATAGTCATCGTACTAACGTTTAAGTGATATGCTTTTTTATGTTTTATATGAGTTATTTGTGAACATGGTTTGCTTTTGATTATGAATTAGTGATTGTGCTTATTTATTGGATGATTCGTGTTGTAATTTACTAATTATATTTTTAAAAAAAAAAGTGGAGGAAAAATAGTTAAAATTTGGAATAGTAATTTTCGGGCCCCTTTTGTTTGGCCACAGCGCTCTTTACGGGCTTTAAAAAAAGTGTTTTTCTTACTCCGACCCAGAGGGCCGACCGTTAGGTCCCTGGCCCTTCACGAGACCAGAGCCCTAATGTAGTACTATTTATAAAATAAATAATATAAAAAGAATTTTACCTGGACTTACATAAAAAAGCTTTTGAAACCACAAGTTACCCAAACAAACGCAGGGGGCAGGACAGAGATGAAATGTCATTAATTCTTTCCATTTATAGTCCGATGAGGGGGCAGGACAGGGATGAAATATCATTAATTCTTCCCATTTATAGTTTGATGAGAGTCAACCAACAATCGAGATACTGTTTGATTTCTTTACTGAGCTGCTCTGGTCGAGGCCATGGATTCTCTCTTATTCCTTCCAGAACCCTTACCACAAACCACACTCTTTTCACCGAAACCACCCCGTCTCCATCTAGCTTCAAATTCAGGTTCACGAAATCTCCCTTTCCTGATATTGACGCAACGGGTTCTTCAAGATGGGTCCATTAGTAAAACGAGGATCGTGAGAAATTCTCATAATTCTGGTGGTTTAATTGGTACATTTCCCACTTCCTCCGCATTATTATGTATGAAGTCATACGAAATGGGATCCCAGGCACTTCATCTGGCCCCAGTCGTTTATGGGATCTCAATTGTTAATGATCTTGATTACTGAACTAATGGAATGCGTTCACGTTTCAGATTCTAAAACTGCAATTTCCGATGTTCCCCTCTTGACCGGCTTGGAGGTCCAACTTTTTTACGCTGCCCTGGTTTTTACTTTAACAAAGTTTGGAATAGTAATTTAATCAAGAAGCTCTGTAACTCAGTATCCTTTCGCCAGATGTGGTTCAATGCACACCTATAGTTATTACTAATGAGTATTATAGTTCAAGTGCCTTACCATGAGGACATAGAAATTGACTTGTATTTGTCCTTGAAGGACTATTAGGTTATTACTCATGGCTTCTTTGTTCTTTCTTTTTTCCCTCATCACAAGGTCTTTGAGAAGCTAAAAGCATACAGAGAAAAGATGGAGGGAAAGCAGCAATACCTTGCTATGTATTCTAGCATTTTTGGTGGGATAACCACTGATGCAGCTGCTATGGTTATCCCCATGGACGACCACATGGTTCATAGGGGCCATGGTGTCTTTGATACTGCAGCAATAATAGATGGGTAAGGGTTGATTTCTACCTCATAGTGAGTGCTTATAACTAAATATGAATTTGGATTCTTTGCTCTAAAGATCCTTTAGTTTTCTATAGTAAAGTTCCTGTAGTGTTTAAAGAGGGAGTAACTTGAAGAGTTTCTTTTTAATTTTCACTACTTTCTCTACGAACTTCACAATTATCACCTACTTTCTAGAACTTTGAAATGATGTATTTTCTACATTCCAGACATCTGTACGAGCTGGACCAACACGTTGATCGTTTTTTAAGATCAGCCATTATGTCCAAAATAAACCCCCCGTTTGATCGTGAAAGCATACGAAGAATACTCATACAAACTGTAAGTGCTTCCAAATGTAGAAATGGATCATTGAGATATTGGCTCTCAGCAGGACCTGGTGATTTTCAGCTATCTCCCTCTGGCTGCCCTCAATCTGGTCTGTATGCGATTGTAATTCAGAGTCTGTCCCCGTATAGCTCCAAGGGAGTTAAAGTAATTACTTCTTCTGTCCCAATTAAACCTCCTCAATTTGCCACCACTAAGAGCGTGAATTACCTTCCCAATGTACTTTCAAAGATGGAATCTGAAGAAGCTGGTGCTTTTGCTGGCATCTGGCTGGATGAAGATGGCTTTGTTGCTGAAGGGCCGAACATGAATGTGGCTTTTGTCAATAAGGAGAAGGAGCTTATCATGCCTCATTTTGACAAAATCCTAAGTGGTTGCACAGCCAAAAGAATCTTAACTCTTGCTGAGAGTTTGGTGAAAGAGGGTAAGATTCGGGGGGTAAGGATGAAAAATGTGACGGTGGAGGAAGGGAAAAATGCAGATGAAATGATGCTTCTTGGTAGTGGAGTCCTTGTTTACCCTGTGGTGCAGTGGGATGACCAAGTCATTGGAGACGGTAAGTGCTCATAGCTGTATACTACTACCCTCCTGGAAAGATGGATGCTATATATTTAACATTATAAACTAAACATTTGCATTGATTATGGATCAATATGGCTTCTATAAGACATGAGTAGACTGGTTTCTGATGTAATTCTTTATGATGCTTGTACCTATCTATATAAGTTATTAATTTCCATAAATGGCGTGCTCTTTTTGGTTTCAGGTGTATTTGCGGGCTATATTTGGGGTCATAGTTGTTGTTAGTGTTACTTTGTACTTCTTGTTCTTATTCAAGATGGGCTTAAACAGTTAGACTTTTATCAGGATTTTTCTTGCTTCATGCTTGGTTGAGATTTCTGGAATGCCATTCTTAAATCATTATTGCTTAGTAGAATTAGATGCTCCTTGACTTTCTGTGAGTTGATCCATTTTCATTTCTGGCAGGTAAGGAAGGCCCTACAGTCCAGGCTCTCTTGAATTTAATTGTAGAGGACATGAAGTCTGGCCCTCCTACTGTTCGTTTACCTGTTCCTTATTGAGCTGACTTCATTTCCTTCTCCTGATTCATCATGATGGAGCCTCAAACTTGGAAAATGGTTGTTATAAATTATCGTGGAGCCGTCAACCTATCACCGCTTACCTATAAACAATGTTTATGTTGTAAAGCCATTTTGTTGCTTGGTGATTTTCCAGAATGTTCAAAACTTGTTTATCTATCATGCTGGTGTCAAAAGCTGACAAAAAAATGTAATAATTTCTCTTTCCTTGTGTTATGTATTGGAAATTATGCCCTAGGGGTTAGTCATTATACTTTAAACGTTTATGTTATTTTAAGTATTCTCTTTTAATTATCATTTCATTTGTATGTTTATAGTGATAATTGTATCCTTGGATATATCTTATAGATTATCCTAAATGTTCCTAGTCGGTCATCTACGCGGGAGCGAAGATGAAATAAGACCAGTATGACTTTGATAAGGTATGGAGATACGAATCAAGGTTATGGGCACTTGTAAGAGTACAAGGTGCTGGACCGACCCACTATGAGAAAACTACATGGATTTAGTCAGCTTATCTCATGTATAACTATGTCACAACGCCCTTTGACTCGAGATCATCATGGATTCCTACATGATGAGTCACGATCTTTGACCTAGTCAAAAGTCACCTTTGATAGGGTGATGATAAAGGCTTGGATCGGGATCAGTGGTTTTCATGCAGATGAATGTGAATGGTTAAGATGGAATTTGTCCTTCGCATTTGTAGAGAGATAATACTGGGCCCCTCGATGAGTGAGTTTGAGAAACGTATGGTCATACTACAATGGAAAGGAGTTTCCATTTCTATTAGACTACTCAAAAATCAAGAAAGTAATGGTCAAGAACAGGAAATTGACATTATCCATACCTCATCCTTGACCGAATTATTGCGTGACAAAATGGACGTGACATGGTTGTACGATAGGTAGTATTGTATCATCGATCCCCACGTGAATTAGGTAGTCACAATGTCTTGCTAGAGGTCGCTTTCGACTTTGCGACTTGTGGGTCGATACAAGATTGGCCAGCCTACCAATCTCATGAAGGCTAGCAGGATGCCACATAAGAATAGCCCAACATGAGCAATAGTGTCCAAATTCATTGAATCTTAGATGTGTCTAAGATTTAATGAATACCATATTTAAACTAGGATGACTATATATATATTAAATTCAAAAATAATAATGATATTATTTATAGATTATAATAATATTATGTATAGTGTTTAATTTATTCGATAAATTAAATAACTGTAATAAATTGAGATATTGTATCTTAGATTTAATTTCCGAATAAAGATATAGTATCTCAGATTTAATTGAATTGAGATATGGTATCTCAAATTTAATTAAATAGAAAGATATTATATCTCGATTTAATTTATAAAGAAATTAAATCTGTATGCTCATAATTCGGATTAAATAAATATATTAAAGTAGATCCGTTGGATAGATTTGATTGATATATTATTTTAATTTAGATTCGAATTTCAAGATTAATTAGATTAATTTTGAATATTTTAATACGACTCATTAGGGTTTTAGAAACTCTATAAATAGATATTGATCTAGTCGTATTGAGAACATAGATGAATTAGAGAAGCTGCAATAAACCCTAGAGATAAAGGAGAGACGCGAGAGAACATTGAAGGCTCTAGCACGCTACCGTACATTGAAGGCTCTAGCACGCTACCATCCAGAGGGAGGCGATTGAGTAGGTAGCCCACATCTTCAAATCGAACGAGACACACACCAGTTTGTATAGGTATGATTTGGTTCCTTTCTACCTTGATTTAACGTTGATAGATCCTTCGATGAGATTCATAAAAGTTTTATAATTCCGCTGCGTGTACGGATCCCAACATTATGGCTAGTCCAATTTGCTGCTACTTTTATCAGTATCATTTCATTCCCTTTTTTCTTGGATGAACTTGTTAGAAAATTTAGAAGATTGTGAAGAAAAAGTTCATTAGAAAGAAACCGGATGACCCAAAAAAAAAGGAACAGAAAAAAGCATGTGGTTATGACTCATGATGTTGAAAGGTTAAGAATTGTCTATTAGATCCATAACTTGATGAAGTATGGCATATAGAATTGTCTTATTGAAGGGGTTAATCTTTTATAATATGATAAACTAAAGTTCAAATTTCCATGCCTAACTGCCAACATTTAATGACTGACAGTGCCTTAATAAAATCGTTTTCAAGAGAAGGATGTATGTGCTTGACAAAAAATAAATTGTCTTGTCAATGCTCTAATCTAGGAAGTTTTAACTCATTCATTTTTGCTAGATATGTGCCTGTCTTATCTACCGGTTTTGGTAGACAAAGTGTCTTTGGGATCCAATTCTTCCAAATCTATATTAAATTTTCTGGGCTATATGCCTATATCCCTCTTTTGTAAAAAAAAAAAAAAAAAAAAAAAAAAAGGAGGTAAGAACCTCTTTGTTTTCGAAGAAGAAGAAGCAGCTGAGAATCCAAGCTAAGGACAGAATACATAACTTTCTCCACTGAATAATTTGCAGCACTAATTTGTAGATCAGTAAAAGAAACGTCTCAAAATTCCCAACTGATAATGGCCTAATGTGACAGAGCAATGATGAGCTAAGTGACATGCATGCGTGGACAGCAGAATGATGAAAGCAATAGCATCATGATTAAACCTCCAAATTCCTGTATAAACCGTTGGTGAGGGTAGTTATGCTTGACATGAGCACAATTTTTTTTGGACACTAATGGAGAATATAACCTTAACCATTGCTTGAATGGTTATTATCTATGCCACTTGCTTTGAAAAGAGTGATCTTATTTGTTTTTTCCCAACCCCTTTTCCGTCCAAAAAGTTATTTCAATTGTTTTCGTGACGAGATGCATTATTGTTTAAAGTTGTATGATGACTTGTGCATAGTGTAGTGCTCGCATTATCCACATAAGATTCTTTTTTCTACTTACTCCGTGTTTTGTTTGGGTGTCAATTTGTCACGAGAGTTGGTTAAAATTTATGTTTGCTTCAACTTTAGGCTAAACTTATGGTTGGATTAGTAGTAAAAATTGTTTTTTTAATGTAATTTATGGTATACTACAAGATAAGTATATTTGAGGAATTTTGTCTCAACTTATCTTAACATACTTTTTTAATGCTAACTCAAATATGCCCTAAATAGAGGGAGACAATATTTAAAACACCCTTGAAGATATGAATTAGAGAGTTGACGTTAGTCTTAAATATAAAATTTATTTTAAACATGTTTCACTTTTTTTTCTTCTAAATTAATCTTATTGATATTTTCTTAACAATACTACAATAGTCAAGTAAAAAAGGAGGAATTAAGAAAGATGATTATGATTTTTTTTTAAAAAAATTAACTAATATAACTAACATCATTAATCTACTTAAATTAGTTAATTATTTCTTATCTGAAGGATTAGGGAGTACTACTTATACTACATCTTATCCTAGAGACGTTTGCAAATATTTTAAAAAATTTATTGTGTTAGTTATCCTTTAATAAAGGGTTAAGGATTGACCTCCAAAACTACGTCGTTTTAGATTAATTAATTGTGTTTAGTAATTTTGCATCCTTCATTAATTCACCTAAAATTATAAACACACTCGTTATTAATTCAAAGAGGTAGTTTTAGGGGTTATATCTCCGGTGACCAGAATAATAAATAAATAAGTTGAACTTTTTAAAATGCCATCTTTAATCACCATTAATCTTGATAAAATACTTTGGGATACAAATTTTTTTTTTTGCTCAAAATTGGGATAAAAACTTCAACAACGAACAAATGTTTGAATAATTGAATATTTTTTTATTTTAATTTTTTTCCCTTCGTTTTATTAAAATTAAAATTTGTCTTAGTTATTTCTCTTTTTCTTCTCATTCGAAAAGATTTCCGATCATCCAAACGCGCCCCACCGTAAACAAGCAAACTGGTTCGTGGGGCAGAGCGTTCAAGAGAGAGAAGAGGAACAGAAGCCCTTTTCTACTGTGATTTTGCCGAATTGTCTTCGATCTCGTCGATTTTCTGTTAAAGGCCACCACTTACCAGAGAAACATCGATCTTCAGATTGGAATCGTCCTTCGTGAGCTGAGATGGTGAATTCTATGGTAGAACGAGCTACGAGCGACATGCTCATTGGTCCTGATTGGGCGATGAATATCGAGATCTGTGACATGCTGAATAGCGACCCCGGGTACGCATACCACTGTATTCTCCCTACTTTCTTTTTCTTATTTAATTGAAATTTGTGTCATCATGCGTGACATTCTTTGCATTTTGATCGAATCGTTATTGTACCGCGGTTTCCCAAAAAAATTGCGACTGAAACTTCTTTTATTTGATACTGGGAATTCCAATTGGCGCTGGAGAGTTGAGATAAGCCGTGGGGTTTAACTGTATTGACGGATGGAACTTGGTCTTTCTTGCAAATTCTCCGTAGCTCTTTTTTATTCATAATGGCGAAGTCACTTTTACATTGCTTTAAAAGTTATGAAGTATCGAATTCTCGGCTTAAGAATCTTGGCCTTTGAACTAGATGTTGGACCTGGCTCTCCTTGCGGCAATTAATCGGTTGATTGTGGTCAGACTTACCCTCATCGCCCTCCTTGATCTGGCTTGTATTAATTGTAAACTTATTTTGCTCTAAAGAAAAATTGTAAACTCATGCCTTCAGATTTTATATTCGAGTCCTCTATTTTTTATTACTTGCCAAACTATATGATGTTGATTAATCAGTTATACTAGCTGGCTATTGGCTACGCTTGATTCAGCATTTTGCGCTCAATCAGACGGTTAGACAATTGCTGCGTGATGTATAATTTGCTGCCGTGGATCATAGGTTGCTAGTTCCCTTCTGTGGGATGAACGGTTATACATGCTTATTCATCAAAAGTATTTTTAAATGCGTCTAAGAATTTATGATTCTCCACTTATTTTGCAAAGATGGGGCTGGGTAGAATAAGTTGAAAATATACATGTTCCTTACTTTCTATAGAGGGTCAAAAGCCTTATGCGAAATAGTAGTTTCTTATGCTGATTAATTTCAACAGAGAATGCTAGGTAACAGTTTGTCGACCTGTAGCAAGAAAAACAAAAGTAAGAATTAAGTTTTAACTTTCTTTATACTGAAGAATTGAACATATGGATTTTGAATCCCTGCCAAACTCGGACCTCATGTTGACCCTAAAAAGAAATAAGGACAGATGACCTGAAGGTGTTGTATCTGAATATGTTCTTTTGTGATGTCTTGAAGTTATGCAGTTGATATCTGTTGTTCTCTAAGTATGTTTTGGTATTTCAACTTTAGTTTTTTTCTTCTCTTTTCAATTTTTTGAGGGGGTGATAACTGGAATTGTGTGCATGAGTTCAAGTTTTGCTCCCCATTTATGGTCTCAGTAGTTTGAGAACTCAGTCTGATTATGATTCATCAGGCAAGCAAAGGACGTTGTTAAAGGCATAAAGAAGCGGATTGGAAGTAAGAATTCAAAAGTTCAACTTCTTGCACTAACTGTAAGCATCAAAGCATTGATTTTACTTTTTCAGTCTGGATGTTAACAATGGTGATTTGTTTTAGGAATTTGTAAGATTTTGGCTTCCACCTGAGAAATCTTGTCATATTTGACCAGTATTTGTATAATTTTTAAGGTTTGAATTGTTTCTGGATGCCTCTCTTTCCTTTTTCTTTTCTTGCATGAAATTGAAAATTTTATTAGCATATTAGATGTATGGAATGAGACTGACAAGTACTTGGATTAGTTGGATTCTTTTTTTATTCAGATTATTATCTTTCTCTCCATCTCTCTGTTTTCTTTTTCTCTCTTTTTCCATCTCTTTCCCTTTCTTTCTCCACTAAATTCTATTACATAACCGTTTGTTGAAATGGCCATTTGCAGTAGCCCCGTTCATAATTGCTTTCTATTGATAGAGACCAGAAGTAGTATGATATGCCTAAATCCGTAATCAATTGATATCAACTGCTTAGTCTCCCCACTTCAAAGCTAACTTGCAAGTGAGGATTTCTCTTCCGGCTTTGGTGCCTATCAGTCACTGCCTTGATTTTTAATTAGGAAGTCTTTGCACGATGGTTGTGAAGAGTGGGGTCACTATCATTGTGTTGTTCAAACTTCAATAATGATTGTTTCATAATGCATTGTTCTTGTGCTTGTCTTATATGCCTTCAGCGTTAGAGTACCTTTGAACCTTTCTAGTAAGTAGTGTTTGTCTAGATGGCAAGTATCGTCTCTTGTCTGTATTTAGTTACCATTCCTGTATCGTCTTTACAATCAGAAAAGCTCATTTTCTTTTATGATGGTCTGCTCTAGTTACTGGAGACAATCATAAAGAATTGTGGGGACATTGTTCACATGCACGTCGCTGAGAGAGATGTGCTTCATGAGATGGTAAAAATCATAAAGAAGAAGGTATAAATATTTTTAAAATTTTTCACTGCTATCACATGTCATGTCAACTTTCATGTTGTGAATTATTTATTGTGCCCATTGTAGCCTGATTCTCATGTCAGAGAGAAGATTCTGATTCTTATAGATACTTGGCAAGAGGCTTTTGGAGGGCCAAGGGCTAGGTACCCGCAATATTATGCCGCATACCAGGAACTGCTGGTATGTTTACCTTGATGTTCTTTACATGGAGATTGTTTGGCAATAATTATCTCTTAACTTTTCATTTTGTTTGGGGAGGAAACCAATTTATGAAAACATTTAGCATATTTCCTTTTGGGAGATGAAAAATGACGGTATTAGTTTATTTCAGCGTGCTGGGGCAGTATTCCCTAGGAGGTCCGAACAATCCGCACCTGTATTCACACCTCCACAAACACAGCCATTGTCATCATATCCTCAAAATTTACGCAACTCTGAGGCTCATCAGGATGCAGCTGAGTCCTCTGCCGAGCCTGAGTTTCCAACTCTAACGTACATTTTTACCTCCTTTTTTCATCTTTTGCCCCTTTGTAGGAAGCTGGCTTTATTGTTTATGTTGTTGATTGTGGCCATTTCTTAACCTATAACTCATGTAACCTCTATAGCATTCTCTGTGTACTGTGACTTGTTAGAGATTTTGTTGCTATATATACTTATTCAAGCATCATTATCATATTGACCAAAATGAAATTATCATTATCATATTATCTGTGGCAGGTTTTCATTGAGCTCTGATGTCATGTTTTAAGTTATTGGCCTAGCCTTGCATATTTGTTTTCCATTTCTTCATTTAAGTTGGTTGTTACTTCATATATTTGGGAGTTATAATGTTTGGGGATGAAATCAAAAATTAATAAAAGGTAATAGAAAACTAGCTTAATCAAAGTTTGGACACATTTTGCATTTTTCTTACCTTTTTCTTTCTTTTCTTGATCTATCCTGTATAGCATAAAAATGGTTGGTTTGATTTGGAGGCTCGCGGCTGTTTCTTGTTTTATATGTTGTGAAAATGAATGCAGTTTTTGATACGCCCCCTTATTGGTAATACATTCTCTTAAATCTAAGAAATTGGACTTGATGACCTGCCTTGGGTTGAGATTAGCACATGCTAAATTTTGTATGTTCTGCTGATGGCGTTATGATCAGCCGTAACATGATTGTACAACTTGTGCTATGCTGTACATATAGTTTCATGCCATTATATTTTTTTTAATCAAACCTTCTACTGCCAGTTTGTCCGAAATTCAGAATGCTCGTGGTATTATGGATGTTCTTGCAGAAATGCTCAATGCAATAGAACCAAGTAACAAAGAAGTAAGTTGCTTTCCTTGAATATACATTTAAAACATGATGCATCGTATGAGAATACATTTAGCTACTGATTAATGGCAAAGATGTCATAGATTGTTAGCTTTTGTCAATGTAGCCACTGATTAGGTTGAAAGTGTTTAACGCCCTGTCTGCGATACTATATAGGCTTATCATGAATCAGTCTTTGAAGTTTAATTGGATATTGGTTTGATGTCCTTGGAATGTGCTACACTCAATTATCTAGGAATGGCTTATGCGAAACTAAATCAAATTGTTATAACTGGCAAACTATTATATGATCATTCTCTTACACTAAAATTTTGTGCCTGATTTGGGCCTTCTGAAACCTCTACCAAGCATGCTTTAAATATGTTTTTCCTCTAACACAAAATTAAGATATTTTTATCATTTTTGCATTGACAAATTCCCATATATTACCTTTATTTCTATATTTAGGGTCTTAGGCAGGAGGTTATTGTTGATTTGGTGGAGCAGTGTCGAACCTACAAGCAGAGAGTGGTACACCTTGTTAATTCAACTTCGTAAGCCCTAATATTCCTATCCTCAAACTATGATATAATGTAACAGTGGCATTACTATTGCACTCTATTCATTTTGTTATTGCGTCCAATGATTATATTTTGAAAAAGAAGAAATAAAAAAAAAAAAAAAAATTAAGACTTTGTTTTTATGGTATTTCCATTTCTATTTTTCAGGGATGAGTCACTGCTATGCCAAGGTCTAGCTCTCAATGATGATCTGCAGCGAGTACTAGCAAAGCATGAAGCCATTGCCTCAGGTGTTTCTGTTGCAAATCATACAGAGAAAGTGAAGTCTGAGCCTGCTGGAGCACTTGTAGATGTTGGTCCTTTAATTGATAATGGAGATGCTAGCAAACAAACTGCTGGGAGGTAATCCATTCTTTTTGGTGCTTTACATTGCTGATCATGCTATCTAACTGCTGCATTTCTTACTAATCTTTCATTTTGACCAACAGAATTAATGTAATGATAATTGCTAATTTGTTGGCAATGGTTAATTGTATTATTCATATCATGTTCAATAATTGTGTGTCGGTTGTGTCCTCCTTGTTTCACTTAGGATCTTGTCTTTGAGAAACTAGGTATTGAGACTTAGTTTTTGGCTGCAGACTGATGAGTAATATGATAGGCTATATATATATAAAGCCTGATTTTTCTCCAGGCAAAGGTAGAAACAGCTTGATGTTTGAAATTACATTTCAGGCTGGCTTAACAAGAATAGGTGCTTCCAGTTATATAATTCTTATTATTTTGTTTCTTTATACATTAATATTTTCATTTGTGCATATTCAGTTCTAGTGCTGAAGGTGGGTCCCAAACGTTGAACCAATTATTGCTTCCTGCTCCTCCCACTTCGAATGGTTCCGCTCCTCATGCCAAGGGTGATCCCAAAATGGACTTGCTCAGTGGTGATGATTATGCCTCACCTAAAGCAGAGACTTCACTTGCTCTTGTTTCTGTGGGAGAACAGCAACCAGCAAATCCCGTGTCTCAGCAGAATGCCCTTGTTCTTTTTGACATGTTTTCTAATGGAAACAGTGAACTGACTTCTGCACAGCCGACCCAGCCAACTAATGTCGGTGGACAAACCAGTCCATTAGCCCCCCACAGTCAACAACAGCAGACGGGCATACCTACACAAGGGGCATTTTATGCCAATGGAAGCGTGCCTAATGTGGGGTCACCTCATTTTGAGCAACCACTTTACTCACAAGGCACAGGTCCTTCCTGGAATGGTCAGGTTGCTCAGCAGCAGCAACAGTCATCACCTTCACCAGTTTATGGTGGACACTTTTCTTTAGATTTGAATTGAAACATTTTCTACGAGGCACAAATCCTGGTCTGCATTCTCATTGATTAAATTTTACAACTGGTTGGCAGTCAAATAATGCATGAG
Organism: Acacia acuminata; assembly: GCA_019022655.1. Lineage (NCBI taxonomy): Eukaryota > Viridiplantae > Streptophyta > Magnoliopsida > Fabales > Fabaceae > Acacia > Acacia acuminata. The sequence goes on from JAFJYI010000015.1 coordinate 4,401,439, forward strand.
TTGCTGTCTAATGGAGAATGTAAATTTCAGGATTTGTGCTCTCAAATTTCTGGCTTTGTTGCTTGTGTAACTCGACTTTTTATGATTTATAGGTGCACAAAGCAGTGAATCATTGCCACCACCCCCATGGGAAGCTCAACCAACAGATAATGGTAGTCCAGTAGCCGGCAGCAATTATGCCCCATCTATGCAAGTCTCTCAAGTGGTTATGACCCATGCTCAGGGTGGTGCACATACTCAGGGAATTCCAGCATTGGGGAATGACCAAGTTGTTTATATGCAGCCAAATGCACCAATGAATAACCATGTTGTTTACAGCAATCAGATGGGCTTGCACCCTCAGCATATTCAGGGTGGCGCAGGACCCTATATGGGTATGGTTTCTCCTCAATTTCAAGCTGCTCCTATGGCTTCTATGTATCCTCAACAGATGTATGGCAACCATTTCTCGGGATATGGCTACGGTCAGCAGCAGGGGGTCCCATACCTCGAGCAGCAAATGTATGGCCTATCTGTTAGAGATGATAATGGTTTGAGAAACCCGTACCAGGTTTCCTCATCATCATATATGCCACCTGGCAAACCTTCCAAACCAGAGGACAAGTTATTTGGGGACCTTGTTGACATGGCAAAAGTCAAATCAAAACCCACTCCAGGTCGAGCTGGTAGCATGTAAAACTATGACTAACTGGCTTGCAATTTTCACATGTTGCTAACTTGGGTCTGCATTTTTTTTCCCTCCCTCTTTTTTCCATTTTCCCTTATATATATTGTTATTGTGCCATATTGTGCTGCTTGTCTTGCAATGGCATAGTGATTATTAATTGTGTACATTCATTCTAGAAAGACACTAAAAAGAAAGTTGGCTTCAGCATCCTACAGGTCAAAATAATACCATTTGGCACAAGCCATCGACTGAGGTGTGGATGATGTAATCAGGATGGTTCCCTTTACAATACTTGATTCAATTAGACGTATCATGGTAGTGTTCCGGTGAGCTGTAAATGGACGTGGTAGATTGATGGGTCTGTAAATGTGAAGGAGCTCATAAACTCTCAAAATATCAGTTCTGTCACAGAATATCTATTCGCATTATGGAAGGCGCGACAACTGCTGCTGTTTCAAATTTGTACGGAAATATATTTGCTTTCAGAGTGTGCCTGCTGAAGAATCATTCGAGTTGCAAGCCATGTTCTTAAGAGTTTTGATAAAATGAGAGTAGAGCTTGTTTCTTTATCTTCCTTCTATTCTCGCAAATGAAATATTGGGAAGAAGATAAAAACTAAAAAGAACCCAAAGTATTACATCTGTGATTTATAAAAAGTCATCAATCAAAACTACTCGTTTTATTCATTTTCCCCCCCACAGAAAATTGTGAGATGAGGGGCGCTTTTTTTATTTTTTTTTCTCCCCTTATGGGGTCACAAGGTAAACTACTCCAATTAAAGCGCTGAATATTCAGGGAAAATTGCAATGAAGTCCCATGATAGAGAAAATACGGAAAAAAAAAACCCTTGAAATCTCCACTTTGCAGTAAAGTTCCGTGGGATATTTGTGTAATATAATCCAATTGTAAAAAGACCAAAATGCCTTTTACCCTTTGGTGAATTTGACAAGATTTGGGGTAATATATTCAAATTCCCTAAGGGTATTTTGGTCTTTTCACAATTGGATTATACTACTCAAATGTCCCACGGAATGTTACTGCAAATTAGATATTTCAAGGGACTTTTTGTCACATTTTCTCTAGTTTGAGACTTCAGTGCAATTTTCCTAAACATTTACCCTCGATGTATCATTGGTAAGAGTCAGTTGATTTTTTTTTTAAGATATTAATAAAGCTAAAGAAATTACTTATTTATAAGATATGTGGGGTATTATTAGATTATTTATCCATTTATAAGTAAGATAAATTAGTTTTTTTTTGCTCAGATGATAAATTAGTTTTAAGAAAAATAATATATATACATGCTTTAATGTAACTCTTTTAATTTCTTTTTTTAAAAAAATCAATTAAATCTTATATATAAAAATAAAAGGTAGTACATATATTTTTACATTCAGATTAGGGTGAAAACGTTTTGTGGAGTTTTTTGAAAAAAAAAAATATCTTTCCAATTTTATCTTTGATAGGAGTGTGGAATAAGTTATAGCAATAATTATTTTGTTTGTTTTCATAATTTAAGTTGGGGAAAATTGAGAAAAAGTGGCCCTTAAAAATTTTCGGGAAAAAGACAAATAAATACCATCCGAATTTGCAAAATCCCGAAAGCCCGCCGAATTTGTAAAAAGACTAAGATGTGACAAAGACTTTTGAGGGTTATGCAAATTCATGGAAAATGACCCTAATGCCCTCTTCCTCTCTCTCTGAACCAGAACCATTCAGAACCACTCGCTGCACGTTCGTTCGCCGCTGTCTACCTCCGCCGTCGACGCCAACGCCGCACCCTCCACCTTAGACGTCGCACCCGCGGCACCGGTGAAAAAAAAAAAAAAAAATTGAAACACGAAACACACGAAAAACGAGAAACAGTAAAAAAAAAAATTGATCGCTCGATCCGAAGAAATTGGAAGAAGAAGACGTGAAGGAAGGAAGAAGAAAAGGAAGGAAGGAAGGGAGGAAGGAGGAAGAAGAGGGGAAAAAAAAAGTCTGAAAGTGTAGTACACTTTCAGTGCACTCCTGGAAGTGCACACTGGAGTGCAGTGGAAGTGCACTCCTTTCTTTCATTAAGATTTATTTACAAATAAACCATCGTCATTTACAAATAAACCATAGCCATTTACAAATAAACCATCGTCATTTACAAATGTTTTCGGGACTTTTCCATACTTGCATCCGAATTACAAAACACAAACAAAATGCATTATTACAAAATAATCATCGTCATTTACAAATAAACTATCGCCATTTACAAATAAACCATCGCCATTTACAAATGTTTCTAGGGCTTTTTCATTCTTACATCTCGAATTACAAAACACAAACAAAATGCATTATTACAAAATAATCATCGCAATAAACTATCGCCATTTACAAATGTTTCTGAGGCTTTTCCATTCTTGAATTATAAAACAAAACAAAATGCATTATTACAAAATAACTATCGCCATTTACAAATGTTTTCGGGGCTTTTCCATTCTTGCAAAACACAAACAAAAATTATTACAAAATAACCATCGCCATTTACAAATGTTTCTAGGCTTTTCCATTTTTGCATTTGAATTACAAGCGATGGTTATTTTGTAAATGGCGATGATTTATTTGTAAATGGCGATGGTTTATCGTAAATGGCGATTGTTATTTTGTAATAATGCATTTTGTTTTGTTTTGTAATTAAAGCCCTTAAACATTTGTAAATGGCGATGGTTTATTTGTAAATAGTGATGGTTATTTTGTAATAATGCACTTTGTTTGTGTTTTGTAATTCGATGCAAGAATGGAAAAGTCCCGAAACATTTGTAAATGACGATGGTTTATTTGTAAATGACTATGGTTTATTTGTAAATGGCGATGGTTTATTTGTAAATAAATTTTAATGAAAGAAAGGAGTGCACTTCCATTGCACTCCAAAGTGTGCACTTCCAGAGTGCACCGAAAGTGTACTACACTTTCGACTTTTTTTCCCTCTTCTTTCTCCTTCCTCCCTTCCTTCCTTCCTTTTCTTCTTCCTTCCTCCTTCCTTCCTTCACGTCTTCTTCCAATTTCTTCGGATCGAGCGATCAATTTAGAGGGCATTAGGGTCATTTTCCATGAATTTGCATAACCCTCAAAAGTATTTGTCACCTCTTAGTCTTTTTACAAATTCGGTGGGCTTTTGGGGGGTTTTACAAATTCGGATGGTATTTATTTGTCTTTTTCCTAAAATTTTAATATTTTATTCGGTCAATGCCTCAATGGACTTCTTGATCCGTTAACCGACCCGATCACCCTTTGATGCCCGCCCGCTTCTGTTTTTTCTTTTCTTCCCCCCTAAAAAAAGACGCCCGCATGTAATCGCCATCTCGTCTGATCGAACTACTAAGAAGCGGATACAAGCACTCCACACTTGATCGAGCTCGCCGTTGGACGCCTTCCTTCGTTATCAGCTCTGAGTGGTTGTTCTCCGGCAGGTATTGAAGAAGGTTCGAACCCTAGGGCTTCGTCTTCTCCCAATCCGGTAAGATTGACTTGTTCAATCGGGCTTTGAATATAGGTTTGAATTTGTTCCCCGCGTTATCTGTTCTCTGCGTGGTTGTCAACCCCGTGTCGGACGCCGTTGCACCGTTTCTTGCTTTGTTTTAATTTTTTTCATTTTAATTTGGCTTTGGACCTGGTAATATGATCTTTTGGATATTGACGCTTTTGAATCTGGAAATATTTACAGATTGAGTATAATGTTTTTTTACAACTCTGATTACTAGTTTTTGCTTGAATGATGCGTAATTGGCTATCATACTTCTGCCCTCTTCATTTTGATTACTAGCGACTTACGTGCTTTGGATTGTGTTGTTGTGCAATGTTGTGTATCAGCATTATGTTTGATAATCTCTTTATATTATCATCAATTTAGAAAATTTTCAAGGTATTTTTGATGCATCTGGTAAATGACTTTGGCTCGAGTGAAGCTTGAGTTTAAATCATTTCCTGCTGCTTACTGGTCTGTGAATCTAGAAGCCATCGACAGAAACAATCAATTGCACACCTTACTCACACCAGGAAACATTCTTCATGATCATAAATTGCAAGATGAAATTGGAAGACTATAAATTGTAAGAGTGTTATCATTGTCTTTCTTCAGTGGCTGGGAGGATTTGCCTGAATCAATTGGCTGACTAAGTCTTCTTCGTTGGAGTATCGGGAGCCAAAATTAAAAGGGTATGATATTAACTATGCATTTTCAGAAATTTCAGTGTAATATAGGTCTGCCTATGGTTCTCATTTTTGTCACACAAATAATGGAACATTTATGTTTATTATGCAGTTATCAGTTATTTTGAGGTTTGTTTCCTGTGTGATCATATCAGACATGCAGGTTCGATGTCCTTCTTTTCTCTGCTTATTTGTTATGTACGTTATACTTGGCTGATTTTAAGGGGTTGTTTTACAGACTGAAGGGACTAGCTGGATATTTTATTAGAATAAAAGCAATTGAATGGCCGTACTTAAATGTGCTCTTAACATTTTGTGCAAAAGTTGTGATTCTGTATTATTTCAAAGTTTTCCTACATTTTGTCTTCCCATTGATAATTATGGTTTATTGCACTTTTCTGTTTCCAGATGCAATGTTTCATAATTAGCATAACTTTTAAAAAATGCCTTAAAATGGAAACCTGGTTTATGTACTCTACACAGGCATCACGGGCAAGGTTATTTAAGGAATATAAAGAGGTTCAACGAGAGAAAACAGCTGACCCAGATATTCAACTCGTCTGTGATGATTCTAACATTTTCAAATGGACTGCCCTTATCAAGGTATGCTTAGTCATCTAGAAGAAAGCATGATACATATTTGCTTTTCTCAGATTGGTTTGGTTGAGTTTGATTCCTTTCATTTCCATATAGGGACCATCAGAGACTCCATATGAGGGGGGTGTTTTCCAGCTTGCTTTTGCTGTTCCGGAGCAGTATCCTCTACAACCTCCTCAAGTGCGGTTTTTGACTAAAATATTTCACCCAAATGTACATTTTAAGGTAGGATCCCTCACAAAGTAACTTTCAGTTTATCTTGGTTCTTTTTCACTTATAAAGTTTGAGTATCTGAGAAGGAAAAAGGAACTTATGAGAAATGTATTCGTTTATGAACAACTCACAGTGGAGGTTTATCCTTAATAAGGATTTGCTTCTTTCGTAGATTGATGTTTTGGTAATGTTTTAATATATTAGTAATAGTTATCTTCCTTTTCAGACAGGGGAGATTTGTCTGGACATCTTGAAAAATGCGTGGAGCCCAGCTTGGACACTCCAATCTGTCTGTAGGGCTATAATAGCTTTGATGGCCCATCCAGAACCTGACAGTCCATTGAATTGTGATTCAGGTTCACAAACTTTCTCCACTTTTTCATCAATTTTATAATCTATAATTATGATTGCTTCTCTAGTAATGGAATTAAAAATTAAGGAGAAAAATATCTGCTGATTCAAGGACAAGACTTCATTAATTGTCCTTCATGGTAATATATTTCATCTTGTTTTATAAGAATCTAATACAATTGAAAAGATATAGATCGTATGGGAATTTTCTTTCCAAACCTTACTTTCCTCATCAGTTGTGTTTGAGAGACCGAGAGGCCGTATTTGCATTAGAAGTGGTGCCGGACCTTTTGCAGGCATTTTGATATCTTAAGTTGCAAGTAATGTCTGAATTTGACACCCTTTTTTTCCGGACTTTTGTTATCGATTATAGAACTGTCTTCTATGGCAGTTTTCCATTCTAGGATGAATTGATAAATTCAAGTTATCTTTTTTGGGGATCATTTAAAAGTAAGCTGTATAAATGCTATACCTTTTTTTGGCTGAATGGGTACATGTTATTTTAAAGTAAATTGGATCGTATACATCCATGGATTTGTATACCTTTGGAATGTGACACAAAAAATATAGGATTAGCATTTCATTATTACAGTCATTTTTTCTCTTTTATTTGACTTGAAAGCGTCCTATGTGTATTTACTTTTGGGACGGGAGAATCCAAATTTCTGAAGACCATCATCGAAATTACTACTACTTGATCATTTTTGTGCACAGGTAATCTTCTGCGTTCAGGCGATGTTAGAGGGTTCCAGTCCATGGCCAAAATGTACACTAGACTAGCTGCAATGCCAAAGAAAGGCTGAATTATTTCAGAATTCAGGAAACTCGTTCCTTGTGTATTTCTTAGCTGCAGGAAGCGCTTTTGCGTAAATATGTGGATGTTATGTGTGATGGTGTTGATACCCTAACGATATTTTAAAGAAGCCAGTAACTGATACGGGCAGTTCCGTGTATTTTATATTTGCTTTATATTATAGATTTCGAGACACGAGCAGATGATTCTCATTGTGGATGGGGTGGGATCTATAAAAGTGATGACTTTGTAGCAAATAATTAATGTCTAGATGTCCACACCCCATCGTGTCAGATCAGTGATCACTAAGATCTTGCTGTGCTGGTATCAGAAATTTTCTAAAATCTTAAATCTGTATATTTCAAGAATTGAATGCTTAATGTTAGGGGTAAAACATGTATATAATCTTATTTTTTTTGAAAAAAAAAATGTATAATAATCTAGAATGCATACAATTTACATCATTTACATCATATCGGGGAAATAAAACAAACCAACTCTCAAACATCTTTAATTTTTATTTCATCAGGAGGATTTAAACGTCTAATTATTACTCGAGTGTCACTGTAATTAATATTTTGAAGTAATTTCAAGCAATTATTGCTATGTCTAGAATCATGCTGAGAAATAATTTAATTATTTCCGAAACAATTATTGTTACATTGTTTTGGCAAGCAAAATGAACTAATCACGGAGCACACTAGATATCTTTAAATTGCAGATAATGAGAGACGAGAAAGTCCCGGGGATACATCGAGGGACAATGCATGCAATTTATTCCCAACGGATCATGTAGCAAGGAATCTGAAATGTGCGGGCACAGCTAGGCCTTTAAAAACCTATCGAACCAATCAGATGCTTCTTTCATCATGGATGATGTTGTTTGGTGCCCAATTCCAGGTTCCACGATCATCTGAGTCAAAGAAATCAAATATAAACGAAAATATATATCTTGGATATAAGCGAGGAAACACTACTTTAAAATCGAAAGTAAGTAGAGTGATGGAAGAACTTCTACTCCAATGTCAAGTTATAATATGAAAAAAAGTATAGAAAATAACATCCAAAACTTACTCCACTAGTCTAGGTAGTTTTTGTTTTCATCAATTATTGATACCGTGAGAATGAATCAATTAGAGCTCCATCTAACTACTCATATCATCATTACCCCCCTCTTCAATCATGTTTGAACACATAGTCTTGTTTGTGTGTAACTACAATGGTCTATTATCTAAGTCACAGATCCAAAAGTAAGCGATGCCAAAGGAATAAATAAAATCCGTAGCTTCATCAAAATATCACGATTCAATTTTCATTTTTCAATAATAAAATGCCACAATGGATGAAGGTCACGCTAAAAAACCCACCACTTAAGCAAAGGTGAAGCTTCTCAAGGGCTAGGGAGGGCCATGCCCCAAAAAAAAAAAAATTGTTCTAAATATTTAATATAAAACGGATTTTTTTTTTTTTTTAATACAAAATTTATACATTTAGCCCCCCAAAATATTTTTTTCCTTAATTAGTTAATGAGTATATATTTGAGCCCCAAAACATTTATCCCAAGATCCGCCACCACACTTATGTGTACATGCACTTGCATGTCGCTATGATAGCAGAGCAAAATGCAGCCAAAAGATAAGTACATTTTCATATGCATGAAGTTATAAGGATATGTAACACTATAGCCCCAAAATTTTAAAATCAGCCGCCCTCATAATTTTTTTACACCCCCACCAAAAAAGGTTTTTTTTTCCCCTTTCTTTTCTGGTTCTGTCCCAAATCTTAGCTTAGTATAATTGGTTTTTACAAATTGTTGCATCACTGAGATTGGTGCAGCCTACTATATTTGAAATCTTTCTTATCAAGCTGAGGAAAGAATAACATGTTCGGGTTTAATCAAACTTGAGAATTTTATACCTTGAAATTGTCCAGACAGTGAGATTCTCCATACGCCAGCTGTGCATATGACTTTGGAACTTCCAAACCTTCAATGGGACATCGAGGATCTTCAGCACCTGAAGTTTACAATGTAGAACAGTATTTTAATTCCAAAGTAACGTGAAAGAACCACACAAACATTGAACACCCAAAATAATTCAACCGAGTTATGCACATGTGGAGGTTTATCATACAAGCTACTACACTACAAAGTAATATTATGGCATGGTTTAATTGATTTATACAGCTAGGAACTCAAATAGAATTATAAGGTTTCTGACTAAAATTTGTAAATGTTCATATATAGCTCTAGCAAAATAAACTTAGATTGACAAGCAAGGATCTCACCATTAAGGATAAGCAGGGGGCGTGGTGCAATAGCTGGAACTGAGGATGGCGAGTCAAACTTGGAAGCTAGACCAGGAGCAATCTTGTCCCATACCTGTTAAGGAACAGCACACTATGAGATATCATCCATCCATGCCCAGACACAAAGAATAACTGGAAAAAAGTTGTGTTAAGTGTTGGTACCAACGCATCAAGCATTGACAATCCAGTTTTATAGTTTTGATAAAGCAACAAACATATCCATTGTCAAGCCAAATAGACATCGATTTGAAGAGTCATAGTCACACAAAAATTGGCTGACCTTCTCTACCACTTCTTTGTCAATCACACTCTTTCCCAAATCATCACGAGCCGCTGCATTAATTACCCAAGAGCATTAGGGATGAATAGACCACACCAACTTCAGAATATGCATTCACCACCACCATCATGCCTCAATCAATACTCAATATGACTCAGTTTCATGTCTTATTTGCAGTTCTAGGTTTTACTCAAATTCTACAACTTTGCCATGCAATTTAGTCTATGATGAATGAGAACACGTAATTGCTGTGAGAAAAGCTATCCATCAAATAAAAATCAAGCACTGCATGTACGAACTGAATCATGCAAGATCATTGAATTTACAAAAAGCATAACATCAACAATCTCGACTAAATGTGAATGACGATATGAGGGATGATGCTTATATATATAGGCAGAAGAAGAAAGGATCAGACTGAAGACCAAAGGAAGGGAAAACAAGAAAAAATCAAATTGGCAAAAATGCTCCTCCCATCTTTAACCCGATCCTAAGAAACCATCATCTTCTTGAAAAGATAAAAACCCAAGGAAACCACAACTTTTTTTTTTTTAAATTTTAATTTTAATTCATTTCAAAGGCACTAACCCTCAAACATAGGCCTTATACTGTCAACCCGAGCCTGCCACTTGTCATTGTCAATGGCCCATCGAAACCCCTACAATATCTTAGAACATTAGTTTTCAATTACTTGTCTCTCAAAAAGCGCGTAATCTTGTCATTGTCAATGGCCCATCGAAACCCCTACAATATCTTAGAACATTAGTTTTCAATTACTTGTCTCTAAAGCACCAGTAATAAATATCATTAAAAAAAATCAATGTAACCTGAACGCCAATCATTGGGACTACCACAGCATACCGGGTATCTACAAATGCTGCAAACCAAGCATGCATTCCTGCATAGAGGAATTACATGAGTTATGGCTTACATTAGGCACGGCATCAGATATATTCCTTTCAGCTAGTCTAAACCAACCTCCAAGAGATATTCCAGTGATTCCTATTCTCGAAGGGTCAATATCCTCCCTTTGAATTAAATAATCTGCCAATTTTATCAGGTCCCAGACCTGCCACAACAGATAATAACACACCTGTTGTTAACTAAACTAATAATAAGTTAGGCCGCTGATTCCATTATGTGTTTCAACTTTTCCATCATTCGGAGAAGATACCAATTCAGTTTTAAGTAACTGTGCTACAAAAAGAGCATAAATGCATAATTGACAAGGAAATTACCGTGTCATATATGAATGGCATTGTCTCACCCGTTTTCCAAGCAGAAATAAGAGCCTTTTTATCCAAAACAAAACAAAAACAAGAGGGGGGAAATCAAACTAGGATCAGTTTCTATGTCCATACTGTAACAAATATTCTATTTATGAAGGACCCAGATACATATTCAAAGAGAGAGAAACTATTGATTTCTACTATAAAAGAGGAATGATGAATAAAAGAAGCATAAAATTAAGGCAATACTTAAGCAAGATTTCTTTTTCTACATATTGTAGTGCAAATCAAGTTACTAAAGCAAAGGGAAAAATACAGACATCCCGATAGGTATTTGGGTTCACTGGCGCGTTCACCATGGAAGCGAGAGTCAACGGCAATTGCTATATATCCTCGTGAGGCATATGCCTGTGACATGAAGCGAACAGAATTAGAAAATGAAGACTGGGAGGAAGAATCTTCTATATCCATTATAAAAACTGAAAGGGCGGGGAATCAGAGAAGAATAAGAAAGAGTAAATACCCTTTTTTGGTCCTTTACAAAAACGTCATCCCCATTTTGATTCCTTACAAAAAAATCGACCTTTATTTATCTTTTTCATGGACTAAAAATGATCTTTTGGAAATTTGTGAGGGATCAAAATGTCAATCAATTGAGTTTATTTTGAATTTGTGAAGGATTACGAGAGACTTTTTTTTTTTTTTTTTTTTTTTTTTTTTTTTTTTTTTTTTGTAAGAGACCAAAATGGGGATTACGTTTACCAAAAAAGATCTTTACTTTATTAAGAAAAGTAGCCACCTTAAGTAACGGCCGTAAGAATTCTTTACATTTGTTTGTGCTATGTAGGAAAACCACTGCTGGACTTCTTTGATGTGTGTTTTCCTTCAAGCTGAAAATCAGTACAGGCAAGCGTCCTTGCTCTCCTTCCTAACGCACGGTCAGCATTTGAGACATTACTATACGTTCAATCCCAACAAATGCATGTCACCGTAGTATTAAAAAGCTTATTCAGGATTCAAATAAAAGATCTGATAAATTCAAATCACCTCTGTAATCAAATGAAGATTTTCCTCTTTTAGAGAGTGTTCAAAGTTCTCAATGTCTGCCTTCTGAGAAGAACCCAAACTTACCTGGCATAGGTTCATAAAGTAAATCAACTGAAAATCAAATCAGATACAAGAGAAGAGGACTATTTAGAGAGAAAGTCGGAACCTCAGCAGAAGGTGGAGTATTATCCTGATACAAAGGGTTGGCCACTGGCTTTGCAAGCTCCACGCGTAGCGGAACTGAAACGACAGTAAGAATTTCAGTCTTCGAATAATATCATCCATTGCATATGAAGTCGAAACACGCAGTTCAACACTATGATCTTATAAGCTAGTTCACGAACTGTGTTGGATTCAATTGCTTACGAATCGAACAAAATCGAGAATAAATGAAGTAATAGATAAATGAAGATTCAAAGTGAAAAGATGATGCTTCCTTTGGTAATGATATACTGAATGTGAATACCTTCAGAGGCTCGCCTTCCACGGAGGACTTGAAGGAAATCTGATCGGAGATCCCGAGAATCACTGGCTTCTTCCATTTTGCTATCTGTGCAGCGATGAGCAAGAGTGACCACTTTGACTGAGTCATGATGCGCTCGGTATTTATGAACAAAAGATTTTGGTGGGGGCAAATGACACGTGCGCTTTAATGGATTCCGCGCGTGCGACGTACGGAACAGACCAGTCAGGGAAGGGTAGTTGAGCGAAGCCACCGGCACAGCCATTCTCCGTCGCAGGTCGGGATTACGCTGACCCGTTTTTTTCCTCCTACCCTATTTCTTAATTTCCCCTTACATAAATGGTTAAAATAGTTTTTGATGTTTTAATTTTTCTTTTTAATAAGTAAGATAAGAGTATGGACACTATAAAAAACAAAAAAGAGTGATACATCATTAACCAATTCTATCCTAAGTCGACTAACATTTAATCCGAACAAAGCTAGTGGAAATTGTAATAAACTCAACTTATTGTTTGTCTCCTGTGCCATTTTGACCAAAAAAATCTGCACATTAAAGTGCTTCTCTGTTTGAATGAATTATTTTTATATTCCAGTCAGAGAAAATCAACGTTCCAGTCACAGAAAATCAATGATCTAATTTTAGAAATCTCTTGAGTCACTGGTTGATACGGTATATATTCAAATGTCAATAGACAGACGACCTCTATAGAATCTGAGTGCAACTTAATTTTTGTGGAACTAATATGCTTATAGACCTACATATATCTGCATTGATTGCTTGTATTTATGATGCAATAGTGGAACAAAAGTCAATCTTCTCTGCTTGAATCCTATCATCCACATCCAAATGCTATCCCGAACAATAATGCCACCACAAGCTGCAACTTTATGATTGTTAACCGATCCATCTACATCCACCCTAACTAGAATACCAAATCAATGGTTAATCAAGTGAGGACCATAACTCCCACCTGACATTTGTATTGTTTCCACTTCTGAGCTTGCTTCCCAATAACTTTCTGAACTTATCCCAAACTTTTATTATGGCACTCCAAACTGTTGATTGCTTACTCTTCTTGCCTATGTTAGGGATTTTGTCAATTCCACATGCATATTTACTTTTCAAGCATCTTACCCAAGGGATTTCAGGCTTGGTTAAAAGACCCCAATATAGCTTTATTATGAATGATTTATTTTGGTTTGTAGGTCCTTAAATCCAAGTCCCCCATTAATTTTATTTTTTAATATTTTATTTCTCTTCCAACATTCAATCATTTTTCACTTGCAATTTTCGCGGCTCCTGGTTTATTGTTAAGCATAAATCGCATCCTAATGGCTAATTGCCCGTTGGCAAAAAAAAAAAACAAAATAGAACTGCCGTTACCCGCAGACCAACGTGAAAACTAGCGGCAAAAAAAGAAAAAGAAAAGCATCAGGAAATATTTTTTTTTTTGAACAGTTATCATAAGGAAATAATTAAAGACTAGGATTTGCATCAAGTCAGGCACCTTCCAGGTCATCCATAACAAGGCGATAATTAAAGAAATTATCGTACATTTGTTTAATTTGTCTCTCAATTTTTATGAGATTAACTCTTTTAGAAAATAAGGTTAATGGCTCTCTTTAGGTTAGTTCATAAAAAAATGAGTTATATCCAAATGTCATTTCTTTCATGTGCATCTTTTTCACATGAAGTGAAAGAAGAAAACATTATGACGGTAAAAAAGAAAGAAATAAAAAACATTAACCTTTGTAATCATTTAGGGGGAAGAACCCAGGAAAGGACGATCAAATTGTAAAACACTAAAAACATAGCAAGGAAATTGCATGGAAGCTCCATTTCCTGTCGTCTATATTGTAGCATCAGTACAAAGTACACTTGTGTTAAGCAGCATATAGCAACTGAACAGATCAAGGTCGCTTTCGAGGAAGGTGCTGTAGAACAGTCACAAGAAATTGCGCTAGCAAATAGACCAACTATACGCACAATACTAGTTTACATTAAGCTAACACACATGTAAGTTAATTGCATAGAATCGTTGGGCTGCAGCCAGCAATTGTACACATTATGAAAAAGAAAGGGAGAATTTCATTAAATCGCCATTGGACCAAATTTATTTGGTTTAAAGACTAAAACATTCTGAAATTTCATTTAAAGACCAAGGATCAAAATAAAAATAAATGAAAATCAGTTTTATATATAGGTAAAAAGACAACAATATCATTTGTTTTATTATTATTTTTAAAAGGTTTGATTGTTGCCGGAGCTTCGACGACTGGTCACCGGCCATAGCTAGCTGGCTATCAAAGCTCCGATGCCAACCAGCCGGAGCTCTGACCATCAGAAAAATCAATGTGTTATATGGGAGAAAGTAAAACACAATAAATGAAACTTGTTCAATTTATGTTATTCATATGTATAATCTATTTATTTATGAAGAGTTAGACACTTGCAAATGAGACTTTATTTTATGATCCTATGTTTTCTTATTAACCTATTAATTTATATTGTTCACATGGCTATTTCACTTGTGGTTTGACATTTGTAAATGGGACTTGTTTAAATGTATGTTGTTGAGAAATTAATTTATCTTGTTCATGCCACTATTATACTTGTTCATAGGATTATTCCACTTGATGATGTGTTCATTTGCAAGTAGAATTTTACTTGACTGCAATGTCTTCTTGCTTACCACTTACAAATTGCAGAATCATGTGTCGCTGAAAATGCAACTCCTTGAGAGGTTTTGGCCTAAAGAGATTTCACCTGGATTCACATTGCGCTCCTTCAAACCATTGTACCATGATTCTACATGAGTGTCTTTGAATATGTAATCAAAATCTGGGATAATTCCTGTTACTTTGAACCCATCAGTAAAAAATGGCTTCGGGATTTGAGAGCTTCCATGGGAGTCCATTGATTTGAAGACTATATATCACCCAGCGAGCTCGATCTTGGGTGGAGACTTGAACAAGCTCTCCATGGCTGAGAACTATATGCCACCAAATGATTCTAATGAAGCAATCCAAGTCATGAAGAACCTAATCTTACAAGATGATGATGAGGAAGAGGAAGAAGAAGAAGAAGAATTATTCCCAGCAAAAATTACTTTGATTCTGGTCTGAAACAACGAGACCAAAGCTTCTGAGTGCACACTTCTTAGGCACCTCTTGTGTCTCCAGACTCGTCTCGACCTGTTAGTAGAAATTTATCGTCGGTATCGTGGGAAATAACGAATTTTGCAAGGTGGGCAAATGAATCTTCGAAAAAACCGCAAAGTCGTCCTTGTTGATGGCGAACAACACAGAAGAAGAGAGCTTCAACTAGGAAGAAGACCATTTAGAGACTGATTCTTCCCAGCGCTCATTCACCGGCAATAAAACAATCGGTTTCAAGGTGGAGCCAGGAATTTCATTGATGGGGCGAAAATAAAAATCATTATATTATAAATAAAAATATTTAAAATATAATATAAACCTAATAACAAAAAAATTAAAAGAAATATATTATAGAAAGTAAAACCTGTGACATTCACCTCGCATATTGCTGGAAGTTAAAGTCCGTTTTCAGATTGTGAAACTTATTTATAATTGAATCCGTGCTAAAATTAAAACATGTGACATTTACCTCACATATTGCTTAGCGTAAATTAAAGCCTACAATTCATTCCATTTACCTCGCTTGCTAGTTTCATCATAGCCTTGTCCTCAAATATTCTAAACGTCAAGATTATGGTGATGAAGAGTATTGAATATTCCTTGTTTCAAAGTCTTAGCACTTGTATCTTCCACATATACAAAACTAAAAAAACATTTTTCCTATAAAACCATCTTTATCAATATATCTCAAAACAATAGTCGTATGCTCTTTTGTGAGAAAACATGAAGAATTTTCTTTTGAATTTAATGGAAACTATATTATGTATTTTGATGAGCTTTTTCTAAAATAATATGAAGAATTTCCTTTTGACAAGTATTTTTTTTTCAAAAAAAAAACAATGAAATAAGAGGGATGCAGTGTTATTAAAAATAGAAGCCCAGATTTGTGAATGAAAAAACAACGAGGTCCAAAAGCAGAAAGACCCACACAGATTCAGAAGTCTAAAAATCTAAAGGGCCCAAAATTGAAACAAAGGGGGACACGCAGTCACGCACAAGAGAGAGACCTGAACCCAGAAAACTGTGAAACCACTGTAAGCCGGAAGAGAAGAAGAAGAGCGAAACAGGAAGTGGGGAAGCAGAAGAATATAGCAAGCATTAAAGCATAGATCTTTTGAAGTTCTGAAGTTGGTGAAGAAAAAGAAAGGGGAAGTGAAACTGGGTGTCGTAGTGTTTTAAGTCAAGGGCTTATGAAAGGTTATTTTTGTCTTTTTACTTTATAAATTAATTTCACTTCTATCCTATTAGATTGCAGTAAAATTTCAGATTTCTTTGGAGGCTAATAGAAATTAATTTGCTACGGTGATGGTTAATTAAAATTTTCCCTATAAAAAACAACTGGTAGAGGATACATCAATATCAATATCTACACTTATACTGGTAATATATATCGGAATGATCATATATTTAATGGATCGAGCTGTCATTTCTTACTATCATTCGTCATTTTCAGTGTTTCTGGACAAAATATTACTGTTGCAAAGAGTTAGTATTGATAGGTGTTTTTTTTACGTTTTAATTATAAAATTTAGTTGATTTTTTTTAGGGAGATTAAAAAAATTATATAATTTGCTTAATCATTTTATATGTTATGTATTTTTAAATTATATATTATTTATTAGGCAGACTAATTAGATTGAAGAAAAAAATAAAATGAAAATATTCTAAAGTAATTTAATTAGCTTTCATAATCTCTTCGAAAAAGTCAACTAAATCTTATAATTAGAACCGAAGGGAGTACCATTTACTATTTTGCAGGGTATTAAACCCGGACCAAACCGACCGAAAAATTTGGAGAACCGGTCGGTAAACCGGTGCGGGCATTAACCCGGTTTGAGTATTTTTTTTTCCTTTATAATTTTATATTAATAACTTTGAAATGTTCACTTTCTCACCGATTTTGCTCTTCTGGGTTAGCTTTGGTTTAACTATCGTATCGACCAACTAGCCTTTGACCAAGTCAGACTCTAACCAATTTAGTAACCGGTTCCGATTTAATAACCTTTCTATTTTGTCACCATGATCTTAAAAAAATGAAGTGAACGACTTACTTTTTTTAATTTGAAGTGAATGACTTACTTTGACTTGTGTGTGATTTTGAATTGTTCCTCATGCAATCATATATGTGGACATGGTTTTAAAAATAACATAATTTTTTAGGTGACACTACGGGTATTTTTTGAAATTTTCCAAAAAAAAAAAAAAAGTAATACATAGTCACAAATAATAATAAGAGGCATATCATTGATATTATTAAGTGTCTATTTGTTTTAGCTTTTTAAAAGTGATTTTACTGTTCATGAAAATATGTGAAATTTTTTTTATTTTCGGCTTGAGAATAAGTGTTTAAAAATGCAATTTTTCAGATATTCCCAAACAAACACTAAATGAGGATTAAAAATGTCAGACGTGGCACATGATAAATACTGCCTCAGCCCCTTGTTACAAATTTTAATTTTATGGGTGGGTGTGTCTCAAAATATAAACATCATGAAATTCAGTACAATATATAGAGAAATAAATAGAAAATACAGAGAGAGTTAAAAGGAGACACACATTTTTTATTTGTTTATTAATAAAAACATTATTCATTATTTAGGACAGTCACTCCGGAAGAACAACACATACATTAAACGACTCAGTGGAGAATGAGAGACATGAGAGTCCTCGAGATAGATTGAGGGACAAAGCAAAGCTATTATTCCCAACGGATGATATAGCAAGGAATCTGAAATGTGCGGGTTCAATCTGAAGCAGTAGCAGAAATCTGAGGGCACAAACTAGGCCTTTAAAAACCTATCGAACCAAACAGATGCTTCTTTTATCATGTATGGGGTTGCTAGGTGCCCAATTCCAGGTTCCGCGATCATCTAAGTCAAAGAAATCAAATATAAATGAAAATACATAAATATGAAAAAAAAATATAAATTAGTATGACAGGTTTTTACGAATCGTTGCATCACTGAGATTGGTGCAGCCTACTATATGTGAAATCTTTCTTATCAAGCCGAGGAAAGAATAACAAACTCAGGTTTAATCAAACTTGACAATTTTCTACCTTGAAATTGTCTGGACAGTGAGATTCTTTATACGCCCGCTGTGCATTTGATATTGGAACTTCCAAACCTTCAAGTGGAGTTCGAGGATCTTCAGCTCCTGAAGTTTACAATGCACAAGAGTATATTTTAAGTCCAAGGTAACTTGAAGGAACGTAACCGCACAGACAACGAACACCCAAAATTATTCAACTGAGTATACAACTCAGATTCACAAGCAAGGATCTCACCATTTAGAATAAGCAAGAGGCCGTGGTGCAATAGCTGGAATTGAGTATGGTGAGTCAAACTTGGAAGCTAGACCAGGAGCAATCCTGTCCCATACCTGTTAAGGAAGAACGGAGGAGGATTATCTATGCCAAAACATAGAGAATAACTGGAACAAAGCTGTTTTAAGGGTCGGTACCAATGCATCAAGAATTGACAATCCAGTTTTACATATATTTTAGATAAAGCAACAAGCATATCAACTGTCAAGCCAAATATTCATTTGGAGAGTCATAGTGACAAAAAATTGGCTGACCTTCTGTACCACTTCTTTGTCAATGGCACTCTTTCCCAAATCATCACAACCCGCTGCATTAATTACCCTAAGAGCATTAGGGATAAATATTCCACACCATTAAATGTTTCTAAACAAAAATGTTAATGCTGTGAAGAGATGGTATTGACAATTGTTTAATTTGGACAATTTACAACTTATTATTTAGACACCTTTATCTTAAAAAATGAAGTGAATGACTAACGTATATTTGTCTGTGATTTTGAATTGTTCCCGTGCAATCATGCACAGATATGTGCGTGATTTAAAAAATAACATAATTTTTATGGGGTCAAGTGAAATTTTATTAAATGGACTCGGTAACTAGGTAATTTTAGTAGGCGACATTTAGGGTGTTTGCAAAACCTCACAATCAAATAAAAAAAAAGCTTAAAATAAGAGTTAATCTAAACACCAACTCATCGTCCTTGTTACTATATTAATCAAAACATTGGCACATTCTGCGCAACGCATGGGATTTGCCGTCTAGTTCAACAGATAAAGCATGTGGCATAATTCATAACATCACAAAAATGAAGCAGGGCAGGTAGACTGTAGCCTTATGTAGGCCAGCAAGTTAATATGAAAAATTTACACTCAAATAGGACTTGAAGAACGAATTTTTTGATCCCAAAATAAGCTTTAAAAAATCTGTCAAACAGATCTTATGCCTCTTTAGTCATGCATGGTGTTATTTGGTGCTCAGTTCCATGTTCCAATCTGCAATCAACTGTATATTAAAGCAGCTTACTCCCCATTTATTTTATTCATCTTATCATCCGCTATCCGGTTCAGAGTTTGTGTCTACCCCTTCCAACATAAATGTCTCCTTTAGGACTTTAATTTGAGATCTAGAAGGATCTAACAATGCCTTATACAGCTAGATCAACTCTATGTTGATAACCAGATTTACTTTATCATGGAAAGAAAATAGTATGACGACACTTGTATTCCTATGTGAGAATTCCTATGTGAGATAATATGAATTCGTTCTATTTGACTAAGTCAAGGGTGAAATTACAAATTTTTATTTAATTTATTTCAAAGGTACTAACCCTCAAACATAGGCCTTATACTATCAATCCGAGCATGCCACTTATCATTGTCAACGGCCCATCGAAAACCCTACAATACAGAAGCACATTAGTTTTACAATTACTTGTCTCTAAAGCACATAATCACCATCACTAAATATTCCATTAAAAAAATCGGTGTAACCTGAACACCAATCAGTGGGGCTACGACAGCATAGCGGGTGTCTGCAAATGCTGCAAACCATGCGTGCATTCCTGCAAAGAGGAATTACATGAGTTACGGGTTACATTAGGCATGGCATCACAGATATTCCTTTATTTAAACTAGTCCAAACAAACCTCCAAGAGATAATCCAGTGATTCCTATTCTAGAAGGGTCAATATCCTCCCTTTGAGTTAAATAATCTGCCTAATTTCATCAAGTCCCAGACCTGCCACAACAGAGAGTAGCACACTTCTTTTTAACTAAATTAATAATAAGTTTGACCGCTGATTCCATGATGTGTTTCAACTTTTCCATCATCCGGAGGAGATACCAATTCAGTCTTAAGCAGTTGTATGGTAAAAACAGCATAAATGCATAATAGACAAGGAAATTACCGTGTCATATATGAATGGCATTGTCTCACCCGTTTTCCATGCAGAAACAAGAGCCTTTTTATCCAAAACAAAACAAGACGGGGAAAAGCAAACTAGGGTCAGTTTCTATGTCCATACCGTAACTAATATATATTCTATTTATCATGGACCCAGATACATATTCAAAGAGAAAAAATAGTCGATTTCTATACATGAACAAAAGTAGCAAAAAATTAAGGCAAAACTTAAGCTGGATTTCTTTTTGTACATAAGGTAGTGCAAATCATAGATCAGGGTAAAACTTAGTAAGCCAAGGGAAAACTACAGACATCCTGATAGGTATTTTTGCTGCTGGCGCGTTCATTATGGTAGCGAGAGTCAAGGGAAATTGCTATATATCCTCGTGAAGCATATGCCTGCAGAGACATGAAGCGAACAGAATTAGAAACTGAAGAACTGAGATAAAGCATCTTCTTAATCCATTATAAAAACCCAAAGGACAGAGAACCAGAGAAGAATAGGAAACGTAGCCACCTTAAGTAACGGCCGCAAGTATTCTTTACAGTTTCCCGTGCTATGTAGGCAAACAACGGCTGGCTTTCTTTGATGTGTGTCTTCCTTCGAGCTGAAAATCAGTAAAGGCAAACGTCCTTGCTCTCCTTCCTAATGCACGATCAGCATTTGATGCGTTACTATACGTTCAATCCCAACAAATGCATGTCACCGTGGAATTAAAGCTTTTTCAGGATTCAAATCACACCTCTATAATCAAATGGAGATTTTCTTCTTTCAGCAAGTGTTCAGAGTTTTCGCTGTCTGCCTTCAGAGAAGGGTCCAAGTTTACCTGTTATAGGTTCATAAAGTAAATCAACTGAAAATTAAATCAGATGCAAGAGAAAACGCGAGAGAAAGTCAGAACCTGAGCATAAGGTGGATTATCATCCTGATACAAAGGGATCTCCACTGGCTTTGCAAGCTCCACGCGTAGCGGAACTGAAACGACAGAAAGAATTTCAGTCTTCAAATAATAATAATCTGGGTTTGAAGTCGTAAAATCTCAGATAAGTTCGTTACCAAAAGTCACAATGGAATGATAAATCTTGATAAGGAATTCCAAACTCATTTTTTAAAAATATCTTATTTGAAATTTTGAAAATTCAAACTTATTTTTCTCTAATAATTATTCACTGCATATGAAGTCGAAACAGGTTCAACCCGATGATTTTATAAGCTAGTTCACGAACCATGTTTGTTTCAATAGCTTAGGAATCGAAAAAAATGGAGAACAAACGAAGCAATAGATCAAGGAAAATTCAAAGTGAAAAGCGGATAAGTTCTTCGGTAAATCCTATACTGATTGTAAATACCTTCAGGGGCTCGCCTTTCACGGAGGACTTGAAGAAAATCTGATCGGAGCTTCCGATAATCAGTGGCTTCTCCCATTTTGCGAACTGTGCATCGTCGAGTAGTGACCACTTTCACTATGAGGGAGGTCGGTATTTATGAATAAACAATTTTGGCGGGGGCCAAATAGCAAGTGACACGTGTGCTTTAAAAGATTCCATGCGAGAGGGAGGCACTTCCATCATTTTGTCAATTTGTTCCAAAATTTGCTTGGTCATGATCGCATCTTAATTGCCTATTGGCCTAAAAAGCAACGTTATTAAGACCCAGGGTATTGAGTTAAAGGTATCAGAGTTAAATCGGTGTTAAACCAATAAAAAAGTGAAGATTTCATATTATTAACTAACAAAAGTAATTATAAAGAAAGGTTAAAACCGGGACCCGGTGAACCGGTCGGGGTATTGGGTTAGGGTTAGTGGGTCGGGGCCGGAGTCAACCCGGGCCTAGACCGGTAAGGTATAAAAAATTGGAAAATAATTAATTTCTTATCACACCAACCTAAATTTGACATACTATATAACATTTCAATACTTTGGATCAGTGACAAAATAATCATATACTCCAATACTTGTGACATATTCAGATATTCTTAACAATTTTCTTTCTGACCTACATTTGACATCCACTAGCAGAGCCAACCGAAACAGAAACCACAAAATGGCGGTCGAGGAGCGAGAGCACCGAGAAGTTTCGGAAGTTGAGTTTGACGATTGGGAAGTCGAAATCACACATACGTTGTTTCAAATATGATATGAATCTTGCATTCTTTAAAAAAAATGAGGGAGAAATATATATATATATATATTTTAATAATAAAAATATCTTATTAACTAACAAAAGTTTCACAAACCATGTACACACACATATATATATATATATATAATAAAAACCAAAATAAGTATAAAATAAGTATGAGAACAATTTTATCACAATTTATGTAAATAAACACTTTTAAAATGTCATGATGTCAAACAAACACTTTACATCAAACCATAATAGGTGATCACATCAAATAATTATGCAATTAAGAAATAAGAAATTATCACACATTTGTTTTTATTTGTCTCTATTTATTTTATTTTTTTGCAGGTCTATATCCTGCAGTTGTGCATATTGAAAAGAATTGCTAGACGAGATATCAATATCGACATATACAGTTGGTTAAGGCGTCGATTTTCACCCCAAAAGGAAAGAGGTTTAATACCCGTTGGTTGATATGGGGGCCTCATTGGTGGGAGATCTATAAGTACCTCTATAAGTACTCTTTGAGTCTGGAGTCATGCCTATCCCTGGTGGGGTACCGGTGTTTACCCCACTTAAACTTTATTTATATAAAAATATATATATATATATCAACAAGTACAGTGATATTCTTAATAATCGATTTTCTAAATATAAGATATAGTTAACTTTTAAAAAAAAAAAATTAAGAAAGTTAAATAAGTTACTTAATCATATCATATGTTATATATCCTTAGATTATATATCGATTTTGTTAGAACTATTAGGGTGATATTAATTGATTAATTAGTTAGTTATGACCCTAATCTATGTGAAGGGTCTTAACTAATATGGTTTAGTGTTTATGATAGTTAGATCCTCACCATATTTTGAAAGATGTTAATTTGAGTTTCTCTTTAGAGGGAAGTCCCTCTTATTCTTAAAGTGTGGTTAGTTATCTCCTTCGAGTGAGGGTAGATTAAAAATAACCCAAGTAAGTTAATAGTTTGTTTGAGCATGTTGCTTTTATGTGATTAATATAAGATTCTTCATCTTCTTCGTTATGTTTCTCTAATTGCTATTGCTATTGTTTATAAGTTTATGAGTCAAACTAATTAGTTTGAAAAAATATATGAATACTCTAAAATAATTTAATTAGTTTCATTAATCTCTTTAAAAAAGTCAATTTTATCTTATATTTAGAATGAGAGAAGTACCTGATTGATCATGCTTAATCATTTGTTAATGTGATCAATTATATTTAATGTTTATGGACGAAATGTTCCTATTGTAAAAAGAGTCACTACAGTTTGAAGGCCATATAAGCTATTTTTCAATATAATTTATGGTCTACGAGATGAGTACATATAAGAGTTTTATCTCGAATTACGTAAATGTATTTTTTCAATAATGCTGTTGATGTTGGTAGGTGTGTCAAGTGGGGACCATTTACCGTTTATTAAGACAGTAATATCTTGAAAAATGACGTGAATGGTTAAGTAGCCAACTGTTTCAATTGAAATAACCAAGGGAGGGTGTGGGAATATGCATGGCAATTGACATGCGTCCTTATCGATCTCTCCCTCCTCATATTGCCACGCGACCTTTTTCTTTCTTTATATGCTATACACTATTCAATTTAATTATCAAATAATTATAAATTTATAATCTCTCTCATTCCCCCATTATATTTCATCTCAACTCTTGCTTCTTCTTTTTTTTAGAAAAATAAATGTTAATACGTCCAATATTTAATTTAATACCTACTCTATGGTTTAATTTATTAATTAAAATGTGTCTTATATTAATAAATATGGAAGAAAATATGATTTTCTCTAGTTATATATAAAAAATAATGAGTGGAAAAAGTTCTACATTAAAAATTTTAATGATGAAAGAACCTGATAAACTTTAGTAAAGGAGTAGAAATAATTTTTTTTTTTTCAAAAAGAGCTACTAGCATCATAAACAAAAAATGAAAATATCACGATGATTAATATAATAGACATAAAATGTCACTTATGTTAAATTCCTCTATGTTGACTGTTTGGTCAAACTTTTGGCCAAATAGAGTGAGGGTAAATGAGTCAAAGTACCTTGTATTTTTTCCAAAAAAAGAGCCATTGGCACCCTAAACAAATTTTAAGTGTAAAAGTACTTATAATGATTTTAAAATGACCCTAAAATGTTACCGCAGCTGTTTATTTTGATTTATGGGACCACCATTTGTCCAGCTGTATTTTACCCTGATTATTTTGACCGTATGACATGACGTAGACCTCACTCATCTTGTAACTTTTCTAATCAAGGTGCCCTGAAAAGGACTTGGGGAATGCAGTACTATATACGTACAAATGTAAGGAAAGTCGCATGTGGACACGTCATTTCCTGTCTTTTATACGGTAGCAGCAGCACAACGTACACTTGTGAAAAGCAGAAAAAAAAGTACTATTTCCTCTGATCCTCACTATAAGCTACCAGTTAACAATTTGCATAAATTAATAAAAAAAATTTTAAGTCAATAAAATTGTTTTAAAATTTAAAATTTTTCAATATTACTCCTACTAGTGACACTAAACTCTACTATTATATTATTATTGCTCTCACTTATTATTACTCTCATCCACTAACCCTAATAATGATTGGCATACATGAAAAAAAACAATTAATGTTCTTTGAAAATAAGAAAATACCTTATAAAATAATCAAAAATACTAATTTATCTTATAATAAGTTGATGTCTATATAACAACTGACCAAATCAAGGCCTGTTTCTTGTGCTTCTCAGGAAGTTGCCAAAGAACGTTCACTAGAAATTGCCAAAGCAAATAGATAATATAGAATCATTCTGATTTTATTTATAAGTTTTTTTAATTAAATTACATACACTAAGTAGAGATAATTAGGTCAATGATTATGGAGTATAAATAGGTTATAGAATCATGGGGATGCATCCTGCTGATTAAATACATACCACTCTGATCCTATTTATAAGTCTTCTTTTGACTAAATCACACATACCAAGGAGGGGTAGTTAGCTCAATGATTATGAGGTGAATTTTCAACTTTACCCTCATTTATGATTGAGTACATTCAACTCTTTCTTCTCTATTTTCATTGGTACAATTAATATGGGTAAAATTGTCACAATCTCATTTATTTAGTCAAAGAGACTTATAAATAGGACCAAATTTATTTAGTCAAAGGGACTTATAAATAGGGACCTGGTATTATAGTAAATGGTAGAGGATAATACATCAATATCAACAAATACACTAATATTCAGCATTTGTTAATATAATCAATTATATTTCATGTTTATGGACGATTTACCATTATTTTGAAAAACCAAGTGGATGTGTTTTTTGGGAAGTTTCTCTCATTTTATTCCCTCCCCACTTCCCTCCACTAACATAAAACAACATCCATGAATGACAAGAGGAGACAGTACTGGGGAATACAGAATATGCATGCCAACTGACCTCTCTCTCCCTCCCAGGTTCGCACGCTCCATTGTTATTATTATATTAAGAAAGTTAATAAAATTAGTTAATATCATATTTATTTTAAAAAATGTCTATCATGTTCTCTTCTTTCATTATTATTGTGAGAGTATAAAAAAGGATAAATTAAGAAAAGATTGATAAATATAAAAATGACATCTTATATTTATGATCAATATCAACTCTTTGATGCAATCTCAAATGATTTTAATCTCTTCCCATTCCCCTATTTCATTTCAACTTTTACATTCTTTTTAGAAAAATAAATGACAACAAGATTTTGCTTTCAGTTATATAAAAAATTAATTAAAAAATTGAAAATTTTATTGATGAAAAAAAAAACCTGATAAATTTTTATGAGAAATGATATAATAAATGCAAAGGCTACACCCAAAAATTAAAAGAGGAGGAGGAGGAGGAGGAGAAATGAATCTTATGATCGGGAAGCTAGACTTCTTTCTTTTGTTTTTGTTATGCCAATTACTTTACTTTCTACACGGAAGAAACTTGGTCATATTTATCGCTCATTCTCAAGTTCAATTGATAAATGAGTGGACACTCTCACTAAAAAGGAGGGGTCCATCTAGAGTTGATCAAAACGTATTGGGGGAGACATCTTGGGATTTATGGAAGCAACGGTTAAGGTGGAAGTATGTGTACTTCTTAAGTTAAATTCATTGTGAAGTGGATTTCAAGTGCGCCTTGCGCTTTGGTTGAAGTGAACCTAACTCCTCTCCGAATATTTTTTTAGCAAAAAAAAAAAAAAAAAAAAAAAAAACTTGGTCATATTTTGCAACTTTGATCGCCCTTTGTAAATTAGATGCCTCCCTTTTTTCTTCTGTGCCATGAGTCATGATATATATTTCTTTCGTCTATTCTTTATGCATCTCGTGTGATGAAAAAAACTTAGAATAAAAAGGTAATATTACTACTCCTTTTTTGAGAAAATTATAGTAATTTTACCATATAATATTTTTGAACAGTCAATTATTAAACACAGACACACAGATGATTCAAAAAAACAACGTAATTTGGGATCGAGGGAAATTTTATTAAAGGGATCAGGTAAAATTTTTTTTTTAGATGGCATTTAGGAGTGTTTGGAAAACCTGATGATCTAATAAAAAAAACTTAAATTAAAAGCTAATCTTAACCCCAACTCATTGTTATTATCTGTGTCATTTTATCAGTTTTGTGCAGCACACGGAGGTTTTTTTTTTTTTTTTTTTTTTTTTTTAACAGATAAAGGGTGTGGCATAATTTATAACATGACAAACATGAACCAAGGCAAGTAGGCTGTGGGCTTCTGGCATCAGCCAGCAAGTCAATATGAAGAATTTACACTCCCATTGGACTTGAAGAGCAAATTTTAGATCCTAAACTAAGCCCTGAAAAATCTGTCAAACCAATCAGATGCTTCTTTAGTCATGTATGGTGTTATTTGGTGCGCAATTCCAGGTTCTGCGATCAACTGTATAACAAAGCAGCCAAAGATAAATAAATAAACAGACATATTGACGATAAGTAAGACAGAAAATTGCAGCCTACTAAAGATGAAGGAATATATCGAGTTTGAATTCAAGCTATAGAGAAGTTCAAACCTTAAAATTATTCAGCCTGTGGAACTCTCCATACGCCTGCCGTGCATTCGACTCTGGAATTTTCAAACCTCCAATGGGACATCGAGGATCTTCAGCACCTTAGCAATGTCCACAGAGAATGCTTCAATTCCGAATTCACTAACCATCTCCCTAACACCCCCCCCCCCCCCCCCCTCCCCCCAACACAACAACAAAAAAAAAAGACAGAGAACAAAAAATTTGAATTCTCTGATTCAACGAGTCATACACACATGGAGGCCTATCATATCATTGATCACCATATAGAGTGATATTGCAGCAAGTTTTAACTGGTTTCTCCATCTATTGATTTGTATAAAGAATAATGTTTGCTGGTACAATTCGAGAATGTTTAATAGCTCAAAATAAAATAAATTTGAAGCACAAGCAGGGATCTTACCATTTAGAATAAGCAAGGGCCGTGGTGCAATAGCTGGAATTGTGTATGGTGAGTCAAACTTGGAAGCCAGCCCAGGAGCAATCCTGTCCCATACCTGTTTAGATCATAAAACTATGAAATCATTATCTGTGCAGGTCTTTTCTGATTGTGCTGAAGCTATCAACAGAATAACTAGAGGCCTTCATGGTTTCCACCCTTACCAGAGACTACTGGGGATACTAGGGATTTGATATATAGAAACTGGTTTATATCTATTAATTCTGTTAATAGGGAAGGCAATGTGGATGCTCATTCTCTCGCTAGGTTAGCACAAAATTTGAACACTGACTTTTGTAACTTTGATCATAATCCCCATAGTGATTTTGATGGGGACTGTTATAGAAGGTAACTGGTTTTCTTGTTGTAATTGTTGCTTATTTCGGTTATTAATGCTAGCTTCAGTTTTCATTCAAAAAATAAATCATTATCTGAGCCTAGACGCTTAGAATAGTCACAAAGCTGTTTTATAGGCAGTGACATTTCATCAGGCATCGACATTCCAAGTTTAATAAAGCAAAGATATCAATCATCAAAGCAAATAGAAATTCTTCATTTGGAGACTCAGAATAATAATCACAAAAAAAGTGGCTGACCTTCTTCACAACTTCTTTGTCAATAGCACTTTTACCCAAATCTTCAGAAGCCACTGCATTCATCACCTTAAGGCCATCAGGGATATATAAATCACACCACCTTTAGGATATGCGCTCATTACCATCATTCTTCCATCAATAAGCAATATGACTTGGTTTGATTTCTGTCTTACACTTATAGGTTTTATTAAAATACTATTCCAACTTTGCCATGCAATTGTAATTTACGATGAATGGCACATTGAGAAAGAAGAGGTCATTCTTATAAGGGGAAGACTGAAGAAACGTATCATATATACATCAAGCACTGAATATACAAACTGGTGATTGCAAGATACTGATTTTGTATGAATTATAATGTCAATGATGCATGAATCTGAGCAGAATAGGCGGGAATCAGACTAAAGAGTAAAGACAATCAAACAGAAAAGGCACACAAAAAAAGGCTTATCAAACTGCAATAAGATTTCAGATTTTCATTTGTTTTGACACTTTCTCACCCTCAAACACAGGCTTGATACTGTCAACCCGAGCCTGCCACTTATCATTGTCAATAGCCCATTGAAACCCCTGCAGTAAGATATAGCACGGGAATTTTCACCTTCTTGTCTCTGAAGCACAAAATCATGACTAATGTACATTCCATTCAACAATTCAATGTCACCTGAACACCAATCATTGGGACTACCACAGCATAACGTTTTTCTGCAAATGCAGCAAACCATGCATGCATTCCTGCAACAAGGAATTATGTGAATGACAAGTTACGTCAAGGTTGGCATTAGGTATATTCCTTTCAACTTGTCCAAACCAACCTCCAAGGGATATTCCAGTGATTCCTATTCTAGAAATGTCTATATCCTCTCTCTGAGTTAAATAATCTGCCAATTTGATCAAGTCCCAGACCTGCCACAACATAAAACTAAGCACCTCCTTTTAACAGAACAAATCATTTGTCAGGCCACAAATCCCTTCATCTACGGCCAGCTTTTTCAAATCTTGGAATAGATAGTGATTCAGTCTTTTAGTAACTGTATAATGAAAACACAGTAATTAGATAAGTAAATTACCGTGTCATATATGAATGGCATTGTCTTTCCAGTTTTCCATGCAGAAATAAGAGCCTGGTTTATGTAAACAGAAAATATGATCAGTTTCTAAAATTATACTGCTAGTCTGAAACTAAACTACTTGCGGAAGATTCTGAGTACCAGTACACATTTAAGCAGGAAAAAAGTCCACTTCTTCTCTAGAAATGAGTGGTGAATAAAAGTAACAAGAAATCCTAAAGATTGCTTATTTAGTGAATTAAATCATATCCTACATTTTAAACTACGTAAATGTTCAGTTATAAGTTTGAACTTAGCTTAATCTCTTTTCCGGCATAACATAGTGTAAATCATCGATAACATTAAAAACTTGGTAAAAGCAAAGGAAAATTAAGTACTTACATCCTGATAGGCGGTTGCGCTGTGAGCACGTTCACCATGATAGCGAGAGTCAATGGCAACTGCCACATATCCTCGTGAAGCATATGCCTGAAATGTGCAGAGGACAAAATTAGAGGCTAAAGACCGAAAAAAAACGTCTACTTAATCTATTATAGGACTGGAGAGGATAGAAAACGATAGGAGAATCTGGAAAGTAGGGACCTTAAGTAATGGGCAAAAGGATTCTTTTGAAGAGCCTGTGCCATGTAGAAAAACAACAGCAGGCCTTCTTTGATGTTTGTTTCCCTTCAAGCTCAAAATCAGAACAGGCAAGCGTCCTTGCTCTCCTCCCTAATGTATGCATGATCATCACCAATACGTCGCTAAATGTTAAAATTCCAAAAAAAAGCATATTAACGTGGAATTAAAGCTTTTCTGGATTTAAATAAGGATCCGATCAACTCAAATGACCTCTGTAGTCAAATAGAGTCTTTCCTCTTTCAGCGAGTCTTCAATGTTGCTAATGTTTGCCTTTGGCCTTGATTCCAAGCCTGCCTGGTATAACTTCAGAACGTGAATTTACAGAACAATAAAAGAGATGCCAGCGAAAAGGGGCTATCTCGACTCTTGAGAGAAAGTGGAAACCTCAGTGGAAGTTTGAGTACTGTCTTGACACAGAGGCTTGGCCGCTGGCTTCGCGAACTCCACACGTAGCGGAACTGAAACGTGGCTACAAATTTCAATCGTCGTGTGCAGGGAAAAAAATAACAGACCGGTCAAACACGTTCATCTCTCTAGCTAGTTCACTGCCTATGCTCAATTCGATAGCATGGAAATTGTATAATAAAACCGAGACGTGGATGTCTCCTTCGTTAGTCCTAGACTTGTTCATCAATTAGAGGGAAACAATGGATGCTTATATTCGGATACTAATTCTACGTACCTTCGCCAAGTCGCCTGCTTCCAAGGACTTGGCGGAAATCTGATCGAAGCTTCTGAGCATCAAGGGCTTGTCCCGAAGGAAACATACATGAAGCTAATGTTGTCAGCTTTATCAGCATCTTCATCTTTGTTTGCCAGATAATTGCCCCATTCCCATACGGAATAGTGGCGGGATTCTTTCCTTTTTCACTCAAGCCTGACATGCTTGATATATATGTTTGGATGGATAATGAAACAGACAACGAGTAGTGGAGATATTATTTTCAGAGGCAATGTGTTCTTCACGTGAAGAGAGTACTTCTTTGCTTCTCAGCTGAGAGCATCGGGAAATTAATGAGTAGGAGAACTTGATGATAGCTTCAACCTCAGCCAGGCGTTTATTCTGTAATTCGATTCGTTCATATTTAGTTCTGTTTTTTTGGTATAATATATTTAGTTCTGTTGTCCTAATTATAAGAGTTAGTTAATTTTTTTGGAGAGATTAAAGAACTTAATTAAATTACTTTTAGAGTATTTTTATTTTTATTTTTTTATTCAAACTAATTAGTTTAACTAATAAATTAATATATAATTTAAGGATACATAACATATGAAATGATTAAATAACTTATTTAACTTCCTTAATCTCTCCAAAGAAAGTCAACAACTCTTTTATAATTAGGACCGGAGGTAATAGTAACTAAATATCTGCCGGCCCAAAAGCAACCGTGATTGTTTTTATTTTTTACTAAAGTATATATTTGGTCTTTTATATTTGCCTCGGATATCATTTCATTTTTAAGTTTGTAAAGTGCACGTTTGGTCATTTAATGTTAACACCGTTAATGTAACTTAACGAAAAATATTGACTCAACAATTTTAAGCGATTGTGCAATTAAATGTTGGTTAAGCGATGTTTATATGTTAGTATTTTAATAAATTAATATTTTAAATTCTATTAATTGAAAAATATTTAATCTTCATAGATGTTTTAGAGTTTTTCACTGTTTGTAAAGATTAAATAAATATATTTTTTGGTCGAAGAAGATTATTATTATTTTTCAATCGATAGGATTTAAATTATTAATTTATTAAAAAACTTAACATAAAAGCATATTTGATCAACATTTAATTACACAATCATCGCTTAAAATTGTTGAGTCAGTATTTTTCGTTAAGTCTGACTAACAGTGTTAAAATTAAGGGACTAAACGTATACTTTACAAACTTAAGGGACTAAATTTATACCAGAGACAAACATAAAAGATCAAACATATACTTTAGCCTTTTTTTTAAAAAAAAAAAAATCTTTGAAAGCAAAGCGAAATGATAATTATAAACTAGAGTTATTACCGATCATAGCTGTTTATAGGAAAAGGAAAAGACTTAATCTAAGGATTTAAGACGAGATAGTGGAATAACATCATTAATATTATTGTCAAACTCACGAGTTTACTCTCCGAATTTATCATTTTTACATATCTACTTTACTAAATCAAGTCGAGTCACCAGTAAACTTGTGTTGGCTATAAATCCGGTTAAACTCACGAATTTACACACCGAGTTTCTTGTTTTTTACGTTTATAGCTTATAAAACCGTGTTAACTCACTTTTAAACTCGTATTAACTTTTTCATTTTGTCATCCTCAATGACTTTATATATGAATATTATAGCAATTTATTTATTAAATATAATAAATTATGAATGTTGATATATTTAATTTCAATTATTTGGATTTAAAACATATCTAAATCAAATTTTTGTCATTTTTATATATTAATTATTTAATTATATAATGTTAATACCTATTTAATAATAAAAGTAAACTTTTACGAGTTTACAATTTCAACTTAAGATACGAGTTTACGTCAAGTTTGCTTAAACTCATAAGTTTGACAACCTTAATCATAAGTAACAACATTTAAAGATATAAGGAAGAAAAAAATATCCTTGTGCAAAACATTTAGTAACCGTGATTAATCCCTTTGTACAATACAATTTCCTAACACTAACACTTTATTTATCCTTATAAATAAATTTAAGAACGTGTTATGTTTTAGTACTACCTTCAAACTTAAATATAGGATATAGTTTATAGTGTAATTGGTACTATAAACTATATCCTATATTTAAGATTAGAGGATTATTACTAAGGGCCAAAAAAAATGTCTTAATAGTACTGTTTATTTATTTTTCATCATTTAACATTTCGGTAAATCTTTCCCTGATAGTATTTAGCTCAAAAAGCCTATCGCTCAATCTGCAAGCATCGGATAATAAGCGCTAAAGCAAAGGTAATCATCTTTTTTAATCGTATGGTAAGTACTTAAAACTTATGACGAGAGCAGCTTGTTTTAGATTAAGTTTGTAATCTCAAAAACGTTTATTCACGTATATTAAGATAAAATTTTTCTCACATACTTATCTTACATATCATAAATCACAAAGAAAAACTATTTTTAAAAGTTCTAATCGCTATTACAAACAAGTACTTGACTCATACTCTTTGCAGGTCATCCATGAGAAATTGAGCATACTCTATAAAAGAAACTATACTAGTCCTTTTCAATCACGATAAAGTAGGTTAATTATTCTATTTATTTCAAATTATTTTATCTCTTACTTTTTAACAAAAATAATTTAACGTTGAGTTTCTCCCCATTTCATTTCTGTCATAATTTCATCTGTTTTCTTTTCTTTTCATTTCTTTTTTTGTAAATAATTTCATCTTTTTTTGAGAGAGAAGAATGATGTATTAACACTTTAAACAAGCATTACACAGGGGAAATTAATCCCAGTTTGTCTTGAGAGACTAAAGGCCCTACAGAAACAGGGCAAACATCAAAGAAGCAAGAGCACAAAATACCCATTTTCGCTAAATGGTCTGCCACTCCATTACAAGTCCGCGGAATAAATTGCCAACGAACCACCCAATATTTCTTCAAAAACTCATTAATACTCCAAAATACCCATTTTTTTTTTTTTGTAAATAATTTCATCTGTTTTAAACGTTGAGAACCAGCGAGGCCGAAGTGGACAGTCCCGTAACAGTCAACAGCGTGATGCAAAATTGCAGGCTATGGGCAACATTAAAAAAATTGCGTTATCAGCCCATCATAATATGGGCCTTTTCTGACACCCCCCCCCCCAAAAAAAAAAAAAAAAATCTTGTCATCTGCCTGAGATAACATACTTTTGCATGTATTTTACCAAAAAATTAAATACTTTAGCATGTAGAAACATCAGATTAAGTACCGACACTTGGATTTCGACAAGGATGCTAACCAGTTATGGATGCCAGCATCTTCCTGCCTGTTCACAACACCAAAAAAACTCATGTACTTTACCAATCAAAGAGTATTTCACAATGCAAGATATTATGTTAACCCAGCAATTCCAGTAGGTAGACC
Source organism: Acacia acuminata (assembly GCA_019022655.1). NCBI lineage: Eukaryota > Viridiplantae > Streptophyta > Magnoliopsida > Fabales > Fabaceae > Acacia > Acacia acuminata. The sequence continues at coordinate 4,435,977 of JAFJYI010000015.1, forward strand.
GATCCTCAATGATAGGTCATCATTGTCTTGTCCATTAGGAATTGCACGACTTGTCTCAGATACTTTAGTGGCTAATGGGAAGTGGGAATTTGCTATGCGATTGCTGTGTATGTGAACTTCCTTCCCCTTCTCACTTCTCAAATCAGTTTCAGCTCCATTATTGTCATTATCAGCTGCTTCTCGTTTGCTTCCCACCTCTTTATTGGCTGATGGGGAGCACATCGCTTCTGCAATAGTTACAAATGAGTAAGTTAAAATGGGAAATAGTATTGCGAGTTTGTAATAAAACTTCAAACAAGCTCAAAGAAAAATATCATCTCTGCTAGCTAATTTCTGCAAGACAACTATTTTTAGATTTAGTATAGTAGAGATATTTCCTCTTATATTCAGAAAGCTATATATTGTGACCCAAGAATCTTGACCTCTTATGCTTCCGCGAGTGATGAGTCCACGGAGAACGTCCCAAAACCTGGTGAGCACAAGCCGTTCCTGCTCTCCATAAATGTCCATGTAATCATCAGAATTTGATGACTTATGAATCATTTTTTGATCATTGCAAGCCACAGCATTGGCAGCACTATTCGAAAGAAACATCTCATCTTGTTCATCACACATCAATGCTAGTGTTCCCGGTGACAACGGCCTCCTGTAGTTCTGTATATCAACTCCTTCTGACCCAGAATCACTAGTTCCACTTCTCTCTGCTCCATTTTTCTTTGCATGATCATCAACAACAGGCTTGTGAACTTCTTTATTGTTGTCTTGCAGTAATTCAGCTGATGAAGCAACAGAAGTTTCAGATTTCTTCATCCCCATTTGCTGGTCTACCCTGCCTCTTGACTCTGAAAAGTTGAAACACAATTGGGATGCAAATTACATTATGATAGAGAAGTATTGACTTAATATACATAATAACATAATTTCTACACTAAGGTCCACTGAAAAACTCATGCTGAAATTGAAAGTTTTCAGCGCTGAAAATACTATTTTGATGTTTGATTGTGCCTAACCAAACATAATCAAACGTTCACCATATGGAAACTCACTGAACCACCCTTTCCTTATTCCAATAATTAAATACTATGTATTCCTTTATTTCAGACCCACGAGCTTGGTAAAATGTCAATAATTTCGCTTAAAGACAATTCCAAACACTACAAATGTAGTACTTAACTTTGAACAATATACACTTAGTTTTTAGAGCCAAATATTGTTTTTAATTAAACAAAAATTTATATAATTTAATTTCTGTGTGCTACAGATCTCCTCCTCTAATTCGTCAGTTAAAAACCATATTAGTCATTCACCATATTTTAAATAAATTCTTAAGCTACCAAAAGAAATTATTCATAACAAGAAAAAGATAGTACGCATCTAAGTGTTATTCAAACCTGCATATGATTCTGCGGCTAATCCTGATAGAACAACAAAAAGTGAACAGAGATACTTCACATCCTGTGGCTGGAGAGCATCCGCCAATGGGGACCTTCAGCATGAGCAACTGTAAATTTAATTTAAGAAAACAAAATAAAAATGTTCAAATCCTGTTTCTAAAACACATACCTATATGTTGATCTTGAAGACCCTGGAATTGTTACATTGGCAATGTCAGAGGCAACAAACGCAGATGGACCAGGTGTCGCAACCATTGGATCATTTTCCTGATTAAGCTTTAAATATATTAACTATATTCTGAAATTTTGATGAGAGAAAAAGGATAAAATTGAAAGAGGCTGCAAAGTAATAAAGAAATAAAAAATGCATGTGAAAAAAAAGTCTGAAGGAACTCAAGGTAAGAAGGTTGATATTCGTAGTCTGGCATGATTAAAAGGCTTAAATATATTGAATTCATGTGATTTCCAAGCATTACGAAGCAGCAAATCAAGACTTACAAAATGATAATCTAAATGAATATAGATCATCCTAATATATCAGAGGGAGCAAAGAATGGGGCACCTGTTGGAACAGAGCAGTCAAAACAGCTTGATCTATGGTAGCTTTGCCAGAAATTATTTCCTTAAGTTTTCTTCGCTTGGGTGTTATGTCCACCCCATAGCCAGAGGACCCAATTGCTTGACTGATGGCAGCATTAGCTGCCTGTTTGAGGTTCATTGGATCAAGAGAAATTCTTTCTTCACTTCCTTCAAAATTCTTGCAGTCCATACATTTACAATTTTCAGAGCAGAGGACATTGGCTTGGAAACACTCACAATACTTCTTAAGGCAACCTGATTTCTTGCAGTGACATCCTTTATTATGCTTCCCCAATACTTGAATTTCAGCCTCTTCCTGAATTTATTCAGGATATTTATTATGCACCACAAGCAAGGTCAACGAAATAAAAAAGCCAGATACAGAGTAGCTAATATCATAAGAACATTGGCTCATACACATAAATTTCTTGGCAAATCTGTATTCCTGATTTGACTAGAGAGGTATCATATTTTTTGTTAACTGAATAAAGTATATATTTTGATTAAGATGTATGCTTATACAGAAACATGGCTTCATAAATTATATTACAGAAAGCTATAAGTGATACTATATTTCAAAATCAGAAAAAAGGCATAGAAAAAATAGGCATCATTCACAAGATTGACAACAAAGAATCATCTAATTGGAATTTTGTATGCTCTTTGGCAGGGACCAACTCATGCCATATAATCTTGTTAATACAGGAAGAGTTATCTGTTTGGATACAGATCTAATCTAAGTTCTCACTACATAAAATAGGAAAAAATGAGTAAGGAGTGCCACCAGAATAACTTTATCGTTATGATCATAAGTCAGAACATTTGAATTGAAGTCTCAGAATGAAATTAAACTGACCTTTACTATGATGGGAAGGACAAAACAGTTGGAGTGGTAAACTAAACATCTACGGAGTTCTAAAGGGAGTCCCATTATAAAATTAAATCATGTATAAGAAGGTAACTCCGCCCGATAATAGGCCCTCAAATAGCTTGGTCAAGCAATGTTATAAAAACTTAAGGGAGTTGAATTACCGACCTTGGAACCCTGTGGTTCTTGTGGACTGCTTGCAATTTTTGGTCTGAAAGCATTTGGATTGCGCTCTAAAATTATTCCAACTGCCTCTTGTCTGGCGGCCTCATTATCCACATTATTATGACAATTTAAACAGTTGCAGCCATCACAGTGTATACCAGCTGCAAAACACTCACAGTACCTAACATTTGCAATATTAGCTTTCACTTGTGGGTAAATGAGTAAGAAATATACATACAAGATATCCATATATTGCAAAGTATTCTGTGATTAAGAGTTATTGATAAAACTTAAAAGATGTCTGTCCAGAGAATATGAAGTGCTTACAATTTGAGGCATCGAGAATTCTTGCAGTTGCACTGCTTTTGTTTCTTTGGAGTGCTGTCTTGTGATCCCACATTATGCCAAGGTCGTTTACTGGGAGACTCTTGCTTCCTGAAGGAAAACACGTATGCCCATACATTTAAGAAATGCCAATTTATGCAATATAGCCTCACCCTAAAAGGTGAAACCTAATTGAAGAGAGAAAAATTTTCTGATGGTAAGCATTGAAATGAAAGAAAGGGATTAAAAATTTTGAACTTTTTATTGATAATTATCTGAGTATTATTCCTTGCTAAAGAAACAAATGCTGTACATAAATTTCCGTTTTTTGAGTTTTAATCGTGTGATGGTTGGATCTCTGTTTCTCAACCAACACATTATATTGATTTCAGGTTTCAGCATGATCCATACATCGAATAAATTAAAGTAACCCTCAATATTATCTTAATAAGTTCCAAAACTACATGAGGACACAAAAACAAAATAAAACATACACACGTTTCATTTGCATAATTTATAAACTACAAGAAGTTGGATTTCGAAATGACCCTAAACGTTTGTTTTGTAGTTCTATTATTTTGTAAAGAATAATAGGTAGTCTTCATACTAAACTACCCCCTCGCCGGTGATAACTTCTACCAGTTCGTTCTGTCTCCAGATCATATCTCTTGAATTTCCACGCAGCATTACTTATATATCTGTTTATGTTATGAAATTACTTCTTCCTATTATCATTTTGTCCCTTCTCTCCAACAAAAATTACTCTTACCTTTGAGTAAATGTCTTCAGTTTTTACATTATCTTTACCATCGTCGCCACTCAAATATACAGAATTGAGAGTTCTTAGTGGTACAGGTCAACAGACTTACAGTAATGGTAACGTCGTCATCGAAATTTTCTGCACAGGGTGCGGAATTCGACGAGCAGGTGAAACTAGCTGCGGCCGCGGTTGCGATTGCTGGTTGACCTGAGATTGCGGTGGTCGCTGTTGTTGTTTGTGTGAAGATGACCATAGCTGCTGCCCCGGCGACCGTAGAGGTAACTTTGATTGTGTCGGTGAGTATGCCTGAGATTGCAACTTCGGTTCAATTTGTATTTGAGACGGCGATAGTGATTGTGACCGCAAAATCGATTGGGCAGTGGTTTCTGCGTCTGCGGTGGTAGTTCTAAATGTGGCAGAGATTCATGTGCCCTCGGCAATTCTACGTTCACTGAATCTCCGCCGATGGCCGTGAAATCCAATTGCCGAACAAATTTCCGTGGTGCTAAATCAGAAATGGTTTCACTCTGCTCCATCAACAATGGCAGCCAACTGTCAACAACAATTGGGCATTTCGCTTTAAAATCCAACGTTAATGTCGAACTACTCACGGTTTCGGAGTGAATTTCCGAAACATATGGTCAAAGCCTTCACTGAGTACACAATAAAACGGTCAAATACTAAAGACAACAAAACGTCGTCCACTCTAAGCACATACGTCCACCATAAATGGCTGCACGTTACAGAAAACCACAGGAACTGGTCGCAATCAACCAAAGACGACGATTGAGGAATAAAGTTCCCGATTTTGAAGAAAAGAAGCATGCAAGCACCTAATTCCCTTGCAATGAGAGAAAATGTGGCCGGAGAGGGCTACCGGTGAGCTGATCGGGAATCTGTCCTGGGAGACTCCGAGGAAGCCACTACCATGACACCTCTCCCTCTTGAGATTTTGAAAATTGGATTGACTAAGCTGAACGGTGGGATGGAAGCAATGGAGGATCGAACAGACGAAATTGAAAGTTGTAATGAACAGATGAGATTTGCGTAGGCTCCGAAAGAGTTCGGTTAAAGCGTGGGATTTTCAAAAAAGGGCACCAACCCCTTTCGGGAAAATGATGTGAGCAGAATTTGGCGCTAATTGAATCCAAATAAGAAAAGGACTCGGTTTATCGTTGACGTGTTTGAATTTAACTAGGGCAGTGTTTGGCATGTGACCTTTGAAACGATCCACGTTTTATTTTTTTTTCTTTTTCAAAAGTAGCACCTTTTTTTTTTTTTTTTTTTTTTTTTTTTAAACTGCCTTGTCAAAAAATAATACTTCCTCAAGTCCTAAATATAACACAAAATTAATTTTTTTTGAGAGATTAAGAAAGTTAAATAGGTTACTTAATCATATTATATATTATTTTTCTTTAGATTATATATCAATTTCTAAATTAGGTAAAATAGTTTAGAAAAAAAATGATAAATATAACAATTTTAAATTTATTTTAAAAAAAATTCAACTTTATCCTATATATTTAGGTGGAGGGAGTAAATAATGATGATGTCAAAAGTATTCTCCAACCATAAACTTGCCAAATGGCATGAGAATCAAACAGATCTAATACAGTTGTTTTTTCCCCCTTATTAATGTTAAAAATAACTATGATTAAAACTCTATTTTGTAGTAGTGGTTACAGTAAAATAAATGATAAATTTTTTTACATAAAACATTTTCTATATCATATATTTTTCAGTACGTAAATAAGCTGTTGTTGGTGGCACACTGAGACTATAAAATATGAATATTAAAATTCATTGTAAATTTTATGTTTAGATTGTTAAGCAGCATCTTTGTCATGCAAGCACAAAACCACTGATCACAATTTCGTAAATTTATGTTTGTGATGTGTTTCACTTTTATTATATAAGGCATGCATGTGTACGTATTAGTTCTAACCATTTTGCTATGCTATAAAAATAATTTATGGATCACCGACATTAGATCGTGGGTGAACTCAACCCTTTTCTAAAATTTTTTTATCAAAAAAATAAAATAAACACTACTACAAAAAGTGAATATTACTTCCCTAAAAGACGTCTTTATTTTAAAAAAGAAAGTAAAAAGTATAGGCGGTGGTAATTTCGTAATTATTTGGCTGAATTTTGAGACTTAAGTGTCCTAAATATAATTTTAGAACGACTAAAATTAATTTTAGGCGTCCTAAATATATTTTAGGACGCCTAAATTAATTTTTTTGTGCATTTTGAGAAATTTTTTGGCGTCCCGAAAATAAAATCGGGACGCCAATATGAATTTTTGCATCCTAAAATATATTTAGGACGCCTAAAATTAATTTTTTGGACACCATGAATTTTTTTAAATTTTTTTTTTTTACATTCTAATGAATTTTTTTATGGCACAAATCAATAAAATCCTAAAATTTAAATCAAATCAAAAAATTAAATTTTACTAAAACCAAATCAATAAAATCGAAACTTTTACTAATCAAATCAAAGAAATTAAAAATAATAGTAATCAAATCAAAGAAATCGAAACTTTTACTAATCAAATCAAAGAACTTAAAAAAATTAATCAAATAATCAAATCAAATGAAAAGAAATTGAAAATAATACTAATCAAATCAAAGAAATCAAAACTTTTACTAAACAAGTCAAAAAAATTGAAAATAATCAAATCAAATCAAATCAAAGAAATTGAAAATAATACTAATCAAATCAAAGAAATCGAAACTTTTACTAATCAAATGAAATAAATTGAAAATAATCAAATCAAATCAAAGAAATTGAAAATAATACTAATCAAATCAAAGAAATCGAAACTTTTACCAAACAAGTCAAAAAAATTGAAAATAATCAAATCAAATAAAAGAAATCGAAACTTTTACTAATCAAATTAAAGAAATTGAAAATAATAAAATCAAATCAAATAAATTGAAAATAATACTAATCAAATCAAAGAAACTGAAATTTTTACTAATCAAATGAAAGAAATTGAAAATAATCAAATCAAATCAAAGAAATTGAAAATAATACAAATCAAATCAAAGAAATCGAAAATTTTACTAAACAAATCAAAAAATTGAAAATAATCAAATCAAATCAAAGAAATCGAAACTTTTACTAATTAAATCAAAGAAATTGAAAATAATATTAATCAAATCAAATAAATAGAAAATAATACTAATCAAATCAAAGAAATTGAAAATAATACTAATCAAATAAAAGAAAGGGAGAATCTCATATAAAGATGGTTGAAATAATCAAATTCTTATTTAGGTTACTAAACTTAACAAATTATTAATAAGGTTATGTGACACAATAAGAGATCTAGAATTTGAGAAAAAGTACTTCTATATCCCTTAAAATTAAACAAAAAAGTAAAATTAAAGATAGATTGTTTACACACTATATAAGAAATCTTACGGCAGATATTTGATTGGAGGCCTCAACACTATCAAAATATCGGCAAAGAAAGCTACATAAGTTGGTTGCAATGTTAAATCTTCTCCTTAATCCTTTTTAGTTAATTTATGTACCGGAGGAGGTAGTATAGCATATAAGTACAATATTTTTATGATCAATATAATTAGATGATCTCATAGAATTAATCCTTTCAACCTTGCGAAGTTTCATTCAGTTTTAAATTTTAGTGATGAATATAATTCGATGCGCCGAAGAATTTAATCCTTTCATCCAGTTTTAACTTGCATGATTCTTTGAAAAACAATTTTCGATGTGTCGGCTCTTTGAATGTGGGATTTTATTCTTCAAATAAAATTGTTGCTCCAGGCTAAAATTTAAATTTCAGAATTTATAATATCATTGTCCAAGGTAATAAGGATTTAAAATCTTCAAATACTGGATGCAAGCCCCTTTTTGATTTTTTGTTAGGATTTAAAATCTCTCTGGACTATAGATGAAGGGTATTATTGGAAAATTTTAACATTTAAATATTCTAAATTGGTCATTGACTCAATTTAAGATTTGTTAAATTTACCAACCTAATGTAGAATTTTCCTATTTAAACCGTCTTTATATGGGATTTTCCCTAAAAGAAATTGAAAATAATATTAATCAAATCAAAGAAATTGAAAATAATACTCATTAAATCAAAGAAATCGAAAATAATATTAATCAAATCAAAAAAATCAAAAAATATATATTTAAGATGCCTAAAAGGGAAATTTTTGGCGCCTAGGTAATTTTTAAATTTTTTTAAAGGGTATTTTTTTGGCACTATTATTTGTGGCGTCCCGAATATGGTTCGACGCCAAAATTAATTTTTGGCATCCCGAATATATGGTTTAGGACGCCACAAATAATTAATAATTTTTTTCCAAAAATATTATTTTTGTATTTTTCACTAATCTTCCACTAATCTCGCGCCTCGTCCTCTCCTCCCCTCTTTCTACACAATCGATCTCCCACACACACGCTACCTCGCTAACCGCCGCAATCTTCTTAGCCACCGTCAATTCTTCGTGTTCAGGTTCGGATCTGCGCCTCTTATTTTATGTTTTATTTTTTTCCAAGCTAATCGATCTTCCTTACGGCTCTTCCTTCTCTGAACCTCTTAATCTACATATTTAGGGCACACAGTTCCTTCCACGACGGCGGCCATAGATCTGTTTTGTTGTTCTAGATCTGTTGTTTTGTTGTTCCAGATCTACTGTTTTGCTGTTTTGTTGTTCCAGATCTGCTGTTTTGCTATTTTGTTGTTCCAGATCTGTTGTTGTGTTGTTCCAGATCATATTTACGGCACACAAAACCTCTTAATCTGCATCGTCCCTATCTCTCTGTTTTTTGTTCTAGTTTCGTGAGTCCTTTGCAGTTTTTCTCCCACGCGCGGCAAGCCTTCGGGTTTGCGGTTTAATTTTTTTTTTTTTTTTTTTTTTTTTTTTTTTTTTTTTTTAAAGTAATACGGCGTCCTGATTTTTTATTCAGGACGCCGATGCCTTAAAAAAGGCGTCCTGATTTTTTATTCAGGATGCCGACGCCTTAAAAAAGGTGTCCTAAATTAACCATAGGACGCCTTTTTTAAGGCGTCCTGAATTAATCATAGAACGCCTTATCTCTTATTTTTACAACTACCCCTGGTCAGTTGTCCTTCTGAAACAAGATGTTAATTGCCTCTAATTTAGGATGTTAATATGCTTTTTTATAGTAGTGAAAGTGTGTGTGTATATACCACTTTACAATATTACCATTCCATATCCATCATTCCATCACCATCAGCATAACCATCATAATAGTAACAATCTTAATCCCAAACTCAAATCTTACATCTAAGTTAGAAAATATGTTGCTTCATTGAACTAAGTTCATATTCAAATATACATATGATTTTAGATATAAATAGTATAGATGAAAGTAAGATTAGAGAATATCTTATAACTAAGGTTAGAGAATATCTTACAACTAGAGTATGCATATAGAATAAATTAACCTCTGTTACTTTAACTCCAAATTTAACCTTAATTTGAATAGCAAAGCAGGAGCAATCACCATTCACAATAAAACTTTATATAGTATCAATGCATAGTGATACCAATCAACCACAATCAACAATAAAATAAATAATTTATACAATTCAATTCCCAAAAACCCAATATACTCTACAACCATTATCCTCATCATATCATCCTAATTTCCTTAATAATTCTTAACGTCAACAATCATATCCAAGTCACATATCACTTTTCATGAGCTCAAATCTCTCATTAAATCCTTAGATAATCTCTACACCATCCTCTTACATCAATCACTCAATTTTATAAGTTAAGGTTTCACATCCAACACACCTATAGTTAAAAAATCATCAATATTAACATCATAGACCGATTTCTCTTTTCTATTCCCTCCGGTCTAAATATAAGATATAGTTGACTTTTTTAGAGAAATTAAGGAAGCTAATTAAATTACTTTAATTTTTATTTTTATTTTTTTTTTTAAAGTATTTAGCTTGACTAATAAACTAATATATAATCAAAGATTCAAACATATAAAATGATTAAATAACTTATCTAGAAACCTTAATCTCTCCAAACAAAATCAACTATGTCTTATAATTATGACCGGAGGTAGTAATTTACATGAGTATAACTCAATTATTAAACAACTCTTCAAACCTCCACATAATCAAAATCATATCAAACCGTAACTCAAATATCAAATCCTAACTTATAATTTCATATAGCTCAAAACCTAACAAAACTAAATCAATTAAAATTTCAATAATACCTCCAATAGCCTAAATAAATTGTTTAACCCAATTTTAATCAGCACAGGATTAAGTTAAGTATACTGCCAAATCTAATTTATGCATATACCAAGCCCAATTCAATGTTTTCTTTTGAATAGACAAAACAGAGTTTGTACGTATGACGAGAAAGCAGCTAGGAGCCGTGATAATTTTAGACTGGATGGTAGGACTAGGAGCCGTGATAATTTTAGACTGGATGGTAGGACGTAGGAGTAATAGAATGGGCAAATTAACGTATCTTTTAGGAAATTAAATGGGAATTGGTTGGGTTGAGCAGATCACTGTCGGAAATGAAACGCGTCGAAACGCATGGACCACAGCAGGGGGACGTGGCTTGCCATAAATGACTAAACACCCACGTATCTAGCTTCGTCTCATGGACCACTTCTTCTTCCGTACTGCATAGTTAATTTTTTCCAGTCTCTTGGGAAAAAAAAAAAAAAAAAACAAATGCCATTTACTGTGTGTTTGAATGAATTTTCTGAACGGACTCTGCCTTGAACTGCAACTGTTTTTCCCCAAAAAAAGAGAAAGATTTACTACATTGTTATTTATTATACATCGCTACCAAAAGCCAGTAAACAGATTGCCTCAAAGTATAAGTAAATGACTGATATATAATTAATATCGTTAATTCACTCATATATATGTGTTGTGAAATATTGAAATGACAATGAATTGTACTTCTTTCTTGATATATTGCTTTCGTTCTCCTCAAGTTGGCACATGAAGATTATAAGTGTCCAACTTGTTGAAAAGCTCTTGAAATTTGTTAGCACCAAGTGCCTCTGTGAAGATGTCAGTAACTTGATGCTTTGTTTAGATCTTTAATGATGAAGACATGTCTTGAGATTGGCACTTGTTCACGAATAAAATAGCAATCCATTCCAATATACTTAATCCTCATGACAAATCTAGTTCTTGGCAATATGAATGACAACTTGAATATCACAATATAATAGCATTGAACACTATTGAGTCGCCCCAAAAATCATGAAGACGACTGCTTTAACTGTGCTAATCATTACTCGATATTCAGCTTCTACTGAAGAAAGGGAAACCACATATATAACCTTTTGCTTTATCATATTGGAGACCCACCTAAACTCATAAAATAATCAGTGCAAGAACACTGAATCTTATGGTAAAATAAACTTCATGTGTGTGCGTGGCATCTACGTTAAACCCTTCGTGCGTGATCACAAATTAATATATTGTTCTTTTAAATTTTGTGCATGTCTGTCGATCGGGAAACTAGTGTAGTGACGATTGCATTATAAAATTAAAGGAATGAATCGCTTATCAAAGTTTGCAAAAGTGCCTGTAAAATATATTTACCATTTAATATTGTCGATTAGTAGAAATAGTTTTAATTGTTGTTAAGGAAAAAAAAGTAGTTTTAATTAAGCTCATTGAATACTTTAAAAACTAGAATTGAAGTAGGATCGATCGGTATTCTCCCAACATATAAACTATTTATATCCAAAGTCGTTTATCTGTCTCCAGTCAAAATGTCTTTTATTATTTAATCTATTTACGAGTGTATATGCGGCGAGACGGTAATTTGCAGTGTATATACATAGCTGATGATTCACCCAACACAAATTGACGTACGTGAGTAAGGATAATTGTGGCTTTTGATAGAAATATTGGGTACTAGGCAAGGGTGGATTAGGGAGGTTAGTGGTAAGTGACGAATCCAGAAAATTAATGAAGGGTGGGTATCAGTAGTCGTGGCGGAGAATTTGGGGCTGCCCCGATTTTTTTTTAAGGAAAGTCTTAAATGTATTAATAAAACAAAATAATATAAACAAGAAAATAAAAAATATAAACAAAAATTCATGAAATCAAGTGAATGCTAATGATGTAATAAGAGAATCAATTATTTAACAAACCTGTCATTTAGAAAAGTAAGACTAAGTACTATTAGAAATGCATTACATAAATTATAATGAATGATGAACATTTAATAAGTTCAAGTACATATATTTTAATAATTAACAAAAGTATACTACAATAAAAATAATTACAATGTCATCCTTTTAGGCTTTATTTTTTAGAATTCCATCATATCTTTTTCAATATAAGACATTAAACAATTATTCAACCATTTATCTCTCATCCGATTACAAAGTGCAGTCTTGATGTATTAAGGGTAGACACTTAATTTAAGGATGAATAATCATTCAAATATGTATTAATCTTTTTTTTTTAAAAAAAATCCCCAATTCAAAGGTGGACACTTATCCCACTCTCTTATACGTGGGTCCTCCCTGCTAGTGGTGGCCCCCAACCCCCCCCCCCCTTTTTTTTTTTTTTAAGAATATACATATATAAGGAGATATCTTTTTTTATCTGCGGCTTATTTTAATATTTCGGCTACATAAAAACAAACCCCGCGCAAGAGAAACTTATTATGTGTAATTTGCTTATCTTTTGATCTCAATATATAGTAGTTTCGTATAATCTTGGTTTGCATTTAGTCCTTAACTTTTGAGTTTGAAATTGTCGTACGTTAACAAAATATAAAGAGATATCTACATGTATATACAAGCTTAATAAGCTAAGCTTGTTTGATTGATCTATTGCATTTTATCATTTGTATTTAAAAATCTAGTTGACACTTGTCCAGTTCTAAATATATAAGATATATTTACCGATAATTTAGATAGATGAAGGAAGTTAGTTGGGTAAATTAATTTGACATATATTTTCTAAAACACCCTAGTTATCATCTTCCCTAATTTTTTTCATTCACTATCTTCCTTGATTATTCTTAACGAATATGAAAACTATGTCTTATATTTAAACAAAAAATCAACTTTCTAAATATATCTTACATTATGGATCCGAGGAAGTAATTTGTTGGAACATACATAGTCCATTCTTGATGAATTAGGGCTGCCTAAGTCCAATGCAAGTAAAGCTATTATATGATAAATTTCTTTTAATTTTTTATTTATATATTATGCCTATATTGTATTTCGACTATTTTATTTATGATTTAGTGTTTTTTTTTTATTTTCGCTCTCGCCGTCATTAAAATTCTTGGCTCCGCCACTTGTACTAGTCAGATCAATATATCTCAGCAATGTTTGGCAACAAATTAATCAGAGTTGAACTATGTAGCATTTGGGTTTGATGATATTCATCAATCAATTCAATGATAATAACCAGTACTAGAGTCATGATCATATTGGTTCGTAAATAGTTCCCCTAAAACAATTAACACATATAAACTAGACATAATTGCATATATGTGTGTGTGTCGCAGATTAGATACTATATGAATATAATTAATAGGCCACACAGCTTGCAAAAGACTTCTACTTGTCATTAATTACAAGTTAAGAATATATAGCCTATCAAATCCACCAGCTCTCTCTCTCTCTCTCTCTCTCTCTCTCAAAGTGATAAAAAAAATATCCCGCAGTGGAATATCTGTGTCACTTCAAGCTGGATGCTCTGGGCACGAAAGATCGAAAACCATAGTTTATTTGATGAATTTGACATGTCTGGTTAATTTATTTGCATGATAAAGGACCCTTCAACCAAATTACGACACGTAAAAAAGTATAAGCTTCTTCATTCGCATCACTTTCTTCTCACATTATTATCTTCACAGTTAATATGCATTTCCCACCGCATTAATTACGAAGCACAGACCTCAGGATCGATCTATATATAACGAACACACAAATTAATATTAAACCACAAATTAATTAACATAAATTAAATATCCATTACATATAATTTGGGGGCTGGACAGCGCCTATCTTTCCAAAGCCTAAATTTGCGCATTAAGTCGGTGAATATGCTGGCTTTTGCAAATATATAATTACACACAGTGTGGTCATATCGAACCTTGAGAACCCTGAAGCAGTTCTGCTTCATTATTTTCTTCGTTGCAAGTGTTTTATATATATATATATATATATAAGTCTTCTTCGTTCCTTTGCCCATTTACTGTTCATCCACGAGATGACTCAGGCCGAGTCACTTTCCAGTTAAAATTGAGGATCATCGATGATGGTGACAAGTTGCTGTTAAAAAGAGGAACCACATATACGTGGAGAGATATACATAGGGCGATCGATATGGTAACATATATTGCTGGAAAATATGGAATTTTGGAATTATCAGAGGGGCATGAAAACGACGTGACAGATTGAATACTGTGTATGTGATTTTCAATGGGTATTCATTTCTTTTCATTTTCATCGGCCGAACAAGTAATTGAAAGCTCCCATAGGCCCATAACTCTGAATCAGTTGATACTTCGAGGGATGGGCAAGGGCTGTATGAGTCAAAGAATTAATCAAAATTCAGAATCTTACATTAGATTCGTTGTTCGATTATGTTTCATGGTAAAAATTTGTGCCTCATTTATGATTTAATTACTAACGAGTAGGACAATAGGACTACTAATTGTGTCTGAACCTTTTGTTTTGTGGGGTTGAGTTAAAGGGATATAGTCACTGATTTGTCGGATCTGCAGAGGTTTTTTTTTTTTTTTTTTTTTTTTTTTTTTTTTTCCAGGACGATCCTATATAAAACATCCCAAAAAAAACTGTACGTCAGTGGTAATTGACAGCACAATATTGTTAACGAAGCTATATATATATATATATATATATATTGCGCTAATTGTTATCGACAAAATAATTAAGGTGAGATTAATTATATCCCCTGGGCATGCTTATCTAGTTCGGAGATAACACCCATGCGACGAGGAATGAGATTAATTAAGGAAAAAACATCTCTTTGTGCTCAGTTGATCTAATAAATTAATCTGATGAAAAAGAGAGGAAAGAAAAAATAAAAAAACTGAGCATAAAGCAAAACAAATGCTTTACGCATTGCATCAGGTCCGTTGAAAATAGAAGAGGAAAAAGGTCGATTTATACTCACTGCAAACTCCTCATCGGCTATCTATAATTAAGGTTTTGGTCGAGATTCTCAAGAAGCTTCCATAGGGAGCCACCGATTTGTTTATGACAAAGCCCATGAAAGTTCAAGACAGCTACATAAATTATTTCGAGTAATTTTTTTAAAAAAAGCCACAAAGGATTAGTTTTATTTAATTTCCCGCACTAGAACGAACTCTTTTTGTGTGCTTTTAGTTATCATGCACTTGTCAGCTTAGCTTTTAACGTTACATGAACTTCGATACCGACGTGGCGGCGATAATGACTTGTATATATGTAATTTGAGATCCTATTAAACAAGAATGATAACTATAATCTGCCCGACCAAAGGCATACACAAGAGGTTAATAATTAATTAAAGTTTGGTCGAGGAAAGCATTAGATTCCCCTGAAGGCTTTTTGACCAAAATAAGAGAAAAAAAAAAAAACTAGATTGGAGCAGTTTCGATCAAAACATTTTCCCAATCTAACGTCAAATAACATCAATATCAATAGTGTCGGTTGACGCCACTTTGTAATTTTAAAAAAAAATTATATATATTAAGTGGTGTCAGTTTGACGCCACTTAATATTCATTAATTGAAGTGGCTCCACGCCACTTCAATTAATGAATATTAAAAAAATTATTATATATAATAATAATAATAATAAATGATAAAAAGCTTGAATAATTCAAAGTTCTACTCCATTTAATTTAGAATCAAAAGAAAGAAAGCATGAGGCTTAAATAACTCACTAAGAATGCCCTTTAAATGATTACGCGGTACAATTTAGTTATAACAACATATCCCACAACGGGGGATCTATATATAAAATTTTGGTGTATAACAAATATATAGATCCCCGTTGTAGGATATGTTGTTATAACTAAATTATCGCATAATTATTTAAAAATGTTTTTAGTGAGTTATTTAAGTCTCATGCTTTCTTTCTTTTGATTCTAAATTAAATGGAGTAAAGCTTTAAATTATTCAAACTTTTTATCATTATTATTTATTATTATTATTATATTATATATTATTATATATAATAAATTTTTTTATATATATTCATTACGCCACTTGAATTAATGAATATTAAGTGGCGTCGATCAAATGATGCCACTTAATATATATAATTTTTTTTTAAATTACAAAGTGACGTCAGTCAAAGTGACACCATTGGTGTTGATCGCATTAAATTGGGAAAATGTTTTGAAAGCTGCTCCAATCTGGTAATTTTTTTTTTTTTTGTTCTTATTTTGGTCAAAAAGCCTTCCCCTGAATTAATTATAGGAATAAACGAAAAGTTTGGCTTAATTAATTATCTTAGTTATATTGTCATTAATTTTAGCTATTGCCGTGTATTTTTACCATAATAAAAAGATATGATGTGAGAATTAAGGAATGCGCGCTGGACAGGTGTAAAATATTTACCAGCTTTATTGGCCATTACAAAATGACCCCAAATGGGACATGAGAGACTCTATATAATTATATACACACTATTTCTTTATCAAAGCGTTTATATATATATATATATATATCCGTATATATGCATTATGACCCAAAGGGCCCCTCCTGATATAACAAGGGCAACCTATCCCTACCACGAGTCTCTGCACACACATTGCATTATGTTTCTTTATATATGTGAAGCAGGGATCTAAACACCTTCCTTCAGTCTTTTTTAAGTATAAAGTTATGAGTTTGACCTTTTGTAGGTCCTTCTTCATAGCCAACTATTTCTTTGTATGATCCAAATCAAAAGAGCTGGCCAATAAAAAGCATGACATAAAGACATGGCATCATATAAGTAAACCATTAAATGTTCCTCAGATTTATTACTTTTATTTTTATTTTTATGTCAGTTCTAAGCTTCAAATAAAAAAATTACTCCCAGAAGTTGAAGAGTTACGTTGTGTCAATTTCGTATGACTCCGTCTTGAAGAGCAAAGTTGGTAAGGAGCACGTGTGTGTACGTATATATATACATACATATATACGTAATCAAGAGCTTATTCTAATTCTAATTATTACGGCATTTGAATTGGAAAGATACCCAGCATCACTACACACGGCCACAAACACAGAGATTGAACCTCTACAAAATGCTTGGTTTGACATCAATTTTGTTGGGAAAATACCCGACATTGATTTCTAAACAAACTAGTACTATCAAACTATAAATTACTCGCCCAAATAATACAGTCTATATTATTTTACAGTATTTAGTAATTAACTTTACAAGTTGGCCATAACGAACAAAAAGAAGTAAATTTATATTTTCAACCGTTGTAGAGACCATACACAATACGACACATCAATTATCGGGGGTATCCCCTATATATCCCACTACTAACTATGTTTATTTTTCTGGATTATTATTATTTTTGGGCAACCTTAAATTAACACGTGTTCAATTCATTTATATATATAAGGCCTATTTAAGTTTGTGTTGGAAAAATATCTTTATATAAGTCTAGACAAAACTCATATTATAAATTTACCATGTAAACTATAAATTACGTTGAAAAATTGAAACAGTTTCTACTGTTGATCTCAATAGATGCATAATACTTTCAAAACGTAATCGATCTGACAGCCTAATTAATCACAATAAATTTATTTCACATGCTTTTTATTAAGCTCGTCTCAAAATGTGTCTCTCTAAGGCCTCGCTTAATTTTAATTGGAGTACCGAAGATGCAAAATGATATTCAAAACCATTAAAATGCTTAATTAATTAATTTGTGAAGTTGTGAGTTACACGTAGTATTGATAAAACCATAAATCAAAATGTCACTTGAATCAATGTCATTCATTTTCTTGGTAAAAAAAAAAAAAAAATCATTAATTTATTTGTGGGAAAGCAAATCTTATCCTCACTTCCACTCGTTTCAGATCTAATAAAGGATTTTGGATAGGGATGCTTATGTGTTATTATCAGCTGCAATAATGTGTTAGGGTTACGTCCCCTTACCCTCCGTTTTAATCTCCCTTTCAGAAAAAGACCTAGGGTTTCCAACACCTCTCTACCTACGTCCACTCTCTCTCACAGATCGTAACAAACACGCACTAATCACAGCCGTTATATGTGCAAGGCGCATGAGCCCCTTTAGCCTTCGGCGACACGACAGGCACAAATTATTACCACCGTACACCAAAATGAAGGGTGTGTAGTCAACGCGCGAGACTGTTCCCGCTTTTTTCTTTTTTCCCACCCTTCCATCTAGGGTTTCCTTGCGATCTACCGTCGGACGCGCGCAATTGTAAATAGTTAGTGATAAGGACCGTACATATCCGCCACTTGGCATATTTTCATTGATTCTGAGTTTCTCTCTCCTCGCACTGTTTCTCTAGATTTACAATTCCTAAGCGTATGGATCACACACAGATATGATATGATATGGCGTTTTTTAAAATACAACACCAAACAGCACCACCTTCTGCCAAGGACGAGGATAAAAATTCTCTCTCTCTTCCTCCACACTCTCCCTCTTCCTTTCTCTCTCCTCTCGAAAGAATCGAAAGCCCCCCCTCTCTCTAGGGTTTTTGTGTCTTTCGCACTCAATTGTAGTCAGCGAGCTTGGAATCGCATCGCTGAGCTACCATCTTTCTATTCTCCGTCTAATGCTCCATCTCTCACTACCATTTCTTCGAAGAGCCGTTAAGAATCAGCGTCTAGATTGGGCGGATCGTCTGGGTTGGTCCTCAATATAGTTTCGGTACGCTTTCGTCTTCATATTGCGTTTTATTGCTCTGGTTTTGGAGTTGGCTGTTGATTCCTTGTTAATCGGGAATAGTTCCGGCTGTTTTTTAGTTGCTTTTTTGGTTTGAGATATTTCAGTGACAGTACTGTTTATGGTATGTCCAATTCAGCTTATTCTGTGTGTTTTTATTTCTTAATCTGCGTTTTGCCTTATTGGCGCCGTTTCACACTTTTCTCGCATTTTCCTTGCCCTTTGGGTTATTCACTTTAAATTTAATTGAGCTTGCGAGTCAATAAGAGGTGAATTATACATCTAGGTCGCTGAACCAGCAAATTTTTGTTTTGGTTACACATCGTTTTCTGACCAAGTTTTGACTTCACAAATGCGCGCGCCGCGGGGTTGGTTTCGGAATCAATTTTTATACTGAGATATTTACGCCATAATATGACTAGTTTCCCTCATGGAATTTAAAAACCCTAGTATGTACTGAGTCTTGGTTCATGTACGTATTCTTTCTTTTATTTACTAAGATGGTTGCGCGGGTTTTTGTTATCCACATTATATGATTTTGAACAATGGAGATGCTAAATTTAAGCTTATGTGGCGTTGGATTTATTGATGGAAAACTAGCTAGGGCTTATATATGTACTTTGATGCTCCTTAAGGTTGTTATTTTATGTGTCTAATTACTATGTATGAAGGTTTCATGTCATTTATTCCACTTTGACTGTAATAGTCGCCTTCTTTAACACGTCCTTCCTTTTGATTTGTTAGGAGTTGTATAAACCCTAGCATTTTGTTAGGAAGTTTGCTTAATATATTTTCACGTCACAAGGTGTTTTTCCTTGCTTACATGCAGATAAATCTGTCACAATGTGGCAGCGATCGTTATTCAATTAGTGAATCTTGGCCCACTTTGCACGTAGACCCTCAACTTGTATTCATTATATAACTTTGCTATTCTAATGCTGTTGAATAATATAAATTCTATTCATGCTATTCTAGCTTTGGTTGCTTGTATTTAATTCGGAAATGAGTATGCGTAGCTGTGGAGAACCATTCATTCAAAGGATGTTTTAAAACATTGTCATCGAAATCATGAGATCACTTATCCAGATCGACTCCATCTCTATAGATCTTGCCAATTCTGTTGAAAAGAGTGATGCCGGAAAACGTGATCATCATTTCTCAATACGGTAAGCCTTGAAGCTCCAAGCCTTCTAGTTAAGTTTGCATGATTTCTGATTATCACTTGTTTGAATTACTTATTTATTTTTGGTGGATTGATATATGAATTCAATATGATTGATGGTTAGACATATGTTGTTTCTATATCTCCATTCATTTAATACTGAGATTTACAGATTCCAGAAATGCAAAGTCGAAAGTCAATTAGTTAATTTAGTGGCATTTATAAGGACCATGATCAAAATGAATAGTTTTGTAGATTACTATATATTCATTTATGTTGTTGGGTAATCATATTCTTTTGCAAAAAAGAAAGGCTGTATTAATATTTCTACTGTGGAATAACAACCATCTTTCAATTCTTTTTCAAAAGCTTATTCCTCATGTCCTATATTTTTTATGTTAACACAGTGGATATGTATCTGAAATTCGTAAGAAGGACTGGAAATTGTGTTGGCCATTTCCGTTACAAGACAACCACAGTGAGTCTGAGGATCAACCATGTTTGCTTCCGCCATTAGATGTACCCAAATTCAGACAGTGTTGCTGTCAAATTTGTCAGCAAGAAATTGCTGCTGAATGCAGTGACAAAGATAACCAAGGAGAATTTCATTCCTGCTGTACTGGATGCAAATCTGCTAGCAATTCCTTTAGTAATGCAGCTGTCAGATCTGATATTCAGCTGCAGCTAGCTTCAACACCTGACACTCTTGAAAATAGAGGAATTGATCTTAATAGTTCTACTGATTTGAGCTGTGGAAATGATTACTTATGGACTAGTAATGAGAAAGATGTAGAAAAGAAATTCGAAGTTGTAAACGACGGAATGATTGGTAAGTTAAAGGCTCAGTTTTATATTATTATGGTCAGTCTTTTACAATGTGTGGTTTGATTTTCTATGTTTTCTTTAGATCATGAGACTGGCGTGGAGGATAAGCTTGATCATCAAATAACTCATGTTCCGCCACCTGAACTTTATCCATGCCTCATACCGAAAGCACCTACAAATGATAAAGGTAAGCTTCAGTTATATAGCATGCATGGTTATCAACCAAGAGTAGCTAATTTTTTCCCTTAACTGTGAATACTTTTATGGATTGTGGCAATACTCCACTGATTTCAAAACCTGCAGCTCAGATCTTTTTTTCTTTTATTTGAGATAGGTTTTGAAGGTAATGAAGTTTCTGATGTGAAGCTTGCTACAAGCAACCTCAAACGTGCAGACCAGAATTCTTCTGATTTTTGCAACGGAGGAACACTTATTTCTGCTAATCAAAAGGCAGTTGCTGTGGCAGACCATAAAACTTGTTCAATTTTGGAGGTTGGCAAGGTAGTTGCTGTGGCAGGCCAAACTACTGATGACACAACTGGGAATTCTCTTATAGAGTCAGTTGCTGGTCAAAAGGCTTTACCAAGAATTACAGAGAATTTGGTTGAAAATGATTTTCAGGACCATCATGTAGAAAAGTCATCTGGTTTGCCTCGTAGGAAGCCTCGGAAGGTGCGCCTACTAACTGACTTATTAAGTGAAAATGTCGAGACAAAGACTGAGAAATTTGCTATACAAGGATTCTCATCTGATGGTACTTCCGAGGCATCTGTGACTTTACAAACGCTACCGACATCTATTCAGGGAGACTTGACAGATAAGGATAGAAGTGTAAAAAGGTTTTTTCTTGATGAAGAGCTGAAACCAGCTGAAGTTTCTTCACATAGGTTTGCAGAAGGTCAAAACTTGGAGGGGGATGCAGAAGTAGATGAAACTATTCTGGATGCTGGATTTAAAGATGTGCATTCCACAATAGGCTTGCAAGAAAATGTGAAGAGCTACTGGAGTAAACCTGAAATTGATAGAAGCCTTACCATGAATAATAAGAAGAAGAAGATGCAAGTTGTTGACAAACATTTGAGATCTTGTCCATACCAAAATGAAGAAAATATGCATGTTTTGAGTAAGCCAGATGCATCTAAAACTCTCTCCCACACATCACCTTGTGAATTTTCAGAAAAAGGGATGGATAGCTTTCCTTTGCATGCTCCGAGATTAGGAAATAAATGCAATTTGTCCAAACAAAAAGGGAAGATGCTGCAGGTTGATGGGGATCTGGCTCCCTTATCTTGTTGGAAAAATGACAAGCTTGTAGAAGATTCTTTTTCTGTTACAGGAGCAAAATCAATGTCAAATATGCTTACAGATGTTACAATTTCTTCAGTGCAAGGTTCCATACCGAATGAAAATGGAGTAAAAGAGGGGCTTCATCTCTCTCCAGACAGTTATTTGGCAGCTCAGGCTCGCAACAAAAAATGCATCAGTCAAATAGATTTGTCTTTGCAAGAGGGAACATCAAAAGTACATAATCTTGCCAGGAAAGGCAGAGAAACTGATATTGGAGAGCCAAGAATACCTTACGAGCAGATAACAGATGATATTTCTGACAAAGGGGTAAGTTGTGAAGTAAGTGGAAATAAAAAGCCCAAGTATGCCTCTCAGGTTGAAGATTGGAATCATTTCCAGGACAGGCAAATGGTATTTGTAGTTAGTTTTTCATTTTCTTTTTAAACTTCAGTTATTTATATATTTATTTTTTGGGGAGCATGAACAGTATCTTAGCATGTTATTCGGTTTTGTACTTGTATTATTTTTTTTTTTTCTTTTTTTTCCTTTGTTTTTTTTTTTTTTTTTTTTTAAATTAAGTTAGAAATTGGATTTTTGGCATCAACAAGAAAAAATCAAATTAATCTTGTGATCGGTCCAGTACTTATTGATGCTAGTTGATAAGCTTCTTCTTATGATTCTTCACAATATTTTTATATTTTGTTCCTTACCAAATAGCCTTGGCAGTGGCCAGTTGAGTTTCTTGTGAAATTATTTTTCTTTTAAGTTTGTGTTAGTGGTGAAATACCACTGTGAAAAATAAATTTTTAACTCTGATGTATTTGTTGCATGAATGTCTTCTTATTGGCTCAATCATCAAGCACATATGGTACAAAAATGTTTCTAAGGGAATAACTTTCTGCTTGCAGGAAATTACTGGTTCAAAAAACTCACAAAAATCAGTTGAAGCTTGGGAAAATGCAAGTGTCATGAAAACCAATGGTGATCAAACAGCTGACGAAGTGTCTGATCAGGGGATATTAGATGATGTACCCATAGAAATTGTAGAGCTGATGGCAAAGAATCAACATGAGAGGCGTCTTTCTGAAGCAGAAAATAGAAGCTGTCAATGGACAAAATGGGCGAACGAAAGGAAAGCACAGATGACAGTTGGCACTGGTGTTTATGGGAAGGGGTTATTGACCTTGTTTGAAGAAGGTCAGAAAGTAAGACCTCAGGAAAGGCATGGGGGAAATGGCATGACCTCGCGGGGAGAGAATTTGAGGCCAGGCAAAAGAAAGTCAGCTCACTACCTTTCTCCATTTGATGACGGGGACCATTTGAAGAGGAACAGTCTTTGTCAACCTCAGTCCTCCTTTCTGTTTGAAGTTTCCAATTCCCAGAAGAGTTCACCAAATGGATTTCATTTTCCACCCATGGGATCCACCCTTTGTGGTAGTGCTCAAAATTGCGAGATGAATGGGGGTAATGCTGAGCGTGTCCGGGGAGGATGTAGCTTACACAAAACTATTTTACATCCAGATGATAAAGCTTCTCATATTTGGGCATCCTTGCCCCCAAATCATTTGTCCCTGGGATATGATATACCCAAAAGGGTTGTTTCTCAGTCTACTCGTACTGGTGTAGATATGACTTCACTCCAAACCGACATGCTACATAAGCAGAACATGAACAGGGATATTGACCTTAATTGCTTGAACTTAAATGCTCCCGGCCTTGAAAAGCTCAATAGGAATGAGGATTTTGGAACCCTCAATATGCATGCAGAATACCCATTTCCATGCAAACATAATGGAATAGAGCCTCAACAAAATATGAGGGGATCTCTGGATTCATATTCCAACGAGATAATACCAGCCATGCATTTACTCAGCCTTATGGATGCAGGTATGAAGTCCATTAAATCCTCCAATGTCAGTGTCGGTGCTCAAACATTCAACAGACCCTCTTACTATGGTGATTGTAATAGTAAATTGGAGATTGACAAGGCGCTCAGTTCTCTGAAGCAGCCATCAAATGATTGTTACAACAAGAATTACTTGTTAAATAAATCACATGGTTGTTTTATTAGCTCACCAACCTTTGGTGCATCTTCATCAATCCAGCATAAAGAGAAATTTATTAAAGCTGGGAGGTTCAATAATCAAACATCCCTAAAGTCTGGAAAGAAGAAGAAGATTAAGAGCTCCAACCCGGTCTTGCAGAATAGAGGAAATAAGCAATTTAGTTGGAAATATGTTGAAACAGAAACAGAAACTCCACTGCAACGTAAATTGGAAGTTCATGGTAGTTGTGTAACCTTGCCACCCTCAAAAGATTCCAACTCTTGCAGCATAAATAGAAATCCAGCTGATTTCACCCTGCCAGATATGGGAAATATCTATATGATCAGAGGGGAAGATTTGAAATTTGAGAAACCTAGGAATCCCAAGAAAAGGCCCAGCTTGGTTAGTTTTCAGGGATGCAAACAGCAGAGAATTTTGAAGGAAACCAAAATAAAGGATAATGAAAAATGGTGAAGTCCTTTAACATTCCAGAATCTGGTAGGTTCTCAGAATCTCTTTCTATCAAGTCTAAAATGAAACTATACTCATACTGCTTTTTTTTTTTACACCTGCTCCTTCTGTTCTTGCCAAAAAATGTCAGCAACTGCTGAACCCCCTTATATACTCATACTGCGTGAGAATATTGAAGGAGGAGTATCAAATTGACTCTCAGGTAGGAGCATAGGCTCGATTTCAAAAGTGAGATTCCCGTGAGTTCGGCGCATGTGGCTGATCGCTAAGCCTGATGTTAAGCTGATATAAAGCAAGCAGAAGACCTTTACATCTAAGTAATTTAATTAACATTCTGTGTGTAGCATTTGATTTAATTTGCTCTTCCATAAATTTATATTTAGCGTTAAATGTTGGTTTGATAAGTTGATGGGGAAGCCTTGAGATAACCCCCTAAGTTTTTCAAGACTCGGTGTGGTGCATTTTTTCCTACAGGCCCCATCAGCCACTAAATGGAAAGACTGAACAAAGTAAATTGTCAACTGTCGATCTAATAAGTTCATATCGATAGTGTACTGTGGCTGTAACTTATTATGTGAAAGTGTCAAAAACCAATGTAACACATATGGTTTGTTGAAATGCGCGTTTTCTTCCTAATAATTACAGTGCTTTCTCCTTTTAGTTGTCTCGATTTTTACCGAGGTGGTGATATATTCGGTAAAACTCACTTATAGTACTTGTTTGAAAACCCCTGGTTTTCAAAAGCTCTTTTCCAAATGTGGAGATATAATTTCTTTCATATATTTGCTTTGTAAATCATAAAAGCACTTTTGAAAAGCTAAACCTTGTAAATCATAAAATCACTTTTAAAAACCTAAAGCAACAAACAAGCATTTACAATGATACCGATCAACTTACTTTTCTGCAGGATCGAGTCAATTGCAATTTTATATGATCTCATTTTTCTGTGCAAATTTTACTCCTATTGGTCCTTAATATAAGACATTTTATCTAATTTGATTAGATTAAGAAAGTTGGTTGAGTTGGTTAATACGACATATATTTTCTAAAACATTCTCATCGTCTCCTTTAGTTTCCTCCTTGATTTTTGTTAAGGGAATATCATTAGAAATAAATTAAAAAAAGATTGACAAATATAAAAAATCTTATTTTTAGATTAAGATCAACTCCTCACATACTTCTTATAATGAGGACAGGATGAGTAGTATTTATTAACATAAAAAAACTAAATATAAACAAGGTTGAGGTTTTCAAACATAAAAAAGTATTATGTTGTAGAGTAAGGTATTCTTAATGTTTAAATATGACCTCAACATTACAAAATATCAGATAATTGATAATTGAATTATTAAAAAAAAAAGATTTAAACTACTTTTATTAAATTCAAGGGAAAATCCCTGAAAAATACCATTGAATTTCAAAATCCTAAATAGTTATTTCTCAATAAAACGAGTTGTCAACTACTTTCTTATTTTTGTTAATTTCATTACTATTGTTGTCAACAAGATTTTAAACTTCAAGTGATATTTTTCTGTTATTCTTTTTAAAGTCAATGCTAGTCTAATTTCTGTTGCAAATTTTGTTTTAATTTTCCCCGTGGCGATAGGCATTTCACTACAGTTTTCAGTTATTCCACCTTCATTTACAGCACTTAATCAACAAGTCAATTTCGGAAGTCTCACATTGATCCCAATCTCTAAGTTAAACCAATAAAAATTTCTGGCTGGTTTTCAGATGAATTTTGACAAATAAAATTACATATAGAAGTGGTAATAAAGAAAACAACAAAACAAAGAAAATGTCTGACGTCGTTTCAGAGATACAAAGATAGACGCTGTAATTTACTGCATTTTCGCTATTTTCTGCAGGCCATTACTATTAGGAGATATAGGCTTTTTTCATCACTGTTTTTTTTTTCCCCTACATAACGTAACGATAAACATTTCAAATCTGGAAAAACTCATGTTATAATTCATTTGTTTTCAGCTAAAAAAAACGGTTCATTTGTTTGGGAATATATATGACTACAAGATTATCCTGTGATTAAATAATAGTATCTCATAACCAAAGAACAACTTTATTTTGACTTAATGATATTTATCTCAAAAATATAACACGAACAAATTAAAGCTGATCAAGCAATTAACCTAATGAATGATGAAACTTGAAGAAACTAGCTGCTTTTGGAGGAAGATGGGTTCTGTGTGTATTAATATTAGTGCCTAATAACCAATTCTGGTCAACTGGAGATAGAAAGTTGGCAAAATAATTATTTAATGATTTATTATTTATTAACATGTTGAATCTTTCATGTTATAACTCCTCCTTATTATATTGTTTGTGTACATATTATTGTCCTCGGTTTATATTATGTCAAACTCATGATTTGACATGCGAAAGCAAGAGATGCTCGATCTCACCAGCACGCCAAAGGTTCATATAAAGATATCCAAATACTTTGTTTTTTTGTTTGTTTACGTTAAATATATTCTTATGCTTTCAATATGGTTTTGCTTAGCTTCCAAACCCTAAATAAAAACTTAACGCCTTCGTTCTCCATCCAAACCCATTTTAATTTATAGATTCATTAAAAACTTAACGCCTTCGTTCTCCATACGACAAATTTTCCCAGACGTTACTAATTGTAAAGATAATCCATATATTGACCATACTTGCATTTTAATTTATAGATTCATGCAGAAAAAAAAATCCCATAAAATTATTTATTTTTAAAATTAAGTAGTGCAAAAATTTATTTAATCTAATAATAAATAACATATATTTTAAGTAATTTATTTAATCTTTAATTTTTTTTTTAAAAAAAGTCAAATAGATTTTATATTAGGTGGGGTGAAGGAATTATGTATGTGTGTGTCCACGTTGTACAAAAGCATCAAAGGCTGGTGGGGTGTACCTACAAACTCTAGCTTCTTTGTAGACAAGGCCTTCCCTGCAGAGATACTGTTTTTGTGGACTGCAATGTCTGTCTTCAGTACAAATACACAGTCCCTCCAACGCACACCCATCAACTTTTTCGCCTTCTTTGCCATACACTATATCATCTGACCATTTACTTGAGAAAATATTCTGAGGATCCAATTGTTGTTTGGCTGCAATGAACTCCTTAAACTTGGGATACTTGTTCTGAACACCCAAGAAAGCTACGTTCCTGTTCTTTGCCCAATGTGGCTTTGCTCCATATTTGAAGAACGCCATTTGCTCCACCTCTTCCAAGACATCCTGGTTTAGTCTTGGAGTTGAAGGGTCATCTGAACGATAATAGTTGAAATCAACCGCCACTGAGTCTTGTGATTGGCCTAAATAAGCATTTGAGGCTTTAATAAAGCGTATTAGGAAGCCATTGTAGATGTCAACGCCACAGAAGTTTTGTGGGTTTAGGTCTCTTAGTTTTTTCACGTCACGCACGAAGTCTCCAAAGGTGGAAGCAGAGAAAATTGCAGTGCTTTCGTAAAAGAAGAGTCCTTTGATTCTGGGATCCCAAGCACAGGCAGTGTCAATTCTTGTTGAATATAAACACGAACCTGAGGTTTGCATTTTCCCCTGATATCCCACAACTGGGTA
This sequence comes from Acacia acuminata, assembly GCA_019022655.1. Classification (NCBI taxonomy): domain Eukaryota; kingdom Viridiplantae; phylum Streptophyta; class Magnoliopsida; order Fabales; family Fabaceae; genus Acacia; species Acacia acuminata. The sequence goes on from JAFJYI010000015.1 coordinate 4,464,359, forward strand.
GCTTGTGAAGATTACGCCATTCTGCTTCAGCCCATTTTTCATTAATTTCTTGTATGCTATTGTAGTTGCTGCCGTTGCGCATTTCCCATTCACATCCCTCATATTTTCCTGCAACTTCTCTGCATTTGATGAACGTTTAATTAATTAATTAATAATAATAATAATGAAATGATTGGTGGATGATAAAAAACATAAGCGTTATGAGATTAGATGCATGAATCCGCTAATAAGTCATAATAAATACTTTAAAAACTGACAGCTGCAGCATCACTATATAGTTTCTTTCTCTCTCTCTCTCTTTTTTTTTTTGGCCAATGGTGATATATATAGAGAGATAGAAATAAAGAATAAAAAAAGGAGGAGATACAAATTATGTTATATTGATTACCTATTTCTCTAACTAAGTTGGAGACCAAGATAGGATTGGGCTGAAATCCGATGAAGTCATTGACGCCATCACCTGAGACATTCAAGGGAACGCTGGAATCATATCTGTAAACAGCTGTGTGCTTGGAAGGATACCAAGTAATGTCTGCAAATTCATACTTTTTTGCATGCTCCATGTACTCATCTTCCACTTTAGCATCATCCGTAAAATTGTATTCTATGCTTCGCTTGAACCTGTGCTCTATTGATAACTTCACCTGTTGTTCATCATACCGTACAGGCCATTTTTTTTCCGAATATCATTTATAATACTATCTTCACTCTTAAATATAAAATCTAAGTTGACTTTATGTAATCAATGAAGCTAAATAAATTATTTTAAAGTAATTATATCTAATTTTTTTTTTCCAACTAATTTATCAGACTTATTATAATATGATTAATAATTTAACTAATTAATTCTTTTTTTTAATTAGATTTATATTCAGAATATAACATAATATGCTTATGCTATAGTTTATAGAACCCAACCGCTGGCAGGCATTATTTTGGTATTCATAACGATACTAATGAGTAAAATTCACATGGGTGTCGACCCAAAATCACATGTGCTTGAGGGAAAAAAGAAAGAAATGATGAACTGACCTTGGAGATGGCACCGAGCATTCCCAATGATAATTTGGCAGCATTAAGTAGAGGATCTTGTCGTTCCAGCCTCAAAATCTTGGCGTAACCTTCAGATTTAGAAGCAGGAACAACAATACTAATCCCGATAACATGATCATGAACCGCCCCACCATTGCCCCACCAAGAACTGCCATGAGCACCGGTGGTAATCAGCCCAGCCACCGTCACGCCCTCCCAATACGGCGCAGCAACCAAACTGAACCCACTCTCCTCCACCTTATCAATCAAATCACGAAGCGGCACGCCGGGATCCACCGTCACGGACAGATTGGCGGCATCAATTTCAATACCGGAACTGTAGTTGTCGGTGCTGATGAGAAGAGTATTATGATCGGGGGATGGGCAAGCCAACTTGGGAATGGTGTGGGAGAATCTGGTGACGACCTTAGCCTTGAGGTTGTTGCGATTGGCGTGAGCGACAGCGAGGAGAAGCTCTTGCTCGGTGGTGGGGTAGGTGACGTTAAGTGCGTGACAGGAAGCTCGATCAGGCCACGCGCCGTAGGAGTTGAGGAGAGTACAGCCATGATTGTCGCAGTGGAGAGGAGAAGGAGGAGTGAGAGCGTGGGAGAGAGAGAAGAGGATGAGGATGAGGAAGAGAGAAAAAAGGCACAGACGGTTTGGCATTTTGCGATGGACGTTCTCCTATCAGCGCTGGAATTTGGTCTGGTAATGATGGAGCCCATCATTATATGTTAGAGCGAGCGCTGGTCAATACACACACGGAGTCCGAGTCCGGTTTTTCTCATAATCACCCCTCTCATTATCCCTCATCGTCGTCATCTGAACCGTCCAATTTTTGATCAACGATCCAGATGGAACTTCCAAAAAACCGCGCTCGGTAGCAACGATGAGGGATAATAAGAGGGGGATGATGATAGTATCTTCTTCCCACACACACGACGTGTTTTAGAGTAATAGACGCAAATTAATTAAAAACGTAACATTCTAATTTTTATTTATAGAATTTAATTATAATTAAGAAGTAATTATTTACGATAAATGAATTATGTTATTATTAAAACTAGCATGAACTCTTCTCACACGTTACGCAATAAAGTATCCAACCAACTAATAAAAACAAAAGCAAGCCCACTACTGTAAAACATAAAAAAAAAATATAGAGACCATGTATGTTCATCGGAATCTATGACAATAAGAAGGAATATAATAGCTAAAGATGTGACAAGATATTAATTAATTGAAACATCAATTACTACACCTACAACATAATTAACAACAAATTCTTCATAAGACTTTGAGGAGTCATTGTCCAAACTCCATTTTTAAAAGGTAAATACATTGTCTTTCCCCTGCTTCCTTTTCGTTCACACACACACACATATATATAAATCTTCTCAGCCTTTTTTTCTTGTATTAGGCAATTTTAGAGTATGGCAAACTATCAGAGATATAATATATCTAGCTATAATTATATATCAATTACTCATTTTCATGCTTCTAATTACCTGTTAGTGTCATAAAGTAAATGATTTTTTTAGCCCACTACGGAGGCCTATGGAATGGGGGTGGAATCATAAAGTCCATATATATATATATATATATATATAGTAGCACAAAAATAAAAGAATTCAGCCAATGCGTTTAATTGTTTAAGTTCGAGAATAGCAATTAAGCTGTCAAGTTAATTAGAAGCTTCTTTAATTTGTATGCTACAAAAGCATAAAAGCCAACTCATAGGGAAAGCTATTCTTGCTACCTTACTTGTTTAAAATAGTGATTTAAATATTTAAAAGTAGTTTTTCAAAAATAATTAATAGTATATAAAGTAATTATTTGAGAGGAGCTTTGTCTCCATCAAACACTTTAAAAACCATGAAAGTGATCTAAACATGCGAACATCAATAATTGGAGTAGTCCTTGGGAAAATATATTATAACAGATCAAGTAATGCCCGTTACATTGTTTTGTTGAAGGAATCTGAATTGAAATTTAGATGAATTAACGTGTGTGCGTTTATATATTTATGCCCTTCTTTTTTGTTAATAGAATTAGAAAGATTATTTCACATTTTATTTATTTTTTAGAAAAGATATAAATACAACTTCATGATTACTACATAGCATATCAAACAAATATGCTATGTAATAATCATTTTATTACGTACATTATATTCCTTACTCTCACGTACTTTCATTACATTCTCATGGTTTCTCTGAGCTAAAATGACATCTTAATTTTTTGAATTTTACTTTTCAGGGTAATTGAAAACGACATATATGGCGTCCGGTTCCGAAGAAAATATTCCTCATGTTGTTTGTCTTTTCGAGCCATGCATTATTCCATACTCCTGCTATTTTTTTAAAAAAAAACTAAACAAAGACAGTATTTTTTGTCAGGAAAAAAAACTAAGAAATGAGAGTTGAGAAAAAGCGAGAACATTTAAAACTGAACCAAAAAAAAAAAAAAAAAAAAAACCTTTGAGTTTTTAAGAGTTACCATGCTCTTTAGGAAGCACCGAATTCTAATTCATCTAATTTTTTTAATAAAACAATAATACAGGGGAACTAAATCTTCAATGAATAAATCGTGAACAAACCCATTTGTACAATCACATTTAATTGTCAGTCTCTGGATCAGCAGCTCACTGTTAACGTTGTTGGATTGACCCCTTCGAATTTTAGAACCAAATAATCTAAGACCGCATTTAATCTTTAGTAAAAGAGTTAAATAATTAATTTAGGATATTTAAAAAATTAACCAAGTTAACTATTTGTAATAAATGCGTGTTAGTTTTTGTACCTTTTTTCCCCCTGATCATGTGTATTTTTACTATCCTTTGATAGAAAAAATCAAATATAATACAGATATTTTGAGGGATAATTATAAATTTGAGTAGTTTTATATTTAGAAAAAAATAAATTGTGTGTATAGCTCTTAATAAAATAATACATGGAGAAGGCAACAATTTCACGACAGACAAATGTGGTTGGGAGCATGGGCGGGCCCACGTTAAGCACAAGGGGGCAAGTGCCCCCCTTGAATTTGACACTTTCTCAAAAAAAAAAAAAAAAAAAAAAAAACAATACATATTTGAATGATTGTCACCTTTAAATTAAATACTCACCCTATCAAAACGCACTTCGTAATCAAATAGAGGATGAATGGTTGAATCATTGTTTAGTTTTATCTTTGAAAAAAAGATGTATTTGATAAAGATTGATAATAAGACAATTAGGATAGAATTTCAAAAAATAAGGCTTAAAATGATGACATTGTAATTATTTTTATTGTAATATACTTTTGTTATTAAAATATACATTTTGAACTTATTGAGTCTTCACCCTTAATTGTAATTTATGTGAATCGCATTTCTATCAAGACTTAGCCTTACTTTTCTAAATGATAGGTTTATAAAATGATTGTCTCTCTTATATTACATCATCAGTGTTCATTTGATTGCATGAATATCTTTTATTTTCTAAAACTTTCCTTTAAAAAAAAAAAATTTTGGGGGCAACCCCAGAATCCCCACTAATGGTGCCCCCCTCGTAATTTTCGGGGTCCGCCCCTGGTTGGGAGTGCGTCAACCTGAATCCATGCAAATAGGGAAGATTTAATGGCAGAATGACGATGAAGCGGATCGGAATCAATATAAAATATGCACATTTTTATGATTACAATGCAATTTCAAAATTTACAATTGAAAGGTTCTCATTTGTTATATGGGGATATTGATCCTGTGTTTGATATGAGGGGAAGGGTGATTTTAATCAGTTTGGTTGCTGATAATACATTCTCATTGCATCCCAATTACAGTACAGGTGATGAAAGTCTATCAAATACCACACATGCTGAATGAATCACGTTGGCGAGCACGTGTCATGCGACCCACGTGCCATTTGAGTGTCTCATTATTTTTTCACGAGACATTTCCCTCATGAGGTTTTTTGCGGCCCGTATATAATCTCATTTAACTCGGCTTTCGTCTCATACATATTTCCTCCGCTGCGCTTTTCTGTAGTGAAAACAGCATCGTTTGGTGTGAAATCACATTATTCCTTTTTTTTTTTTTTTTTTTCTTTTTTTGAAAAATAGCATTCACCATCTTGTAGTATTTTTTAAGTATCAATCAGTATCATGAAATATTTTTTCAGTGCCATTCAATATTCTGTAGTATCTTCTTAGTACCAATCAATATATTGAAAAAATATTTCAGGATATGGCCGTACTCAAGAAGATACTACGAGAATATTGAATTCTGAAAAAATATTTCAAAGATACCTACAGGATGGTAATGCTATTTTTTTCAAGATCGTAAAATAATTTCTAAAGATCATGAAATATTTTTAAATGTAACATTTATTTATCATATTTGTTAACTTTTTTTAATTTACTCTAATTATATGTCCTCAATAATAATTAAGTAAGAAAGAAATAAAAGGAATTAAGGAATACAATTATAATATTTTCAAAATAACGTATTGTATAATTAACGTTCTTAATCTAATTAAAGTAGATGGAAGAATATGTTATAAATTAAGGAACTAAGAGTACTATCCCATCTCCTTTTCTGCATTTCCTTCTGGACGACACGTCTGTAATACTAGATACAAGCCTTCACTATTGTACTCGGATCTTTATCCATAATAGTTCTATTTGTGGGATCTGAATTCATTGAAGTCAAACATTTATTTTTGCTACGGCTAAGCGTTGTGTCCCCACCCCTCTAACAAAAAAGCTTGACTCAATTCAAGAACTGAATCCGCAAGACCATAACTAATACGACCATAACTAATACTACCTTCGATTCCAAATATAAGAATATAGTTTGTAGCATAATTTTTAGTACAAACTAACTATGTCCTATATTTAGGACTAAAGGAGTATAAGAAGGAAATTATTGATAAAACAGTTGATAACTTCATCTTAAACCGAAAAAACATTTGCATGCAGAAAACTAGGGTGTCCTGCCAACTGCAATCCACCGTACTCTCCCCTTTGAAAGTGGCCTCAAGTCTAACCCTATTTCAAACTACTAAATTTACAACAATTAAACTAACATCCTTCAACCATCCTAAATCAAAGGAATTTTACATTAAGAATTGTGATAAGAGCTACAAGTTTCAAGTGCGCCTCCTGATTTGAACTTATCGGGGAAAAAACCACCGATTAAAACCTACCAATTGTTCAGAGTTAAAGAAATTCTGGGGAAAACTGATGATACATCATCTCCACTTCTCTTGTAGTTCTTTCCTCTCTGACAATACCCAAGTTACAAAAATTGCTGCTACAAGCGCAACAATTGTAATGAGAAGTAGCGCATAGCTGAAATCTTCAGTTAATGAATCGTAAGTCCTTGAAGGGGCTATCCGAGTAAAGAATAGATCTACTCCATAGGCAAAGACCAATGATGTAGACTCCAACTTGGCCGGTACTGTTATTATGCGTCGGAGACCTTCCACTTTAATGGAATGCGTGATGTAAGACTGCAGCGATGTAGAATTAGAGAGAGAAAGGAGAAATATAATCTGAATTGCTTGTCTATTCATGTACATAGCATAGGGTATTTATACACAAGCGAGGGAATAAGAGAGTTAATGAGACATAATGACTCATTATGTAGATTGATTCCCTAATTACTGTAATCCTGATTGTCTTCCTAATATAATATACTTCCTAATATAATATACTTCCTAATATATATATTTCCTAAAACATATATTTCCTAACACTCCCCCTCAAGTTGGAGCATAGATATTAATCAAGCCCAACTTGTTACAAAGATATTCAACCCGAGTCCCACTTAAAGCTTTCGTTAGAAGGTCACCCAATTGGTCACTAGATCGCACATGCCCGGTGGACACAAAGTTCTCCTTGATCTTATCGCGTACAAAGTGACAATCAATCTCAATGTGTTTCGTACGTTCATGAAACACGGAGTTGGAGGCTATGTGTAGAGCAGCTTTATTATCACACCACAACTTCGCAGGTAACGACGTGGCAAGACCAACCTCCTTCATTAAGCGGTGAAGCCACACAATCTCTTGTGTAGATTGAGACATGGCTCTATACTCGGCACGCACTCGACTTTGAAACCACATCTTGCTTCTTACTCTTCCACGATACTAAATTTCCACCAACGAACACACAATATCCTGTGGTGGATCTTACGGTAGCTGTGACCGCATGATCTCGCATCACAAAAACACTCAATCTTGTTGTGGCCATGATTTGTATAGAGAATACCACGACTGGTGAGCCCTTCAAATAATATAAGACATGTTCCAAAGCTTCCCACTGAGCAACGGTTGGTGTAGTCATGAACTGACTAAGCACACTAACGGGAAAGGTCACATCAGGGCGGGTTACCGTAAGATAGTTCAATTTCCCAACTAGCCTACGATATCTCTCAGGATAGGCAAATGGCTTGATCTTTTCGGATCAACTTTCTTTCGTACATCCTCGGGTAGCTCATCAAACGGTATGCGGTCATCCATGTCCAAGAAGGGATTAGGAATCATGGGAACGCTACTCGGTCTGCTCCGAGTTTCCCAGTTTCTTTTAACAGATCAAGAACATACTTCCTCTCGTGTCAAAAGGGTGCCTTTCTTACTTCTCATAACTTCTATCCCAAGAAAGTACTTCAAAGGACCCAAATCCTTTGTTTGGAAATGAGAATTGAGGAAGGCCTTAAGTGATGAGATTCCCAAAGCATTGCTACCCGTAACAACAATATCATCAACATATACCACCAACAAAATCATTCCAAAGATCGTGTGCTTGATAAAACACGAGAATGGTCGCACTTACTCGACTCGGACCAAATTTCTTAACCACGAGCTAAACTGTCAAACCAAGCACGAGGACTCGCCAGGCCATATAAAGACCGTTGAAGGTGGCATACCTTCCCACGCTCCCCCTGAGCAACAAAACCAGGTGGTTGCTCCATGTAAACTTCCTCAAGAAGATCACCATTCAAGAAGGCATTCTTAACATCCAGCTGATGAAGGTCCCAACCATAATTGGCAGCCATAGAGATGAAGAGACGAACAGAGGACAATTTTGCCACGGGAGAGAAGGTTTCGAGTAATCAACACCATAGGTCGAGCATAGCCCTTGGCAACCGGTCGAGCTTTCAACCGTTCCAAGGTGCCATCGGCTTTTGTTTTATTTGTGAACACCCACTTACATCCGATAGCCTTCTTTTCTCGAGGTAAATCAACGAGAGTCCAGTACCGGCCTTATCAAGGGCCATCATTTCTTCTTTCATAGCAAGTACACCAACCGGGATGGGCTAAGGCTTGGTGGAGATTAGTAGGGACAAGTAATAGATTCTAAGGAGGCTATGAAAGAACAAGATGTAGGGGAAAGATGATTGTAGGAAGCAAAAGAAGAAATAGGGTAGGTGCAAGATCGCCGACCTTTACGGAGGGCAATGGGCAAGTCAAGAGAAGTAGGAGAGTCGGGCACGGGGCTTTTCGGTGAGGAGGGTCGATCCATGTGCACCGGGTCTGGTGGAGAGACTGGAGAAGGGGCAACTACCGCGGGATCAGACTCCGAAGCAGATATTGGTGGGGCTGGAACCTGTTCAATGCCATTACTTGCCTTGGGACGCTTTCGATAAACATGATAGATAGGTGGCTTAGCCGGTTCCGGGTCCGACGCTTGACCTTGGTGGTACTGAACCGTATAGATCAATATATCATCAAGACTATTGGTGATGTCGGGGGATGGAGAAGGAGCAATACGAGGAAAGAACGGGGTTGACTCATGGAAGGTAACATCGTAGACACAAGATAACGCCGAAGAGTGGGAGAATAACACCTATAACCTTTTTGAACCCTAGAATACCCTAAGAAGACACATTTAAGGGACTTGGGATCAAGTTTGGTAGTAGTAGGACGAACATCTCGAACAAAGCAAACACACCCAAAGATCTTGGGGGAAATGGGAAACACAGGATGAGAAGGAAACAAGGTGGTGTAGGGAGTGGCTCCACTAAGAACGGGGAGAGGGCATACGATTAATGAGAAAACAAGCACCGGACACAAAGATCAGCCCGAGAAAGTTTTGGGAAGCTGTCATTTGAAACATGAGAGCTCGGGCCACCTCTAATAAGTGCCGGTTCTTTCTTTCGGCAACACCATTTTGAGTGGTGTATCGCACACGAGGACCGATGAATCATGCCATTTTGGAGCATATAGTTTTGAAATTGGGCGAGACAAATATTCTTTAGCGTTATCACTCCGTAAAGTTTTCACGAAACACCAAATTGAGTGTTGATTTCAGCACAAAAATGACAAAAATGAGAAAACACCTCAGAACGATTTTTCATTAGATAAAGCCAGGTTGTTCGAGAGAAATCATCAACAAAAGTAGCAAAGTACCGAAAACCAGACTTGGACTCAACTGAACACGGACCCCAAATATCCGAATGAACTAAATCAAAAGGGGACTTGGCCGTTTATTGACGCGAGGTGCCGGATGAACACGGTGATGTTTAGCAACCGACACGACTCACACTCTAAAGAAGACACATGCTGAAATTGAGGATACAACCTCTTTAAAGAAGACAAAGACACATGACCTAACCGACAATGAATGTCAAACAAGGAGGGACCACCAGAGCAAGCAATGGAACGCGGCACCCGATTATCAAGAAAGTAATGGCCGCCAGATTCATACCCCCTACCAATAATCCGCTTCGTCGTAAGATCCTGAATTAAGCAATGGTCAGGAAAAAGTGAGATGAAACAGTTTAACTGACGAGTAAGCTTACTAGGAGATAACGGAGGTTAAAAGCAAGATCAGGAACATTAAGAACAGATGATAAGGAAACAGACGGGGTTGGTGTAACATTGCCAGATCCAAGAACACGGGTGTAAGAACCATTGGCAATGGTGATCGAAGAAGGGTTGGCATAAGGTGCATAAGAGGAGAACAAATGATGGTTACCTGTCATATGGTCAGTAGCCCCGGAATCGATGATCCAATTCGAAGAAGAAGTAGCAAGGCACGAATCAGAGTTACCTGTAGCAAGTGCAGTTGGTGGAGAGAGGGTAGGATCAGAGATATCAGAGGATTGAGCCATATGAGCAGACCTGCGTTGCTTCTGGTGCAACTGTTGCAACTTACGACAATAGCGTTTCGTATGACCGGGTTCCTTGCAATAATAGCATACAATCCCACTAGTCCCAAAATTGGGAGGATTGTGACCAGTCCTCTGGGGGCCCGCTCCTAGAACAGGGCATCCGGGGCCGGGGTTCCTAGGAGCCGGAGAGCAAAAACGAGGATTCGATGTGCGTGAGGAAGCTCGGGTAGCGAGCGTCGGGTGGACCTTGACCGGCTAGAGCACTAGCATTAGGATTGGAAGCCGGGTGGGCTAGGCGTCGGCACGCAACACACGAGAATACACATCCTGGAGCGAAGGAAGCTCGGAACTAGATAATACCTGAGATCGAACGGTCTCATAAGATGGGTCGAGAGCTGTAAGAAAACTGATAATCGCCTGTTTCTCCATATTATCGATTTGCACCTGGAGGTCAGTCGTTGGTGGCATTAATTGCCGCATTTCCTCATACATCTTGTTGAATTCCATGAAGAAAGTCTTCAGGGGGCGACCCTGCTGCTCAGCCCGATAGAACCCTTTACAAACCTCATGAATGCGAGTAATGTTCCCTTTCCCAGAATACAAGAACTCCAGATAATTAATAAGTTCTCTAACAGTGTTGCAGTGACTAACCGAAGGAAGAAGATCCCCCTCAATGGAATTTTTAATCTGCAAGAAGAGCCTGGCATCCGCCCGAGCCCATGTCATCTTAGGATCATCCTGAGGAGGCCCCTCAGTTAAATGGCCCTCCTTTTCTATACTCAATAGATGCATACGGATGGTTTTGATCCAGTCCGAATAATTTGTCCAATTCAACTTATGATCAGTGATCTTGTTTGAAACAGGGACCATTTCAGTCATCGCACTTGGTTTAGTTTCAGCCATAAGAAATAACCAGCAAGCACACAAGGAAGTACTTGCAGAATAGCAACAAGAAGAAAACCCAACGTCGAAAACTCGCCGGAAAACAGAGAATAGCAACCACCAACAAAGCTATGTTCACAAGGGGCCAAAAAGAGAAGATCCACCAAGAAGGAAACAGAAACCAGCCACACAAAAGGCCAAACAGAGAAGAAACACCAAGGCAGAACAAGAAATCAGGCGCTCAACAGAAAAAAAACGACCAAAAAACAAGCCACAATACACCTTCAACTGAGCACAAGATGAGAGGACAATGAACTAGCACGAAACCACCTGGGTAACGACGGGGACACTGAGTCGATCCCAGAACTGCAAACGGCGGCGAAAAACTCGCCGGAAAACTCCCTCACGCGCCGGCGCGTGTAACTGACGGCGGAAGGCAAGGTGGCGCGTGGCCGTACACGCGCTGTCGGAACGGTGGTCGGACAACTGGGTTCCGCCGATCGGCACCTTCTGAGCACGGTGAGGCGGCGCGTGGCAGCTGGAACGGCCTGGAACAGAAAACGATACTCCCTCCTCCTCTCTCTCGTGAAACAGAAGCAAAGCTCTCTCTCTCGTGTTTAAACAGAAGCAAGAACGAAACAGAAGCAAAACTCTCTCTCTCTCTCGTGAAACAGAAGCAAGAATAGAAAAAAAATTGGAACCTAGAGCTCTGATACCATGTAGAATTAGAGAGAGAAAGGAGAAATATAATCTGAATTGCTTGTCTATTCATGTACATAGCATAGGGTATTTATACACAAGCGAGGGAATAAGAGAGTTAATGAGACATAATGACTCATTATGTAGATTGATTCCCTAATTACGTAATCCCGATTGTCTTCCTAATATAATATACTTCCTAATATAATATACTTCCTAATATATATATTTCCTAAAACATATATTTCCTAACAAGTATCATGGCAACTGCTTGCAATGATTGTGCAGTTATACAAATAGCGCCTGCCTTGCAGAAAAGGTAGAAAAAGAAGTTATACAGACGAAAAAATACCTGAGAAATGATTGGTAATGAATCAGTAAGAGGAATAATTCCTTCTTCTTTTTCAGCTTGTGAGGGATTGAGTGTTCGCCTAGGATCCAAATAACGCTTATCAAGGGCCAAAACCTGCAGAAGAAATTTCCCAGTTGATATGCAGAAATGTATGAACATTAGATTTGATTGGAGAATGTCAGTAAATGAGGACAAAGTAAATTGTGCAGGGGATGCAACCCATAGAAATCTTAGTTCTCAAGTTCGCATGGAACAGACATTCTAACAAACAGCTGTGTCCCAACCTGATCACCAATTGTGCCAATAAGAAGCTGTTGGGAGGTAATGCCCTTGACAGTGGAAGTCACTTCCATTGCTTTCACAGAATGTGTAAAGAAGTACGACTGTGATTTAGCTATGACTTCTGGTCGAGAGTATGAAGAGACAGGTGATGTAAGATTATGCTTCCCAAGAATAAGCTTCCAAACATCTTTGTTATCCTGTGAATTGTATTCAAGTTTAAAATTTCTAATGAACATTTACATATACAAAGAAGATCTTTACATGAAGATAAAGTTTACTGCCATACCGCTCGAGATTGATCATAGACTTCAACAACTGACATCTCATATCTGTGAGCTCTGAGATTAAAATAGTGGTACACAACCCAGTTTTCGCTAAATACCTACAAAATTTACATTAGTAAGATAAAGTCCATATGATGGGCACCATTTTAATGATCAGGTAGTTAAAAATGCTTACAGCATGAACAGGGCCCTGACAACACTGATGAGTCATGCGATGCAATATACGGCCAGTTACAGTATCAATGATATAGACAACCAGCCATGCCTCCTCTGGTGTTGCAGTTCCAATTTCACCTCTGGCTTTTGGTGCCACATTTGCAACAAAAAGCAGATTACTTGATATATACTTGTACATGACGTCTTGGTCAGCCATTACTTTTGCTTGAGTATGAACCACCTAGATAATACAGATGAATAAAAAGGCAATAAAGCTAAGGGAGAAAGCAGTAATTTACTTGCCACAGAAGAAAATTGCAAATTTTTTCATGCAATTCCTCGTTTCAATCGTCTTGCACAATCTTACTGTTTTAGGTTTATTAGAAGCCACTTGTGATACGAAAAGGCAATGGCATTATAGATTGTCGATAATGAAAGGAAACAAAGCTTAAATGAAAGCCTTTGAACATTGGAAGTATTGGAGGAATTAACAGAAGTAGTAGAATTTGAGATTCTCAAGTTCACGGATGACTACTATTTTCAATTAAAAAAATTATGTGCAAAAGACACCATACCTCATTTGATTTTCTAGTCACTGTTGCTATGATCTTTTCAGATTCAGATGGGAATACAACTGACCATAAATTCCTGAAGACAAAGCAATATTCATCCACTACTTCACCAATGCAATTACTCTTCAAGGCATGCCCTCTAATAATACCATTATCCACCTCAACTGAGTACCAGTACACATTTGAAAACCCATGTTGCAGAATTTCAATAGCTTCAGGTGTTCTGGGGTATAAATGAGCTTTCTGGTCAGCATCTATGATTAGATGGAGACGCTGTTCTTTTGAATCGGTGTAAGGCAGTGGAATAACTTGAGCAATGGTATGAGAAAGACTCAAAGCATTGAGCTCCATTCCCCTGTACGCATCAATAAAAGAAAGAACAACTGGTGCAGCCAAACTTGAGCCACATTGCCCAACTACAAGGACAGATGGATTCTCATCCAATGCATGGTGATGTGGAACCTGCCACTGATAAATATTAATCCCAACTGGACGATCACACGCTTCAGATTTACGTAGATTGCGTAATAGCACAGACCAAACTACATGTCCATCTCCAGTGTGCAAGGCAAGAACTTTTCCTGCCCTTGTAAGAACTATGAGTAACTTACGAAAACCATTATGATCACGAGTCATTTTGCCTTTCTCAGAACTCTTCAACCTCATCGCTTGGATTGCTGCTAAATCCTCGGGGCTTGCAATCATTAAGGTTCCTTTGAGCTTCAGCAAGTGTCCCTTTCAACAATAAATAATTGCAGCAAAAATGCACAGTTAGAGAAGCAGCTCATAATAATCCCAACTATATTCCCTAAACCGTTGTCAGAAAAATGAGTTGAAATTGCATACATTATAGAGTATTTCAAACGATGCACTGAGATATGCTAATAATTATAAGTTTGTTTCTCATTTTCTAGCCAGCAATTACAAGTGTGTTTCTATATTGAATCACAAGCATTAAATTATATGGGTAGATCTCCTGGTTATAGTATACAAATGGCAGCTATACCTTGAGCCATTCAAAGAGATTCTGTTCAACTTTTGCTACAGATACACCATCCTTCTCCACAGGTAGTTCTGATGCTGTTACATCTACAACTGCAGCAAGACCATCCTCTCTGCTCCAAACAATCTCTCCTTGTTGTACTAATATAAGTGAATGATCCTCCATTACCATCAATGCCCTAAACCCCTGAGATCTGTCTGTCCTGACATAGTTGTTTATAAAAATTTTCTGAATATGCCCTCTTTGATTGTCTATTACTACGCTTTCTTTAACAAAGTCACCATTCAAATCATTGGCATTGACATCCTTTACATAATAATGAACTTTGTCTCCATGTTGAACAAATGCAAAAGCATGTCGGCCCTCTGAAATTGATAGAGCATCACTAATAGCCGCGACATTGTTTATTTTGTCCACCACCACCAGCCCACCTTCGTTTGTCAATTTAAGAAGGATAACATGGGAATCAAGATTTAAAGCAAAAATTCCTGGAAGCTTTGATGGTAAAATTATTGCCTGTCCAGATGAATCACCAATGAGCTCTGAAATATACTTCTGGTTGTAATTAATATCTCCTTCCTTGATGTTTATTGTTACTATCTTTGACCTGATATCATCCAATATCACAAGCATATCATAGGAGACTGATAATAATTCCCCAAAAGTACCACAGGGAAGTTCTGCATCATTATGCTTTAACAAGTCTCCATTCTTGGCTTTGAACTGATGCACGAAAATTTTTGAAGAGCCAGAAAAACCAGCCACATAGATTATATCATCATGAGGAGACTGAATAAGATGCTGAACATCAATGCTGCAAACAAGATGAAGATGGTAACATAAATAACACTGCTTCACACTACAAAAAGAATACTAGCTCAACAAAACTCCACATGTCATACCTTTCACCAGCAAAATCTTTCTTCCAAAGTATCTCACCATCTATGCCGGAAACAGCATGAAGGCATCCATTACCAAAAACAAGGATTAAATCATCCCTGTCCGCTTTCAAATTTTTCTGCAAAAATAATAGTAGCAGTCATTGCGTAAACATGGCAAATGTTGTGCACTATCAACAACTTCTTATACATTACTAATGACCAGGCAAGAAGGACAGGTTCAAGACCAGGATAAGAGGAATACGCATAGGTTGATGAGGATTGAATAGCAGGTTTACTTTAGCCTATATGGGTGAAAAGTGCAATTAAGCCTATTTTGTTTGTTCTGTGCATTGAATCCTTTTCACAGTCTAAATGGTGCAGTACAGTGCCCTCTCATCTGGTACTATTTCCTCTTATTCTTACATGATTCTTTTCCTTATCAAATAAAAATATTGCGTGACATATATTACTAACATGAAAAAATCTGGCATGGGCGACAAATCATTTACTCACAGGAATATTTAATATTGACTTTGAAGCCTTTGAGCCGGGAAGGAAAGACTCCCAAACCATCTGGCCATCAGGAAGGTTCCATGCTCTCAATATACTACCATCAGACGAAAGAGTAATAACATCTGAAACAATTCAATGTACAGAAATGGATTTTATCATCAATATAGGCTGATTACTTTATCAAATATATATATATATATATAAAATAAAAATAAATAAATAAATCACCTAGAAAGTAGGAAAGAAACATATAAGCATAATGAAACCAATTAAGTTTCAAGCTCATTAATTACTGACATCATTGCGATTCAATGATGGTGGTGTAAGAGGCCATGTTGACTTTCTTCGTTCCTCAAAGTGATACAATATTCAAAACAATGTCATAGCCAAAAGCCCAAAACCATAGAACATTTCATTTCAGGTGCACAACGAAAATACATATTTGGGCAATTGACAATGACATGACAAAAAATCAAAATGAAAGAGATTCCATTTTGAAATCAATTTTTCCCTCCTCATGGGAGAACATGCTTGTGTGACGATATCATCCAGAAGGACAGTCAAGCCAGAATATAAAGGACATTAATTGATAAGCCAGGGCCCATGTATAAAATTAATAAGTTTTTTAGGTGCTTCTGCAATGAAAAATCAGAAAAGAGAACAAGGAGATGCAGATGACTCTGCGTGCAAACGGCTACTTCTTCTTGTTAGCAAATGTTAATGGAGTAACAGCTTCCAGTTGGGGCCTAAAGACACTATCGCCTCATACTCATGATGTGAAATTTAAATCAGACAACTATGTATAACTTTTCTGAAGTGGTCCAATTACAATAATGGTTAGATAGTATAATTAACATTTTATAAGTAGATATCAAAGAAAGTGGAAGCATCGTACATTTTCCCAGGGCAATGTCAAGTCCATTGATTACATCGTTGGTCCCAAGAACATGCCTCCAAACTGCATAAAAAAGGTGAAACATAGTTCAGCACGTATTGATTTCAAACAAATCAGAACAAATAATTAAGTATGCAATAATATTACTCAGGAATGTTTGATTTGATTCCATGCTGGTTACACTTTATTACATTCAATGCTAGTACCATTCGTCTTGCAGCTTCGTAGGCATCACGGCATTTTTTTAGAAATTAAATTAATGAGAGTCCTGAGAAATCTGCTGAAAAAGTCAAACTTACAAATTTCTCCATGACGAAGGTCAAGAGAAGCAAGAACATTCTCTTCAGTGGACACCAAAACACGCTTTCGTCCAGTCTTTTGAGTATGAAAAACAGCATGTTTTACTTTCCCAATGTACTGTTGGTGCCTGAAATTAAAATAAAAGACAAAACCATTACATGCGCAACTGTTTGCTGAGATCATAAACTGATGAACCCTATTGGCAAATTCATCAGATGATATCTGGGGTTGCAGGTACTGTAGATATAAGGCGACTACTACTCTGGAAATTCGAAAATATTAAGCAACTGAACATATGGAATGATGTGACAAGTTCAAATCACAAGCAATATCAATTTTGCAGGTGCATTAAATAGTATAACCATATTAACAGTTCGCCAAGTTTCCAAGCTATTTTGAAAAAGTTTGAATGAAATCCGCTATTGTATTGATCGATCGATAACTAAGGATAGATTAATTTGATGAACAACCCGGGCACGTCTGAATTGACAAACAATAAATCCAAGGTCATCATCAAGGGTCGAACTAAAAATCCAGAAACGATAAACCGCCAAAAGGTTAAAAATTCTCATCAACCTGGCTTCTCAATGACCAAGAAGAACTGTAAATAAACAAGATATTGAACTCACCAATCCATTAGCCCAACTTGGTCTTCATAAATCGAAAAGCTAAAGTGGGAAGACGAGAGGAATAACAAAAGAGCGAGAAAAGCCCTAATCGCCATGGCCATGGCGATTCAGCCAGAATCTATTCGCCGAATGACTGGGAGACGGATCTGAAAAGAGCCAGTGCGACGGGACTCGGGAGTGACAAATCAGAGAAGCTGAACTTTGTACAATATGAAAGCCGGCTTCTCCAAAACGCAGCGTTGGAATTGGACTCTTTTTTTTCCAAAAGTCGACTTTTAGGCTATGTTTGGTTCAACGGAGGGGAGGGGGAGGGGGGGGGGGGGGGATTTTAATGGAGGGGAGGGGGAGGGATGGGAAGGGAGGGATTTTAATATTACGCTTGTTTGGATTGATCAGAAGGAAGCCGAGGGGAAGGGTTTTAATGTTACCTTGTTTGGTTTAGGAGGGGAGGGGAAGGAATTTTTTTTAACATTGACAACTTTACCCTTATGTTATATGAGCTATTTTAATTTTGCCTTGTTTGATTCAAGAGGGGAGAGGAGGGAACTTATCCTCACATGGACAACTTTACTTATGTTATAATTGATTTCTTCCAAACTTTATTAAGGGTATAACAACGTTTAATTCAATGACACAACTTGAACAATATATCAAATTGATTTTAAATCAGCTCAACATATAATGTTTAATTTGAGTCAAGTTTAGGATCAAAATTTACTTTCACAGTGTCACCACTAACACAATTTGAGTCAACTTATGATGTTTAAATCATCCTTTTTCACAATGCTCTCAAGTATATCCCAATTTCAATTGCTTATGTTGCTCTGCCTTCTCCCACGCTCAAGACAATATGATTTAGCTCACTGTCGTCGTATATGCCAGCAATATGATATCAGTAGCTAGTGTCCCAAAACAAAATCTATAATCAAACGTCCTAGGAATCTGATTACCATGTTGTTAACCCAAAATTATTGTTTGTACTATGATTTCTATTCTTTTCTTGTCTTTCCTTCCCAATCGAACAAAACAAACTGATATGCGCGCACATTTAGCATGCATGAGTGTAAAATATTCATGCAACTGATTACTGAACCATGCACTATTTGCTATTTTGATTTGTGGAGACAAAGTCACAAACCGAAGCTTGCATTTGCTCTGCAATTAGAACTCCAGAACTCCATCAAAAGAAGTGCCTCTTGCCTTGTTTGCACCAACCCTTCTAGTTTTCTTTGAGCTCTCACTTTGTGCTCCATAAGATAGGTAATCAAATTCCATATTGTCCAAATTGACAGAAAAATCCTCAAAAGACACATTATTTTGTTAGCAAAGAGAAAATACAGAGGAGAATTCATTGGCATCCTCCTAAAACATAGCAAAACCAGGAAAACAAAGAGAGAGAGAACAATCGAAAAGGGCCCAACAACTCACAACCACATAGGCACTAAAGATTAAGTCCGTTCAACAACGCCTCCTGTCGTATACTTCAAGGCTCGAAGAAAAGCAGATTTTCTCTGACCTTGAGAATTTACTACACGAAACAGCAGGATCTTAACAGCATGCCAAAAAAAGATCAACAAGTTCTTATGTTGTTAACAACCAATTTATCTCAAAATACTCTAGTAATTTATTGTAAACTAATTAAAATTCAGCATTCCTCTCACTAACATGTCATGATCCGCTTGGGATAACATAGCCCTACCCAATCTCAAGACTGACTAACTAAACCACTTTACCCAAAATCACGCTACAGCATTGGCAAAATGCACTCCTAAATTCATTAATTCCTTGTCAACATAGGTAGTCCATAATGTTAGAGGTTTCTAGTACACTCACATTCTTAACTGCAACAACTATATGAAATTGTTCATCCTTGGAAGGTCGATAAATAAAGGGTAGGAGTCTCTGACATGTAAAAAAACAGAGTCTCACTAGCACATAGTGATTGAGAGTTTGGGTTAGGCCGAGATTCATGTAGATGCGGAATGGGCAATCCTAACGTGGAAATTGGAATACTTAATTCTCTGAAAAAAGGGGCGGTCAAGCTTAGGAACCTGAAATGAAAAGCGATCACCAAAAGACAAAATTTCATTTAACCATTCCCCATAGACTTAAAGGAAAAAGAAACGACATAAATAAGCGGTAAGATTTTTTGTACAGAAGGTACAAGTTTATAAGTAAAAATTTGAAGGGAACAAGTAAAGATATCCAGAAAGGTGTCAAAATCAATGAAGATCAATGAGAAAACAGATTTTCGAATCACTCACCGAAAGGTATTGCCAACTTCGATCGTGCTCTCCGTCAATATCGTCTCCACCTTGGATCATCGTCGGTCTTCACCCTCTCTCGCTTCACCAAAGTAGCTAGCTGCCGAGTAGGTTGTTATCAGCGTTGCATCGAGTTAGAACCTAAAAGGGGTATTTCTGGAATAAAAGAAAACAACTTGGGGCATTTTAGTCTACTGATAAACCAATTTTTAAAATCCCTCCGAATCCGTCCGATTTGGGGGTGACATTTTGAGGGGAGGGAAGGGAAAATTTTAAAAAATTTCCCCTCCCCTCCTAAAAAATATTATCAGCCAAACGAGGGGAGGGACTAAAATCCATCCTCCTCCCCTCCCCCCTCTCATCCCTCAAACCAAACAGACCCTTAGGTATGTTTGGTTTGAAAGGGAAGGAAAATGGAGAGAGAGAAAAGTTATTTGTGGTGGGACCCACAAAAATTTTCTCCCTTTTAATATTTTCTTTCCATTTTCCTCCCCTCCTCTCCCCCAACCAAACATACCCTTACCTTAACACTTGAAGTTGGAAATTTGGTAAGCTGTTTTGATAAAAATAAATCACAAATCATTTTAAAAAGCTAAAAATAAACAGAAATTTACCCTAATCGTACCATACATTATTTTTTCTCATCGTGTTGTTAAAAAAAATTAATGATTATTTATTTTAGAGTAAATATCCTTCTTGGTCCCGACAAAAAATACGGACCCATTTTGGTCCCCTACAAAAAAATTAACCCTTATTCATCCTTTTTATGGACTTTTGAAAATTTGTAAGGGATCAAAATCTCAATCAATCGTCCCTTATTCTTCCTTTTTATGGACTAAAAAAGACTTTTTTTTTTTAAGGGACCAAAATGAGGATCGTGTTTTTTGTTAGGGGGGACCAGAAAAAAGGGTATTCACCCTATATTATATTAGGCTAATGAATAATTATTATACTATTCCGATGCTAAATATAAAATTTATTTAACTTTTTTTTTTTTTGAGATATTAAATAAATTAAATAAGTTACTCAATCATATCATATATTTATATATAAGTCACAAAAATAGTTTAAAAAAGAATAATAAATCCAAATATTTTAAAATAATTTAATTAATTTTCTCAATCTCTCTAAAAAAAAATTAATTTAATATTATATCTAAAACCGTAGTATATGTTATCCATTTTGCCGCAGGGAGTACTCTTTCATATAATTATTTATATTTACATTTATTCATTTTCAATATTTGATTTCACTACTAAATTTCAATAATGGTTGCTAAGGTCTTCAATACGGGTGGAAACAAACTAGGTCAGGTCAGGTCTCATCCTAATGAGTCCGGCCTCTTATGTAAGGAAGTGGCTTGAGCGGCGCGTAATGACATTGCGATCTAAAATTTTAGCTGAGCCTAGCCTATTAAAAGCCTGACCTGACCTGTTAAGAGGCGTGTATTTTTAGTAAAACAGCCTAACGTAAACAGCTTGAGTAAGGGAAATTGATTTAGGGACTTAGGATTCTTGGTTTGAAAGGGCGAACAAGAGGCTTTGAGTGAGGGAGGGACAGAGGATATTAATTAATATTTGTTATAAAAAAAACTAATTATTCTTAACAAGCTTAACATGCCTATTTGGGCACAGGCGCTGGCGCGTTAAGATAAACAAGCCTTAAAACAGGCCTTAGCCTGACCTTTTAGGCCTGCCTAGGCTTTTAACAGGCCGCTGACTTATTTCCACCCCTAGCCTCCAACTTTTTTTTTTTTTTTTTTTTTTTTTTTTTTTTTAATGATAAAGGGAAAGATGAGTTCGAGAGATATTAATTGTGATCATATAATATATAAGGAGGGAAAATCTAGCAAGCGTCGATATGTCCGAGTGGTTAAGGAGACAGACTCGAAATCTGTTGGGCTTTGCCTGCGCAGGTTCGAATCCTGCTGTCGACGAATTACTTTTTCCCGAACCACTTTAAATTCATTCTCTCTCTGTGGGCGGATAAAAATGGCAGCTGTGGGGCTCTTGGATTTACAACGAAGGCAAGAGATTTCGTTTCGGACCTGGCATAGATGCTGTTTTGCTAACCTCATTCTATATAATAAAAAGTCTTATTTCACTATATGGAGTCAATTACATGAATTTATCTCAATACTCTTGTAGAACTATCACTATGAGGGAGATGGCTACAATGAAAGTGATAGTGAAACTGCGGCAGCTTGCTAGCAACATTGGTGGAACCTTTGATTACATAAGACGAAAATGGGGACACTAAATGAGTTGGGGTTGCTGTATGACTTTCAAATTTACATTCCCTTTTTTCTCCTCTAAACAAGTCATCAAATAATTGTCTTCAATTTCTTCAATAATCAGTGCCGTCCGTTCTAATTGGCAGTACCTCCTCAGGATGGAGAGTTGTCCGTAAGTCTCAGTAATTAAACGGACAAAATTGCCGAGTCCCTGCCTTCACCGAAGAGGTGTTGAATCTAACACTATTATGCTTCTGTCACTCTAATTCCCTCAGGAAATCAACATTATCAACAAATACCTGCGTGAAGTGAAAGATAAGTCAAACTAGAAGTAAAACCAAACATATGTATCAGCATATTATGCTCTACAGATGAAGTCTAAGGTCAATGTTAGGAACTCAAAGTGTGACAGGAATGGAACAAAAATTTAATATCAGAAAAATCAAAGCACTGATCAAGCTCTTGAGATTTTCTACTTCTGGTTTCCTGCTTTACATGAATGGTTAATTCCTCAGCAAGTCATTCATGAAATAATTGTACAATAAACTGTATTGAGTGCATCTGTTCTATCCAACTCAAATTACAAGTCACAAAAATCACCAATTAATTCATCGTCTAAATATGGCTAATACCATTCTACGTAAAACAAATTTGATAGGAACAAGAGCCATACCGATTTCCAACCGTCAGGATCCAAGCAAGCTACTATCTTGGTGTTGATACCTGGCAAAGGCCCAGGTTCACGGATAATCTTCCCTCCATAAAGTTTTATTGCTTCTGCAGTCTTATAAACATCGTTTGTACCTACTGCTATCTGTCCAAACACAATAAGTTTCATTTTTACAGTTACTTACACTGTACACAGTTTAAGAGATAAAAATAAACTTAAGTGCTCTGTTTTGAAAACAGAAAATTACGGAATCTACCTGTGCATAACCATTTCCTTTGTCATAATTGGTGACCCCATAGTTATATGTTAGTTCTAGAGCAGCATTCTTGTCTTCAGGACCATATCCCATCATGGCTGTTGTGTACTGGACAACAACGAAAACCGCTATAAGCATTTATATAAACCATTACCATTAAAGTGTAATGTTTTTAACAAAAATAGCCATGGATCTTATTAGTAGGTAGAAAGGGAATTTACCTTGTACTCAGGGTTGTCCCTTTTCCGGAGAAGTTGCATGCCAAAAGCCTTTGAAAATCAACAAATACACGGGGAAACATTGGATTTTTGTGAGCTTAAATCTGAGTGAGTTGAAACTCTAAGAAAACTAAGACTGACCTTTTTGTAGAAGGCTATGGCACGATCAAGGTCGCCTACTCGAAGCATGACTTGGCATAATGGTTCAGGACTGGGACCTCTCTCAAGAAGCTCAAACTTATAGCCATCAGGGTCTTCAATAAAAGCTATGACTGTCCTGCCACCATTGACAGGTCCTGCTTCCCTGGTAACCTTCCCTCCCTTAGCTTTTATTAAATCTACTGTTTTGGCAACCTAGACAATTATTAATATATCAACATAACAATATTCAATATATAAAAGAAAATCCATAGCAGGTTGCACAACTCACAAGCTTTAAATAGCGCAACTTATTACTCAAACTCCATGTATTGTATGGGAAAACATGTCTAGTTGTAGCAATAGGCCATGATTATCTAATCACAAGATATACCAATAATGAAACACAATGACCAAGAAATAAACTGCTTTTCATCCGAAAGAAGTGACGTTTAGATTTTGAATTTCTATTGGAGAGTAATTATATGCAAATTTTTAACGTGCAAATAATGGTAACAAAGCCAATGTCATGTGTCAAAATACTAGAATTCTATGTCAGAACCACAAAAACTAACCAATAAGATACAAAATTGTGTTTATGCAGATTATGAGGGTTGTCAGTTGTCAACCACAAACTTTCTTACTTTTCGAAGAAATATGAGCTTACATCTTCAACTGCGATACCAAAATGACCAAAACCAGTTCCAATGTCATACTTATCCACTCCATAATCTGCAATGACAACAAAATAGTATGATGAGAAGTTATTTCATAGAAAGAATAAATAATACCATCTCTAGTCCTAGATGTAAGAACTAGTTTGTTTTACAGTGCAACATTACAAATTAGTCCCACATTTAAGATAGGAGGAAGTAGGATTTTGTAGAAGACAAGATATTTGAAGCTTTCATATATCAACATACTGTAAGTAAGTTCAACTGTGAAGTGGGAATCTTCAGGACCGTATCCAAGAAAGGCATTAGTATATCTCTCTTCTGGTATATCACGTTTTCTCAATAGCTTCATACCGAGGCATTCGGTATAGAATCTGCATCGCAACAGTATGATCAGAATTTACACATCAGCAAAACATTAATTTTTAGGCACTTGAGCATTAAGTATCAGCTAAATATTATCTGACTTGAATAACATACTTTATAGTCTTCTCCAAGTCCCCTACACGATATACAACATGAAGCAATCTCCGCGTGTCATTTTTGACCCAGTCCACTAAATTCTGTTCGGTAACAGAATTATTTGCTTGGGCTGGTTTTCCCGCAGCAGTAGCCTCTATTGCTTGTCCATCTCCTTTAAACACTTCAGATCCTTTTGCACCAAATAACTGGGATTGTGGGATAGCTAGTTAAGGATAATTAACCAAGTTCTGTTAGCGAAGAAATCCAATAAATGTTTGCATAAAATAATAATCATACTGATGATGGAAAAGGATGTCACAATTTTGCATATTAGTCAAATTTATGTCATTTTTTTCAGATGCAGAAAGCTACCAATCAATTCAATAACAATCAGTGTCAAAACTCAAAAGTGCAAGTAACTTTTTCTCCCTTTTCCCCATTTAAAAAATGCTCTCCGCCCTTGAGAAAATCCAATGATAAACTCCTGGACTAATATTTAAAAAGTGAGCACAATGCATTGCCATTTGAATCCAGGATGACACAGACACCAAAATTGACTCTTTCTCACTGCCAAACTAGGAACCTCACGAACACTCGAAAAAGAAAAGGGAAAACTGAAAAATATGGGGATAATTCTGTACATGCATGCATGGTCAATGAAATGCAGAGGTAAAATTACCGGTTCCGAGGTGAAAGAGAGTAAGCCTACGAGAAGGTCTGTAGCAGGAATTTCGAATTGAGGGCAAACAAAAGGAGCGTGGTGATGGCAAAGCACAATGTCTGGCCGTAGAGAGATTCAGAGCTGCAGATAAGGATGACGCCATTGGAGCACTCACTCTGTTGCCACCAACTCCCTCTGTTTCGCTTGGTCTTTGTGTCAGTGTGATTCTGCAGTGGAAGTCGTGGGCTGCTTTTACAGGCCTCAAAAACGTGTCCGGGCTTTGATGTGTGAGCCCATATCAAAAATCTTCAAATATACTCAAATTGATTGAGCTATTTAGGGGAATTTATTTATTTTAATTGTCAAGCAGATATCACAGTAATGTTGATAAGAGTATCAAGTATGGAAATGATGATGGAAAAATGAAACTAAAATATTCAGGAATAAATAAAAATATCATCAGCATAAAAGGGATCGACTGACAAGGAAAAGCATCAAAGGCAGATTCACATTGAGTGGCAGCCGCTGCTCATGACCCCGTTTAAATTTAACATACGCACAATACAAAACACTGTGTCATGGGTCTTCAATCACAATGATAATCCATAACTGTTTTGTAAATACCTGATTTCTCATTGCTTTTTTTTCACCAAAAAGAACTTTTTAGACCACAGTATTAAAATTTATCGTATTAAAGGGATAAATCAAAAGATGGCGGCTAAATCACATCACCCAAGTTCGACCCTACACGTGTCTAAGCTATGGCGGCTAAATGAGGCCAGAACCTTTTTGTCCATCACTGCCAAAGGAGGGTAGCAGATAATTTCTTTCTTTTTTTTTCCCCCTTTTTTTTCTTGATTATCTCTCATCCATATATCTAAATGGTTGATTGAAAATATCAAAGAAAAATTAAATTAATATTATAATTTTTTGAATTAATTAGGCGTATAATATATGATTTAGAGATTAAAAAAATTAATGAGAGAAACTCAATATGCCAAAAGATTCCTCTGTCACACCATTTGAGGTGGCAGATATTTCTATGGAAAAATGATAATTTTTCCTTTAAAAAAAAAATTTGTCAATACTCCCCAAAAAAAAAAAAAAAAATTCAGGCGCGCACAGAAAAAAGAGAACAGGAAAATTAAAAAGAACGCTGTTCGTGTTTTCTTGGGATTTTGTTAATTACTTTCCGAGACATCTTGATGCGTGGCCTGGATAATGCAATTGCTTTACCGATGAAAACAAAGTGCGTTGCAAAATCTTATCCCGCCGGCAAAAATCAGCTAGTGCAGGACAGGACAACCTAAGTACAGTACTGCTTAGTCAACGCCATGATCAAACATTTGAAGCAAATCCTTTGTGTTTCGACTCTGTCGATAATACGCTCTCTCGTCCCGCAAACCACTGCACTGTTCGCTGCACCATCGGCAACCAAATCCTTCTCACTCTCTCTTCTCTCACATTGTTCTCCGCTCTAATTTCTGCAAATCTCGCTACGTTGACAATCTCCGACATAGATCTCTTCTCTCCTGGGGCAGTCAACAACGTAAACGAGTTGTCTTCCTCGTTGGAACCAGAGAAAGTCGCGCTTGACATCGCACTCAGAATCTCAGAATTCAACGAAAGCAAGTCCGAGGAATTAAGATCACTCCACCTGCTCCTCGTAGCAACATCGGATATTACTATTTTATGATTGAGCCTGTGCGCAGGTTTCCAATTGTTAAATATGTTTGAATTCTGGTTCGGTTGATCCCTCTGGACGAAGATTTCAAGTTCAGGGACCTCTGTTATGTCGGAAGGAACTCGAAGGAACCTGGAGCTGATGGAGGAATTGAATGTCTTGATGTCCTCAGGGTCAACCTTGTACCTGCAAAGAGGACATGTCGAGTGACATTCAAGCCACTTGTCGATGCAATTCATGTGAAAAGCATGCTTACACTTGGGCAGCAACCTAAGAACCTCGGCGTCGTCGAATTTCGACAAGCAAACGGCACATTCTAGGCCTTCTTTTGAGCCCTTGAGGGAAGAGAACTTGAAAAAAGGCAGTGATTCGATTACTTGTTTATCTATCCCGGAATATCCTGACCTGGATTGGCCTATTCCCCGATCGTTCATATCTTGATTAAGGGAATCAGGGGACCGGATTTTACAGAACTTTACATAAGCCATAAGGAGAAATGATATCACAAACATAACAGTGAGGATTGCTATTATAACTCCTTTACTTGGATGGATGTTTTGAGGCATATTATCTTGCATGCTCTCTGGTGCTCCCTGGGATTCCACATCCAACGACAACGAAAGAATCATAACGAACACCACCAAACACCCACTCATCTTTGGCATATCTTGTTCTTGCCTGCCAAATCTGATTCCTGAGGTGCTTTTTTTGCCCCTTAGAAGACGTAAAATGGGTATTTAGAGGAGAATCTCTAGAGTCATCCTCTGTCCAAAGAGTTCAGACAATTCCAAAAAGGTTTCGTTTATTTTTTAATATTTCTTCCCACTGTAACAGTCCCCACAAGGAGGAGATTTATGTGTTTGTTGGTTTATGTAGTAGTCGTTGTCTTGGCAAATTAACCAAGCTTATCTTATATAAGTGAAGACAAATTGCATTCGTAAGGAGACGGCCTCTGTTTCTGACCAAAGGACAAATATTAAATCATCGTGAAAGATTCGTATGGGGTAATAGCCATCATGGTTTTGCTCTGTCCCAGTTAACACTTAGATGAATATGAGTTGTTTGTTTTCTGGTTCCACTCTGTCTCCGCCACTTGAATAGGAAATTGAAGGGAGAGAGCATCAGAATGAAAATTATATATGCTTTGTTTGGAGCTCATCAGGAATCAACCTGAGCCACTTGAATATGATTCATCCCATGTGGAGTCCACTGATTGCTTGCCCAAACAATCCCTTGTACTTATCTATGTTGTCTTTTGATTCGTCTGAGATTAGATAATTGAAGTCCATGTACGGTGCTTATGAGCACAATGGTTGAAAATTTAAACGGGCTATAATAAGAAGCCTACTAGTCCACTTGGATATTAGAAGTACAGATGGCAGACATGGTCATGGGTGTGGGTTTTTGGTTTTTTTTTTTTTTTTTTTTTTTTTTTAACGGAAGGGAAAAAAAAAGGATTGATGTTAATCCACTGTATGGGGATCCTCAGTTTTAAGTGTAGGATCTACTTTCCATGTGTTGCACTTGCACCTTATTTTAAGGGAGGATGGAAATGACATGTTATCCTTATAGATCAAAATCTGACCAGGTTTTAAGTGGTGATAACGTGCGAACTAAGATAAAAGAAACAACTCATGATTTAACGACAATTCAATTCAATTTACTCAAAAAATGTACAGAAAACATGCACCTGCTTCACTCATGGCTTAGGAATCAAAATACAAGTTACCACACACCGAACGGCACAGGAAAAAGAAACTCAGCCCGGAAAAAGAAAGGAAAAAGTTGTTTTCAAGAATATACATTTTCCATCATTTGTTTTTGCTCAGGGGGTTGATGACCAAACACTCTGACAAATTAAGCTTCCAAAGACATTGGCATGAAAGCTCCATGAAAACCATAAGGAACTCGTAGAGGAATTGTAATTTTGGCAACTGCGTCTCCTGAGAACTTTCTTGTGTCAATTATATGAGCCTGGGAAGAGAAAGTGGAAACTGATGTGAGTGCTTTAATTCACTGCAAGATCAATAGTAGGCTAAAGAATTGACTTACTTGAGATATGTCAGTGTCTTCGTTGTGAAGAAAAGTGATGATCCAACCATCGTCTTCTTCAACTCCGTCACTTTTAGGGACAAAGGATGCTCCTGTGCAAAATACATTCTTCTCAAACATGTGGTATTCCACCTTTATAGGTTCTTCATGCTGTTTGTTATTCTGCTTGACAAAATCAAGTTTGTGATCATCGAAGACCGATCCAGTATGATCAGATGGCAGAGTATCTTATTCAGAGTAAGGTCTCACCGTTGATAAATCCATGCATGCTTTTTCAAAGTAGAGCTTGGCCAGGCCTCCGTATTTAGGCACTCCTAAATGATCAAGGAGAAAAATCAGAAGTTAAAATTACAAGCACACTTGTTTGATAAGGCTGCTTTTAATTTATCAGTTTTTTCTTCCTAGAAGTACCTGCACTGTAGGTAGCTTCTGGATCAACCACTTGAGTGTATCCATATCTATTCTTAATACCTATAAAATTTGCATTAATCGTAGGAAAATCCATATTCAATACTTTAATTTCACTGAGATCCTTCTCCTTAACATCCCCACTTTGCAGATTCAATCTCCACTCATAACAACGAGAGAAAGCCTCAAATGGATTCAGACTAGGGTCAACCCGAGGAACTACCGAACCAAGAGCTCTACATCCCCACACTACAACCTGTTGATAGTTGATACACATTAGGTAATAGGTCCTGTCAACAAAAAATGAAAAATAGTCTTGGGGGGAAAATAGAAGCTTAGTCAATGAATGGGTTAGCTACAGTGACAACCATTGAGCTTTTATGTGAACGCTGAACATATAATAGGCTTTGGAAATCTCAATTACCTCATGGGCGTCCTCAAAAGAATTGATGATGTGAAATGTGCAATTAGGTTTCACTTCAAACCATTGGATTGAGTTGGCATCACCATAGCGAGGCATTACCCCTATTCTTGCGTACCCCTCCTTATTATACTCTATTAATCTGCATGCAAACAAGAAAATACAATTTAGACCACTTTTATACTTCTAAAAATTGAATTTCAAAGTTCAGCAAAAGCAAGTGTAAGTGCTCACGGGCCTCCTCTCATAAGTCTGTTTAGATCCAAGGTTAGCGGAAAATCCATGATAACATTGAACCTGCAACTAAGTTTCACTGTCATTTTTATAGTTTACATCATAACTACAAGTCAGCTTAGAGTGTGTGTGTGTGTGTGTCAACAATATTACCGTTGTGTAATGCCTATTTCATGACAAAGACTGCACCTATTCAATTTGATATCCACTTTATGAATCAATTTCTTTCCATCGTCTGAGAAAATAAGGGGAAGGCTTGTTATTGAGTTTGCACATTGCAACAGGAGCCAGTAAAAGTGTAATATAGATCATACCAGAAATGATTCCAAGTGTAGCAAAAGGCTTAGTTGGAGACACCCCCATTATAATTAATTCTCCTGTACCTGGTGCTTTCTGAGATTATGCGTCAAAACAAGTTGACAGTAAGCTGACAATTGAGGAGCACCTAAAAGAAAATATATGACACTTTGAAAGCATATAGAGAGAAAGCAACCTTCGGGTGGCTTATAAAAGGTCGATTCCCTGCTCCATTGATATCCCAATTTCTCAAGGTTTTTAGGGTGATGATGTCAATCTCTTGTGGGGTGTGATTTTCAGCAATGGAGTAAAACTTCCCAGAATGCTCAAACACGTTGGTGTTGCTAATGTATTTATTCACTTTTCCAAATCTTAACTGTTAAAACATGCACACACACGATCAATTCTTGAAACACAAAACGCAACATTGTAGCTGGCTTGAACTTGGAACCAAGGCTGCTTATTTTACTGCGATCTAATTAGTTTTTTAATAATAAGCTTACCCAGTTTAGGAGATAAGCAGACAAAATGGCAAGTGAATCGCCTCCTATGGCTGGCAGAAAGGAAGGCTTGTTTCTTTGTTTCTCTAGCTTGTAAGTTTCAGTTTCTACGTATCTGTTTTTGTAGATGACCGTCCAGTTGCCATCGCTTGCTTTCTTAAAATACAAAGCATGAAGCATTCCTTCTCCTTCAACCCAAACGTGACTTGACCTTCCAAAGATAGATTTGGCTGTTTTCAATCCTCCAAATAGTGGATTTGGACCTGCAATAAGATATAGAAACCACCAACATCGATATGCCATCTAGTTTATACATGTGTTCACCATTATTGCATATATTATTGTATCCCGTATACGTGGCCCGTCCTGAAGCTTATGATAACAACGCAGTCTACAAGTTACTACAACACAAAGATGGTCAAAAAGGAAGATCACTTTCCTAACAGCTAGCATTGGTTATAATCAATGGCTGAATAAATTAATGCATTCTTATCTCTTTTTCTTTCATCATTTTCTTTGGAATATTCATCAGGGTACAGAGGAAACTCCTAAATGCGAAACAAGGAAGAAAAAGTGCCTTTGGATTTGTCCATTATTCTCAAATGATACCATTGGGGCCTCTTCATTTATACCTACAAAGTGCAATAGTTCAAGAAGAGATTAGAGCGAGGACCATTTCTAACATAGACACCCTCTGGAAAATCATGTGGGACATCTCCTTCTATGTCTGTGATAAGCATGGCTTCCTCCAACTGCTCCACAGGAGCAAAGTTACTCTGGAATCAGGTAACAAAAAGTACAAACTCAGTTGAAGAGTCTCCAAGAAGAAGAGAGTGGAAAACTCAAAATGAAGGTACCTGAGATGGAAGCAATGGATGGTCAATGAACTCAAAGACTGAATCCACAAAAGCGTCCAGTATTTTAGCTGTGAAGCTGGTCAGGGTTTTGGGTACATCAATTTGCAAAGGGATTTGAGGAAGAGGTCTAAGGATCGGCTGCTCATGAATCACGAGTCCATCAGCTTAACTAACTCGAAAATAAAACCAAGTCATGTAGAAAGTGTAATGACTAACCTTGAAAGAAGAGGAGAGTGGAATGTTGAAGTGGTAAAAATTGCGGGAGACAGAGCTGGATTTTTTCTGAACGGAGCATTTCACTGTAAATGCCGTATATGAAGTTTCCATGTTTGTTTGTGAAGGCTTCAACCTACTAAGAACTTGCCTATAAAGGAAGGGGAGGGTGAAGGAAATATCACTAATTCTGTGCTCCAAAATCTACATACAAACAGGGAATCTGCATTCTTTTGTGGGTAAAGGCAAATCATAAGGCCCAATAAGAGAAGCCGCTTATTTTATATGCTGAGTCGATTGATTCCTACAACAACGTTTTCGGCTGTCTCGGGACAGCTGGACTTGGAATATTCCTTCTTAACCAACTGCAGCCTTTGACCTCCTAGTTCTGTCGTTGCTGCAGCGAAGAACAATAACAAAGTCAATGGGCTCATAACATAGTGATTATAAAAAACAAAGAAAAACATTTAAGAGCTCATCATTTCCAGGTCAAGAAGATATGAACATGCTCTTCGTTCTAACCTCTCACATGTTACTCATTAGGATAGGTGTCTGCTACCATGGAAATATTAAAAAGGATCGATTTTGATAAAAGGGTATATACATGTGTAGATTTTGTTGTTATAGTTTTCGGAATTGGCATATAACTAAGATTCAAATATGCTGGTTAAGAAAATTTAATGAATGGATGTCATATTCCCAGGCACGTTTTGGGTGCAAAAATTTGCCTTCGTTATGTTAACAACATTGACTAGAGACGGCTAAAAAAACACAAGCAATGTCTTGTTTTGTTTGTCATGGAACTAGAATCCAGAGAGGCAACATTGGTTATGTAAGAGAGTAAAATATAACATTTGGTGTTGATCTGGACTGATTGTGGAAGCATCAATGCCTTCAAGAGAAGCATATATTTGTAAGGTCTGAGTCCAAGTCAGGTCCAATCTACGGACACCAATTTTATGATAATGAAAAGTCAACCTCTTATAACTTAAGTAATCGATTAGTTGATATCAGCGGGCCGAGTCCAATAAGAGGTTTTATCCCTTATAATATGATGAACTAAGATTTAAATTCTGTTAAAAGAAGTGTCCCATAACATTTTGAATCAATAGTTACTGATTGATGTGTTAAATGGCTCCGTCCTATAAGAAAAATAATACAAATTCGGGTAGAAAATGTAAAATCACGTTGCCCTCTTAGTATAAAAATGAGAATGGCCTTGAGGAATTTAAAAAAAGAACCCAATTACATATCCACGCGTCAGATAATAAAAAATATTATCTCCTTCATTACTGTATTACAATCTTTGGTCTTAAATATATGATAAACTTTATCTTATATTTAGGTCACCGACAGCTGGCTGGGTGGCTGATTGGGCCCACCGGCGGGAGGGGGTATTTTAGTTATTTATTTATTTACTTTCCGTTAGCGTCTAAATCCGCTTGTCAGTCTAAATCAACGTCACGTCAGCGTTCCATTCAAGTTAATCGAGTCAACGCCTGACGTCAACTAACGGCCATGGTATTTTTTGCTCCCAAAACGTAAACCACGCGTTTTACATCGAAAAAAGCTCGTGATGCTAGGCGTTGTTGGAGGAAAAAACTCGTGTGTATTTTCGCTCCTTTACCCAATTAATTATTTGAATGTATAAAAAAATTAAATGATAATTTCGGCATTTCCTTAAAAGGGGGCGTGTCAAATCAAATGGCAAGCTCGAACAAAATACTAATAAAATAATGTAAACAAGGAGGTTATCATGCAGCAATCAATCACCTTCTCGTGCGTTGCATGAATTAAAGAAGGGAAAATCCTAGGGAGGGCCTTTTTTTATCATGCAGCAATCTGATATAGTTGTTAAATGGGACTGATATTGTTGTAAATCACCGATTTAGTTGTAAAAAAATTGTTGTAAATGAGACTGATTTAGTTGTAAATGAGTAAAAAAATTATTGTAAATGAGATGATTTAGTTGTTAAATTTTAATGCGTTGCATGAATTAAAGAAGACAAGTTACGGCCCTTGTTGGATTTTTTCTTAAAAAGGGCGCTATAAGGATTTTCCCATTAAAGAAGACGAAATAGGAAAATTGGGCCCACCAATTCTTGAATCCGCAATGGAGGCATTACAAAACGACACTAGTGGCCCCATCTTTTTGCGCCACAAGCCAAGAGTACTACCCCATATAGATGTAGATAGAGTCCAACGGGTCGACCCGATTTAGGTAAATATTCTTTAAAAACGGTCAGGCCAATCTGGCCAACTTATTTAGATCCTGAATTCATAAAAGTCGGGTTTAAGAGTTTTGTCTTTAAAGTGAAAATGGGAATTTAAAAGTCGGGTTTAGTTTTGTTTTATGAAAAGGGTCTTGAGGCGCTTAAAAATGCCAAATTTCTTTTAGGCCCATGTGTGTGTATAATTATTTATATTATTGATTTTGTTACTTTATTAATGATGTTGCAAATGTTGAGTTGTTATTATCTTCTTTAGAATTAAATTTTATAAGATCTCTTTTATTAAGAATCCCAAAAATTAAGAACTTATAAGTATTCTTACTAATTTTGCTTTTTTGACTTATTTTTGTAGTGATTTTTTTTTTCATATCTCATGTTGTTTATTTTGTTGACTACTTACACTTTTTAGCACATGTTTACAAGAAGTATTTTTAATTTTGTTAGGTTTTCTCATTAATTATTTATAATTGTAATATGTGGACAATAATTTACCTTTGATTATGACTTAGTGATTGTGTTTATTTGTTGCATGATATATATTGTTTAGGCCTTAATGTTAACAATATTTATTGATTAAATTAGAACTTTAATTATCGTAATCTACTAATTATATTTTTTGGGAAAAAGGCACAGGAAAAATAGTTAAAATTTAGAAAAATAGTTTCCGGCTTTGCTTATACGCTCACAAGCTAAGCCTTAAAAAGTAGATGTTTTCCTTTTAGGCCTGGCCCTTCAAGGATCGGTCCTTATTCTCAACTCTACATATAGTGCCGGTTTAGGATCGATCCTTATTCTCAGTTCTACATATAGTGCCGGTTTAGGTTAGTGTTTGGAAAACACGTTCAAACAAGATGAGATAAAACTTTTTTCACATATTTACTTCGGACACTATAAATCATATTAGAAAAAATGTCTTTTACCGCAAATTCAAATAGGCACATGTACAAGCAAGACGAAAATATGCATTTTTATTTTTTATTTTATGTTTCATGAACATAATGCACTCGGAGACAAAAGGAAGAAAATGCAAATCAAGGTTGGGCATATTTAAATAAGGAACGAGAGTTAAGAAGTTCGAGGATGGGACCAATAAAAATGCAATAAATGAATGAAACGCAAGTAATCTCATTTTATGGAAACGAATCATAATAGGAATCGGCAAGTGGTCAACTTGAGATTACAATGAGATCAATAAGGGAAGAATGTAAATTTACAGGGCGCGTCAATATCCATTAAATGCTCCTTCTCCCAAGTTTCCCCTTGAAAGCATCAATAAAGGCAAAACCTTCTTCTTTTTATTTTACTTTTAAAAAAGAGACTCGAATGAAGCATCCCAATTCACTTATTTCCGTTGAATTATTTACAAATTATGAGTCAAATAATAAGCGATTCTCCATAATGACTGTGGAAGCCGCATGTGGAAAAACAGGTCTTGTTGGCGTAATCATCGTCGCAGCGCGTGGACAAAACAAAAACGAATATAGGAGAATAAGTGATTTATTGATTTTTAAAAGTCAGATTTGATATGGTTGGTGGTATGGTAGGTCATAGGTGGCGTTCCGCACCATATAAATACTCTGTACAAGTAACATTCTCTCACACTGAATGGTCCTTAATATAGATTAATTTTATTAAATAACGTGATTTAAGTATTTATTATTTATTAAAAAAAGGGGTTAAATTTTATTTTTTACATTTTAAATGGATTTAAGTATTTGTTATTTATTAAAAAAAAGGGGTTGAGGAAGTAATGAGTATCCCAAAGTTTTTTTAAAAAACAATTTTAACTTAAAAGTTTACAAAACATGATAATTTTTTGCCTCGATTAATTTTTAATTGTTAAATTTAATTGATATGCATATGTCACATTAAACTTAATAATCTTAAATTTAATTGATATGGCACATGTGCCACATTAAACTTAACAATCAAAACTAATAAAGAGGTAAAATTATTAAGTTTTGTAAACTTTTGGAAGTAAAATTGTTTCTTAAAAAATTCTTGGATATCGACTACTCTTCAGCAAAAACTTCTGAACAAAAATGATAATTAGCCAAACAAAAATGATAATTAAAAAAAAAAGAAAGAAAGAGAGAGAGCAGACGGAGTATGAATTGGCCTTGTCTGTCAAAAAACCAGCTTCTGTCTCTGCTTTGAATCCTCCTGCCTCAAACTTCCCACGTACAGTATTTATAAATATACTCGTTTGGTCACTCATAATTAAGATTAAGGTCAAAACTCGTGAACGCTACGGCGTAGAAGATCCTACGTGAGAGTCAGGGCTTGCCACTTCAACTATTTTCCTTTGGATTTATTTATTCCAAACTAAAGAAGCAATCCCCCGTTTGATTCCTGCTAAAAGAAAAAGTGTACCAAAGAACAAAAGAGCAAACCTTTGAGTCTCATTTTACAACTGGCCCCTGAACCTTCTCAGTTAACCAGGCTACAAGTAATTCCCAACAATCTTTTTTTCCTCTTTCTTGGCCTTCTGGCGGGGCTCGTAACTTCCGATGAGTTGACTGCAGTTTGTTTGGTTGCTGGTAAGGTTATCAGTTCCTGAATTTTTTCTTCTTCTTTTTGCATCACTGTCTGGGAATTCTGTTGATCATTTTCTTTTCTTCCGAAATCAAACTGTAAAAGAAATTGATGCTGTGCTAATAATTGCGAATTGGCTTGGATTTTGCATAGTGAGTGAGTTATCACATGAATTGAACCTTTCCTG
This sequence comes from Acacia acuminata, assembly GCA_019022655.1. Classification (NCBI taxonomy): domain Eukaryota; kingdom Viridiplantae; phylum Streptophyta; class Magnoliopsida; order Fabales; family Fabaceae; genus Acacia; species Acacia acuminata. Next base: position 4,501,128 of record JAFJYI010000015.1, read on the forward strand.
GTGCATGTGTCGGCAAAACGATCAGTTCGTAGTTGGGTTGATGGTAGATAATATCTTCTGAACTATTGAAATCTGGCTTCGAAGCTTGTGATTTTAGGAAAGCAGGAGTTCCTATATATGTGGACATCATTTACTGAGTAACTCTAATTCTTCTTTTGTCCTCGCTTTGCATTTAATTAGCCCTTCGTTTCTATGAACGCCCATTAAAAAACTGCAACTATGTTCTGTTTTCTTGTAGCTGGGGACATTATTTAGCTATGTGTTTTGAACTTTGTGAAAATTCTCTCTGGCTTGATTATGTTACTTGCTCTTCCTGGGGAATATAAAATTGCTGCTTTTGAGGATTTTAAGGTTATAAATTTTGTTTCTTTAACTAACTTAACCATGCTTTTAGCTTTTAATAATTTCGACGTTTTTGGTGTAATCTGCAGAAAACATATGGTCTGTGGCAGTCAACTGAGATAATTTAGTAGTCCAGGGAAAATGGGTCAGAAATTTCAATCCTTATTTCAGTTGGATACAAAGAGATTTCTATGCCTTATTGTCATTACATTTGCAGTAATATTAGCGTTCCAATACATTGAACTTCCATACGGAAACTTTCTACTCTCTCGATTCTCTACCAGCAAGGTTCCACCCTCAGGAAGTATTAGCTTCCAGATAACATATCCGCCATCTAAGTCTCGAACACCTGACAATGTGACAACGGTAAATCCTGCAACCTCCCATGGTGGACATGCCCGTAAAATAGAAAATGACACTGATCCAAATCTTGGGATTGCCTTGAAACCAGGAGATGAGTCCAACATGTTTTTAGGATCTAATGAGTCTAACAGAAGTTCCATTGTGGACACTACTCAGAAATTAGATAATGGATCAATGAATTTGGGTGTGAATAATTTGACAAGCAGTTCTGGGGAGAAAAACACTACATCATCAATATCAGAACATAAATCTGGAAGTTCATATGTTAATTCTACTATTCCTTTTCCTGCAATAGCACCAACCTATCAAACTTCTTCTGTAAGTCCTTTAACGGAAGTGAGCAAAAATTTCACTACACTGGCTCCAGAGTTACCAAATGATTCCAGCATGCCTTCAGTTTCAAAAGACAACACAACTACTTCTTCAAAGAATGAAAGTCTTTGGTCATCCAAAAATGATGTCAATACAATGGATAAGAATTCTTCTATCACTGTTGTACCCCCTCTTTTCAACACGACTAGTTCCTTGAAGAATGAAAATCATAAGTCATCCCAAAATGACATCAATGTAGAGGACAAGAATTCTGGTGTGCCTTTTCAGAATAAAGGCTCTTCTAGGAAAGTACCTGAAGTATTATCAATCTCTGAAATGAACACATTATTGCTCCAGAGCCAGGCTTCCTATCCTTCTATGGTAATGATTTTATGTGAAGCTACACCATATTTAGTTTGATAACTAGAAATACCTCTGGTCCTAATATTTAATTTTCACCATTTAATGGTATTGCTAGATACATTATTGCTGTTTTGTTTCCAGAGGCCCCGTTGGACTTCTGCAGTAGATCAAGAGCTATTGCAGGCAAGATCAGAGATTGAAAATGCACCAATAATAAAGAATGATCCAAGTCTCTATTCTCCCATTTATCGAAATGTTTCCATGTTCAAGAGGTAGTATTTGATTTTCATGCCCTTTTTCTTTCCTTTTCCAATTGAATGTTTGAAAGTGTTAATTTTATTGGTATAATTGCTGATATATCAGGTTTTTTGTAATGACAAAAATCCTAACCACAAGTTTGACAGTTAGATCATTCTGGAATCCCCATTTACCATTTTCACAAAAGAATTGCAACCTTTTTTGTAGTGCCTTCGTGTCTTGTCTTGTACTATTTCAGTTAAAAATAGCAATCCTCTCACTAAGTTGCCACTGTCTAATTTTCAGAAGCTATGATATAATGGAAGAGAGGCTTAAAGTATATATATACAGAGAAGGAGCAAGACCCATAATGCATGCACCGTTTCTCAGGGGAATATATGCTTCTGAAGGATGGTTTATGAAATTGATGGAAGCTAGTAATAGATTTGTTACCAAAGACCCAAGGAAAGCCCACATGTTTTACTTACCTTTCAGTTCTCGAATGCTAGAAGAAACCCTTTATGTACAGGACTCACATAATTACAATAACTTAAAGCAGTATCTTAATAATTATGTGGACATGATTGCCAGCAGACACCCTTTCTGGAACAGAACTGGAGGAGCTGATCACTTTCTTGTTGCTTGCCATGACTGGGTAATGCTTTATACTGAATTCATGAATGTGACCTTTGTTAGAGAATATAACAAAACTAATAATGAAGTTGTTTTTTTAAAGCATTGCAGAGTCTATGATTGAGGAGGCATGTTACAGATTATACTATAACAAAACTATTGAATTGGTAACCATTATTGATCTTCTAACAGAAAAGCCCTATGGATTTTGCAGGCTCCAGGAGAGACAAAGGAGAAGATGGCCAAGTGTATAAGAGCTCTGTGCAACGCTGATGCTAAAGAAGGTTTTGTGTTTGGGAAGGATGTGTCTCTTCCCGAAACATACATCCGAAATTTTAAAAATCCGACGAGAGGCATGGGAGGAAAATCAGCTTCCAGAAAGTCAACCCTGGCCTTTTTCGCTGGGAACATGCACGGTTATGTTAGGCCAATTCTGATGAAGCACTGGGAAAACAAAGATCCTGACATGAAGATCTTTGGGAGAATGCCAAAGTCCAAGGGAGACAGAAACTACATTCAATACATGAAAAGCAGCAAGTACTGCATTTGTGCCAAAGGTTATGAAGTGAACAGCCCAAGAGTTGTGGAGGCCATTTTATATGAATGTGTTCCTGTGATCATATCAGACAATTTTGTGCCACCCTTTTTTGAGGTTTTGAACTGGGAATCATTTGCAGTTTTTGTTATGGAAAAGGATATTCCCAATTTGAAGAATATTCTCCTCTCCATACCTAAAAAGAGGTATCTTCAAATGCAGATGAGAGTCCGAAAGGTGCAGCAGCATTTTCTCTGGCATGCTAAACCTGTCAAGTATGATATATTTCACATGATACTTCATTCTATTTGGTATAACAGAGTCTTCACTGCAACATCAAGATAAGTCAGAAGTTAGAAATGGATTAGGTTGGTGGTAGCAAATTGTTTTGGAGCGGGTCATGTACAGATTCTGGAGGTTTGATGCACATACAAATTTGCTCTGTTTTTATTTTATTATTATTATTTTTTAATAATTTGTGAAGATAATTTCTCTGTATTCTTTACTCTGCTGATTAGCAGTAAAGACAAAGTTCACTTACTGCGGTGTTTATCATACAAGTTGTGAAGTGCTTCCTGGAATTGTTGAATAAAGAGTGTACAAATGGCACTAAAATCTTGATTTTGTTTCAAGTTTAATAAATTTATGTGATTACTCTGTTAATTCAAGTAAAGTTCTTTCAGACTCTGCTACAATTCAATTGGTATACTATTTGTTAAGGTGAAATTCTTAAAAAATATAAACAGAATTGGGTTTTTTTTAAAGTTAAACAAAAAATTGAGTCACCAATGGTGGAGTTTTAAAGTCAAGTAGAAAGAAAATCTTACAAAATTATTTCCTCCCATTGTTATTACAAAACACTTCCCTCTTTACTGAACTCCAAAAAAATCTTTTTTGAATTTTGATTTGTCTAATTAACTAAATATAAATAATTTTAAAAGTATTAATTTATTTTGATTAAATTAATTTACAAATTGCGAGGACATAATGGGATAATGATAAATAAGGAAAATCCTAATTAAATCCTTTTGAAATAATCAAAACCTAAATCAGGTCTACACTTCAAATAAATTCCTAATAAGGAGTTTTGAAATGTTGTTATATAAGAACAAGGGAAATACACTTCTCATGTTGTAGGAGAAATATATCCTCGTGTCATAGATACAAAAAGATGTAGGTCCCACAATTTCCATGTTTGAGTCTTTTTTTTTTTTTTAATAAAAAAGATGTCGGTCCCTAACATTTCGTGTGTGTAGGAATCTTCTTCTTCTTATACAACACGGAGTGTAAACCCCAAAAAACAATGGGAAAAGTATTTCTCTCTATGTCTTTGGAGATAGAGTTATCTCCGTATTTTAAAACTACGTCGTTTTTGAATTAATGAAAGCGTGTTTGTAATTTTAGGTGAATTAATGAAGGGTGTTTCCGTAATTTTGTACCCTTCATTAATTCACCTAAAATTACAAACACACTCTTCATTAATTCAAAACGACGCGTAGTTTTAGGTTTCTTTTTGGAGATAACTCTATCTCCGATGATTTGGAGAAATCCTTTTCCCAAAAACAATACCCATATGTTTAAAAAGAAAAAGAAGGCAGCAACATAGCTGAGGAAAAATTAATTTTTCTTTTATTTTCTTCCCACAATCCTTTTTGATATTTATTTTATATCAACTTCCCAACGTCAGGCACTGCACTGAGTTTTGACTGGAATGCTAAAATCTCTCTCTCCACCTTAACCCTAATTGCACTAGAAATCTATATCATCTAAAAAACGCAATTATTTTGATCTCCCTTTTTCCACAATCTAAATGTTACTAATTAATGGGTGTCTCTCCACTTTCAACCCAAGAGCTCACGACTGTAAGTTTTAAATCTTTAATTATAACTTTTTAATCAAGAAAAATGAAAAAGGATGCAAAAAATTGCGTGAATAGTTTCTTTTCAAACTCGGGGTATTGTTGTCACTTAACTGCACTCTAAAATCGTTAATTAAACCTCTTGGATAATTAATTTCAAGAAGATTTAATTAGGATTCCAAATAAAAACATTCTCAGATTCGGAACAAATCATCCCACTATATATGTACGAAATTTTGTCTTGGACCGAGTACCTAAAGAATGGGATCTTTGTATATGCTTATTCTTATTATAAGGATCAATTTTGTAATTGTATTTGGTTATTTTTATAAGATACTTACTTACTTGTTTCCAAATCATATTAATTATTATTTTCATATATGCCCATAATTAATAATGATGGTGGATAAAAGTAATAATTAATATAATATTAAAATATAATGTAATTAATAGATGTAATATTGAAAGTTACTTAAATTGTAGGATAACTTTATTAACTTTAACTGTTTTAACTTTTTTTTTTTTATTTGTGTAAATTGTTAGTTAGCATCTTATACAAGCTCTCCATTTCTCTATTGCATTTCATCTAAACTCGTGAGTTTAAGTTATTTTTAAAGATACTTACTTACTTAAACATAATTAATAATAATAGTGGATAAAAGTAATAATTAATATAATATTAGAATATAATGTAATTAGTAGGGGTAATATTCTTAAATTATAGGATAACTTTATTAACTTTAACTGTTTTTAACGACAGCGTAACTCGTATGTAAACAGATAAATCAATCGTAAGTTTATTTTCATTATTAAATAGGTATTAATAGTTTATTTTCATTATTAAATAGGTATTAATAGTATATAATAAATAATTAAAATATAAAAAAGACAATAATAAACAATTTGATTTAAATATATTTTAAATCCAAATAATTGAAATTAAATATCAATATTCAAAATTTATCATATTTAACAAATAAATTCATCTAAAACTCATATATAAAGTCATTGAAGATGATCAAATAAAAAAAAAGCTAACACGAGTTTAAAGGTGAATTAATATGATTTTGTAAGTTTGAAAGGTAAAAACGGTAAACTCGGTGTATAAACTTGTAAATTTAACTGAAGTTACAACGATCATGAATTTATCAGTGACTTGACTCGATTTAGTAAACTAGAAACATAAAAATAGTAAACTCAAAGAGTTAACTTGTGATTTTGACAACAATGATCTTATAATAAAAACTAGAAAGAGTGTATATATAATTACCACTGTTAATCTTTTATGTCGGTGATTAATGGTCATAGTCCAGCTGTCTATGGCACTAAAAACACGTTGTTGACTACGCTACGAGTGAAGAATGTGGGGTTTTCTTATCCTAAAAATAAAGTATACAAAATAAACAGGAAAATAGAACGGAGGGAGAAATTAGCAAGGTACGAGTACGATCCATCAAATGCGTTTGATCATGATTGATCCTGGATCCATTTTCCATCTGGAGTTTTGGAATGATGTAAATTCAATCCTGGCCGTTTATTTCAGGAAAGTGTAAACACATTCGTTTTCTCTGCCCATTGCTGTTTATTCCTTGCTCTGCTTTTCCTATGGCTTTTTGATGTTGTATGAACAGGAAAAAATAGTTTCCTGCTGAGAACTTGTCTTGTTCGCACCCAATCACCGGTAAAATCGCCTGAAATTTATCCAAAACATTCTTTATTCCCATGGTTGCGATACAATTCCCCTTTCCACTTGTTGGTCTACTTTACCTTCCCGCTCCCTCGTTCTTATTGAAACTGTTATCGATTTTGATGGTTGATCGTCACGAGATTGCTTCAATTCCTTCTATAGGCGCGACTAACTAACCAAAGGATGTATTCGACTTATACTCGCATATTATTGTAGTTTTGGTCTCTTTGTAAGATATTTTGTAGCTAGATCACGAGGTTTCGGAGCATTATTGGCTATGCTTGAGTAATTGCACCTTGTTGTGTTGATTCTTTAATTGCTAAATGGATCGGGCATTTAGAATTCTTTGTCAGTCTGAAACTAGAAGGTTGTTAACATTATTAGGAGTAACAGCTATTCTGGTTTTAGTTGTTCAGTATGCTGAACTTCCATACGGTAAAATGTTGTTCCTGATTCCTTCTATTCGCAAGTTTAGCAATTCCCAGATAGAAACATCATTGGGTTATTCTGAAATAGAAGGCAACAATAATCGCTCTAATGCTAGCTCTCTTAATGCATTTGAAGCCATGGCAAGTAGTCCTACTCCTCTCTCTTCTGGCCTTGCACCAGAGACTAAGAATTTTACAGCTAATGATGTCATTTCACCTGTAAACAATATCGATTTCACTTCACGAAAGATTGAACCTCCCTCATTTGCCCCACATTCTGTGATTTCAACGACCAGCACAACATCATTAGGTTCAGAAACTGAGCCAAGAAGTCCCGTGATATCTGTCCCTTCCAATGCCACTTCTGTGAAATCAGATGCTACTAAGCAAGGGTATAGTTCAAAGTCCAGGAAAGATAACCGCACAACCGGAAAGACCTCAAAAAAGCGGCCATCTAAAGTAGTTTCAATATCAGAGATGAACTTGATGCTGCAGCAAAGTCATGCTTCATCCAGGACAGTGGTATGTAACATTTGATGGGTCAAATCCGAAAGTGTGAAATTGATATATGCATCAGATTTCTAACTCATGGTGTTTGGTAGAATCCAAGAGAGACTTCAGGTGTTGATCAGCAAATAGAGGAAGCAAGATTAGAGATTGAAAATGCCCCCATCATCGAGAAAGATTCAAGATTTAACTCACCTATCTACAGGAACGCCTCCATTTTCAAAAGGTATCATTAGCATTTATCATCTTATATCGCATAAGTTTTACTCTGAACCTGTGGTCAGATGGCCAAAGGTCTGCTTGAGCTACTGTAATATGCCCTGACTTATCAACCATATATTTCTGAAGAGTGAACTAGATCAAATAATTTGATTAGATGTAAATTAGAACTTCATAGAGCCTGAGACAAGACTTCCATTTAAATTATTTCGACTTGCAAAACATCTGATTTCTCCCATTATTCTGGTCTAATCATATCGCTAATTTTTTTCACGACCTGTATCTGTTAGTGTTTTAATCTTTCCAGTTGGAAATATTTGGTGTATGATAATTTGTTCTACAGATTATAGATTTTGTCGTTACCACTCTAGATGTTTTCTATATATAGGACGTTCAAGTCAACTTACTGATCATGGAGTGAGCACCTCAAATCAAACACAATAGGAGAATTCAGTTCCATAATTGAAATACAAGCTTACTCATTAGTGTTAATGAGTTTCAAAGCTGTGACGAGAGTATCTTCTGTTTCATATTCTTTTTTGAAAGAATTTCATATAGCGCATATCTGCAGGAGTTACGAACTAATGGAGAAGATGCTCAAAGTTTACATCTACCAGGATGGAGATAAACCAATTTTCCACGAGTACTTATTAGATGGTATATATGCTTCTGAAGGATGGTTCATGAAGCAGATGGAGGCAAACAAAAAATTTGTCACCCACGACCCTGGGAAGGCTCACTTATTTTACATACCTTTCAGTTCAAGATTGTTACAGCTGACACTATACGTTAAAAATTCACACAGGCGATCAAACTTAATAGAGTACATGAGAAACTACGTGGACAAGATTGCAGCAAAACATCCTTTCTGGAATAGAACCAGTGGAGCAGATCACTTCGTTGTTGCTTGCCATGATTGGGTATGCTTCCTTCCATTTAAGCAAATCATAATTTTCTGAAGCAGTTCTTACCAGTTATTGAGAGGAGAGTAACTGATAGGAATCAGCCATTATTTGTGTTTTATGTTTTATTTATGTGTCTTGTTAATTGTTACAAGTGTCTCATGTTGGTTATTATTAGTTTTATAAGGACAGGAAAAGGTAGTTATTTTCAGTTTATGTGTTAGGCTTTAAATATCATATACTTTTTATGCCAAAAGGAACAGATGAAGTTAAGATCATTCTCTCCTCTCTTTCCCTGAAACTAGATTCTTGTTCTAGTCTCTCCCTTCTTCTCTGATCCCTCTACTCTTCCTTCTCTTCTCTCTTCTTTCCTCCCTAGCCCTGGGATTACAGATTTTGGTTCTAAAGTTCCTCCTCGTCTCTACTTTTTCTCTTACCTTGCTTCCCTTTTCTCCTATTTCTATTCATAGTTTCCAAATTCCAACAGTAACAAGCATATATAATTTCTCAGGCTCCTGCAGAAACACGAGGACACATGCTTAATTGCATCAGAGCCCTGTGCAATGCAGACATAGAAGTAGGGTTCAAGATAGGGAAGGATGTTTCTCTCCCAGAAACATACGTGATCTCAGCTCAGAATCCTGTAAAAAATATAGGTGGAAACCCTCCTTCCCAGAGGCCTATCCTGGCTTTCTTTGCAGGTGGCTTGCATGGTTATCTTCGGCCAATTCTTCTGAATTATTGGGAGAATAAAGAAGCTGACATGCAAATATCTGGTCCATTGCCACATGTGAGGGGAAATGTCAACTATCTTCAGCTCATGAAGAGCAGCAAGTATTGCATCTGTGCAAGGGGTCATGAAGTTAATAGCCCCCGAGTGGTAGAGGCTATACTCAATGAGTGTGTTCCAGTGATCTTATCAGACAACTTTGTGCCACCATTCTTTGAGGTTTTGAACTGGGAAGCTTTTGCTGTGATAGTGACTGAGAAAGATATCCCTAATCTGAGGAATATTCTGTTGTCTATTTCTGAAGAGAGTTATTTAGAGATGTACAAGAGGGTGAAACAGGTACAAGAGCATTTCCTGTGGCATGGTGAGCCTGTGAAGTATGATTTGTTTCATATGATTCTTCACTCTATTTGGTATAATAGACTTTTCCAAACAAGACACTGAATCATTTTGTAGAAAACTAGCATGTAGACTTCATTCATACCTTGTGTTTGGTAAATCCAAAGAAAGAGTTGACGAGAGAAACAAGTAGAGAGAATACAGCTTCTTGTTGCTTAATTGTACATACTTTCTGTACGTATTCTGGAATCTAGAGGACTATTGAGGAGGGGCAATGAGAATTTGTACCGACAGAAATTTCAAACGTGCCATTTTTGTCAGACCGTGGTGGTAAAAAGGAAGCCTGGCGTGATATATGTCGATTTGCAGCGGTTTTCAGGTGCTCCATCAATTAGAATTTACTAGGAGTCATGCTGAATTTGTAACCAGGGTAAGGCATAATTTTAGCAATGAAGCGTGCAACACAATAAAGTTTTGAAGTCTATAAAATTAGACACAATCTTTAAAAGGATAGGATATTGTCACTATCAAATTTATAACTCACTATGTCACTTTTTTTTTTTTAAATGTTAGATCAAAATCTTATCTATATTTATCATTTTTCTCTCCTATTGTGATTGATCTAAAGGTGAAAAAGTGGTAGTGACTTTTCTTAGTGACATAAAATTTGGTAATGACAATATCCTATCCCATCTTTAAAAATAGTGTAATTTCTACAATTTTTGGTAAATTAACTCAAATGTCTGTTTTTTTTTTTAAATGTGAATCCCACCTTTTTTTTCTCTACGCCCGTCTCTTTTTTGGGTTATGTGGAACACGCTGTTTCTTCTTCTAACTTCATAATCGCAGTTTAGGTTACTTTAACGTAATTGGGGAAAAAAGAAACAACAACAACAACAATGCTAAAATTGTACCTTTTTAAAATATTGTATCAACTGTCAGTTTCGTTACTGGAGCAGGAAATTTTTCCAAAATAAATAAAATGAAAAAGTTCATAATCGAATTCGAAAAAATATAATACAGTAGTATCTAAGGCCTTTTTCCCTATTTGCCACCTTTTTAATAATTAATTACCATTTTCGCCAATTGTTTTCAAAATATTTCCTAATGTGCCACCATTTAGTCGATTAAACCAAGGTTTAGTCGACTAAAACGCGCTAAAATGATTTTTTTAAAATGTCCTCGATATTTAGTCGACTAACTCACTTGAGTTAGTCGACTAAATCTCGGCAGGGAAAAAAACCCGACATTTAGTCCACTAACCCACTTGGGTTAGTAGACTAAATGTCGGCAGAGGGGTTTTTTAAAAACCCTAAAAACCCCCAACCGCGGTTATAGGACCCTAATCGACTAAATTCCTCCCCAAACCTCTCCCGCTCTGCTATTTTTGACCAAATCGTTCCTGAATCCGTTGGTGGGTTGCGGAGTCAACTTCAATCTAGTGGGATTTGCGTCGATATCGGTATTTTTTTCTCCATTTCAATTTCCACCGTAGTTTTGGGTTTATGCCAACTCCATTTGCGTGTTTTTTTGTGCTTTCATTTTTGGTTTGTTGGGTTCTTTGTGATTGATTTGAGTATTGCTATGATAAGAGGCGAGTATGACGCAAATGGGGTTTGGAAAAACTAACACATCGCCATTTAGTTGACTAAACCACCTGGTTTAGTCGACTAAATCTCTGGTGTGGTAAAAAAAACAACTCCCCTCGTTTTAGTCGACTAAACCAAGTGGTTTAGTCGACTAAACAGTGCACAATGGGATGAGTGCATATGAGAAAACAGATTGGCTTCTTCTAAATTTTCAGTTTGTATGTTAATGCTTAGAGACCAGTAGTTAGTTAAACTGATGGGTATATATAAACTATTGGAAAGAGTTCCTATACATTATTTGAGAACAATGCATGCTGATTAAACATTGTGGTTTTTTGTTAAAATTTGTTGTTTAAACTGTCTCAAACCCATTATGTTGTGTTTTACTTGTAGGTCTTTATTGTCATCATGCGTCCTAGAGAAGGTCCTTCAGACACCGGCAATGAGAGTGGGAGACGGATAAAGCACCGAGCGACCCGTGGGGCATCCTCTTCTAGGACACATCAGGCACCGGAGGCTGAGCCCGTTGTTGACCTCCTGTTTGGGTATTTGTTTGAGAATGATGAAGTAGAGCATACACGATTCCTGGCAGATCTTGCTACCAGACCGATTATCAAGCCGAAGTCATTAGACATGGGATTCTTTGAAGAAGAAGGATTTGATATAGTGCCGATGTTGGGGAATTCCCATTTGATGTGGTGGCGGAGATGAGTTGTGCCTATTCGAGGTTATGGTGAGAGCTTTCTACCATAACCTGAGCTACATAAATGGCGATTTGAAGTCTCGCGTCTGTGGGATTGACATACTGATGACGGCTCCCATCTGATGACTCTACTAGGATTTGATTTTGATGAAGAGGATAGATACCAGTATGATGGGGATACCAATGTAGCTATTGAGGGATTTAACCGAGATGAGGCTGTGCAGGAGGCAAGGAGGCCAGGAGTTCATAGACCTATAGTTAGTGTGGGGCAGCTGACTGTTAGTTCCCGTATCCTCTTCTACGTGATGACCCACATATTGTTCCTTCGGCAATACAATGATTCGAGGATGATGTTAGTTCCAGTATGTGGGCTGTTCGTCATGCCATTGCGGTGAATTGGAGGCACTACATTTGTCACATGATGTATAAGGCCAAACAAAAGAAGACAGCTGCACTCCCATACGCGTATCTGGTTCAGAAGATATTGGAGCATTTTCGTGTTCCTATGCACAAAGAGCAGATGGTGAACAAGAAGACGTGGAATTCTAGGTTTAGACAGCGGCTATTGGAGCAGTGCAAGATTGCCAAGGTGGAAGATGGTGTGTGGCACTACACTGGTGTCGATGAGGATGTACCTGAGTTGGCCTGGTTCCACCCAATGTTCCTCCTGAGGTCCATGATGATGATGCCGAGGTTCATATGGAGGACTTTGTTGAGCCGGATGGTGGATTCTCCTTCGTGATGTCATGCAAGCCATCAATGCTAACAGGAGGAAGGATGTCCGAATGGAAGCCAAGCGAGGATGAAAGGTTCACGTGGATGCGGTCTCGGATTAAGGGGATAGAGGATACGCTTGCTAAGTTTCGGATTGGACGCCCGGTGTCGGAAGATGAGGAAGACAAGGATTCCGAGACACCTGAAGATGCAGATTAGATGTAGGGATTTTATGTTTGATGTTTGCTCTCTGACTTTATTGTTTTATGTACGGTGGATTCACTTGATGTTTTATTGTTTGTCCACTTAAACTTTGTGAATTTGATCTGGAATTGGTGATTTTTTTGGTAATGAATGTTGATGCTTTCAGTTTAGGCGCTCGACTTTATTGTTTTATGTACGGAGGATTCACTTGCGTGGTCGAATTGATGTTTTATTGTTTGATCTGGAATTGGTGCTTTTTTTGGTAATGGATGTTGATGCTTTATTGTTTGATCTCGGAATTGGTGCTTTTTTTGGTAATGAATGCAAGCGAGAAAACCTAAACCGGTGAGGAGTGTGCCTCTGGACTTGGTTTAGTCGACTAAACCATCTCGATTTAGTCGACTAAATGAGGTCCAGAGGCACACTCCCTTGCTGATTTAGGTTTTCTGTTTGCACTAAATCATTACCAACTCATTTTAACCTGTCAATGTGACTTGGGAAAGGTGTTTTGGCAACAATTAAGGGTGATACATAGGTTTGGTCCGCTAAAAAGTCATGACCAAAAAAAGTCATCATACACTCAATACAAAACACGTGACATAGAATTCAAGGTGGTCTAATCCTCGTTGGACATGTGCGGCTATTATGACCGGCTTGGTGGCAAGTCCTACAAATATAACGACTGCTTGAGGGTTGAGACTCCACTCAATCCATCTCATTCTGTATCCTTGTAGACTTTGGTATTCCCCGTGTGCGTGACAAAGTTTCGTTTGAGATAACGGTTGGTCCCTCTCCTTGTTGAATCAACAATTCATTGCCTATCGGATACCAGTGTGCTGCATATACCTGACTAATGTAGGGGGTAGTGAATACCGGGTCAACATAATCGTAATGGTTCAACTTTTCCATCTTGCATACCGCTAATACGTGACTGCGGGGATACCTTCTTGTGAACCTCCCACATTGACATTTGCGATTGATCAAGTCAACCCTCATTATGTCACCGTGACATGTGTTGCTTGATTGTAAGCGTCCTCAACCTCATATAATCAGTAAATCTGTCATAAAGTCGCACACGGTATGTGATGATGTCAACCGGTCCATCCTTTGTAACTCTTCTTCGACCTTTTTGAGACTATCCTTCTTGCGGCGATAGATTTGTCAATCTCAACACGCTGGTGACAAAATATTCAACAAGTCTACTACAAGTCATCTTCACCAACGCCGTATTATCGGCAGACGTGCACCCTTAGGACCTTGTTGACACACTCGGCTAGGTTAGTGGTCATGTGACCAAACCTCCGTCCGTCTTGATCGTAGGACCTGCACCATTTGTCCTTTGGAAGCCGTTCAAACCGGGTGACACATCGTGGGTTTGCGTCAATAAACTCTTGAAACCTCATGTCAAACTGGATCTTTGAACTCATGTACCCCGCATAACGAATGTAAACTCATAACAATGGGAACAAATCAATCATAACAAATATGTCCAAGAAGTAATTCAAATGTGAACTTTTTTACCTAGTTTCATAATTGTTTTCTTCAATTGCATATCCCTAAATCTATTATTAAAGTTGCTCCCGACATGACGTAGGCAATACACATGATAGGCATATGGAGGTCGCCAATTCCGGTGATCTTTAACCGCCTTTATGATATCGGCATGACGGTCGGATATCAAACAAATGCCCACCTTTGCGTCACATGATCACGTAGGAGACACAAAAACCACCACCAATCATCATACTTCTCACCGGGAGGAACAACAGCAAAGGCAATGGGCAGGATCTTCCCATCCCCATCCTGTGAAGTCGCAATCAATAGAGTACCTTTGTATTTTCCGTACAGGTGGATGCCATCAATTTGAAGTATGGGCTTACAGTATTTGAAGGCTTCTATGGTCTGGTGAAATGTCCAAAAAACCCTATGAAAGACGCGTTTGTCGCCATAAAAACGACGTTTATCGAAACATTCATTAGTATCAAACCTGAAAACAGAACCCACATTACACTGCGTCATGTATGTAAGCCAATTGGGCAAGAATGCATATAATTCCTCCTAATCACCAAATAACTTCACAATAGCCTTCATTTTCGCCTTCCAAGCCTTCTAGTATGTTATATTATATCCATACAGACGCTGTATCCTCTCTTGTATCACACTGGTTTTAAAGCTGGATCTTCTCTTAGCATACCTGGTGAAAACAAAGCAAGTTCAAAATGTTTTGTCAATAAACAAACCGAATGTAACTGCGGAAAAAAATTAGAAAACCTACTGATAATGGCTTCACATATAACATCTAAATCCAGTTGCCTATGATCCCGGCAAGACTGTTCGTGCAAGTGTGATTGTTACCCCACTTACGGACCACCCAACTATTTCCATTATTGGGAACCATTGCCCTCATATTCCAGGGACAATCGTCAGCATGATTTTGACACCTCATCAACAACCTACGCTCATCGCTTTTATAAACTTTGGCTGTACGATGAGACTTCATACAATGCAATTTCACGGCATGTTGCAATTCGACTTAGAAGGAAACGCGATACAAATATAATGGATCACCTAACTGCCAACCACCTTGCTTGTCATCATCACCATACAACGTGTCCATGTCATCATCACAGTGCGCCCAATTAATTGAGGAATAGTGCGGGCTTTCATTCCAAAATGGCTCACTCTCAGGCCCTGGATCTGTCAATATGATTTTTTTCTCAAAAACACTAAATACATATTACAAATACAACTACAAATACAAGTTTACTCACTTACCCTTCCTAACTGGGTCAACACGGAGCGGTGGCATTGTTGCGGTCCTCGCGTGTACTGGGTCCGTGCGAGCATCAAAATCACCCTCCACATCAGTATCTGAGGTGTCACCTAGTGGAATAAACCTCTCAAATTCGTCCTCCTCATCGCTGTGCATATTCTCATCTTCCTCTTCATCCGTCAATGTTACCTGACTTAAGACTTGTGAAGGTGCAGATACGCCGACAGGTCTGTCTTCTTAACCAAAATACTGTGCAGATCTTGTATGCATGGGTATAGACGATGATTCACCAGATTCAAGCTCAACATATATCTTAATAAAATTTTGTGCTCTCCGATTAGCAAATGCATCTATGACACACTCTACGTCTTCATCATCACATACATCGTTACTAATATAGTATACATTATCCTTACCCACTATATTCTCCACTTTGGCAATTAACCGATGAATGCATTGGCTGCCATGTAGCCCCACTTTTTGGTGAATTCTTTCTTTGAGCTCGTTGTACGTAGTTCCCCGTTTGATTTTCATCATTTTCGTTTTTCCTTCAAATTGAACACCATCGGGACCTACAAAATGCCTCCCACTATAGTAGATTACAGTAACATGTGTGTTTGAACTTGAACTCATCCTTCAAACAACAATTTGTGATTTGCAAAAGGAAGGGTTTCGACTTACAAACAAAAAAGAAAAGCCGAACAAAATGAAACTACAACGATTACACAACAATAATACATTCAACAAGGTGGAATGACATTAAACTTTGATGAGAAAATAGAGAGTATTGGGGGGAAGAAGGGTTGCTATATGATAAGAGTTCCATTATGACGCAAATGGGGTTTTAAAAAACCCCTCTGCCGACATTTAGTCGACTAACCCACTTGGGTTAGTCAACTAAATGTCGGGTTTTTTAAAATAAATAAAAAAAACCTGCCGAGATTTAGTCGACTAACTCAAGTGAGTTAGTCGACTAAATCTCGGGGGCATTTTAAAAAATCGGTCACCGCGTAAAGTAATGACTAAACCTTGGTTTAGTCGACTAAATACAAGACATGGGAAATATTTTGAAAACAAATGACAAAATGGTAATTAATTATTAAAAAGGTGGCAAATAGGGAAAAAAACCAGTATCTAAACCCCGTAAGAATTTTTCGGTGAAATTAACTCCTAACATTTATATTATTTAGAAAATATTTTATTTGAGCTAAAAGCCTCAGCTCATTTCACAAGAAAACCAAAAAAGTACATAAATCTCCGTGACAGACTAACAGTTGGTAATACCGTTAAAATAGTGAGCTGTAAGCACCAATCAGTAACACGTCTTTTGATTACTATTCACGTGAGAGTGCGTGAAAATTGAAAATAGCTCTGAAGGAAGTGTCCCCACCTCGGCTCTTTCAATTCGTCACCGTCCAATCATCAGAATCCAAAATCAATCCTTCATCTTTACGCCACAAATCCTAATAAAAACAGTACATGCTAGATTTAAAGTAAGTAAGAGTAATAAATAATTAAATGAAAGTTATTTATAGGTGAAGAATAATAAATATAATGATACCATATATATTTAATGAGATAGGATATTCTCACTATCAATTTTATGTTAAATACTAAGTCACTACCATTTTTTCACCGTTAGATCAGAATTTCAATAGGAAAGATAAATGATAAAGGTAAATGAGATTCTGATCTAACAGTGAAAAAGTGGTAGTGAAAATCGCAGAATGATATAAAATTGGTAGTGATAATATCTTATCCTTTATTTAATAAGGATAAAAAAATAGTTTAAATTTTAAAACAGGACATAAAAATTAAGGAAAAGTATTTTATTTATTGGAGATAGAGTTATCTTCGGTACCATCTTCTTCAAAAATTAACACAAAGTTTTGAATTAATGAAAGGTTTGTTAGTAATTTTAGGTGAATTAATGAAGGGTGTTTTGGTAAAATGTATATGATTAAAAAATAAACACAATTACGTAAACACCCTTCATTAATCCAAAATGACATAGAGTCATGGAGATAACTTTATCTCAAATGACAGGAGAAATCCTTTACCCAAAAATTATTTTGAGATAAAAAAAAAAAATTACTTATTAGAGAAACGGGTTCGGTACCATCTTCTTCGATGGTATAACTCGCAACACAAAGACCGATTTAGGCTTCATCCAAGTCATGCTCTTAAAATTCAACTCGCACTAATTACCAGGGCATACATGTCTTTCTTGACCAGGCTCCAATTCTGTGCGAACAGGTACATCATACCAGAACCGTTGGGTTTATCCGCCACTCGAGAAATTGGCAGTTAAACAATTATTAACCGGCAAAACTTTCTGACCTGCCTGGTTTTGCTTTTACTTTTTGACGTTACTGTAAACAAAAAGAAAAGAAAAATGATAATTTTTTACGTGTAACTTTACGGAATAGTAATTAATTCCCTGAGAGGTAGGCCGAGAAAGACAGAACCGATGAAGATTTCTCAATGAAAGGGCCAGGCAAGAGGATTATTCTGTCCGATCCATAACAAAATCGGTAAGAGGGAGGACAAAGGCGTGTATGGCTACAGATACCAAAAGCACTGCGGTGAAAGTGAAGTCAAGTTTCCAAGATGGGTCTTCAAAGGGGAAGATTGATTCTTCATCGAACAAGAAGAAGCTTGACAGCTCCAGCAAGCACCCACCTGATTCAAAGATGAAATCAGTCACTGTCACGAAATCTGAGGTACTGTTCTTCAAGTTCGGAGCTCTTCTATTCTGCGGATTGATTTGGTATGCTTTCGGCCCTATGGTTGGTGTTGTTAATTTGATTGAATTTTATCTGGTTCGACTGAATTTGTGGACCAATGAATTGATTAGCTGATTTTAGTTGGCTCATGGAAATTAGAATGACTTGTAACCTGTTTGGTGTTCTGCGCCTTGAGAAAGTGTGGTTCAGAATTTCCTGATTACGAAAATGATAGGCGATGATTTTATACAAGGACTTGCATTAGAACTGTCTTGCAGGGATTTAACTTCTGTTTTTGTATAATAGAACTTTAGCACCATAAATCCTCTCTGTTTTATGCCTCAGCCTTGTTCAATTCAATTAGGATGGTCATGGAGCTAAATAATCTTTTTCAAAAATAATGTGAAGGTTAAATCGAAAACGGCATCATCTACATCAAAAACAACAACGAAGACGGCTGCAAACAAAGTGAGAGAGAAGAAAGTCTACAGTTTGCCTGGCCAGAAACATGATCCTCCCGAAGAGGTTCAGGACCCATCCTCTTCAGTTCCTGCGATTTTCAACTTAATGTCTGTATATGCTGACTCACTCCTGCTCATCCTTGTGGTTTTTCATGTTCCTATTGACAGAAAGAACCCCTGCGGATATTCTACGAGTCCCTGTCAAAACAGATACCATCAAGTGAAATGGCGGAATTTTGGTGAGTTTCAAATACTCAGTTTTAATTGAACAAATTATTGTTGCATACATTCATGTTAATTACTGTTTCTGGTTCTCCAAAGGAATTGTATTACTCTTGGGACGTGATCTTAATTATAACAGCTGCTACTGCCTGCTTTGGCTCTCTAAACAAAAGCCCCCAGCATTGTCCACTTGTGCATTGACCTCTCCATAAATGTCACCAGAGCAAAACTTGCTTATGGCCTTATGATGATAAAGAAATCTAGAAGCACTTGCCAATGCATACCCCTAAGTTCATAAAGACTGAACCTTTTTATGGATAAAGAAAGGTTGATTTCCATTTAACTGTGGAGTGGCTGCTCCATTTAACTGTGTAATTAAGAAACGAGAATGTCTATCTTCCTGGAGCTAAAGATATTATCAAGTTATTGACTTTTAATTGGTTAACCAACAGGACCAAGGGGAAATCATTTTAAATGTTCCCTTTCATTATCTGACTTCCGACCTTCTAGTAGATAAACAAGAGCCTTTCAGTAAAATTTTCATCGGATAATTTTTTATCCCGGATTAATATACTTTATATTTTCATAACCATTTCATATAGTTTGGTTAGCTTTATAAATTTTTCCTATATTGCTATGAGTGATGATGTGACCTGCCAACATCTCTGTCAATATTTAGTATTTAGATGCTAGTATTTTCTTTTAAATGCTGCTTCTGTTGAAAACAAAGGAATTCTACGAGATAGGAGCCGTTTTGTTAATCAATAAATTCATTGTCTATGATTCTGCCCCTTCAGTTTCTAGAGATATCTATCCATTGACAACCACAGGAACTTCTGTCATTTTTTATCATTAAGCTTGTACTTTTTATCTCAGTGGCTCTAATTTAAAGTTGAAATCGTTTATTTGCCCTCATGTGGTCAGCCACCTCCATGATTATTAAATCTTGCTGTCTCTTCTTCCATCCAAGGCCAGGTTTTCAATACTAGTATTAGATCTGTGATAAACGGACAAACAGCCTTGTTATACCCCTCTTCTCCACTGGCTTCTTCTGAAGAACTTCTAGATGCTGTCTGAGTTTCCTTTCATGTGCAGAGAAGTGTTGGTCTATTGAGAAGTACATATTTATCTTTATCTAAGTGTGATTTATTTCCAGGACACAAAGCAGTGAATAACCGCCTCTGCTTACGTGATGACCTTTTTCTTTGGTCATTTTCTTTTCCTTCATCACATGTAGACTGAGTAATGATGCCTTGCATCTGTACAAAGGCCACCACAAACTGAATGCTTCTTTAGCATAGCTAGAAATATTGTAACACAGGATTGTGATCGACTTTACTCTAAATTCATTTATACAAAAGATGTGGCATTTGATTGAAAGTAAAATAGAAAATTCTCAACTATAGAAGGAAAAACTCAACATTTGATGCATTTCATGTTCTACTAATTTGGTTTCTTACTCTATTTCTGGTCTTTACAAGATGTGGCTGTATTTCTGCTACACCTGTTCACACTTGACCGGGACTACCATTAGTTATAGAGTTGTATGTTCCCCAGACATGGGGAAGACATCAATTGGACTCCAATGTCGATCCTTTACATATAATGAAACATAGAGTGGTGATCCATCATGTAGAAAGACAGTTTCATTACTTGAGTCCAGGCATACGGTGAACCTTTGACCTTTCACATGGATAATATCTGATTGACACGCACCAGTGGAGATCATGCCAATTTTTCTATTATTTATTGCTTTCTGTGAAGTTTGTAGTAATTGATCGTTATTCAAATAACTGCTAGTTAAGGCATATAGACCTCAACTTACAGGTTGATGGAACATGGATTGTTGTCTCCTGAACGAGCAAAGAAAGCATTTGAGAAGAAACAGAGGAAGCAAAAGGAGAATCGGTTGGGAACTCCTTCTAAGCCATCCAAACCATCATCAAGTAAAACTGAGAGCTCACAGAAGCAGCAACGAGCATCAAAGAATGGTGATGTGAAAGCCAAGAAAAGAATTGCCAGTGAAAGTGATGACGATGACGATTTCATTTTAAGTTCTAAAAGAAGAAGAGGGTAAGAAGGTGACCCATACAAAGCCATCAGCTGTGTGAAGCATTGCTTCATTAGACTTCGTTTTTTAACTGGGAAAAAAAGAACAAAGTGTTGTCGGACAACCTAACAATTGTTAGATTAAGACATTCTTTATGTTTTTGACTCTGAAACAATAAAGGAGATACTAAATTACTCTTTTATATACTTCTGTGCCATGATATAGACAATTGATTAATCTTCACCAACGACTCTGACCAAGTCTTTAGCAGTGATAGAGCTTTTTATTTAATTGGGTACTCCCCCTCCATAGTTCAAGCCGAGATACTGTTAAAAATGGATTTACTTACAGTACATGCATGAGAATATGAGATGCACACAATCAGAAGATACTAGAATTGGCTCTTCTGGGAGGAAAGTGTCTGATGGAAGTTCAGCTTTCACTTTAAGACAAAGCAAGTCATGTGAAATGACATGTGACTGGGGAAAGTCCCAGTTGGGTATCCCTGAAAGTAGGGAAAATTAGCAGCATGTTATCCATTTTCACGTGCTCATTTTTCATACTTGTCAAGCGTGTCATGAGAATACCATGTTAAATGTTTGTGTAGGACTTAATTTTTCTAGCAGATGAATGGAGAAATGACTGATTTCATATTTCTCTGCCAAGGGGGAGTTTGATAGTGTTCATGATGACTGATAAGGATTGTCAGACGCATAAGTTGATGCCAGCATTCCTATTTGATAGTACTTGACTGTTGAATATAAGAATGTGCCACAGCTTGAATTGTAAGACGAATATACTGTTACAGATGGGTTCATAACTAGAAACTAAGTTGGAACTAGATCGACAAATGAAGTGACTGGCCATAAAAAGGGATGCACAGCCGAAGCACTGGCGTTATGGTGATATGTGTACTAGGGAAGTAAATTCACTTGAGTTTCTAATAATGATGCGTTATTTTTCCATTTATTTATGAAAATTAAAAATTTGAGTGTCGTTATCAGATTGTGAGCAAGTTAAACAGAAAATTAACGCTTGAGGATCAAATACCCATAATGACCAACCAAGTTAAAGAAAAAATATCTCAATTATTGAAGCAAAATAGGAGGAAGTCTCTCGTAGCCTATGGAGGAGAGGAAGGGAAAAGAAATTTTATACTTAACCAAATTACGCATGAAATTTTTCAATATTCCATAACTAACTCAACGGAAAAAAAAAAAAAATTTATTTATCAAAAATATATATATTACATAATGATAATTAAAGAAAAAATATCTCAATTATTGAAGCAAAATAAACCAAACACACTGTAATAGAGATCCCACCGTCTCCTGGTTGCTCATATTCAAGCATGCTCGTCAAGGAATGCGATGGGTTTGAAGTTTTAATACCTGGCACAATATGAAACTTGGTTTCATTAGTTTAACAACGCAACACCTCCCTTAGATGGGTCCAAACACGCATCCATCAACACCATCCAATGGAAGATAAATATACTACAAAAACCAATTTTTATTTGTGGAAAATTTATGAACGTCGCAATTAAAGGCTGAATCAGCACAATTTGGGACCTGATTATGATATTTATGATACACATGGCCAAATAATTGGCACTGAAGCTACTCGCATTGGCAATGTAGTCAAATCTTAACAGGAAGAGGGCCCTCTTTGGTAAATACGATACAGAGATATCACTTTGAAGATGTGGGGTTTGTCCATTTATTTTAGTTAAATCGATGTTCCTGCAAACCACGTGGCAACACCAAAGTAGGAACCACCTGTGCCTCTTGGCCCTCATTAGATGTGATTGCCAATTGCCCAATTCTTTCATCCATATGGCTTTTTGCTGTTCTACAGTAATTATACGTTTTAACGCAAGCAAACAAAACTTACATGGCAATGTTCCCTAGTTTCTCATTCATTCAAGTACCCTAGCTCACTTTTTCTTTGATTCTCTTTTTCCTCATATATCCACTATTCAGCATGAGATCAGAACAAGGAAGGAAAATATCTTAATATAAAGGGAAAATTTCATTTAGGTCCCAAAAAAAAAAAAAAATGAGACAATGGTAACTGAAAATCTTAAAATCTTTTTTATATTAAGTCCTAAAACTTTTTGCCAATTTTACTTTTCAATAGAAAAAGGAATTAGGGGCGTGACGGAAAAGGACCTAAGCCAGGTCGGGCTTTTTGATCTTCTACACTCTACAGTAACTACACGTTTTGACGCAAGCAAACAAAAATTGTATGGCAATGTTACGTCGTTTCTCATTCATTCAAGTACACCTAGCTCACTTTTTAAAAAAATTCTTCTTCTTCCTCATCTATCTAATGTTCAGCGTGAGATCAGAACAAGAAAGGAAAATATCTTAATATAAACAACTAGCCTCCTAGGCAGAGCACAGAAACCACCGGATAAAACAACAAAGAAACATATGGAGTGGAAATAAATTACTAGTTCTGGTCAATATATGAAAAGAAGGGTCCAAAAACCTAAATCATCGCTGGCTCCTACTACTTTGTTTTCAAGGCAAATCACATGCATTGGTTGAGTCCATATACTTTCCTTGTGCGGTTTTACCTAAATATATTTGGGGAATTCCTTTCGGAGCAGCATTCTGCTGAAACCAGAGATTAAAATGAGCTGATTCACATGGGTGAATGAGGACTGGTTCATGAATTGAATATAGTGGAGTTGGGAGTTGGGGTTCAAAGAATTGAATACCTCAAAATTTCAAATGGTGACAAAGCTAGCTGTATAATAATGGCCCATGATTCAAAAGATAAGTCAAATCAAGACTCAAGACATGAGATTGAGAGAATACTGAATGCCCATCTTCGATGACACACCCTACTTGCCATTAAATACTTATAGGGTAGAGGTTTGTATATACGACGCCCTTTTCTCTAATTAACTTGCTACGTACCCAGCTTGCCAGTGATGTACACTCATCAGATCCGTGATTTTGTAAAAGATGCAAACTGAGAATGATGAATCGAGAAGAAAGTTTGATCATGAGGCTGAACAGAACAAAACAGGGTCAGCTAAGAAGGAGACAAAAAAAGGGTAATGAATAAAGAGAGGATAGGTAATGTGGGTAAAACTGGGGAATGGTTAAAGATAGAATAGGGTGAAGAAAGTGTGTAGGCGTGGCGAAAGAGAAGGAGTCTAGACCCCAGGAGAGTTGCAGGATGACTTTTTTGGCCATTTCTCTTGTGGGTCCTTTTCAAGTTTTATAAGTATTATATCACTCATTGGGAAGTGACGGGAAAAAACTGAAGGCATAGCTAATTCTGAGTGAAGACCAAGGAGCTAATTTCACTTGCTGACGCTCTCTCTCTCTCTCTCTCTTTCTGTTCTTCTTGCCCCCTCAAAACCTGTTTGTATCTTACAATATACTTGTTCTTTGGAGATAACTATGACTGCAGAAACCCAGAATTCTGAAACAGAGAGCACATCAAACTCAAGCTCATTCCCATCTTCCCCTACCTCCCCATACTCTCATCCTTCGGCTCTGCCTCTCCAAAACTCTGTTTCGCAAGCTAAAGCTGAAAGCCCGAAATCTAAAAAGGTGAAGAGAATTCGAGACTCCAGCAAGCACCCAGTGTACAGAGGGGTCCGTATGCGAAATTGGGGTAAATGGGTGTCCGAAATTCGTGAGCCTCGCAAGAAATCACGAATATGGCTGGGTACATTTCCGACGCCGGAAATGGCAGCCAGAGCACATGACGTCGCCGCTCTGAGCATCAAAGGCAGCTCTACTATTCTCAATTTCCCCGAGCTGATCGACCTTCTTCCTCGTCCGGTGTCGCTCGCTCCTCGAGACGTACAGGCGGCGGCGGCGAAGGCTGCTCAAATGGATAAGTTCGACCTGCCTACATCATCGTTCTCTTCATCACTGACGTCGCTGGTTTCAGCAATGGACTTGGGAACAGAGTCGGAGGAACTGAGCGAGATAATAAAGCTGCCAAACTTGGAAACGAGCAACGACGAGGCGGTGGAATTGATGAAGGAGTTTGTGTACGTGGATTCGGAACAGGGATGGATGTACGAGCCACCATGGTTACAGAGCATGGAGGATTGTGACGGGTATGTCGCCAATCAGATGTGGAATTACTGAAAGTGCCCTGTTTATATATTTATTTGTTGTTGTTTTTTTTGTGAATATATGTGAGGTGATATCTTATCTGTTTTGAATTTAGTGGATTAAGACCTTGTGGTTTTTGGGCGGGGGGGGCTATAGAACACAGCCTCTAGAGAGCGTCATGAGTCTGCGTGTGAGTTAGTAGTCTCTTGTTTTGTGTAATTTTTGTCTGGACTCAGTTCTGTAAATAGTTTTGAAATTAAGGAGAGGAAGAAAATGGCATCGAAAATCCGTACCCTGTTCAAGCTTGAATTTTACTTGGTTCAATGAAAATCATAACTGCGTTGAAGAAGAAGCACGCAAAAAGAGAGTGAGAAAGGGCGAAAAAACAGAGTAACAAAGGGCAGAAACAGAATCTGGCTCCATCATGTCATGGTGGTGGTGGTCACACGCTATCGTCCCAGTCGTGACTTGTGGGAACCGGCACGGCACACCGATTTTCCTTCTCGCTGATTTTTTTTTTTTTTTTTTTTTGGAAAAGGTAAAATAAAGAAAAGAGAACGGAGATAAATGCAGAGTGCCGTCCAAAATGGCCGTTAAGGGATGACGCAAGCATGAGGTGAGAGCGCTATCCCATCTCATTCATATTCATTATTATTTCTCCAAAGTTGTGAACTTGTACTCCTGGTTCCTTACCTTGTAAGGATCCTGTCCTGCACTGCAGCGTCAGAACAAATGTCTCAATTAGTAGCCCTTAATATTTAATGGTTAAATGCATGTTGGAATTTGAATCAATAAATATTAAATTCAATCAATCTGGAAGGAACTCGTGGGGGCGTTCGCTTTCCCAAAATCAAAGCACTCCAAATTAGTTAGGTGACGTTCACGGGATTATATGAATAAGCTCCTAAAAGGCTGCTTGCATGCATGGAAGTGACATTATTAAATTCTTACTCTTTTTAGTGCTTATTATGAGGCACCAGCTAACAATCCTCGTAAATCAATAAAAATAATTAAAATCAATAAAGTTGTCCTATAATTTAAGTAACTAACAATATTACCCTTACTAACTATACTAAATACTAATATTATATTAATTATTAATCTTATCCATTATCCTTATCAATTATTGACAAACATGGAAAAAAATGCCACTCGTGTCCTATTTATAAGTCTCTTTTGACCAAATCCCACATACCAAAGAAATGAGAGATAGGTGGCTCAATAATTATGGGGTAAATTTTTAACTTTATCCTCATTTATGAATGGGTACCTTTCAACTCTTTATTCTCTATCTATTTTCATTGGTACCATAATATAGGTAAAATTGTCATAATCTCATTTATTTAGACAAAAGGGACTTATAAATAGGACCAAATTTTTTGGTCAAAAGGAACTTATAAATAAAACCGAGTGGTAATTATTAGACTTTAGAAACAAGCAAGTCTTTGTATAGAAAGAATTAAATACAATTGACAGTTGGTGTTTTATAATAAGGATCAGAAGGAGTACCACTCAGATCCTATTTATAAGAATTTTTAACTAAAGCTCACATTTCAAGGATAGCTAATTAACTCAATGATTATGGGATAAATTTTTAACTTTGCCCTCATTTATGAATGAGTATTTTTCAACTCTTTCTTCTCTCTCTATCTTTAAAATTTAATGTCATGAGTACAATTAATATGAGTAAAATTGTCACAATCTCATTTATAAATAGACTTATAAATAGAATTAATTTTTTTTATCAAAAAAGACTTATAAATAAAATCGAATCTTCAAAGACAACTTAATTAATTGCCACTAATGGGAGGCCATAATGGAACTTGCCTATTACAGCCTCCAAATAAGGCAAAACCTTCCATTATTTGCATGTTTATGAAACAATAAAATTATAATTTCAGAAGTTCCTTTTTCTAAATCGTCAAAACCATGTTTCTACAGAATTTGATAGTGTTTTAGTAACTTAACCCAAACCATGGTTTTAGAAAAAAAAGGGTTAAGGAGTAATTTGGCCAACGAACTATTACCTCAGGAGCACCCCAACACAAATAACTTTAAGTGAACCAAAAATACCGAAAAAAATTTACACCAGGAGCGCTCAACACAAAAAAGTTTTATTCCATTTTTTGTCTTTGACCGCACATTTTTTAAAAAAAAATTAGTATTTTTTGTCCACTTAAAATTTATTTATGTTGAACGCTCCGAGGTGATTGTTTGTTGGCCAAATTGCTCCTTAATCCTAGAGAAAGAAAAAAAGTGTTTCTTCCTTTTTCTCAACTGTTTGGATAACTTTTTTCCAAAACATGGTTTTCACTCTGAAAGTGCATTTTTATTGTTATCCAAACTCACACATAAATGAACGCTCGTGTCGTTTTGCTGCCTTCCTCAAATCTTCCACTCTTTTATGTGTGCTTTTCTCTAACATTCTCTCCCTAATTTCTATTATAAGATACCAACTAAATTTTTTTCACAAACCAATAAAAATATTTAAAGTCATTAAATTTATCCTAAAATTTAAATAATTTATAATATTACCCATATTAATTGCATTAAACTTTAATATCATATTAATTATTACTCTCATTCATTGTCCTTATTAATTATGGGCATAAATTAAAAAAATATTTAATGCTCTTTGGAAACAAATAAGTGTCTTATAAAAAAGACTAAATATCTTGTTAGTTGATGTCTTATAATAAGGACAAAAGGATATGTATATACTCCTACGATCCTTAATATAAGACATATTTACCTAATTTGACTATATTAAAAAAGTTTGTTAAGTTAGATAATATAACGTGTATTTTCTAAAATACTCTAGTTACCCTCATTAATTCTCTCGTCTCTTATTCTCCTTAATTATTGTTGAGGAAGTATCAACAGGGGTAAATTAGAAAAAGATTGACAAATGTAAAAAATATGTATTGTATTTAGGACCAAGATCATCTCCCTAAATATATATTATACTCCCTACGGTCCTTATGATAAGGCACCAACTAACAATTCTCACAAACCAATAAAAACAGTTAAAAGTCAATAAAATTATCCTACAATTTAAGTAACTTCTAATATTACCCCTACTAATTGCACTAAAATATAATATAATATTAATTATTACTCTCACCCACTACACTATTAAATATTAATTAAAGGCATATATGGAAAAAAATAATTAGTACTCATTGGAAATAAACAAGTGCCTTATAAAAAAAGACCAAATACACTAGTTAGTTACTCTCTTTGGTCCTTATTATATACTCCCTCTAATCCTTATTATAAGGCACCAACTAACTTTTCTCACAAACCAATAAAAATAGTTAAAGTCAATAAAGTTATCCTACAATTTAAGTAACTTCCAATATTACCCCTACTAATTGCACTAAACTCTAATATTATATTAATTACTCCCTCTGGTCCTTATTATAAGGCACCAACTAACTTTTCTCACAAACCAATAAAAGTAGTTAAAGTCAATAAAGTTGTCCTATGATCTAAGTAATTTTCAATATTACCCCTACTAATTTCCCTAAACTCTAATATTATATTAATTATTAGTCTCACCAACTACCCCTATTAATTATGGGCAGACATGGAAAAAAATATTTAATGCTCATTGGGAATCAGCAAGTGCCTTATAAAAAGGACCAAATAAACTTGCTAGTTGGTGCCTTATAATAAGGACCAGAGGGAGTATTACTTTCTCACACTACCCTTATTAATTATGGGCAGACATGGAAACAAATAATTAATGCTCATTGGGAACAAGCAAGTGTCTTATAAAAAAGATCAAATAAACTTGCTAGTTGGTGCCTTATAGTAAGGACCAGAGGGAGTATAATACACCAACTAACTATTCTCACAAACTAAGAAAAATAGTTAAAGTCAATAAAGTTGCTTTACAATTTAAGTAACTTTCAATATTACCGCTACTAATTGCACTAAACCCTAATATTATATTTATTATTACTTTTGCCCACTATCTTTATTAATTAGGGGCATATATGGAAAAAAACAATTGATGCTTCTTGGGAACAAGCAAGTGTCTTGTAAAAAAGACCACATATATTTAATAGTTAATGTCTTATAATAAAGACCCAAAAGAGTAAGGGAAAATTCCACAAAAATACCTTTTGAATTTGTAAAACCCTCAGAAGTCTGTTGAATTTGTAAAAAAAACTAAGAGATACCAAGGACCTATGAGGAATATGTAAATTCGAGTCAAATTACCTTTTTACCCTTACTTTTAAATAAATAAATAAAAAAAGCCCTCATGAGGAGGCCCGGCCCGGCCGACCAACCCGGCCACCGGTTTTTTTTTTTTTTTTTTTTTTTTTTTTTTTTTTTTTTTTTTGGGCGGGGGTGGGGTGTTTTTTTAAAAAACATTGCAAGTGTGGGGGTGGGGTTCGAAGCC
Source organism: Acacia acuminata (assembly GCA_019022655.1). Lineage (NCBI taxonomy): Eukaryota > Viridiplantae > Streptophyta > Magnoliopsida > Fabales > Fabaceae > Acacia > Acacia acuminata. The sequence continues at coordinate 4,530,524 of JAFJYI010000015.1, forward strand.
CCCACCCCCCACACAAGAACCAAGTAGCCCAGATTATATATATACATTAACAAATATATATATTCTTCTTGACATTTGTTTAACAGTAATTACCATTCCGCATACGCCATTTACCATTCCAGAAACGCCAATTACCATTGTTTTCTCCAGGGTGCCATTTTTTACCCTTTCATGCATGTTATGGATAACAAAAAAAAATGACACTTTAAACATTCCACAAACGCCATTTACCATTCCACAACCTCCATTTACTATTCCAGAAACGTCAATTACCATTGTTTTCTCCAGGGTGCCATTTTTTACTCTTTCATGTATGTTATGGATAACAAAAAAAATGACACTTTAACCATTCCACAAACGTCATTTACTATTCCACAAACGCCAATTACCATTGTTTTCACAGGGTGCCATTTTTTACTCTTTCATGCATGTTATGGATAACAAAAAAACGACACTTTAACCATTCCAGAACGCCATTTACCATTCCAGAAACGCCATTTACCATTCCAGAAACGTCATTTACCATTGTTTTCACTGGGTGCCATTTTTTATTCTTTCATGCATGTTATGGATAACAAAAAAAATGAAACTTTAACCATTCCACAAACGCCATTTACTATTCTACAAACGCCATTTACCATTCCAAAAAAATGGAATTTCAGGAATGGTAAATGGCGTTTGTGGAATGGTTAAAGTGTCATTTTTTTGTTATCCATAACATGCATAAAAGAGTAAAAAATGGCACCTGCGAGAAAACAATGGTAATTGGCGTTTCTGGAATGGTAAATGACGTTTGTGGAATGGTAAATGGCGTTTGTGGAATGGTTAAAGTGTCATTTTTTTTGTTATCCATAACATGCATGAAAGAATAAAAAATGGCACCCTGGAGAAAACAATGATAACTGACGTTTCTGGAATGGTAAATGACGTTTGTGGAATGGTTAAAGTGTCATTTTTTTTTGTTATCCATAACATGCATGAAAGAGTAAAAAATGGCACCCTGTGAAAACAATGGTAATTGGCGTTTCTGGAATGGTAAATGGTGTATGCGGAATGGTAATTACCGTTGAACAAATGTCAAGAAGAATATATATATTTGTTAATGTATATATATAATGAAGGAATCAAGTAGCCAATTTGGTTGGGCTACTTGGTTCTTGTGTGGGGGTGGGGTTGAACCCCTCACCCCCACACTTGCAATGTTTTTAAAAAAACACCCCACCCCGCCCCCGCCAAAAAAAAAAAAAAAAAAAAAAAAAAAAAAAAAACCCCCCACAGGTGGCCGGTGGTTGTTGGCCTGGCGCCCAACCGTGGCGGCCGTCCGGCGTCGATCCACCGGTGGTCCTCCGTAACCCAGTGGAGGCGCCCCTCCCGGTGAGGGTTTTTATTTATTTATTTATTTATTTAAAAGTAAGAGTAAAAAGGTAATTTGGCCTTAATTTGCATATCCTCATAGGTCATTGACATCTCTTAGTCTTTTTACAAATTTAATAGACTTCTGAGGATTTTACAAATTCAAAAGATATTTTTGTGGAATTTTCCCAAAGAGTAATACCTTATACTAAAGATCAAATTGAGTATCAAGTGCCACTCGAGGAGGAGTACATGCTACGTGTAAGATTAAAATTATACCGACCCCACTTGTGAAGCTAACGTGTAAGATTACAATTATACCGAACCCACTTGTGAAGCTATCAATCAGCTTATATACATATCACATATCACTCTGATCTTATTTATAAGTCCCTTTTAATTAAAAAATTTAGTCCTATTTATAAATATCTTTTGACCAAATAAATGAAATTGTGCCAATTTTGTCTATATTATTGTACCAATGAAATAGAGAGAGAATAAAGAATTAAAAGATCTTTCATTCATAAATGAGAGTAAAGTTAAAAATTTATTCCATAATCATTGAGCTACCTACCTCTCCTTGGTATGTTTGATTTGTTCAAACGGGACTTATAAATACCACTCTGGTCCTATTTATAAGTCCACTTTAACTAAATCTCACATACCAAGAAAAGTTAATTGACACAATGATTATAGGGGTAAATTTTCAACTTTGCTCTAATTTATGATTGAGTATTTTTTAACTGTTTCTTCTCTCTCTATCTTCATAGGTGCAATTAATATGTATAAAATTGTCACAATCTCATTTACTATATGAAACTGGACTTATAAATAAGATCAAATTTTTTTTGGTCAAACTAGACTTATAAATAGAATCAAAGTGGTAACACTAAAGTTGTATATATGCTGCAAATCCCCAGCTACGTGGATCTGCATGCTTCGTCCAAAATCCATTAATATCCGTACAAAGTGGGTTCTTTGAATCCCCTCCTCAGAGAACTAAACGCCAATCACTACCTCTCCATTTTCTTCTTCCTTTGCACACGTTTAAAAAACACTTTTATGTAAATTAAGCTAAAATTTCTGTTACATATTTATCTCGTATACCGTAAATCATATTAGAAAAATAGCTTCCACTACTAATACAAATATGCACTTACAGTTCAATTCGACAAAATTCCCTTTTTTCTGATCATTCCACGCTTTCTCTCCTCTTCGAGAAATATAAGATTTCTCACGCCCTGAACCATCACACCCTTTTTTGAGTCAGCCTTTATTAGGTGAAGCAGTGTCCACAGATTATACATTTCGCAGTTCAGGTAACAATAAAATATCCTATCTATAAATCCAAGAATCCGGAATGGGGAATCAAGGGCAGAGATAGTGAAAAAGCGTTTATCTCTGTTGTTTTTTGTTCATATCGTCACGGACAGATCCAGCTTCCAGAGATAGACCCCTCATCGAATAATTGAGAAGAAAAGCAAGATCCATAAAAGCCACAACTTCTATATTGATGTATCCTTTTCCAAAGATTTCAACCCCTCTGCCCAGCCTGCTCCCTCCAACAAAAAGCCTACCTTCCTATTTATAGTATACACACGCACACCATTCATTCACTGTTCTTTCATTTATTAACGTAACGCCTGCTTCATATATGTGTGTGTGTGTGTGTTATATTAAGAGAGTGATTGAAGTTTCATGGGGGTATATGGTTTCTTAATTATTCAATTCATTTAAGGAAACTATTATGCGCTTTATTAATTTTCTTATCTTTTCAATTCACTGTCCTTAATTTTTGCTTGTCTGCGTTGGTTAGATAATGATTCAGGAGTTAACGCTTGTTTATATATGCTCGTGGATTATCACTAACAGTGACATGATAATATGGGATGGAAAGACCCACTTGCTTCTTGTAATGGAATAATTATCCAGGAAAAAGTATAACTAATAGAACAAAGGTGTGATTGTCACGCACTTAAGTTTTTGGCTTAAATGTTTAGTCAATTAGCAGATATTTTAGTAGGAAAGGGGGGCTAATCATTCCCCCGACAACCAAATTGATTTATTAACCAGAAAGCAGATTAAAGTGTTATTATATTCCCTGCTGGCTCCAAAATGACAAATCTCTTTTTCCTCAGATTATTCCAAACCTTTCCCCTTCGCTAATTGACTTTATCAACTTAGTACATCCATCACACAATGTGAGTGATGACACACACAAAAACATATATATAAAAATCTGAGGGAAAAGTATTGCACACGTCCTATGGCTAGTTTTGTGTGGTTCCTCATCATCTGCCACTCACGTCATTTTCAATTGTTATCTGGCTTGGAGAAAATGGAAAGCCCCCGCGACCCCTCACTCCGGAATGTCGACAAAACTGGCCCCCTTATATGTTATAATAAGCAACTTGAGAAGAGATATTCATTGATCATCAAGTGGTTTATTATATTCAGAAAATAAACAAATGGGCTAATATAAATATATATATAATGCTATAAATGGATGCGTAGGTGTGTGCTAGCTAGCTAGGTTTTCAATTATTGTCTAGTGGAACATATATTCACTCGGATTGGTGATGAGATTGAATGAAGTGAAAAGGAAAAAGGGCACTAGTTATATATATATAATAAGTAGAAAGTGTGACGAACAAAAAGACAATAAATTGACATGGGGGAAGCTTGCTTTATATATATATATATATATATATGATTTTGGCAAGCAATGATATAAATTAAGGCTAGGTTACGTTATGATGGTTTAATCAACGTAGTAATCCAGTATAATTATATATAGTTGTTTTGTTAGTGGGAGCATGTGGGAGAATTAAGCAGCTGTACTACACTACTACTGACTACTGAGTGAGATGTGTATGTGTGTACACGTACACATATGTAAGGTAAAGATGAACTGTAGAGAGCAATTAAAGGAACAGAGGTCAATTATTTAGAGATCGATACGTCAATCAAATAACACGGCACTGTGTGTGTGTAGGGTTGAAAATATGGGCGGTGGGTTGAATATGGAGGGCGTAACTTTCAGTGCTAAGGGAAAGCCAAACAGTGGAGAGACAAACACAGTGAAATAAGGTGAAGCAAATATGAGGGAGGCCCCTATCTAGCTCTACCTGGGAGGTGGATGGATCAACTCAATGAATGTGTGAATAATAATAATATTTGACAGATATTGAAAATACACTTTGAGTTTATATATATGTATGTATATGTGTGTACGTATTAGGCATGCATAGACATCGATATGGTGTTATACAGAAGAGCAGAACAAGAAGCGGGTGTTGCGGGAGGGAGGGGTGCTTTTTAAGGACATGTTTGGGAGGGTTTTGACCCACCAAACACCACTTGTGTCCGTACAGTAGGGTTACCTGTTTCAATCTCCGGCGTACTACTGTAGTTTTCCCATATGTAGGATTATTAGTTAATTTTATTGCATGCATATTATTTACTATTTGCCTCCGTCCTAAATATAGAACAAAGTTTATAATACAATTTGTAATATAAACTGTGTCTTATATTTAGGACTAGAGGAGTATATTGCTTTCCCGGTTGACTTTGGTGTTCTGCCTATCTTACTTATATTGTATATATCAGTCATATTCCTTGGCTCTCCCTACACTCAACAAGTATTTTAACATCCAATTTGTAAGAATTTTGGGTGTGCCTGTATCCGACTAAATCGTTCAAGTACCCACAAGAAATCAAAGTATTGATGTGGACCCCAATCACATTATATAACAAATACACCAAAGAGGTAAGAGAAGAGAGAACCTTTTAAAAAGAGGGTTGTGTGTTATATATTCAGACTCATTATTTCCTCAATCTCACATCCTTTATATAGCATCTGTACAAACACATAGAAATGGCACTACTACCAAAAATAGCTTTTACTTCCCTTATTGGCGTCCTATTTTTTTTTTAAAAAAAAAAACAGTGGCATTTTTGTAATTATATAGGAAAAAAGTTGACTTTTGGCATCTAACTTTTGAACTTAGACTCCAAAAGTGTTGTTTTGGCATCTAAGATCAAAAGTTAGACATAAAAAATGGACCCTAGTGGCAAAAATTAATGTCAATTGACGCCAAAAACAACACTTTTGGCGTCTAAGTTATATATTTAGATGCCAAAAGCATCACTTTTGGCGTCTAATTTTGAAACTTAGACGCCAAAATCATTTCAAATTTGTTCTTTTTTTTTGTTTTGGTTTCAGGCACTCCAAACCCGTGACTTCCCTTTTTTATTTTGGTTTCTCGGGCTTCTCATTATATCGAGGCACACCCATACTTCTCTTTTCAAACTTTCCATCTGTCACTTCCGATATGCTCAAATCACGAGACGGTGGACGGTGAAGGCAACGCAAACGGTGGACGGTGGAGGCGACACAGATGATGAAGGCAACAGCGGACACGGTGAGTCGATCCAGACTTTTTCAACCGTGGGGGAAGAGACTTCGACGGAGGGACTAAACCAGAGTGAGCCTGGTCTTGTGGTGATTCTCAGGGTATTTTCACAACACCACCTTCCTCCACCGATCCTTTGCGTAGTCGCACCAACTTGTCAACCGATTGTTCCAATTTTTTTATAGATATGATTTCTAGATCTCTCGTTGTCATCTTTGTAGCTTGAAGACATATTTTTTTGTAGATTTGATTTTTCCTATTCTCCGATTCCTCTGTAATTTCATTTCAATTTGTAGATTTGAGGCTCATTTCATTTTTCTGATTCTCCAACTTTTCTGATTTTTGGATGACTTTATTTCATGGCTTATTGCTTATAGTGATTCTAGTTCTTGTAATCATCTTTCTCCATGGTTCCCAGCAATTTCTATGATGGTTGTTGGCAATTTCTATGGCTACGGAGTGTTTGTTCCACAGACAAGCCTCCCAACTTTGTTTAGGGTCTTTTTTTATTTTAAAAAAAAAAACACACACACTAACTATATGGCGTCCTAAAAAAATTAGGACACCGTAACCCAAGACTTTCGACGCCTCCTAGATAGGCGTCCTTGCAAAATTGGACGTAGAAAGGGGCAAAAATAGGATGAAAAAAACGTTATTTTGTAGTAGTGTGGAGAATAAGTATATAACTCTTGAGGCGTAAAAGGAAAACTCTCTCTTTAACCCAAATTTCTTCATATTTATACAATAGTCTTAATTTGCACTGGCTTGGGCCTAACCCACTAGTGATGGACTAGTATATGCATTCCAACACAATTCATGCAAAGATTATATATAGCTACAGTGCTACACTATTATAGCTAGCTAGTTTCAGTGTGTAAAGATAATTAACTAAGACTTTAAGGGTATATTAAATAATTAAATTTAAAATAATAAGGCAGATAAGTTGTTATTCAGTGTAATGAAAAACCAATAGTGATGAAGAATCAATGGCAATATTATAAATATATTGAATAATGTACGTACTTTGGTGTCAGTTCCTTATACTTACCATTTCAACTACTCCTTAAAATGAATTTGAGACGCATTTTACGACAACAAGTTCCTTACCCAAACTTCAGATTGACCTGTGACAATGTATGCGTTAACAAATGTAATTGGAGAAATGATATGGAGGAAGAAGATAAAGTATCATATATTATTCTTATTAGAGCAATATACCACGAACGAAAGTAATCCACTTGAGTTAACTCGAAAACCTCCTAAAACTATTAGGATTTTGGAAAGAGATCAAGTTATAACTTTCTCTTGGAGGTAGATCAAGTTAATTCTCTCTCTATGGTGAAGACTCCGCATCTCACATACTAAAATACAATAACTTGACTCTTTATATAATAAGGTCTTAACCAATTAATCAACTAATCACTTTATACTTCTAACTTGACTCCTTATATAATTAATAGGGTCTTAATTAAGTAATCACCTTATATTTATAACAGTATGTATGAGATGCCTCGCATTGCATTTGAGGCAGTAGCACTACAGCCTCCCAAATTAAACTTTTTGTCTCAAACTTGTGTCTTCGTTGCAAAACGCCTGTTTTTTTTTTTTTCGAGTATTGCATCTTGGAGAGTTTTGGCCATTCGCATGGGTGATTGTTGTTCAAAATTTTGTGTCTATTTATGTGTGGGTCCTCTCTCTGTTTTTTTTTTCCCCTTTCAAATTCCTGGCTCTGAAGGGCTTCAAAGGTAAATGTATTGGCTCATCGTGCATAAAATTGCATGTATAATCAAATCCACGATTTATATTTATTTATAGAGAAGTTTTCATGACATTAAGGTATGTTTGGGATGAGATTTAGTTATATAAAAAGCTACTTTTTGATACCCAAATGTTTTTATATATGGGTGATTTTGGCTTTTTGAAGATGATTGAGATGACTTTTTTTTTAATTGAGTTTTTTGAAAAAAAAAAAAAAAAAAAAAAAAAAAGCAACTTAAGTCATAAGCCAAAATTTCCTAAACAGTTTATAGATGAAATTTTTATTATAAATATAAATTCACTTAAAATTTAATAATCATCACATTTTCTAACTTAGGTTCTTGAGAAATTTAATTGGGAAAATTACTTGATAAATTTTTTATATAAAAATCATGACAAGTACTCTAATTTACGTCATTTTCACCCATTAAACTTTCAATAGACTTTTGCCCAATTTTCCTAAAAAATCTAAGTAGTTTAGTATTGTAAATTTTTTCTGGATGATACATTACCAGTTTTTTATTTTTATAAAATTTATGTCCTTTTTCAATCTTTTACCTTTAAACTTGTTTTTAAATTAATTATCCAAATAAGTTTCTGTATATTTTACAATACACCCACATAATATATATGCATTACTTAACAAGATTCACGTCAATTTACATCTAAACTTGCTTTTTAAAATAATTATCTAAACAAGTTTTAGTTTCAGAAAAATCATTTATACTATTGTCAATCTAAATGTTTTAATCAATTCATTTATAAACCGTTTTTACGTCTTATTTATAAATCCACTTTTAGACCAAGTAGTAAATTACATCACACAATCTAACTTTTACACCATCACCATCATTATTTTAAGCAGACACTAAGCCACACGTTATTATTTGTCGGTACGGTGCATGATAGATTAACAGTTGTGCGATTTTGATGATGCATAATAAGCTGTACGTACATCCACTCAAGGATATGTGTGCGCGCGCGCATTAAAATTTCGATCTTTATCCTCTTAACGATGTAAAATATCTTGACGGCTTTATTTACTGTGCGGTTTAATTGATCACTGTCAATTAAAAGGACACGCTTTATTGTTTTATCATTGCTCATTGATCAGCGGAACTCCAATTTGTTTTTTATGATCATAAATTCGCAAACTTAATAAAGTTATGAAGCTTCCAGATTTTTTTTTTTTTTTTTTCCGGCCCGTTTTGTCATCGACCTCGAAGGTTGACCCAATCATAATCTTCTTTACCCCTCACATTTTGGACTTTTTGTTCCCTGGATTTTTAAGAGATGACTCACATGATGAATCAGAATATAAATATAGTAGAAAGGGCGGGCATTTCGATCTTAAAGCTGGTTAAGATGTTGGGAGAGGTATCTTAGTTTTTAGATACCTAAATTAACGTCGAGGGTAGTAAGCGGCATTCGCTCTATCCAACGTCGATTATCGCAGGAGAAAGAGTAGTCTCGCTCTCCTAAAAAAAACTTATAGATCATGGGTGAATCTAACCCTTTCCTAAAATTTTATTACAAAAAAGAAAGAATATAAATATAGTACAGGTTATAAGAATTTATGTTATATCTTATATTTATTCTAACTCAAAACCGAGCTAGCCAGATAAATTCATATTTGTCGCATCTATTAAATCTTCACATGCTTATAATTTTGTCCACAAAAAAATAAAAAGAAAAGATTAATTATGTCAACTTCTTTACATCCATTTTGTAAAGTTCTCAAATCACGTGTGATCATCTATCCTATTTTTTAATTATTATTATCATTTAACTATAAATTTATATATATATAAATAATAATAAAAAGACATCGTCACGTGTTATTAAAGAACTTGAGATAATGGATATAAAAAATTTGATTTAAGCATGGTCCAAAATAAAAATAATACTCCTAGGTCACAATTATAGGAACACATTTTAGAATTGATTTGTTCCTAATTAAAAGACCAAATTTTAACTTTTTTCCTAAAATATCTTTTTGATAATTTCTCAATAATAATTAAAGACAATAATAATTTAATAATATACCTATATATTTTATAAAGTAAATAATGTTTGCAACTCATTAATAAGATATACATCTCAATTATACATAAATAAAACATTATAAAATTCGTGTATTCATCACTTAGAGCTCAGTAAATAAATACGCCACGTACGTGCTCAATGAATCAAACCCAATCGCGTGTGTTCCCCTAGGTGCTGGTTTGGTCTCAAATCCGAATCCCCATTCACACATTCCCTTGCTTCTACTAATTTTGTTTTGATGTAATTTTTAATTTTCGGTAGGCGTATTTTGAGAAAATAATTATAATTAACTAATTTAACTTCTTTCCTTAATTTCTTTAAATTACGGTAAATAGTTTTTATAATTAGGACAAGAGGGATTACTACCTTTTATCTCTAATATAAGAGTAAGTTGACTAATTTGGATAGATTGAGGAAGTTAGCTATTTGTAGCGCATATACATTGACTTTCCTGAAATGATATCTTTCATCATCATTATCTTTAGATAAGACTCATTGTATGTGTAATCAATAAGAATACTCTGAGAAAAATTATAAATGTGAGAATCAAAGTTAATTGATGTGTTGTATTAATTTTAGAACAAGCTCAATCCTCAATTATCTTTTATATTAATAATAAACTACACTATTTTGAATTAAAAAAATTTGTTGCCAGATTTTGAATTAAAATTTAAGCATTTCAATCATTTATTTAAATTTTGTTTATTATTGATGCTTCACATTACATATGTGGCCTACCAAGAAATTTTATTAAATGATCAATATAGAGTTAAAACATAAATTAGATCTATTTATTTTTTAATATGAAAAATGGAAGTCTATCTTTATTATGCACTACTCCTTTAATATAAGAACTATTTCATTAATTTGGGCTGATTAAGAAAATTAGTTATATTAGTTATTTGTACTAAATATATATCAAATTTTGTAAAATATTATATCTCATCAAGAGAAATATTTTAAAAATATATCTTCTTTCTGGCCCTAATTATAAGAATACTGTTATACTACAATTTATACTATAAAAGTGTTCACTATAATTAAAACCTAAGTAATATAATTGCAGGATAAAATAAATTGGGATATTATATTTATGTATAACTCAATTCTACTCCCATCTAGTCCTCATATTATGAAGTATTTTGGGGATAAAGCGCGGGAATTGAAAATGTAGACTTGAATGATTGTGGATTTGTGGTTGTGGTCGCTGTTTAGGTTGAAAGCGACTGTCGGCATCACGAAGAATGGACACGTGTCCCAGTGACCACGCTACCCCATATTTCCTCTCTGGCCTGGGCATCAATTACGGACCTGGTTTAGGTCTTTTTTCCCGCTTCTATCCGCTGCGTGAAATTACGCCGTTTCACACCCCTCATTTCTTTTTTCTGTAAAAAAGAAAAAATTAGGGGATAATAAAAAGATAATTTATGATACTGAATGGTACTATAACAATTCTTCATAATTTTTAAAAAGATATTTTAAAATTTTGAAAAAATATTTTAGAGTAATGACTGATACAAGAAGGATACTTATTGGTCTTGAGAAAATAATTCATGATCCTAAAAAAATAATTTAGGTACGGATCGCTACTAAAAATATGCTTTTAAAGCATATTTTTCAAGATTCTATAATAATTTTTTAAGATCATAAATTATTTTTCAGTACCAGTCAGTATTCTGAAGTATTTTTTTAATACCAATTAGTACCACTGAAATATTTTTCGCGATCCTAAAATATTTTTCAAGATCACAAATTATTTTTCAATACCGGTTAGTATTATTTTAATATTAGTCAAGACTCTAAAATATTTTTTCAAGATCCTACAATAATTTTTTGAGATCATGAAGAATTATTTCAGTACCATTCGTGTTACACCTCCACTGGCCTTGCCTTTTCGGGTGGCAGGTTAGAGGGATTCCTTTTAAAGATTTCCTTTCCCTTATTAATAGTCCATTTAAAGTTAGATCAGAGTACGCGTAGCAGAGCACAGGATTGGTTTGGACAACTACGTACTGGTAAAAAGTAAAAGTCAACAAAAAGTAAAGTCCCCGGAGGGTTAGGTTCTGATCATCCGACGGTGAGTATTGAGATAATAAGCACGAGACATCCAAAATATAAAATACAAAACACGATAGGGCATCCCCTATCCTTCATCCGCACAGTCATCACTACCTTTGCAAAAGGCCTTTATCAATTAGGCACGATCCCCTATGTCACCACAAGCTCCGAGGTCCGATAGTGGCCCCCGAAGAATCCGTCAATACTCATGCACTATATGTGATATGTGTATGCATGCAACCACATGAATATTTAAACATGGATAAACGTGCCAAACGTGCCACAATATGCAAACAGACATACACACAACAACACGTCTTCGCACCGTTGGGTCGCCTTACCAAGGCCAGACCGATTACGGAATCATCGGCCGTCTCGTTGAGTCACCACGTAGGTCGACCCGGCAGCACCCTCAGCGCTAGGGACACATCACAAACATGATCTGTATGCATATTTGACAAACAATACAAAAACACACATGGCAAGCAAACACATACAACAAACACATAAGAGTCTTAGGAGTAAAGAGGTTACTACGGTGTGGTGGATCCGTTTTCACTACCTTTTTGCTCTGTGGCCCCTCTAAAAGTACCTTTTTGACCTAAGACATTAAAACACACCTTTTCAGTATTACAAAAATGCCCTTACATCATATTTTTGCTAAATCCGAAACCCTCATAGAATTTCCAGAAATTCACTGTTTCTGTACCAACTTCCTGGATTTTTAATAAATTCCAAAAAAATTATATTGACATGAGACCAGAGCCAGATGATCCGTTAATAAGTCTATTTTCCAGTAAAAATATACCTAGGCCATAAAAGTACAAATATTTTGGCGTGTTTCTTATTTTATCTCCTCTGGTCCAGATTCACGTCACTGTCTTAACTTATTTTTCAACTATTTATTTCACATAGTAAATATTCTCCAAATCCATCATTTTATATATGTAAACTCATGCCCCAGATGTCTAGTTTCTCCATGAAAAATTTCAGATCAAAAAGACTTCATTTACCCCTTCAAAACGCGTTAGAAGGGTCGCTGTCCAGATTCACTGAAGCTGGCAACAAGCCCTCTTATGGGGTTTTCGGTGTTTTCAACTTCGGTAACTTTAACCATAGCTATTCCCTATACAAAAACTCATTCCAGAGACTTTGAAGACCTTAAAAATGTAAAAATCCATCCCCAAAACCAAGCTTCTACTATTTGCACGAATTTTCCTTTCATAAGAACACAAAAGAAGAAGTTGTCGGTGTTACTGAAATCGGAAGCAGGTGAATGAACTTGGAAGGCTTGAGCTTAGATCTCTAACTATGGTGGCTGATGGATTTCTCTTGGATTCTCTAGAAATTTCGTGGCTAAGGGTGAAAAATGAGGGCAAAACACCTTTTTAATAAAGGTGAATTTGATCCGGTTGAACTGGAATTAACTGGCGTAAGTTTCTGACTGGTAGGGAGTAATTTGGATAGGTAATTTTTGACTTAACCTCCAAGAATTTCTAGAAAATTCCAGGTGAGTCCAGCAGCTGCCATGTGGCGAAATTCACCTGAAAATATCTAGATTTTTACCTGCTTTTGGGGCAAATTACGCGTTTGGCCCGAAATTTTTGAAAATTACGGTTTTTGGCCCAGAACTTTTTAATAATTACCAATCTTGGCCCCACGTTTTTTTTTTCTGCCTAAAGAGGACACATGTGGCCCCATTTTGGGCCCACATGCCAGACCAAACCAATTTTTACCTATTTATTTCCATTTTGCCCCTGCACTCCGAACGTGGGACCATTGTTTGACTTTTACAATCGACTTTTCTTTCTTTTCCTTCGGGTAAATATTTTCAATGATTAAAGGGAGTGTGTGATTCCTAAGAGGCTCCACACATTGGGTCTCTCGACATTTAATTCCTTTTTCCCTCACTTTTAGGTCCAGTTCGGCTCCTAGGACCGTGTGGGTCCATGGCCATCGAGTGGTTCCTTTTGCACTTCTCTTTATCTTTTCTAGACTTTTCCTTTTCAATAGACATTACTCTTCAAACTTCCTGGAGTGGCCCCACACTTGACCTACTTGGTCCATCGGAACCCCATTCGATCCCTGTCAGTCCCGTTTCTGCTCGTCAATCGCCTGTGGGACCCACATTTCAAGTTTGGGCTTGAGTATGACTTAAATCACCTGGTTTTATCTTCTTTCTCATGGGGGACAAAATTCAACATTAAAAGGACAAGGAATTGACCATTTTGCCCTTGCTTCTCCTATTTTCCTCTAAAACACAGAGGATCCTCATCTGTCCAGGAAATGTCACACTTCCTGAACCGGGCTTGGTAGTCTGCCTAACTTAGGCTTATTCTCAATCCTCAAGGTCCAAAATTCAGGATATTACAATTCGGTATCCGAGTTATCTTTTTATTACCCGATAGTAGTGCCTATTTTTTTGTTCTAGAGAAAAAGGGATTAGGAGGGGTGTGAAACTGGCAAACTGCACCAAAACGGTGCAATTTCATGCAGCGGACAGAAGAAGGAAAAGGACTTAAGCCAGGTCCATCAATTACAGTTTAGGATCTTAAATCTAGCTTCTTCTTCTTCTTCTTCTTCTTTTTTGGTTGCTCATCAAGTATCTCTGAAAGCCTTTACCTCGACTAATCCGAATCCGACGCGGGTTGTGCACCTGGTTATGGTGGGTGACTCTTCCAACGGAGCTTTTCTCGCATTTACAAGGCTCGGCGAGAATTTCTTAAGCGACATGGCAAGCCACTTACCACTTATACCAACCCCATTAATTTTTTTTTTTTTTTTTTTTTTTTTTTTCCAATGAAGCAGTGAGAAGGGCTGTAAATTTTGGTAAGATTGAGATAGAGGGTAAACCTTGGTCTAAATCTTATGGTCTTTTGGCATCCATCTTATTGGAATTTTAGTCTGTAGGCAAAATTGTATGAGTAGTGGGTGTGTGTGTGTTAGTATTATCTTCCATCGTAAATATAAAACTTTGATAATTAATCTGTTGAGATTGAAAAATTACTTTTATTTCTAAAATGTCTAGGTGATTTTCTTAAAATACTCCTTTTAACAATCATTCGTACTATGAAAAGTACATTCTAAATAAACTTGTGTAATAAATAAAGATAATTTAAAAAACATAAAATTGATTGATAAAATAGATTAAAATTTTATATTTAAAATTAAATGGGCATAAGAGTGTTTCACCGGGATGAGAGATACGAGTAGTAAAAGAAGATAAAAAGAGGATCCAAGGAGAAGGTTGAAGTTGGGGTGGCAATAACAATACTCCTCTATCTTTAATATAAGAGATACTTGACCCATTTTTTTATATTAAGAAAAATAAATAAATAATTCAATTATAGCAAATGTTATGTACTATTATATTATATATAATTTTATAAGTTAGATAAATTATTTTAAAAAAATATTAAATATGAATATTTAAACATAATTTGTTTAGCACCCTTAATTTATATAAAAAAGTTATCAAGTGAATCTTATACTCCCCCTGATCCTTATTATTATAAGTCATCAATTAACAAAGGTATTTGATCTTTTTTATAAGGTACTTACTATTTTCAAAGAGCATTAAATATTTTTTTTTCATGTATGCCAAAAATTAATAAGAATAGTGGGTAAAAGTAATAATTAATATGACATTAGAGTCTAATGCAATTAATAGGGTTAATAATAAAAATTACCTAAATTTTAAAATAAAATTAATAATTTTAACTATTTTTATTGATTTTTTGAGAATTAGTATGTTATAATAAGAATGAGAGGGTGTATTAAGGAGAGAGGTAGAAGTTGTTGTAGGGGTTGTTAGTGCGTATTGGAATGGGCGAGTGAGGAGTTAAAGATGAGTGGAGGACCACAAGTCAGCAAGAAGTTGATATGTAATGACAGGGCGGGGTATGATAAGTTTGAAGTGATATGGGAGACAGCATAAAACAGGTAGAGGCTAGAGAGTGTGAGAGAGAGGTTAAATACGAAAAGTGTAAAGACAAAGCCCTCCTCTTCAATCTTTATCCTCGCCATTCACTCAACTGCCGTACAAAATTATAAACTGTTTTCGTTTCACGTCCGCACAAAATCATTGGTTCAATCACCATCATATTTATACTACCACATGCAGATGGATATGGTATTTACTACTCCCTATTTTTTATTATAAAACACCAACTAATAAATCTCATAAACCAATAAAAATAAAAATAGTTAAAGTCGATAATAAAATTGTCCTACAATTTAAGTAACTTTAATATTACCTTACTAATTACACTAAATTATAATATTATATTAATTATTACTCTCACCCACTACACTTATTAATTATGGATGCATACATGAAAATAAATAATTAATGTTCATTGGGAATATATAGTATCTTATAAAAAAACCAAATAAACTTATTAATTGGTGCCTTATAATAAAGCAGGATGAATACTTCTATCACACTTATAAGTTTTCTAGAACGTATTCTAGTCCTTCTTCTCAGCATGTTTTTTTTATTGTTTCAATGATAATTAAATATTTTCTATGTACAGTGTAGGATAGTAAGAGAAAATACAAATTAATATATTTTTTTTTTTTTTTGACTTGATCACATATATCAAAGAGAAATAGTTAACTCAATGAATTTTCAATTTTATTCTTATTTATGAATGTATGTATTTTTTAACTTTTTCTTCTTTCTCTATTTCTATTTGTACAATTAACATAGACAAAATTGTGAGAATCCCATTTATTACTTTGAAATTGAAGTAGGACCAATTTTTTTGGTGAAAAATAACTTATAAATAGAATCAAGATGGTATAGCCAGCGCCTTAGTAGCGAGTGGCATGAGAGCTTGGTTCTCCTCCCCTATGTCCAGGGTTAAACCGCCCTCTACTCTCCTACTTATGTGTATTTAAAAAAAGAATCAAGATGGTATAATGTTGAAGTTTAAAGCAGCTATGAGGGGTAACATTAACCATCACTTTAAATTGATGACAAACTTAAAAACGTTAAACATTCCAATTAATTACAGCCTTGTTGTTTCCTAATGGAGTGGATTAAATGATCCCGATGACGTCACAATCCTCCTTTACCCTAGAGTCTAGTCTACACAACTTTTTTTTCCTTTAAGAAAAAAATAAACTCATAATTAGAGAGGTGAGACAAGTGTACGGAAGGTTGGCAGAGAGATTGGGCCCTGGAGCACGTTGGGCCCATTGTAAGGGCTAAATGCCCATGCCACGTGCCTGCCTGCCACCTTGGCACCTTGTAGTACCTTGTTTCTGAATTTCTCCATTTGCATGCATGCCTGCCTAACAGACGCTATGACAGGTGGCATATATGTGAGTGACCATAATTGTTTCTTGCGCCTGAAGATCATATTCCTAAATAGTTTTAATTTTACTTTTAGTGGGCTCCCAAAACCAACACTAAGATCTTTGACCGGAAAAAAAAAAAAAAAAAAAAAGGTGGGAAGGTTCAGTGCGAGTGTTGCAGGCTGGTGCATAGGAAAACGACAAATTGAAATAGCAGGAGACCTTTAAGCACTGACACTACTCTCCAACTGTCACCCACGTCGTCTTCTTCTCAACGACTCATCCAACTCAATACCCTCTGCTTTCATCTCAACCAAGTCACTCTTTTGAAACAGATATTTTGTAATCATGCTCCATATCAATGATCTTGCATAGATATTTTTAAGATATTTAGTGCTTTCCCCTGAAAAGCGCCTGTTATCAAGGAGGATAAAAACAGTAAATTGACTGTTAAAATGGATGGTATTAATAGCAGTAATTACGAATAAAGATTAAATATTACTTAATTTTAAGATTCATTTAATTAATAACATATCAGTTATCCCACCAAGAAAAAACGACAACCCAACAACATTTAAGAAATAGAGACAAATTTACAAGTAGTGGCCTCCAATATATTAATTTTCACACCCCCTACTGTGCTTTTCCTTTCATCTAAAAATTCTTTATTTTCAGAAAGGGAACATTACTTATAAATTTCACTCAAGAAAATTAAGTATAAAAAATTTAAAAATTTCATATTTATAAATTAAATTTACATATCTACCCATCTATCTAATTTTTATATTCACAAGTTGAACTTTCATATTTTTAAATCAAACTTGTAAGAATTAAAAACATTAATTTTTTTAAAAAAAGGATTTTCAGTATCTATAGATAGATTTTACCTTTAGATTTTTTATTATTATATTTTTGGTCAACACCTTTAAGAAATTCTTAACTACTGTCAAAATATTCTAAAAAACCTAGAAAAATATCACTTGAATATCAAAATCTTAAATCGGTCGTTCTTTTTTATAAGAGTGTAGTAATTGACAACTCATTTTAATTAAAAATAACTATTTTCTTATATTTTTCTCAATATTCCATTCTATTCAATGCCAAAACAAATCTCAACATCATGCGTCTGTATCAGGAGTCAGGACCACGTCTTTATGTAACAAAGTTCGGGACTGACATGTTCCATAAAAGAACAAAAACATTGTGGTCGCTACAAGAGGCTTGAATTTGACCCAATCAAGTTCTTTAAGCTCCTATGGCTAAGAGAACCACTCTAGGAGATTTATTTTTCGCATTAAACATAAAGAGGACATTGCCATCACATACGTACACCGTAAAGGCACTTTTTTTTATTACAAGCTAAAACAAACCAACGGTTACGAGGAGATGGATCCTTATTATAAGTATTACCATGGACCTGCACAATATCTGGCCATTTCTGCATAATAACCGTAGCTGGCTCAAAAACACTTGTTTCTCCATATCCATAGTTTCCAAATATACAGAAATACCCGCATCCATACTAGATGGGGCGATACCCAAGCCCATACTCGTACTAATTGGGCCACTTTTATTTTTACGGCATTCCAAATGGGCTTCTTTCTCCCTCTTAAGTTGTCCCAAAAAAAATGAGAAGCTTGATTTTGTAGTGGCTTTGATTTTGGGATAAGTGTGCAGATTTTGGACATTTGCGTGGCATGTTAAGCGTGCGTTCTGGAAAACTAATACTCTCGGGTCCTAAATATAAGATCAAATTGAATTTTTAGAGAGATTAAGAAAATTAATTAAATTATTTTAGAGTGTTTTTATTTTTATTTTTTCTCTGAACTAATTAGTTTGACTGAAAAACTAAAATATAATCTAAGGATATATAACATATGATATATTGATATGATTAAGTACTCCCTCAGGTCTTAATTATAAAACATATTTGACCGATTTTAGGGAGATTAAGGAAAAAAGATAAATTAGTTAATTTTACTCATTTTCATAAAATGCCCTTATATAAATTTTAAATGATATAAGTAAAAGTAAATCAATAACTCTTGTCACATACCATTCCAACCTAGAATTTTCCTTTTTACACGCTATCTAATTGAAATAATATCATATTATATATATATATATGTGTGTGTGTATATATATATATACATATAGATATATACATATATGCGTGTGTAGATATATCTACACGCATGTATATGGCGTACACACACTCCATATAAACATACAACCACAAAAATATATATATGTGTGTGTTTATATATGTACACAGACACATATATATTGACAGACACAAATACAAATATACATATATGTATACACACATGTAGACACGTGTGTGTGTCTATATATATTTGTGTGTAGACACACACATATATACAAATATGTACACACACATACATATATATCTAAAAGTTTCACTGACTGGAAGAGTTTACGCACCCACATATATATTCACAAAAAACCAAATACACTTGAGAGAATAAAATAGGGGTATTTTAGGAAGGAATTGACAAAAATTAAAATATTGTCCTATAATTAGGACCAAAACCAATTCTCAAATGTTATCCTATAATTAAAATCAAAGGAGTAATTTATTTAATTTCCTTAATTTCTTTAAAAAAATCAACCCGATTTTATAATTATGAAGAAAGAGATTAGCATCCTAACAGAGATGCCCATAGAAGGGAAGTCAAACACGCATTTACGTTGGAGTTATTCATGAGATTAGGGATTAATTATGAAAATTGTTTAATCCCCTAGTCTTTGTCTTAACTTAAGCCAACCGTTTAACCAACCTTATTTTTTTAAATTTTATAAAACAAGACGAATCATGCCACCTCAACGCGTCTTCTTTCTTCTCCGCCAATCACAACCTACACTGTTCAATCCACCATGTCTCTCTCTTCTTCTTCATCGTTTACTTCTCTCTCTCTTTAAAAAAACATTGTCCTACTTGTTGGCTGCCTTTCACGTCCAACCTATTATAGTATTATTATTAAGAAAATACGTGCCACTCACCGAGACTATGGTTAAAATAAATAATCATCATTTTTATTTACGATTTTACTATTTTAATTTTGTCAGGTAACGTCCACAAGTATGCTCAGTTGTTTTCATCCGGCCTCCGTTGCCTCTCATCAGAATATTCTTCCATATATACTTTTCTTCGTATAGTGATGAGTCCAGAGGTGGAGCCAAGGGTTAGGGGTCCCCCCTAAAATTATAGGAAAGAATATAAATTTTTAGGAAATTACATTTTAGCCCTATAAAAATTTTAATATTTTTATTTTAATCCCTGCTAAAATTTTCGTAGAAAGACTAACATAAAACATTTTAAAATGTTTATAGATCTTAAATATAATTTCATAAACACTTGAGTTCTATTCTATAATTTTCACCCTCCATAATTGAATTCCTAATCCATCCATTAAATGTGGATATACTTATCAACTTCAAATAATTTGTATATATACTTATATGTAGAAATTTGTCAGCTTGTGCATCTTACACAACTACCAGTACTATCATTCCCATAATTAATATGATGAGTGGAATGGAAGAACCAACATCTCTGGAGTAGTTACTTCAGGACAAAATATATATATATATATATATATAGTTAATAATATAATATTTTGATTTATTTATAAGTTCCTTTTAACTAAATTATATATACTAATAAGAAGTAGTTAGCTCAATGATCATAGAGTAGATTTTTAACTTTACCTTTATTTATAAATGAGATATCTTTCAAATCTTTCTTCTCTCTCTACTTTCATTATACAATTAATATGGGTAAAATTGTCTCAATCTCATTTATTACCCGAAATTGAACTTATAAATAGGATCAGATTTTTTAATCAAAAGGGAATTATAAATAGAACTATAGTGATAGATATTTCACGGACATAATAAACAAGTAATACTGAAATTTATGCTAGCTTGGATTAATTTTTTATTAAATCCATGCACATGCAACTAAATGCACGAAAAGAAATCAATGAAGATTTAGATATCAGATCAGATCAGGTCCTAATAAAATTGATATACAAGAGGAAAAAGCCCCGAGCAACAATTCAAAACTACCATGTTCCAGTTTACAAAGCATCTTCAATATACTCTTTTTCAGGAATCAACAAAAAATCGTAAGTCCCATTTTAACCCTAGTTAAATTTTTTTTTAATAGCTTTCTGATTTTAACCATAGTTATTTAATATTCCCTCCGGTCTTATTTATAAAAGTTCAATAAATGAATTACGTGGTTCTGAAAGTGATTAAAATTAATTAAAAACAATAAATGTTTTTGAAACAAATCTTTTCTCCCAAGCGTACCCTTCTTTAGGAGGGGAAGTAAGAGAGAGAAATAGAGTAAATATGAGAATGTATCACCAACGTTTTAATTAATACAAAATATATAATTAATGAGTGGTAAAAATGAAAAAAAAAAACTCATTAAATGTTCGAGATAACTCTTGTCAGACTTTTATAAAAAAGAGTATGATAATTCAAATTTTGAGCTCTTATAAAAAAGACTAAAAAGAGTATGAAGAAGTGAGTGAGAATTGAGAAATTCAAAAACAACAAATGAAGGATAACTTTATACATTCATATAAATAAATTTAATGAAGTAACTTATATCAAGGATAAACATATTCTCTTCTTGCAAACAAGGAGTCTTAACTTGGAAACTTGAAGCATGCAGTGAATTGATGGAGGGAACTGGGAAGAGGATTAAAGAAAAGCATTAATTATAATTAATTATATTTATAAACTTTCCGACAAGGACATATGATTGGCACACAATACATGCACTAAATTAGTACTAATCACTTACCAAGCTATGTATAGGTTATAATTAGCCTGTAGCCGAGTACTAGTTTAGAAGGCCAAAACAGACGCAAGCTCAAAATGATAAATTCAATAAAATAATGAAGATATAATTAATCTGTCATTAATTATATTATCGAATTCGAATCCACAAAGCTAGATGTCAACCAGAAAATACTCAAAAGCATTTTGGAAAGAGCAAGAGAATGTCGGAAGGTGGCATCTGAAGTGTAAGAGGCACTTGAACGTAAAATAATTCGCAGCATTAATAAGTTCAAAGCCTTTCATTATTATTGCTGATGAAGGCCATACATACTAATAATACAAGCACTTTTGTTTTGTTTAAGAATTTCCATATCTCTCACCACTTTCATTTGTTCTGCATCTGCCACTGGAATCAGTAACTTTATTGACTCTTGCTTGAAAATACAATCAGCAAATTATTTCCCATTTACCTTAAACAAGTGATTAAAGCAGGGCTTGAGATTGTGCTACGTTCGTCAGCGCGCATCAGCACCGCCCACATGTTTATTTATTGGTTTTTGGAGGACCTCCACTAATACGTTAACTCTAGCTTGATATTGTAAATATATATAATACTATTAAGAAAGGTGTGTGATTAATGATTAGATTACAGGATTAAGTGTTGGGCTTTGTGGGAAAACCCTAATTGTGTCTGCCACAATGAATCGAAATTGTACATTCTGTGATTGACAGTTGTGGGAATCAAGGAGGGCATGAAGAGACCCCAGCAATTACAGAGGCCTTTGTCTTCTCTCCGTGCAAAACGACGACTATATATATTGCAAATCATTATTAATATTATTATATATATATATATATATTCCACTCAAGAATATATAGCTGTGTGTGAGGGGGGGTGGGTATGGGCAGGGCAAGCCCTCTGCCCGATGCAAGGATGAACAGGTTATATTTTGAATCCTGATGCCCGACCCTGTCTGATAAAAGCCTAACCATTTTAGTTTGGGAAGGGCGGGCTTCCCTACCCAATTAAGTGGTAGCAACCTACTTTTAATGGCGGACCCAAAAATTTTAATATAATGACGAGAGGCGAAAATAAAAGTACTTAAAATATAATACATATCTAATATACAAAAAATTGAAATAAATCTATCACGAAATTAAGATTACTTCAATTCTTACTCTACGTGTTTTTATATTATTAAACTCATCTATAATTGAATACGTGTTAAAACTCAAAACAATTTCTTTTTCAATGTATATAATTAAAGAATCATCACGAAATTGGTCTTCTATTCTATTTCAAAGCTTGTTCTTGATTATCTTCATAGCAGAGAAAGATCTTCCAGTAGTTGTTGTAGAAATTGGAAGAGTGAGTACAAGTCTAATTACTTTATCAATAAAAGGGTAAATGCTGAACTTTCCAGTTCGTGCTAGTCCTTGATATAATTCAAATGTAATTAATAAATCATTCAAATCTGGATGTTTAGGAATGTCATACTCAAAATGTTGTAACTTCATCTCCAAATGCAATTTTTAATATTCTGTGAAATCTCTAGAATAAAATTTATTAATAAGTTTACAAATATATAATCACTATTAAATGATTTGTACCTGTTTCTTGAGTGGGGTTGAGTAATTTTTTCTCAAGCTTGGGCGAGCATACCGGGCATGCGCACCCCTATGTGTGAGTGTATATATTATCATTATTATTTTGAGAGACATAGCGAAAAAAAAAGGAATGGTGTTATGGAATCTTATTGTGATGAGGGGAGAGTTTAATATAATTTTGAGTGGTTTGAATTAAAGAGAAAAATGAAATTGAAGAAGAAGAAAATGAAGTGAGTGGGAAGCATGAGGAGCCAGAGTTTTGTAATAGGAAAAGAGAGGTGGTTTAACTTCTTCTTAGGAAGAGGCAAGTGGCAACATTGCAGTTTCCCACTTTCCCAAAGGGGTATGAACTAAGACATTAAATAAGGATTTTCAAGAAAAATGTATTCACGTAATCATTAAAAGTGATCTCTACCAATAAAAATGTGTAATGGGTTCGTGGAAAGCATCATTATTTGCTTTGATTGATATAATATTCAAATCTCCGAGTCCAACCAAGGTTCGTCAAAATTTGTTCAAATGTAATTGGGAGCATAAACATATATAATGGTATGTTTGATTTTGAAGGACTAGGATGATTCTAAATCTACAAATGAAGACAAAATTTGTGGGTTATTGCTATTGGTACGATCATATTGAATTAAGGGTCAAATGGGGCATTGATGTGCATTATAACCCACCTGATTTCTCGATAAATGAATTTTCTAATTACAAAACGGTATTCAACCAAAAAAATAATTAAGAATTGAATAGGGCGAAATATCGTGTGTGTGTAATCACTTTCTCAACTACCACCTCTGATCGGTGGTAGCGTCTATACTCGGTTTCTTCCAGTAATTTCCATGCATATGCATTTATAGAATAATGTAAATTTTACATATTTAATTTATATAGTTTTATTAAGAGTGGATTCAATAGACTAATTTATTTCATCTGTACTATACATGAATCTCACAGTTTTTTTTTTTCCCTAATCTCTCATAATCATCCTAATTAATAGTATCAATATTGAGGACATGTCAGGAACAAAAAACCATTTTAATTTCAGTTTATAACGAAAGCAATTTGGAGTTTCAAAATTACTTTATTCATGAAATTCTAAATTTTAGGTTTTAACAAGGAAAATTTTAAAAAATAAAAATTGTGTTAACTTATCCATCTAGTTAATTACAAGAGTTTGGCATCAATAAAAGGACCTTGCAAAATTTTTCCGATGCTCCTTATCAAAGTTGGTTACTTGTATGATATTTAATATAACAACTCTTTATCTAATTTAGAAATACGAAGAAAAGCTAAATAAATTTCTTACTCTTTTTGAAATATTTTTGTGTAATATCATTTTATATACTAATTTATAAGTTATGTAAATTAGTTCCAAGAAAAATACTACTTTTGGCTCTTAATAAAAGATCCACTTAATTAACTAATTTAATTGGGTCGGTAATTTTTTTTAGCTAAATTAGTTGTTTGTGAAGAATGTGTGTTAGTTTCTTTAGGATCTGTTTGGTAGGAGGGAAATGGAGAGGAAGGGAAGGGAGGAAATTTTTTTAAGAGATGGGTTCAAAATTTTTTTGGGAAGTATGATCATAAAATTTTAATAAATATAAGATGTAAAATAAACCAATAAGAAAAATTAACTAAAAAATTTCAACCTCACTTCTCTGATTTTTATAAATCGAAGTCGTAAAAATTTTCTTCCATTCCCCTCCAAATCTCTGGTACGAAGCAGTCCCTTAAAATGCACTTATAAATCATTTCCATTTAAATTGCCTCTTCACGCAAACTCCCTTAATATATACAATCAATAGAGATAGTTTAGAAAAGAAAAACATGATAAATATATATGAGGGATAAAATATGTTGGGGGTACTATATTTAGAACAAATTCAACCAATGGTGGAGCCTGAAATTGAAATTTGGGGGAAAAAATTACAGAAAAGAACCTAGAGTTTCATGGAATCATATTTCAGTCTCATAAATCTTTTAACATTTTCATCGTAGTCCCTGAATGAAACTTTAGTAGGGATTAAACTGAAAATATTGAAATTTTATAAGGCTGAAATATAATTTTCTAAAACTCTAGATTATTTTATGTAATTTTAGGGGGTTGGGGCCACCTCTTAAATCTGTCCCTGAATTCAACCACTAACTATCTCTTATATTAAGACCGAAGAAGGTAATAATAAATATAAAATGAAAAAAAAAAATCTTACACTTAAAAGTTAGGGTTAAAGGTTATTTTTGTCACTAAGTACCTCATCAAATTTGCCCCAGTATGAAAAATGTATCAAATTTGCCCGGAAGTATGAAAAAGGTAGCAAATTTGCCCTCCGTTAATTTTGACCGTTAAGTTTGACTTGTCCACGTGGCATGCCACCTCATCACACGTGGCATGCCACCTCATCAACCAATAAGAGTTAAGTATCATTTTTGCCCCGGAAGTTTTCATTAAGAAGCAATTTTGCCCCGGAAGTTTTCATTGAGGAGCAATTTTACCCCAGAAGTTTACAAAATGTATCAATTTTGCTATCCTAAATCAATCAAAGACCACACATGTCATGCCTTGAAAAGGTCGAACTTGGAATCCTTGAGATGTTAAGCTCAAGGCAGCTAGAATTTGTGAAGCCAAATTGGTCACAGGAAGCACCACTTATGATTTAAACAAATGATCGCCATACAAACGTAAGTGAGATGCTTCCTCTGGGTTTTGTGACAGACCTTTCAGTCCCTGTGACCAGTTCGACTTCACAAATTCTGGCCGCCTTAAGCTCAACATCTCAAGGATCTCCTTCTCTGACTCCAAGTTCGACTTTTTCAAGGCATTACATATGTGGTCTTTGACTGATTTAATGTCAAATTTAATATTGGGAGAAAGAAGGGCAAAATTGCTACTTTTGTAAACTTCCGGGGCAAAATTGCTCCTCAATGAAAACTTCCGGGGCAAAATTGCTCCTTAATAAAAACTTTCAGGGCAAAAATGATACTTTTGATTGATGATGTGGCATTTTAATGATCTACGTGGACTTCTATCACTTTTGGGTAAATTTGATACCTTTTCAATACTTCTCCGGGGCAAATT
Source organism: Acacia acuminata (assembly GCA_019022655.1). Classification (NCBI taxonomy): domain Eukaryota; kingdom Viridiplantae; phylum Streptophyta; class Magnoliopsida; order Fabales; family Fabaceae; genus Acacia; species Acacia acuminata. The sequence goes on from JAFJYI010000015.1 coordinate 4,556,960, forward strand.
TGGTACCCGAAAAACTTCCGGGTGCTGGACGCTCCATTAACAATACTTCCATGGCAAAAATGACCTTTAACCCTAAAAGTTAAAACCCAACGAACTTTAATAAAATAGATTCTAGGTACAGTTAGGAGGGGATGAGAAGTTTATAGGTACAGAGTGTCAAATTTGAAATTTCAGAAAACACAGGCATCAAATATGAAATTAAAAAACTTTTCTACTTTGACCATATTTAGTACTTTAGCTAAAGTAAAACCGATCGTAATTCTTAACCTTGTATTTTGAATAGTAGGGAGTATATATTATCCCATGGGAGTAAAATTGTATATTTATATAATAAATTTAATGTCGTGACCTATATATAATTAAGCAAGTAGATCAAGAAATTTTTTCTTTATAGAGAGGACCAGATCTATATATATAATAAGAAAATGAGAGCATAGAATCATCGTTGACATGACCTTAATTATAGGCTAATTCAAGTAATAAAATTGGAGTTAGTGTGAGCAATGAGTAAGCAAATTAAATACTCGCAAATGCAAATGCAAATGCGCATGACTGATCGCTGTCCATATATATATAATTTTAATGAACTGAAATTCGTATTGCATTTTTCACAAACTAAGATTAATTATATTAAACCAATCTATATTTTAAGCGAGATCGATAATATTTGCATGTTATCGATCAACTGGCCGGCCGGTTATCCCGACTAAGGTTGTCAAACTCACGAGTTTAAGCAAACTCATGACCGTGACGTAAACTCGTATCGTGAACTCAATCGTAAACTCGTAAGAGTTTACGATTATTATTAAATAGGTATTACTAATGTATAATTAAATAATTAAAATATAAAAATGACAATAATTTGATTTTAATATATTTTAAATCAAAATAATTGAAATTAAATCCATCAACATTCATCATTTATCATATTTAAAATTTCTTTATAAAACTGTTAAATATGATTAAATCAAAAAATTTTACATGAATTTAAGAGTAAGTTAACACGGTTTTGTAAGCTAAAAACGTAAAAATAGTAAATTCGGTGTATAAACTCGTAAGTTTAACCGACTTTATGACTAACACGAGTTTACTACTAACTCGACTCGTTTTTACAAGGTAAAAACATAAAAACGTTAATCTCGGAGAGTCAACTCGCGAGTTTGACAACAATGATCCCGGCCACTCGTCTTTCTCAAGTGGTAAACCACATACATGTTTGCCCTTATTTTCAAATTACATGTATGTCTTAAGTAAATGAGAATCTTTATTAATTGTCATAACAAATCCCAATAACTAATGTAACATCAAACCCTAAACTCTTAGAGGATATATAACATTTCAGAGAGACTCAAGTTGTCTTCTTTCTTTTAGATCCCCTAACATTAAACTATAACTTGGAGCCCTTTATATACAATATTCCTAAAGTGGGTATAATTAACCAACGAATGTCATCTTAAGTAATTAGATCACATATAGGCAACAACATGCTTAATTAATATTGGGGCACCAAAAAACCAATTAAATGGCCTACTTAACCACGTCGCAAGGAACATAACATTCACAGCTTACTATTCATAGATGATCACTTAATTAGATTGTTTACTTTTGGATATCTTTGAAGAATATATGATCTCTACCTCTCTATATCTCTACACACACACACAACACTCTAAACTATCTGCTTTAATTTCCCTTGTCACTGCTGTTATAATCCTCAATAACCACACCAGTTAAATTTCACGGAAAAAATTAAATTGCACGCTTGAACTAGGTTTTTGGTAGCAATATATGTTTTATTTCTTAGATAAAAATTTCTGAAAAGTTCAGCACCTCACATAATTATATATATATATATATATATAAAATACTGCCACTAAAGTTGCCCCCGCTTAGCAATTAAAATACTGAGAATGATATTTTATTAATACGAAAATTATAATGATGTAATTTTGTGTATGCCTTATTAATTGAGTATTTGGGTATCACCCAAACTGCGATTTCAGATTTTTTTTTTTTTTTTTTTTTTTTTTTTGTGCAAGCTGAGATAAACTTTTCTCATATGTTTATTTCATAATTTATAACCCATATTCTCCAAAAACTAATCCTAAAATATACTTAAAATGGCAAGCCCAAAAAAAAAAAAAAAAAAAAAAAAAAAACGACGTGTCTGGTAGTGAAAGGAGATCCACCAATTAAAGATTCCTCCAACAAATAACAGGCCATACTTTGTTTCTCGTTCTCAGCACAATTAATAATCAATAATATCCACATCCAACTCAGAGATGCTCTTATAAATACCTCTCTCACACTCCCCACTCCCTATACAACAACATAACACCTTCTTCCTCTGTCGTCGTCTTCTTCTCAAATACTTCCATGGCTTTCTCTACTCCCATCAGAAACTCCATTTCATCGCGGCCAACAATGGCGCTTTCTGATCACACCAATAAAAAGTCTGCCCTCTCATCATTTCCCACTAAAAACGGCCTCTTCAGAAACCAACGCCCTTTTCATCATCCTTACTTGTCTGTCACTAATGTTGCCAGTCCCTCCCCTCCAATTGCTCCGCCGCCATCAACACCGCCTGAGAGATCGGACACCACCGGTGGCCCCCACCATCCTGCATGGACTAGCATCCCCCAAGAGAGATGGGAAGGACAACTCCATGTTCAAGGACAAATACCCTTATGGCTGGTACGTATGCCTGTTTCCCTGTATATATAGACACACAGTACACAGTCCTTAATCTGCAAGTTCATAAACTAATTGATGGATAAACTTAAAACTTGAAAGTTTTCATGTAGCAAGTTTCAAATTTTAAGAAACCTGTGAATTTAGATATATGTATGGTCAAGGGTTACATGGAACGTACGCAAGGTGAAGGGAATTGTTCTTGTCAATAAGAAACCTTGTTTTCTCCAGAGGCCGGGGGAAAAAGGACTTAAAGTTGATAGTGATTCACGTCATACAGAAGCGAATCTTATCGATTTGCCAATTCATCTGTCATCATTCTGTGTCATCTGGGACGCCGAAAAAGTATCCCCCCCCAAAATAATTATATTAGTTTAGTTCTACAAGATCAAGCAAGCTGTTAGTATATTCTTTTATGTATTCCCTGATTATTCATTCTCTGCAGATTGTCTTCAGGTGCGTTTATTCTAAAATTCCATGATCCGTCGTCTGTTCTTCATAAAATATATAATAATTCTCAAAATGATAGCTGAAGTATTATTTTAGTGCATAACTTTTAAATATAATATTATATTGTTTTAAATTAACAAAAATAATAATATGTAACCTATACAAGTCACGAAATTGTTAACGTAACATGCAAGAGGAAAATTTTAAGAAAATGATACTAACGAAAGGGATTGTTTTGTCTTTTAAACATTTAAAAAAATTTAAATATTTAAATTCATAATCATTGGCATGATACAGAAATAAATCCTTTTTTCGCCTCGAACAATAAATCTGTACTTTGGGTTTTTCCATAGATTCTCCGGGATTTAATAATATAAACGTATATTAAAATAACATGCAGAAAGGAACGTACCTGAGGAATGGTCCAGGGCTGTGGCACATAGGGGACTACAACTTCAGGCACCTTTTTGACGGTTATGCCACTCTGGTCAAGCTTCACTTTGAGAACGGCCGATTGATCGCCGGCCACCGCCAACTGGAATCTCAGGCCTATCAAGCCTCTAAAAAGAACCAAAAGCTCTGTTACCGTGAATTCTCCGAAGTCCCCAAGCATGACAATTTCTTAACCTACGTTGGTGAGCTCGCTAATCTGTTCTCAGGCGCTTCTCTCACCGATAACGCAAACACCGGCGTCACGAAACTCGGCGACGGACGTGTGGTTTGCCTGACGGAGACCCAGAAAGGTTCTTACGTTATAGATCCAAACACATTGGACACACTGGGGAGATTTGAGTACAGTGACACGTTAGGTGGTTTGATTCACTCAGCACATCCTATTGTGACCGATGAAGAATTCCTGACGTTGTTACCGGATCTGATAAAGCCTGGGTATTTAGTGGTGAGGATGGAAGCCGGGTCGAATGAACGGAAGGTGATAGGTCGGGTTGATTGTCGGGGCGGACCGGCACCGGGTTGGGTCCATTCTTTCCCTGTGACGCAGCACTATATTATTGTGCCTGAAATGCCCCTGAGATACTGTGCCCAGAATTTGCTGAGAGCTGAACCCACGCCTTTGTACAAGTTTGAGTGGCACCCTGAATCCAAAGCTTTTATGCATGTTATGTGCAGGACTAGCGGCAATATAGTAAGTTTATAATATATATATCTATTGGCACTGTATTATTTTGTGAGTTTAATTTAGTTTGACAGTGGAATAATGCATGTTGGTGATGATGATTTGGAAGGTGGCAAGCGTGGAAGTGCCATTGTTCGTGACGTTCCATTACATAAATGCATATGAAGAAGAAGATGAAGATGGAAGAGTGACAGCCATTATTGCGGACTGTTGTGAGCATAGCGCCGACACCACCATTCTTGATAAGCTGAGGCTAAACAACCTCCGATCCTTCAACGGCCAGGATGTACTGCCGGATGCTAGGTGTGTAATAAAGATATATGTTTTGATTATATATACTCCATATATACATGAGAATGAAAAGGGTAGGGATTGGAAATGACAGGGTAGGGAGGTTCAGAATACCGATGAATGGGAGTGAATATGGGATATTAGAGGCAGCATTGGAGCCAAATGAACACGGGAGAGGCATGGATATGTGCAGCATCAACCCTAATTATTTGGGAAAGAAATACAGATATGCTTATGCATGTGGAGCCCAGCGCCCTTGTAACTTCCCCAACACCCTCACCAAGGTCAGCTTTGATTTATTATTTAACGTAAACCTAGCTAACTATTCCAAAGTATTTAGGTTTGAGCAGTCTCATGAGTGTGCATGTAACTAAATAATGCAGCTTGATTTAGAGGAGAAGAAAGCCAAGAATTGGTACGAGGAAGGCGCTGTTCCCTCAGAACCCTTCTTCGTGGCGAGACCTGGAGCTACAGAAGAAGACGATGGTAACATCTTTTTCTATCATCATTTGTTCTACTTTTCTCTCCTGCAATATATATACATGTGTCTTAGTTTGACCTTTAACATACATATATGAGACATGGATGGCAGGCGTGGTTATATCGATGGTAAGTGAGGGAAATGGAGAAGCATTTGCGCTGTTGTTGGATGGTTCCTCCTTTGAAGAGATTGCAAGAGCCAAGTTCCCTTATGGAATGCCCTACGGATTGCATGGATGCTGGGTTCCTAAACACTGATGCCTTCCACTTCTCCTACTTGCTCCATATATACACTTAATCACGTACTATGCGCTTGCCAGTAAGCTAATATGTGTGTGTATGTTTGTGATTTGCATAAGCTTATATATGTAGTAATTAATTAAGCGTGTGTGATATATACAATTGCTGATTAGGGATACTCTTTTTCCCCATATAAGATACCACTTTCTGGTTCTCGGCTCGCATGCCTACCCTTGTAAAAGCAATGTACTCATTTATTATATCTTTAATTTCTTTGTGTGTGTTTCCCTAAAATAATGTAATCATAAATATGAAAAAAGGTCGTGCCGCTTAAGTTACTGCATACCCAACTAGCTAGGCTCAACAACGTCCTGAATCGCACCGGTTAGCTTGGTTATTTTTCATTTGAATATATACACACCATACCAAGTTACCAACCAAACAAGACATCACCGAAAATATCTTAGCTTCTCGATTCCCCGATCGACAGATACAAATATTAATGAATATTCTTTTTAAAATAATGGCATCACCACATAAATTATACAAATAATCATCATTTTTATTTACTATTTTACTATTTAAATTTTGTCAGGTAACGTCCACAAGTATGCTCAGTACTATTCATCCGGCCACGCTAGTCTGCATCCATTGCCTCTCATAGTCTCATCAGAATATTCTTCCATAGATACTTTTCTTATAGTGACGAGTCCATCGATTAAATGTGGACATGCTTATCAACTTCAAATAATTTGTATATATATATACTATATGTAGAAATTTGTCATCGCATGCATCTTACACAACTACCAGTACTATATCATTCTCTAATCAATATGATGAGTAGAATGAAGAATCAACATCTCTGGGGTTAATTCAGGACAAAAAAAATATATCTTAGTAGTTAATGATGTTGATATTTCACGGACATAATAAACAAGCAATACTGAAATTTATGCCAGCTGCGCTTGGATTAATTTGTTATTAAATCCATGCACAACTAAATGCAAGAAAACAAAAAAGTCAAAGAAGATATCAGATCAGATCAGGTACTAATAAAATTGATATAGTACAAGAGAAAAGCCCTAAGCAACAATTCAGAACTACTATGTTCCAGTTTACAAAGCATCTTCAATATACTCTTTTAGGAATCAACAAAAAATCTTAAGCCTCATTTTAACCCTACTTACAATTTTTTAATAACTTTCTCACTTTACCTTTATTTAATACTTTATTGGTCCTATTTATAAGAGCTCAATAATCAAATTATGTTGTTAAAAAAAGCAATTAGAATTAGTTAAAAACAATAAGTATGTTTGAATAAACCTTCTTCCTACCCTTATTTTTGAGGGGAAGTAAGAAAGAGTAATAGAATAAATATAAGTATTACCCACATTTTAATTAATGCAAAATATATAATCAATGAGCGACAAAAATGAAAAAAAAAAAAAAAAAAAAAAAAAAAACTCATTAAATATTCAGACAACTTTTGTCGAACAAAACAATTCAAATTATGAGCTCTTATAAAAAAGACTAGAAAGAGTATGAACAAGTGAAGTCAGTGAGAACTGAGAAATTCAAAAAAAAAAAAAAAACAATAAATTAAGGGTAACTTTATACATTCGTATAAATAAATTCAATGAAGTAACTTATATCAAAGATAAACATATTCTCTCCTTGCATAGACTGTAGCTTGGAAACTTGATGCATGTAATGAATTGGTGGAGGGAACTGGGAAGAGGATTAAAGAAGAGCATTAATTCACCACCAAGTACCTAGATTAATTAGTTAGTAGGGGTTGTTCTAAATTAACTAGAGGTCTTGAGTTCGAGCTATATGAATGCGGCAATGTTCCTAGTTGAAAGGAGGTACCCAGCTCAATCTTGATTAGTCTGGACCTTAATAAATCCTCCAAATTAAAAGGAGGTAAGTTCACGATATGATGCTTATTAACAAAAAAAAAAAAAAAAAAGAAAGAAGAAGAAGAAGGGCATTAATTCCATTTATAAACTTTCCGACAAGGACATATGATTGGCTCACAATACACTAAATTAATACTAATCATCACTTCCCAAGTTATGTATAGGTTATAATTACTTAGCCTCTAGCAGATTACTGGTTTAGAAGGCCAAAACCGACGCAAGCTCCAAATGATAAATTCAATAAAATATTGAAGATATAATTATTACTCTGTCATTCATTAAATTATCGAAGTCAAATCCACAAAGCTAGATGTCAACCAGAAAAATACTCAAAAGCATTTTGGAAAGAGCAAGAGAATGTGGGAAGATGGCATCTGAAGTGTAAGAGGCACTTGAACGTAAAATAATTCCCAGCATTCATAAATTCAAAGCCTTTCATTATTATTGCTGATGAAGGCCATACATACTAATAATACAAGCACTTTTGTTTTGTTTAAGAATTTCCATATCTCTCACCACTTTCATTTCTTCTGCGTCTGCCACTGGAATCAGTAACTTTATTGACTCTTGCTTGAAAATACAATCTTGGTATAATAAATTAGTATGCAGATTGATTAATAATCAGCAAATTATTTCCCATTTACCTTAAACAAGTGATTAAAGCAGGGCTTGAGATTGTGCTACGTTCGTCAGCGCGCATCAGCACCGGCCACGTTTATTTATTGGATTTTGGAGGACCTCCACTAATACGTTAACTCTAACTTAATATTGTAAATATATGTGATAGTATTAAGAAGGGTGTGTGATTACTGATTAGATTACAGGATCAAGTGTTGGGCTTTGTGGGAAAGCCCTAATTTTGTCTGCCACAATGAGTCGAAGTTGTACATTCTGTGATTGACAGTTGTGGGAATTCTGTGATTGACAGTTGTGGGAATCAAGGAGGGCATGAAGAGCCCCAGCAATTACAGAGGCCTTCGTCTTCTCTCCGTGCAAAACGACGACTATACATATTACAAATTGTTCTGTTCTTTCTAAGAACGTAGATGTCTAGCTTTAGGTGGACTAGTATATTAATATAAGATTAAGTAGTTTTCTCCTAGATATTTATGGATGAGATACCTAAGAGGATAGGAGATCACATAGCACAAACATGAGGGTTTTCACCCAAGGGAGTGAGGTATGTGCTCTGTGTGGCTGAATAGTAAAGAGGGAGAGTGTAGAAGATCTCTCTACCTTTAGGGTTTACCATCTATTTATAGAGAGTACCTTAGGGTTAGGGTTTAGTTGCCTCTTGTAGTCTTGTTGGCCATACCTTGAATGGGCCTAATATTTGAATCCATAACACAAATCATTATTAATCCCGTATTTATATATATATATATATATAGATATATATTCCACTCAAGCGAGTAGGGGTGAGTATGGGCAGGCAAGACCCCTGCCCGAAGGATGAACGAGCTGCATTTTGCACCCTGATGCCCGGCCCTACTTGGTTAAAGCCCTAACAATTTCGGGCTGGGTAAGGTGATCTTCCCTACCCAAGTGGTAACACCTTGTCTTGCTTCGACATCTTACATGAAGGCTTACAAAGTCTCAAACAAGCTTCAAAGAATCCTGCATGAAGACTAATAGCATGTGTAAGCTCCAAAAATTACAGAACTGAAGTAGAAGTCTTATTACACTCATTTTCATATTGTAATATTCATAACAGAATTTTCGGGCAGGACCAAACAGGCAAGGCATCCCTATCCGATTATGAGCCTAGCCCAAAACTGCCTACAAATTTTTTTGAACCACTTTTTCAGGGTTAGAATGGGCAATTTTTTACCAAGCTTGGGTGGCGTACTAGACAACTGGGCACATGCTCACCCCCTATGTGCGAGTGTATATATTATAATTATTATTTCGAGAGTCAAGTACTACTGGAAACATAGGAAAAAAGGAATGGCATTATGGAATCTTGTTGTGATGAGGGGAGAGTTTAATATAATTTTGAGTGGTTTGAATTAAAGAGAAAAATGAAATTGAAGAAGAAGAAAATGAAGTGAGTGGGAAGCATGAGGAGCCAGAGTTTTGTAATAGCATAAGAGAGGTGGTTTAACTTCTTCTTAGGAAGAGGCAAGTGGCAACATTGCAGTTTCCCACTTTCCCAAAGGGGGTATGAACTAAGAAATTAAATAAGGATTTTCAAGAAAAATGTATTCACGTAATCATTAAAAGTGATCTCTACCAATAAAAATGTGCAATGGGTTCGTGGAAAGCATCATTATTTGCTTTGATTGATATAATATTCAAATCTCCGAGTCCAACCAAGGTCACCTCTTTTGTTTTTTTCCCATCACTTTCGACTCCAATACATATATTCCATCATTTTCCCCTCTTCTTCTCGCACTCGAATTTAATTAAATTTATTTATTTTGATTCTCGTGTGAATTCAATCGATCAGTTATATAAATAATTCAAATCAATTAAGAATCTCTGATATATTTATAAGGGAAAAAATAACGATTATCCTGAGGGCATCCAGAGACTGGAAGATAGCCGACAGGGCCAAGAAACTTTAATTTTGGAGTCGAGTAAAGTGAGGTTTTGTGACGTCAAAATTTGTTCAAATGTAATTGGCAGCATAAACATATATAATGACATGTTTGATTTTGAAGAACTGGGATGATTCTAAATCTACAAATGAAGACAAAATTTGTGGGTTATTGCTATTGGTACGATCATACTGAATGGAGGGTCAAATGGGGCATTGATGTGCATTATAACCCACCTGATTTCTCGAGAAATGAATTTTCTAATTATATTAATTCAAATAATCAAACGGTATTTAACCCCAAAAAAAGATTAAGAATTGAAAAGGGCGAAGTTATACATATTTAATAGTTTCATTAAGAGTGGATATTCAAGAGACTAATTTATTTCATCTGTACTATACATGAATCTCACAGTATTTTTTGTTTTTGTTTCTAGCTAATAATCTCTCATAAACATCCTAACTAATAGTATCCATATTGAGGACATGTCAGGAACAAAAAACCATTTTAATTTCAGTTTATCATGAAAGCAATTTGAAGTTTCAAAATTACTTTATTCGTGAAATTCTAACTTTTAGGTTTTAACAAGGAACATTTTAAAAAATAAAAATTGTGTTAACTTATCCATCTTGCTAGTTACAAGAGTTTGACATCAATAAATTAAAAGGACCTTGCAAAATTTTTTAAGGGATGGATTCAAAAAAATTTGAGAAGCATGGTTATAAAATTTTAATAAATATAAGATGTAAATAAAATAAATTAGTAAGAAAAATTAACTAAAAAATTTCAACCTCGCTGATCTCTACTATTTTTATAAAAATATAAGTCATAAATGTTTTTCTTCCTTTCCCTTCCCCTCCAAATCCCTCATACCAAGCAAGCAAGCAACTCCTTAAAATGCTCTAATAAATCATTTCCATTAAAAAATTGCTTCTTCCCGCAAACTCCCTTAACATATATAATCAATAGAGATAATTTAGAAAAAAACATGATAAGTTTGAGGGATAAAGTAGGTTGTGGTACTATATTTAATTGTACATGACCTTATAATGCTAATTAAATTAATAAAAATTGGAGTTAGGGTAAGCAATGACTAGGAAAATTAATTAAATACTCGCAATGCAAAATGCACATGACTGTTCGCCATCCATATATAATTTTAATGAACTGAAATTCGTATTGTATTTTTCTGAATTGGTAAACCAAATATTTGCCCTTATTTTAAAATTACATGCATGTCTTAAGTAAATGACAATCTTTATTAATCGTCACAACAAATCCCAATAACTAATGTAACATCAAACCCAAAACTCTTGGATGATATATAACATTTGAGAGAGACTCAAGTTGTCATCTTTCTTTTAGATCCCCTAGACATTAAACTATAACTTGGAGCCCTTTGTAACAACCTTCATTTTACTTAACATAATGACTAATTAAGGGTTGATCAACCACTAAGTAATACTTCATCAACTACAAAAATATACAAAATAAATCAGAGTATGCAAAATGAGCCTCAACGTGGTAATATACAATCATCCAACGTATACCAAAAGATGGAAGCACTACTATCGAAGAAGTAGCCTAAACTTCCGAAGTCTTCCCGATGGACCCGTACGGGAACTATCACTCGAAAAATGTGGGTAACCATCAATCCAACTTATTACGAATACTAATATGTTTTAGTGATGTACCATGTGGAACAATTTATATAACAAAGTATTAAAAAAAATATAATTTACCAATATCCACATCACAAAATTTCATATCATAAATTCTGTATAAGAAATTATATATCACAGTTTTCATTAACACAATTCCCAAGATGCCTCCCATCAATCCAACCGAACCGCCTTTCCTCCGACTTGACCCATGGACTAAGTTACATCCATATTACTGGTTACTCAAAAGCTCACTGGTCATGTGATGAGGACCGACCAAAATCTTGAGCACATGTCCCAAACCATGGGTCTTTTCCCTCATTGAACTAGTGGGGTGTCGTATGCCCTTATTGAACTAGGGGGTCTCCTCATGAACGGGTGGGACAATAGAAAGCCAACCATCATGCACCAATGGAGGCCTCACCACGTGGTGGAATAAACTACTCCATTTCTTCCTAATTCAACCCTTATCATAATTATCACAATAAATAAATAGCTTAACAGGGATTTTCCAAGATTTTCTCGTTTATATCATGTAATTAAAATCATTCTCATATATATGTCATAATATCTCAATTCTCAATTCTTAAACATAAATAAATAAATATGTATGTATATATTCACAATTCAAATCATAAGGTTCTGCAAGGCAATTTCTATTAAGATATTCATAATCATTTCACAAAATACTCACAAACAACATATCAATACATATAACAAGTGGAAAGTGGTTACCTTTCGTCGAAGCTAACTATTATCACACTGCTCTTATTCTCTTAATCCAAGAGCTCAAACACACGCCAAAAATCAATCTCAACTTCGCGAGTATAACTATAATCTCCGGTGTTAGAAATTCGAATTTCTTCAATGTCCTAAAGTAAGATCATCGGAATTATTAATTTCCCCGCTTAATAAATAATATTATTATTTATCATTATTTATTTATCTATTTTACTAAGTGTTATGTCCTTTAGAAATGTTAAGAAGGGTTGTCCTTATCACTTTAGAGTCTTTATAACCCTTAATAGACAAGTTATCCAAAACAAACATTTATTTTGAAGGTTATGCACAAGTTAACAACTTGCGTTACTATTTTAATACTTATAAAAAATCCAGCCTTTAATTTTTCTGAGAACTTAGAAAATTCATAACTGGACCGATACAAATCCAAATGGAGTGATTCCAATTTATACTTAAACATTGATAAGTCTATTTTCATAAATTAAAGTCACCAAGTTGATTTATGATTGAGAAAATTCCCAACTTTGAAAAACATAAACAATGTCCAGAATTTCCCAGATTTCTTGACCAAGCTTTGAGGAACCATAACTCCTTCAATACTTATCGGAATTCGACAAATTACCTATCAAATTAAACTTCTACGTGTCTACTATTTAGCTAGAAAATTTCATGTAAAAAATAAAATGTTTACTTGGCACGAAATCCAACGTCATTTTGCTGCTCCAAAATCATATAAGAAATTTTCCATATTTTTAGCTCAACTTCCAAAACTCATAACTAGAGTTATAGACCTCCGTTTAAGGTGATCCAAAGCTCGTTTTAAATATTATTATGTGTACTATGTCTCTACAAAATTTCAGGGTCAAAGGAGTTCGTTTGCCCTGGTTTTACCTTGTTTAAAGATTGGTGTTCCAGCTGCAAATTCAGTTTTCCAGCAAATGACAGCAGCATGTAATTCCTGTTCACGCATGGCAACGTATCAGTGAAGTCTTCCCATCTAAACGTGATTCAGTAACAGCACCAGTTAATTCTCTTAAACCTTTTTGGTGCATTGCAGAAACTTTGCAAAACTTGAAGAAAACTTCAACATTGATATGCATGCAACCATTTAAGAGTCCTCTTTAATTCTATAATGGTTTCTATGGTTATCCAGACTTTTCATACGTAAGAAACATGCTCAAACCGTCTCTGTATCTACACCTAAAAACAGAGTAACCATGCCAAACCAACTACGTCACGAAAGCTTCAAACGCAGAGAACAACTTTAGGAAGGCTTACCTTGTCTGAAACTCAAGCACGTTCAGACCTTCATCTTCCTTCAACGTCACTCCCTCTGTTTCCTTCAAGTCTCTTGTTCTCGGTCTCTTGTCTCTCTCTCCATCTCATGCTCTCTTTTTTCCCCCTTCTATTTTCATTTTTTTTTATACAGACCGAATGAATCAAAATGAAAATGAGAATCAAGAGTAAGGGTGCTAGCTGAAGTGGTTTCTTCCTCTGACCTCCTTTGACTACCTTGTTCACACTCTCACACTTGGTCTCTTCGAACTCTCTCTGTGTTCCCGTGTCTGGCCGAGAGGAAAAATGAAGGAGTATGTGCACTTATTCAGCAAACACAAGAGAAGCAGCTGAGCATGGGTGCTGTCAGCTGATGATATAAAGAGGAATAGGAAAGTGGTGTGGAGCTCAAGAAAATGGAGGGGTATGGTCGTCTGTCTCTGCTGCGCTGTTTAAGCCGCTTGCTTTTCCTATTATTGCGCTGCGTTTACGTTGCTGGATGCGTGTGTACAGTGATTTACTTAATATCCAGATATGCTTCTTTAATATCCAGATATGCTTACTGCTACGTTTTGGTACAGTAGAAACCAATGAACTAATTGGGCTACAATATGGACATGTTTTGCTGCTATCTGTGTGTGTTGGCTTTGCTTTAGTTTTGGGCTGGAAGTATATATATTTTAAAAAAAAAAAAAAAAAGAGGGCTGTACATTTGGGCTACTCAATTGAATATATATATATATATATATATATGTGTGTGTGTTACTACTTTTAGCTTGTTGGCTGATAGGATTTTGGCTGAAGTAATTAAATAGTTGGGTTGGGCTGTGAATAAAGATATTAAATAGAGGGAGTATTGGCTTTTAAAAATAAATAAATAAAAACAAGCATGTGTTGGGTCTCACTTGATCCTTCTAGATTCTTAGTTGCAATTAGATACCTAGCTCAATTAATTACAACTACTTGATAAATGTTAAAAATTAATTCCTTAATTCCATTTAAGGATTTCTGTTTCTCAATTAATTTCTTTAGGCCATAAAATAATAATTTTTAGGCCTAAATTATTCCTGACTTGAATTTAGTCTTTTTCTCAAAATAAATTAATTAAGGAGAGATAGGCCTTAATTTATTTATCCTTAATTTATGGGAAAATATGTCTTAAATTCCAAATATTAATTTTAACATTTATCCAGGCTAAATTTCCCATAATTAATTCCACCATAATATTTCTATATCCTCGAAATTTTATTTCATAGTCTTCCCAAATTCTCCAGGTCCAAAATAATTTTGATAATTATTTTAAGTTTTTCCTCATAATAAGCTTACGACTTTTGGATTCTACTGGTTAGAAGCCTTCTTATCTCAATTTTATTTCCAATCTTCTGGTCCAAAATTTTGGGATGTTACACCCTTTATATACAATCCTTAAGTATTGTGATTAACCAACTAATGTCATCTTAACTAATTAGATCACACAGCCAACAACATGCTTTATTAATATTGGGGCACCAAAAAACCATTATGGCCTACTTATCCACGTCTCAAGGAACATAACAGGAACAGCTCACTATGCAAATATTAGCACTTAATTAGATTATTTACTTTTGGATATCTTTGAAGAATATATGTTCTCTATCTCTCTCTACACTACACATACGATAATATTGGTAGAAAAAATGATTTATAGTCAATCTGACTTATGGAAAAGTCAGATTAGGTATAAATCAGATTGTGAAATGTGATTTATGTTTGGGTTGACGATAGCGTATAAGTAGCTTTTGATATTTAAACTTATAGTCAATTCTAAATATTTTTGAAGGTATTGATTGATACTAAAAATATACTTTAGGATATTGAACGATACTAAAAAAAATACTTCATGATCTTTAAAAAAATTATTTTTAGTACCATTTAGTACTCTAAAATATTTTTTAGGGTATTGAATGGTATTAAAAATATACTCCAGGATATTAAACGGTACTAAAAAAAATACTTTATATATGATCTTGAAAAATTTAATTTTAGTACCAGTTAGTACCCTAAAATATTTTTTAGGATACTAAAAATATATTTCAAGATACTGAACAGAACTAAAATAATACATCGTGATTCTGGTCCATAAGTCCGATTGAAACAAAAGCTCGCCAAAGTTACTTTTGATCCATAAATCCGATTAGAACAACTTCTCAACCAAACATGCTATTCTCAAAAGTTTAATTTAAACCGTGTATAAGTCATAGCAAACATCCACAATCTAAAATATCAGCTTTGATTTCCCCTTGTACGCCACTGCTGTTATAATCCTCAATAACTACACCAGTTGATATTCACGGAAAAATTAAATTGCACGCTTGAACTAGGTTTTTGGTAGCAATATCCTTTTTATTTCTTAGATACAAATTTCTGGAAAGTTCAGCACCTCACATAATTGTTTGTTTTATATATATATCCACTAAAGTTGCCCCCGCTAAGCAATTAAAAATTTAAAAAACTAAGAATGATATGTTATTGATGAGAAAATTATAATGAAGTAATTTTGGTGTATGCCTTAATTGGGTGTTATTTTAGAAGCATTTTTCTGTTTGTCGGAATAAAACTTCTCTCATTGTTTAGTTATTTACTTTATAAATCGTGGAAGTCATTCTCAACAAACTAATCCAAATATACACTAATAATGATAAGCCACCCAAAAAAAAAAAAAAAAAAAAAAAAAAAAAAAGTGTCTGGTAGTGAAAGGAGATCCACAAATTAAAGATTCCTCCAACACATACAGGCCATACTTTGTTTCTCGTTCTCAGGACAATTAATAATCAATAATATACCCCCCTATTCTTGGGTTCAACTGGTGTGGGAGTCAAACTTCCCCACCTTAAGGGAGGGTGTTCGATCCCTGCGTTGGTTAAAGCGTTGGGGGAGGCATTCTAGGGGTCTAGGAAGCAGTGAAAACGCTGGTAGAGGTGGAGACATGTGTACTCTCGGCCGTGTGTGCCATGATTTGGGCTCTAAGCGCTTCTTTGGATCGTGGGTGGCCCAACCCTTTCCTAAAATTTTATTATTAAAAAAAAAAAAAAATCCATAACATGCACATCCAACACTAACTGGGAATCGGTTACTGTGCTCGAGCACAGAGAACTCATCTTTATAGATGAGCTCTGGACCGTCCATATTTGATATGGACGGTTCAGATCTATTTTTTTTTTTTTAGAGTAAATACCCTTTCTCGGTCCCGAACAAAAAATGTGATCCCCATTTTGATCCCTTACAAACAAAAAAAGTCCTTTTTAGAACATAAAAAAGAACGAATAAAGGTCGATTGGTTGATATTTTGATCTCTCATAAATTTCCAAAAGGTCTTTTTAGTCCCTTAAAAAGGACGAATAAGGATAGATTTTTTTGTAAGGGACAAAATGAGGTCAGTGTTTTTTGTCAGGGACTAAAAAGAGTATTTACTCTATTTTTTATTTAAAAAAAAATTTTAATGGATAGAGAACCTAACATAAAGTTAATCTCTAAACTAACATTTTTTTTAAAAGATAATTTTTTCATGTAGAAAAAAATGAAAACAAAAATAATAATAATAAGATCTGAGCCGTCTAGACCAGGTGGACGGTAAACTAATTCCACACAGAGATGCTCATATAAATACCTCTCCCACACTCCCCATTCAACAACATAACACCTTCTTCTCTGTCGTCGTCTTCCTCTCAAATACTTCCATGGCTTTCTCTACTCCCATCAGAAACTCCCTTTCATCACGTCCAACAATGGCGCTTTCTGATCACACCAATAAAAAGTTTGCCCTCCCATCATTTTCCACTAAAAACGGCCTCTTCAGAAACCAACGCCCTTTTCATCATCCTTACTTGTCTGTCACTAATGTTGCCAGTCCCTCCCCTCCGATTGCTCCGCCGCCACCAACACCACTTGAGAGATCGGACACCACCGGTGGCCCCCACCATCCTGCATGGACTAGCATCCCCCAAGAGAGATGGGAAGGACAACTCCATGTTCAAGGACAAATACCCTTATGGCTGGTACGTATGCCTGTTTCCCTGTATATATAGACACACAGTACACAGTCCTTAATCTGCAAGTTCATGAAACTAATTGATGGATAAACTTGAAACTTGAGAGTTTTCATGTAGTAGGTTTCAAATTTTAAGAAACCAGAGAATTTAGATATATATATATATATAGTCAAGGGTTACATGAAACGTACGCATAGTGAAGAGATCACTGTTCTTGTATATTAGTTTAGTTCTACAAGATCAAGCAAGCCGTACGTGAATATATACTTTTATGTATTCCCTGATTATTCGTTCTCTGCAGATTGTATTCACGTGCGTTAATTTATTTTAGGCTAAAGTATATATTTGGTCCTTTATATGTTTGTCTCTGGTATCATTTTAGTCCCTTAAATCTGTAAAGTGTACGTTCGGTCCCTTAATGTTAACTTGTTGTTAGTGTTTTAATGGAAATACTGATTCAACAATTTTAAGTGATGTGTGTAATTAAATGCGACCAAACATGCTTATATGTTAATATTTTAATAAATTAATATTTTAAATCCTATTAATTGAAAAAAAAAATAATCTTTACCGATTGTTTTGTGATTTTTTACAATTTGTGAAGATTAAATTTTTTTTGTCAAAGAAAATTAAATATTTTTCAATTAATAGGATTTAAAATATTAATTTATTAAAATACTAACATATAAGCATGCTTAGTAAAGCATTTAATTGCACAATCATCACTTAAAATTGTTGAGTTAGTATTTTTCCGTTAAAATCATAAACGTGTAAAGCGATTAAGGGACCAAATGTGTATTTTTACAAACTTAAAAACTAAAATGATACCAAAAGCAAATATAAAAGACCAAATGTATACTTTAACCTTTATTTTAAAATTTCACGATCCTGGTCTCATTCTTCATAAAATATATTATAATTCTCAAAATAATAGCTGAAGTATTATTTTAGTACATAAATTTTAGGGAAAATTTCAAATAAATACCATTTAAATTTGTAAAACCCCCAAAAGTCTGTTAAATTTATAAAAAGACTGAGAGGTACAAATGACCTATGAGAGATATGCAAATTCGTGTCAAATTACCTTTTTACCCTTAGTACTAAATAAATAAATAAAATAAAATAAAATACCCCCACCCCCCACCACCGGCCACCACCACCGCCGGCCACCACTGCTGGCCCGGTGGTGGTGGTGGTGGCCGGCCGGCCGGCCGATGGTGGGGGTGGGGAGTATTTTTTTTTTTTATATTTATAGAACACTAAGGGTAAAAAGGTAATTTAACCCGAATTTGCATATCCTCATAGGTCCTTTTGTACCTCTCAGTCTTTTTACAAATTCAACAGACTTCTGGGAGTTTTGCAAATTCAAATATTATTTATTTGGAATTTTCCATAAATTTTAAATATAATATTATATTGTTTTAAATTAACGCACAAAATAATATGTTACAAGTACGTAATTGTTAACGTAACATTCGCAGGAGGAAAATTTTAAGAAAATAATAGGAAACGAAAGGGATTGCTCAGTCTTTTAAACATTTAAGAAAATTTAAATTCATAATCATTGGTATGAATAAGCATGATACAAAAATAAATCCTTTTTCCGCCTCTCACAATAAAACTGTACTTTTGGTTTCTCCATATATTCTCCGGGATTTAATAATATAAACGTATATTAAAATAACATGCAGAAAGGAACGTACCTGAGGAATGGTCCAGGGGTGTGGCACATAGGGGACTACAACTTCAGGCACCTTTTCGACGGCTACGCCACTCTTGTCAAGCTTCAGTTTGAGAACGGCTGATTGATCGCCGGCCACCGCCAACTGGAATCTCAGGCCTATCAAGCCTCCAAAAAGAACCAAAAGATCTGTTACCGTGAATTCTCTGAAGGCCCCAAGCATGAAAATTTCTTAGCCTACGTTAGTGAGCTCGCTAATCTGTTCTCGGGCGCTTCTCTCACCGATAACGCAAACACCGGCGTCGTGAAACTTGCCGACGGACGTGTGGTTTGCCTGACGGGGTCCCAGAAAGGGTCTTACGTGATAGATCCAAACACATTGGACACACTGGGGTGGGGAGATTTGAGTACAGTGACACGTTAGGTGGTTTGATTCACTCAGCACATCCTATTGTGACCGATGAAGAATTCTTGACGTTGTTACCGGATCTGATAAAGCCTGGGTATTTAGTGGTGAGGATGGAAGCCGGGTCGAATGAACGGAAGGTGATAGGTCGGGTTGATTGTCGGGGCGGGCCGGCACCGGGTTGGGTCCATTCTTTCCCTGTGACGGAGCACTATATTATTGTGCCTGAAATGTCTCTGAGATACTGTCCCCAGAATTTGCTGAGAGATGAACCCACGCCTCTGTACAAGTTTGAGTGGCACCCTGAATCCAAAGCTTTTATGCATGTTATGTGCAGGACTAGCGGAAATATAGTAAGTTTATGATATATATAGGCACTGTATTATTTTATGGGTTTAATTTAGTTTGACAGTGGAATAATGTGATGATTTTGAAGGTGGCAAGCGTGGAAATGCCATTGTTCGTGACGTTCCATTACATAAATGCATATGAAGAGGAAGATGAAGATGGAAGATTGACCGCCATTATTGTGGACTGTTGTGAGCATAGGGCTAGCACCACCATTCTTGATATGCTGCGGCTAAACAACCTGCGATCCTTCAACGGCCAGGATGTACTGCCGGATGCCAGGTGTGCAATAAAGATATATGTTTTGATTATATATACTCCATATATATACATATGAGACTGAAAAGGGTAGGGATTTGAAATGACAGGGTAGGGAGGTTCAGAATACCGATGAATGGGAGTGAATATGGGATTTTAGAGGCAGCATTGGAGCCAAATGAACATGGGAGAGGCATGGATATGTGCAGCATCAACCCTAATTATTTGGGAAAGAAATACAGATATGCTTATGCATGTGGAGCCCAGCGCCCTTGTAACTTCCCCAACACCCTCACCAAGGTCAGCTTTGATTTCTTATTTAACGTAAACCTAGCTAGCTATTCCAACGTATTTAGGTTTGAGCAGGCTTATGAGTGTGCGTGAAACTAAATAATGCAGGTTGATTTAGAGGAGAAGAAGGCCAGGAATTGGCACGAGGAAGGCGCTGTTCCCTCAGAACCATTCTTCGTGGCGAGACCTGGAGCTACAGAAGAAGACGATGGTAACATCTTATTCTATCGTCGTTTTTTCTACTTTGATCTCTATTGCAATATATATACATGTGTCTTTGATTGTAACCTCTAACATACATATATGAGACATGGATGGCAGGCGTGGTTATATCGATGGTAAGCAAGGGAAATGGAGAAACATTTGCGCTGTTGTTGGATGGTTCCTCCTTTGAAGAGATTGCAAGAGCCAAGTTCCCTTATGCGATGCCCTACGGATTGCATGGATGCTGGGTTCCTAAACACTGATACCTTCCACTTCTCCTACTTCCTCCATATATACACTTAATCACGTACTCAGCCGTCCCAATAACACAATAAATAAATGCGCTTGCCAGTAAGCTCTATATATATATGATTTGCATAAGCTTATATAATTAAGCGTGTATGATATATACAAGTGGTGATTAGGGATATTCTGTTTCCCCATATAAGATACCACTTTCTGGTTCTCGGCTCTCCCATGCCTACCCTTGTAAAAGCAATGTACGTACTTATTATATCTTTAATTTCTTTCCCAGTATAATCTCTCTCTCTGTGTGCTTGTTTCCCTAAAATAATGTAATCATAAATATGAAAAAAGGTCGTGCCGCTTAAGTTACTGCATACCCAACTAGCTAGGCTCAACAACGTCCTGAATCGCACCGGTTAGCTTGGTTATTTTTCATTTGAATATATACACACCATACCAAGTTACCAACCAAACAAGACATCACTCAAATTAAATATATTAGCTTCTCGATCGACAGATACAAATATTAATGAATATTCTTTTAAAAAAAAACTAGTATATTTCGTCGGCAATGGCACGACATATATATTTGATATTTCTCAAACAGAACAGTGGACTGAAATCCAACGAATCGGTGGCAAAGAAAAAATGGCTGGAATCTCATCAGGACATGCATAAAGCATAACGAAGGGTAACATGTATTATTATATAATCATAAAATAACATTTTGTCATTCAAGACAACACAGAGTTATAAGAATTGGTCAGTCTGAGTTTTAACTCAGTTATGAGGTCCTAGGAAAGAATAACCGATGGTCCCCTCCCCTACCTCAAAATGACCACACAAAAAATTGGAAGCCAACAAAAAGGAAATCAATTAAATTAAGGAGCGTGCATGTGAGACGTAAAAAGCAAGAACTCAAGAGTACCTAATGGTTTGCTAATGGAACACGTATGTTTTCCCAATATCAGAACTTGACTGAGCTGAGCAGCTTTAACAAGCTAAGAGATATGGTTATTTCTGGTCTGTATAAACAGCATCAACATCATCAAGCTCAAGTAAGTTGCTCATAAGTTCCTTGTTCAACTCCATAGCTTCATCATCTACCTGAAAACCAACAATAATTGATTGATCAGTTTTGTTCATTTCTTTTTGGAGAAGGAACAGGAAAGCAAAAATTTCAAAGAGTAAATTTTACTTCAAAAGTTAAATAGAGATACAGAAGACCATAAAATAATGGTTCAAATGCCAAAGAAAAAAAAATCCTTATATAGCTAATAAGGCGAAGAGTTTCAGTCTCAGTTCCTCACTTCTTATATGAAGTAGGTTTGAGGCTGCAGATATACCATAATCAAGAAACGCCAAGTCATCAATAGGGTTTATAACATGAAAAACTGGAATGTAATTAACTGATAGCAAATCTATCTTGTATTCTCCAAGAAGGCTTCTTAAAAAACGATGCACTGAGAAATAGACAAAGGGCAAAGAAACTAAACACAAAGGAAATGTCATATGCGCTGAAACAAACCTCAATTATGGTAATTGGAAGAAGCTCAGAACCATTATCAGGCTCAAAATTTAGGCCTTCCTCTCGCAATCTTGATAGTATAGCAGAATAGTTCTCTGATGAGCCCACAATTTTATAATACCTGTCATGAGAAACCAACACTGCATAGTGCATTCTTGGAGATCCAAATCTCAATGATCTCAAGTTGCATACAAGAAAAAAACAGCAGTGGCTGAATTTAAATTTTAGCCATTATATCCCAACCACTGAGTAAGAATAGTAGTAAAAAGGGAAGAGCCTACAATCCACGTGGTCAACAGTCAACATATATCATGTCTTAGAGATCTTCAGATCAGCTACAGTGGTTTGACTTGTTGAGCTTTTCCCCAGTCAATTAACAAATTCATGCAATGTCATTACTCATAAATATGATACGAGAATACCCATAAAACATAAGGACTACTGGATAAGAAATCATTTCTTCACATACTAAAACATGAAATTTCAGCCGCCTCCATCTCCACGCATATTAAATTTCATTATTCTTCATTGAATGAGACTAGACAGCTTTTTCTTCATTAAATGGAAGAAAACATTAAGATGATAGTTGCAATCTCCATAATTGTAGTTGTAAACGTTAAATTATACTTGGGTTAAAAATTTAATAACCTAAATGTATGACCTCAGCAAAGCTAATGTCTCCAGCAGTCTAGCTCCAAGTCCATGAGCCAGACCTATTATCTTACAGACAAAGCAGAGAACCAGAAAAGAAAACGAGATCAGCTTATCTATATATTACCCAGAATCATTAAAAAGCATTACCTTTCCGACCTATCCTCCTCAGTATCATCTTCATAAGTTGGAGGTTCAATTACATCCTCAGCCCCAGCATCTAAAGCGATGGCAAGGAGCTGATCCTTGTCAGCATCAGAGACTTTTATATTCACAACCCGAGCACGTTTAAACTTGAACATTACAGATCCAGAATCCGCCATCTTTCCTCCATAATCCTTCACCACTTCTCTGATCTTTGCCACTGAACGATTTATTTTATCAGTAGAGACTTCAACTACCATACTAACTCCACCATAACCATATACCTGAAGCATAAAAGAAGCAGATCACGAGGTTAAGTAATATTCCAAGTATAAAATCACCAAATGCAAATCCCTAACACCTTCAAGATCAAATCATGAATAATTTTAATGACCTCGTATATTTTCTCAATGTATGCTTCTTGTCCCTTATCAGAAGCTTTTTTGATGTTGCGCTCAACAATATCTTTTGGCACATCAAGTTCCTTGGCTTTCTCAAGTACAGCAGCCAAGACTGAATTTGATGTTGGATTTGGACCACCTTTCTTCACCCTGTCATTCAGTAAGTATGATTACATTCTGCCCATTGGTTCCCAGATCAATAAAGTGCGATAGGACAAAACAGAACCCTCTAGTTGGAACTTCAAACCCCTATAAATTACTCCCTCTAGTCCTAATTATAGGCCTATAACAACATATTACAAAAAGTTCACCATCTTAGCCAATTGAACTACAAGTGAGTCGAAGAACGACTTACGCAGACACAACTTCCTTTCCAATCCGTGAATACAGCTTTGCTTTCTTAGCATCCTGAGCCTCCTGCATATAAGGCAAATATGATATGTCGAAAGTAGAAGATTTCAAAGAACGTCTTTGCCGATTAAAATCACAGAAGAGTGTGCACTAAGCGCCAACTGCAATCTAACAAAAAGCACAAGAAAAACAAGTGCATAAAGCAGCTATAATTACATTTCCCGGAATAATTACAATAACTTATTCTTCCATTGCAAAGTTCATCACTGCTATATCAATATTTGTCCAAAGTTACTCAAATATATTTTTCTTTTCCTCTTATGATGAACATAAATCCAGTTATCCAAGGCCTACGGAAGAAAAATTACTTATTTTTCTAATAAAACACAATACAGTGATTCAAAAAACAAAAAACAAAAATTGCAAGAGCAGGTCTTCATCCTTCCCTGTGTCATTGCCTGAATTATCTTTTAGGTGAGCAAATCTACGAGGAAAGTACTGTTTAAGAGCTATCACAGTAAAGTTGTGGCTTCCAAGTAATACATAGTGTCATAGGATTTTTATCAAACACATGGCGTGCGCATAAACCAATAGGCCAGGTACGGCCAGTTGATGAGTGTAGATGAAGAAGAAGCTACAAAAGTATTTGATAAATTTTTTGTGGCGAAATCTACAATCAGCTAAATAAGTGTCCGAAACCAATCAACATCAGGTAGCAGAATCAGGAAGAGTTTCTCCACTTATAAAAATGCGTTTGATGCCAGGCGTAGGCATAGACAGAGAGAATAGAGTGACCTTTCTGCCAGCAATTTTGCTGGAACGTCTGCCCATATAGACGGGAGGGAATGTCCATATCGTTCTCGATTGAAAGTTGTCATTACAATTCACTTCTTGGATCGTATCCAACGACGAGAAAGAAGATGCAGACGACAAACCTCTGCTCAGCAAATTAGTCCCTGAATCACAAAGGTCACTAAATGCGTTTCAGAAATCGTCATCTGATACAAAATAAAAGCTCAGAGAAGAAGGGACACAGAAAGTACTGTGTAGAAAGAAGGCATTGTTGCGTCTGGATAAGACGCCATTTGAGAATCCGTGAAGCACCGCTCCAAGTGCTCTAGTAGTAAGGGACGAACTCATTTTATTTCCCGCCCCAGTTCGTTGCTTTATCCTCCGATTCAATAGAAAGCGGGACTATAGGTTGGTGCATGCGCCCTTCAAATTTTTTGCTGATTTTTGTTTTGTAGTTTCTCTATTCACTTCATCAAAAGAAAATGACAGACTTATTCTAAGCTGCCCCGTCGAATAGCATAACGCATTGTCCAAATACATGGAAGGAATTTATACTTTTTTATCCTTTGGGGATACAAAATGGCTCAGCCCAAATTAAAAAGAAAACCTCACATACGGTTGATGATTGATTTTAATCAAGATCTGTCTGGGACAAGATGTGTTTCTTGAAGAGCCTTTGCTTGGCCACGACTGAGAACACCGGTGCTTAAAATATTTGGTTAAGGTGCATATCTCTAGAATTTTTGCTCATGAATAATATTGTCTTAAAAAGTTTTTTTAGGTTTAATGTTACCAAAAGTTTTAAGACATAACAATTTTATCTTATTCCGTTAAAAAACTAATTTTAACCGTTTAAAAATTGATATTAACTGTAAACTTTTTAACAAAAATGAGCAATATTACTTTATTTTAACACTTTCGAGTTAACATCAAACTTAAAAGAACTTTCAGTGTAACATTACTCCTCAATATAATTTAGATCACGAGAAAATCGTGCAAGAAAATAGTTGTTTAGTGAGATGTTCAATTGCTGCAAACTAACACCTTTTTTTTTTCACTTCCAGACACAGTTTTAAGTTTGAACTTTAAACTACAAAACTTGGGATGCATCCAAGTGCCAAGGAAGACGTCCATTGTTAAAAAGTCGTTCAAACATTAGATATCTAAGTCAAATACTTCCTGAATTAAGTGTGGCAATGAAATATCCGCATCTAAGTCTCTAATCATCGTCATACACGTAGCTTATAGGTCATAACACTTTTGACCTGGTACAGATTAACAAGAGAGACACACATGAACCGACAAGCAGGTATCAATCATTTAGTTTTAATCTCACCATTTGAGATTTCATCTCCAATGCAACTCGCAGAATCTGCTTATATTGTCTAGTGTGGTGGCTGGTATCCACATTCTAAGTCCCTTATGAAGCACAATATATCTCAACGACCGGCACCTAAGAACCGTGTGTTCTACATCATCTGCGCATATATTGTAACAAGAAGCCAACACCAGACCTTCCAAGCTTCCATGGTTTGCAAAAGCCCGAATGCCAACTCCAGTTATCAATTCACACCCTGTGAAATCGACGGCCACCAAGTTCTTGCTCTTCTCTGCCAGTGCAGTCACCGTTGCATCGGATACATTAACCATCCACGACAGATTCAGCTTCCTTATAGCTTGAATTCCTGCTATTGCTGAGCATCCTGTGTCTGTCACCTTAGGCCCACATTCTGCTAAGTTTAGCTCCTCCAAACGATGAATCTTCTGCAGAAGACACAAGCCTGAGTCCGTAATTCGATCGCATTCTGCCAAAATCAGCTTTTTCAAGGACTTTGATGAAGATCCCGATGCTAAATATGCTAAGCCCCGATCCGTGATCAAGGAACAGCCTTCCAGATTCAGAACAGTGATGCATGTCGCCGCAGAAATTGCTTCAAGGGCTTCGTCCGTAATCAAATTACACCGACCCAAGCTCAAATGCCTCAGATGCTTCGCTGAACTGCAAATTGAAACAACTCCGTCGTTCCCAATGTTCCTTCTTCTCCAGAGCAAAACTTCGGACAACCTGCTACACCCGGCGGCCAAAGCGCACACACCGTCGTCTCCGATGTCCTCGAAACACGATGATTCGTCCGAGTAATCAGTAATTCCTTGCTTTGATCTGAAATTAAGGTTAATAGCCTCAAGTTTGGGGCAGAATTGGGCTAAAATTTGAAGGTGATGGTCGGTGACTAATTTTGAAGAATCGAATTTGCGAAGATTAGGGAATCTGGGCAAGATGATAGGAAGTGAGTCGGGTTCGAAGACCCGTATGGAGGAACGGGTCAGACCTTCCAGACGCAGCCAGTGCTTGCAGACTTGGGAGAAGGACTTCCTGTCGTTTCCGTCGCAGACCCATTTGAGGATCAAACCTAATTCGTCGTCTCCCAGATGAGACATCAACCGCCTGCGTTCTTCGGCCACCGAATCCCTTCCGCACAGAAGCTTGTCATCAAAATATGGTTTTTATAACTTCCTGTTAATTTTATCCTTTATCATACAATAACATGAAATAATTATGATTTAGTACTGTATTAGCTTACTTTTGGGTGAATGTACAGAAACATTTGGGAAAAAAAGGGCGATTGGAGGGGAAAATCTCTCACAAATACACGAGAACTCCGGCATTCTAAAAGGGTGATGCAACTACCACACTCACGCGTATGAGTACATGTGCTTTGGTCAAATAAATAAATTATATTTTTCCTAGTCATCAATTACTCAGCCATTTAAGTTCTATTTGTTTCTAACACAATTCTAGTCACGTCCGCATCATCACTTTAAGTCAAACCTTCTAACTTAATGGTCAACATTCATCCCTTTTTAACGGTTTCTTTTGACTTTTGCTTTCGTATTTCAGAACCACATAGTTACTTTTACACCTCAAAAAAGCACTTGCTACTGAATGCTCATCTAAACAAAACACATGTGTATTTTTTCACCTTAACCCTACATTAAATGTATTGATGCATTTTTTAAAATTTTATTCTTATTTATTAATAGTATTTACAGGCTTTGCTCTCATATATCGCTCTTTTATCATGAATTAACTCACTTTTAAATTATATTTAATGGGGACAAAATTATAACACTATCAGTTATTACTTTTTAAATGGAGGGATCACAATTTTTTAGAAATGTTTTTACAACATTTGACATATATATAACAACTTAGGTAAAAGTGTTTTTTTTCTTCTTCTTGTTCTCAAACAATCACTTAGGCTTATTAAAATGTTGGTGCTTTTGCAAATTAACCTTCAGTAGTTTTTCTTTTTTGGGGGGGAAAAAAAGGCAAGACCACTCTCACTTGAGCCACCATCATCAATTGATCGCAGAGCTTGTTAAATTCATATATAGTTGAAATTCCTTAAATGTAGAACTTGTTAAGAGTAGTAATAAGTGACATTATTGAAATGATAAATGTCTTTATAAATGTTATCATGTGTGTTATAAATGTAGTCAATTCCCCGCACCCTTACCTAATTAGTTGAAAATTGCAATAAAACATAAATTCGTTAAAGCATTACAATCCTACTTGTATTATCTATGATTTTGCATTATAATAACAAAGAGGTTTGGCAACCTCAAATATGAGATGGGATCAAATCCCACGTTCACCAAGTGTGCTAGAGCAAGATTAAATTTTGGATCAAATCCCATGACCCAAAATTAAAAAAGGAAATCTTGGCCCCAAAGAGCTTCGGCTGCATGAGGGTGCTGCAGGCAGGCTAGGCTCTAGAGCAAGATGGCGACGGCTACTCCGCAAGGGTGGCTTCGTTTTTTTTTTTTTTTTTTAAAAAAAAAAAAAAAAAAAAAAAAAATATTGAGGAGCAATTTTATAAAAGCATAAACATTTTAAAGTCCCTATTTGGCCGTCAAATATGATTTGGGATTTTTCATAGTAACGTCGTTTTTTTTTTAATTGAAGAATTTATTTGATATTTTTAGGGATTTCCCCGGTAGGTGATGGAGAAATGAAATAAATTCTACACGTTATTTTGTTAATTATATACAAGCAAAAAACGATGACATGTTTTTTGTTTGTAGGGTCCAATCAGGAACAATGTCAAAAGCTTCATTAAAGGATTTATGCATCCTACTGTTCAGAGGCAGGATTGGGGCAAGCCCCCACCCCTAAAATTATAGAACTTGACTCAAAAAATAAAAAAATTATATTTTAATCTTATAAAAGTTTCAATATTTTCACTTGAGTCCCTATTGAGTATTGACAGTTTTATGGAGGCACTAAACTGAAAATATTGAAATATTTATAAGGCTAAAATATAATTTCCTAAAATTTTGGGTCCAATTCTATAATTTTCACCCCTTAATTTCAAATACTAACTCCACTGTGTCCTATTATGTAATTTTTGTCCTACCTAATTTTAAATCCTGGCTTCGCCCCTACTATTGATGGTGGAGATAAATTAATTGCGGAAATTTGAAAGTGTGTTCTCGGCTTGAAAATGGCATGGAATATAGGATTTAAGAAAGTTTGAATGGAAACAGATTCCACGGAGTGCTTTGACCTCCTACTTCATGGTTTTAATGAAGTTCACAGAGACTCTGGTCTTCTGCAAGAAGCAAAGCGGTTTGTCACGGATCGCGAGGAACGCAAGATATTTTGTGCACAAGACACTCTCTTGGAGGTTTTAGAGAACTCCGAATATGGTAGATACTTGTACATAAGTGTAGAATTGTATAGAAGTCTCTAGAATTCTCATGAAAGATGTAAATATCTAGATATTTTGGGAGAAGGTTCTGGAGGACCAATCTCCACCGT
The DNA here is from genome assembly GCA_019022655.1 of Acacia acuminata. Lineage (NCBI taxonomy): Eukaryota > Viridiplantae > Streptophyta > Magnoliopsida > Fabales > Fabaceae > Acacia > Acacia acuminata. Next base: position 4,586,537 of record JAFJYI010000015.1, read on the forward strand.
CGGATGTAATCGATCTTAGCCGTTCCTTGAGGAGGTGGTAGGCTATAAATAGAGATGCCCACCTCATTTGTAAACGATCCCAAGAGCAATACAAGTTCTTTACACTTTGAGCTTCTCTCTCTAAGTTACTTCTCTCTCTAAAAGTTCTCTTTGTTCTTGTGCTCTTTGCCTACTTGTGAGGGTTGGTGACTTAGCCAAGATCAAAGGGAGTGATCACGCTAAGGCGGCACGGTTTTGGGTGGAATTTTTCTAAGACCGTGACAACGTGGTATCAGAGCTTTGGTTCGAAGCTTTGAGTTTGGTTCGTGGGAGCCATTGTGTAGGCAAGTATGTCGGGCACTACTGAGGACATTGTGGTTGGAGAAGAGAGGGGTAGGGAGATTCAACCTCCTCATCAACCCAAGAAGGTTCGGGGCACAAGCAAGTCTCGCCAAGCCACGGATGTTGCCACCTTGACGGTAAAGGTGGAGGCTTTGGAGGAGGCCTTGCAAGAAGTGGTTGCTAGGGTGGATAAAGTGGAAGGAGACTTTGTGACTCTCGAGTCTCACACCCTAGAAACATTTGGACAACTTGAGGTCGGATCTTGATTCGCACCTCAATGTCGAGGAGGAACGGGCCGAGTCCATGAGGAGACTCGAGGCAAAGGTGATGAATGCCATCACGCCATGCGGGATCGCCTTAACTCTCTTAAGGCTTCTTTTGAGAGTCAAACTAGGACTCCGTGGGAGCCGGGACCGGTGGAGGAAGGGGAGGTGAGGCTAGACCTCCCTAAACCGAAGGAATTCAAAGGTGTCCGTGATGCCAAAGAGGTCGAGAACTTCTTGTGGCAAATGGAGCGATATGCGAGAGCATGAACTTGGCCAACGACACGGACAAGGTACGCACCGCTTCCTTATTCCTTCTCGATAATGCTATGTTATGGTGGCGTAGGAAGCATGCGGATATGGAAAAGGGCCTTTGCACTATTACAACATGGGATGATTTTAAGAAAGAATTGAAGAAGCGGTTCTATCAGGAGAATGTGGTCTACGAGGCTCGGAAGAAGTTGAGGGAACTTAAACACAAGACCACAATCTCCGACTATGTACGAGACTTCACTACTCTCATATTGCAAATCCCAACTTGACCAATGAAGAAACATTGTTCTACTTCATAGACGGTCTTTAAGCGGGCTAAGAACGAGCTCCAAAGGCGTGGCGTAACGAATGTAGATGAAGCTATTACTTTCGCCGAAAGCCTTACCGAGTACTCAAGGGGAGAGAAAGGTGAGTCTTCCAAACCTAAGTCTCCCAGACCTAATCAAGGAAAAGGTGGGGGAGACAAAGGCAAGGGATCACCAAGGGAGGACCGGCAAGTCCTTCCATAAGAATCAATATGAGGAGAAGAAGAAGAACAAGAACTATACAATCGGTTGCTTCGTGTGCAAAGGGCCACATCGCATGAGCAAATTGTCCCAAGCTCGGTACCTTGTCCGCTATTGTTGAAGGGCAAGATGTACCCAATGAGGAAGGGCCAAGTTCTCAAATAGGGTCTCTTAGACTCTTGAATGCTCTAAAGGCCAAACCGGTGCAACTTTGCTCCAAGAAGTAGCGGTCTCATGTATGTGGAGGCCAAAGCGAACGGGAAGCCCGTGAAGGTGATGGTGGATACCGGGGCAACCCATAATGTCATTACTCCGGAGGAGGCTAAGCGAGTTGGCCTCTCGGTGACTCAACCACGAGGAGGATGGTTGAAGGCGTGAACGCCCCGCGGACCCCTTAATGGCGTAGCAAATGGAGTGGAGCTATGCCTTGGCACGTGGAAGGGGACCGTGGATCTATCAGTGGCCCCTATGGATGATTTCAAAGTGGTATTTGGGATGGACTTTTTGCGCAAGGCAAAAGCATTCCTCATGCCATGTTATGACTCAGTGTGTATCATGGAAAAGGGGCTCGCTTGCACAGTACCTGCAACAAGCGATGATCGGATTGCTCACTTGTCAGCTATGCAGGTAGAAAAGGGAATTAAAAGAAGGGAAGTCACCTACCTTGCAGCTTTGAAGGAGGTGGACACGAAGGAAGAGGATAGTGGAAGCCTTCCCCTATCATTCGAACGTCCTCAAGGAGAACGAGGACATAATGCCGCCAGAACTTCCTAAGAGGTTGCCACCTAGACGGGAGGTGGATCATAAGATCGAGTTGGAACCGGGAGCACGTCCACCCGCCATGGCACCTTATCGTATGGCACCGCCTGAGTTGGAAGAGCTAAGGAGACAACTGAAAGGGTTGCTTGATCTTTGGGCATATACGGCCTTCCAAAGCACCTTATGGGGCACTGTCTTGTTCCAACGCAAGCACGATGGATCATTACGACTCTGCATCGACTATCGGGCCCTCAATAAGGTAACTATTAAGAACAAGTATCCTATTCCTTTGATAGCCGATTTGTTTGACAGGTTGGGTAAGGCAAAGTACTTCTCCAAGCTTGACTTGAGGTCGGGGTACCATCAAATTCGCATTGCCGAAGGAGATGAACCCAAGACCGCTTGTGTGACGAGGTACGGGTCCTTTGAGTGGTTGGTAATGCCTTTTGGTCTAACCAACGCACCGGCAACATTTTGCACCTTGATGAATGAGATCTTTCATCCTTTCCTTGATCGGTTCGTGGTGGTCTACTTGGATGACATAGTAATCTACAGTGACACCTTGGAGACCCATGTAGAACACCTACGGGCCGTGTTCCAGACGTTGCGCGAGAACGAACTATATGTCAAGAAGGAGAAGTGTTCCTTTGCCAAGGAGGAAGTGCACTTCCTTGGACACATCATTCGCCAAGGGACCCTTATGATGGATAAGGAGAAGATCCGTGCTATTGAGGAATGGGAACCACCCACCCGAGTATCTGAGTTGCGATCTTTTCTTGGGTTGGTGAATTACTACAGGTGGTTCATCAAGGGCTACTCTGCAAGGGCAGCCCCTTTGACAGACTTGTTGAAGAAAAACAAGCCTTGGGAATGAACCAAAGAGTGCCATGATGCCTTTGAGGATCGAAGGCAACGGTGATGGAGGAACTGTCTTGGCTCTCCGGATTTCTCTAAGACCTTTGAAGTTCACACGGATGCCTCGACTTTGCTATTGGAGGAGTACTCATGCAAGAAAGGCATCCAATAGCCTTTGAGAGTCGCAAGCTCAATGATGCCGAGCGGCGTTATACGGTCCAAGAGAAGGAGATGACGACGGTGGTGCATTGCTTGCGCACTTGGAGGCATTATCTGGCTTTGGGATCCAGGTTTGTGATCAAGGCGATAATGTGGCTACTCGCTATTTTCAAACTCAAAAGAAGTTAACGCCCAAGCAAGCTCGTTGGCAAGATTTTACGGCCGAGTTTGACTATGTGATGGAGTACAAACCAAGCACGGCTAATGTAGTAGCGGATGCATTAAGCCGAAAAGCGAGTTAGCATCAATGAGTCAAGCCAAGGGCGACTTGATCACAAAAATCATTGAAGGAATGAGCCATGATCCGTTGCTCGACAACTTGTAGAGATGGCCAAGGAGGGGAAAACCAAGAGGTTTTGGTTAGAGGATGGCCTTTCTATACTCTTTGGGAGGCGAGTCTTTGTCCCAAAATGGGAGAACCTACGAAAAGAGCTCATCAAGGAGTGTCATGACTCCAAGTGGGCCGGTCATCGGGACAAAGACGCACACTTGCATTATTGGAAGCAGCTTATTGCGACGGCCGAGATGAGGGACGAGGTGGAACTTTATGTAAAGACTTGTCTTGTATGTCAACAAGACAAGATAGTGAACCAACAACAACGGGACTGTTGGAGCCTCTCCCTATACCAGGGCAACCATGGGAAAGTGTTTCCATGGACTTCATTTCAGCTTTACCCAAGTCCGAAGGGTGTGGCTCTATCATGGTGGTAGTAGACCGATTTTCAAAGTATGCAACATTCATAGCTGCCCCCAACGGATTGTACACGAAGAGGCGGCCGGAGCTATTCTTCAAGAATGTGGTGAAGTATTGGGGGCTACCTAAGACAATCATCGTGATAGAGACCCCCGTTTCACAGGCAAACTATGGACGAAGTTGTTCAAGCTCCTGGGCATTGAGCTACACTTCTCCACGAGTTTTCACCCACAAACCGATGGGCAAACAGAAAGGGTGAACTCTTTGTTGGAATGCTACTTACGGCACTTTGTGAGTGCCAACCAAAAGGATTGGGCCAAGCTACTCGATGTGGCTCAATTCTCTTATAACTTGCAAAAGAGTGAGGCAACCGGAAGGAGTCCCTTTGAAGTGGTGATGGGACAACAACCTCTCTCACTCCTCATGCCCTTGCCACCACTTACAAGGGCAAGAGTCCAGGAGCCTATCATATGGCCAAATCTTGGCAGGAACAAGCTGAGGTAACGAGATCCTTTCTTGTCAAGGCGGCCAAGCGGATGAAAAAGTTTGCGGATAGGAAGAGGCGTGCTTCTGAGTACCAAGTGGGAGACATGGTAATGGTGAAGCTTCTTCCTCAACAATTCAAAGTGTTTCGACAAGTACACAAGGGCCTCATCCGCAAATATGAAGGCCCGTATAAGATCGTGGGGAAAGTAGGAAAAGTTTCCTACAAGCCGGCTCTACCGCGAACTTGAAGATCCATCCCGTCTTCCATGTTAGTATGCTCAAGCCATTCCATGAAGACGTGGATGATCCTGGTCGAGCCATCTCGACAAGAGCACCTCCGACCATGACCAAGTCATTTGATCGAGAAGTAGAAGAGGTGCTAGCGATCGAGTAGTACGGCGACGAGGGGTACCACCAAGTACCCAATACTTAATCAAATGGAAAGGATTGCCGAGAGCGAAGCCACATGGGAACCTCGGGAGGATCTTTGGCAATTCGAAGACCACCTACACCGGTACAAAGACAAATCGGTGACGAGGACGTCACCGGATTAGGTGGGGGAGAGTGTCACGGATCGCGTGGGAACGCAAGATATTTTGTGCACAAGACACTCTTGGAGGTTTCTAGAGAACTCCGAATATGGTAGATACTTGTACATAAGTGTAGAATTGTATAGAAGTCTCTAGAATTCTCATGAAAGATGTAAATATCTAGATATTTTGGGAGAAGGTTCTGGAGGACCAATCTCCACCGTCGGATGTAATCGATCTTAGCCGTTCCTTGAGGAGGTGGTAGGCTATAAATAGAGATGCCCACCTCATTTGTAAACGATCCCAAGAGCAATACAAGTTCTTTACACTTTCAGAGCTTCTCTCTCTAAGTTACTTCTCTCTCTAAAAGTTCTCTTTGTTCTTGTGCTCTTTGCCTACTTGTGAGGGTTAATTTGACTTAGCCAAGATCAAGGGAGTGATCACGCTAAGGCCGGCACGGTTTTGGGTGGAATTTGTCTAAGACCGTGACAGGTTGCTGGAAATGGACTGGGAATTCAAGGTTACATATGCTCCTTGTTCGTGCAACTATGCGGCAGATCACCTAGCAAAAAGTGAGTTAGTTGTAATGTTGGGGCTTCATAAAGTCTATCACCCATCCGATGATCTAGCACTGTTACTTAGTCAAGATTGTAATGGGGAAATTCACCCATTAGATGATTAATTGAGGTGTCTCTTTTTTTTAAAAAAAAAAAAAAACGATGACATGTTTTTTGCTGAATGATAAAACTTTCAGTTGAAGGAAAGGTTTAAACTTTAAGGTGTAGATATTGCCCCATTTAACTTGATGTTTATCTTGAGAGGAGGGGGCCCGCGGTAATGACAGTGATAATCATAATCATATTCAATGAACCACGGCAATTAAACTAGCCAGGACAGTTTATAAACTGTAGAAAAAAAGAAAGGCTAATTAAAGGTGATAAAGCAATACAAATCATACGGGCCGGATTAGGACATGTTTGGTGGGAAACTTTGATACTTGCAAAAGTGCCCCCTAGTTTCAGAGAAAGAAAGCAAAAGTGATAAAGTTAAAGATGATGATGCGTGTTTCCAAGCTATAGCGCATTAAATAATTAACCTTAATTTAATTTTACATGCCATTTAATTTCATAGAGTAATTTTATGGTAAATGAGTATTTGTTATCTGTGGGGATAAATTTGCCCACATCTGAAGGGATCAACGTAACATTCCCACTCTACCTAATTTCCTTACCATTTTAGTTATTCAGTACGGGGCGTATGTGTATTGGCCACCTAATGAACAATGACTTCTTTATACGATCCAATTAAGGTGCTAATGACTACAAAACTGTCAATTTCTTTGAATCACCTCCAGGTCTGTGCAATACTCTGCTTCTTTACTCTTTAACGTTATAGTCTGGTTAATTATCATTTTTTTCTCATTCAGAATTGAATATTACATATTCAAACAACGAATGAGATATATTCATTCGTGTTTACGTTTCTAATTTACAAAACTATGTCTATTTACTCTTAATTAAATTCGTATTAATTTTTTTGATTTGATAATGCTTCAGTGACTTTATATATAAATTTTTTAGAAATTTTGTTGTTAAATATGATAAATGGTGAATGTTGATATATTCAATTTCAATCATTTGGATTTAAATCAAATTGTTGTTATTTTTATATTTTAATTATTTAATTACATACAAGTAATACCTATTTAATAATAAAAGTAAACTCTTATGAGTTTACGATCGTATTTATGTAATCAGTAACGAGTTTACTTAAACTTACGAATTTGACAATTAGTGTAAATGGAATAGTAAAATATGCAATTTAAAGATTTGCCCCTCCTGGCATGGCATTGATGAAGTCTAGATATTTTCATATATCATCCATCTTACAAAGGGAAACAAAATATAGGTAGATTTATTTTAAACTGCTTCACGTGATTTTCTCTCACTTAAATGTATCCATCATAACATCAAGTTTCAGTAGTTGAGATTTAATTTTATATTTAATAATATTTTTGTATAACATTAAATCTGAACTACTAAAATTTATTTAATGGTGGATATATTTAATTAAAAAAATAATAATAATCGAAAAAAGGAAAGGGACGACTATTAAACTAGAAAAGGGGTAAAACGTGCAGCCGTTTGTCGTTGGGGCACCTAACTAATTTTTCGTTATCAGTAACTCTGTTTTAAAGCATATATTGTTTTTAATAAGTATCTTCCCCCCGTTTTTTTTGAAGAGGGTGCATTTTAAATTAATCTGCATTGTCATTTAAGATGGGAATCATAATGTACTCACCAATGACAAAACAACATGTCAAAGGAGACAATATTCACGTTCATGCCCTTATTCAAAACATGATAAATGAGGCCTATTACCCCTTTACCACTGCAACAAAAACAAAAAAAGTGAATCAGCAATGTGACTCATCAATTTACGACGGAATTGAAGGTTCCATTACTAATTTAAAGGACAGGTTCATGGTTATTCCAATTCTAGCAAGGGGAATTCTTTATAAAAAGGTGTGTCGTAGGGTGGGTTTTTACAACCAACACCTTCTTTCTTGTCATTTCTAACCTTGGATGTCCAGAAAGTCGATGCAGTCTCTGAAGCTACTTGTATTCCTACCTCTTCAGTGATTTTGGTTTTTAGTTTCTCGTTCATTTGGTTTGTACTGGTTTATGTGTTTGTGTTCCTGTTGTTCTTGTTCTGGTTTCTTTTATTTCAGTTGTAATTGTTATGCTTTGATGTATCTTTTGATTTGAGTATTAATCTAAGTACGTTCCGACCAAAAAAAAAATCTAGCAAGGGGAATTGTTTTCCACTGCACAGTTTCTGATTAAAAAATGTAAAATAAAAAAAAAATCAGGGTTAAAAATCTAGATGAATCACATTGTCACACACATCAATGGCTGAAAATTCTCCAACCCCTTAAATTTCAAATTTATTTTATCTGCAGATAAAGTTATTGGTGATTGAACCACCTCTTTTTAATTGTGATAAGGTGGTTAGCGAGTAGAGAGTTAGATGTACCTTCTTATTAAAAAAATTCCAGAGGGTAAGAAAAAGCACACTTTAGGCAAAAAAAAAAAAAAAAAAAGAACGATAGAAAAATATCATTTAAATTATAAAAACTTCAAAATGTCTATTAAAAGTAAAAGGATAAATAGATGATATATAGGAATATGAAATTTTAAAGTTTAGGCGTTGATAATTTGAATATAAAAAAAGACAATTTAAAAATAATACAATGACAACTTAAGAAGCTTAAGTTGCCAATTTTTATATCTAAACTGCTAATTCCTATAATTAAGTTGTGAAAACCCAAACTTCAAAAACCTCATATTTTTATTATATATGTTACTTATTTATTATTTTATTAATTCAATAGATATTTTATGGTTTTTAACTCGAGTGACATTTATCAACAAAAAATAAATAAAAAGGCCAAAATCAATGAAATGTGGGAGAGGGTGGGGCACATGAAAGGTTCCCGCCAGCCACCCTATCTCCAGCGCACGTCTGCTCGTTGCATGACGCATCCTCCTTTGTCCACTTCTCGTTTTCCAAACATCAGTACGAGACAAAAAAACCGATGTTATAAAAACCGATGTCTATTAGTCCCTCCAGTTTTAATTAAACGATAACATCTAAGAGTAGATTTTGATTTTAATTATTAAGGTAATATTTTAATTTTTGTCAATTTTTTTCTTCTAAAATATTCCTATTGATATTTTCTCAATAATACATCTCAATTAATATAGCACCACATGAAAAGCATGTGTTGGGTTTTTCTGCCCAGGTTAGTGATGAAACTTTAAAAGTGCTAGGGATCAATATGTTTTAGGTTTGTACTAGAATAAAACATGTTATGTTGGACCAACATACAGCCTTGGAGACAATGGCGGACTCACACTAGTGCCAATGTGGGCAAGTGAACACACAAAATATATATAATTTGCAAGAAATTAGTGACAATATGTAGTGGTAGTGCAGATGGTTAAGACTCTTATCCCTCCTCTTAGTCATAGCTCACGGCTTCGAGACTTCCCAAGTTCCTTTTACTTTTTTTTTTCTCCCATTTCCATCGTTCCCTCTCTCTTCTCCAAATCGCGATTTCCATCGTTCTGCGCCTAGCTCTCCGTCACCAACTCCATCGCTCTCTCTCGTAGTTCCTCTCTCGTCACCAACTCCATCGCTCTCTTCTCCAAATCGATTTCCATCGTTCTCTGCCCTAGCTCTCTCATCACCAACTCCATCGCTCTGCCGCCTCGTCCGCGTCGCTCAACCGTCGAACAAAGAAGGGCTTAATCGGTGTCTCAAGGTAAAGTCCAGATCCCCCTCTCAATGGTAATTTTCCTTTTCGAATTCCTCTGCGCTCAATCGATTCGAATTTTCCAGACAACCAAACTGTATAGGACAAATACCCGGGGGTTCGGAATCTTGTGCTTCTCGTTCTCAATTCTCGTGGTTGTCTCTGTGTACTCCCTAATTTGGGTAATTTCATTAAGAAGAGATGACCGCACATGTACGTCCATAATTTCTATAACTTCTTGTAAAACTTGTAGGGATTCAGCTTCTTTGTTCTAAGTTTAGGGAAATTTTCTTTTACACCCGTAGTTATGGACAATTAGATATGAATTGAAGGGGACTGACAATTAGCAATATTAATTTAAAGGGTCGGGTGTATAAACGAAAGACCTTTCCATTAAATTTTGTTGGACAACGTTGATTCAAATACCTTAGCTTGTAACAAATTTAAACCTAGTCCCTTTTCTCATTGGATCCTTAAATATATATAAATGAAAATTTTTGGTTTGGCATGCCTTCAGAACTTTATATGCAATTCACAGGATAGACTCTATATCAAAGAGGATTGAGGAATTGCAGGACAAAGAGCTTCAACCACAACTTGAGGAGTTGATTCAAGGGTAAGATTCTGTTTTTTCCTTTACAATGTGCTGATCTATGCAGCATCCTGTGGCTTTTAATTGGATGCTACAAAGAATGTGTGTTTGGTTGTCTTCAATGTTAATTATCAGAGTTAGACCAAACTTAAGGAGTTGATTCAAGGGTAAGAATGTGTGTTTGGCTCAAGACATATGCTTTGTGGATGAGTATTTATTTGTTTCTGTTTATATGAACTCTTATATTAAGAAATGAACTTACTTCGTATTTCCTCCGTTATTTTTGCTTTGATGGCGGTTTAAGTCGAATGTGGGAAGCAATGTTTCAATGCCACAAGCTTCAATTTCAAATAATGTCAACGGCCTTTTATAGTAATTAACCGAGAATAGCCGCACAATCCGAATCTTGTGCTTCTCTCGTTCTCAATTCTTGTGGTAATTTCCAAATCCCCCTCTCTGTTTTCTTTTCTTTTACTATTTATATTCTTTTGTTTTTAATGCATTTAAAACTTTCCTTAAAAAAAAAATTTTCGGAGGCGCTGCCCCCGAACCCCCAAATCCACCAAGTTGTGCACCCACAAACTTAAAATCCGGGTCCGCCTTTGCTTGGAGAAGTCAATTAGCTAATTAACTAAATCTATATAAGGGCATTTTAAGAAAATGAATGACATTAACTAATGTAACTCTTATCCTTAATCTCTCCAAAATTTATTAAATATGTCCAATAATTAGGACCACAAATAGTATGATTTATTGTAAATTTTATATTTTACGTGTTGGCATCAGTATTGATTTGAGAATTTTAATTAAATCCAGATGAAATACCAAATTTAAAATTCAAGCCTACATTTTTTACAAATTCTTACTCAGGTTAAGAGGTCTAATAAATAATTTTTGAATATTGTTAAATGACTAAGATATATCTCCATTAAAAAAAAAAAAAAACCCTATAAAATATGCTGAACGGAATTAAACCAATTTTCCCTCTAATTTTTACCGCTCGTCATAAATATCTTTGAAAAACATTACACAAGACATTATTGATCTGTTTGTCAAAATTAAGAATTTATTTTAAAAATTGACACAAAAATTATATACTACCTTATGTCCTTGGTGTGTGTGTAGGAATTAGTTTGTAGTTTAATTTAGATTAAAAATTAGATCTTATATTAAAGATAAAATGCAAAACCATCCTTCCACCTAAAGGAAGGAACAAATATGTAAAAAGAGTACAATTTTAAATTCTTTGACCAAATGCAAAATCTTACCGCTGTATTTCTCCTAGTTCTCTTCCTTTGTGATGCTTGTTATTGACATTTGAAAAACTTTTACGGATCGTTTTGTATGTTTGATGATATACATAAGTTTTAATGCATTTATTCAGGGAAAAATTTGCTCGTACCCTTTTCAATATATTTATAGGATTTTTTTTTAATATAGAGGGGCATCGTGGTCATTTAACAATATTCAAAAAGCCCTTATTAGACCTCTTGACTTGATCAATAATTTGTTAAAAATGTAACCCTGAATTTAAATTCAGATATTTCAACTGAATTTAATCAAAATTCTCACTATTAATTTCGACTATATCTTTCAAGTGAAAAATAGTATTACTTTCGGTCTTAATTATAACATCTCGTTGATTTTTTTGGAGAGATAAAGAAAGTGAGATAAGTTTTATAGGTTATGTGTTTTTAAATTATATATTAATTTATTAGTCAAACTAATTAGTTTGAAAAAAAAAAATATTATAAATTAATTTAATCAGATTCCTTAATCTATTTAAAAAAATTAACTCGGTCTTATAATTAAAATAAGAGAAAGTAATATTTTTCTCAATCGCTGTTTAATCTTTTCATATAGGGGTGTGTGTATATATTAACATGCATGCATGTGCCCGCACCTTATACGGGCATGTGTTCTGTATAAATCATAAGAAGTTTTAGTATTATTAATATGATTCTAGTCTATTATATCCACCCCCATTTAAATACTCGGATATATTTATTTATATATATATCAAAGAATAGTCGTATATTAAAAGTAACCTCATTTCTCAGTACCAATTATAGGCAACAATCAAGAAGCTTATTATTAGTTGTAGAAATAATCTCAAATGCTCCGTTTTTCTTGCCGCCAAACTTTATTTTAAAGAAAGAAACAATAAAAAAAAATAATAATAAAGCTTTGGTATAAAAAAAAATTAATAAAGCAGAAAGAAAGAAATTAAATAAATGGGTGCTTAATAAAGCCTAAATTCTGTCGCTTCCCTTTTGACTTTGTCCCTCAGCTTGTTTAAAGTATCTACTTTCAGAACTGAGAGGCGGAAAATACATGAGTATATACAATTTCATATCATTATATAATTTAAATTTTTGACAATATTATTATTGTTATTAACCCAACCACGATATTTTTTTTGGTCAGACTCGAAAGAAGATTTATTTATTTATTTAGAATTTTGGGGGAATATAGAAGAGAAGATATTGAATATAATTAACGTTTAGTAAAGCCGTTGGCAGCGCCCGGAAAAATAAACGTTACAGATATTTTCTTGTAGTCAAACAAATCTTAATCTTATTTACATTTACATTTTTAAATTCTTAAAGGGGATGAGTGGACGCCAAACACAATACAGCTGCCATTGACCTTCGCCGGATAAAGTCGCACTCGTCAGGCATTCAAATTCTCGCAATTTGCAAATATACCCTTTTACAAACACCAACAAATTTTAAATAATTACATTTGTTGTTGTCCTAATTTATTTTTTTGAACCCAAAATCGTGCTCTGTAATTGAATCATTCATTCAATTCTTATACCTAAATTATATATGACTCATACGTGTTTCACAGCTGTATAATTATATGACCCATATCTCTGGGACCCCACTTGCCAAAATTATTTATTTATTTATTTATTACTCCATTTATTTTTAATATAAAACATATTTAGATAATTAATCTTATTCATAAATATAAGATATATTTAAGAATTTGTTAATTTTTTTATCACTGTTGATGTTTTTTAATAATAATTAATAAGGTGAATGAATAAAGGAATTGATGAATATGACTATGATGTTTTAAAAGATATAAATCATATTAATTGACTTAACTAACGTCTTTAATTTTATCAAATTAAATAAATATATTTTATATTAAGATTAGAGAAATGATAACATTCATATTGATTCACTTGTTTATTTGGCGCACCGCGCACACACAACCATTTCTTATTTTTATTGGTTCTGTATTCTAGTAGCATCCTTCTGTATCATGGATCTCATTGATTTAGTGTAATTTTGTTTTAGTTTTTTAAAAATTAAAAGTATTTTTATGATATTTAAAGAAAGTATATGATATGAGTTTTGTCTTGTCCGATATGAAAAGGCTTAAGAAACTAGCTTTTTTCTTTTTTTGATACACTTTAGTAGCCAGCCATTATCTAACTGTTATCTTGCTCTAGAGTCCTCTCCAGAGTTGTATCAACATGTGTAATAACATGAACACCAGGCAAAGCAGAGAGACTCAACTTCGCTAACTGATCAGCAGCTACATTCGCCCAACGGCTGATGAGGTCCATCATCACACTCCAGTCTCGGTCCATCGTACTCTTAATTTCCTCAGCTATCCATTTGTCCCGTGGGTATCAGGTAGCGGGTTCCTTAGGAGTGCCACTCATCCGTTGAATTAGTCTCCAAAATCACGTGCCTATGCCCCATGTCCCAAGCAAGCTTTAAGCCATGTAGGCATCTCCAAAGTTCAGCCAACAAGCAATCACCCTTCACTCCTTTGAACATGAACGCCACTAGGAACCCACCATACTCATTCCGCAGGATTCCTCCACATGCAACACCAGGGGTGGATGAGGAGAATGCCCCATCAGTATTTACCTTCACCCACCCAGTCGGTGGAGGCTGACATTGCTTCCCATTCTCACTAATCTACGCCCTCTATCAGCACCCATGCAAAACGTGGTACGGGCTTCGTTCATATTGCACACAATAGTAGATGCGCTCGTTATAATATGAGTGACGTCTTCTTACCTTCAAAGATTGCTATGTTCCGACGATGCCACAACCACCGGAAAATAGCTGCCCCTAGTCTTCTTTGTACTGATTGCTACTTCTAAATTAAGGTTCCAACAGAACCAACTTTCAAATTGTCCGGAGGTGAAGTTGCACCATATTCTGGAAACTAGCTTTAGACCATGAGGTTTTTATATTTGCAATCACTAGGGAAGAGGATCAAGTTGGCCCTTGCCACGGTTTAAGCCTGCTTGGGAAACTCGAAGCCCTCAACTATGGTTTCAAAAGCTTTTTATAGTCAATAAGGAGTGATATAGTTGGTTAAGGCGTCAGCTTTCATCCTAAAAGGGAGGAAGTTCGATACCCACTAGTTGATGTGAGGGCCTTGTTTGTAAACGATCTGTAAGTACCACTATAAGCGCTTTTTGAGCCTGGAGGCATGCCCTGATCCTGGTGGGTTACCGGTGTTTATCCCCATCTAAACTTTTTTTTTAATACAAAAAAGAAGCTTTTTTATAAAAGTTGAGACAAAACCTCATTTCACATACTTATATCAAATAACGTAAAAATATTTTTTAAAAAAGTAAAATAAGCATTTTTATGAGTTTGATTTAAAAAAATCAGAGTAATTAGGTTAAAAGTTGTTAATGATTAAAATTTTTAAAACATGTTGGGTGATATCTAAATTCTAAACACCTCTTTTGTATTCTTATAGTCTAGGCCTGTTTACCTTTATATTAGTTGAGTTAAAACTTTTATATGTCGTAATTCACATAAAAAAAATAATTTTTACTGCTAATCCAAACCACATATAGTTGTACGAAAGATAGCCATAGGCTATGAGCAACATTTCTCTTATAATTTGATATATTTGTCATGATATTTATTTATTTATTTGCCCGATATTTATTCAACTCTACGCGGCTCAAAGTTTATCGAATTGTGTACAAATTGCATGGCCTTGCATATAGACAAACGAAAACATCATTATCTTTTTTCTTTATTGCAAGCGAAACATCATTATCAATCTTCATTTTTTAACTATTTATTTCTTGCCCTGGTCAGGGTCACGACGATTATATTCATCCATTTGTCCATTTTAGTTGAGGGGTCGTCAATTGGAAGTGGGATTTATCAAACTAACACATAAAAATATATTTTATTACAGGGTTCTTTAGACTCGTCTCTGTAAAATACAGGTAAGAAGGGTTGAGAAAATATTACAACGTATTCCGCAACAAATTAATTTAAATAGCATTTACAATATTTGCCAGATATTTGATTGAATCTATCAATTCAATGCAGGTAATATCAAAAAATAAAAAATAAAAAATAAAGAATATTAAGCATCCAACTATTTTGTGTCTGACTCTCAGAGGATTGTAGCTTATGGTAATGAAACTGTATAAAAATAAAATTAGATATTCTCCCTTGCGCTACTGAGTACTAACTACTAAGGGCCACTAATAAATAAGGTTGTTAAACCCGTAACAATAATGTAAATTTGTCGTGAACTTAAATCGTAAACTCATAAGAATTTATTTTTATTATTAAATAGGTATTATTAGTGTATAATTAAATAATTCAAATTTAAAAATGACAACGATTTGATTTAAATATATTTTAAATAAAAACGATTTAAATTAAATCAACCAACATTCATTATTTATTATATTTAAAAAAGAAGTTTCTATAAAATTTATATATCAAGCGGTGAGTATGATCAAATAAAAAAAGTTAACATGAGTTTAAGACTAAATTAATACGGTTTTACAAGTTAGAAACGTAAAAATGGTAAACTCGGTGTATAAATTCGTAAGTTTAACCGAGTTTATAACTAGCAGTTTAAGTTTACCATTAACTCAACTCGTTTTTGTAAGATAAAAACATAAAAACAATAAATTCAGATAATCAAATCGCGAGTTCGACAATAATGTTAATAAAAATTAAAAAAAACTACTACTAAATAATTAAGTACTGAAGAAAAAATTCATCCTAGTCATTTTGTAATATTCAAATCTTAAAGAATAAAAAGTCACACAAATTGTACAAATATATAAATAAAGACTCATTGAAAAAATTCACGAAATACGAGAGAAGCGAGAGTATCTTTTGTTGGCTTAAAGGAGTGAGAGTATCTCTAAATTGTGAATTTTATATTGGTGGGTATATTAGTTTATACTCACATCACAAAACCAAAATCCACATACTATTATATTTCTTTTTATCTTCACTTTCTTCCTTTTCTATCATTTTCATGTACGTGGACTGTGATTTCATTTTACCATTTTGCCTTTTTCACTCTGCCAACTCAAGAAGTAAAAATAGTTGACAATAACAATTGAATTAAAAAAAATAAAAAACAAACAGTGTCCACTGTAATATTATTGGTTAATGGTAAAAATCCCCGTGAGATTATTACATACGAGATGGGGAAATAGATAGAGTGGGAAAGAAGGAGCGAAGAAAGAAAAATCACTACTCCAAGAATGTTCTCTCGCTCTAGGCATTAACCGTGTACGTAGTCTCGATTCTTGACTCTCTCTTCCTTTCTTCTCCCTCCTTTCCCCTCTCCCGGCAATGGCTCTCCTCTTCCGAGACCTATCACTGGGCCACTCCAAGAGAGAGGTATCGCCACCGACAGTCACGGTCAATAAATCAGCCATGGTCGCCGATGTCCTTCCCTCGCCGCTTGGTCAGCTTGCCTCTAAGCTTACTGAATCCGAACTCAGGCTAACCGCTTTCGAGATCTTCGTCGCTGCTTGCCGCACTTCCTCCGGCAAGTCACTCAGCAACGGTCCTAACTCGTCCTCTAACCATTCCGACTCCCCGAGCCACAACTCCACCAACTCCTCGAACTCCCCTGCCTTGCAGCGATCTATAACTTCCACCGCCGCCAGCAAGGTCAAGAAGGCATTCGGCTTAAAATCACCTGGCTCGGGATCCAAGAAGAGTCCGGGCTCCGCTTCGAGTCCCGCCTCAGGTCAGCAGAAGTCTAAGCGACCATTGACGGTAGGGGAGCTCATGAGAAATCAGATGGGGGTTTCGGAGGCGATGGACTCGCGCGTTCGGAGAGCGCTACTCAGAATTTCCGCTGGGCAGGTCTTTTTTAAATAATTCTATAGCAACTTCTTTGCCAATGCACTTCACACTTGTGCGCCTATCCTCACAGATGCACATTTATGCATGAATGTGTGTATGCATGTAAGTGTATATGGAAGATGGCATTTGATTGGGTTTTCTCGGTTGATTTTCTTTCCAATCTTCATTTAAATTAACTTTCCCATCTACTTTCGCTCACGAAAAAGGGCAATTACGTGGAGCTCAAGTTTCAGAATGGTCCTCCTGACATTGAAACTTATTCGATCTGCTATTGCGTTCTTCAATTTTAGTAAATTAAAGATTTTATTGTCTCTTCCATCCGATGGAAACGATGATGCAGATGACTGACTTTTGTTATTATTATTGTTATCCAAACCTACATGACTCTTCCATCTGGATTTTAGTTGTTCCATGGGGACAATGTTAGAGTTGTCATCATAAATCAAATAATAATTATCATTTGAATTCTCAAATTCTCCTGTTTAAGAACATGGTGAAACGTAAATACCAGAGGTGCTCATTTAAGCATGTTACTTGTTCCATGTACGTAGATACACACTATTGCTTATGCTTTTAATTGCTTGTATGATATTTTTCTGAGAGGACGGTTGTTTGCATTGAAAACACAGAGACAGAAAGAAATCAACTAAGTTAAAATAATCATGGCGAAGCTATTTGTTGATGTATTACAGGTTGGAAGAAAGATTGAGTCTGTTGTAGTTCCACTAGAATTACTGCAGCAGCTTAAACTTTCAGATTTTCCTGATCCGCAAGAGCATGAGGAATGGCTGAAGAGAACCCTGAAGGTTCTAGAGGCTGGTCTACTTTTGCATCCCCATATGCCTCTAGATAAGTCAAGTCCTTCTGCACAGCGCCTGCGGCAGATTATTCATGGGGCTTTGGATAGGCCTATAGAGACTGGGAAGAATAATGAATCTATGCAGATTCTTCGTAGTGCTGTCATGTCTCTTGCATGTAGATCCTATGATGGGCCTGATTCATGCCACTGGGCAGATGGAATCCCTTTCAACCTTCGGCTTTATGAAATGCTCCTGCAGTCCTGCTTTGATGCTAACGATGAATCCTCAATTATTGATGAATTTGATGAGCTGATGGAACAAATCAAGAAGACCTGGGGGATTCTTGGATTGAACCAAACACTTCATAATCTCTGCTTTACTTGGGTTTTGTTCCACCAATTTGTTGCAACTGGACAGATGGATTTGGGTCTACTGTCTGCTACTGATGGTCTTCTAGCAGAAGTTTCAAATGATGCTAAGTCAACAAAGGATGCAGAGTATTCCAAAATTCTGAGTTCTACTTTAAGTTCTATATTGGGGTGGGCAGAGAAAAGGCTTCTTGCATATCATGAAACTTTTGATCATGGAAATGTTGAAACCATGCAGGGCATTGTTTCTTTAGGGGTAGCAGCGGCTAAGATTTTGGTTGAGGATATATCTAATGAGTATCGAAGAAGGAGAAGAAATGAAGTTAATGTTGCCCGTGAAAGAATTGATACTTACATCAGGTCATCTTTACGTACTGCTTTTGCTCAGGTAAGTTATCCTTGTCTGCACTGTTGGCCTTTTCCTTTAGTAGAAGGCGGTAGACTTGAGCTGCATTCTGTCCTGGTCCATGCGCTGCACATACGGCAGAGTAGCCTTATATGCTTCACGTGAGAGATAGAATATTGTGTCTTAAAGATAAATCTTTACCCTCCCATTTGGTTAATTTAACTAAGAAGTCGATCAAGTTTCAGCTAAGTCAATAGATATTTGAAGACAAATCTTTGGAGATTTAATAGCTAAAATATTGTGAGTCTGAGTACAGTCATGGAAATAGTTGTCTTGAATTACTCTTCTGTCACTCTCTACAATTTACCACAGACACATTTTCTGAACTAGTGTTTTTTTTTATGCTTTATAGATAATGGAGAAGGCAGACTCAAGCAGGAGAGCATCCAAAAATCAGCCAAATGCTCTTCCTGTCCTTGCCATTCTTGCTAAGGATGTTGGTAGCCTGGCATTAAAAGAGAAGCGAGTGTTCAGTCCAATACTTAAAAGGTGGCATCCTTTGTCAGCTGGTGTTGCTGTGGCCACTCTTCATGTATGCTATGGAAATGAATTGAAACAGTTCATCTCGGGAATAACAGAATTGACACCTGATGCAGTACAAGTATTGAGAGCTGCAGATAAGTTAGAGAAAGATCTTGTACAAGTAGCTGTGGAAGATTCAGTAGAGAGTGATGATGGTGGCAAAGCAATAATCCGTGAGATGCCTCCTTTTGAGGCTGAAGCTGCTATTGCTAATATGGTGAAAACATGGATTAAGACTAGATTAGACAGACTTAAAGAGTGGGTTGATAGAAACCTGCAGCAAGAGGTTTGCATTCATCATCTTTTAATGTTTTGTTTCCTTTTGATGATTTTTCATCACCACTGTATTACTAGGGCCAGATGTTTATAAAAATATAAGTAAACCATCGTTATGTTATTGTTAAATGTTTTTGCTCTTTAATATGTGTGATTGTAAATCGTAGGATTTTTATATGATGTTATATCATTGTCTGGTTGCCTCAAATAAATTAATTATCAATTAACTGCGAATACATTAAGGCATGGAGTCAACCAATAAAATTTGGTTTCAGCTGTAATTGCATCCTCGTATGAATTAATGAATCATGAAGTTAATGTCAATGTCATGTTAAATCATTTTTACCGAAGAGTAGTAGACTGTGATTTGGAATAAGTCAAAAGCATTGGTAAAATGTTGTGGTACATAATTTGTTTGTCTTTTAAATGGATTGGTCAAGCCTCTGACATCTGGCTCACTCTTTATTTGGTTTGTTTTGTTTTATGTTGCATGCATGTAATAATTTTAGGTTGCTCCACATGTAATTCGTCAACCATTCCTGTATCTTAATCCATGTTTTTAGTTCAGACCATTGGATTTACGTTTCATGAACTCCAGAGTTGGTTGCAAACTTGAAATCCTGCATGAACTGCAAGATTGTAAACCATAACTGCCTTTTTTAATCTAAAAATATTTTACTACTTGTAAAAACTTTTGGTTGGCAACATGTTCATTGTCATGGAACATGTGAGGTTATGTATACTTTAACTATTTGCCTAATATCTTCAAAGTAATTAATTTATTGTGATATAATAGGTTTGGAGTCCGAACACAAATCAGGATGGTTATGCCCCTTCTGCTGTTGAAGTATTGCGGATCATAAATGAAACTCTGGATGCATTCTTTCAGCTTCCAATACCAATGCATCCTGCATTACTTCCTGAACTGATGAATGGTCTCGACAGATGCCTTCAATACTATGCTATCAAAGCAAAATCTGGCTGTGGTAAATAATGTTGAATTTAATAGTTGAGCTTTGATATTTAGTATATGTAAACACCTCCCCCCCCCCCCCCCCCCCCCCCCCCCCCAAAAAAAAAAATAATAAAAAAGAACTGGGTTAATTTTTCATGATATATTCAGGATCACGAAATACATTTCTTCCAACATTGCCAGCACTGACCAGATGTACAATTGAGTCAAAATTTCAAGGCTTTGGGAAGAAGAAAGAAAAATCACCTAATGTTCAGAAGCGAAACTCTCAGGTTGCAACAAATGGGGATGCCTCTTTTGGGGTACCACAGCTTTGTGCTCGCATAAACACTTTGCAATGGATCCGGGGTGAATTTGATGTTCTGGAGAAAAGAATTATTACCCTTCTACGAAACTCTGAATCTGCTAATGTGGAAGATTTTTCAAATGGATTGGCAAAGAAGTTTGAATTATCTCCAGCTGCATGTGTTGAAGGAATTCAGCAACTATGTGAGGCAGTGGCATACAGAATCATATTCCATGATCTAAGGCACGTTGTATGGGACGGCTTATATGTTGGAGATCCATCATCTTCCAGGATTGAACCATTTCTGCAAGAACTTGAGCGAAACCTGATGACCATTTCTGATACAATCCATGAAAGAGTCCGTACACGGACTCTTACTGATATAATGAGAGCTTCCTTTGAGGGATTCTTGCTGGTTTTGCTTGCTGGAGGACCCTCACGCGCATTTTCCCGGCAGGACTCTCAGATCATAGAGGATGATTTCAAATCCCTTAAGGATCTCTTCTGGGCAAATGGGGATGGCTTGCCTTGCGACTTAATAGATAAGTTTTCAACTACGGCAAGGTCTATCCTCCCCCTCTTCCGAACTGAGACTGATAGCCTCATTGAGCGGTTTAGAAGGGTAACCCTGGAGACATTGGGCTCCTCTGCTAGATCTAAGCTTCCTTTACCTCCAACTTCCGGACAGTGGAATCCATCTGAACCTAACACTTTATTACGAGTTTTGTGCTATAGGAATGATGAATCAGCTTCTAAGTTTCTTAAAAAGACATATAATCTACCTAAGAAACTGTAAGAATCTTGAGATCCTGTGCACAGAACGGAAACCAAGATATTCTTGCTGGAAAATGCATTATGCTTATATTTCTGCTTCTGCTTGTATCTGGTACAATATTGCCCAGCAAGTAACCTTATCTGCATTGGTGAGCGAAGTTTACTACAGGATGCAGCTGTCTTGTATAGTGTATTTTGTTCAAATTGGTAGTGATGGTGCTACTTCCATGTTCAATGGGTCGGGAGAAGGGCAGCATATGTGGTGGCCTATAGTGTTCCTAGGGCAGAGGCCTTACTTGCGGAGATAGTTATTCTTTCTGATTCGTTAATCTTTTGAAGGTAGGATCATCTTCATAGTATTGCTGGTGGTTTCTTTCGCCGGTGGCCTTTTTTCACTTCTCTTCTGCGAGTTCTTTATGTATGAAAAATTTTTTTTTTTTTTTTTTAGTTCCCTTGGAGTGGCTTATCACAATT
Organism: Acacia acuminata; assembly: GCA_019022655.1. NCBI lineage: Eukaryota > Viridiplantae > Streptophyta > Magnoliopsida > Fabales > Fabaceae > Acacia > Acacia acuminata. Next base: position 4,608,362 of record JAFJYI010000015.1, read on the forward strand.
TTACTAGTAAGAAACAAAAGCAATGTATAGCATCTGTCTATTGATGTTACTATTCATCTGTAAGATGGGATCATTCTGTCTATGTGAATGCTTTCTATGTTACACCTTTTTTTTATAACACACCCTCCACTATCCATCCATTCTAGGATTTGATCTTGCAACCTCTCTATTGAGAGGTGCAAGTGATGCCATCAAGCCATTAAGGCTTTGGCCTTTTTTATGTTATACTTAACAAGCTGGACACTTTCTAATGTTTGTATTTTTCTCCGGTCGAGAATATGTGATGCATCAGTGTATATTAGAAGAACAAAACTATAAGAAGCAAAGACTGAAATTAACTTCCTAACATGATCAGTAATTATATTAGATAGATGTAGGGACCTTGAAGGATGAAGGAATTCGCTGACAAGCCCTCTTTTCTGAAAAGGATAATATGACCGGAACTGGTTAGGAATAATGACATTCTGTTCAAGACAAAAACACTCGAGACCTTTATTAAGCTACCTAGATACTTGACGAATGATTGAATTTAGATAAACCTTCAGTAACATGCACTCTCCGGCTTTTAATGTATTATTACCAAAGTATAGGAGACGAATAAAAATGCATCTAGCCTCCTTACATAGAGCATGTGTACACGTGCTCTCAAGCGGGTTAAACAGCTTTTACTTTTTCTATGAAAGTTTTAAAAATGCATTTGGAGAAGTATTTATGGATCTGGAACCCGTCATTTGAGACTTCCTCAATTAAGCTTCAACTAAGAAATATTATTTATTAATAAATTGTGATCTGACAGTGTTTTTTATTTGGGGGTGGGGCTACAAATTTAATTTTTTAACAAATAAACAGAAGACTTTAATTACAACTAGGTGTTCTGTTTTGCAAATTCTGAAGCCGGGAGGCATTCCTTTATAATCTCCTTGATCCTTCTCTTCATTAGTTTATCTTTCACACCAGCAATCATGTTTCTGTAGAACATTTCCAACCTAATTAGCTTACTACGATCTGCTTCCTCTATCATGCTCTCCCATTCCTTTGCAATGTCGAATACACCCGAGTTCCTCAATGACACTGGGATATCACTCTCATCAAAAGGTTTTCCAAATATTGAACCATGAAGTATACTTGCATATCTCTCCATCACAGAAAACCTTGTCTGAAGCAGCTTCAGTTCATTCAAGGCTGACGCTAATTTCTCATCAATTTCTGTGACTGCTTCAGTCTCTTTTTCTTCACCACTCTTCTGCTCCTCTTGCTTGAAATCCTCTATCAGAGGAGGCCATAACACTAGTGTGGGAGTGTAAAAATCCCCTGCCTTACCATTTCCCAGAACCCCACTCCTTCCCCTACCCCAAGACCAAATCTTATACCCCTCCTGTGCAACAATAACGGTATGCGCAGCTCCACAAGCAACTTGGATTGGCTCCGGAAACCTCGGCTGATATGGCGTGCATGAGATAAGAAAGGGAGAGAGCGCATCCCCGGAATCAGTTCCAACAAAACTAGCATCAGGACACAAACCAAGACCCTTCTCCATTCCCCATGACCACACATCACCAGCTGATGAAACAACACTGGTATGAAACAAGCCACAGTCAACAGAAATTAGATGTACATACTGTGGCAATTCTTTGACAGGCATGGGAAGCAATTCGCTTTGTGTGGTTCCATGCCCAAGTTGCCCATTATCCCCAAGGCCAAACGTCCAGCACATGCTTGCTGATGTGTCAGTGGGGCTCTTTTTGTGAGTGAGCAAAGCAGTGTGAAAGGCACCACAAGCTACCTCATAAATTGACCATGGGGACTCCTGGTCAAATGCTTTTACAACTTCTGGATTTGGCCTGCTTTCTCTATCCCCCAAGCCTAATTGACCATGACTGTTATTACCCCAAGAGTAGCACACGAGGTCTTCGCCTACGTATGATTCTCCTGCACTAACTAGTGCAACAACATGCTCGTTTCCACATGCAATCTTGACAACAGTATGGCCGTGAAAATCCCATACTGGTGTGGGAATGAAACTGCTCACAAGAGAGAACCCTCCTTCTTTGCTTTTCAGTGGGCAGTTTCCCCACATCCATAGGGCCCCTAGGCTATCAATAGCCAGAGACATCATTCCTCCTGCTTTGACAGAGCATATCTGCAAAAATTGAACACACAAAAGCAAATTAATGGCTATCTAACCTTGGCCTGTTTGTATGTCAGAGAACTGCATGTATGCAGTTAACCAATACCTTTAGTGATGCCTTACTTTCTTCTTCTGGCGTGTCTGTTGAAGAACCAGGAGGGTGCAACTCAAGAAACTTTTTTAATAGGCAGGGAACTAGAGACTTATCTCCACTAGAGTCATGAGAGTCCTCTTCGGTAACACCGAGTTGACCATCCATACAATAGTCAAGGTTATAGTTGAATAATACAAGCCAACAAATATACAGTGTTATAGAAGAAGGAACTAGTAATATTTTGTGTCTGAATTTCACGAGGCACTACAATTATGTTAAGGATACAGATATTGTAGCCCCAGCACCAGACTGATCCATCATCTGTCAACACACACAGCAGCAAAAGTTAAACTGAAGGAATGTCCTTCAAATTCCAGTTTTATGAAGCAGCCCTAAGTTTATCTCAGACATACTCAGTGTTATCAGACTGCAGTCTACTGGATATTGCAGGTTTCATCTCTATTCTGACATAAGGTCTAAAGGCGTGAAATATACAAACATATGCACAAAATATTTACTCTAAAGGGCACCGATAGAGAATCTCTTGCAAGCAGATAATAACTGAACATACAATCCATTGCACTGAAAGGCCAAATATTGAGAAATTTAGCCAACATGGTAAACTGTCATGCTTAAAAGTTCTGAGGATTTCACTTAGTATCATGCAGCAAACTCAAACTTGACCTGTTAGGGTAAACTCAAAGGTAAAAAGTCTTACAACCTGCAAGAGCAAGACTATGATAGGCCCCGGCAGCAATTCCCACAATTTTGATAGTGTCTCCTGATGAATTGGGGTTCTCAAACTTGACCGGAACAGGAAAAAGCTCGTCCTCTTCTGAGCCTCGACCAAGTCGCCCCAATATTCCTCTCCCCCAAGAATATACACACCCATCCCCTACAATCAGAAATATTTTAGTTCCTCTGCATTCGTCAATGCAAAATGTCTCTGAAGAATCCTTAAAATTACAGAAATAAATATACAATCCCCTTCCGTAGCCACCGTATTGGCAAATCAATAAACTTGTCAATGGTGTCCAACTCAGTGATCATACAAGCTGGTTGGGCACCCTAGATAAAGAAATGCCGAAATTTTTATTACTGGCGTGAGATTCCGAGTCTCCGGAACAGATCCCAGAAGACTATAAGGATCCACCACATGATCGGTAGCCCAAAACACTGTTCCGAAAAATTTCATAGGTCTTACCGGTTAGAGCTAGAGTATGTGCTTCGCCAGCCGCTACGGCGACTACTTTACGAGATAAATTGCCGGAGTTGGCAAAATTTGCAGCGTCCTCCATTATCTCCTGTCACTAGATATACTCAAGCACTAGTAGCAATGACTAGTTTATGTAGTGAATCCATAAAACCCCAAGCTCCTTTTATACCGAGCTTATAACAGCCGTCAAGTTGTAATGGGAGTCATATTCATAAAAATAAAAAATTGACCTTATCCTTTTCCCCGACACTGTATGATAATACATATGCCTTCAGCTCCACACAAAGAAATAAAAATAAAATATGTCCTTCAAAATTGATTGTTTAATTGTTGATTACATACGTGTTTAACTTTCTCGATTAGCTAATTAGACAAGGTAATTGCTTCTTAAGCAGTGATTAGTATCCTTTCATTATCGCATTACAGCATAATGAAAGTAAAATCCCTTCTCTTTATTCAAGTTAGCGGTACAATACCAAAAAAATAACGATCTTGCATACTGGGTTAAAAGAGAAGAGTGCCACGTATCTCTGTCTTTCGGTAATACTCGTCGGCTTCAATCCTTATCCTTCTAATCCAAAGATTGATGGGAGTTTTATTCTCTCATCCTGGGTCTTATTCAAAAGAATCGATAGATCATGATAGATGAAAACTTTATATACTGTGCGGCTGTCGTCAAATGCGGCATTGAAAATTCGGGAATTGGTCGTCGGAAGTCCGATTACTTTAGCATATTTTAAGGTATATGCGGTGTTGAGTGGGGATTTGAGATGGTCATCTAGGATTTGCCAAATGTATTACGTAGCTGTGGCATTGATAGCAAAAAATACTCCGCACGGGTTCGTTTACGTCATCTTGATATGATCCGGATAAGGCATCAAAGAACAAAATATGCTCCCCTCAGGGGTTCGTTTACGTCGTCCTGATATGATCCGGATAAGGCATCAATAACAAAAATGCTCCCCTCACAGGGGTTCGTTTACGTCGTCTTGTTATCATCTCCTTCGTTACAGAGTCTGTTGGGATTAACCGGAAAAGCTATTTCCCTAACATGATTTACGGCGACCCTAACTCAAATAGGCCAAGAAACCACTGTGCATCGTGCATGAATTGAAAAATAAGCTTGCAACCGAAATCCGTAGATTAAAAATAACTGATTGCAAATGAACTAGAAACAACTTATCGTCTTTCTTACAATATACACAATGATCATGAATTTAAGAATGAGTTATCCTAAAAATCTGCATTTTCATAATCTAACCTAGTTATGAACAGAGCAATATATACAGAATTAACCGGCGCAGGGACCAGCACTACTGGTCTCGGCAATATCGACCTGACCAACGTAAGCAGAGAGATTTAGATACTGATCTTGATCATTCAAGCCCCTCCATCTAGCCCTACAGATCACACAAATAGTCATTCTCCTTCCCCTGCTTCTCTTCCACCTCATCAGACACTCTTCATGAATTGGATTCCGACAAGTTCCACAGGCGACGACCTTGTCTTCTTTCCCCATTTCATCCATACAAATGGGACACAAGGTCCCATCCTCCACCTCTATACTGGGTTCCTGCCTTTCAGTGAAGAAAAGCTGGTGAAACCTCTCGCGAAGAGCGGAGCCGGCGAGGGCGTCAGGCGAAGTGGGGAGGTCGAGGAGGCGGCGGAGTTGGGAGGAGCGGATGGTTCGCCGGCGAAGGCAGAAGTGATCGAGGGGAAGGCCGAGAACACGAATGAGGACGAAGAGGATGTGCTTGCAAGGGGTGGTGCGGTCGGGGCAGGTGCAGGTGGGGAGGGAGGAGAGGGTGACGGTGTAGACATTGCCGGTGGCGCCCAGTATGAAGAAGGAGGACTGGGAGCGGTGGAGGAGAAGGAGTGGGTGGCGGAGAGCGCGGAGGATTCGACCGGAAAAGCCAGGATCGGCGGAGACAGAATCCATGGATGATGGTAAGGTTGAAGAGAATTCAAGGTGAGAGACGAATGGTGATGTTAAAAGGGAATGGATTCCCGAGGGAAAATTGAGGGACACGTGAAGGATGGACGAAGAAGAAGGGAATCAATTCCGTGAACCCAACCGCTAACTTGCGTACTTGTCATCACCTGCGCAAATCCTTTTTTTTTTTTTCTAGTCATTTAAATTTAGGGGCAAGCTATGTTTTGCACTTTTTGACTTTCCAGCCGAATTACTTTTCTATCGGGCGTAAATGTGGCCTTAAACAATTTTTAAGGGGGTTAATATGGTAATTCTGCGTTGACCCTTAAAAGTTCTAAAATGTCTAATAAATTAGCAAAAAGAATAAATAGGTGATGATGGGGTAAAAATATATGATTTTGAAGTTTAAATGTTGGCAAAGTGAATATAGACAATGATAATTTAAGAATAACAATTAATAATTTAGATATACATAAAAATGACAATTTAGTATATTTAAGTTGTCAATCTTTATATTCAGGTTGTTAATTCTTATACTTAAATTGTCAACATCTAAATTTAAAAATCTCATATTCCTACCATAATATTTATTTGTCATTTTGCTAATTTAGTAAAATTTTGATATTTTTGTGATTCAAATAGTATTTTTTTTTATTATTAATAAAACACTTTTATATTGAAATTTTAAAAATTGACAAAATACTTTTAGACACTAATATATTAAGTTAATTTTTAAAAATAACAATGTTAACGTAATTCAAAACTAACAAAATTTGAATTATTTAAAATATATTTTATAAAATTAAAAGTTAAAATCTTATAAAAAGATAAAGTACTAAAAGGCCGACTGTTTAAGGTAAAAAATGGGCTTACTGTTAAGAAGTTAAAAAAAGAAAGAAATATAAGTTAACTATTTTGTTCACATTGTATCGCACAAAAAAAACTATTTTGTTCACATACTGGATGGGTCTCTGCATCTGGATTTGGCTAGCGTCTTCAAAATGACGCAGTTTTAAAGAGCCTTTGCCTTTTTCAGGAAAAATAAAAATAAAAATTCAAAGTGTACTAGAGGGAAAAAAAAATATTTTAGACTATTGACAAGTACTTTTTAAAAAAAATATTTCATGATTTTGAAAAATTATTTTTGTATGTTTAAAAAAATATTTCAAGATACTCAAAAAATACTTCATGATCTTGAAAAATAAATACTTCAGGATACTAAAAAATTATTTTACGATCTTGAAAATATATTTCAGGGTATCGATTGGTACCAAAAAAATATTTCACGATATTGAAAAAATATTTTGAAGGATCTTGAAAATTTCATACTAAAAATAATAAAATATACTTCAAGAAGGATATTGATTTAACCGAAAAATTATTTTATGATTTTAAAAATACATTTCAAGATCCTCGGATTATAGTATACACGTGCAGGATAGAACCGAAAATACATAAAAAGTATTTTACCGCTTGATCTACCTTAGAAGGAAAAGATCAGCTATCTCTCTGAATTAAGTGAAGAGGTGTTCCCAAAATTGATTGCAAAAAGGAATGAACAGTGAAAGAACTGATTCAATTGTTTACAAAGAACAATGAAATGGCGCAAGTATTTTGGTCCAAGGCCTTAATGCTTTTGGGAGGGTCTCAGATAATTCGTACAACAATCATGGCATTCACCAATCTGGTAGATGACTATTCGTCCAATGTAACTTAAGGAACAGGAGCATTGTAACGCTGTTAAAAGGAAACAATAAACTATATGCAGCCGATCAAATACCATTTATTCTGAGCAAAAAAAAAAGATCAAATACCATTTATAAGAAACCCAAAAAAAAAAAAAAATAGTGAACATAAAATAAAACAGAGCATTGTGGGGAGATATTTTTTTAAAATTCTAAAATAATTTTTCAAAATACGAATGAAGTTTTGAATTATTATTATCTTTTTTTTAAAAAAGGTAAAGGTTTCTTAAAACTGCGCCAAAACGGCGCAGTTTTATGCATAGGGCGGCCACGGACGCTAGCCAAATCCCTCTGGATCACCTACGAGAAGCAAGGGCGAAAGCGAACTTCAACTTCAATTATCTCCTCTATATTCCTTTCCTACAGAGAAGGGGAGCTGAGCGTGGCACTTCAAAAATTTCATCTTTCACCAATTTACGCTGCTTCCCTTGCTTTCATACACCAAACAGCCCCTCAATGTTCCCTTCCTTTCAAAAAAATAGCCAACCTCGAGACCAGGTAATTTCTTTCTCCCTTTTCTTCTTAAAAACCATTTCTTCAACGTGCTGGTAAACGAATTAAAGGGCTTTGGGTTTACTTGGTTTAGCAATCTACTCAGCCGACAATTCATAGTTTCTTTCCGTTCCTGCGCAATTGAAAGAAATCGAATTGGTATTAATCGGTGATACATATTTCTCAGTGGCCGGGAATTGCTCCTTCTTCTTTCGCCGGGCTCTCATTTTTGCAGCTGATAAAATGGAGGCTGCCGACATGAATTTATATATTTCCTCTTGATATACTCTCTGCTTTTATTTTGCTCATTTTAAAGTTTAAAGAATTATACTTCCCGAGTATCTTAGTTTTGATGTTTCCATGAACTCTCCAAATTTGTATATATTGAGTCACTTCCTTTCCTCCTAGTGAAAATAAATATGTTTCTGCTTTTATGATTTGAAAAGATCTTGACTTTTGTGATGTCTTTTGTTTCCTTCTCAATATTTTTATTTGCTTGTCTGTACACACAGCAACAAAAGCAAGAAAGAGAGTGGTTAGGAGAAAGTTTCAAGCCAGAAAACTTCATTCCAGGTCTTGTCATAGGCTTCATTACTGGGTTGTTATTTGATTTATCAAAGCCCGGAAGAAATTACTCGACAAAGAAAACCTTATCATCGGGCAAGCTCCAACAGCAGCTGTCAGTCCCAAGCAATGGTGATCAAGAGCTTAAAATGGTCTGTTACTTCGCCTTGTCATAGCTTTCTCATGTTGTGGCAGCCTTAACTTTACATCGTTTTTTTTTTAAAAAAAGAAATTCTTTTCATGCTTCTTTGGTAGATTAATTTTGCCTCATGTAAATAAGGCGTTTTATTGGATTGCTGAGATGTTTCTGGTATCAATATTTGAACTATCTGCGCCAGGTTCTTGTAGTGAGACAAGACCTAAAGATGAAATCAGGAAAGATAGCATCCCAGTGCGCTCGTAAGATACTTAACCATTGTTAAATTTGAGGATTTGCACTTCATCCTGATATTTCAAGCCTCTATATTATTATGTGATGTATGAACTTGATTATCCCCTCAGGCTTTGTCTTATCAGTTGATACTTTTTGTTTACCTTTACTGTTTTTGCAGATGCTGCCACTGGAATGTATGCTGAACTAATGTACAGGTACTTCACAGTGTATTTTCTGAGCCTTGAGTTTTCCCTGTTTTAATATGGAACTCACTAACCCAATCCACTGCCCTGCAAGCCTTAACTTTTTTGCCTTCAATGTTTTAGAAACCAATAGCTTTTGCTTGTTCAATTTGAAAATTGAAACTGTAACAGTTGCTGATCTGTGTGGCCACCAGGTCTTGAGTGGTAATAGTTCTTCTTTTTTTATTGTTCGGGGAGCAAGTGGGATGGAGGAAGGCAACGGGGAAGTCCTTGTTGACGTTTACTATGCCATAGGTTGGGCAAGTAGGTGGGAGCTTTTGTGTGTGCATGCATGTATTAAACTTGTTATCTCAAACATGGAGATGTTGATCATTCAACAAGGATTGTTATATCATACTGAAGAACATAGAATCACAATCTATTGTTTGAAGTGAATTACTGAATTTCATTTCAGGGTTAATCTAAATTGGTATATGCTCTGCTTTCGCTTCTGCTGATATGTTAAGCTCCGCCACTGACTTGTTTTGCAGGCATCGATCCCTTTTGAGACAATGGGAACAGTGTGGCCAGCCCAAAATTGTTGTGACTTGCAAGAATCAACAAGAAATGTAAGCAGATTTTTCTCTTGTCAATACTCAATACAGTATGGTCAGTTTCCAGTCTAGTACATGGATTCATCCCATCACTTTACTTGCAAAACAGGAATAGGCTGAAGGAAGCAGCTGATAATATTGGCCTTCCTACTTTTGTTGTTGCTGATGCTGGACGAACCCAGGTAACACCTAGCAGTTTGGCATAATATTATAATTTCTTTTATGGCAAAAACTACCTTGATTGTGGATAGTAAGGAGTGATGATAGAACCACCATATGTGTCTTCTACATAACAAAGAATGAGACATCAAAATCCGAAGCACACAGCACAAAAAATAGTTTTGTACACACTGCTGTGAGACTACAAGTACTCACATCAACTAAACTCCGCGTATAATTGAGGACATGAAATAAAACGATCTTGGGAGAGTGAGGTATTCTAGAATTTAATTGTGCCTGGATGAATTTGGTGTTTTGTAATTGTTCTTTGCAAGAGCCAAATTAAGGGCTGTTTTCCTGATGATTTTTGCTGATTCAGGTTATGGCAGGGTCAAAGACCGTTCTTGCAGTTGGACCTGGTAAGCTTGTAATTTGATGCTGTTTACTTTTCAGAAACTGAATATAGGATTGGATCTGATACTAATGCTTCGATACATGTGATGGTGAAATTGGAAAAGGTCCAAAAGCATATGTAGATTCGGTGACTGGGAAGTTGGCCCTGCTTTGACAAATAGTGATAATTAATAACCACTTCAGCCTCCAAATTCATACTGTGATCGTCTGAAGTCATTTGCTGGTTAAGGTGGTTTCACTTTGGTGGCAGAAGAACTCAATATAAGTGGCCTAAATTTTTGTCTCTGGTTCACTGTCTGTCACGGAACAAACGCTCACCCAATGCTCTCGCTAGGATTTGATTAATTGAATGCCAATTTCTTTCTGTGCTTCTGATTCTATGAATTTGATTCACTTGTAGTTGTATCAATGGCCAAACTTGTGACGACTGAGATTAACTCTACACGCAGTTCGTGTACCATCACAGTGTCTTCTTTGGCCCCTTAAGAGAAACTGATAGAAGACCTCTCTTTTTTTCCCCCTCCTCTTGCATTACTGCCATTTTCTTACAAGACATAGTACTCGCCTCAACAGAAACTGGGAACATTAGTTTATTAAAAGGAAACACTATTTGTCAATTAAAATTTAGGAACGCGTCACTATTACACTTACAATTTTTTATGACTTTGCAATTGGGTTATTTCATACAAAAATAACATACAAAATTTTTTATAAAACACTCAATCTTATAAAATCATATAAAAAAGGTAATCATTTATTTATTGAACTATCATTAATGATTTGATGATGTATGTACAATTCTATTTAGGGAAAAAGGTAGAAAAAAAAGTTTGAAATTGTAAAATCCTAAATTAGAATTATTATTTAAAGTTGATAAGAGAATGAAAAAATTTGGAGTAAATATCCTTTCGATCACGACAAAAAACACGGACTCTATTTTGGTTCCTTACAAAAAAATCGACCATTATTCGTCCTTTTTAAAGAACTAAAAAGGACCTTTTGGAAATTTGTGAAGATCAAAATGTCGGCAACCAATCGACCTTTATTCGATTTCTTTTTATGGACTAAAAAGATTTTTTTTTTTTTTTTTAAGGGACCAAAATGAGGATCGCGTTTTTTTGTCAAGGACCAGGGTATTTACTCAAAAATTTGATAAGCAATTTACAATTTTTTTTTTTTGGAAAATATTTTTTATAATTTCAAAGTTTTTTTCCTTTCTATTTATTGCAGCCTGTTTAATTAGATCGTTGGCATGGCACAGAAAATGGTGGAACAATTTCAAAACTAACATATTTTGATGAATATTTAAAATATTTTGATTTGAATATTTGGGAAAAATAATAGAGAAAAAAAGGGCATGGAGTCAAGTAAAACTATAATAATAATTTAATTTTTTTAAAAAAAAAACCTAAACCTTGGTAAAACCCTAGCTCCCATCTCTGGATTCTGTTGCCATAGGATCTCTGTGTAAAAGCGCTAATCCTCTGAAACTTTGGTGCTGCTGTTCAAATGGCCTCTCGTTGTAGATCTCTGTCGCAACCAGCAATATCCCTCATTAGATCTACGATTTCAAAACCATCAAGCAAGCCCAAGTCCTCAGCTTTCCTCCAACACACTCGTTCGCCTGCTACGTTACCGAGGCAAGCAAATCTTCTCATTTCAGCGCTCTCCCATAATAAATTCCTATTCTCCTGGTTGCATTCCTCGTTGTGATTTTAAAGAATTTCTCATTTCGAATTGCAGGGCGGTTCCTCATCTTGGTTGCGTGCAGTCCTTGCTTCCCCTCCACTCAGCAGTCTCCTCAGCTCGCCTCACTTCGTGCCTTGGTATAGATTCAAGTAACTCCAGGTCGTTGACTCAGGGTATGCTTTGCAGTGCCAACCCCGGAGTTTGATATCTCGAATATTTTTTATTTGGTATCTGTAAGCAACTTTTACTCTATATGATGTTATACTTCAGTCTTGATTGTTAGTAAATTCTTTCATATTCTCCATCAGTTCTAAAATGAAAAACTTGAGCTTAATCCTTCCTTGTTATTAAAAAGAGCTTATAGTATTTTAGAATTGTCTCATGAGTTACTGTCTATGATCCTTTTGCGTAAGAATTTTGTTATTGAATTTCCGCCATTCCTGTAATGTATAGAGGTGCTTTTGACATTATTCTCACTTAATCTAGTCACGCATTTGCATGCTACAAAGATTTTAGAAAAGTAAAAGACATGGAGGAGGAGAAAATCAAAACTTGAGCTAGTTGATTCAAAGTCGACTACTTTAGTTGAAAATGATAGTCTTTTTCCTCCCTATTCGAAGGGGTAAACCTAGAATTGAACTTTAATCTTCTTATGTAATTCCCACGTGTGGAAGTATTTTGAAACTTGCACACTGCCATCTTCTCAGCTGCGGAATTCTGTATCCATTCAGAGCTTTGTATTTTCTGGTTAGCTATGATTACCTTTGGCTGCTTTTCTGCTAAGTATTAAAAATTCTCGTTTTTCAATAATCAAGATGCATATAATCATAGAAGTTTTGTTGTTAATTCAAAGGTATCATTCTGGGCTGCATTACATAAAATCAGTGAAAATCTTTTTACTTGGATGACTCTTTGATCATGTTTGTGGCATGAATTCTTTGTTATTTGTTGACGCTATAAATAATTCCCAGCTTTAACTTCTATGCCAAGGTGTTTTAGCTGTGTTCTTAACCATTAGGTCTATTATATCCCTATTAAAAATACATCGAGAACTTAGGAATTCTACTGGAATGAATGCCTCATTTGAAGATAATTTTTGGTATCGCTATTGTGTTGTTTAGTTTTTAAAATATAAGAAAATCAAGGCATATTCTTACTTCTGTAAATGCAAAGATGTAGATTTTTTTTAGCTAAAGGAATAGTGCATCTGGATTCTCTTTTCTTCTTAATAGAAGGTTATAGGTTTTGCTTACTTTGTGGCTTGCCATTGGGCAGCGTTGCATCACCCGTTCCTTTTTTGCAATTTTCAGCTTTAGAAATTGTGAGGACTTGGGTCCTTCTATTTCTATTGGGTCCCTAATATTTTATTTTATGTTCTTCAATTTTTTTAGTAAATTAAAATGTCTGACAATGCAATAGGAGCAACAGTCCCAATACTCTGTAAAGCCCTGTGGGTCATGCCAATGGCAGGCCCTGATTTTGGATGATGATTGACTCCCCCCCCCCCAAAAAAAAAAAAAAAAAAAAAAAAGGGTTCATATGCTCACTGCATACCCAGAGCAGCTCCTGCAAACATTTTTACTCTAGTAAGGTGAGAACAAATTCCCACATATAGACATGATCCATATCTTCAGGGTCATGTGAGTGATGCAATTATCTATTCTGATGCATCGGGGCTGAATTAATTATAATTTAGGATTAGTTAAACCACAGGCTAGGCCTTAAGTCTATAATATTGCAGAGAAGACTTTTTGCTCCTCAGGAAACTGTTATGCATTTACCCCTTGATTAGCCATCTATGTAGTCTGGATCATTTGCAGGGATGGCGTTGCAATAAATGTTTGCATTTGCAATCTGAAATGAGAAACTGTGTTTTGTGACCAGTTTTATTAGTTTAATACTTTAATGTTGCGAGGGATACAATTTAACCTGGCATTTGCATACTATCCTTTCACTTTAGATTCATGATCACACATTTTATGATAATCATTCTTATAATTCCAAGTCTTTATGTTATGTTTGAAGAGATGTCACAAGTTCACTTGAGAATCATGCTGTTTAATTGAGTGGAAAATATATTGCTTGCCTTGTTTAGGTTATTCTATTGTAGAAGAATATTTTCCTTGTGTAAACCAATGCTTATATAGCGTTTCACCTCTATTTGCCACAGAAATGGGCCTCAGCTCACCTCGATAAGAGTTTCAGAAGACCAATGGTTGATGAATTACAGTCATCGATCCCGCTGCTGGCATGCTTTTTGCAGTGAACTGTTTAATTTTTGTTGAACATTTCAGTACAACGGGTACATAGTTGGAAGAATCCTTCCCTATTCCTGTAACTATGGCTGTGGATCCCTAGAAATGCTTGTTCAATCCAGGTTCAATTGTTTTGAAAGATAGACTTGAGCTTTGGTACTTGATCAGTAACAAATAAAGAATACGTTCATGCACTGGGTCATTGTTTAAGCACCCTGTTTGGGGATAACCTAGCCGGAAAATCAGCTCATATCCTGTGTTTGTTTCCTTCTCATGGATAATCTGAGCTGTAATTGATTCAGTTTCCTCAGCTAGGTTAGGCAAAGGTGATATTATAGTCACTGTGCAGAGTATGGATCAGATATCATTTATGTAGAATATCTTTATAGGGTTATTTATTATATGTGGGAGCACGTGGGAAGGTGGATCCGGAAGTGTGTAGTGACCATGTCTCTGTTTTGTTCATCAACAGCCTTGATGGCAGAGTCTGTCTCTCTGATAACAATGTATCAGCATGTGGGACTCTGCTTAGATGCCCAGTGCCATGTGTTAGGGCTTTGTTTTACTATAATTACTGAAAGCTTTGTACAAAAAGGGTAAAGTATAATTCAATGAGCAGATGACAGTTAACCTGGCCATGGCATTGAACTCACTTTTTTGAGTTTTTCACCGTGATAGGTTTCAGCAAGACTTTGTACGCTTTGAATAACGAGGCTGCTCCATCGAGAGGGAGAGTCACTTCTGGTCATGTTAGGCAATTTGGAATGGTTTGACTCCAAAGCATGAAAGCTATTTTATTTGTAACATACCAGTCTTCCTAATTAAAAAAAGGTGTTAAGAATGTCTTTATTGATCTTTCTTTGAATTTCCTCTTCATTGAATGATTCCACTATTAGATCAATTTTTCAATGCTTGAGATTTAATATTCTAATAATATTTTTATATGGTATTAATTAAATCTTAAGCATTGAAATTTGATTTAATGGTTAACATATGCAATAGAGTGGAAATGGAGAGAGGGATTAATTGAGACATTCCTTTTGCTAAAGGAGAAAAACAGAAGAAAAAGAGAGAACTTTTTGACTCAGGTTGTGAGAAGCAAACATAAGCATACAGTGTCCACTTTCTTTAAATTAGTTTTTATTTTTTATATTTTTGTATTGAACAGTTTTAGATGACTGAGATTTAATATTTTATGATAATATGTTATACATTAGCATAAAAACACAAATAAATTTAAATTGTTGATATTATATTTGAATACTTCAATTCTGTGGATTTTTATTAAGTTATTTTATAATTTTATGTTATTTAGAATTATAATATATCATTATAAATTTTAAATTTTAACCATTAGAAATTGATTCAACAGGAGAAAAAGATAAAATTATTATGTATGTCCACATAATAATCATTTAATTACATGTAATATGCATTTGGTGAAATAGTAGCACACATACTTTGGTTACAAGATCCTTCAATTTATCGTTTTTTTTTAACATTTTTACGCCAAGAGGTTTAATGCTTTTAATCCTACCAATTTCCCGTCTCATATTCTTACACAATAAAATTAACCAAAACACAAAATACAGAAAATATGTCAAATCTGTTTACAATTCAGGCCAAAATTAATGACTTTTGTCCTAAAAATTATCTAATTTTAGATGAACATGCTTTTTAGGGTGCACGGATGAGGTTAAAGCCTAAGGAAGGGAAGGAAACTGCAAATGATTTTTGATGTTCATTACTCTGTTTCCATTACTTACGAGAACCTTAGCAGTTTATATTATCAAACTTTCATCTATTCACATAATATATTCATAAATGGAAATATATATACAAAAGTTGGTCAAGAGAATTCATAGTATATATTCTTGGTTCTTAAAATTGGGCTGTCTTAAAGATGGTAGCCTCAAGTTGTTAGTGTGCAAGCTACCTCTCTAATTTAAAATAAAGAAATAAACCATGTCATCCTAAAATTGTTAATATTTTTTTTTTTTTCATATTTTCTTGTTTTATTATTATCATTATTATGATGTGAATTTAATTAGTTTTGAACAGCAGAAAATGACGGTAAGAGAGTGACGCTTTGATAAAGAAAAGAAGAAGACTAGGTAAACACAAGGAAAAATAAAGAGCAGCCGAAAAAAAAGGGAAAAAAGGCACAAAAGTTAACCAGTACGACATTTTTGTGGTTTTGGTTCTTTTTAGGATTAAAGAGAGAGAAATAATTATGTGACATGTTATTACAGTGTTGTGGATAGGAGAGGAGATAGCGGGATATAAAAAAGGGAACTGGTATGCATGTGTGAAGTAAAAGGGAAGCATGGTTTTGATTTTTAAAATGGGAAGTCTGAAAATTGAATTACATGGCTGAGAGAAGATGGTCCAAAATTAGGAGTGAGCTTGCATTGTCCCCTTCAAACGCAAATAAACACTCTTCTCTCCACTTCTCTCTTATTCAAAGCCACTACTTTCTCACACTTTCTCTCACTCCAATCCTCTCATTTTCTCTCCCACATTCAACCTCTCCTCACTTGTTGCAGAATAACCACATGGCCTCCGCAGTTGATTCCTTTGTCGTCGAAGACCTTCTTGACTTCCCCAATGACGAAGAACCTCTCCTCCTCGACGACGCTTCCTTTCATTCATTCCCCGCCCACTTAACCAATTCTTCCACCCTCACAGCCGCCGCCACCTCCACGGGCTCCCTCTCTAATAATGCCGTCGCCGCTAATATTGCTGGCTGCCTCAGTTTCGAAGACCCTCATCACTTTTCCGGCGACCTCTGCGTCCCCTTGCCGGTATAAATACTTCTCTCTCACTGAGTGAACGTACACACTTAATCATGAATTGCGTGTTTGAATTCCTGAAGCATGCATGTCCAAGTATTATTACATTAGAAATCACCTTTTCTCTTGTACGTTCTCATAATCTGTCCATGTTACATTATTTCGTTAATTTCCATTGTGATTGCGCTTGCTGCCCGACACAAACAAAAACAAAAGAAACTCGAATGACTCATGATATGCAGGTGTGAGAGCAGCGTGCCGATCGATCACTACACAAAAAATGAAAATGTTAGAAACAAGATTAAAGGAAATCTATATATGAAGACAGTTATGTGCAAAACTAATACATGCTTGGTTGGGTTTTGATTAATGTGGAGAAACACAGTATGATGATGACATGGCCGAGTTGGAATGGCTTTCAAACATGGGGGAGGAATCATTTTCGAGCGAGGACCTGCAGAAGCTGCAGTTGATATCGGGGATGAAGGTCGGAAACAACGTCGTCGAAGCATCCAATACCCATGAATTCCAGACCGAAACCAACGGAAGCTTCAACAACAGTCACCCCATATTCAACTCCGACGTCTCGGTTCCAGCCAAAACTCGCAGCAAGCGCTCACGTGGCTCTCCATGCAACTGGACCTCTTGTCTCCTCCTCCTTTCTCCGTCTCAATCTCCAACACCATCGCTATCCTCCGCGTCATCTAACTCCTCGGACCGCGACCCCATCCCCGTCCCCGTCCATTCCACTGGAAAGAAACCGGGGAAAGCGGCGTCAAGGCGGAGGGACAGCTGCGAGGATCGCCGGTGCTTGCATTGTGCTACAGATAAGACACCGCAGTGGCGGACCGGACCCATGGGCCCCAAGACGCTTTGCAACGCGTGCGGGGTGAGGTACAAGTCAGGGAGGCTGGTGCCGGAGTACCGGCCGGCAGCGAGCCCGACGTTCATGCTGACAAAGCATTCGAACTCGCACCGGAAGGTGATGGAGCTCCGGCGCCAGAAGGAAGTGCAGCAGCAGCACCAACACCATCAGTTTCTGCACCATTCCAATATGCTCTTTGAGTTTCATGTGTCCAATGGGGACGATTACCTGATCCACCAACACATCGGCCCTGACTTCAGGCAGCTCATTTAGTAGCTGGCTAGTTATAGCTTATTATGAGAATTAGCTACCATCTTCATTTTTTTTAAATTTTTTTTAGATCATCATATTTCTAATTTT
Organism: Acacia acuminata; assembly: GCA_019022655.1. Lineage (NCBI taxonomy): Eukaryota > Viridiplantae > Streptophyta > Magnoliopsida > Fabales > Fabaceae > Acacia > Acacia acuminata. The sequence goes on from JAFJYI010000015.1 coordinate 4,626,237, forward strand.
TCATAGGGATTTTCATTAATTTTCACTATACCCCGTTTTTCCTATTTTTTTACTTTTTTTTTTTCATCTGATTAATGATGATGATGGAGTCGTTATTTAGCCCGAAATTGGCATAACTCTCCATCCAGATTTAAATTAATTTCCAGATTTTCCGCAAGAATCCTGAGCAATGCTTCTAATTCAAATATGCTATTGTAGCAATCTATAGAATAGGACCTTATCCAAAACCGTTGCTGAAGATATCATATTATGCTTCTCTTGTTTTGTTACAATATCATGATTACTCATACAAATATAAACAGCTTGCCCTGCATTTAATGGGCGTGGTAATCTTCTGATGATGAGACGATATCCTATCTAATGATTACTGGTTAACTTGGACGGCAATTAAACGCCATATCCTTTCATTATTGGTATGAATTCGCCTTTTGTGCATTCGTATCTCTGGTTTCTTTTTCTCAGGCTTAGATACCCAAATGGAAATTATCAAAATATGCATGACTTGGAATAAGAATGTTGGGTGGAGAATGTTGGTAGAAAATAAAAAGTGAATCTCCTAGCTAGCTAGACACATGTTTGGCATCATATGCATTATTCTCCTATAGTTCACCTTTACTGTTGAAATACTATTGATGCGGCTTTTTTTTTTTTTTTTTTTTGTGGGTGGTTATATTTATATTTTTATCCATTTGGTAATGAGGGTTGATCTGAAAGCACGTGAAAGAATCATAGATGGATATGAACTAAACTTAATGTAAGGTTGCAGTGATTAGGTTTCTCCAGGCCATGTGACTCAAGTTTTTTGGGCATTAAAATTAAGTTAATTAAAAGACAAAGATGCAGATAAATTTTAAAGTTCAAGCATAACCAATGTATTATAATATATGTGCTAGAATACAACATTGTAACAGAATTAAGTATGCCATGAGGGAACGCAGATCTAAGTGAGGGTATGATTCAATAAAATATTGTCTGAATTGGGAACGTCATTATGAAAACAGAATATTTTCTGTTTTATTTTACCGGATTATTCGTGGGTACGCTTTGAGTGAATTTCTTTTAGTTGAAGATAAAATGTGTCGTTGCGAATGAATATTAGAAAGAGTGAAAATTGATTATAAAAAAGAGATGGGTGTGGAATAATTAGCATGATGATATAACATATAATTAAGGGGTAAGATGAAAAAAAATTGATTATGGTATGAAACATTCTTTATGTGTATCTAATGAATATGGCTAGTTGTGTCCATCGAGTTTTTCTTAAATAGATAATTTGAGGAGTAGTTGTTAAGTGAAAATTCAAAATTGAATATTTTAAATAACTTGTAACCAAATTATGCATACAAGTTGTCCAGTAAAAATTTATAGAACCGTATTTTATCGACAGTGAGCATTACAGTAAATTAAAGTAAGGCAAAACGCTGAGAGTAGAGCAAGTGGAAACAATGAATTCTTCTCATCTACAAACTTAACGTTTAAGGTGAAATTTAATATTGGAAGTTTTTGCATAAGAATCGTGGGTGAACAAAAATTTCGATTTAATCAATTTCACTCCAAAAACATTTAGAAAGAAGAAAAATCATCCTAAAGGTTTAAACTAATTGGACATCATTTCCAACTTAAAAATTGAAAAAACATCAACTCAAGATAAGGGGGAAAAAGTAGTCTTTAGTTACTGTGAGGTGCCTAGTTTTATGGATAACTCAGGAAAGCATGGAGTTCGGTTTTTGCCCTCATCACTCATTTATACCGTTAATTTCACCGAATGTTAATCTTAATCATCCATTTTATCTTTATCACATGCTGTTTTTTTTACCGTATGAGGTATAAAATGAATGATCAAGATTAACATTTAAATGAAATCAATGGTGTAGATAAAAAATGAGGAGAGAAATGATAAAGACAGAAGCCTCTTCCAAAAATATGCTATTATGAGGTATGGCAAATGAGTTTTACCTCATCCAACACTCCACGGATTTAACCATTGCTCTTTTCATCTAAGGATATTTAAAATTGTCTTTAACCTTTGCTTATATAATTAGAACAACTATCGTATTAATTAAATGGATTCAACTGCCATACATACTGAGATTAAAATAAAATGACAGGTGAGCTCCTTCACCTTTAGTTCAAGCTTTACCCACTGACCTTACGTGTAATTACCCATACTCAGCCTTTAATCCATTTTACTTAAGAAATTTTACATAAGAAATTATGAGCAGTCCTTAAACATCATTAACTATATAATCCCAACAGGAGTTAAACAGTTTTGATATACTTTTTCTGAATTTTTAAGTAAAAAGGTAATAACATTCTCAACATACCATTAGAACTCAACTAAAGACTTTTTAAAACTGAAAGTAGAGTTCCCTCTGATTCTAAATATAATATAAAATTTGTAATATGTTATGAAACTAAGTAAAATAACAAGAGAGATTAAGATGAGGAGATGAAGAAATGCAAGAGAGAAATGGAGAGCAAGGAGGGAGTGATTCTTCTTTTCTATTATTCTCATCCAACCTTTGATACATGCCTACTATATATAGGCAATGAATCCATTACAAGAGTTACAAAAGAATAAATCTACATAATGGTATATTATGAGGTTTTGTAAGTTATTTACATTAGTAATAGAAAATTCTCATGCCATTCATGTTATAGGTTACATGGCTTTAGAAACTCCAAAAGACTCTTCTTGAAAAGGTTGTGGACATTCACACCAATATTGGAATATTCATAACACTCCCCCTTGAATGTCCATTATGAATGTGTCTCATTAAAAACTTTAACTAGGAAAAACCCAGTGGGATAAAAACCTAGCCAAAGAAAAGAGTACAACATCCATTGATACAATGTCCAATGCTGCCTCATTAAAAACCTTTCTAGGAAAACCCAATGGGACAAAACCTAGATAAGGGAAAAAGATTACAGCGTGTATCGACTCCCTTTTTTGACAACATCAGTATTACTCCCCCTGATGACTACATTACTTTCAATGTCTTTTGAGCATATCATCCTTTTTGTCATCAAACATTCTATTGTGTACTTGCAAGAACTAAATATTTCCAGCAAAGTCATAATAATACTAACATGATTTCTAGGCATTCTTATAAGATATATCCAGATGCATATCAACAGATATTCATTAAAATGATTATATCATACATGCTCTAATAGTTTTAAGTCTTACAAAACTTCTTAAGTATTGTTCTCGAGAACTTTGAATTAGATGCTTCTGGCATCTTGAGTCCTTCAGGGACATGTGCTACTAGCACTCTTGGATCCTTTGGAGATTCTTATTCAATATTCATAATTTAATAAGCAATATGCATATGCTATATAACAATATCTAATAGACGCATAATTTATCATTCATAAATTGCCGCATTTATCGTATCCACCACAAAATCATATATTCCAATTTGGACTTGGTCTTTAACTATTATAATATGATTATATTTGCGTCACTCTCAATTTTACTTATCCTCTTGGCCAATAATCTTTATATAATATCCTCATTTGATCACGTGATATCATCATCAAAATTGTTGTCGACAACTTTATCTTTTTGGTTCTATTTTTCCAATTTGACATAACAATATCAATATTACTCGGTAACGAACCCCTCTTGAGGTTTTGCGATAAGTTATGTCTCGATACTCTTCACGGAGTATTTGCCTCCTTAATATGATCATCTTAATTATTGCTCCAATTTATCCATAACGTTTATATTTAGAACCGAATACTTACTCATGCTTCAGGCATGTTACTTATTAGAGCATTTTTTATTTGGAATATGAGATTTAATAAATCTCATTTAGGTCGATAATTCTATCGGCAAATATATCATGAATGCATAACCTGATGAACTGGTTCATACTTCTTTATTCGAGGATATATACTTTGCTATAATACATTTCATGTATTCTCTTGTCCAGCTATTCAATTTCTCCCCTCATGTTGAGAAAATAATGTCAAATATCAATTGACTAATCATACGATATAAGTTTCCTTAATCCATTTGTTTCCTTTAGAAACATCATTTTGTTTCATATAGAGACAAACAAGAAGAAGAAGGTCCTTATACAACATTTATCTCAACTTTCTTTCCATATCCATCTATGTGCATTGTGGTGGATTAATAATCATCGCACATACAAACTTTATAAGATGGAATTTGTCTCGGCTCGACCTAAAGGCAATTATATCGCGAGAATTTTGTTGGCTTATAAGTCTGCAATATGTAAGATCAAACATACCAACATAAAAATTTTTGTTCTCATAAGAATTGATCTAACTATTTATGGAGGCTTTACATGATCAATGATATTCTCATAGACAATTTGTTTTGAGAACAAGCAAAGACATAATTCATAAATAATATGTTGGTTATTCTTGAAGAATCTTTGGTTCTTCGATGGATGTCAAAATGTAATCTTATTTGTATTATATGACTTGGATGATCAAACAAGTCATGCCAACAATAAATTTCTTTGGATTAGTAAACTTTGGTTTATTGTGACATATGTCTCAATCAATCATAAACTTTTGATCATAATCGACATCCATTTTGAGAGATCTATTAGGCTTTATGTGAGAAGTATATAACTTTTCAAAAATTAGCTCATACTTGTATTTAAACTCACACTTATTTTCTAACAATCTCCCCTTCAAGTCTGAGTTATATAAACATACTTTCTATATATATGCATTTCAAAATCACTTTAAAACCCTTTAAAGCTTGAAATAAAAATCTATGTTGATTTGTCAGGAACAAACATATAAGATTACATCACTAGATAATCTCATTACCCTTTAATAATATACTTCAATTTACTTATATATGCAAAACATACACAGTCCACCACATATGAAGATATTCATGATCAAAATAACTCAAAACCTCATAGATTTAGAATCACACATGAAAATTCTCTAGCAGAAAATTGTCATGGCAACAGTTTTATAAGATGGGATCACAATAAATGTAAATAATAATTTTTTTTAATAAGAACAGAAACTAAACATCGTATTACCTTGGGCTTATTTGTTATTTGTCTTGGCTTCAAAATAAATATAGAGATATTTCTCTCATGACTCTTTGCCTCTTTGATATCCCATTGGCAGCATTAGCAAACATTTCATTTCCTATATTTGTAAACTTCTAGTTTACAATTACAATTTCTTGCATTATTATTAGTAAACTTCTGGTTTACAATAGCGTGTTTTCTATGATATCCATTTCTGTAGATATCTTTGAAACTTAATAAGTTTCTTTTATACTTGGTAGAATAATTAATGCATAATTTTGTTCCTTCGGGTAACAAAATATTAGCTCTTCCGGAGCTTTTAATCAAATTTATACTATCATATATTGTCTAAACATTAGCTTCTCTTATAACATTGGGCAAAATATGCTAATTAGTCTCCAGGACTATTAGCTTTTAAACTTATTACGACATAAATCTCTCGCAAGTTATTGTCTTTCGGACAATATTTTCTAAGGCTATCAAAATCCTTTTATACAATATTTGAAACATAAGTCTTGGGGCTTTGATATTAATAACAAACAAATATCACTTTCTTGTCCACCATCCATCTCTAGATGTGAACAAGCTTCCATACCTCTTTCGTAGGTATAGAAGACTAAAGACCAAATATCTCATACAGTTCAAATGAAAATTCTTAAAAAGTTGATGTGCGTAGTAAAATAGTATGTAAATAGTAATAATATTACAATATCACATTGCTTAGGCCAAATTATCTAGCTTTACTTCAATTTGTCTTATGGCTTAGGCCAAATTATCACATTGCTTCAAAGCGAATTTGTGTTTTCCTCAGGGGCTAAGCCAATTTGTGTCTTCTCATGGCTTCAGGCTAATTTGTTTCATAAGAAATTAAATCAATATGGCTTCGACCATTTATCTTCGGATAAATAAAAATTATATATATATATATATATATGGCATTTGGTCATATAATAATGAATCAAAGAATATGAAAATAAAAACAAAAAAAATTAAAGATATTAAAATTAAAACTTTGTGGCTTCTAGCCATTTAGTTCTCAAAATGCGAATTTAAATTTATATGGCTTCCGCCACAAAATAAGAAATTAAAGTAATATGACTTGGTCATATAATTTGAGAATAAGAAAATAGAAGTGTATGGCTTACGCCCATAATAATATCAAAATAAGAGTAAAAGAAATATAACTTCTGGTCATATAATATCACAATAATAACAAATCAAAGTAGGAATAAAAAGACTATGGGTTCCGGCCATGTAATAGGAAATCGAACAATATGACTTCGGTCATATAATTTCAGAATAGGAAAACAAATGTGTATGGCTTCGGCCATAATAATATTAATAAAATAAAAGAGATTGCATTAAATATAAAATAACATAACATTAAAAGTTAGCAACAATAACATAACAATAAAAGTAAAATATTATGTTAGCAACAATAAAAGTAAAATGCTTAATTTAAATGTTATGTTAGTAACAATAATATAAATGTTATATTAGTAACATAAAAGTAAATGCTTAATTTAAATGTTATGTTAGTAACAATAATATAAATAGTCAAACAATCGTAAATTACTATGCAATTGTGTATGAATAAAATTGATGGATGAATAATGATAAATAATAAAATTACTATATAAAATAGTAAATAATATTCAATCTTAACCATGGAACCCGATGTATAAAAACAATCGGTAAAAGAGTATTTTTAATTCCATATAGTGGTTTAGATTATCCGGATATATAAATAAACATATAATAAAATCATTAAAGAAAGTGGATGAAATCGTTAAAGAAATTATACCTTCGTTATAACAATCGTGCGATAACGTGTTATGAAACTAAGTAAAATAACAAGAGAGATTAAGATGAGGGAGATGAAGAAATGCAAAGAGAGAAATGGAGAGCAAGGAGGAGTGATTCTTCTTTTCTATTATTCTCATCCAACCTTTGATACATGCCTACTATATATAGGCAATGAATCCATTACAAGAGTGATGACTTCTCAATTTTAATAGATTTTAGATATATTTTGATATATTTGAGAAGTCATTGTCACTAATTTAAAGAGATTTTATTGAGATTTTAAGAGAAATCAATCTGGATACATCATTTGTGGGATTTCAATTTAAAATACAAGTTTTTGAGTTTAGGAAATACATCATAATAATTAGAGGTTTTGAATAAATTCATTTTTATTATTATTATGATTACCGTATAATTTCCTTTTCTTGTCCAATTAGAGGGGGCACGAGACAATCAATTGATTTATTTCCAATTCATTGCTTTGGCAACTTTGGGAATCAAATAGGCTTGGTCTTCAAGTAATTTAGAGGAAGCAATTAATTGAATAAAAGGGAGCAATAGTTTGGGAAAATTCAGTTCAGGGCCCATATTACAAAGTTAATACGAAAAAAGGCCCAAACACTCGAAAAATACACAAAAAGGCCCAAGAATTCGACAATACATAAAAAGGCCCCGAACTTTTTAGAAGTTGTTAATGAAATTTGATCAAGTTGTTAAGCGGGTGATTTAGTTGTTAGATAGATGATTTAGTTGTTAAAATTTTTTATTTTTAACAACTAAATCAGCCCATTTAACAACTAAATCGCCCCCGCTAACAACTTGATCAGCCCCAATAACAACTACTTGGGCCTTTTAGCGAATTGTCGAGTTTTGGCCTTTTTGTGTATTGTCGAGTTTCGTGGCCTTTTTTCGTATTAACTTGGTAATATGGGCCCCGAATCGAATTTTCCCCAATAGTTTTGGAGCTGATGATGACGTGGGGACCACACAAAAAAAGAAGAAGAATGAAGCAGGTCACGTACACAAGCAATGTGAGATGGGAATAGGAAGGTTTGACTAAAAGAATTGGATTCAATGCACATGGACCCACAAATTGGAATGATGATTTAATGGGCCAAGAGAAGAAGCAACGTGGTGGAGAATTGAATGAGAATTGTGACCTAAAATCTATATATTAAAGGCAGAGGAGCACGCACAAGAAAAACGCACGGCACAGAGGAATTGGAGCGTGAGATTTTGCTGGAGACGAAAAAAAGAAGCAGAGCGTGATATCAATTCAAGAAGCAGAGTTATTCTGGGATCTCTTCTTTCTTCTTCTTCTTCTCTTTATTTTGGAACTTGAATTTCTCATGTTTGTTATGGATTTTCTTATAGTCATGTTTGGCTAATTTTTCTTTTCAACCTAGAGAAGGCTATGAACTTGTTTGGGTTCTAGAGATTATTCCCACTATTAGTTTTGCTTAATTTATTTCAGTTTATTTAATCCTGTGTTTATTCTTTATTGCTTAGTGAGTGGCCACCATTGAGCATGTTTTGGGGATTTAGGGTTGAACTTGGAAGAGGGAATCCTAAATTGACCTAGGGAATAAATAACGTGGAATTAGGTTTAAATTTAACGTGAAGTTAGGTTTTAATCTAATTTGCGTCTAGGATAGGAATATACCTAGAAGCTCCGCATAATCAAATTAGAGTGAGTAGATTTAAAAAAGATCTTATTTAGTTGTGTGAGGCGATCACATAATTGATTAAGATAGGTAGATAAATGAACCTAAGGCATTTATAGACATTAATACTCTAGATTATTTGTTTAGGTTAAGTCAAAATTAATTTAGTGGGGATAAAATCTAGAAAAACAAACAAGAGATTAGTGACTCTAGGTTGTACTTTTTGATATTGGAATTTGCTCTTTTGTGAAAAGTCTTTTGCTACTACTAGTTCTTATTACTTTTCTTTTTGAAAACAATTTCCGACTCGCTCAACTTGAACGAAACAAGGAGATTTAATATCTAATCACTAGTTAGATCGAGTCCTCGTGGAATGATACTTTTCTGATCACTCTATTACTTGATACGGCCCGTCTACACTTACGGAGTCTAAAGGATATAAGGTTTTTCCCTATCAAAGAGTTACAAAAGAATAAATTACATAATGGTATATTATGAGGTTTTGTAAGTTATTTACATTAGTAATAGAAAACTCTCATGCCATTCATGTTATAGGTTATAATGCCTTTAAACTCCAAAAGACTCTTCTTGAAAAGGTTGTGGACATTCACACCAATATTGGAATATTCATAACATAATATAATTTGTATTACAAACTTAATTCTATATTTATGATGTACTCCTTCCAATCCTAATTATATAACATATTTAACAGATTTTGGAGGGACTAAAAATAGAGGTTAAATTAGTTCATTTTACTTATTTTTTAAAATGCCCTTATATAAATTTTGCACTTTAATTATCTTATTAATTTCACATAATCCCTTATTCATATCAATAGGGGTATTTTAGGAAGAAACTTACAAAAAATAGAATATTATCCAATAATTAAGACCAAAACAAACTCTCAAATATTATCAAATAATTAGAACAGGTGGGGGTAATATTTTTCAATGCTAAACAAGTAGACCGTGAGAAACATATTAGAGAATACTTTTTATATAAACTAAGGAATAAGATATTATGACTACCAATTTTGATCATTATCATTTTTTCACCGTTAGATCAGAATTATTATAGGAGTCAAATGATAAAGGTAGATGAGATTCTGATCTAACAGTAAAAAAGTGGTGATGACCAAAATTTATAATGACAATATCCCATCTCATGAACGAATTTGATAAAATCTATATGCAGGACGACCATTTACACTTCAACTTCTCAAAAACCATAACATAAGCTCCAAGTTAATTCGATTCGATCATTGAGAAATTAATTTTATAAATTCATATTGTTTTATCTCATTCTTAATTATGTTATATATAATTTTTTTCATCAGATTCTTACAATTTTACCTGATTTTTAATGAACTGTAATGCAATTTTAGGTCCCTATAGAGTTATCATAAATGGATTTAGAAGATGACATTTTCTGTTATTTTAGAATCTGAAATTTACCATTCATACTGATCATTGATTGCAGTCTTGCAAGACGATGAACAGAAAAGAATAGGACGCACGGCTTATCAGAGATTTTTGTTTTTTACCCTCTTGGTTGGCCAGAACGTAGAGATCGAAGTAGAAGAGGAATATTAAGATCGACCAAGGAAGGAGCTCAATTAGCATTGAGGTTTACAAGTGTTCGAGCCGCTCTCTGACTCCGAATGGGGAAGGATAGTCTTAATCCAGGGAAATGGTTGAATCTCCTTGTTTCAGAGCCCTACTACTTGTTCCATTTCTTGACTTTCTTCTCGTATTTCATAATTCGTTGCTCCGCAACCAATGCCCTAGCTCCTCACCTAGCTCATCATCTACTTCGTCGCGTAACGCTCTTTCTCTCCGTGCCTGTCCTCCTTCTTTTCTTTCCATTCCCTACTTTCCCCTTTCTAATACATTTGCATTTGCAGGAAATACAGACGCTGATAGTATTTGCCCTTTTTGCTTTCATCAAGGTACCGCTTCTTCGTTCCTCGCATTGCACTAGTTTCATCCTCTTCTGATTGAAAGCTGACCAAATCTATTGTCTTCTAGCTTTTATTTAAGCCCCTTTGTCACATATAATTTACGCTTCATGCGTCGTAGATAGAACCAGAGGTCATCTCAGTTGAGGATCATAATTTGAGTCAGTCAGTCTGTTTGGAAAAATTGCACCGAATAGTTCACATGTTATTTTCTTATGTTAGTGCTCCAAAACTAAAAATTATTGGATGTTGATTATGAAGAATTACAATATCCTACTCTGACTCTGGCGTTCATAAGCAATTTGCTAGCTGTCACTCTGACTCTGGCATAATTTGGTTCTGTAACTTTATTATATCAAGGGGGCCTATCTGACGAAGTCCCAGTTTATATTTTATACACTTTAGCAACAAATATTGATATTCCCTATTTTTAGGGGAAAAAATCATTTGGAACCACAAATCTTCAAACCTCTAGAGACCTTTGAAACCGGCTGTATATATTTCTGGCTCTTCGTTCATGATACAATGTGGTATCATTCTTGATACCTGAACTAAAACTTTTCCCGGTTTAATTGCTGATTCTTGTTTACAATTTGATTCCCTATGTACACGAAGTGCTATCCAGTTTATTGATATCAGTGGCGGCAAACCATCACTCGCTTCCCTCTTTGCATATTTGTGTGGATGTTTCTTAATTCTAACCTTGTTCTCTGTTTTTGTCAGGGAGTGAAAGAAGAAACATGGGAGGCTCTCATTCCTGATGCACTTTTTCTTGCCAAGGTGATCAGTTTAATGCATATAGGTTTTTCAAAAAATATATAATTGCTTTAATCTTATTAAATACCTATTAAGATATGGAGCCTATGATGGTTTTATTTACTGTTACTTATTTGTTCTTATAGTAATTGAACACTTTCCCAGGACAGGCAAGCAATGAAATATCCCACATGTTAAATTACTTTCTCGATGCACATGGCCAGTGATTCAGCAATAATTACCTTTCTATGCTTATGTTGCTCTTGTTAGCATTTCCATGTCTTAACTGAATATTTTTCAGATTTGCCTTTTTGCCCTTGCCTATTCAATGGATTGCGGCTTAGCTATCTGGTATATTCTTGTGTTTTTAGGTGGGTGATTTTATCTCGTAATATGCTCGTTAACTGTTTTTAGTCATAGAAGGACTGCTGGATAGCGGTTCACTTTGAATAATGTTTCTCTTTTCCTGGAACACTAGTCTGTCTTAATTTGGAACATTTTTTAAAAAGGAAAAACATTTATTAGGTGTTTTCTTTAGATTTGTTATATCAAGATATCTCTCATTCAGTCTTAGAAAACTGATTATCTTTTCATCACATCATGCTAATAAGTCCAAGTAACACATTGCACATTTTCTGGATGTCAATCACATAAACTTTATCATGCTAGAATAACACCCATGTTTATAATATTGTTTTGTAATGCAGTGTTACATATGCTGACCCAGCAACCACCATTTGAAGAATCAGGTAGAATTGCTTGTTTTTTATTTGTTTGCTTTTATGCACAATTAATGATTCTTCTAGCCTTTTACAGTTGAGATTTCAGAATTGAGTGTGCCACAAGAATTATAAGAATACCTTGCCTTATAATTTAATCATCTAATAAATTCTGTTTCTATTCAATTTATTCTTCAAAGGTACTTCTAACAAGTTAACACCATTGCAACTGGAAAGCTTGCTGACAGAAGGGAAAACTTCAAGATTTTGGCTGGTAAATTGAACAGACGTTCTTTATGAATCTTTTATGCTTTTTATTCAGAGATCTGAACAGGTTGAGTTCTGGCCTATGGGTGTTAAATTGACATTTATGCTTGGTTTGGGAAAGCTAGTAGTAAACAAGCCAGAAGATGAAAATAAATTACTTGATCGCCATGTCCTTCTACTACCTCCGGTGCTAATTATAAGATCTAGTTGACTTTTTTAAGATACTTAATCATTTCAATGTTGTGTATCTTTAGATTATATATTAGTTTATTAGTCAAACTAAATAGTTTGAAGAAAAAAATAAAAATAAAAATAATTTAAAATAATTTAATTAGCTTCCTTAATCTCTTCAAAAAAGTCAACTAAGTCTTATAATTAGGACCGGAGGGAGGAATATGTTTGGTGGATGCATTTGCAAATATATCAACACACCCATAATACCGTAACATTCTTTTACTATTGAGACCCCCCCCCCTTTTCCCGCGGCAGGGTGCTTATCTATCATTTTTGTTGTTGTATGAGTTGGCAGGTGGAGTTCCGTGCCTCTTATTCATCTGCTTGCATTCGATCAAGCCGATGTTTTTCTGATCTCTCAATCACGTAAGTTTCTCCTTTCTTTTCACATTGAAGTCCCCCTCATCCTTCAACAGAGGGAATAATAATCTACTCACAAATTCAAGTAATTATGCTCTCTACGGTTATTTTTGCTATGAAAGATGTCCTAAGTTTCAAACATTAAAATTTGTGAGTTGGCTTCCAAGTGTTGATGCTTTGACTCAAATGCAATTCAATCTTTCTTGTTCTTTTATGTTGCTTGGATACGTCTGAAATTAATATCAGATAGCAAGGAAGTGAGAGAAAAATCTGCTTCCTTGTGCATGTGACTCGTATTGGAGGTACACTGATGCAGTCAAGATCAATCTAAGCAGCTACTAACTATTTCTGGATGTTCATAATGCTGCATTGCAGATATTCAAACAAAAATTTGTCTTTTGGCATAGTTGATCTCGGACTCTTTCCTAATGCTGCAGAAAACTTTGGAATCTCTCTAAGCGGTATTTTACATTAAATACAGCCTTATCAATTGCTTTGTAAATTTGATTTCAATTTTTCTGTTTCCTTTTGTTATTATATTGTGTTTTTGCAATTGATGTGATGACTTGTCGCTCTCAGGAAGCATGAGCCAGCTTCCAACATTTATCTTATTTGACAATGCCACCGAGGTGACCCGTTATCCAGAGTTGGATTTTGGAGGAAAGTACTTTCAACCTACAATTACGAAGGTACATAACACTCAGTCAGATTAATATCTTAAAATAACGCTTGCATGTTTATATTTTTAGAATTTCATGCATTTTCATCCATTCTAACAAGGCACGTGGGGGTGTCTCAAATAATACCTGTTGTTACTGGTTTAGAGTATCATTGAGCACATTGTTGGTAAAAATGAGAGTAACTAGGTATATGCTATATCTCTTTAAGTCTGAATACCTGTTCGCTGTGGCTTGTGATGGTGCTGCATGAGTCACGCGTTATTCCACTAATTAAATGTCTTTGAATTTTTGGATTGCAGGGATTTCTTGCTCGGCATTTTGAGCTTGATCGGCACCTGCTTGACTATGTGAACGGAAAATAGCCTTAGGTCATTGCTAGGATGTTTGTTACACTACAGTTTCAATTATAATTCTCTACCATCTTCCTCTCTTGTAATTTAGTTAGCATGAAAAATACAATATGTTTGTAATCTGTTTATGTTTATAAACAGATTTCTCCTTTTGTTGGTGCCTTTTCTTCTTATAAATTGACCCCATGATAGCAGTGCAATCTTGTTTGTGGTGATTTTTTTTGTTTTTATATTATCATCAGGCCGTTTTGAGGTTTGTAGCTGTCCCTCTCACCACAAGTGTCTCTCTCCTCTTGGATAAATCAAGAACCAAAGGACCAACTCTGTGTTGGTAGTTCTTGGGTTTCTACCTGCTATCTGCTTCCTACTTGGTCTGGCTGGCCCCTGGGTCCTTTTTTCCGTTTTGTTTCCAGGTGCGGAGTTGGTTTCAAGTCAAAGCCCACTGGGCCTGAATATGCGAGCTCATGCCAGGCCTCGGAAATGAAAACGAAACCAAAATTGTAGAATAAGCTTTTGGTGTATGGGAGTTTGGTTCTTTATGGGGTCCAATTGCACTCGGATTCCTTGAATCGGATTCCAACCCCTACGCGACGGCGCCCAAAGTATTTTCCCATTATAGCCTCAGCCCTCCTATGCCATCCCCCACTGATTTCAAATACATTGCATACTAGAGGGAGCGTGACGTTCATTGTGTAACAGTGATGAGCAACAGCGGCAATCAGCAAAGACGAGGATCATGTTGATTGTGTGGTTGTGGTCCAATGTTGGAAGACCAACCCAAATTGAGGTGCTGTGTCTTCCGCCACGTTTACTTGTTTGATCTTCATGTACAGACAATATTTGCTTATGGGTTGTGTTTAATTCAGATTTAGGTCGCAGGAATTGATTGTATTGCGTCGTTGAGTTGGTTGATTTTGTGGTATGGGTGGCCGGAGGCCTAACCTCTACGAGGGAGATGGGTGGAGATAGCGAGAAAGTTCCCATCTCTTATTTGTCTGCCTCCACTTTCTGCTCTTCTTTTTTCATTGTACCATTTTGCGTTCTTGAGGACGGAGAGGGCGGTGGGAGGTGTGAAGCTCAAGTTGGGAATGTAGGACCCACCATCAGAAAACGACACCGCCACGTCATAGCCGCGTGATGATTGAGGAGGCGAATGTTGTAAACGTGGGAGGGGGCGGGTGGCGCGTGGGATAAAGTAATGAAAAAGGGGTATGGGGGAGGGGACACAGAATGACATGGTATGTCTGATGTGACAAGGGAATGTCTACCTCGTTCGCCGTGATTGCCTCCTTATGTTGTCCCTCCCTCCGTCCCTGCCACTCCGCCTACCCTCCCGCTATTCTTCTTAACAAGCACGAAATCTCCCGTGCATTGCACAGATGCATGAATTACATAACATAAAAGTAAATCTCACCTTCCCCTCATCTAAATTATTAAGAAATTGAAAAGAAAGAACGAAGAAACATAAAGAAAAGAATTGGATTTCAAATAAACCAAACAAAATAGTTGTATCACTACCCAAAAATACAACATGAATCACAACTACATAAGTAGTTGTACTCCTATATGTCTAACAACTTCTGCTATTCTTACATATTTAGCAACTCTGCTAAAGCTCAAAAGCAAAAACAATTATAGCAAAATGCTAGCCATAATAGTATATAAACATTCCTGTATATAATTGCCATTAAGTACATCTGTCACCCATAGATATGAGTACATCTGTCACCCATAGATATGCAACTCTCTATCTGACACGTCTATTTTTTAATTTTAGTCTTTAGAAAAAATTGTCATTAAGTACTATAATACTCATTATTCACCTTTTTTTGTCATGGCCTTTCTTGTAATATTTGGAGAAAATTTCAAATAAGTACCACATTCTATTATCAACCTCTCTGTGTCATTTTCTTCCATCCTTTAGTTCTTCCTTATTAAACAAAACAGTTTCAATAGTGATGTAAATATAAATAAATTGAAGAGAATGCTATTCCAACATATTATGATTTTTGTTAAATTTATAATTTTTTCTATATAGGAAATAATTGTATATATAAAATTTATAAGAAGTATAATGTTGAATGTGATAAACTATAAATTTTGATATCTTTTTAATAGCTATTTAAATATTCATTTCGGCAACACTCTTCTCTAAAAGCTTAGAAGTATGCTTGTCAAAAAATAAAATTAAAGCAGTTTCAGAGTGATCACCAATAAAGTAATTGAACTTGAAACTAATAAGTATGCAAGGGAGAATCATGTAATGTGAATTCAAAATGGGCCTACATTTAACACAGGAAATTATGAAAAAAATTTGCTCCACCGGATGGGGCTGCATTTAATTTGTGTTCAGGGATATGAGGAAAAAGTACCTACTCCACCAAATTTTAAGGATTTGGCAAATAAAGCTGTAATGATGAAGGAAGGAACTTTGCTCCAACATGCCTAGATTTTAATTGATTAAAATTGAAATAAGGAAAAAAAAAACAACTAAAGATTATTGTAACTTATTATAGGAAGTACAAATAGCTCAAAAGTCTCCCTTCATTTTTCCAAATGCACACACACCATTCACCAAAGTATGCTTAGTGAATTAGCGAAGAAAAAGTGACAGACATAGAGATACTGTAAGAAAATGACTACAATTTGCAACTTGATGAGACAACTGTAAAAATCAAGTTTACTCATGTGAAAATTTAATTTAAATAACCCCATTAATGTATAATAATAAAATAAAATAAAATATTCCCCCCGTATCTACACAGCAATCCTATAAATTAGGATATATTGTTATCAGTTCCAATAATTTAAGTATACGTAATATATAATAATCAAATTAATTTAAATAGAGGACAAAAATTAGAGAATATACGACTAATATATAGCAAGCAAATTAATTTAAGTAATACCACAATCTCTGCTCCCATATCTACACCCAATTCCTATAATTTATTTTAAAACACTTATCATCTAAAAAGCAGGAAAAATTCCAAGGAAAAAATGTTCTTTTTCATTTGACTAAGGGTATAACCAAAATTCTGTTGAATTATAGTAACATTGTTATGACTGATTAATTAGTTACTCATATGCAACCAAAAAAATTACTCATTCATAAAATTAGTCAGCAGTTGACTACCTCTAGAAAGAAGTAAAAACATGGTTCAAATTTGGAACTTGGAATATACATAATAGGTACAACATTTTATCCAACACAAAACTCTCCCAAACTGCCAGTTCATTCATTTCCCTTCCCCTTCTTTTGTTTCGAGGGAACAATCTACAAAATACCGTTCCTAACTTTGAAATAGATTAATCACTGGAAATCAAATTTAAAAAAATGAGAAAAAAAATATCTTACAACTAAAAACATAGGGAGCCGGTAAAAATATTTTCCAGTCATATGAACTTCAACTACTCCCAATGCAAGAGAAAAGATTGCCAAGGTGAATTCTATTTCCAAAGCCGCTGCTCCAGCCTCCACTATTAAGAAGGACAACATCTAAATGCATAATCCAAGTGTTCAACAACTCAAGATTGTATCTATGGCAGTTCTTAAATAAATGAATAAATCTACAGATATCGTAGTAGGTAAGAAAAGCTATACAAAACCTATAAATCCTCGTCAACTTCACTGGGAAAAAAGCAAGACAATCTAGGATATGAAATAACTTATCTTCTAACATTGTGAAAGCATTTCATTAATGTGACAGCATAATTACTAAACAAAAGTGAAGCAAAAAAATCACATGGTGTTCAATGAATCGTTTTTTTTGAATAGGTCTATAAAAGATCATTAATCCTAAGGATATTAAGTTTGCTTCAAATTGAATGATTTTGAAGTCATTCGAATATTATCAGGGTAAAAACATGAGCTTCAAAACTGTGGAACGAATTTTAGGCAAAGAAAGAGAATATTCGCAAAGCATTACTTCCGCAGAAATTTGAAAATCATGACAAAATCTGGGAAACCCAAGTGTTTTGGTAGATAAAATAGAATGCTAACATTACATACATTTTTTTTCACTCTTAACTCTTTCTTGATAAACCAAACAGGCCCAAATATATGTATATGTATATGTATTCATGTATAAAATACTGCTCAGTTCAGGATTTTGTTTTTTCCACAAAGATATCATCAAATTAATCACAAAACAGCTACCCTTTCCATTGATGAAACCACACATCACATAGACAAAAGGCAATTCAATATGAAAACTACTTGAACAGGAAATCATAGTGAGAAGAAATGAAACAAACCCGCCAAGTACATGAAAGTTTGTAGTACGTTCTTGCCGCGCCGCATAGTTCAAGAGTATAAGAAAGTAAATAAAGCATTCGTTATCCTGAATGGTCAATACAGAGGAATCTGCACAAAGGGAAAAATAAGGATAATATGGTAGGAAAAGAGCAAGAAACACACTATAGTAGAGATATGATCAGAAGGAAGCCAAGTCCAATCTCAGCATGTGACGTCAGGATATTAAGGGTGGTTGTATTTGATTCCACCCAAACACAAGCTTCTTCCATATATTTCCTATTCAAAAAGATAAAAACAGATATTAGTTTTTGATAACTTCCATATATAGCAATTATATTTGGATTAAGCAGGAAAATTTGCAATCATATACAAAGTTCACAAAGGAAAGAGTAGAAACATCATGGTTGTGAGAAAAAAGCGAGGCTGGGACTAAGGACCTGTTATATACTAGAACCAAAAAATACCATTTATATGGCTAGACAACACATGCACATGCAACCATATTGGTGGTGGTCTACACCCCAAACAAAAATCTCCTACAAATCTTTAAAGCAAACAATTTCAGTTTTAAAATGTGACTTATCTATGAAATAATATTAAATAATTAACTAAGATCCCTTTGTGACACTATTTACGTTTTCCCTCCAATGATCACTCTATGGGCATATGATTCTACAAATATTTGAGAATTGGGTTTTGGTTTATTCTACAAATAAACCAAGAATGGATGAGACGTGAGGAGCCTTATGCTTGATGAGAACAAATTTCTACCTTCTAGCAATAACATTTTTATTACATACTCGCTAACAAGATTTAGAAAGAACAAAAAGCCAATTATGTTGATTGTTGGAGGTCATTGTTTGAAAACCGAAAACATCAATTTCATGTTCTTCTTTGTCTTTTTTTTATTAATGAGATAATTGCTTGAACTTTAAAGTCAACACTATTTTAACAGAATAAAAAAAATTATAAGTACATAACTTTTCCGTTTAAAAAATATAAAAGAGTAAAAAACTTATAAAGTGTATGGGGCAAGTCAAGTCGCTAGTCTTTAACTCTACAATACATCCCGATCCGGCAACTCAACTACACAAATAATAAGTAAAGAAAGTCATGCTAGTTCAAAAATAAAGTCGTGCTAGTTCATGAGACCAAAACAACAAATATTTACATAATCAGAGCATATTAAATTTCACCCGTACAAAGTGGATCGGCTAAAATTACGTCTAAGGAACTTGGCAATATGCTCCGAGTGCGACATAATATGGGGATCAAAATTCAAAGCAACTACAACAAAAATTTCAAAAGAAATTTAAAAAGGTCAAGACAACAAAGTGAGATGAAAAATGAAAGTATTGATGACAATAAAAAAAAATATGCCAAGTAACGAACAAAAATCTAAGAAACAATGGCTACTCACATCTAAGACAGAGATGTGAAGTAACAAATGAAATAAAGTATTTTAAGTATATAAAATCCTTTGTTCCAACTATTGATTGGAGGTATATTTGCAAGGCTTGCAAATTACATGCTCTAGGTTTTCGCAATGGCAAAAAAATTAGTAAAAACGTCGGACATGTAAACATTAATGAAATAATATAACTATAGATCGAAAAGAGAACTTACCCCATACTGCAAGTACAAGGAGAATAGAGAAGAGCATACAGTGCCCAAAAAAGAAAGTCGATAAGCTAACAAAGTTCTGACATATCAGGTAAACTAATAGGAACCTCCTGTCAACACAAACACAAACAAACAATATAGAACCAAACAGAAGATCTATGACATGAATACAAGAAATTCCTGATACAGGGATTTCCATAGCTTCTAACAGAAAGACAAGCTCAGAATACAAATCCCGTTGCCTAAAAAAAAGAAGATATCTATTGCTATAAACATGACAGACTCTAGTCTAATCAAATACAAATGAAGGAAAATATACCAAAGTTGAAAATTATGAAATAAAGTTTAGGGAGAAAGGATCATCCATAACCATATTTAAAGTTGGAGTTTATATCTTAAAATCTTTTAAGAAAACATTGATTCTTCTAGCTCTCTCCATTTCCTTCAAAAAGAGTTCCCAAGCATTTAGATCATGAGGTCATTATGCAATTGGTAAGCCAATTAAATTAGCTAAGCATATTGAACCATAAACAGGATTAGGAGAAAGCCACAACTCATTGCGAATTAATGTCAAAATTAGATGTTTTTGTTGGCCATAAAAGCTAATTGAATGCCAACTAAATCTTGAATTTACCTTCTCACTACCACTCAATAGGGAAACTTTACGGTCAAGCATATCAGATTTGAAATTACAACGCCCAAGAAGTCTTCGAATATCATCAATCCTCCGGTCCCAAAGAACTTCTTCTATTGTCTCAAGAACTGTCTTTCTCCAGATCAAGTACCTCGGCTATGAGATGAATCAATAATGTTAGCACTAGGAATATATCAGCAAAAAGTATGCAAAAGATTCATCTTTGATTAACTTAATATAGCATTTACTTGATAAAAGTGATACCTGATTTAGCTCAATCTATGTAAGATAAAGTGTGCCAAGTGTAGGGTTAAAACAAACATCTCAGGTATATTGCCAAATTGAATGCTTTTATAAAATTAGTGGAATCATACCATGTAAGATAAAGTATGCCAAGTGTAGGGTTAAAACAAACATCTCGGTATATTGCCAAATTGTATGCTTTTATAAAATTAGTGGAAAGGAGGGTAAAAACCTTTGCCCGCATTGCAAATGCGCTCTTCCCCTACCAACTCCAAGTGATGCATATAACGTCCTCAAAATTTACTTAACATAATGACTAATTAAGGGTTGATCAACCACTAAGTAATACTTCATCAATTACCAAAATACACAAAATAAATTAGAATATATGTAAAATGAGCCCTAACGTGGCAATATACAATCATCAACATATACCAAAAGATGGAAGCACTTTTAGAAGAAGTAACCTAAGCTTCCGAAGTTTTCCCTGATTGATCCGGACGGAAACTATCACCTGGAAAAATGTGGTAACCATCAATCCAACTCATTACGAATACTAATATGTGCTAGTGAGGTGCCAAGTGGAACAATTTATATAACAAAATATTAAAGATACAATTCACCAATATCCACATCACAAAATTTCATATCATAAATTATGTATCATAAAGTAGGTATTACAATTTTTCATTAACATAAATCCCAAGATGCCTCCCACCAATCCAACCGAACCGCCTTATTTCCTCCGACTAGACCCATGGGCTAAGTTACATCCATGTTACTTTGTTTACTCAAAAGCTCACTGGTCATATGATGAGGACCGGCCAAAATCCTCAGAGCACACGTCCCAGACCATGGGTCTTTTCCCCTTATTAAACTAATGGGGTGTCGTAAGCCCTCATTGAACTAGTGGGCAAGTCCCTCATTGAACAGGTGGGATAATATAAAGCCAACCATCGTGCACCAATGGAGGCCTCACCACGTGGTGGAATAAACTACTCCATCTTCCCAAGTCACCATAATTACCATAATTATCACAATAAATATCATAATATCAAAACTCTCAATTCTTATCATACATAAATAAATATGTATAAATTCATAATTTAAATCATAAGGTTCCGCAAGGCAATTTATATTAAAAATATTCATAATGATTTCACAAAATACTCACAAACAACATATCAATACACATAACAAGTGGAAAGTGGTTACCTCTCGCCAAAGCTAATTATTATCACACTGCTCCTAATCCAAGAGCTCAAACACATGCCAAAAAAATCAATCTATCACAACCAATTTACTAACCATTAATAACTCTTCTAAAACTCTACATAATTAAAATTATAAATTATAATTTCATAAAATTTAAAATATACATATTTTAATAATAATATGTTTGGGATGCTTGAAATGGGCATATTATGACGTGACAGTAAAAATTAGTGAGACCATTGCAACTATTAATTCTCCTTTTAAAAACTCCCTTTTCTATTTATTATTTATTCCTCTTTCCTAATAATAATAATAATTACTATTTATTATTATTATTATTATTATTATTATTATTATTATTTATTTATTTATTTATACTCTACCATTATTTTAAACTCTCGGAGGCTATCCTAACATTTTAAACTAGGAGTTTAATAATACCACTACTGCATAAAATATTCTTCATTGTCTTCACCCCAACAGCGATCTTAATCCCAATAATGATAAAAATTAAACAAAGCCTAGCTAGTACAACTTGCACGTTTAGTACTTGTGCAATAATTTTATTTTATTTTTTTAAAACTTGAAACTAAAATATTGGAAAGAAAATTCAATTATCCCATGGTGACTTTGTACGAACTTGCTATTACATATATACATACTTTTTTTTTTTTTTTTTTTTGGATGATCAAAGAGAAATATGATTCAGAGGTGATGCAAAAGCTGTTGTTTTATTCCCTCAAACTTTTTGACTACCTCAAACTTTGATTTATGGCAGCAGTACTATAATTAATATAGTATTAATGAGACACACAAAAGACTTGGATTGTATATATGTGTGTAATATTTATTCATGTTGACAGCAAACCTCCTTTTCCCTATCACGTGTAGCATAATATACCTATATCAGTAAGTTTTTCAAGGTTTTCATTCATCTATATTTGTATATACTTTCAGAAAAAATCAAGTTTTTTTCCTTCTCTCATTATTTGTGTGCAGTGGCGCATGCATATGTATATATATTATTATGCAAGAATGTATACTTACACACTCACATATATATAAGTATTCTTTGACACAGATTTTACACACGCATCACTTTATTCACTGCTAACACAACACACTCACTCACACATCTGATACACCATCACACACATCTCACTTCTTGATCACACTTATCTTTACGTTGCAGCACTTCACACACACCACCATCTCCTATACTCACACACCACTCTTTACACACCACGACACTATACACACACACACACACACACACACATGATGTTTTTTTTTTCCTCCATTTTCTTCCCAAAAGTGACGTGTACATATTTCCAGAGCAAGTCTTTCTCATATCAGTTACCTATATGTGGCATTAGGATACTAGATACCCATATCCATAACTTATCTATTATAAAGTTGTGCAGCGAGCTTATCATGGAACTAAAAACAAAAGGAAACTTAAAGGTTACCTCTGATTTCTGGTTTATATACAGAGCAAATGCGAATGAGAAAATGATCACGGTTGAGTCTCCCTCTCTCTTCCTTAGTTTTCCTCTCGGTTCTTTCCCTCTGTTCTCTGGGTCTTCAAACAGGGTATACACAATCCACTCTCCCTCACTTTTTTTTTCCTTTCTCCTTCTCGGTTTATTTAGGCAAGATTAATGGCAAAGTAACCAAAGAGCGGCGAACGGTCCGAGAAAGAAGAAAACAGAGGAAACACAATTTGGGTGTGAATGAGAGCTAAATGAATCATGCTATATAATGAGTTAAGGACCTGGTCCGAGAAGAATAGGCCAACGGTCCGAGAAGGAAGACGTGAAGAGGGAGAAGTGATCTTTGTTGGTCTTGAAAAGTATGGGGGTACGAATTTGCTGACGTGGGAGGTGTGGGTTTGCTGGATTTTCGCTGGTTTACGTGATCTGGTCTTCCATATTGCTGATTTCGTGTTACTGCTTCTGCCTTTTATTTTATTTGTTTTATTATTATTATTATTATCATCATCATCATCTTCTAATGCATTTCCCAATCTGATGCTTGTTGAAGGGATTTAAATAATTGGTTTGGCCCAAATTGAGTGGTTTAAAGGATATTGAATGGGGTATACACGCTAGCACACAGGTTCAATTATACGGCCAACATGTGTTTTATGAGTAGATAGAAATAAAATAGGTGTTTTGAATGAGGTTGTAAAAATTATCCCACTTAATTATTCACAAAGCTTTTATTGCAATTAAGCCCATTACTTATATAATTGCAACTATTGGATAATTATAAAAATTAAATCCTTAATTCCATTTAAAGATTTTCTTTCTCAATTAAATTTCTTTTGGCCTTAAAATATTATCTCTAAATTATTTATGAAAAAAAAATTATTCCCTATTTATTTGTCCTTAATTTATAGGAAAATATGACTTAAATTCCAATAATTAATTCCATAATTATTTTAGGAAGAATTTGACAATTTAATTTCCCATAAAATATTCAAATCCTAAATCCTAAAATTTGGGATGTTACATTTCTCCCTCGTTAATTTAAATTTCGTCCTCGAAATTTGAACCTATAACTTCAGGGAAATAATTTAGACATTGAGTCTATTTCTTTCTTATGCACGCTTACCTAGCACGCACTCTAGTATTCAAACATCTGTCTCATTCATCTAGTACCCAGGTATAGTATTTAAAAAAACAAGACCTGCGGATCCATTTTCACAGCGCTTGGTTATGTAGGCCTCACTGCCTGATCATTCTGTCTCTTGGCTTATCACATATTAACCTTTTGGCACATTCTATTGTCACAACGCTAGATTTTTAGTCCTACTACCTAGGGAATTACCCTCAACTTAGGTATCTTATCCATCACCTAGTACAGATCGAATATTTTACCAGCCTCAAGATGTACTCTAAACATACTTGTCTAAAGTCACATGCCAATCAGTATTCCATACAGTGCTAAGCATCACAGGTCTTATGACCCAAGGACACCACCCCGTGCAACCTTTGAGTGCTGGGTTTTACAACCTCGAGCCTTTGCTCATCTATCCCGTGTCTAAGCTTCTTCAACTTAAGCTCTCAGGCTACTTTTCTCTTACTTAGCACACTGGCAATTCTCATCTGACCTACTCAGTTCAGATCTCTAGACCATTTTGACATTTTTTGTTCCTGTTTCAACACAATTACCGACTGCACCGCTTTTCATTTCAATATATTAGCAAATGGCAATGACGCCATTGCTTTTTATTCCTCTATGTTATCTCATATTAAACTTCAAATTTTCAAATATTTAAAATTTCTGTGGTCGCAGTACATTTTTATAATTGCACGAAGCAATTTTTTTTTTTTTTTCACATTTTCAATAAACCTAATCGCTGCCAGCCCAATTTTGAGAAAATACATTCTTTACCGGCCTAAATTCAAGAAACACATTTTTGCCGGTTAAACACACAATTGAATAATTCATTTCACAAAACTCAATAAATAAGAGGCACACGTCACCACTTCGCCCTGCTCCACCAGGACATATCCCAATCCTTTCATACAAACCATCAAAGTGACAATGCGCCTATCAGCCGATATGGGAGAATTTCCATTCCCCCCCATTGTTCACATTAGCATATCTAATAAAGGCTCTTGACCGCTTTCCCAGTCAAGCCAGTCCATAGTCACGGCCACCATTGTGCACCGCTTTCCCAGCTGACCAGTTCATAATCACGGTTAGTGCCAGTCCAACACAGCGAAATACATGCCCCTTCAAGGTGGAACTACTCAGATTGAGAATATTCACCATTGGTGCGAGTGTCAACCTCTCATCAAACAAATTTTTAATTTAAATGAGCTTTATAACTGGCCAGCGATTTCAAACATTTTTTAAACATATCTAGCAAGATCCAACAAACTGAGTATTTCTACAACAATCTTTGACCCCTTCCAGTCTCGTACTGCCTTACACCACATAGTTCAAAACTCAATTTTAAACATGGGTTCTACTAAACCCTTCTATGAAACATAATTTCAATAGTGACCATTACCCTGGTTTTAAATTTGGTTTAAAACATTTCTTTCGAAAACCCTATTTGAAAAATTTTCACAAAATCAGCAGGTGCATTGGCAAATTCAACATTCCAGTTTCCAAACATAACCAGGCATCAGACAATTGTTCTTAGAAGGTCATCATGTATAACACCTCTCAAGTTCTAGCTATCATACGGTTCCATCAAGGAACTAACTCTCATTCATAATTCTAGGGGAATATTCTATATTCAAGATCTTTCCCTAAGCTGATACAACAACTAACAACCTCAACATACCTCATATCAAATAGGTACTTATCCTCAAACATACCTCAAATAACGTGCTGATGACACTGCATCAATCATTATTATCAAGGTTTCTACTCTTAATCATTCTTTCTAAGGAAATATCATGAGATTATAATCATCCCCTAGCAGCTAGTAACCTCCAGATACCTCATATACATTGGTGCCACATTCTACTGCCTTAAGTAATTCAATTCACTTGGTACCATATCCTAATACCTCAATTCATTCGGGTCGAATCACACATGTAAGAACCACTCAACTGTCAAGTTAGATCCTTGGATCACAATTCAGTTATTGGTAATCCCTTTGGATACCCAACAGAATTTATTAGGTTCATCAACCTATTCCTAAAACCTTAACCATACCCAAATAACATGTTATAATCATAATTCATAGCTTTTAACATTATGACATTATCCTTTATTATTAGCAAAACGATGACTTTTTAGAACCTCAACATCAACTAGGCTGAGAAATCATATTTCCTCAACAACACCCATATTACATTTCATGATCATGATTTACAATTCATAGTCTAATCCTCAAATAACCCCAAGCAACGATAATTATTAGATTCACAATCCAAAACATCGTTTGGACCAATAAATCATTTTGCCTCTATAATACCCAATATACAAACTAGGATCACAATTCTCATTCCTAATCTAAACCTCGAAACATTCAGATGTCATTCTTATAACCAAAACACAATACACGAGGTTTTAATTCTTTTTCAATGCTCAATATCACAAGCCCTATTCTAACATTATTCTTTTATCTAATCGACAACCCTCAATCATACCCAAAGAATTGCTCATAGCACCACATCGATCAACACTTACAGGGTTCCTACTTTCGAGTACTAAAACCTTAGTAAAACCTTATTCACGTTTCGATCTAATCATCTATCAATATTCATAGGATTTCTATTCTCATGTATTGGAACCTTAGTACAACCTCATTCACATTTTGACCTAGGCACTATTTCAACTTAGGTCAGATTCAAGTCTAGTCTCAATCATTTCCTTATTTAATCTAACTTCCTCACGGCATCTCTGTGGGTCACCATATGTCATACCTCAAAGTACTAAAGCCTTAAATCAAATGAATCTTAAATTCTTATAATACTTCCCAGGAGGTCACCCATCCCGAGATTTCTCTTACCTAAGCACACTTAACCTCAATGTCCTGATAGGATATAAAAACCTAGGATTAATGATTGATTCTACATTCTGTGCCATCTCAGCTATCTTCAAGCCCCCAACAAAGAAAGGAGGCCGCAGCATCGGAGGTTGGACAATTCTCAAAAATTGCAAGGCAATTCTCAATGAGAATTGCCTTTGGCAATTCTCGAGAATGCCAAGCAATTCTGGAGAATTGCCAATTATTGGCAATTCTGGAGAATGCCGGGCATTCTCTCGAGAATGTCGTGGGCATTCTCCAAAATGCCCAGGCATTCTCCAGAATGCCATGGGCATTATGCCGAGAGAATGCTCATGATGCCCATAAAACGCGTCGGCCAGTCTTCAATTCTCATTTATAAAACACGTCGAACCCTATTCCCATTTCCCAGAATCACACACCCACAAGTCCACTTCCTCTCTGCAAGTTGTCGAGGCTTCCCTCTCGTCATTTTCTTTTGCCTTCTTCGTCAAAATCGTCATATTGCCTTCTTTAAATTTTGCCTTCTTCGTCAAACTCGTCATATCACCATTGTCTTTCACCTCATCTCATTCTCTCATCATCGTCAACTAAACCTCTCAGATTATTGACATATCTTCGACACCCATTTGCATATTGTACTGTGCTCGAGTGGTTGGTTTTGTGTGGTATAAAAAAAAATATTTTATCTTAAGGGTAAAATGGTATTTTCCCTTATTTTCTTTCAACCAAACAAAAATTTTCCTATCAACCCATTTTCTTTTCCAGTGCCAACCAAACGCATCGAGGCAAAATATTTTCCATTCCATTCCATTCTTTTCATTTCCATTCCTTTCCATTCCCACCTTTTTTTTTTATCCAAACGGGCCTGAAGAAGAGAGCTTTCCATTCCTTTCTATCAGTACTCTCTCTAGTTAGGATATATTTAATTAATTTTGGAGAGATTAAAGAGATGAGTTAAATTAGTTAATTTTAGTCATTTATCTAAAATGCCCTTATATAAATTTAAAATAATATAAGTAAAAGTAAATCAACAGTCTTTGTCATATACTTCTCTAGCTTAAAATTTTCATTTTCACACATTATATATCATATATGTGTGTGTATATATATGTATACATATGGATCTATATACATACATACACACACGCACACAAAACTTTACGCACATATATACACAAATATAGACACATATATGCGCTCGCGCACATATTGTCAGACACACACACACACACACACACATACAAATATACATATATGTACATACACAGACACATATATATATATATAAAAGACACACACGCACAGACATACACACATATGTGTGTGTATACATCTATGTATATGTGGCAGTAACTGTTGATTATTAAATACACACACACATACATATATATGTGTGTGTATATATATATTTATGTATAGACACATACATATATACACATACACATATATATAAACACATACATACATACAGAGATATACATATAGACACACACATATATGTTTGTGTATACATCTATATATATATATATATATGGTAGTAACTGTTGATTATTAAATACACTGTCTATATATATTTGTGTGTAGACACACACATATATACACATAAACATATATATAGACACATACATACATACAGAGATATACATATAGACACACATATATGTGTGTCTGTGTGTGTGTGTTTATATATATATTGATAAATTAACGCCAGCTGATCGATAAATAAATTAAAATCCAACAATTTAAAAGTTTCACTGACTGAAAGAGTTTACGCACTCAAATACATATACTCACCAAAAACCAAACACACTTGAGAAAATAAAATAAGGGCATTTTAGGAAGAAATTGATAAAAATTAAAATGTTGTCCTATAATTAGGACCAAAACCAACTCACAAATGTTGTCTTATAATTAGGACCGGAGGGAGTATTATTTTTCTTTACATTCCTTTCCAACCTTTTCAGCGATCCAAACGGGTAAACGGGCTCTTAGGGTTAGTTTGGTTCACAGAGGGGGGTATGAGGAGATTTTAATATTATCTTGTTTAGATTGATCAGGAAGAAAGGAAACACAAATATTTTAACGTTACCTAATTTGATTTAGAAGACAAAGGGAGGAAGGTTGGATACATACTTTCGCACAACCTCATAGCAATCGAACAAAAGAAACACACAGAGAGACTGAACCCACACATAATTTGATTAATGTCCTTGTTCTCCTTTTCCCATATACCTGCCTTTCTACAACACTCTAGGCACTCAGAAATTAGATTACACTTAAATCATTTGAAGAAGAAACCAGAAATGCAGAAACTCAGTTTATTGGAGTGTAGAAATTGATAAATCAATATCCTTTGTTCCACTTGGATCCTTGAGGCTGTATGATTGCACTACTAAAGCTATGAATGTGAGATAAGACTTAAGCAGCATTAAGATATGCGATACAACGAAGGAAACCTGGGAGAGTTTATAAAGACCATGGAATTCTTGGGTGTTGAAAAGTACTGGTATAGTTGTGCGAAGGTCCAAAACTGAATCAAACAAGACAAGTCAATTTTTCGAAGAAGAGCTTTTTTAGCTTCCTGATTCACTTAACAGAAAAAGAATAAAGGCATCTTGGTCCACCGTCACACCAATTTTTATAACCCTTCTAAATCTATCCGGTTTTGAGGGGAGAAAGGGGAAATTAAAAAAAAAAAAAAAATCCTCTCCTTCTAAATAATATGATAAGCCAAACAAGGAGAGGAGATCAAAATGCCTCCAATCCCCTCCAATCAAGCAAACCCTTGTGCGACAGACGTTGCTTTTTAAAAAAAACATTAGATGGCTGTTTCTAGCAGAAAATCTCTCAGAGAAGGAAAAATTATAATCCTTCTTGTGTCATGAGAATGACATTTTATTAACGGAGAAAGGGTGTTGCCGATTGAGTGTTTGTTTGAAATAGTAATTTTAGCTTTGAAAAAAGCTTTTCAATTGTGATTTATGGTAATAAGGTAAGTATGCGAGATAAATTTTATCTTAATTTACATAAATAAATACTTTTAGGGATTCTAAACAAACACTGAGTAACTGAAATTCAATGGTGTGCCAATGACTCCATAGTCTAATAACGTGAATGATTTGTTATGAACAAGGGGTTTCGCTAATTACTAGCAGTCAAGTGCTATTTATAAGTTCAAATTATTTAATTCTTACATGTTAAAGAAAGTTAGTTTAGTTAATAAATATGAATTAAATTGATGAATTTTTTTAATTTTGCCCTTATGAATAAAATGAGTATTTTTCACCCTTTTCTTTTTCCTCTATCTTTAATAGGCGTAAATGGACTTACAATAAACTTTTTTTAAAAAAATTAGACTTATAAATTGAAATAAAGTGGTACTAGACTAATAGAAATTGCAGCGGACATGGGAGTGGACAGTGGAGAGGGTGGTCGTCGCACTGAAGGTGGGGTCAGGCGTGCTAGTTTGTGGCCCCTACGCTCCCATGTGCTTCCAGCTCACTGCAATTTTGTTCAACAAAAAGAAAAACAGGTAAGGAGATGTGGACACCAAGATTCCAAAGGAAAGGTCGGCCATGGTTTTGTTAAGCAAGCTGCTGCTTCTCTTTCGGTATGATACGCACGCTCATTCATTCCCACTATTTCTAAATATATCTGCTGTGAATACGCACGCTTTTCTCTGCATTATTCATTTACAATATCAAACTAATTAATGTTTAATGCATTAATTTTTAATAATACCAGACAATATTGATGTTTTTAATTATTTCCGTTGGTTTTAAAAAGGAAGACGTGCACATGGCTGTGGGACAAATTACAAGACGTTTCCAAGGAGGGAGCTAGGGGCATGCAAATGCTACCACCTTACCTTGCAAGTCATGCTATTTATTATATATATTTCACATTCCGTTCCTTTCACCACTCGATCGCCCCTTATTGTTTGTTTATTTCTACTGATCTCTAAATCTTATAACCCACCTTTTCGTCTTGGAGTCTTCATTATTACACCCAAAACCACTAATTATTATTCATATCTCTCTTAAAAGTGCTATATCTCTATTTGATCACCCTCCCTTCCCTTGTTTGATACGGCAGTTCATTAAGATTCATAATCAATCATTTAGTATAGCAATCAATATTAATTCAAGTTGAGTTGGCCGGGTCCTTTAGAGGTTGACGAAAACTCCAAGTCATTTTTTTACAACCATAATCGCTAAGATAGATTGGATCCATCTAAGACTTTTGGGCATTAAATTGTAATTATTACTCTTCCGGTCCTACAAAAGATTTACTTCTGTCATGTTTTATAAGTCATCACATTATTAAGCTTTTTATATAAATATATAATTTTACATTTCATTTATTATTATTTATGCTGAGTTTGTTTTTATAGCTTGGTTAATGATGTTTAATATTTTTCTTGAGTGAACCATACATATACTAGAAGTGACTTATAAGATGGAGAAGTAAATAGCAAAGGGCATATATATATCATTTAAAAATGATAGAAGATTTCCACCAAGAAGATAGTCATCGGAGGAGATCGATTGAGGTCCAAGGGTTTTGGCATCTGATCTGATACTACAACTTAGCCTTCGCAATCTTGTGTTCACCATTCTAGGAAGCTGGCCATGTGGTTCTCGCGGTTGGACATCTCTCTTGTTCATTTCTGGATGCTTCGGTATATTAGTCTCTATGCTTTGGTGAGGGTTTACAGAGCTGGGTGTGATTGGAGGAGGGCGAGATCTTTGGCTTGCCTGTGCTTGAAGTTTATTTTTTCGTGTGAGGATGGTGATGATCATGTGGTGTATGATCCTACATGGCAGAGACAGCTCAACAATATAATTGGTCATTTGGGTCTGACAGGTTTAGGGTAACATTGCCCCTCAAAAACTTCCAAATACCGTTTAACCTGTGTCAAAACTTAAAAAGGCAGATTTAGAGTGTAATTAATTAAAGGGGATTGATGCGGAGTGTTGAAGAATCAAAGTCCACTGGCAGTGGTTTGTCATTAGTGCAGCTTTAGAGCCACTTTGCTTCTGCACTTTGTCCATACTCCTATCTTGCCATATCTCCTTTTCTTTCATTATAATCTATGTTGCCCAAGTTTGACAAACAAGCAATACCCACTTCACCTACTTTATGTTCCTCCTACACCCACAACATTCCCTTTTCACTATTGACTTTTCTTTTTCACATTATTTAAATCTGGCACATCTCATTGACTTCTGTGTTCGTCTCCTTTCGTCTGGGTTTATTTCGGAGCAATTAGCGGAATCATTTGTTTCCTAAAGCATCATTTTTTAGTTACGTATTAGTTACGATTACCGATGTCCATTTGCTTAGCATGCATATGTGTGCGTATGCGTTGACTGTTCACTAACGTTTCGTTTCTTACACTCCAATAGTAGTGGCAAATCTTCAGCGTGCTTCATTTTAATAAATGAAACATAAACTTTTCATCTATATATTAATTACCAAATTCTAATAATGTAGTAGTGGCTGACTAGAGGAACACAGTATCAGGCCGACAAAAGTTTCTTTTTTATTTTCTTCTTTCTTCAAATAAACGTGAATCTTAAGTCCTGTTAGGGAATAATGAGGAGAACTTTTCAATATGAATGGGCTCAGTGAGTCATAAGGAATTCAATACAGTCCGCATGCGAGGAACCCAATAATTCTGTCTTCTCTTTATTTCTCTCACATAAAAATAATACTACTAGTAGTAATAAGTTGAAAAAAAAAAAATGAATGAAGAGCTGGTTTATGTGAAACTGTGAAATGGACATTAATTTATGAACAAGGCCTGTGTCTCTAACCTCAACAACATACTACTCCTACCTACGAAGTTTTGTTGATCAATGAATGTGTCTGCAATGTTGCATGATCTGGAAATAGTATAATATTAAACTCAGTCCGATTGCTTGTGTTACACTTCTAATGCCAATCATGTACCTCTGTTGCATCTCTCTTCTTCTCTTATTTTCCTGTCTCATGCAATTTCTGATGTCGGCTCCAAAGAAATTTATTTGAGCAATTTGAACTCATGACATGACTCTTGTGATAAAATAATGGGCAATTCATTATCCTTAGCCTATATTTTCTGTGATACATTCATTATACAAATTTTAGAGTGTCGTCATTTTAATAAACTTGGCGGATAACCGTTGGATCGAAAACATAATAAAATGAAGATTCTTGTGGCTCGAAGTGAACAAACATAACTAAAATGAACGGAACTAATTCCCAGAAGAGAGAGGCAAATGATGTGAGTGGCCACATTCTCATTTTGGAGTGTCTCACTACTCACCAAAAATGAAATGAGGTGAAAGCGAAAGCAGCAAATTCCCCACCACAATGGCTTGTCTGTGTGCGCAGCAACACTTTACTAGGCACGCGTTCTTCTGAGTGAAAGAGAGAGAATGGGCCCCTCTGATTACAAATCATCAGCAGAGAGAGAGAGAGAGAGAGAGAGAATTTCATTTTCAAGCTTGGGAGGAGCCAAAACAGAGCAAAAGAGTGCATCAAAAGCAACAAGAAAGTGAAGAAACAGCTAAAAGGAGGTAAAAGGCAAAGAAGCAAGAGGGTGAAAAGTGAAAACTGAAAAGAAATGAATGACGTGAAAACAAATAGGGTGGCTTATTATTCTTATTGCCCTGTCTGGTATTTGGGGTTTCTCCTCTAAGCAAAATCCCAATCCCGATATACCCAGCTCTTGCTTTCCCTATTCCCACCCTCTGTCTCTGTACCTCCTCCTCTGCCCCATATATCTCATCATACATATCCAACTATTCCCCAGACAAACTCTGAGTCCTTCCTTTCACTCTCCAGTTTTATTCCCTTTGCATGCCTGCTGCTGCCGCTGATCTCTCATGCTTCGTTGCTCTTAGCTGAAACAAGTGGGCCACACGTAAGCGTCTGTCTCCTATTATATTTCCCCATTAATAATCAAATTTGAGGTATAATGAAAATGTTGGTTGGGTTTTGATGTGAGAAGGATGATGGCTGCGAGTAAAGAGGGAAGCAAGGTGGGAATGGACAACGGCAAGTATGTGAGGTACACACCGGAGCAGGTTGAAGCTCTGGAGAGGCTTTATCATGAATGTCCTAAGCCCAGTTCCATGCGTCGCCACCAGCTCATCAGAGAATGCCCCATTCTCTCTAATATCGAGCCCAAGCAGATCAAGGTTTGGTTCCAGAATCGAAGGTATCTCTTCCTAGAGTGAATTGATTACTTTGTGAAACTAAGGAGTGCTTCAATCACTTTCTCTTAAGATTCCTTCAATCGATTATAACCGCATTCTTTACAAGACAAGATTCGGCTATATATGACTCATCGTTACAGTAAATATTTTCTACTCCCCCTCATCTCTCTTGTTTTCTTTTATTTTTCTGGCAAAAAGCCTCGCTTTTCTCTGTCTGTAACAGGATTTTTTACCATTCAAGATATATTATTTACATAAAAATTTGACTGTTTGTAATATAAAAATTTGATTTGATTTTTTTTTTTTTTTTTTTTTTACTGATGTTGTCTGTAATTGCAGATGTAGAGAGAAGCAGAGGAAGGAATCGTTCCGGCTGCAAGCTGTGAACAGGAAGCTTACAGCTATGAATAAACTACTGATGGAGGAAAATGAGAGACTGCAGAAGCAAGTGTCACGGCTGGTTTATGAGAACAGCTTTTTCCGCCAACAGACACAGAATGTAATGCTTCTCTTCCTTCTTTACCTCTTATATGTTTTAGATTCATTTCCGAGTTAGTTTGGTCACTTAACGATGAAGAAGAGGACATAACAATAATTGTTGAGCAGGCGACCCTTGCTACGACGGACACAAGCTGTGAGTCGGTGGTAACCAGCGGTCAGCACCATGTGACCCCTCAGCATCCACCAAGGGATGCCAGCCCTGCTGGGTTAGTCCAAATGATTATCGTTTCTTGCGGGGCTGATTCATAATTTCCTATTCTGAATGGCTAATAGAGTTGTCTCTGTTGTGTGAAGACTTTTGTCCATCGCAGAGGAGACGTTAGCAGAGTTTCTTTCGAAGGCCACTGGAACTGCCGTGGAGTGGGTCCAAATGCCTGGGATGAAGGTTTGCCCCTCCCTTCTTGTCATCATCCGAATCTGTTCACAACAGTACACTGCATTATTCTTTTCTTTGTCGGTATATGAACATTATTTAATTGAATAAAGTACATCAACCTTGCTAACATTCTAACCAACTCCTATACTGCATGATCTGAAACACTAAGCAGTGACACAACATTACTTCATCATCAGGCCATTCATTTAGTAAAAAAAAAAATCCAGTAACGCAAGATTGTTAGTATCTGTTTTTTTATTTTGTTTTGTTTCAATTTGGTTATATGTGTAAGTTTCATGTTTTTGCATGCACACAGCCTGGTCCGGATTCCATTGGAATCGTTGCTATTTCTCATGATTGCCCTGGAATGGCAGCACGAGCCTGCGGCCTTGTGGGTCTGGAACCTACCAGGGTACGTTCTCTGAGAATGTTTCAAATAGAAGCAGTCTTTTTTTTTTTTTTTTTTTTTTTTTTTGAATTGAGATGAATTGCTTGAAAATGTATGTACAGGTTGCGGAAATACTCAAAGATAGGCCCTCGTGGTTTCGTGATTGCCGAGCCTTGGACGTTCTGAATGTGATGCCCACTGGAAATGGGGGAACCATTGAAATGCTTTACATGCAGGTAACCACTATAGCTGCTATGTTCTCTGCCATATTTGTTTTGTATACTTTGGAAGTTTACTTAACGTGTTTTGAATATTTCCCACCTTTGTTAGTTGTATTCACCAACAACTTTGGCTCCTGCTCGTGACTTTTGGTTGCTGCGCTATACATCTGTTTTGGAGGACGGCAGTCTAGTGGTATGCACCCCTCATTCTTTTAAGAGAATTTCTTTTCTATCCTTGACATTCATATGGGTTGCTTGAGAAAAAATTAAATATTTATGACATATTATCAGGTCTGTGAAAGATCACTTAACAACATCCAGAATGGACCTACAGTGCCACCAGTGCAGAACTTTGTTAGGGCAGACATGCTGCCTAGCGGGTATCTGATTAGACCTTGTGAAGGGGGCGGATCCATTATTCATATTGTTGATCATATGGACTTAGAGGTGTGTACCCTTATCCCATACTCTTTAAAACTGAATCAAACTCATTCTAACTTGTTAATTTGACTCGTTGGTTGTTGAAATTAGCCCTGGAGTGTTCCTGAAGTGTTGCGCCCACTTTACGAGTCATCAACGCTGCATGCTCAAAAGACAACAATGGCGGTAAGTCTCATATTTCTATCTGATGACTTAAACCATTACTACTTCATGTGGACACTAGTGTTAAGGGCTCATTGTTCATTATATGGGAATTTAGCTTTAAAGAACTCATGCTTCACGTAGTAACCTTGTAATTGTTATTCAGGCCTTACGTCATTTGAGGCAGATCTCTCAAGAAGCTTCTCAACCAAATGTCTCCGGATGGGGGCGAAGGCCCGCAGCTTTACGTGCACTTAGCCAGCGATTGAGCAAGTTTGTCCCAATGTCCTGTTCACTGTTTTACTAGAAATAATTAACTGTGATAGTCAACTTATTCTTGTGTTTTTGGCAGGGGATTCAATGAAGCAGTCAATGGGTTTGCAGATGATGGCTGGTCCATGTTAGAAAGTGATGGCATTGATGATGTCACCCTTCTGGTGAATTCATCTCCCAACAAAATGGTGGGAGTCAATTTTGTTCAGAGCAATGGATTTCCTTATATGAGCACTTCCGTGCTATGTGCCAAAGCATCAATGCTGTTACAGGTAATTACTTTGCAATGCTTCACTATGTTGTATCTCCATTTTGATCTCGGAAGAGAAGAAATTTTTTTTTTTTCTCACTTCGTCACTAACTGTTTACTTTGAATTCAATTGTATTTCACTTCGTTACTAACTGTTTACTTTGAATTAAAATGTATGATTTGAACTTCCTATCAATTTCATCAGCTAGAATAAACGTGGAATGCAGTCAATAATTGTCTTTCTGCAAAATATATTAAACAAATCTGACACTGTTTTGGGTATATATAAACTGAACTGCTAATGGTCAAATATGTGAATTCAAACTTCCTTTTCAGGACGCTTCTATCTATTCTATTGACCATATTTGGAAGCAGTTTTTAACACAATTTTAACAGCTTCTGTATATAATCTCAGTAACCATCGAAATCCAAATTTGTTGGCGGCAATTCCTATTTCTTTGCTGTTATTTACCTCTTCCTAATTCTCTACTTATGCCCTCTTCCTGTCTTTTGTAGAATGTACCTCCAGCAATTCTTCTCAGATTCTTGCGGGAGCACAGATCAGAGTGGGCAGATAGCAGTATTGATGCTTACTCAGCTGCTGCCATCAAAGCTGGTCCCTGTAGCTTGCCTGGAGCCCTAGCAGGAAGTTTTGGGGGTCAGGTTATTCTGCCTCTGGCTCACACTATTGAGCATGAAGAGGCAAGTTATTTGTCACTACTCTTGGATTAATTCAGTTTCTTTAATCTTTGTTAAACACTAGTTATTCTTACCTTGAATTTCATATGGAGACTATCGTTCCTCTGATTTGCTTACTTTTCTGTGCATTTTGAACTAAATTGCATTTTGTTTGGGAACAGTTCATGGAGGTCATCAAGTTTGAAAACATGGGTTACTACAGGGATGACATGACTATACCTGAGGATGTTTTCCTCTTGCAAGTGAGTACTTCAATTAGTAGCCAGGATGATGAGATCTGCATATAATTCTACAAGGTTCTTTTCAACCCTACATACATATAAAACTAAAATTCTTTTGGTTGCACTTGTCCCCAGCTTTGTAATGGAGCAGATGAGCATGCAAATGGTTCCTATGCAGAACTCATTTTTGCTCCTATTGATGCATCTTTCTCAGATGATGCACCTATATTACCTTCTGGTTTTCGCATCATAGCTCTCAATTCCAACCCGGTAAGTCTTTAGAATAACATAAAGTTTGATTGCACTGGTCTTGAAGTTTGTCTCCCCTGCTCCCTCTCCTACTTAAAGCACGGACTTTGACATCATTTTCCTAAATATGGTGTAGGATGCTTCAAGTTCAAATCGTACACTTGATCTTGCTTCTGCTCTTGAAGTTAAAACCACAGCATACAAAGCAGGCACTGGCAGTGACAATAGTGGTAACACAAAATCTGTGATGACAATGGCATTCCAATTTGCATTTGAAGTTCACCTACAGGACAGCGTAGCCTCTATGGCCCGGCAGTATGTCCGGAGCATCATTGCATCTGTTCAAAGGGTTGCATTAGCACTCTCCCCTTTGCATTTTGGTTCTCGTAATGGTTTGCATGCTCCAACTGGGCCTCCTGAGGCACAAACACTTGCTCGTTGGATTTGTCGAAGCCATAGGTGTGTTCTTTAACTCCTGGTCTTTGCATGAGTGGATTATTTATGATCTGTACATCTCAATCAAACTCTTGGCATAGCGCTTTACATTCCATGCTAAACTACATATTTCAGGAAAATGACAAAAATTGCAAGAAAAACATTATTCACCACCTCTTGAAGGCAAGTTCTGCCAAAAGAGTTAATATTATTACATCTCTGCTCAAGTTCCAATTGCCAGTATTTGCTCATCACTTAGTAATACTTGGAGAAATCATTTCACTGCCTACAGTGAATATTTTATCCTCAGTTGATGGTCGATGAAAACTTGGACAAGGAATATTATACTATTGTCGGACCAAAACACCTTTGCCATTAAGGCTGGCCCACACATTTTATAATTCATGTGGAAGTTTTATACAGATGATCAGTACTTAGGACTTTTTGTTCTTTTGAAAATTGTGTAATATAGTCTATTATATTTTAAACGTTGACATTCCTTGCAGATGCTATCTAGGGGTAGAACTGCTAAAATGTGAAGGCAGTGAATCCATTCTCAAATCCCTTTGGCATCACTCAGATGCGGTCCTGTGCTGCTCTTTGAAGGTTATTTTCTTTAATCTTTATCATCTTCAACTTGATATTAACAACTCTCTCCCTTATATATCAGGCCAATACTGTTAAGCTCCTGCTACTGCCTGTTGTGTTATTTCCTTTCCTCTTGCTTTCTGTTACAACATTAATATTTAAGATGGTACAACTTTTTATATGGTATTTCCAGGCATTACCCACGTTCACATTCGCTAATCAAGCTGGACTTGACATGCTTGAGACAACTTTGGTGGCTCTTCAAGACATCACTCTGGAAAAAATCTTTGACGACAGTGGAAAGAAAACCCTTTTCTCTGAGTTCCCCCATATAATGCAACAGGTATATTGTTTTTTTCTCTCACTAGACTGATAAAAGTAAATGTATGGCTGGTTCTGATAAAGGAAAGGGTATGAAATGTGGGTATCACATGCTTACACAAACATCTATAGATCCTGTTCTTTTTACGATAATATTTAGATCCCATGTTATTACCTTGCCTGCTGGGACCATAGTTATCTATTCGGGAGATGAATATATAGATATCAGATATTGGTGTTTTGAGATTCTAAGGAGGCTTTATTATGATGATGGATGCAGGGATTTATGTGCATGCAAGGTGGGATCTGCTTATCCAGCATGGGAAGGCCAGTGTCGTATGAGAGGGCAGTGGCATGGAAAGTGTCGAACGAAGAAGAAGTGGTCCAATGCATATGTTTCATGTTCATCAACTGGTCGTTTGTCTGATACCTTTTAGAGAAGAAAGTATATAGTCTAAGGAAGTAGAGGCTAGAGCAGGGTAGTATCTTCATCTTGTTTGAACTTGGAAGAATGTCTAGAATGAGTATGTTGCATATAAAACTGTCTTCCAATTTTTGGTTATCAGTTCCTACATATATATGTGTGTCATTACGCCTCTTGGGCCTTCCTGCGCTGTTCTCTCTATCTTTGCCTTTTGCGTTGTCGAAGAACCCAGTGGTTGATAGGCACCGTGTTTCATCGTACTTAGCTAATATAATTCAAAGTCTGTATGGATCGCAGACTCTTTAATCATAGGATGAGAGGCCCAAGTTCATATAGCGAGACCCTTATAGACAGTTGAATTCAATCCGATTTCATCAAAAGATTGTATTCAGTATTATTTAAAAAAAAAAAAAAAAAAAAAAAAGATTGTACATAAGAGAGCCATGCAGAATCCACATTACATGCCCATCCAAAATATCAGCATGTGGTGCTCATCACTAAATAAAAGGGTTTTTGTTTTTTAAAAAAATACTCTATGCACTAAAAATTAATTAATTTAACATATTGGGTGTTGAAAAAATATTTCAGATATTAGGTTTTATTATAAAAATATTTTAGGATACTGGTGTTATAGGAAAGTATTAATAAATACATATGTGCAAAAAATATTTTAGGGTGCAATATACAATTTAATTCGAATAAATAAAAATACATAATTTTTTTTTAAAGAAAACTCCCCTTCAAAATTAGAGCAATGAGTTAAAGGAGAAGAGTATGGAATGAGTTATGGATTCATATATAAGGCCTATTCAATATATGGCCCAACAAGAAACAATCTACGTGACATAAATATGACGGTATAACACTTAGGTTTGGAGGCACAAACGCTCATAATTCTAAACCTTAACCTTACAGGTAAACTCTATAAACAAAAGGTAAACCCTAGAGGTATGATTCATTCTCTCTCAATTACTATTGTACCGTCACCGTACACACACCACCACCTTTTAGCTAAAGCCATCCAATTCATCTGTTATTCTCATAGGTATATAATTCATAAATATCTAGAAGAGAGTTATTTAATTCTAAATTAATATACTAGTCCAATAGGTAAGACATCTCTATCAATCTAGACAGAACAGAATGGAACCAGCCACACATGATTTGCCGCACCGTACCATACTGTTTGGTAACGAATCTTATGATTGATATGGATCGTCACTTGTCTAGACTTGTAATTTTCCACCGATGGAATCTTTATAAACGTCGGCTTCAGATTTTTAAATTTTCAAGATTCTGTTAGTCTCTGCGATAAATATAGTACGTAGTACTATTTAATAATTTTTGTTGTGTAGGTTAGTTAAATATATGACGACATTTTATTTAGTACGAATCCAAATTATCCATTTTGACTACGTCAATAACTTAAA
Organism: Acacia acuminata; assembly: GCA_019022655.1. NCBI lineage: Eukaryota > Viridiplantae > Streptophyta > Magnoliopsida > Fabales > Fabaceae > Acacia > Acacia acuminata. The sequence continues at coordinate 4,667,678 of JAFJYI010000015.1, forward strand.
CCTATACAAGGCGTGGGTGAATATTTTTTCAAAACTTCACTGTCTTCCGGGTAAGATGTAAAAATACTTATAAGCTTTTATTTAAAATTTGTCAAGACCACATATTTTTTTATAAGAATAAAAATATTCATAAACTTTAAAAATAAGAGCAAAAATACCATCTCATTGACTTTCTTAATAATGTCTAGGTTAGCCGTAGAGGGAGAAAATAAAAAGATATATAATTCACACATGCCAACTATAATTAATTTATTATTTTAAGAAAATGAAAATTCCAACCCTACCCCTACCATCTGCAGATTTAGTACCACCTTTATTGGAAGCAGATCCTCTCTTCATTCTTTTTTCTCATTATCTCTCATTAGCCCATTTAGGTCGTTGATTGGGAAAATGAGAGAAAAGTCAAAATAGTATTGTGACATTTTCAGATCGATTGGATGGATATGATTTAGAGATTACGAGGGATGATGAGAAAATAATGGTAAAAAAACCCAACCCGTTGTCGTTGTCATACCTCATCTCCTTCCTCTCTTTTCCTCCTCTCTGAAATTTCGACTGCAAGAACCGATTACCTCTTTCTGGATCCCTCTCCCTTCTTAATTTCCTTTGTCTCACCATTTTCCTCCCATATCTCATATTTCCTCCCTTAAAATCTTCTTCTTTTCCGCCCCTCTCTCTTCCCCTCTGCTTCTCCTTAGCCTTGAAGACAAAGCTCTTGCGCTGCTCTTGGCTTCACTCACCTCAGATTTGTTAATACTGCCAACATTCCCTCTTATGGAAGTCTGATTACCGCAACTCTACTTGATGATCCACCACAAGTACCGCCTAAATTGCTGCTTAAAGTGATGATGCAAGGGAGCCCAAAGTTGGTGCAGGTCAAAATATTACACAATTTGTATTGACGATGCAAGGGAGCCTCCGATTTGGTGAAGAAACAGTGCTTGTGTTGGAAGTTTCTCAGTTGTTTTTTCAAATTTTCAATGATCGATTTGGAGCGATTTGTAGATCTGGTATTATTTCTACTTTGATTACATGAGTTTGTGTAATATATAGAATGATTTCTTTCTTCTTCAATTAATGGTTCTGGGTTTGATTTGTCATTTTGGTGTTTGATTTATAAGTTTGTTGATCTTATAGATGATGGATGATGGATGATGTGTTCTTTCAAGCTCATAGGTTTTGATTTCTCCAGTAAAGTCAAAGTGAGGAAGGTTTGTGGTGTGAGGTTTCTCCACCGGATGATAAATGGTTCTTTCCCTCCTTGCCAGCTAGGATCAAAATTAGATGAGTTATAATCGTTTTTAGTTAACCTAACAGTCAACATAACTGAGGTTAACGGTGATGATAATTTTACTCTTATTTTAAAATTTTATCGATAATTTTAATTTGCACCTCCAAAAAACATATAATGTTGGATACACTTTAGGTAAAAACCCATGAATATTTTTGCAGTTGACTTAAAATCTAATTCAGTTCTAAAACCTTGTTCATTATATCATAAATCCGGGAATGATACTACTCCAGTATTTTAGACGTACCTTATGTACTAGAAAGTAAAGTCACCCCATAAGATCTCATTCAGTATCTTCCTCAGGTCCTAATTATAAGAACACTTTTGTAGTGCAAATTATACTACAAAAATATTCTTATAATTAGGACCGGACATAGTAATAAAAATAGATATGCAATTAATTTTTTATTGACACAAAGTTCAGATAAATTGAATCGTATTTGTAATAAAGGATCTTAATAGTAGTACAAGTGTACAACAAGGCCACTCATATTAATAAGGGATGTTTATCTGTTTTTTTTTTTCCCACGGTATTGAAAGTTTTGACTTGTTAATTCCTTTTTGTTTCACACATCTTTATTTTCTATAATACTCTTATTTATTAGGGCTTTTTTTCTTAATATCTGTTCATTAAAATTTTAATAATTATTAATCACTGAATGGTAGATGTATTTTTTTTTAAAAAAAGTATCATAAATTCTTTATACATTAATTATAAATAACCATTTTTTTTTAAAAAAAAATCTTGAATTAATTGTAGAACAGAAGGAAATAATATTGACTAATTATATGTTTCCCTTGCTCGCCCTTGCATGATAGGAAAAATAATGGTTCATGTGATGGATGTGATTGATGTGGGAAACGAAGAGGGGAGAAAAGTAAAAGATGGGCTTTATTGAGAGACGTCAGAAGGTGTGGAGGATGACAACATGATAGATTCTTTCCCAAAATCAAAATGAACAAGTTTAAATTTGTATTAGATTTTAGATCCAACTTGAACTACCAAAGATAATATCTTGTGTACTTATCGCCTAGCATCATACGAGAAAATTACTATATCATATTTATAATTTATGAGATAATTATGGAAGAGGAGTTTTATCTTAACTTAAAAAAAAATTACTTATAAAACTATAGTTTCAAAAGTTATCAAACACTCATTTAAACAGTGAAAAGAGAGTTAGCCCATAACATAAAGTTGCTAGTTTAAATTAACCCATGTTAATTAGGATTCCTATAAATATCTTTATAAATGATGTTTAACTTCAAAGGTATGCTTTGGTCCTAATAAACCTCGAAGTCCAACTTGCATCAAGTTTTTATTTGGGGAAAAAAAATCAGAATGAATGAAGTCAAAAACGCAATGATGGGATGAGCACGAGTGCTGCTCCATGTACCCACAAAACTCCATTTACAAACTTGTCCTACTGTTCCTTTCCCAACTTAATTCACCCACTTCGAACCCTTTGAATTGTGCAGTGGGACAATCTGGAACATCCCATACTGGCTCCCCACTTTGCACTTGTCCCGATCAGCCTCATTGATTGTGCATTAAAAATTCTAAAACTAAAGCTTACGATGAGCTAGCTGTCTTGTATAGTTTGAAACAAACATCCATATAAATAAATCAATCAACCCACAAAGTAAACCAAAAAGGAGTCAACAAAATGGCAACCATAAGTATCATCCCATCTCAAACGTCGTAACTCTTGCAACAGCCAAAGTAAGCCGGAGAGGGGGGAGACTTTAACAGAAGAAAAGGGGCTTTTTGAATGGAAGAAAGAAGCTTTTGCATGGTCTCCAAGGGTTATCATTGATATGTTGGAGGGAGCTTTTGAAATTAAAGAAGCAAACAAAGAAAGCAGTGCCATAGAAGAAATCATATTGGTGCCAGCCACACACTGAGCTGGTCTGTTACGTTGTCGTCTCAGCCTCAGTCGTTTTTTTAAAAATATTTTATCTTAAACTCTTTCTCATTCATGGAATCTTCTAAGTTCTAAACCCCCTCCTACACTTGTGATTGAACCAATGCAAGATATCAACGATTCTTGCCCCGCCATCATTACTCAGCCCATGAAATATGGACAATTATTTGTTTCCATCATCATAGCATGTAAAGAAGGTGGGTCACCAGAAAGTCAGTTTTATTTTGTGGTCAGCCTGTATGGGTAGAAAGATACCCTTAGTACTCCTACCCTTCTGCTTCATCATACCCTCACGCAGATCGAAGATAAAGATTCATCGTTTAGATTTGAACTCGATTGTAGCTAGTTAGGATTTTGGATCTTCAGATAAATTTAATATAGTGTACTTTAAGGAAGAAAATATAATCAAGAAACGTACGTAACAAAGTGATTTTTCCTGCAGAACAAATTAATGGCTTATGGCGGGGATATATGTCCATGGATGCTTAGCTTGTACATACAGCTAGTTGAATCGCGCGAGCAAATTATAGAGACCCATGTCGCTTAGTGATTGTGAATGTGCAGTCATCATGAGATATTCAAACTTTGCTTGCATCATCATCACGACAAAGGCAAAGCGACAATGAGAATATATTTAATCGCTGCTTCATCAATTATCAATCCTATTCTATAATCATAACCTCCCTAAAAGGTTCCCATTAGAGTTTTCATTGAACACAAAAAAGTAAATTATGTCGCCTTGTAATTATATAATTATATCATAGGATGTCTTGCTAGTTCTTCATCAATATAATGTGTGTCTGCGCACGCACTGTTTGTCCATCAATTAGAGTATTGGTATATTCATAAGATAATTGGAATGTGGAACTTGTGCAGTCTCAATTACGTACTCTCTGACTCTGCTGCTATATTATTTGATTAGAATTCACAAGCTTCCCTCACTGTATGGTGCAAAGCAAGACAGAGATCAAATAAACAAATAAAAGAATTTATCTTATTCCTGATAGCATACCTTTCCAGTTATTTTAAAAATATTTTAGAAGCTCTATATGTTTTAGGAAAAATACTCATACGTACGCGCAAGATTCTCTTACATAAAATAAAATTATAGATAATTGTTTTGAAACAAAGACAATATAATTAAGATATTATATTGTTGTTATGATTTACATACACTAGTTAAGCATATTGAATCCCATATGTAAAAAAGAAAAAACATCTTCCTAGCAATCCCTTTGGTAACTCGACAATCTAGTTGTGGGGAGCTACAGATTTCATCAAACTCACAAGAAAAAAAGTTAAAATCCATCATCGAAAACAAGACAAAAGAAAACAAAAAGGAGTAGCAGAAACAAACGTAATATATTTTTGTGAATGAAGGGTGAGGATGAACTATGGAGGTTAAACACAGTTTGATGTGGAGGCAGTCAGAGCGTTTAGGGTTTTGAACACGTGGCTAGCGCTCGGCCTGGCTATGGGGTCAGTGGCTGTGCACTGGAGGGCCAGGTTCATGACCTCAACGATGTCGGTTTGAGCTAACGACGGAATCCCGCCCTTCATGTTCGGGTCGACCCATGTATCCAGATGACAGTCCGAATAACAATAACGGGCCCACTCCACGATGCTCTCGTGTTGCATGCCCACTTCTTCGTCCACTGAACTTCTCCCCGTCAATAATTCTATCAGAATAACACCGAGTCCGTACATGTCACTCTTCTCTGTCACCTCCTTCGCATTTCTCAATTCTGAAACATTTTTAAACAACCCGTTAATCAATAAAAAATATAGATTAAAAAAGGACAAAACAGTGATTGAAATCGTCAATCATACCAGGAGCAACGTAAGGTGAAGAAATGGAAGCCTTGAGAGGGCACAACATGAGACGAGGAACATCTTCTGAGTTCACCACAACTCTATGGGGTGACATCTCACCTACCAAACCAGCAAACGATGAACCATGAGCATGCAAATACTTGAGTGCTTTTGCAATTCCAAGTGCAATATTCCGTCGTCGTTCCCAGCTTAAACTCCCAACGACGTGGCTTAAATATTTCCCATCCACATTCTCATACACCAAGTACCCGCCTTTCCCACACCTGCATATTCCCATCAACTTAACCATGTTTGGATGCCGAAGCTTTCCAATGTCCTCCGAGAAGCAATTCAGGTCACTCATCTCTTTCACCTCGAATTTCACTGTCTCCTTTCGTCCTTGAGTGATTATGAGTACTCCTTCTTTTGCAGAAGATAATACGTCGTGGATGGTGATGATTTTTGAAGCCTCGGAGTCAAAGTATCTCATTTCCCATGTGCCGTCTTCATTTTCAACCTTTGTTGTCGTCACCTCCAAGTTCTGTCTTCTACGTACGAAGACGACAATAAGAAAAGCAACAAGCGGGAACCCTACAAGACCAAGCAGAAAAAACCACCAAAATGGGTTCTTATTATTATCTTCTCTTTTTTTGCAGGGTGGTAAACCGCTTCTACTCTCACTGATGTCATCACTCTCACAAAGGTCGTTCCCAGTGACGTCACTGCTATTAATGGCGAGGAAAGCTCCGGTGGACGGTAACCTCCCGTGAAAACGGTTGTAGGATATGTTGAGTTCTACAAGTGACTCTGCACTTCCTAAATTTTGGGGAATTTCACCTCTCAATTGGTTTTCAGACAGATCAAGCATCCCTAAAACTGGCATGTCTCCAATACTAATCGGTATTTGACCGGTAAGCTGATTGTGACTGAGGTCTAAAGACACAAGTTTCTTGCACCAAGAAAGTTCATTTGGGATGTTACCTGACAGCCTGTTTCTGCTCAGCTTCAACTGCACCAGCTCCGATAAGCTTCCCATGCCACGTGGAATATCACCTGAAAACTGGTTCTCCGATAAGTCCAGGTTCTCCAGTTCGTTACTCCCGAAAGATGCCGGTAACTCTCCTGAGAAATTGTTTTTAGCCAAATTCAGTAACTGAAGCGCCGGCATGTCCCACTTCCGGTCATCGATCCGCCCGGAAAGTTTGTTGCCAGATATGTCTAACAAGTATACTTGTGGCAGCTTGGTGAATTCCGGAGTTAATTGGCCTGAAAGTTTGTTGTTCTGCAGGCGTACTCGGCGGAGGGTTATGCAGGAGCTCAAACGGTGAGGGATTTGACCTTCAAGAGAGTTGGAGAAAAGAATGAGCTTGTTAAGATTCCTCGAATCACATAAACCATGTGGGATCTCTCCGGAGAGGTTGTTGGTGGAAAGGTCTAGAACAGTGAGGTTGTTATGCATTCCAAGCTCTTTTGGAATCTCGCCCGTTAATCTGTTGGACCACAGTTGAAGAACTTGAAGCCGAGGTAAAGCTGTTAAAGCCTTTGGAATCTTTCCGGTAAAGTTATTTGAGAAAAGCTGAAGAATCTCTAGTCTTTGAAGGTTAACCACAAGTTCAGAAATCTCTCCCCAGAGATAATTATCACTGAGATCAAGCGAAACAAGATTTTTCAGGTCGAAAATGGAAGCAGGAATCCAACCCATGAAGTTGTTTCTGTAGAGAAACAGAAACTCAAGACTGGTGAGGTTTCCAAGAGAATCAGGAATCAATCCTGTGAGATTGTTGTAAACAAGATCGAGATGACGCAGGGACAATAAGTTGCCTATGCTTTTGGGGATTTCGCCAGAGAGATTGTTGTAACCCATGTAAATCCACTTCAAGCTCTTCATGACACCTACGTCACGTGGGATTTCACCTATTAACTGGTTGGAAGCCAATGTCAAGTATTCTAAACCTGTGATGTTGGTGATGGAACTTGGAATCCTTCCAACCAGAACGTTCCCTCCCACATCAAGATATTTTAGACTCGAAAGAAGACCAAGCTGATGTGGAATTATCCCCGAAAACATGTTGTTTGAGAGATCCAAGGATTCAAGGCCGGAAAACGACACGGAAAATAAGAACTCAGGCAACGAGCCAGTTAGGTTGTTGTTGCTGAGATTGAGGTAAAGAAGTGATGAGAGAGACGAAGAAGGAAAGGAGAAAGAAATTTCACCAGCGAACTGATTGCTGGAGAGGTCGATGTTTGTAACTTTTGGGAGATGAAATATGGAGGAGGAAATCGTGCCTGACATGTTTTTACCTGAGAGTTGGATGGAGTTAACGTGAGAAGAGGTTTGGTCGCAGGTGAGGCCATGCCAGTTACAGAAGGTGGCTGAAGAATTGAGCCAGTTCGAAAGAGACTGACTTGGGTCCTTGGCCCAAGCTTTGAAGGATAACAGAAGCTCAAGTTCTTGTTCTTGTTGATCTCCATGTGATTGTGTGGAATTAAGATTAGACACCAACATCACAAGGCATATGAACGTGAGGCACTTTGGAAACTGATGATGAACTCCTTTGGCCATTTCAAGCTAACTGCAGAGCTAGATTTCCTCGTGTAAATTATCAGTTATCTCTTTGCCTTGCTATGAGAATTCCTCGGATCCCAAGCTGTAAAATAAGCGAATAAAATGATTACCATATGAATAACTTTCTAAATATATTAATGCAGAGTTGAATAATAATAATATGGGTTACGTTAGAGGCTGCCAAAAAAAAAAAAGTTAAATCACGACCAAGGAGAAAATTTGAACCGGTGAGTTATACGAACCTAAAACTCATAATTGGAAAGACAAGTTAAGTGTGTTGGCTAGTGATGAATGATGGAGAAGAGAGAGAGAGAGATGGTGTATAAGTTGAAGAAGAACAACAGTAATACTATTTGAAGAGAATTGGAATGATGTGAGAGAGGGATGAATGTGAGCTTAAATAGATGGAAGCTGGGGCGAGTAAAAATGGGGCATCGGGTTGGATAATAATTACGAAACTGCACCTTGACCTCTTTTAGATATAATGAGTTTAATTTGAACACGAACGTTGAAAGGGAAACAGGGACATATGTTGGAAAAAAGGCTCTGGTTTTGTCGGATTATCACCAAGATACTCTTTTTGACTGACACTCCACTCCCACTACTTTAGATAGTGACAAGAATTTTCTGTAACCGTTGAAAACAAAAATATTCGAAGATCCATCGGGTTTTACCCATTTGACCACAGTGAATATATTTTTTGACCTAACGACGACATCGTCAGTGAATATATGAAAGTGGGCGGATTATATATGTGTGTGCGCGCATCCGCCTTCTTTGTCTACTTATTTACACTTTTTTTTTCTTGCTCAAAGTCTACTTATTTACACGACCGTGACTAAACAGGGAGAAGCCAAACAATATAGATGTATATATATAATATTGACTACTCCCTCCTCTTAGACTGGGACATTGTATTGAATTAGACATCACGTTTTGAAAATGAACTGGTGACTCCTAATATATGTCATAAATGATCGAACACGAGGGAACAGCATATATAGTTGAGTAAATTATAATATATAGGGTCAGCTTTTCTCCTTCATTTGAACGTCGAAAGGGAAAAAATTTAGCAGCTTTCGTTTGGAATCTAGATACTCATGTTGATGCAGCTTGCTCGGTGTCAAAAAAGTAGTGAGGGATATATACACAGAAAAGTGTAGGGGTAGAAAATAACAGATGCAGAGGAGATGGTTACGAAAGAGGCAAAGAGGATGGTGCAGGAGCAGAAGCAGTGGGGGCAGATGGAACAGTAAAAAGAAACGAAAAAGAGTGGGCACAGAGGGGAAGAATTAACATGTAAAGAAAAAGTCACTGGTCTTTACGTTACATACACTAGTACTCGTGCGCACATATATTCACTTTTATTAATTAATCTCTCACTTTCCTCTTGATCACCACCTGTGTGCTTTGAACACTGAGGGGCCTACACTGCCTTTCTCGAAGGAATATACAGTGGGTAGTCCTTTTCACTCTCAGGCGTGCTTTTCTAGGGTTCTTCAATCCCTAATTAATAACCCCAAATTCTATCTGTCTATCGCTACGCCTATCTCTTCCCCGCTCCATTTTCTTTCCCTTTCACTCTTCCCATTCATTCCCACTTACTAGCTTCAATGGAATATTTTGCTTACCTGTCTAGCATATTCCTAATATCCTAAATTATATTGATTGATATATATATACATATATACATATATATATATATATATCATATAATTGGCTTAATTAATCACTTGATTTTGGCGTGCTAAAACACTCACGCATCCACCATCTTAAGTTCTGATCAGGCCTGTCCAGTGTATTCTGGCGTGTGCCGCCCATTATTTCCCATAATTTTGTTTGTGTACTTTTTATTAGTCGAGCTCATGGCATGTATTGAGGTGAGCTTTCACTAAATATAACACATGTGGCCACTTCACAGATTCCTGATATATATAGAAAAGTGGATATATATATATATATATATGTGTGTGTGCGCAATATGCTGTAAAAGAGCTCATTACCGTCCAAGATTAGGATTATTAGTGCTTTCGTTTGGACTTACGCATTATTCATTAATGTGATATGTTTTACCAGCATATAGATATCATCATCCAAGGGAAAAAAAATGGTATAAAGCTTCGTCCTTACATTGGTTGAGGTTTGCATGACGTGGAGCCGACCAATTCCCCTTGAATAAGGGTCTGAATCTCTCTTTTCAATATTTGTAGGGCTTCATGTTCACTATTTAGTGGTCCAGAGTTCAATCACTTAGTTATGTCTTTAATATTTCTTTGACAGACTGATCACTATTATTTGGCATAAAAGTTCCTATGCACTTTCAAAGAGAATATAATGAAGTTAACCACTTAAGCCTCATAAAATATGTTTGTTTAAAGGAGCACTAGCTGCAATCCATATAATTGTAGGATAAAGGGTTTTCCAAGATGGTGACTAACTCGCCAATCACAAAGATGGATTAGTGATAAGATGAACCAAATTGTGCACCACATGGCGTAAGCCCTTGTCCTTTTCATATAAATGGGTATCGATCGAAACCCCAAGCGTTCATCCAAAAAAGTGCTGAATTATAGCCCATATCTCTGTTAATCATGCACATGAAACCCATCCTAAAACCACTTCTTCATATAATCGGAATTTAGGCTGGTCAGGATGCACATGCACATTAATCAAATATATATATATATATATATAGACCCAGCAAATTGAATCAATTATATAAAGTTAAAGTAGAGCATTATGATCTTTCACATGCACGCACACATTTTGATGTCTATAGTACACTTCACTTAGCTCCATTTAGGCCGTGCCGAAATATTTTAATTGCGTTTTGCATCTTACATAAGTCAGATATAAATGGCCGCCAATGAAGTTTGTCGACTTTTCTGTTAATGGAATTTACTATAGTTGACTCTTTATTATATTCTGATGTGTGGGAGACCCAATCTGAACCGTTGCCCGGCCCGGAAATTTGGCTTGAGCTTAACCTTAAGCTGTTATTTGTTTTATTTAGATTAATATTCCTTCCAATCCTAAATATAAGACAAAGTTTGCACTGACAGGAGGTATTATAATCTTTAGTTACTCAAATTTATCCTCATTTTGATTTTTGCCTCTTAAATTTCATTTCATTAAGATTATTAGTCTTTATAACTTAATAAAAACTTTGACTATTTTACTCCTACGGGGATCAAAACCTATAGTTTAAAATTTGCGGGGCCAATATCATTAAGGGGTTGATGAAGATAATATTAATGCAATAATGTTATTATCGATTCTATTATAGACATTCATAATAATTATTAAATACATATTCATATTTATTGTTCATTTCATCATTAAAATTCATAATACTACCTTCGGTCTTAATTATAAGAGCTAGTTGACTTTCTTTGAAGAGATTGAGGAAGCTAAATAAGTTATTTAATCATTTTATATGTTGTATATCTTTAAATTATATATTATTTTATTAGTTAAACTAATTAGTTTGAAGAAAAAAATAAAAATAAAAATACTCTAAAGTAATTTATTTACTTAATCTCTCCAAAAAAGTCAACTAGCTCTTATAATTAGGACTGGAGGGAGTAATTGTTAAATACAGAGTAATATCTATTAATCCTGTTATTAATTAAAATTATTGCTAGCCATATAAATAGTTTCATTGCCTCTTTTGCCAGCGAAAATGTGGATTTTTTTTACTTCACTAAACTAATCGAACGATCCCTAATAACCCATTATTGAATCTCTGTTAATTACCTCTGACTGGACAGTAATATATACAAGTGTATGTGACTATGTCTATGAGTAATGCATAAAATCTATTTTGATAGTTTGGATCTCTCTCTCTCTGTGTGGAGGTATATTGAGGGGATTTAAACTTGATTTTAGAATCTGAATAGGAAAAAAAAAACTGAATTATAAAAATGTCATAAATAGGGTGGCGTATTCTTAAAGAAAGAAAAACTTGTATAAAGCCTAGAGTGCATATATAAAGGGATTGAAACGAGAGGAGGAAATACGTACAGAGGGTTGTTCCGTTCATGTATGGATAAATCGCAGCAATTGAATATATGAAACAAAAAAATAGGATAAACAGAACAAGGGCACCCACACACACACATATATATAAAGAGAGAGAGAGCCAAGGCGCTGTTATATGAATGTTCTGTCCTGCCTCTTTGCTTTATCTTATCTCTACACTCTATACTGCAGATAAGAGCTAGCCTCCACGTAATATGTGTGTGTGTGTTAATTAACCATCACATACTCCTCACTTATGGGGCTATTATGATCATGATTAATTCTAAGGACACAGGACGTGTCAAACTTCCGGTAGGGGAACGTGAAATATGGGCCCAATCCGCCTCACTGGTAATTTCAAGCATTATTAACAATTATTGCAGCCTCCATGCAATAGACGCAGGACCACCTAATTTTAACATGATGAACCTAAGAGCCATATATTACCTTGTTTCGTTAACTTCACGGCCAATTCTACTTGTAAATTAAACCGTCAGAGATTTATTGACTTCCCAGTGATATGTACATAATACAGGTAGCTAGAATGAACACAAAACCACAATTTCAGAGTTGCCCTCATCATCCTGATTATTTCATTGTATGCAAATTATAAAGTAGTATGAAAGTGAGTAATGGGAGACCAAGTGGGGAGGCTGTTGCTACTTGCTACTTGCTGCTGCCTAGCTTGAGGGAGCGTGCATGCGCACTCACTTGGTTCCTGACAAAATACCATTCATCAACCATATGACGCAACTTAACACATTTAAACATCTCCATCTTCTCATTCATGTATGTTAGAATATAAATAGAATTAGAGTGATTGATTTCCCACTGTAATATTCCTTGATATATTCCTTTTGTAATTGTTTGTACACGTGTCATTCACTCATAGGATTAGTTATGATTGTGCCATTACAGATATTTTGTAATATCCTTCTAGACTCTTGTATTTAGTGTATATATATAAAGATGAGGGCCAGGGTCATTCACTGTGCTTCTCATTCATTTCCTTATAGCTCATTCTCTCTTGTTTTTGAATTTGGTATCAAAGTAATAACCATGTCTATGACTTCCGTTGACTCTGGCTTCTCTTTAACCACACGCACCTATACCTTGTTTAGTTCCTCTAGTCAGACTACTGCGACCAAGCTGGATTGCACCAACTTTCTAATCGGGGAATCGATTGTTCTTCCCCTTATCGAAGGAAATCGACTGGAGGGCCATATCAATGGTATATCTTGAGCTTAGCCGAAGATAATTTTTGGCGAGACAGGAACCAGAGCTAATTTAGCCTAGTCGAATGGTTTTCAGTCGACAGTCTTCTTGTCAGCTGGTTAAGAAATACTATGACCCAAGACATTGGAGCTCAGCTCCTTCACTGTTAGATAGCTGAAGGACTATGGAATGAAGCGCAAGATCTTACCTGTGTATCAACCAAAGCTCGTGTGATGGTAGTCAAAAATTAACTTCACAACACTAGGAGAACTCGCTCAAGAAGGATGATTACCTGAAAAAAAATGAAAAGTTTGTCCATCGAACTCGCTCTTGCCAACTCCCTAGTCACCATGGATGATCTCATCCTCCACACACTTAACGGACCTAACGTCGAGTACAATGCCATCGTCATCAAGCTTGTTGATCAACCTAATCTCTCTTGGATCAAAGCTTAAGCAGCTCACCTGTCATTCGAATCAAGGCTTAGCCAATTGATTCATTTTGCAAACCTAAGCATTCAACCCTCTGTTAATGTTGCCCAATGAAATGAACTAACCAAGATTTTGGTAATAATCGTGGTTGGAGAAACAACTCACGAAGTCCAAGAAACAGAGGCACACTCTCACGAGGAGGACGACATGGAGGACAGCCAATTTGTGTCCATTTGTCAACGACCTAGACATACAATTCCCACATGTTACTATCGTGATGAACACACTCGTTTTAATCGCTCTGCTCCACAAGCTTATTATGATAATTCTTACTCTGCTCCACAAGCTTATTAATTACGCTAATTCTTTCTCTGTTCCACAAGCTTACTATGTTGATCCTCACTCAGCGACAGACCAATCATGGTATATAGACAGTGGTGCCAACTACCACATCACTCCTCACTCAGATCAGCTAGATGAATTTGTTATAGTGGGTAAGTCACATATATATCATCACTTGCACTTGTGAACGGAGACTATTCTTGGTATTGGCTCAATCGATATACCTTGCAAACGCTCTAATCTTCTTCTTAAAGATGTTTTATATGTCCCATCTGCAACTAAAAGTTTGATGAGTGTTAACCGCTTAATTCGCAATAACTCTGTTTGCGTCAACTTTACTAATAAAAGTTGTGATGTCAAGGATCCAATTACCGGTGAAACACTATTGGAGGGAGCTCAAAATCAAGGAATGTATCTCGTGAAGAATGCAAAGAGGCTTGATGGCAAACCTATGGCATTAGCAGCAACAAGCAAAGTGTCAGATGACTCTCAAATACAATATAATTTCTTAATAATTGGCATCATATGTTAGGACATCCGAGTACCAAATTCTGAAATATGTCTTCAGTTAATGTAATAAAAATGTTTCTACTGTTTTCATTGATGACAACTTTGTATGCGAGGCTTGCCAACTAGGAAAATCTAAATATCTTCTATTTCCAAATTTTGTTTCACAATCTACTTCTCCACTGGATTTGATTCACATTGAAATGGGGACTTGCACCCATTAATTCTAATGCTGGTCATCGCTTGTATATACATTTTCTTAGCGATTTCAGTAGGTATACATGGTTTTATCATTTAAAACACAAAGGGGACGTCATTCATGCCTTCAAACACTTTAAGGCTCTTGTGGAGAATTAGTTTGACAGAAAAATTAAGGCAATTCAATGCGATAATGGCGGTAAATATAAGCCAATTCTAATGATAGCACATGAAGTTGGCATTCATGTCCGTACACCTCTACTGAGAACAGCCGAGTAGAACAAAAACACCGTCACATTGTCGAGATGGGGTTAACATTACTAGCTTACTCTATTATGCCACTAAAGTTTTGGGTTGAAGCCTTTCAACAAGCGGTTTTTCTAATTAGTTGCCTGTCAATCCCTGTGCTAAATCATAGTACACCTCTGTTCCAACTAATGAAAACATAACCTCAATATAAAGACCTCAAACCATTTGGTTGTGCCTATTTCTCGTGCCTTAAAGCCTTACAAATGAGCACAAATTTCAATTTCATAGCCAGAAATGTGTGTATCTTGGATCGACGTCCCAACAAAAGGGTCATAGATGTCTTAGTGAATCAGGTAAAATATTCATCTCTCGACATGTAATTTTTGACTCAAGAACTTTTCCTTTTAAAGCAAGTTTCATGCTCGTGATGCTGGTTTTGTCAGTAAAGAAAATATCAGCTCTGTCTCTCTTATGATACAAGCAAATCGTAATGATGTGAATTCTGCTCCTGAAGCGTTGATTGAGTCATCTGAGATTCACAGTCATTGATATACATGTCATTGAGCACTCAACCTTCTCAATCACTCAATATGAGTGAATCCATGAGTAAGCCCACAGATGATGATCCACATCCTTTTTTTGTATAAAAAAGTTTAGGTGGGGGTAGGCATCAATAGCCCACCAAGACCAGGCATGTCTCTAAACTCAAAGAACGCTTACAGAGATACTTAAAGATCGTCCACCCATGGTAGTGAAAACGTAGTTTTTACCTAAAAACGGAAGGAGAATGAAAAATCGTAAAACGTAAAATCGTAAAATAAAATGGAGTTTTTACTTGCATATGTATATATAAAAAATTTGAGAAAAGTAAGGTACCTACCATCATACACACATATACTGATCAATGCAATATCAATCAAAATGTCCAACATTGTCATTGATCAAACCATATTTTTTATATGATTTTACATGATTAAATTGGGATTTTTAAGGCATTTTTAAGGACATTATTGTATGATTAGGTACTAAGTTGAGTTAGGAACATTTGTATTGAATTAAGTGTACTTAGGGGTAAAATGATCTTTATTTATTAATTACAGAAAAGGACCCAGATGTTTTTGAAATTTGGTTCGCTCCAAAATAGTTTGAAAATTCTCACTTTAGTCCCTATCCAGAACTTTTAAAACTTTCACTTAAGTCCCTTAGTAAATTCTGCGTTTTTTGCAAAAATGCAGCGTTTTTACGTTTAATCGCGGCGTTTTTACCTTTGGAGCGTTTTTTCCAACACGAAACACGTTTTGCCCGAAAAAAAAAACTTAAAATCGGCGTTTTTTGCGTTTAAAGCGCGATTTTGACTACCATGCGTCCACCAATGAGGCCCTCACATTGACTAGTGAGTATTGAATCTCCCTTTTTGGGTGAAAGCCGAAGCCTTGGCCAATTGTGCCAATCCTTATTGGCAATCCACAACCTGATATCTCAACATCTGTTTCTGATTCAATTGAACTTGGGCCCATGAATGAACTCCCTATGACAACTCGGGCCAAAGTGGGCACAGTAAAGCCCAAGTATCCCTATATTAGACTTGTTGTAATTCCACCGTCAACAATCAAGAACCCTTGACCACTCGAGCTGCTCTTTATTTGCTGGAGTGGACAATGTGATGACGGAGGAGGTCGAGGCTTTGTTGTGAAATCGCACTTGGTGTTTGGTTTCATACGAAAATTAGAAGTTAATCAACAATAAGTAGGTATTCAAGACGAAATATAGAGCTAATGGTTCAATATTGAAACATAAGGCACGTCTGGTGGCGAAAGGGTTTCAGCAGACACTCAGAATTGATTTCGGGGAGACCTTTAGCCTAGTCATCAAGTCCACTACCATCCGAGTTATGCTGTCACTGGCGGTAACATTCAAGTGGAAAGTCTGGCAGCTTGATGTCAACAAAGCATTTCTAAATGGCATTTTGCACGAAGAAGTCTACATGCCGCAACCGGAAGGTTTTGTCGATCAACACAAGCCAAATGATGTCTGTAAGTTGATAAAGGCTATTTACAATTTAAGACAGACTCCTAGATCCTGGTTTAATAGGCTTCGTCTTACTCTAATCGACTGGAGATTTCAAAATCTTAGGAGTGATATCTCTTTATTCATGTTTACGACGCGTGATTTGACTGTGTTCATTCTCATCTATGTGGATGATATTCTAGTAACTGGGAATAATCATCTATGCATAGACAAGTTTGTGAAGAAATTAAATTAGATTTTCTCTTTGAAAGATTTGGGACCACTATATTATTTCTTAGGTTTAGAAGCTTATACAGACAATATGGGAATATACTTGAATCAGACTAAATATGTTGTTGATTTATTAAGAAAGTTTGGGATGTCAGATTGTGCTCTAGTTACCACTCCAATTGTAACTAGTCGCCTAATATCCTCTGGTGATGGTGATCTATTGAAAAACCTACTGAGTATAGACAAGCCATAGGTTCCTTGCAATACCTAACTACAACACGCCCAGATATTTCAAGCTCAGTCAATTTCTTTCACAACATAGAACTACTCATTTTCAAGTTGTAAAGCGAGTCTTTAGGTATCTTAAGGGTTCTTATAATTTAGGATTACACATTAAACCATACAGACGTTGACTGGGCTTGTGATTTAGATTATAAGATGTCTAAGGCTAGAATGTGTCTCTTATTGGGTAATAATCTTGTCTCATGGTCTTCAAGAAAACAGAAGGTGGTCTCTAGATCCAGTACTAAATCCGAATATAAATCTCTCTCGATGGATCTATAGAACTTAAATGGTTGAGTTTGTTCTTATCTGAGATAGGATTATTTATTAAAAATCCTTCAATCCTTTGGTGTGATAATATAAGTGCAAAGTTTCTAGCTGCTAATCTTGTAACATGCTCGAAGCAAGCATATTGAAGTTGACAATTGGGTCTCCTTAGGCTTAATTGATATCAGACACATCCCCTCTTCACCTCAGATTGCTGACTGTTTCACTAAGCTTTTATTATAGTCACAATTTGAGGATTTTTTAGATAAACTCGGACTGTTGGTAACACCCTCATATTTGAGGGGGAATGTTAGATCATATAAATAGAATTAGAGTAATAAATTTCCCACTGTAATATTCCCTGACATATTCCTTTTGTAATTGTTCATACACGTGTGTCATTCACTCATAAGATTAGTTATGATTGTGCCGTTACAGAGATTGTTTAATATCCTTCTACATTGCTGTATTCAGTGTATATATATACAGACGAGGGCCAGGGTCATTCATTGTGCTTCTCTCATTCATTTCTTATGGCTCATTCTCTCTGGTTTTCTACGTATGTGCACCTCCACCATCATTGTATTGATTGCCTCACCTTTCTTCATCTTCTACACATATCACATTTAATGTACTATCTAACAAGCTACTAATTGCTTGCTTCTCTCAATTTCCTATCTATGCTGATTCATACATTTTGATTCATAAAGCATTTTCGTTTCTCGTTAATCTTAATAACGGATTCGATTGCAAGTTGTTGTTTTATTCAGAGTGTTTTCAGATAAGTACACCGCTTTCGTCACCATAATTCTCATGCGTGAACGGGATTATTCAACTACCGTACCCTAGGGCCTGCCAAATCTATTCCCTGGGCCCATGCGAGATATTCCTTGGATAAACACAACAAATTAAACTAGTCATACATATAAATGATATATTTACCAGTAATAATTAAGCTTTGGCCTTTGATGGATCAAGAAACGAGGTTGTTGATGGAGGCTCGAGGGACTGCAGGAATGCAACTGTGACTCCTGACGATAGAGGTCCTACTCTTGTTATGAGTAACAGACGTGGCAGATGATGAAGATGTGGTTGGTGATGCTTTTTTCAAGATCAGCTTGATGGCCTCAGCCTGGTACAACACTAGATACGACCTTCCCATCTCATTTCCGTTGCCTCTTTTCCCTTCCCTCCGTTCATGAGCATCGTTTCCTTCACAGCCTCACGACTCACCTCCTTTATGTACTCTTCACTGTACTCCTCTGAGATTCCACAGCACTCGCCCTTGGCTTTCTCCACAGCCCCTTCTTCCTCTTCCATGCCCATTCCTTGTTTCTTTATTACTTCCAACGTCGTCATGTCAGATATTGCTTTCAACACCATCATTTGTCCCTCTGCGCTCATCACTGCACTTGATTTCCCTTGTTTGGGTTTGGTGTCATGTTGATGATGAGTGGTATCTATATCAGTGAACAAATATATGTGAGACTGTGCAGCTAGTTAATTACGTATAGCTTGTGATGACAAAAAGTTAGGCAGACAGCAGACTATGACATATGCAGCTAATGAGTTATATTTATACATAAGATTTCCCATGTGTGAGCAAGCTGTTTGTGGAGTCTAATACTGTTGAGTCTAGTAACTAATGAAAGTGACAGAAAAACCCGGACTGACCCAGGTTTTTCACGAAGCCAAGTTTGGGGATGACTAACTCTCCAAGTCTTTATATCATGAGCTCACTTTGTTTTCTTCTTATATATATACGCGCACGCCTACACACACACATATCCAAAGCAGTTGTGTTAATTATTAGTGATAGGGCCATTTGAGTTTTGGTATGGGAAGGTGTTGAATTGGTTATGAATAAAGTGCAGACAAAATTTTACGATGTAAGGTTTAGAATATACATGATTTTTTAATCTCTCTGGACAAGAAAAACTATAAATTAAACAAATGAGATATACCAGCACACTGGAATCTGCTGATACGTACTTTTCCTTCCCTCCCAGACAGGCAACACTAGAAAAATAGTCTAGGCGAAAGTGATCGCTTTTAGGTCGAAAAATCTGTATACTACAGAGCTGCAAAAACTATGGTTGTGGGACCAGCCAACAAAGGCAGCATAGACATTGTAAGATGTTACAGTAAGGAGATAAAAATACCAGATCACCCCTAAAGGTATGTTTAGTTGGGGGGGGGGGAGGGAGGGGAGGGGGAGGACAATGGAGGAAAATATTAAAAGAGAGAAAATTTTTGTGAGCCCCACCATAAATAATTTTTTCTCTCTCCTTCCCTCCCCTCCCCTCCCCTCTCCCCCAACCAAACATACTCTAAGGAAATGCAAAATCACGATAGAGAAAAGGAACAGTGAGTCATCTGAAGAGAGAGAGAGAGAGTCAAGCTTGTCATTTTAAGAGAAAGGAAAACAGAGGCAGATAACGTTCACATGTATCCACCTCTTGAAGGAGATAACGTTTCTCTCATCATCCTTTTCTTATCACATGTATCCACCTCTTTTTGAAGGATGAATATGGAAACAAAATAAAATTCCTTTCATAAAATTCCCACTTTTTGGCCTCTTTGGCGGAGAAGGGAAGAATAACGCAGCTTCCCGCTTTTCTTATTCTGGAAAATAATTCTTGATTCTTAAACAATTAAAATACCCGGCTAAAGCAAGTCAAATATCTCAAGTCAGGACTATTAACAAGTCAAGTACGTGACTTTCTACGTATTTTATACTTACGTATATTATAGATACGAGGACGTGGATTTGTTTTATTTATGTCTTATTCATTCTGGACGGCCTACGGCTCCAAAAAACGTCGGACACAGACGAATTCGTGGGAAGAAGTACAGACTGGGAAGTCCATTCTTGAAATCTAGTAATGCGAAAAATAATAATGAGATCCACATGAGGCCCAAAAGGCCCAAACAAAATAATAAAGCCACATGGATAAGAATCAGACAAATGAAAAAAAATGATGAGGGGAATGAACGACGAGAATAAAAAACTGACGTAACAGGGATTCAGATAGTTGAGTGAACGAGTTATAAAACTTGTATATTGGATTTCAACAAATGGCTGTTGAGGTGTACACATAGTCCCCATAAGTTATGGGTGAGCTGAATTAATACAAGAGAGACCTGAGCCGTGAGGAGAGTCCATATACAGAGAGCCAAGTTATATTATCAGGTGTTTGTGCGTGTATAGGTATATTAATATATCCATGGTATTATGATGGTTATTGTTTGACACTGACAAGGGAACAAGTGCTTGTGCCCTAAAGTAAACTCAATAGGTATGGACCCCCAGAAAAATGACATAACATGATCAATCTATTAATACCTACAGTACTAATTAGAGGACATATTTAATAGATTTTTTAGAAGATTAATAAAAGGAGTTAAATTAGTTAAATTTATTTATTTAACTAAAATTTCCTCATATAAATTTTAAATGACATCAGGAGCCCTTCCCCTATTTTCCACAAAAACAAAAATGTACTTCATACAGGAAACCGAATCCTTTCTTAATGTTAAAATATTCATTTTTTTTTTCAACTAAAATGTTTAAGTTAAACTATACTTATTTAATAGTACAATTTAAATTGTACTATTAAATAAATATATATATATATATATATATTGATGATTAAATTATTGAATAGAGCACTAAAATTATCTCATTGTCTGGAAAAGAAAGTGTAAAGCTGTACTCAAGTGAGTTATTTTATTATTCATTAGAAAAAAGCTTTTTCATATGATTGTCGGGATTAATTGCTTAACAAATGAGCTGTTTGAAGGAATCTTGAATTTTTTTTATTTAAAAATAAAAAAAGAAAGTAGAATCTCTCACTTAATAAAATATTAGCGTGTTATTAAATTAATTATTGTAAATGAAGTATTAATAGGGGTGATATGAGAAAACTATGACAAAAATTGTTTATAATTATTTTATTTAAAAAATAATATAATTAAGGTGTATGTGACATTTATTTTTTTTGTCAAAGTATGTGATATTAATGAACTGCAAGTATTACTTACTTTATAGAATATATAGGTACATTATTAAATTATTATTGAGAAAGTATAAATAGAGGTATTTTAAGAAGAAATTAAAAAAAATATATACTCCCTCCGGTCCTAATTATAAGACATAGTTGACTTTTTGAAGAAATTAAGGAAACTAATTAAATTACTTTAGAGTATTTTTATTTTTATTTTTTCTTTAAAGTAATTAGTTTGACTAATAAACTAATATATAATCTAAAGATACACAACATATAAAATGATTAAGTAACTTATTCAGCTTCCTTAATCTCTCCAAACAAAGTCAATTATGTCTTATAATTAAGACCGGAGGTAATAATATTTTCTTATAATTAAAACTAAAATCAACTCAAATGTTGTTCAATAATGGGACTTAAGGGAGTACTAATGACTAGATACAATATTTATAATACAAGCAAAAGCTCATTGGGCCGACCACAACAAAGCCCAATAGCAATAGCAAGACCCAAAACCAATGTCTACATATATAAAACACATAACGAAAAAAACTCATAATATTCCTAATACCTACCCCATCATTGTTTTGGCCACACGCTTCTTATCTTCCCCCACTGCCCACTTATATGCAAGTATATGTGACGCCCTCCACAATATCCAAGTCTTTCCTTGTCACGAGAACTAGCAACAACCAATAATTGAATGTTTCTTCAATTTTTATTATTGCCTCTCTACAGAATACCTTTTTTAACTTTACTTTGCGTCTTTTGTTTGTCACATGAATTGCATGTATGTCGAATAAGAAATTTAATACTCTCTCTGGTCCTAATTATAGGACATATTTAACCGACTTTAGGGAGATTAAGGAGAGAAGTTAAATTAGTTAATTTTACTCATTTTTCTAAAATGTCCTTATATAAATTTAAAATGACAAAAGTAAAAGTAAATAACAACTTATACCACATACCTCTTCGATCTAAAATTTTCTTTTCTACACACATTCTAATTGAAATAATGGTCTTGTTATATACATATATATATATATGTGTGTATATATGTATAGGTACACACACACACATATATATATATGAGTACACACATATATGTATATATATATGTGTGTGTGTTTAAATATGTACACATACACATATATATTGACAACACACACACACTCACAGATATATATGTGTGTGTGTTTATATGTATCTGTGTATATATGTATGTATATTTGTGTGTAAACACACATATAAAAACACACATACACCCACACATATCTATACACACACATATATATGTATGTATATGTGTTTGTGTTTATATATGTACACGTACACATATATATTGACAACACACACTCACATATATATATATATATATGTGTGTGTGTGTGTGTATTTATATGTGTCTGTGTATATATATGTATGTATATTTGTGTGTAGACACACATAAAAAACACACACACACACATATATCTCTATGTGTATAAATATGTATGTATGTATGTGTGTGTGTCTCTATATATATATATATATATATAGATAAATTAATGACAATTGAACGATAAACAGATTAAAATCTAACAATTTAAAAGTTTAAATGATTGGAAGAGTCTACACATCCACAAACATATAATCATATTCCCCTAAAAACCAAACACACTTGAGAGAATAAAATAGGGGTATGTTAGGAAGAAAAAAATTAGAATGTTGTCTTATAATTAGGACCAAAACCAACTCTCAAATGTTGTCTTATAATTAGGACCGGAGGGAGTACCATATAATTGGTTGTTTTTAATTATTTATTATTTGACTGTCATTGGTTTCTAGTGATATGAAAACTGACGGTTGATCCTATTAAAACTCTTTATAGTGAATGGACATTGTTAATCTCAGTTTTATTCCATATACAAACTAAAAAATGGGAAGGAATATTATTTAAATTGTTACCGCATGCGGTAGCCTGTACCGCCTGTGGTAAATTATTCAAAAAATAAAATTTGAATCGTCCAGATTTTTATCCAATAACTTAGATGAGGAAGATGATGAAAAAAGATGGGAATGAAAGAAGACCGTAGCCGGAGCCTCTTTGGCATCCACTTCCGCTTCTTGATTTTATTCTCATCCACAACATATTTGTTTATTAAATAATAATTAATAAGGAGCATCTATATTTTGCAAAAGAAAAGTTGCTTTATCGTCCAAAAAGAGGCCACTTGATTAGGACAGCCACTACGTTTCCTCACTCCATATTTCGGGCTCGCTCTTCTCCCTACTATGCCTTCATCTTTGGAAATTTCGAACCAGATTCCCCCTTTTAAATTGTCATAATCGATAATCCTTTTAAGAACAGTAAAAGTTAAAGTGTAATGAAAAAGAACCATTCTTTTAGATGAACACGCACTAGGAGTCTGAAACAAGGACATTGATTGAGAGACTTACTGTCGTTTATCCTTACCTATTAACATCCAACAACTTCGTGAAATACAAGGTGCCTGTGTCAAAGATTATAAGTACGTGTTTCAAGTTAATAAACTATTGACTGGCTTTCATATAAAACGTGGCATAATGCCATCAATTACCTAGCCATCGTAGAGCTTATTTGATGCTATCTAGGAGAGAATCATAATACTACCTCCGGTCCTAATTAAAAGAAACATTTTTATAGTACAATTTGTACTACAAAGATGTTCTTATAATTAAGATCAGAAGAAATAGTAATTATTTATCAGGGTGACATCGGCATCATTGTGGATTTCACTCTCCCTCAGTTGGGAATCTTTGTTTATTCAATACGATAAACATCAAATAACTTTTTTTTTTTTAAAAAAAGGCATAGGAGGGATCAGAAAAATCTTGATGTTGACTTCTTTAGGGGATTGGATGGTTGTGGTCCAGGCACACCCAAATCAAAGAGACCCAATTCTTTCGTCCTTGTGTGGGCCCCCGTCTTCTGTTGCTTTCCCAAAGGGGCCCTCTCCTTTCATCATATTGTTGGGTACCGTTGGCCTACTTGCAACCCCTTTTTCAATGATGCTGTCTGTTTTCTCTACCTTCCCTCGCTTTCTCATTCTCTGATTAGAATAGTCGTAGAAACCTTTTTTAAATACTAACTTCCGCCCAAATTATAAAATTTAGACTCTTTTGTTTTGGGTTTAAAGGGGTCCGACTTTCCCACTTCAAAAGGAAGGGGTTTGATCTTGGAGTTGGTCAAGGCGCTGAAGGAGACATCCTAAAGGTTTATAAAGCGGTGGAAACGCTGGTAGAGGTGGAAGCGTGTGTCTTTCTCCACCACCGTGGTGGAAGGTGGAAGTATGTGTCTTTCTCCGCCAGGTATGTCTTGTGGATTGGGCTCAAGCGTCCCCGCCCTTGGGCGTGAGTGAGCCCAACCCCTTTTCTAAAATTTTTTATATAAAAAAAATTATAAAATTTAGTTGATTTTTTTTTTTGAGATATTAAGAAAATTAATTAAATTATTTTAGAGTATTTTTATTTTTATTTTTCTCAAACAAATTAGTTTGACTAATAAACTAATATATAATTTAAAGAATAAACTATATATGATATGATCAAGTAATTTATTTAACTTTCTTAATCTCTCTAAAAAAAGTCAACTTTATCTTATACCACTCTGGTCCTATTTATAAGTCCTTTTGACCAAATCACACATAAGGAGATGTAGTTACTAATGATTATGAGGTGAATTTTCAACTTTACCCTCATTTGTGATTAGTTATCTTGTTTTTCTTCTCTCTATTTTCATTAATACAATTAATATGGGCGAAAGTGTCATTCTCATTTATTTGGTCAAAGGAGACTTATAAATAGGACCAAATTTTTTTGATTAAAAGAGACTTATAAATAGGACCAGAGTAGTAATTAAGACTAGAAAAAGTATAACATACGGTGTACAAGTTAAAAATGTGAACTTTTGTGAACTCGCTGATCCAGATCCAAACAGACCCTTAACTATGAATTTCACTATTAACCCAATCCACCTTTGGAAAAGTGCAATTAATTCCAACGATATGAATAATAATAAATGAGCTCAGGGTCTCCATACGCGGATTCTTGATTCTGATGGAAGCATAGAGCTTCGTATCTAAATATAGTAATAATATTGCTTCAGCCTTCAGGTCATTTGTTGACTTTGATGGATTACAAATGAACAGGGAGGGGGGATTGTGACAAAGCCAATCTGTACATGTACATGCAAACCTAATAACTGAAAAAGCATGAACTGGTGCATCGCGTAAAATCGAATAGATGTGTAGGAATTAAATAATGTAATGTTTTCTATTATTTGTAGACAGGGATATATGTGTAATTATTCCCTAGTGACTATATATACATTGTTATAGGCATACTGTAAATAACAATTTTGAGAACGTGAATCAATAATATTTGTGATTTATATTTGGGCCTGCTGGTTTTATCATGGTACCAAAGCCTACTTTTCAAGATTCCCTCACCTGATTTTCAAGAAATCAGGCCTCAACCCAAGAAAACACCCCAACGGCCCAGAAACACAGTGAGCCGCCCAGAAGAAACACTGTGACCCGACCAATTCTGCATAGGGGGAGTTACGCTTTGCAGCACATCGTTATCGCGAGAAAGGATTGCTCGCGAGCCGCACTTCGTATTTCTCTCTTTTTCCATGAATCGCGTCCGGCCATTGTGCTTTCTGCCGTCGCTTGTCGCCGATTGCCCATTGAGGCGTGTTTTCCCCTTTTTTTCGGCACTAGTTTGGACATCCGCCGTCGTGAGGTTGTGATCTGTCGTGCCTTCCTCGTCGGATACGATTGGATCGTCGCTGAAGGTCGTTTCGCCGTCCAAGATTGTTCCTTCTTGAGGACTACCATCGACTATCGCTGAACCCTATTTCGCCGTCGATTTCATCTTTAAAGGTGATTTGCATCGTTTCGATTTGTCTCGTGGCTTCCCGATGGTTCTGTTGAGTGTATGTATTTCTCACCTCCAGACTTGATTTTAATTGTTCACAAGCATCTGGTTGCCACTTGTCGTCTGGATCAAACATCCCTTGCTCGGTTACACCTTGTCATTGTCCTCCACATTTCGTTGTGCACTTGTTTCACTGATTGCGTTCTTGGTGCCTCTTGTTGTGCGACGTTTTCTGCCACTTTGTCTTCTTTGTTGACTGATCTGTTGGTGTCTTCTCTGTTTTTATTTTTCTTTGGATTTTCGTCATGGGAGAAGAGGGTTCAGAGCGTATTGACTTCTAACATCCACTCTACCTACATCCCAGTGACACTCTGGCTGTGACATTGGTCTCTCGGGTTCTTCTTGGTTCGAGAAAATTATGTCGTTTGGAGTAGGGCTATGAAATTAGCTCTCCATGGCAAGAACAAACTTGGGTTTGTTGATGGAACATGTCGTCGTGACGATCAATCGAACAGCCACCGGAATCAGTGGGGCAGATGCAATAGTGTTGTTTTGTCATGGCTTATTAATTTTGTGGACAAGGATATTGCTAGTGGATTGGTATTTTCCCAGAGTGCTTCCCTTGTATGGACTGATTTAAGAGAACGATTCAATGTTGTTGATGGTGCTAAGACATTTTCTCTATATCGATCAATTAATTCACTCACACAAGGGACTCTTAATGTATCTGGCTATTACCAAGCTCAAGGAACTTTGGGATGAGCATGCTTCGATAGTGCCTATCCCTAATTGTCAATGTAATTCTTTAAAGGATTATTCTAAAGTTGTTCAGGAGCAACGGTTGTTTCAATTCCTCATGGATTTAAATGAGCAATTCCATCAAGTTTGTAGCCAAATACTGTTAATGAATCTGCTGCCTTCCTCCAACCAAGCTTACTCAATGGTTATTCAGGAAGAAACTCAGCGAACCCTTTCTTATGGGGTTCAAGGAACTCAGTCAGATGGAGCAATCATGATCTCCAATACCACACGAGGAGGTCGTGGTCGTGGTAGTGCTAGTGGTAGGGGACGAGGTAAAGGTCGTTCCCAAGCAACATGTGGCCATTGTGGAAAGAAGGGTCATCAAAAGGAAACATGTTACCAGCTGGTTGGTTATCCATCAAGTTTTCCACCCCCTCAATTCACTAAGGAACATGAAGAACAAGCAAATCCCACCATTAACGAATCAGCTGCTAAGGTGGGAGGAGAACAAGATGGTCGTGGCTCTTTCTTCACTCCAATACAGTACCAATAAATTTTGGAGATGCTTAAACGAGATTCTAACCTAAATGAAGCTGTTGTGAGTGTTCAAGCAGCCACTCCAGGTTTGCTTCTTAATCCTAAGTCTGAATGGATTTTAGATTCTGGTGCAAGTTGTCATATTTTTAGTAGGTTGACATATTTAGACAAATGTAAACCGTATTTAGGTGCACCAAAATAGGTAAAAGTCCCTAGTGGGGAGCGTATTTGTATAACTCATATAGGTGAGATTAAAATCACTAATTCTATACACTTGCAAAATGTTTTGTATGCCAAAGAGATTTCGTTATAATTTGATTTCAATAGCTAAACTTGCTATAGACGGTTTGTATGTATCTTCCTTTTTCCCTAATTTGTGTGTGATACGGGAAATGTCCAATGGGATGATCAAAGGGATTGGTAAACCGACTAGAGGACCGTATCTTTCGACAATGGAAAATAAACGAGAATATGTCAATACTACCGATAGACATAGTTACGTAGATACTAGGAAAGATTATCTTTGGAATTATAGACTTGGTCATGCTCCTATGAATGTTTTGAAACATTTGAATCCTTTGAGAATTAGTGATTGTACCTTCAATGATGATAAATGTGAAATTTGTATTCAAGGAAAACAATCTCGATTGTCTTTTCACTCAAGCTCCTCCAAATCTCATTATTGTTTTCAATTACTGCATGCAGATGTGTGGGGGCCCTATAGAACGCCCACACACCAAGGATATAGATATTTTCTTACATTAGTAGATGATTTTTCTCGTTCTACTTGGGTTTTCTAGAAGCATTATAAATTCGAGAGGTTCCTAAATTCTTTGAAAACATTTATTTCCTATGTTGATAATCATTTTTTCGTCACAATTAAGACCTTGAGAACTGATAATGGTAAGGAGTTTGTAAATCATGAGGTAAGACAATATCTTGATCAA
This sequence comes from Acacia acuminata, assembly GCA_019022655.1. Taxonomy (NCBI): domain Eukaryota; kingdom Viridiplantae; phylum Streptophyta; class Magnoliopsida; order Fabales; family Fabaceae; genus Acacia; species Acacia acuminata. The sequence continues at coordinate 4,696,152 of JAFJYI010000015.1, forward strand.
AAGGGTATTATTCATCAAACTTCTTGTCCCTTTACTCCTCAACAAAATGGAGTCGTTGAACGAAAACATAGGCATCTCTTAAATGTTGCTAGAAGTATCATGTTTCAATCTAATTTGCCAATTAAGTTTTGGGGAGAAGGCATTAGAGCTGCGCATATTTGATTAATAGAACTCCCTCTAAAGTTCTTGACTATCTTACACCTTATGACTTATTATATAACAAATCTCCAGTTGTGAATCACTTAAAGGTGTTTGGATGTTTAGCGTTTGCTACTAATTTGAATTAACGACAAGTTTCAGTAGAAATTTGAACCTTGTGTTTTCCTTGGATACCCAACAACTCAAAAGGGTTATATCTTATATAGCATTAAAACTAAATCCTTGATTATTACTAGACATGCTGTATTTTTTGAAGATAAATTTCTCTTTTGTGATGTCCATAATATGAATCAAGGGGGAGTTCCTAATAAAAACATTACAGATCCCTTCATTATTAGTTCTAACATGGATTCTTTTGAACCTGTCCAGCATAAAGAATATGTCCCGAATAATTCAGCTTTGTTCAAAATGATTGAGTCCCATCTACCCCTTTGAATGATAGGCCTATTCGAAATAGACAGCCTCCTACATGGACTAAAAACTATAAGTGTGAACATTTTCCTTCTAACAGCAATCCACCTCACTCTAGTCTTGAAAATGACCTACAAAATGATGCTGCTTTGTTTACTTCTGTTGCCCTTGATGATTTGTCTGATTTATATAGATGTTTTCTATTTGGTATTGATAAAGAAGTTGAACTAGAAACTTATGAACAAGCATCAAATGATCCTAGGTGGGTAAAAGCAATGAATAATGAGATTAACGCTTTAGAAGCCAACAAGACCTGGATCATAGTTAACTTACCAAAAGGAAAGAAAGCTATAGGATGCAAATGGGTTTTTAAGGCTAAGTATAAGGCAGATGGGTCTTTAGATAAATTCAAGGCAAGATTAGTTGCTAAAGGATATAATCAAAAGGAAGGAATAGATTTTTATGAAACATTCTCTCCGTGGTAAAAATAATGACTATTAGGATTTGTTTTGAAACTTGTCGTTATACATAAATGGCCTATTCATCAAATGGATGTGGACAATGCTTTTTTGCAAGGTGATTTACATAAGGATGTCTATATGACTATACCTCAAGGTTTTAGTAAAGGTAACGACTGAAATCATGTTTGTAAATTTAGAAAATCGTTATATGGCTTGAAGCAAGCTTCAAGACAATGGAATGAAAAATTGACTCAATCTTTGATTAAATGCGGTTTTCAACAAAGTAAGCATGACTATGCACTTTTTCAAAAACAAGCGGTGCTTGAATTGGTACTTGTACTTGCTTATATGGATGATTTAATGATTACAGGGAGTAGTTTGAAAGCTATCAATGAGGTAAAAGCTTTTCTTTATGGCCAATTTAAAATCAAAGATTTGGGTACCTTGAAATATTTTCTTGGTTTAGAAGTTTTGAGATCCAAGCATGGTATACTTCTTAATCAACGAAAGTATGCTATAGAATTGATTGATCAAACATGTCTAGATGAATCAGAGGTGGTGATGACACCAATGGAGCCTAACCTCAAGCTGACCGCTGCGCCAATTGAGAAGGATCCCATCGTGGATGATGCTGGGATGTATAGAAGGCTTGTTGGTAAGTTGCTATACTTGACATTGACTAGACCTGATATTTCTTTTACTATGCAGGCATTGAGTCAATTCATGCAAGAGCCCAAAGAGTCACATTTGAAAGCTGCATTGAGGTTGGTCAAGTACTTAAAGGACTCTCCAGGTCGAGGAGTCTACATTTCATCAGAAAGCACCTTGAAGGTCGAGTGTTTTTGTGATTCAGACCATGGCGCTTGTGTTGATACACGACGCTCGGTGACAGGCTTTCTTGTGAAGATGGGGGGGAGCTTAATATGCTGGAAATCAAAGAAGCAAACCACTGTTTCCATATCTTCAGCTGAAGCCGAGTATAGAGCATTGTGAATGGCGACAGTAGAGCTGACTTGGATTACCGGGTTGCTTAAAGAGTTGCATGTCCTAGATGTTGAGCCAATAAAGGTGCATTGTGATAGCAGATCGGCCATTCATATAGCAACCAACCCAGTTTTCCATGAACGTACAAAACACATTGATATCGATTGCCACTTTGTTAGGGAAAAATTGTTAGCTGGTATGATTGTTTTTGAGCATGTACGTTCTGAAGAACAAATCGCAGATGTTTTAACAAAAGCGTTAGGAGGGCCACAACATAATTACATTCTTGGCAAGTTGGGCACTTGTGAGTATAGAGTTCCCAACTTGAGGGGGAGTGTAGGAATTAAATAATGTAATGTTTTCTATTATTTGTAGACAGGGATATATGTGTAATTATTCTCTAGTGACTATATATACATTGTTATAGGCATACTGTAAATAACAATTTTGAGAACGTGAATCAATAATATTTATGATTCATATTTGGGCTTGCTGGTTTTATCAAGATGCGTGATCAAATGATTTGGGTGGTTGGTTATTACAAGTAGTTATCACACCTCTGCCTTTGGCTCTGTCTTCAAACCAAAACAGAGCCTCCAATGCATTCATTGAACACAGATGGGCCACAAATTACATCATTTAGGAACAGTGGTCACCACTTACCCTGCGAGCACGTCCTTTTATTCTGAGTTATAAAAGTATATTTTTCTCTGTAGTAATGAGTTACATTGTCTCTAATTTTTCCTGTTAACAAAATAATATGTTTAATGAAGGGATAATAATGTCTGTGGATTGGTTTTGTCCACCTTCCTCTGCTTTACTTGCAGAAACCACTCTCCAATGCTCATGTTTATGTTTAAACATCTCACCTTTTCCTTCTTGTTCCTTTGCTTATCTCTTTGAATTTCCACAGTTCTGTTGTCTGCTGGGTGTGTTTTGTAGTTCTGTCTTCGGACTTTATATGCTGTTGTTTCGGGTATTATTACTATTTCTATTTCCTGGAGGGACGATAAAAAATAAAGAAAAACATTTCTTATGTTATAGAAGAAATGTTTTTAAGTACACACAATATAAAATGGTGGGTCCACACACACACAATTTATATATATATATATATATATATAATAATTAGTATATATATATGTGGGCCCCATTATTTTTAACATGTGTGTATATGAATTTTCTTCTTCCATGATCAAGAAATCACGATCGATCAGAAATTTAAACCCCTAAATAAGAGTCAATGTTGCACCCTTTTTCAAATTTTATGTGTGACATTGCACCGTTTGATAGGTCGTGGGGGGATATCTTTAGACTTTTTATTTTTCAGGAAACATAAAACACATTTTAATTTGTTAAAATCAAACAATCAATCAACGACTTTCATTCAATTTTTATTCCCAAAGAATTGTAATACCCGATATATAAGAAAACAGGTCGGTTGAGATCAATTAATCAATAAATACAAATTACACTGATTAAGTAATCATATTTTCTTCCATAAACATAACCCTCAATTTACAGAGATGTGATTTATTTCTATATTTAACTTCATTACTTTCTTTGATTGATTGATTTTTTTTTTTTTTGGGGGAGGGTTAACATATTCTTCCAATCTTGTCATTATTGAATTATATCCATCAGGCGTGGAACGTGGAGAGCAAACGCTTGTTAGAAGGAAATTAAGTAATTTCTAACTTCTTACCAGTTTAAGATAATTAATATAAAGTTCAATATTTAAAATCATGAAAATGAATCACTTGTATTACTCAATTGCTATAGTTTTGATTTGAAACTTAATATTTAAAATTTTAATTCACTAAAAATCAAATCATTATCATTTTAATTATTTAAATTTGTAGTCCGAAATGTTCAAAATTTAAGAAATATATTTTTTATTTCTTAAATTTAGAGAGAAATATTTTCAAATAATTAAACATACGGAGACTAAAGGTGCATAGTAGCCCTCAATCAAGGTAAAAATTCTATAATTCAATGGTTATTCTCTTATCATTAATATAAGATATATTCAGGAAATTAATTTTCCTTCTAAATATAAGACATAGTTTTTATATCTGTCACTTTTTTCCTAATTCAGCTCTATGATATTGATATTCTTACAACAATAATTAATGAGGAGAAAAAAATTTAAAAAAATAATTAGAAGTTTTAAAAAATACTTGTGATATTGTCTGCCTAAACTAACGTCTTTAGAACGAGTAATTAATTTCCTTAAAAAAAAAAGCAGAAACCGTGTGGGTTGTCGCCATTTGCACCTCGTGAGGTACTAATAAACCATCGCAGGATTAGCAGGCATGCAATTGTGATCCCGAAATGCTTCCTTACACACACTCAATGCTAATTCAATTCAGACAAGAAAGATCGGGTGCGGACCTACTTTATAACTATGACGGTGGCAAATCAATATACGCGCTTATTTTATCCAATAACATCGCGCCACGTTTTCCCCCAAATCATGCTGCTAGCTCATTCAATCTACACCGTAGGTTTTCCTTACCTCAACAATTCCCACAGGCGCTGTACTGTTAATAAATACCACCACGATCGCTTCTTGGATTTTTCTTCTTTCTCTGCCATTCTCATTCCTTCGTCCCATCATCGGCATGGCTTCCGCCGAGCCGGAATTGGACCAGTTGACCTCGGGTGCTAGCAATCGTATCATTCCCATTGTCAAAGCCCTGAGGGCCTCTTTGATTTTCGTTTACACCTTCTTCCTCTCCTTCTTATGGTTCATTCTCCCTCGTCCTCGTCGCTTTCATTCTCCTCCCTTGCTCGGCACTCCACCGTCTTCTCCTCAGAAGCATCGGAAACGGAGGTCCTTGTGGTTGATCCGAGACGAGGAGGACATCCTCAGGAGAAGAGCTCTTGCCGAAGATGTCCGCATGGCCCGCGATGATACCGCTTGCCGATGGTCCACTTCTCTCTTCTATGGCCTCAGAAGTAACGCTCTCTTTTGCCGCTCCTGGTTTCCTGTTTCTGATGATATTAAGTAAGGTCTTCTCATTTTTTCTGCCTCATCATTATCTTTGGTTCGGTTTTTAGTTTTCAAGTCCTCGCCTCCGTTTCTGAATGTCGAGTTCCTTTCTCAATACAAGGAAGGGTCAAAAGAGTGATATTTGCGATTACAAATTCCTATCTAAGAATTATGCTGTTCAATGAACTCGTTGGTGTTTTTTTCAATTTCACGTTGGAAAATCTGTAGCATTCAAAATAACCTAACAGGTGGAGGAGCTAAGCTGTGTAATAAGCTAAATATACTATTAATTTTCAATATGAATGAAAATGATTGTGTGCTAATTCAGCTCTCCCAATTTTTAAATGATCTGGCTCCCTGATTCTTTATGTTATTGTGCGCTGTTCTTTGATCTCTATTTCGGTTGTACACTAACAAGCAACTAACAATCAACAGTGAAGAACTAACTTGAAGTTTCATGGAATGTAATTGTCATCTTGTTGGGATAAAGTAGTTGTCATGTCAATTGTGTCAAGATGTTATTTTTCATTTTCTCAAGAGGCATTTTCAGATGACCGTATTAAGGTTCCGTCTTCTTGAATTTTGCCCTTGTTTTTCGTATATCTCACCTCTTTTCTGATGGTCATTTACAGCTCCCCTGGCTGCCTTTGTTCTGCTGCCTGCTTCACATATTCTCATGTCTTTTTCCTCTTTTGTTCTTTTCAGGGGAATTCTTTTAATCATTCATGGGCTTAATGAACACAGGTAAGCTTAATTCGATCAACTTACAGAACCTTGATTCTGTTAGAGCCTAATGATTATGTCTGTTTAAGGGATGAAGAAGTTATTATTTTTCCATAATACTTGAGAATTTTCAGTTCATTATTGTTTTTAGAGCATATAAAAGTTATGCCTTTAGTTTGACTCGGTCTTCATTTTTCAGTGGAAGATATGCTGATTTTGCCAGGCAATTAACATTAAGCAACTTTGGTGTCTATGCAATGGACTGGATAGGTAACTACTATACTTAGACTTGTTTTTAATTCTACCCATCTGTACTTCATTGCTACATAATACTCTATCTTGTTGAAATAGGATCTAACCACTTGTTTTTGGATAATGTAGTAAGAGGAATGGGTATACCCCCTTGCGATTTTATTTTTTTCCTCCTAGCTATGTGCAAGGATTTTCTTTATGGAGATTTTCTGCCATTCTCTTATCTGAAGGTTTACATTTATGCTTTCTTTTTACAGGTCATGGAGGGAGTGATGGATTGCATGGTTATGTTCCATCACTTGATCATGTTGCTGCAGACATAGTATGTGTAACTGCATTTCCTTCTGTTTTTAAAATTAAAACTTTAACTGGTATTCCTTGCAATGTCTGCTTGGCCTCCTTTAAATTTGGGACTATAGTATAATTTTCAAATATTGCTCGATCATTTTAACATGGAACATCAACACTTTAAACAGGGGTCATTCTTGGAGAAGATTAAGTTGGAGAATCCTGGGGTACCATGCTTTCTCTTTGGTCATTCTACTGGAGGAGCTGTGGTTTTAAAGGTAAAGGACTGTTTATCTTCTGCAAAGCTCCATGAGTTTATTTCTTTTTTCCCCCCCTCTTCCTTTTTAATTTGAAAGGTCATGTCTTTTTGTGTAGGCGGCTTCATACCCTCATATTGAAGAGATGGTTGAAGGAATTGTATTGACTTCACCAGCTTTGCGTGTTAAGCCAGCTCATCCTATAGTTGGGGTAAGCTTTGCATTCATTGGCTGTGATTAGCTGCCTTCGTTTTTGGAGTCCTAGGAAAGCATCTGTTATTGCTCAACTAATTAAATCATCATTTGTATGAGATCCAGTTACCCAGAAAATATTTGATTCTATTGGAACCAGAACAGAATGAACAGTTGAAAGCTCTGTTTTTCTTTGATATCATACCATGTAACTTCTTTGAGTAGTATGTGCAAATTTTTTTAAGTAAATGGAAAAGGGTGCCAAAAATAGGCATGGTGAGTCCTCTTGATACTTCCTTTTGGTTATTGGTACCAGCATGGACAGACGGTCACTGGTGTTGTTTTACTTTGGGACAGCCGCAGTAACTTTAGAGTTCCAAACGTGGACATAGGCATATAGAGATGGAGGTCAAAAATGGGCATGATGATGATTGATGATAATTCCCTGTACTTCATTCTCTTGGTTTTACAATCAATATGCTTGTATAGATAGAATTCCCTTATTATGCTGTGTGTGTCAAGTTTTCCGTAAAGGGGAAAAAAAAAAACCTCAAGATTATTGCTTTCAAATGTGTTATGGGCTCTATATTTAATGTGTTTTTGCTTTTCATCATGCAGGCTGTTGCCCCACTTTTTTCCCTGGTTGCTCCAAAATTGCAATTTAAAGGAGCAAACAAAAGGGGGATTCCAGTTTCCAGGGATCCAGCGGCATTGTTGGCCAAGTATTCTGATCCTTTGGTCTACACCGGACCCATAAGGGTGCGAACAGGGCATGAAATATTGCGCATCTCTTCCTACTTGATGCGGCACCTAAAATCTGTCACAGTACCATTCTTTGTTCTCCACGGAACTGCTGATAAGGTGACTGATCCACTTGCCTCACAGGATCTGTACAACGAGGCAGCTTCACGGTTCAAAGAAATCAAGCTTTATGATGGCTTCTTGCACGACCTTCTGTTTGAACCTGAGCGTGAAGAGATCGCCCAGGACATCATTAATTGGATGGAAGAGAGATTAAACTACTTATGAAAATGTTAATGCTAGGGAATAATTGGAAGGGGTGGTTAAAAAGGACGTTGAGTTTGGTAACCAGCACTCAACAGGGCTGTTGGGAAAATGGTTTGGGGAGGCAGATATGTGCTTCATTCCATGTTGGATGCTATATATGTGTGACTGTTTTTCCCATAGTGAAAGTTGTTAGTTATTAGCAAAGTAATAAGTAATGTTTCGCAATCATGTGATAATGCCTTCGTCTCTTGTTTGCCTTTCGTGAACGGAGGGGTGTCTGTTTTGCCGTTCATGAAGGTAGTGGGAGCGGTTTTCTTGTTTGCTTCAGCATTGGATTTGCTAGTTGAAGCAAACAAGGAAATAGATCAGTTGGGAAAAAGAAACCGCTTTTACATATAGATAAATATATAAATACATTAATAGTGACTGTTTGTTATTCATACTAGTATTTTGTTTTTATTGGATTGAGGATAGTGCTTCTATGCTTCACGTCTGCTCATCCATGACTGTAACGCGGGAGCTTCACATCTGAGATTACGAATTTGGTATTCGTGTATGGGTTTAACAAACTTGTCCGAAGTTTTCTAACTTGGTAATTGACAATGATAAGAACGTTTATTGCATCAAAAAAAAAAAAAAAAAAAAAAAAAAAAGAAGCCACGAGTCTTTAGAAAATGATAAAACTACATACCAAACGCGATAATTAAAAGATCATGGCTTGACCTTTACGCGATAATTAAGAGTTTGCTAATTAGCAGGGCATGCTTGCTGCATCTTGTTGGCCATGTAGTGAAGAGAAGAGTCGATGTAAGAGATCAAATCTTGAAATGCCCATCCTTCCACCGGATCACTCACGAACGACCATTCGATCTTGCATCCTTGAACATCCACATCACTCCTTATGGGCAACACCTTGATTGTGGCCACATAGGACTTGAATCCGATGTTGTTATCGACAATCTCGTAGGTCAAACAGTTCTGGATGGGATCCAAGGCAAGCAGCTTCTCATTGGCCCACATGACGGTGGTCTCACCGTCCCCTCCGCCTTTAACGGTGGAAGCGCAGTACCGGACGAGGCCAGGCTGACCAGGAAAGCCCTCTACTTGATAACACGTCTCTATGGGCATCAACCTGTGAAGGTTGCAGAAATCCTCCAAGAGCCGCCATGCTTGCTCTGTGTCTGTGTTTGGGACCTCAACGCAGGCTTTACCTTCCCATTTAGAATTGGGTTCCTCTGCCATTTGTCTTTGGAACAGCGTGAGCAAACAACAGAGAAGGGCGAGTAATGGAAGTGGGGATTTTTGGGCTGTATAGTATCTTCGTGGAAGGCACGCAAGTTCTTGGAGCCACACAAAATGCGTAAAATGATATTAATAATGGGAGAGGATAAGTAATGGAAGACAGATGTTGGTCCTGGGCAGATCTTAGCATGGAGAACAAAACTTATTAGTTTGAAAAAGGTAGTTTTGACGTTATGTTAATGGGGTTTGTTGACTGTAAGTTTGTGAGTGAAAACATACTTTTAAACTCAGACAGCCAGCCCTAAATTTATTCGTTTTAAGAGAGAGAAGCATGGGCTTGTATTGTATATTCACTAAAGAGTATGGAATCTCTGATTCATGATGTTCCCTTCCAAATATAGGAAAAAACTTGCGTGATTAGCGGACATAGGTGAGAAGAAAACAACTTGATGCTTACAGTGATCTCGTCATAACTCATAAGCATCCAGCAACTTCTTCAGCATAACTGGCAAGTAATCATTAGTCATCCCCTTTGCTTCCTGAGGATGATTTATTGATTTAGGACACGCTATTTCTCGACGCTGTTATGTTTGAGGTCTAATCCTCTTTTGTATTCCTTTTATCACCGAAAACGAAAAAGGAAAAAAGAAGAATTGAAAACAATAGCAACAGGGAAGAAATAAAATAATAGGAAGACCAAATTATAAGCTAAAACAAGATATTTTTATTGGTAAGACGACAAGAAGCAGAGAGTAGCAGTATTGATTACAGATTTACAGAACGGAGAGTTGTTGGTATTAAGCATTGGGCGAATTTGCGGTATTAATATGATGGTCCATTTTAGCAGCCATGCGTTGAAGGCCAATATCGTATTTGGCGATCAAATCCTGCAGCACCCATCCGTCGATAGGATCGAGGGAGAAATGCCACTCTATCAGAGATCCATCGGGGTCGTCGGCAACCATGGGCGACACCTTCATAGTTGCGCCGTAGGAGTTGAAGCCGATATTGCTGTCCACGATTTCATAGACGAGGGTGCGTTCTTCGTGATCGATGGCCAGCAGCCTCTCCTTCGACCAGCTGACGCGTTGATCGGCGCCGTCGGAGGGGATGGAAGAGCCGGAGCAGAATCGGATGCAGCCGGGCTCGCCGTTGGAGCCATGGATGCCATAGCAGCTGTCCAGAGTATGGAACCATTTGTGAAGGTTGAAGAAGTCCTTCACCAGCTCCCATGTCTGCTTCGCCGACGCATTTCGCAGCGCCGCCGATACCTTCCCTTCCCATTTCTCCTTCGGATCTTTCTCCATCCTTCGAAATTCGAAATCAACGAAGGCCTCCGCTGTCAAATTCTCCAGCCAAAGTGAAAAAACAAGACCCGATATAATTGGGAAATTTACTAAAATAAGGTTTTTATTTTTTTTTAAAAAAAAAATTATGGATTGGAGCCGTTGGCAAAATATTTATCAATCTAGTGTAGTCAATGACGTCAGTTGACTCACGCCACTAATGACGTAAGTCTACTAACACCACTCTGCAAATTGCAGAGTAGCGTGAATTAATTCACGCCACCTGCCACCGGAGTCAATTGGAATTGACCCCACAATTGATGCCCAGCGTCAATTAATACGCCTTGGTGTCAATTTTTTTTTTTTTAAAAAAAATATAATTTTATAATTATATTTAAAATTATAAATGATAATTATACATAATTATAAATAATAGTTTTAATTAATAATTATGAAAATTAAAATATTCAAAATTTATTATAAATCTTAAGATACAAGACTAATAATTAGTAAAATAATTTATTAGTGGATTTATTACAAACCATAAGATAGGTGACTAATTATTTAACTAATTAATTAATTATTCTCTAACTAAGCTTATCCTATCTTAAAAATATTTAATAATTAATTAATTAGCTAATAATTAGTCATCTATCTTATGGTTTGTAATAAATCCACTAATTAATTAGTTTACTAATTATTAGTCTTATATCCCTGAAATTTATAATAAATTTTGAATATTTTAATTTTTATAATTATTAATTAAAACTATTATTTATAATTTTAAATATAATTATAAAATTATATTAAAAAAAATCAAAAAATAAAATTGACGCCAAGGCGTCAAAAATTGACACCTTGGGCGTCAAATTGACGGTGGCATCAATTATGGGGTCAATTCCAATTGACCCCGGCGGTGTGAATTAATTCACGCCACCAGTCAGTGGTGGCGTGAATTAATTCACGCCACTCGCATTTGCAGAGTGGCGTTAGTAGACTCACGCCACTAGTGGCGTGAGTCAACCGACGCCATCGATCGCATTAGATTGGTAAATAGTTTTTATTAACCGCTCCAATTCGGTAATTTTTTTTTTTTAAAAAAACTTTATTTTGATAAATTTCCCCGATTTGTTAAGTATAAATAACAACAAAATAGAAACAGAAATCTAGTAAGTATTCTTTTTTTTGGTCAATATCTAGTAAGTATTCCACAATAGACATTTTGGCGAAAATATTCATCACGTTCTTACTTAAAATAAGAATATGCAAGTAATAATTCTCCGATTTTATTCCTTTTTCAGTTTTTGAGTTCAGGGTAGCCCAACAAACCTTCTATAAACGGGAGATTAGGTAACAGCCTATGTAATCCCATTCTCAGTATCCTAAATCATTTCTTAACTTTTCTATTCCTCATCTTTATCCTCGCGTGCCTCCGTCTTCAACACTGCCGCAAGCTTTGATCTTCACTTGCCACCGTCAGTCAGCAAAGAACGGCCTCCGCCACCGTCTTCTCACATTAACACTCAAATTGTTAGATATTGTAAATATGATTGGTGTTTGAAATCACTTAAATTGTAAGATAGGACAAGATATTGTAAATATGATTTGTATTTAGAATCACAGTTGGAGAAGTGACTTCTTTTAAAATAAGTTCTTGTTTAGCTGATTATTTTAATGACATGAATCTTATTAAATTATATAATATATATATATATATATATATATTAGTGTGGGGTGTGAACGTGAGAGAGAGGAAGGAGTGAGAGGAAACTAACATGGTCATCCTCCTTTGCATGTGCATCCAAAAACAAAGGTGAGTCCTAAATCCTTGTTCTTCACTTGAACGTTCAACTGCTTTTGTTTGGGGATGAATCGAATGCTTGTTGTATCTAAGTGTTGACGTTGTGAATTCAAAAAGATGGACCTGAACGTTTTTGAGTTAAAATACCCATAGATTATATGCTTATTGGGTGCATTGCTGCATGACGAAAAGGAAAGAAGAAAAGAAAAGAAAAAGAAACTAGTTGTCACATATATAGAAGTGACGCTACTATTCGTGTGTGTGTTAAGATCTTGGTTGTTATATATAGTTTGAAAGCTAATAAGACTTGAGTGGTGATATATACCACTATGATCCTATTTATAAGTCCCTTTTGACCAAAAAAATTTGGTCCTATTTATAAATCCCATTTGACCAAATAAATGAGATTGTGACAATTTTACCCATATTAATTGTATCAATGCAAATAGAAAGAGAAGAAAAAGTTGAAAGTACCCAATCATAAATGAGGGTAAAGTTGAAAATTCACCTCATAATCATTGAGCTAACTACCTCTCCTTGGTATGTGTGATATGGTCAAAAGGGGACTTATAAATAGGACAAGAGTGGTATATATATATATATATAGATATGAGAAAAAAAAGTTGTTGCCTTTGGGAAAAGTCTGAATATATTGTTCTAGGTATATATATGTGTCCCGTGGCTACTGGGAAGGAAATATAAGGAACTTAGCTGTCAAAGTGTATATAGGAACTTGTTGTTACATGCATTCATTTGTTAATCTATATATATATTGTTACAGACCGGCCCAAAAGCCCCCAAGTCCATAGCAAGGCCTAAGCAGAGCCAGGAGGCGTAATCCGCTAATCATAGCAGGAGATCCGGAAATCTTGGCTAGGCAGAATCCGCCCCTATCATATCGGCCTACCGAGATACACGCCCCATTAATGACACGTCCCATTAATGGCACATCCCGGATATCCGCCCCATTAATGACACGTCCCATTAATGGCACGTCCCGGATATCCGCCCCATTAATGACACGTCCCATTAATAGGATATCATCTAATATTCGCCCCATTAATGGCCCACCATTAATGACGTGCCCCGGATATCGCACCACACACCTCTATAAATACAGAGGGCAGGTAACAAGGTGCACACATTCTAACCTAGACTATTTACATACAGTCTCAGTGTGCACACACACCACCCCTTTGTCGTGTACGGTGATCCTACGCTTTCCTGGTTATCTTCTCTATAGATTCCCAGGCCAGCCTATCTATCCAAGATCAACCTTCCAGCCCTCGGCTGGACATCTGCGTTCTATACCAGAACATTGGCGCCGACCGTGGGGAACCTTAAATTTCTATCCCCGTGACCACTAATGGCTAACACCAGAAGCCACAGGCAAAGCCAGCGATCGGACCGGCCAAACGAGGAAACCATCGTACCTCCAAATCAACCTCAGGCCGGACCGAGTCGACCGCAGGCTCAGGATCAACCCCCTCGAGGAAAGACCCCAGAGGGACACGTCACCGATACGGAGAGCACCTCTCCTTCCCTCGACGAATCTCTGCACGAGGGACCGCCAAGAGTCCAGGCCCAGACGGTCCCGGCTCTGGACGCTCAGGTACGAGACACCGACGTCCGCATACTAAGGAAAACCCAAGAGTCGATGATTCAAAGGTTCGAAAACAAGGAAAAGCTAGACCAACTCCAAAGGCAAGAGGATTTTCATGCTCGGAACCGATGATAGAGGAAAAACTTGAAAACCTCTTTCAACGCGGAACCCGAGAGAAGCCCTCGTAAGGGAAGGAGGTTGTATGCCCGGATAGCAATAGTCCGCGTACCAGCCCGGGTAATCGAGGCGACGCCCACATAACCGGGATGAGGGGGACGCGGGAAGGAGCGAGAACGCCAACCGACCCCCGGAGGAACAAGGAGGGACCTTGCGGATTCGGGATGAGGAAAACCGAGACCGTGATCGGGACTCGACGAGCCACGCGAGGCGGCCATAACGCCCGGACACGAGGATCCCCTCGGCAGTATAGGATGAAATACTTGGCCGGAGCAGGAGGGACCCCATTTTCTCAAGCAACAGCCACGGCCCCCTACCCGAAGAATTTCGACCTAGCTGATCTCCCCAAGTATGATGGGACCTAGGATCCACGTCATCACCTAGAGATATTTGAAAATTTGATGTGGGTAAGATCAATATAGGGTCTGGTCATCTTAAGACTCTTCTCGGCCACGTTAACCGGGCTGGCCCACAAATGGTTGAGTTTATTACCCAACAATTCCATTCGTAACTTTGAAGACCTCGGTCGTAAATTTGAATTGCACTTTGCCACCAAAGAAGAAACAACCAAAATCTCAATTCACGTTGAGTAAAGTAAAGCAAAAGAAGGGCGAAACGTTGCAGAAATATCTGGATCGGTTCAGAGATACGGCAATACAGGTAAGATCATTGTCCGAAGAGGTCCATGTACATTGCCTCGTCAACGGACTGGACCCAACGACACGCCTGGCCAGACATCTGTGTAAGAATCGAGTATATTCGTTGACGGAATTCTATACCGAAGCAAAGAAGTACCTAGACGTCGAACAAATGGAAATTGCCAATGCAGATGAGCCTGAGAAGGCCAGGAATTCATCGCCGGAAAGAAGGGATCTGGCGGACAAGCACAAGGCGGAACCCCGCAGACGCGGCAGAGAGAACCGACCACGACCAGAGAGAACGGACAATAAGGGAAGGTACGGCAACTACACCCCCTTGAATGTCCCGCGTTCGCAATTGTGGAAGGAGGTGGCCTAGACCGAGATGAAGAGGGTGACCAAGCCAAGGCCTCTCAGAAACCGGTCCAATACAGACCGGGGAAAGTTCTGCACTTTCCACGATCGCTCCCGGCCATACCACCGACGAATGTTATGAACTCGAGATGCTATTGAAAAATTTGTAAGAGAAGGGAAACCGCGCCAATACGTCATTAAAACTCAAGGGAAAACTAGCAGGTGGAATAGTAGCCGCCGAAGCAGGAGTCCGGCCACGAACGCTCCCGAACCGGAGAAGAAACGGAGAACCGGCCCTCCCGATGGTTACCCAGATGCTGATCTCCAATGTAATGGGATCAGTGGCGGTTTCGGAGGAGGTGGAGATACTATAAGTCAGCGTAAGAAGTACCTGCGGGAGGTGTTGACGGTAAAAGAAGTGCCGAAGTTTAAGGGCGCGTCATCGAAACCGAAACCACCCCCGTTGATCTTCATGGATGAGGAGCTCAAGGAGGTTATTCCTGGCCACCAGGACGAATTGGTTATCACCGGATCGTCGTGAACCGCCGTGTCAAACGGATATTCGTCGACGCGGAAGTTCGGCCGACATCATAAGCCGGGATGCATACCGAGAGGATGCACCTCGATGTTGAAGACCTAAAGCCCGCAAATCTACCCTAATCGGGTTCAATGGAGAGCATTCCTTCCCAAAAGGATATATCGATCTCAGATTAACCTTGGGAAACAAGGAAGCTTTCAAATCAGAACGGGTAAGGTTCGTGGTGGCCGACTTCCGCTCTCCTTACAACATTATACTGGGCCGACCCACTATACACAATTGGGACATGCTGGCGTCCACTAAGCACCAGAAATTGAAAATGCTCAATGATGAGAATCAGGTGGTCGAAGTGTCCGGAGACCAGAAAGCGTCACGGCAATGTTACTTCGAAACTCTCCGTGTTGAGGAAGAAGGACCGTCGTCCCCGCCACGCTCCGAACCAACGAGGTAATGACCGATGCCGAAACCGTGGGCGGCCCCGACAATCGGTTAACATGGTAGAGCTAGACCTCCGTGAACCAGTAAAACCCACGCCCGAGCGGAAGGGGAGTTGGAGGAATTAATCCTCGGTCGGATCCCGCCAAGACAACTAAAATCGGCGGGGACATGGATGCAGATATAAAAGCAAAACGACCAAATTCTTAAGACAAAACCAGGACGTCTTCGCCGGACGTCGGCCGAAATACCGTGGATCGACCCACACTTCGTTGTCACAAGCTAGCCATATGGCCAGGGTCGAAACCAGTGGCCCAGAAGAGGAGGAATATCTCAGACGACAGGTAGAAAGCCCTTGAGAGTCACATTGGAGAGCTCCTTGCGGCCGGATTCATTAGAGAAGTGCAATACACCACTTGGCTCTCGAACGTAGTCATGGTCTTAAAACCAACCGGTAAATGGAGGGTGTGCACTGACTACACCAATCTGAATAAAGCATGTCCTAAAGACTCCTATCCTATGCCCAAGATTGATCGCTAGTAGATAACTCTACGGTACCGGTTGCTTTCCTTCATGGATGCCTACTCCGGCTACAATCAGATCGCCATGCACCCCGAGGATAAGAGAAAACCGCCTTCATGACGGACAAGGAAAACTATTACTACAACGTCATGCCATTCGGATTGAAGAATGCCGGAGCTACATACCAACGAATGATGAATAGTGTCTTTGAGGATCAAATCGGACGTAATGTGGAGGTCTACATAGACGACATGATCGTGAAGTCAAAACAACCAGAGGAGCATATCCGGGACCTAGAGCAGACGTTTGACAAATTAAGACGATACCGAATCAGGTTGAACCCTGACCAAATGTGCATTCGGAGTGCCCGCCGGGAAATTCCTGGGTTTTATGCTGACCAACCGAGGGATTGAGGCCAATCCGGACAAATGCAAGGCCGTACTAGATATGCAAGTCCCCAACTCCAAGAAGGAAGTGCAAAGAATTAACAGGTCGCTTGGCGGCCCTGACAAGATTCTTACCGAGGTCAGCCGAGAAAGCTTTACCTTTCTTTAAATTATTGAAGAAAGAAACCCAGGGAGGATGGAATACGGACTGTGAGACGGCCTTTGAAGAAATCAAGAAATGCTTGGCAACCCCTCCGGTACTAACGAAGCCGGAGCAGGGGAGACCTTGTTCTTGTACCTCTTGGTGGGAGATGAAGCGGTAAGCGCCGCCTTGGTAAGAGAAACCGAGGCCGGACAGACACCCATCTACTTTGTGAGCAAGGCGTTACAAAATGCCGAGCTCAGATATCAGAAGCTGGAGAAAGTGGCATTCGCATTACTAACAACGGCAAGGCGGCTTCGCCCATACTTCCAGGGACATCGGATTGTGGTCCGGACCAGTCAGCCAATCCGGCAGATTTTGCACAAACCGGATTTGGCAGGATGAATGACAAGCTGGGCAATTGAATTATCCGAATTCGACATCACTTTGAGGCTCGGCAGCGATCAAATCACAGGCATTGCGTACTTCATCGTGGAATTGACTCGGTTATGACTAACGAGGAATTTTGAAGGGTATTTGTTGACGGATCTTCCAATCCAAAAGGCGGTGGAGCAGAGTCATTGTTGAAAGCCCCGAGGGAGTCGCATCGAGCATTCCCTCCACTGAGTTCCCGACCTCCAACAATCAAGCCGAATACGAGGCCCTCTTAGCAGGATTGTCTCAAGCTAAAGAAAGCGGAGCCGAGGCGGGTTAAGGTGTTCACCGACTCACAACTCATCGCCGCACGTATCGATGGGCGCCTATCAAGTAAAAGGCCCCTTGTTGGCCAAGTGCTTAAATAGAGTGAAAGAGGTAATGTCGGAATTCGAAGAGGTCATTGTCTCTCATATCCCGAGAGAAGAGAATGCCCGGGCCAACATCCTCTCCAAACTCGTAAGTACCAAAGGTCCGGGGAGTCATAGAACGGTCATCCAGCAGAATCTGGCCGAACCCACATGCATCATGACTATCTCGTCCGCCTCGGACTGGAGAAAACCTATCGAAGATTACCTAGAAAGAGGGATCATCCCAACAGACTCCACGGAAGCAAAGAAGCTGATGAGAGAAGCTGCCATCTACACTATGGTCGATGATCAGCTATACAGGAAAGGAGTACACTGCCCGATGATGAGATGCCTCGGTGAGTCCGAATCAAGGTATGTACTGACCGAAATACATGAGGGATGCAACGGCCAACACATGGGCGGCAAGGCCCTGGCAAGGAAGGCATTACGCGCCGGCTATTATTGGCCCACCATGAAGCATGACGCCATGGAAGTCGCCAAGCGGTGTGACAGTTGCCAGAAACATGCCGGGATCTTATGGCCGCCGCCTACGGAATTAAAAGGGATGCCGGCTCCTTGGCCCTTCTATAAGTGGGGAATGGATATTCTTGGACCATTTAAACCGGCACTTGGACAGCTCAAATGGCTCATTGTCGCTGTAGACTACTTCACCAAATGGATCGAAGCGGAGGCATTAACTACGATCACCTCATCCAGGATTATGAGGTTCGTCCGTCATAATATCTTTGCTCGATTCGGGATACCCGCCGAAGTCGTCACGACAATGGAACCCAGTTCACGGACCATAGATTCCATGACCTTAATGTCCAACCCGGACATCCAACAATACTTCTCCTCCGTCGAACATCCGCAGCCTAATGGCCAGGCCGAGTCAGCCAATAAGATCATTCTTGACGGGTTGAAGAAACGCATGTTAAAGGCTGACTCTAGTTGGACCGAACAACTCCACAGTGTTCTATGGGGATACAGGACGAGTGTGCAGTCCTCGACCCAGGAAACCCTATTTCGGCTGACATATGGATGCGAAGCAATGATTCCGGTAGAAATCGGGCAGCCATCATGGAGGAAGATCAGAGCCGGACAGGAAGGACCGGCGTCAAATGACGACGCCTTAAAGACAGACCTGGACTTAATAGACGAAATCCGAGTCACAGCTCATTGCCGGGAACTTGCCGCCAAGCAGTTACTTGTGGCAAAATATAATCGTAAGGTTCGACCACGATCCTTCAACCGGGGTAACTTGGTACTTCGGAGGGCCGACATAGGTAATAAGAATTCCCGAGACGGAAAACTGGCAGCAAATTGGGAAGGACCATATCATGTTAAAGAAAAGCTCGACGCCGGGGCATATGTTCTCGAAACCTTGGCAAGGAAGCCGATTAAAAGGACATGGAATGCCGATAAGCTAAAGATCTATTACAGCTAGGCCAAGGCTCCTGCTCGGTCATTTCTTCTTTCTCTTATGTTCTTTTTCAATTACTTTCCAAATGTTCTTTGCTTTGCATTTGAATAATTTATGACCATTTGTACGCTCTTTAGAGTTGCTTTATTTAATGAAGGAATCACTCAAGGAAAGGCGCCAATGTGCACAATTATTTGCTTAAGCATGAAGCCGAGGCCACTAAGCCTGGCAAAAACCTGACTCCGAGGTACTTATACCTGGTCAAAAATATAAAAACATCTAGATGTATGACATTGGCCGTTGTACTCCGACGTGCATTGGTAAGAGCTCGGCGAAACCGCCATACGTGGCCTTCACGAAATTGACGCGTCAACGCTCGCCCGATTTAAGAAAGCAGGCTGTCATTCCGACCTTGATCAAGTCAAAATATCAGATTGGAGGTAATAGACACCTCGGTCGACATGTGACGGCCTCGCCCTTAATTCGGTTCCTATCACCTTTTCCGGCTAGTCAAGCAGGAACGAGGCAGCGTGGTTAAGTTAACACCTCTAGAGGTTAAGACATACACCCCTGTCCCACACTCCCATACCTCAGTGTTGGTCGAGTAAACGACTTGTATCCGATACAGTCAAGAAATTTCAAACATGGAATTTAAATAAAATGGCAGAAGGGTGAATAAATAAATTCATCCATAAGTCATGCAAACGTCACGGCACAAAGCCGAAAATCTACAAAGGAAAGGGGCACAGACGCCCACCAAAACGAGAGATAAACTCAATTAGATGGATCGGCCTCACGAGAACCCTTGATCGCCTCACTCGGCGTCCGACTCCCTCCTCCGGACGGGACGCGTTGGCGGAAGGGGATTGATACGGAATTAACGCTCCATCTTGAACAAAGGCGCGAAAGTCGTAGCCGTCCAAGTTGAGCTCCGTCCTCGGATTCAAAAGCCGGATCTCGCTCCGAGCATTCTCAAAACACTCCCGGCGGTTTGCTTTAAAAGCTCGTCGGACTCAAGCGCGCTCGCCGCGATACGGCAAGGGCCTCCCGGCAGCTTTTACCTTAGCAAACAATGTATCACGCTGTTTCTGAAGGGTTCTCACCGCCTCCATACTCTCACCTAACGCTTTTTGGGCCCGGATACACTCAGAGGCTGACTTCTCCGCCCCTTCTCGCGCCTGGTGCAGATCTTGTTCCATTTTCATAAACGCGGCCTTGGAAGCATCCCGTTCAAGCCGGCGGCCCCGCTCCTCCTCCATAAGGTGCGGCTTGGCCTCGGATCGGCCAAAGCCTTTTTGTGGACGTCGCCTCCTCCTCAGCTTTTACCGGGCCTCAACCTCTCCCCGAGACGCTTTCGACGCCTATTCTCTCGTGATCCGGGGGTGTACTTCTCCCTCACAATCACATAGGCTTGCAATAAGCCAATAGATTTACACAGGTAACGTTCCGCTGCAAGCACCTCCTCAGCGCTAGGCGGGGACAAGGCCCGGCTCTCCATAAATTCCCGGGGGGGAGGAACGCGACGTCCAGCTCATTGGTCACCCCCTTGTCCCATATGAAACTGCGAGGAAGCAAGGAAGAAGGACGTTTGGGCCCCGTGGAAGGAGGAGGAGGAGGCGAAGTTGACAAAGGCACCGGCAGAACCGATGCCGAAGGAGCGGTCGCGACCTCCGTAGGTACATTTTCACCGGACGAGACAGCAACCCGTTTCCCTTTAGAGGTATCAGAAACAACCGCTTGGGGTAATCCGGAGGGTACGGAGGGAGCCGGCTTGTCGCCGTCGAAACCTTAGCCTTCTTCACCACAATGGGAGAGGCATGAGCCTCGGCACGGTGGTTTTATCGGGACGGCCCGCTTCGAGACCGACCACTCGAGATGCCGCGGCCGGATTCACTTTTCTTCGTGTAACCGGAAGGGCCTTCATGTCTTGAGCTGAAAAAGACAGTAAAGGGAAATCAGAATAAACACACCCAATAATATACAAAACATGACAAAAAGAATAAGGAACATGGTAAATAAGGGACTCCTACACAGTAGAGGGGATTGGCCTAGATCCCTCCCGGTTATGAAAAAGGCCGCACTCGGATGCCGTTCTTCTCCACGAAGGCGTCCAACCTCGGACGTGAGGGCCATCTCGGGTAGGAGATCATCTTGCGAGATCCGGAAAGACGAGGGGCTGGCTTTGTGGTGACTCTCCATCCAATATAAAGGGAAGCGCCACACTACGTCGGCAGCCTCGACCCCCATCAAGAACCAAGTCGGCTTACGAGGCACGGCGACAACCTTGAAAAACGCGTTCTTAAACCGTTTAAATGAATCGGAGAAGGGCTTCATGAGCTTCCGGTCGGGATTAACGCGAAGAGACACCAGCCCTTTTAACTTATCACCTTCCTTAGGAGAGCCAGGGGTAAAGGGGCCGAAGTAATAAAAGAAAAGATTGGTCGAGCAGGGAACTGGAACCGGGTAGGAGCGACACAGTTGCTCGAACGCTACAAGATAAGCCCAGCCATTCGGATGAAGTTGAGACGGGCGAGTCTCAGGTGCATCAGGGCAAGCATTTGGAAATGAGTGAAAGGGAAGCGGACACCAACCCGAGTAAGATAGTCCCGGTAAAAATGAAAGAAATTGGGACTGCCTACTTTCCGTTCAAAGACAAACAAAGCTCGTCGGCCTCCGGCGGCGTAGGACGCACCCTCCATGGCGGGTAGATCCAACCCGGCAATGTCCGTATCCGACATAATGGACCGGGTCCTCAAGACCTCGTGGGACACCAGGATACCTACGACACAGGCCTCGGGTGGACTAGAAGAGTCCGATGCCTCGCCTCGGCCTTTTTCTTTGAAGGCGTAGATTTCGGAGCCATTAACCTATATGCAACATAAAATGAAATTAGCAGAGTTGGAAATACCGATAAAACAATGTTAGAAGGCAAAACAGATGGCGGACTCGGACGAAATGGCACGCCAGAAGAGGGGCCCAAAGGACGGCGATGCCGGCAAGAACCAAGAACCGAGGTAGCTCTGGAGTCTTCGCCACGCGCAATATGGAATGAACCCTTGGCCAAGCGGCCCCAACAGGGCCGAGATAATTATCGGATAAGAATCCAAGCTCGCAGAGGGGGACCCTCACAAAAGTTGAGCGGTTGGGCCAACAAGGCAGAGACCGAGAGCCGGCAAAAGAGCCAACCCCGCCCGAAAAGATGATAAGGAAGGAACGTTGTATGCCCGAACTCGGACCGAGGAAGGCGACGTAACTCAAGCAGGTATGGGTTGGGGCCCAATTCGCCCGGAAGAACCATTCCCACCTCGAAGTAAAGGCGCCGACCCTTCGCTTCCGAAGCTCGGTTCCAAGAACCCAATAAGAAGCTCTCTGCAACGGATACGAAGAAACTCCTCTTCCTCGGGGTGAGCATTGATCCGGGTCTAAGGAAATGCCTATTTCTATCCATCGAAAAGAACTAGAACCTAAGAGCTACAGGCCTTACGTCCGAAGAAAGAAGCGTATAGGTCAAAGGCAACAAAACCCAGAAACTGATCTTAAAGGGATACTTAGAAAACCAGAGGAATGGGAAAAGTAGATAAGAGACCAGAGGATATCTAAACGGTACGAAATACGCCGTAAAAGAGTAAAGGGAAGGACGGAAAATACCTGCGTAAATACGAACAAGATGACTTGAAGAAGACTTGAACAAATGAAAGGGAGAACAATGGAGTTGTTTTTACGGAAGAAACTTGGAGCAAGTTCACAACCAAATTGTAGGCGGGAAATAATGAAATACGCAAACACGAAGCAAGCAAATACTTCACATAAGAAGAAGGAGAGGAACGCCGGGGCAGTTCGGTCTTTGAACACGGACACGATGGGAAATGCACGAATGACGTAAGAGCATTAAATGTGCACGCAAATCTAAGACTCGGAGGGCGCGACCGTAGACCCTTCCCAATCGGGACGTGCAGTGTAAAGCCGCAATGATGGCACCTACGGAAAGAAGACCAAACGGCTTACCCACGAGTAGGGGACTAACCACGTAAATCCGAGGCCTCCCAATACGCCTTGGCCGTGCATGACCCGGGGCACCACATAGACCATCATCATAAGGATAAGTCGCGGCAATGTGGCCGGGTTGGCTAAATCACGTGCCCCGGCCACTAACCGGCCAGAGAATCATACACCTCGGCCGCTCAGAAGCCTGAACAGCCGAGCTGGGGGGCAACTGTTACGGACCGGCCCAAAAGCCCCCAAGTCCATAGCAAGGCCCAAGCAGAGCCAGGAGGCGTAATCCGCTAATCATAGCAGGAGATCCGGAAATCTCGGCTAGGCAGAATCCGCCCCTATCATATCGGCCTACCGAGATACACGCCCCATTAATGACACGTCCCATTAATGGCACATCCCGGATATCCGCCTCATTAATGACATGTCCCATTAATGGCACGTCCCGGATATCCGCCCCATTAATGACACATCTCATTAATAGGATATCATCTAATATCCGCCCCATTAATGGCCCACCATTAATGATGTGCCCCGGATATCGCACCACACACCTCTATAAATACAGAGGGCAGGTAACAAGGTGCACACATTCTAACCTAGACTATTTACATACAGCCTCACCGTGCACACACACCACCCCTTTGTCGTGTACGGTGATCCTACGCTTTCCTCGGTTATCTTCTCTATAGATTCCCAGTGCCACCCTATCTATCCAAGATCAACCTTCCAGCCCTCGGCTGGACATCTACGTTCTATACCAGAACATATATATATATACACATGAATATATCGTGCACTGCATGGGAAGAAAAAGAGGAAAACTTTGATGTTTTATATATATATATATATGTGTGTGTGTGTATATATATATGTATATATAGTTTGGAAATCAAGAGGGAGTTTGCTGCCATAACAAAATCCTTGTTGTCATATTTTGCTACACACCATATGTTAGTATTTAGGTGTCCTAGAGACAATCTGTAAGGACAGATCATCACCATTTCTACGTTATAGTATTTCATTATTAATAAATGAGCATATTTTATCTTTATCATATTTATGTCTCGCCTTTATTTTAAGGTAAATATGTGTTTGAAGATAAAAGCCCTAGGAATAGAACATGTGTTATTCTTGAGGATCAATGATAGAGATCATGATCATGAGGACTCGAGAACACTAGATATCTATTGCCTAAAACTTGTTCCTAGTCTTGAATTACCAAGAAAGGGCATTGGTGATCTCAATAAGACTAGTACGACATTGTCTACTTGTATAGAGATACAAGGTAGGGACCTCATGGAATGCAGGCATGGAGATGCCTTAGCTGATGTCGTGGGTAGATCTGTTAGAGAATAGATAGTACCGAACTGACCCACCGAGAGACTCCACAAAGATTCATTGTAGAGAGTATCATTGGATATGTAAAGTCTCTCATCGTTTGGTAGTACAGATCGTCCTAGACTTAAGGATGTCATCGAACACTATGTCCTAGGGTTATACTTTGACCGTACGACTCTATCCACTCGAAAATGGGGAGAACACGGTGTACTCTTGGGTGTAACTCGAATACATAAGTATAGATGGACATGCTGAGAGGACTCACAGTCCCTACAAGGGATTAGTCATTCACAAGACCGGTAGAGCTTGGATAGCTTCTAATTAACTCAAGAGTCTCATACAAGAAGAAATGATCATGAAGAGTCATGATCCATTACGAGTTAATATAAAAAGATTCCTAGTTCGTGAAATAGCTACATTTAGTCAATTAAGAGAGATGATACTCTATCTTTGCTCTCGACTAAATGTGAATGACGATGTGAGGGATGATGCTTGCATGGTATCCAAATGTGAAAGGTAGATCACTTGATCAACTTAATTAGTTCTGGGGCCGCAGAGCATTGCTAGTGTCTTATGAGGTCATTAAATAAATTGGGCCCGTTAAAGGGGTTTTAATTGGTCCAAGTTTATTTATGTCGTGACTAATTGGGCCTAATGGGTCACACACAAAAGGTTATTCCAGATTGTTTAAATTTAGCAAACTTGGGCCAATAATTGTTATTGGGCGTTATCAAGAGTAAAGGTGTAATTGGGTTGGAGTAGGACTCCAAGCCCAATGAGGAGAAAATGGCGTCATATATGGTGTCCCGAGGGGAATCGGTTTCTCCACAAAAGGGCCCAAATGTGTTGGAAGACCCAATGGGGTCTTAGGCCAAGTTGAATTTGGAATTCGAATTTTGAATTTAAGTTTGAATTTTAAATTTGAATTTAAATTCAAGAGGTTAGGTTATAAAAGATAATTCTGAATTATCTAATATATATATATATATATATTAAGATCCAATGATGATTGGATGAAGATAGGAGAAATAATAAATGAGGATTGATTGAAATGATTTTGAATTTTAGTTTAAGAGATGAATGTGATTCATCATCTTAAATTATTATTCAATCAAGATATGAATTTAATTCATTATGATTTGGATTTTCCAAATCAAGTTTGATTGGGCCTTTCTTGTAAGCACTTAAATTAGGGTTAGACTCTTATAAAGTGTTGATTTTTTATGTACCCTTTTTATGGACGTTTTTTGAAGGAAAAATGAAATAAATATAATCAATCATCTTAAATGATTGATTCAAATCAATCGATCAAGATATGAATGTGATTCATCATCTTAAATTCAATCAATCAATCAAGATATGAATTCAATTCATTGTGATTTGGATTGTCCAATTCAAGCTTGAATTGGGCCTTTCTTGTGAGCACTTAAATTAGGGTTAGACTCTTATAAAGTGCTGATTTTTGGTGTGCCTTTTTTCTGCACGTTTTTCGGAGAGAAAAACAAGATCCTTATGCTCTCTAAATTTTAGTCTTTACCAAAGGTTTAGAGAGAAAAAGGCATCATCCATAGAAAAGCAAGGTTCCAATGATCTTGTTCCTCCTATCTTTAACCGATCCTAAGAAACCATCATCTTCTTGAAAAGATAAAAACCCAAGGAAACCACAACTCAACCTTGTCTTCGCCTAGCAAGCATCCAAGGAGTGGGAGGTTTCAAGAGAAGGAGTTCTCATTGCAATCGGGGATATTTGTGTGGATCAACGTTAGAGGACATCAACAACCTTGAAGTCTTCGAGTGATCTAAGATATTCTAATCTCCAATAATTGTTTCATCAAATTATCCTAAACCCCAATAGTTATTTTAACGAGTAATCCTAAAACTCATGAGTATTATAAATTGTTATGAATTCTCATGAGTACCGTAAAGAGTTAAGGATTAATAATTATTAACTAATTAGCGTAATGAGTTAAGGTTAATAATTCATGAGGACCGTAAAGTGTTACGGGTTTCCGCATCGATTAAACAAATTTTTGTTTTCAACCTCATGAAACTTTGCATGAAAGTCATGTAATAGGCAAAATTAACTAACACCATACATATACATGTATATATATATATATTGGTGCTATTTATATTTTTAAAAAAAAAAAAAAGGAAAAGAAACCAAAGTTTTAGTAATGGATATATGTATACATATGGGGCGCTGTTGAGTATATATATAAGTTGCATTTTCCAACCTCTTTCCCTCACTGCACAATATATATATGCATATAGTCGTCACAGTATATAAATATATACCTATGCTTTGCTGCTTGTGAAAGAGAAAAGGGAACTTGTTATCCTGTGTACTACTATATATATATTTATTGAACCCAAAGCCTTTTTTTTTTTTCCACTCAGAATCTAAAGCTTACTGTGTAAATGATTATATATATATATATATATATCAGTAAGGTATATATATACGGTTTTGGGTATTAACCCTTTAGTTGCGGTCATGAATAAGAGTATATAAAAGTTTAAAAAATAAATCTTTATATGTGTGTGTGTGTAAACGGACTCTGCACTTTGGAAAATTTACAATCATATATAAATATATCATTGCATTTGAGAAGGCACGTTGCATTTGGAAAAAATGGAAGGAAAAATATTTGCTGTCAAAGTATATACAAAAACTAGCTTGGCAATTTTCTTCCCAGATATATTCTTTATATGAAATTTATGAGATATGATTTCTCTTGATATAAAAATTTAAAGTTAATAATTTATGCATGACAATTAGGGTTGCAGACAAGTTGTACACAAATATGGCAAGAGTATGTGGTTGACTTGGTGATCTTTATATATATAAATATATATGTAAATTTACAGCATGAACTAAAAAGAAAATCTTGTTTACTATTTTGTATAAATATTTATATATTTATAAGCCATATTTCTAATTGGTGTTAATTTTTAACTCAAAATTTTATGAAGCTTATTTTACGTAGTAGTGTTATTATTAAATTCCTAACTTAAAGAGTAAGGATAACCTCTGAGAATTTAAATTAATTATAGAGAAATAATAATAAATTGTAAAATAATAATAATACTAATTAATAATATAATAGTAAATTGGCAAAATTGGGTCTAAGAATAAAAATGACAAATAAGACCCAAAATATATATTTTGGCCTTCAAAAATTAAAATAGACCTTGGAGAGTTAGTACAGGCACAATAGCCTTACATTAAGCCTAGTCTCATGACATTGGAGATTAAGAAGAGTTTGAACAAATAATAACCCACCGTTTGTAAATGTATATTTATAGGACGCGATAATTGCCGAGACAATTAAACGGACGTGAAACCAGTTGAATATTTTGAAGCAGTTAGGTAGTAACTTAATCCTCACACACTTTGTATGGCTGTGTATGTCTGTTTTAATTCGTACACATGATTGTTGCGTCCCGTGTGGGCCAGCACCACTCGCGGCTCGATTGAGCGGAAGGACTGACTATGGAGTACCTTTCCGATGGATAGAATTAGGGTAGGGCCTATTGGACGAAAGTCCTTAGGTGGCTAACCTAGTCGCATTCAGATGACTCGGACGCTTCCAATTGAGAACTCTGATAGTTCCAGGGGACTCTCGGTAGGTCCTAGTCTACTAATCCTTGTTGGTGTTTCGATTGAGAACTCCAGTGTAAAGGAGGACTCTCGGTATATGCCACATGGTATACCTAGCGTTATGGTTTTGTGATATGTATTTAACTGTATGAGATCTACATTATGTTTATTGAATGCTATGCTGTTGTGGACTATTGTTATGATTGACTGTCATATATCGTTTATACTCTGTTTATGAGATTAACTGTTACTCTGGGATTCAAATTAAATCCGAGATGTCCCTAAGAGTTCAGGATCCGGGCATGGTCATTGCGGCAGATGAAGTTTCAAAGGAAAGGAGGCAAGTGCGTACTACTAATGGCTTCCGTTTAGATTTAATAGGCTTAGGAATTTACAGACATGTTTTGTTTAATTCCCTTTTTGTAAAATTTTATATTTTGGTACCGATACATTCATGGATTACTGTATCAAGAACTCAATAGGTTATCCCTGCACACAACCAAGTATGCTTTATTTATCAATTTACTATTCTATCCTTATGTTGCTCACTATCATTCACTGCAATACTTTGATAAGTGTCGTAATTATAAAGGATATGACATTTTGGTATCAGAGCAAATTCCTAAGCCTATTATTTATAAAAAGGTCTATATTTTTTGGATGGACTTAAATCATTGTGCGCTTCAGGCTCTCAAAGACCCATACACGCTTCTCGTTCGTGACGAGGTGGATAGCTCTTCTCCCACGGATCCAGTTTCCTTGCTCGGGGGCGCTCGTCTCGTAGGGGGCGAGTGCTTAAGAGATCTGGGTCGTCGATTTTTTTTTAAATTTTTGAATTATTTTTCTAGTACCGGTCAGTATCCTAAAATATATTTTTAGTACTAGTCAATATCTTGAATATCTTTTTAGTACCATCCAATATCCTGAAATAATTTTTCAAGATCGTGAAGAATTTTTTCAGTACCTTAGTACCATTCAATATCCTAAAATATTTTTCAAGATCCAAAAAAACATATTTTAGGGTAGCGACTGGTACTAACAAGATACTTCAGCGTACTGACTGTTTTTTTAGTACCTGTTAGTACCCAAAAATATTTTTTCATTACCCTAAAAAAATATTTCAGGGTGCTAACTAGTATTAAAGAGATACTTCAAGGTACTGCTACTCATAAATACTTTATGATCTTGAAAAAATATTTCAGGATACTGACTGGTACTAAAAATGTATTTCAAGATATTGATTAAAATCTAAAAAAAAAAGTCAAAAATTAAAAAAAAAAAAAATCCTAAAAAAAAAATATATATATATATGGACGGTCCAAATCTCCTAAAGAGATCTGAACTGCCCAAGTCTCCTAGGCGCTCACCCCCCCTTAAGGGACGAGCACCCTTTGGCCGAGCAGGGAAACTAATTCCCTTCTCCCACATCTTTTTTCTCTATCCTTGTTCTCCTGTGGCAAATCTCAAATAAAGCTGGGTTGTCAAATCGTGTTGAAGCTCTTGTATAATATTCTCACCGATTCCATAATATTTGTCCTTAAATTTAAGATGTAATTTTTATATTTTTTTAATTTACTCATATTAATGCTCCCTTAATAATAATTAAGGAGAGAAATGAGGAAATTAAGAAAAATAGCTTGGCCATTTTAAAAAATATATGTCATATTAACTAAGTTAATCAATTTTATTAATCTAACTAAATTAGCTAAATATATATTATATTAAAGACGAGAGGGAGTACCTAATAGAGGAAGTATCTAACGTTATATTTGATTATACTCCTTCACTCCTAAATATAAGACCTAGTAAAGAGAAGTTAATGAAGCTAAATATATTGTTTAATTATGATTTATGTCGTGTTAATGAAGCTAAATATATTGTTTAATTATGATATATGTCGTGTATCATCAGATTATGTATTAGTTTACAATTCAAACTAATTAATTTGTAAGAAAAATAGATATAAATATTTTAAAATCATTTATTTGGCTTTCTTAATCACTTGAAAAAAAAAAGTCAACTAGATGTGATATTTAAGGCCACATAGGTATGTAATATGAAGGATGAAGGGAAGGAAAAAAACGATTTTTGCATTTGATCTATATTCGATCAGAGATTACTGGTGAAAAGAGAGGATCTGTGACATCGTCATAGAATGGGAAGATGGACGAAAGAAAACGTGTGGAATTGGAAACAATTTTGGTCTTTTCTGTTTTATGGCTTTTAATTAAATATATATAGAAACTGTGCTCATACCAAATACTAGTAAACTCACGCGATGGCATTCTTTTTTTTTTTTTTTAAACATTAAATTTCATTGCATTAAATTACCATCCTTTTATTGAACCAAGCAGGCCATTAAATAATTTAGATTTCATCCAGTAATAAACACATCCTGTAACGAGCATCTAATGAGGGTCCAGTTTATCAGTAATGGGAAACCTATCCCAAAGAATGTCGCGTCACAATTTAATTGGAAATATGAATTCAATTAAAAAGGCAGACAAAAGAGTAGTATCATGTTAGAGTGTGTCTCTGGATGCAAGACAAGTGAAATTGGCAACGAAGATAGTGTTATCATGTTAGGTTGTCTGTGACCGTGTAGGATTGTGGAAGTTGTATGATCCGCAAATTAAACTGATGGTTTAGGCCCCAACAAGAAGTTAACAAAATTCCATGTTTCAGCTATTTAAGAGTTGTATGAACAAGCCAAAACATAGAAATATTCAGCTGCATGCTGATTCTCGCCGGGTATTATATCAGGTCGTTGCGGACGCTCAAAATGCTGGACTTGGCTTCTCTCCTTTTCTTTTCTGGTCCACTTCCATCATTTATCCCCTTTATGATTAATATTTCTTTTCCTCTTATAAAAGGAAGAGAGAGAAGGATGGAAATGAAATTAAATGTGGACCATTAGATCTTGATCTTAAGGTCATAAAGGGGGTAACGGATGGAAGTGGACCAAAAAAGAAAGGAGAGAAGCCAAGTCCCAAAAAGCCGAGGCTAAAAAATTAATACTGTATAAACCTAGGATTTTTTCCCTTTTACCGACAAGTTAAACTTGGGATCTTGGCCTGCGGCAAAGTCTCCTCAGGCGAACTTTATCCTGCAAAATGGGAAAATTAAATTGAAAATTTTGCATTACCCAATAACCCTACCACCCTGCTAGCACCAGCAAACAAAGAAATAATTCGCACCTCAGTGTTGTCATGATCATACCGAATCAAGAAGAGACACCTGCAGCCTCTGACATCATGCATTTTCCTTTGAATCTCTACAATATGGGCATCATAATAAATTGCTTGATCTCTCCTCTCCTGGAATCAAGGACCTTGTCAAGTGAATGCAATATACACTGAAAAATAGAAAACCATAAATGATCAACTCGCTAATGTCTGAGTCACCTGGAAGCACAAGACAGGGTCTCCAACTTTTAGGTTTGAACATTCCGCATTTTCTAGGGGCACAGAGCGTTCTCTCACATCATTTTTTATATTGACCCACTCATCTTCCTCAGCTCCAAATCCAATAAATCTGACGCGGACTTCCTTTAACAAAGGGCAAAACTGTATCAAAGACAAACCTTTCAACTCTTTGTTGGGAGTGTCAAAATGATCAAACCCAACATAAAGCCTCGCGGTACTACGCTAAGGAACTTAAAATAATGAGAACTTACAGCGTCACCCGTGCTGAGAAATCTATGGTTAAGAAACTTCTCGA
Organism: Acacia acuminata; assembly: GCA_019022655.1. NCBI lineage: Eukaryota > Viridiplantae > Streptophyta > Magnoliopsida > Fabales > Fabaceae > Acacia > Acacia acuminata. Next base: position 4,727,872 of record JAFJYI010000015.1, read on the forward strand.
CATCATACCTGCATAATACCAAAACCTTGCAACTTTTGAAATATGAGCTCAAACTAACCATACAGACTCAGGGTTTTAGGGCAAGGTTAACTGTGTTGCATTTTGTCAGAACCCCACTACAGATCAATATTCGTACAACAGCTTTAAGGTGGAAGCAAGTTGATAGTTTTCACATGAATGTATGATTTTAGTACACAAAAGCAGAAAGGCTTAAATTCAGCAACATCAGTATATTATATGATTAGAGTTTATTTTGGTGAGATTGTCAATATGTTTAACATCTAATCGGTACTAAATTACAATGTTTGAGAAGGCAAACACAGCATGGGAAGCAGAGAAGCATTTAGTTATAGACGTTTACGCTCTGTGGACAAGGGGCTAAAATGTGGTTCAGTCCCACTGCTTCAACAATTTACAAATTAATGAATTCAAACAAGCTGAGTATATGCTCACCATGCTCCATCTTTTGATGACCTTGCCTCAAATTCCAACTCAAATGAATCTTGGGAAACTCCTCCTTAAAAGTAAAAAAGAACCAAAAGAAGAAGATAAAGTACATCCAACGAAACATGATAATTTTCTACATAAAAGGACGAAACTGACAAGTAGAAGGAGATATGCTAAACATCCCTGAGGCTTACAAGAGCTCTCACCTTCCTCACTTTGTCCTTTTGTACGAGTCAACTCATTTTTAGCGACTTCAGGTGATTCTGTAAGCCTTGTCTGAAACCAACTCTGTATCTAAACATCCTCCCCCAAAGAAAAAAAGGAATAATTAAAAATTTACAAAAAGCGACAAAACTAAAAGCCACAAAGAAGGCGAATTGGACCTTCAATGATATACATGTTATAAAAGAAAACTGTACTTACCTCAATCCATTTTATGACAGGTTTGCCAGCACGACCAGAGGAGCGGCTGCACAGAGATAATATGCAAGCAGCACTTACTCCTCAGGATAACATAAGCATCTTATCTTATTACAGAAGAAAAGTCAGCATATATTGAAAACTATACCACTAGAACATCCAGAGTGAAACTCACTTAAAACTTTTAGTAAGTCTTTGGCAAAACTCCTTTTCAAGTGCTTCTTCCCCTGATTCTTCTAGCACTTTTTCCATTTTCTCAATCTGTCCAACATGATGACAGAAAAGTCAGTTCATTTTCAGATAACAAGTCTCCAAAGTACATATTTACATGCTAAGAAAGGCCATGAAGCCCTAACGACACTAACAACAATATTTGATGCATCACAGAAACATTATGTAGTGTTATTCAAATGATACCACACCTTCATGATTTCAATATTATTTAACTGATAATGTTAGTATATTAAAAAATCCTTTTGTGCCGTTGTATAAAAGAAAAATTAGAAAATCTTTGAACTTCATTAAAAAGGAACCAACTTGCCAAGAGTTACAAGCCAGTGTCATAGCCCTCAGATCACAGATACTGATGTACTTCTTGACTGTAGTGAGAGAAGCGCTTACAATTTTAGGGATATTAAACAGACATATAGGTCTCAATGTTGCTTCCCCATTCATCACTCCTCATTGAAATGCATGAATCTTATTGAACCACGCAGAGAATTAGAAATAAATAGGACATCTAGCATAAGAGGAAAAAATCTATAAAGGGGGAAGGGAAAAAAACAAAGGCTGAACAATAATTATTTCAGGCATGTCTAACAAGTAATAAGCCCAGCGCTGATCTTTCCATCAACCAATATTATAGACTGAATCATACAACTGTGAAAAGAAATGTTCTCCGGATAATTAAACCAATAGATAGTGCTCCACAAGTTTATACTCGCAAATGATAGAACAGCCATCATTTCATAAACTTTATGATACATTAGTGAACGAAGGCATTCGCTATTAAAATTCCACAAACGTAATATACCAAACAATTAAATATAGGCTTCTTTTAGAGCCCATCGGTTTCCTTAGCTATTGTTTAATTTCAAACATTAACCAATAACCCAAAATTTAAGGAAAAAAATATGAGATTAATACAATTATACCTCAGCATTGGTGAATCCGAAAAAGACCGGTCTGTTCCGTGGACGCAAGCGGTCCATGGAAACACCTCCGTTTCGCAAAGAAAATGACGATAAGACTAAAACGCTGGTATGATTGAACTGCCCAGTTTCGCTCCCCCAAGCACCAAAGTTACCCAAAACCCTAGCAAGGGATTAGCACTATTGTTACAGTATCTTCGCATTTAAAAGGATACTTGCATAATGGAACTGAAAGAACATCGAGAGCCGAGCCGGCTGCTTCAGGCAGCAGTGGGGACGATCAGTCGTCACGTCGGGAGAAGAGAAATGCCAGTTGGCCCCTAAGATAATAAGTGATGGGCCTTTCATGGATTTGGGCCGAGTCGAGCCTGATGATTCCTCTGCCCTTGACCATCGAATGTAATGGACTAATCCCACCCCTCAATTTTTTTGCTCGAAATCCCACCCCTCAATTTAAGCTATTCAGCTGTGATTACATTTATTTATTTTAGTGTAGTTCAAGTTTTATATAGGTAACCCCTGGTTCTTGGTTTAATTGGTAAAAGAGATTGGACACTCTGGAGGGGTTCGATCCTGGAGTTGAGGGAGACATCCTAACTCTTGAGTGTTTAGGTAAGTGAGACGACTCGCCCTGTCCAATATTGGTATCACTTAGGAGGAAAGGACCTGCATTTAGATCATAGGTGAGCCCAACTTTTTTCCTAAAATTTTATTATAAAAAAAAAGGTTTTATATAGGTATAATGAGAAAGACCATAAGCTTTTGTTCTTCTCTATATTAAAAAAAAAAGATGGATGAAATATCTTTTTTACTCATGTCTGCCAGTGTAAGTTATGGAAATGTGGCAACATATCTAGTGAGCGCGGGGGGAATTTGTTTCCTGATGCCTCTTTTATAGTTTTTGCATGTTTAATGCTGAATTGAAGACATCTAGTTTTGATAGTTGTTCTGTCATAAGAACACAAGTGTTTAGTCCTAAGTGGACTAGTATGTTTATCTTGGATCATATAGCTCCCTCATAGGTATCCATGGATGAGATACTTTAAGAATAGAAGATCACTGTACACAATCAAAGCGGGTGTGGTGTGTGCACAGTGTAGGCAGAATTTTAGATGAGAGAGAGCTTAGAGATTGTGTACCTTAGGGTTTACCATCTATTTTTAGAGGTACCTTAGGGTTAGAGTTTGACTTGTTGGGCCTCATGTGCCTCCAAGCCCAAGTGTCTTGCCTCACATCTGTGCCATATTTTGAGTCCATAACAGTTGCCCCCCCAGCCCAGTAGTTCAGGTCTCTGAGCTGCCGGGATGCATTAGTTGTTTGACTGTAGAACACAGATTTGGCCGAGGTATATACAACTTATCCGGGTTGTTTGAGACGAGATAAGGTCCCTTGCTTGCTTTTGTAGCAATTTTTCCCGGGATAATTACCCGGTCTATATTCCTGCACTTAATAATATGTAAGGAAATCATAATCAATGAAAAATACTTACTGTTTACGCAAATCGTTCAACTTGCTCATTTCGAATACTTGTCCGAGTTTGATTTCCGTTTTGGTTTTCATTAACCTCGGTTATTGATAATATGCATTTCCACTAACAACTCATTGCCCCCAGCACGGTGGTTCAGGTCTCTGGGTTGCCAGGATGCATTTATGATTTAACCTAGATTTGCACATGAAGCCCAGATTTAAACTAGATTCAGTTTAGCCGGGTTTGGCTTCAGAGATTTACACAGACCCCGGATTTTAACTAGATTCAGTTCAAATTGGGTGCACCTTCAAAACTTTACAGATCCCGAATGTTAACTAGATTCAGTTAACCGGGTCCGACTTCAAAACTTTTCGCGGATCCTGAATGTTAACTAGATTCAATTAACCAGGTTCGACTTCAAAACTTTTCGTGGATCCTGAATGTTAACTAGATTCAGTTAATCGGGCCCATCTTAAAAAATTCACACAGAGCCCGGATTTTAACCAGATTCGGTATATCCGGATTGACAATAAAATAAATTTCCCCCCAATCGGGTTGACATTAAAATTAATCGCCCCTCAATCTGGGTTGACAATAAAATGAATCGCCCCCCAATTTGGGTGGCATGAAAATTAATTGGCCCCCAATCTGGGTTGACATTAAAATTAATCGCCCCCAATTCGGATTAGAACTTAAACTTGACATGATTCATGAAAACGGGTTTGTGTACCTCGGATTCATGGATGTTTAGCTTTGACATGATTTTTGGAAACGGGTTTGTGTACCTCGGATTCCTACATGTTTAACCTAAACATGATTTTCGGAAACGAGTTTATGTACCTCGGATTCCTACATGTTTAACTTGAACATAATTTTTGAAACCGGGTTTCTTTACCAAGAATTCATACATGTCTATAGAATTGGCGGATTTGCCGTCTTTACACGGAGCCCAAATTTTAACGAGATTCCGTTAACCGGGACTGCCTTTCTATTTTTTGTTTCCTGCAAAACTTGGAAAACGTTTTGATCGCTCTTTCAGCTTTATCGTGTTCCAATGGACACAAGTTTTAACCTTTCGGTTTTATCAGGTTCCAAAGGACACATGTTTGAATTGATTTCTCCACACAACCCGGATTTTAACCAGATTCGGTGTAACCGGATCTGCCTTCGTCCTTGTCGTAAGGGTTTATTTCATACAGAACTCGGATTTTAACTGTGGTCAATGTAATCAAGTTCCGCCTTTGAAACTCGTCCGAGTTTTATTTGATGACTGGGCCAAAGTCAAAACTTGCTGCGTGGATTATGGGTCTAGGACCACCCATGGGCTATCAACCCGCCTGAGTGAGTAACCAGAAATCATCACGAAGTAAGAGCCATCCATCACATACTTAGAATCAGTGTTTCAACCACCCTCTAAGCATTTTGACTTGATCAGGGTCATTGTGGCGGCTTGCTTTACTTCCTGTATATGGGCGTTACCGCATCCCGAAGGAATACGTTTTAGCCAAAATCTTGGTTTTACCGCATCCCGAAGGAATACATGTTAACCTGAACATGATTTTTGGAAACGGGTTTATGTACCTCAAATTCCTACATGTTTAACTTGAACATGATTTTCGGAAACAGGTTTATGTACCTCGGATTCCTACATATTTTCCTTCGACATGATTTTCGGAAACGGGTTTATGTACCTCGGATTCCTACATGTTTATAGATTAGGCGGCATCGCCGTTGCACACGGAGCTCGAATTTTAACTAGATTCAGTTTAACCGAGTCCGCCTTCAAAAATTATCACGAATCCCGGATTTAAACTAGATTCGGTTTAACCGGGTTCGGCTTCAAAACTATACACGGATCCCTGGTTTAAACCGGATTCGGTTTAACCGAGTCCACCTTCAAGACTTTACATGGAGCCCGGATTTTAACCGGGTTTGCCCTTTGTCCCTTAGGAATTTCAAGCACACCTTAGTTTTTTAATATGAAAAATTTCATTTGCTCCTTTGTGGAGTCAGATTCCACCATTGTTGTTATGATATGAATGACTTTAGCCAAGTACAACTCAGGAGTGTCATCAGATAATAAACAAGAAGGCTTTAAGTATGAAGTAACATCCTTCTTTCTTTTAAATGCTAATAGTTTAGTAAGCAACAATATTGCGTTACTTCTTGGAGTAACCTCCTTGTGGTGAAGAAGATCAAGAAGAAATATTTTATTAATATCTCTCGCAATCGATACATGCACCTTGATCTGCTCCAATAACATTTAGCAAAAGTGCTCGCCACACATGTTCTCTCTTCCAGATTTTCCAACTCGAATCTCCTAGTTTGGTAAGCAAGATGATTTCATGTCGATGGGCTCTTCATGTCATCATGGTGCACGAGAAAGACGATATTTGAATCGGCCCTCAACACGGGATCCTTTTCAAGCTCGTGTTTGTTTACCGAGAAGAAAATCCACCCGGATTCAATCGTATAATATTTGACCAGCCCTTGGTTAAAACTCTTCTTTAACAAGTAATTGTCTCATTAAATGAAGAATCAGTCAACATGAAATGCAAAAGTGGCAGGTTGCAATATATGAAAGGCCTGATTAAATAAATGATCCCATAATCCCATAGGAAGTGCATGAATCACGTAGCATCATTCACAACTTGGAACCGTTATTATATTGAAGCAGGGCACATTTAATGCTGATGGATACACCAGCAAAAATCACAAACCAAGAACAAGGAATACCAACAGCTAGAGAAAAGTAACACCTCTCACCCAAAATGAAGGGAGGAGTCTACAGGAGTAACCATGTATACAATAATATCATGGGGTCATCACTTCAAAACGACTGGCCAAAAGTCTCAGATAAATAGTTTAATGCCACAATAATTTATATTGCTTCTAAGCAACACCCCACGTGTTAGGAGTTTCGAACATATCTGATGTGCCTTCTTTAAACAATTTGAATCACTTAAATGCTGCACTTTTCTACTAGCAAGGAGGAACAGAAGCAGTACCTGGTTAACTCTGGAAGCACCAAACTCAGTTGTTGGATCTTGCAGCCTTCTTTCATATTCTTTCTGCATAGTATCAACTTCATTCTTAGATGAAAGTACTTTAGATTGAACTTCCTCAAAGTTAGATTCCAGTTTGGTTTTCTCAACATGTAATGCAAATATTTCAAGCAATATGCAACTGACTCAACTGGCCTTGCTCCTTCTTCCAATGAATTCCATTTTCCCCAAGAAGCACATCTATAAGGCCCCGTTTGGATCAAAGAAAAGATGGGAATGGAAAGGAATGGAAATGAAAAGAATGGAAAATATTTTGCCTCGATGCGTTTGGTTGGCAATGGAAAAGAAAATGGGTTGATAGGAAAATTTTTGTTTGGTTGGAAGAAAATAAGGTAGGAAAATGAGGCAAAATACCATTTTACCCTTACGGATAAAATATTTTTTTATATCACATAAAACCAACACAAGACACACTCGAGTTTACCAATTCTCGAGAATTGGCAAGGCATTCTCGAGAATGCCTTGCCAACTCTCGGCAAGGTATTCTTGCCAATTCTCGAATTGGCAAGGGATTCTCGAGAATGCCTTACCAATTCTTGAGAATTGGCAAGGTATTCTCGAGAATACCTTGCCAATTTTCGAATTGGTAAGGTATTCTCTCACTCTTAATATGGTTTCACTGAGTGAATCAAAATCATGGAGGGAGCAACAGAACGAAGGTCGTTTGACTGAATTTCACCAATCTCAAATCACATTATTAGTATGGACCCATAGCTTAGGTGCTTCTTAAGCACAACCCAATTCTACATTCAGGAAATTCAAGCTTCGTCAATATGAATCAGAAAAATAAAAACTTAACCAGTAGGTTTAAAAAAGGTTAAAAACTTTTGGGGAAAACACAAATCGAAAGGTACGTGAGGCGATGGAATCAAGGGCTATGGTTTTGGGTGCGAAAGGAAAAAAAAAGGAAGAACAAAGAAGGGGCTAATCTGATTCACCAAAATACTTTGCTTGTTTCGGTAAAAGTGAAGAGATTGTGAAAGAATAATGGGCTAATCTGAATCGACGGGTTGCTCTGGTTGTGCCGTTCGTGTCGGAGATGTGGAATGGGCCGTCGTGGGGGTGGGGTAGGGTAGGCTTGGAAGAGGCAAGAATCGCACGCCAAGCTTATTTATTTAAAGGGGGTTCATGGAGTCCTTGCTCAAGGATCTCGCTTCCAGCAACAAGAAACGCCAAAGTCCCAGACCTCCAACACAGCAAAAATGGAGCGCTTTGGGGCATTTGGGTCTTTTGGCGGTTTTCCTAAGGCGTTGGAAAATGGTTCCCACCATTTTTGGTAGGAACCCATTTTCATTCATCGGGATGAAAATTGGCGAGCGGGCAGAAAACGTTTTCCGATGGAATTTTGATCCAAACGCCCGTCCATTGGAAAATCTCCATTTTCTTATTCCATTGCTCCAATTTGTGCTAAAGAGTCCAAGTCTGGAAAATTAGTTCACGCATAGGCATTCCCTTAGATAATATGGGATGCCCCTCCAAGTTAAGAATGTTTGAGTGTACCATCAGGGGATAAAGTAAAAGATGGCACATGGAAGAATAATAGGCGTTGTCAGACATTGCTTCCCGCATTGACTTACACTTAGCATCATGCCCAGAATATTCCAGATCCTGAGTTACAGCCATCCATATATTTAAATAAATTGGTTGATCATGTTTGCACCACAATCCAACACAAGTGAGGAGAATGTCCAGGGGATCGCTTGAGGAAAATAATCACTTAAAATATTCACCCATCCCCTGAGAATTGCGGTCTGCCTGTCTTTTTCATGAGTTCAAGCACCACATTATACTATCATAGTTAATATATGGATTTTTCAAGTCTAACTTAACTCCTTTCAGAACATGTATAAATAATTTCAAGGCAGCATCATTTATTCGACCATAACAATACATTTGGCAAGACTTGATCATTTAGCGAGAGTTTACTCCAATGCAATACTCAAGGTTTCATATATCTATAATACCATACATCTTATACAGCACTACTGATAATGTTTTAATGATCAAGAATTACCATCACTGCAGCAAAATCTTTATATGCTTGCTCACACTTCAAGACATCATTTATAGCAAAATAATGAGGTTCTCTTGTGCATCCCGAATTAAAATGCAAAAAGTAATGCACCTTTTTTCTTGAATGCCTCTCCATCTTAACAATTTGTATATCTTGTCGGTAAGCTATAGGACAACCCAATTGACCTTTCACCTTGCTCAAAAAATTGAGGATGTCTTGTTCACCTGAGGCAAATGGAAAACAAAATACCAGACCTTGAAGAATCAATGATAAAAAAGGAAGGAACCTTCCCATATCCTTCACATTTAGATTGCTTGATGTCTTTTTCAGAAGAAAGGGTAAAAATTCCCAATGGTTCATAGTTAAAATCTTCAAAAATGGATTCACTTGTATCAAACAGACTTCCTTTAACCACTTTAAATGGTAAAGAATTATGTCCATCTTCAACTCTTTTGCAAACACAATAAAGATGCAGAAGGCAATTCTTCACGTCAATAAGCATCTCATGCCCAGACTTTAATGCAATTTCATGAATGGCATTTTATGCAGCAGATTTTAATGCAATTCCATGAATCCCATGGCCAATCCCATTTTCTGATGCTCGACCATAAGCTCATGTAGCCATGAATTTGATTGATTTCAGAAGGCTTGTTGCATGATTTCATGATTATCAATGGATAATCAAGCTCCTTTCTTAGTATAAATCCAAAATGAAGAAAACGGATGGATTTGATGGTGAACTTCAATATATGCACTGTTCAGTATTCGCCCTTTGCACTTGCAGATGGAACTATGGAAGGATATACTGTGTTATCATGTGACGCTCCAATGATCCACCAAGGCCCTCACCAAGTCAACAGATAGCTAATGCAAGCTGTTCATCTCCAAGGTTCTTCGTACAAATATTTACAGCAGAAGAATGATCACCTCCAAGCACAAAGAAAGCAAAAACCAAGTTCCATGTGCTTCCATGTGCCACATCTGGAGAAGTCCCTACTTCATGAAGCATGAGACGTTCGTCCCCCCTCTAAACGGAGTCGTGAAGACATAACCCAAACGGAGCTTGAATCATCAGTTAGGTTCAACCTAGAGTGCACTGGCGAGATAAACCGCTAAATTCCAATCTGATGTAAAGGCTTGAACCACGGGCTTTTCAGGGATGAATGCATTTTGCGCAGCCTCCATCTGGCCGTATGAGGAAAGTATCATATGTTCTGCTCTCCGAAGCTTCACCCTGTAATCTCGGTCCCTTGCCATGATCTCGGGTACCGGCTTCAGTTAAAGGATCTCTTCATATGAATACGGCTGCCAACTTTAGGTAACAAGTCCTCTCGGATCAACATCAGAACAGGACCCCTCCTTCTGAATTCGAACGAAAATTTTCTTTAACATGGAATGAAGCTAAGAATATGCTGCTGAGGGCAACGGCCAAACTAGCTTTTCCCAGGATTTCGGCTTCACTACTTTGCCGAGTTGAGCAATCTCGGCTCTTTTGCACGCCGGCTTCTGTGAGAACGTGGACCATCACTCAAACAGCAAAGGCCATCTTTGCTTTGACCGTGGACCACCTTTTCCTTATAAAAAACAACCCTGTGAGAACGCCTGCATACACATAACAGAGACTTGTTCGGCTTCAACTTTCCATAACTCTAAATCTTGGCGTTGCATCCCGGGCATGCACACACACAGGGCATCTCGGCACAGGGTCTCGGTCATGCACACACCCAGAGCATCACGGAAAAGGATGATATGTACACACACGGAGCATCTCGGCACACAGGATGATACATACACACGAAGAATCTCGGCATTGGACCTTAAGGTATCCCGTCCTTGTATTTATCTCGGATGTATTTATCCCGGTTTCCTTGTGGTTCTGTTCTCGGTCTGCTTTGACAGCATGACACCACACAGAACTTCTCGTATCTATCTCGGCATGACGAAGCACCCCAGCTTTGTATCAATATATAGCTGGACGTATCTCGGATGGCTTCTCACTCGCAACTTGGAGGGAATTAATGATAGCCGTAGCCTCCCACTCGCAAAAGGGGTTTGGTGTGTGCACAGTGTAGGTAGAATTGTAAATGTGAGAGAGCTTAGACATTGTGTACCTTAGGGTTTACCATCTATTTATAGAGGGTACCTTAGGGTTAGAGTTTGGACTGTTGGGCCTCATGTGCCTCCAAGCCCAAGTGTCTTGCCTCACATCTGTGCCATATTTTGAGTCCATAACAATAGCAAAGATGGCTGATTTCAAGAAGGAAATGAGACAGATGCTACTTATCTAAACTTATTTTTAGTATGTGAATAACTTGTTGCAAGTCAGTGGGGACTTTGACCAAAATAAGAAGAAGAAAAAAAAATCAGATTGGAGCACTTCTAAAAATATTTACCAGAATAATGCAGTCCCTGAAACTATTTTCCAAAGTAATGCAGTCAAATCTGAACAGTTGACTGACGTTTTTAGTCGCGTCAGGGGTCCTGACGCCACCCCTGACAAGACACTGTTGACACAAAGTGTTGACGTCACTAGTTGCGTCAACAACAATTGACGCCCAAAAGGGCGTCAATTAACGGACGCAAGGCGTCTTTTTTTTTAAATATAATTTTAAATTATAAATAATAATTATACTTAATTACAAATAATAGTTTTAATTAAAAGTTAAGGAAATTAAAATTTATTATAAAATATATAATTTAATAACCCCTTAAGTTTGTTTTTAGCTAGCTAATCGATTTTAAAAAAAAATAATTTAAAGATTGTCCTTTTAAATTATGTGCAAAGTGTCGGAATAATTATAGCGTCTGCTGGATGCCAAATCGAACTATTTTAGACATTGAAATAGTTCGATTTGGCATCCAGTTATGACGCTATAATTATTCGACACTCGCACATAATTTAGAAGGACGATCTTTAAATTTTTTTTTTAAAAAAATCGATTAGCTAGCTAAAAACAAACTTAAGGGGTATTAAATTACATATTTTATAATAAATTTTAATTTTCTTAACTTTTAATTAAAATTATTATTTGTAATTAAGTATAATTATTATTTATAATTTAAAATTAGATTTTAAAATTAGATTTTTTTTTTAAAAAAAAAAAAAAAAGACGCCTCACGTCTGTTATTTGGGCGTCAATTATTGTTGACGCAAAGTGGCTCAGGGGTGGCGTCAGGACCCCTAACGCGACTAAAAACGTCAGTCAACTGTCCAGGTTTGGCTGCATTACTTTGGAAAATAATTTCAGGGACTACATTACTCTGGTAAATATTTTTAGAAGTGCTCCAATCTGGTTTTTTTTTTTTTTCCTTCTTATTTTGGTCAAAGTCCCCAAGTCAGTGACACGAACTGAATAGTCCTGTTCCTTATTTGATACAGACGAAGGATAAAAGAAGACGGTACTAGAACAGTTACTTATACTCAGAAAGTTGTTATTTACTCTGCGGTTTTGATATGGAGGAGCTCCAGATACCCATGAAAAGCACTTGATAAGCCAAAAAGCCTGAATGAGCAAGTAATGGATTTGCCATGCATGTTGTAACCTTATCTGGCTGTTTATTAAAAAGCAAGTGCAGATTTGTACTTGGTTGAATTCGTTGCCTTGAGCATCGAGCTCGGTCAAGTATGGAGGGCGGGCACATGGCATTGATGGCGAAATCTGTGAGCTGGGCCAGTTGGAGAACACCAAGGATAACCACGAAACAAGGCGAAGAATGTGTACGATGTTCACACACTCATAGAAGACCATCATGTTATTGAATGAAATTGGTAGGGGATAAACCATATTTACAGAGAAACAGAGAGTGGTGTTGGGTGGCAAGAGATAGTGCTATTAATGGTGAATGATCCGTAACGTAATTGGTGACGTTGGCGAGTCAATAGTGGTGGCTGCGTCTGAGTCTGACTACGTGCCAGAGCCTATCTTTGCCTCACCCAAGTGGCAACGTTGCCTCTCTAATATAAAATCCAAGTCCCTTCTTTTTTCTCCTACAAACACCATCCTGTATCATTTCTTACGAAGCAATATGCAACTCTCGTCAAAGCCTCTTCTCATTCTCTTCACCATCCTCACCCTCCACTGCCTCATTGTCTCTGCTTCCACTTGCCAACCCCGATGATGAATCGGGTTTACTGGGTTTCAAATCCGGAATCACGTCCGACCCATCCAATATGCTTGGCTCCTGGAAGTCGGGTACCGATTGTTGTACTTGGGCCGGTGTGAATTGCCTCAATGACAACAAGCGGGTCACCAGTCTCTCCCTTTCCGGTCAGCCCGACGTCCCCAATAGCTTCTTGTCTGGCATTATTTCACCTTCACTCTCAAAGCTCCGTTTCCTCGACGGCATCTACCTCCAGAATCTCAGAAACATCTCGGGCGGTTTTCCCGCTTTCGTTTTTCAGTTACCCAACCTCCAATTCATTTACATTGAAAATAACATACTTTCGGGTCGGATACCTGAAACTGTTGGTAATATCACCCGATTGAGCGCGCTTAGTTTGGCCGGGAATAGATTCACGGGACCAATACCCAGTTCAATTTCTGCGTTGAGACAGCTGACTCAGCTCAAACTCGGTGGAAACCTTCTCCGAGGATCGGTTCCCGATGGAATTCGCAGGCTTCAGAGTCTCACGTTTCTTAGTCTAGAAAGTAACCAACTCACAGGTACAATACCTGACTTCTTTTCCTCTTTCACCAACCTTCGAATTCTCAGACTTTCCCGGAACAAATTTTCCGGTAGAATCCCACCTTCCATATCATCGCTTGCCCCGAAGCTGAGCTATCTTGAGCTCGGCCACAACTATCTCACGGGGCAAATCCCTGATTTTCTCGGGAATTTCAAGGCGCTCGACACACTGGATCTCTCATCAAACCGGTTCTCTGAGACCGTGCCGAAAAGTTTCGGAAACCTCACGAAGATCTTCAATCTCGACCTGTCCAACAATTTTCTCGTGGACCCATTTCCGAAGATGAATGTGAAGGGCATTGAATCGCTTGATTTGTCCAATAACAGATTTCATTTGAGTGAAATACCCAGATGGGCCACTTCCTCTCCGATTATCTTCTCTCTGAAGCTTGCGAGGTGTGGGATCAAGATGAAGCTGCAAGATTGGAAGCCAGCAGAGACTTACTTCTATGATTATATCGACCTTTCCGGTAACAAAATAACGGGAAGTCCGGTTGGGCTGCTGAACAAGACAGAATATTTGGTGGGGTTTTGGGCATCGGAAAACAAACTGCGGTTTGATTTGGGGGAGTTGAAGATAGTGAAAACATTAAAATATTTGGATTTAGCGAAGAATTCAGTGTTTGGAAAGGTTCCTAACGCGGTTGCTGGGCTTGAAAAACTGAATGTGAGCTACAATCATCTTTGCGGTCAAATTCCAAAAACAAAGTTTCCAGCCAGTGCATTTACCGGGAATGATTGTTTGTGTGGTCCTCCCTTGCAGCCTTGCAAGAGTTAAGAGGAGCCGCTGAAGAGCCTATAGAAACGGCCCACCGATTTTAGCAGACGCCATAGATTTCAACCTGCATTGTCTTCCCACCCAACGGAAGGGCTCTATTCGAGATCCGAGAATAAATGTGATGCATGGACTAGAAGTACTTCCTCGTATTCTTGCTATAACATGTCAATAAAAATATATTAAAAACAATTAAAGTCATTAAATTTATTTTAAAATTTAAGTAATTTTTAATATTACTCTTTTAATTATACTAAATTCTAATATCATATTAATTATTTCTTTCATCCACTATCTTATTAATTATGGGTATATATGAAAAAAAAATTAATATTATTTAAAAAGAAACAAGTGCCTTATAATTCTTAAAACTATCGGAGATACATTTATTTGATTGTTTGTTTTCAAGCATAACGCGGATCCTCTGCCCAAGACATCGGTGGATGGATTCTTGGCGGTCTACGAATGCTCTCATAAGCAGGATGTGCATGCAAGAAGCAGTGAAGCACTAAATAATAGTACCACGACTTTACTAAGACTACAAGTTCGCACGTGCACGTTTATTAAAGTTTGACTAATATGTATTATTTAATTTGCCAGGTGGAACGTTGACTCTTATTTTATGGATTCTCTGTGTTTTAGCTTTTTTTTTTTTTTTGGTCGGACTCTGTGTTTTAGCTTTCACCATATTGAAAGTGCACAGCCATTTTAAAATGCATAACACTTTGAAATCTTACTTCTTTCGAAAGATTATCCCTTTAAAATTAGAATAAGTTAATCATGTTTTGTAATATTTCCCTTCATGAATTATAATCAATACAAGTCGATTATCCAAAATTTCCTTTATTAAGAGAGTTTTGATTAAATAGAATAAATTACGAATAAAAAACAAGAATAAACGTGGACCGAAAGCTCTTGTTGTCAAAGGATTCTTCATGCACAAATGACAAGCGAACAAGTTAAATTAAAATACAAATAATAATTCTATTAATATAAGATAACCAGGCTACATTATAGCGTAACAATATATTGCATGCATAAAAGAAAAATGCAACAAATAGTATAAGATTTGAAATAATCAAATCAATTGTCGGGCCAGCAAGTCCTCTCACGCATCTCCGTGGAGGGTAATGATGCTCGTCCCCAAAAAAAGATCGATATATATCTGACAGATTCATGCCCAAAACAAGCCTATAGATGTGAGGCAGACGGTATCACAAAGGAGACAGCTAATGTATGAGAACACAACATGCAGCAGCCGGTGCGCGAAGCTGCCAGAACTGAAAGATGTTGCGGACACAACTCCATGCTTACCAAAGAACTGGAATGAACAAGTCATTTGCTTAATTATCACGTCTTCTACACTTGAAATGGCAGAACAAAGCTATAATAAAAGAAGTTAGATTCATGTTCACTATTATTGGCAAAGCTGTTACGATGCAAGCATTTATATATATATATATATATATGCATATCCAGAAGTATTGTACACATCGCAAAGGGCTGCATGAAGCCACCAGCATGGGGAGCTATTTCAAACTGAACGAAGATTAAGGGCATCCAGACTAAACACAGTTTTAGCGCATCTCTTCTGCAACTTGACTGCTGCGTATCGCCCAAAATGATCTGGGTTTCAGTTTTTTGTCCGTTGCTGTAAAAAGCCACCCCATTTGGCTTTCACATGTAGCACAGTCGGCGATTGTCCATGCATAGCTGTCAAAAGTGGCAAATTACCCCCATTATCTTCCCGTAAAATTAATACAGAGCCATTAGAGTTGCTTATGGATATTAATTCCATCACATAAAAGCAATTAAGCAACAACTGAAGAAGTTAGCATATATAACCAACGATAAAAGAAATGATAATATTTTTCAATCAGTTAGCTGAACTAAGGTATTAATGATAATGATAATTTTCAAAACGACCATGAAGAATTAACAGAAATAATTTGGAAAATCAAAGTCATACCACATAAAAAAGTTGATACCTTCTTAGCATCAGACTGAGGATAAGAAAATTGAAGAACTACTTACCCAGGAAACCAACTGTACTCTGTAGTTGCTCGCCCAACAAGTGCTAAGCCACTTGCATTGTGCAGGGTCATGATCTCATGCACAAAACCACCTGGATTAACATAAGCCCCAAGAGGACCCTCACTAGACATCACCAACATATCACTTCGCCGTGCAATGATGGTCTGAAAATATTAGATTTAAAAAGAAAGAAAGTACATTACTTTCTGTGTTTGACAGAAGTTGAAAAAAGAAAATTCTAGTTGAAAAAAATGTTTTATTTTCGCACAAAAAAAATATCGTATTGGAATCACAAATTATTATGAACAAAAGGAATATTTTGCTTACACAAACAAGCACCAAACAGAGTGAGGTTTTGATGGGACGAAGCTTACCTGGCAGTTTCTGCATCGGACAAGATTAACACACTCTAGTAATTCAATCTCCCTGCGCAATCTATATGAGATGCCATCTATCTCCAAAAGCTCCTGCCTTGTAGATTCGGACACTGGTATTTTACTGGCAATATAAAATGATAAAACATCCGGCTTCTTTACAAGACCATCCATGCTCGGTTTCCCAACCACATTCCTCCACAACTCTACAAATAATCAACATGAACATTAATTTTTATTCATACAAGACCACATCGGGGCTAGTACTATAACTTCCAATTAAAAATTAAAAATGTTCTACATCATTTAGACTGTTGTACAATGAACGAAATTTTAGAAATAAACAAATTCTGCTTTGTTTAATACGAAATCTTATTTCCAAGGAGCTACTATTAAAACTTCCAATTTAAGTTGTTCTACAACATATTCATTTTTGTTTCCAATTTTGATACCTTAAAGACATTTTACTGCTTACCATGCTCAATCATATGACCTACCCCAATCCCCACACGCTCTAATCACTCAAAAGTCAATCTGAATAAAAAGTGACCTAAAAAAGATACAGACAAAGGCTTAGATAAACGACCACCAAATATGAACCTAGATGAAAAACTCTGAATATTCAGTATAGTAATTGGGGCTTCAGTAAAATTGCTCTGCATAAATGCATTTGCAGAGCATAAGCAACTCCTGGCAAATAATTCTCTATTGATCAATGTTAAAAATCTAAAATAATACAAACCAAAATGCAGGAGAAAAAAATCAAGGCTTATTTCATCTGATAATATCCATTATAATCTAAAAACCACAAAAAAAGCTTGCAAAGATTGTAGGGTTAGTTAAAGGTAAAGCAAAACTACCTGCTGCCCTCTGTGCAAGGCAATAGGAGTCATACATTCGGATATACCCAATGGGGCCAGAATGCTCTTGGAATTCCACGAGGGAAGTTGGCACTTGAACTCTTACATGCTTCCTTTTTGCAGGATTGCTTGCTTGAAGCTGAGGTGGAACAGCTGCCACTAATCAAGCCTGTATTTACAGCTTGTTTCCCACGGTCATAGAGCAATGACCTTGTCATGTCAGAGTCATTTAGGCTACATCTAATTTCCTGATCAGGCTCATGCATGCGTTCTTCATAATCGCTGCTAGATGAATCATCCATAATATCATGCTCATGACCAGAACCAACGATTGTTCGGTGGATTCTCCTTTCTGTTGGTGAAAGTTCATCCTCAAAGCTCTCATCTGAATCATAGTCCGTATTCTTGGAACCATGCAATTTAGTGCAAGAAAAATTTGAAGCCATATGCGAGGCGCCACGGTTACGAGGTAGATTACTTAATGGAGCTAATTTTACTAAAGTGTCTTTGGGAGTTCTTGATGGTAGATCTTCCTCAATTATTTGAATCTCTCCGCAAGGCTACAAATTATCATAACAATTAACAAAAAAGAGAAGAACATCAAGATCTGCTTTTACTTACTTAGCTATTGCTCAGAATGTTGAAAAGAAGCAGCAACAGACACAAAAATGTACTAACCACTCCTTCCACATCAAACCAATAGCGTTTTAGATGAAATCGCTGTTGTCCACGGGTGACCACATTCAGTGAACCATCCTCTAGCCTCCTATATTGTCGAATCTGTACGCATTTAGAAAATAAAATAAGCCAAATACAGTTTATTTGATATTAGAATACTATACATATATTCTAACTAGTATTTACATATATCCTTTTTAATTTCAATGAATAAAATGTAGAAAACAATTAATTCGAATCTCACAAAGCATCACCTAAGTTGCATCAGAAAAGTTTTCTGAAGCTAAAGGAGCTGCTTATATCTTTATCATATCTGTTAAGTACTTCACCGTCTTCAACCCAACATCAGGGTGGTTACCATGTATTGAGTTTATAACTAGAGCAAACGGAGTAGTATTTGATATTTGATAGACTATGCATTACACAAACATATAGCAATTCCAATGATACCTCTGCAGTTGTTCCAGTTCTTGCCAATTTTGCCCTACGATTTTGAGGATCCCTCTCAACTCTAATCTGGAAGAAGAATACACATGAGCTTTACAAGAAAAACCACCTGCAAATCCATGGCATTGACATATATTTTTAGCACTTCTGATAAGGAGTTCACCTACCACACCAATAGTGTAACGAACATCAAGCTGGCCCAGAGCTCGATCAACAGCAGCAATCAAATTGGGTTGAATAACTCTCAGGGGAAGAGTAGCCCCCGGAAAGAGTACAACTCCTGAATGAAGACCAATTTTCAGCAACATTCTTAGTGCTTTAAGAACCTTATTTGGACTATTTGAGGCTACATTTAACGATACTAATTTAAATGAAGACCAATAATGTGATATCCAACAATCTCCCAGCACAGTTCCATAGAAGACAAGAGGATCAGTACATTTAAGATACCATCACAACAATCAAACAAATCAAAGGAAAAAACCATATAATGAGAAAGATGTTGATGTCAACACAGAAAAGAAACTTGAATGGGGAGACCAAGCAATCCTAGAATAACTCCTTCTACACCTCCTTTGGAACCATGAGTTTCAACATTTCCACAAGGAGATATACCAACAACAATCAAAAAAATATTTGAAGTGTAGATTTTTCATAATATCTGGCAAATTATAGAAATCTGCTGCTTAAGGAACCCTTTTAGGTTCTGGGATAGACTGACTCTAAAGAAAATGGTTTTTCACTCATATTTTGACCACTTCTGAATGCACTTATCACTAATTATGATATAAACTTCTATAAATCTAAGTGTCAGTGATCTTTGACGGACATATCGCATTAAAACCATTACTTTGAGCAAAAACCTAAACTGTGGAAGATCCAGAATATAACCCTTTTTTTTTTTTTTTTTTTTTTTTTTTTTTTTTGTTGGGGGGGGGGGGGGCGCCGCTAATCACTGAATATTATTTTCTCCATGAACAATTCCTTTAAACTATATATAAGATATATAGCACTCCAGCACTCCCTCCAGTCCGTAATATAAGACATGGTATTAAGGAGTTAATCTTGCCCTAAATAAGACATAGATTTTATATTTGCCATCAAAGAGGAGAGAGAAGGAGGGGATTAAGGAAGATGATAGAAAATACATGTTAACTAACTTCCATCACTATGTCATATGTTAAGGACCAAGCTAGTTGAACTTTCCACGACATATGCGTCAATTTCTGAATTCACACCAATAATTGCTTGCTAGCTCATCCATAAAACAGGAAAGATATCCAAAGTCAATAATGATAAACCCATTGAAAGAGAGAACAAACAGAAGCCACCATACGAAATGCATGGAAAATACAAAGGTGTGGATACCTTCAAGATAGAAAAGTGGGAGGCTTAAACAAGCACCACCGTCCAAGAAAGCAGTCCTGTGGTGTGTGTCTTCTACCTCTGAAACATGGAAATATGACTGAGTAAAATGGAACAATTCAATTGGAAGATGTATCAAAGAAAGGGGCCAAGTATAGCCAACAAACGAATGCCTACCACCCAGATATGTATGTAAAGACGTAATACACGTATCGAAGGTGAAATCATCGGATGAGGCAGGCCTAGCATGGCCGGTACGGCCGCTGCGGTCCAAAAAAATGATCATAAGAGAAAAATCAAAGAAACCAGTGGCAGATTACGAATTGCAGGTGGTATGAAGGAGAAAGGCTAATTACTTGGTATCCTCGTCGGATGAGTCTCGAAGGTCATCGACTTCTTCAACCTGCAATTCTTCGAGGTCGAGCTGGCGAATATGCTCGATCTGAAGCCTCTCCCTCTCCAGTATTCTATCGTCACCCATTACCACTGGCATTCTATCGTCTTCTAGGTTATCAACTTCCTCAGCCTGCAATTCTTCGTGATCAAGCTGACGAATCTGCTCGATCTGACGCCTCTCCCTCTCGCGTATATTATCGTCATCCATTACTACTATAGGGTCTCGTTCTCGTCCAAATCAAATTGGAAGATAAAAATGAAATGAGACTGTAGTAAGGAACTAATGGATGTCCTTTTTAATTAGTCGGCCCACTCTTAATCATTACATGGATGAAACAACACAAATTTTCTCATCACCGTTGCCCGTTGGTGCAAACTGCAAATCTCCTCTTCGAAGTTTTCTCTCAATCTCTCTCTGTTTTGGACTGTTCGTTTTCTCGTTTCCAGTCTCCACTGCTTTCCAGACGCACGGCTGATGTTGCCAGAAGATTCGGAAACGAGAGAGAATCGGATTTCTGTACAAAAGTTTTGATATTTTCGTCACAAACCCACTTCAAAATAATAGTCTGGGGTTGTCATATAAAAACTTGAATTGGGCTTGTTCACTTTTTTTTTTTTAATGATAGTCTGGGGTTGTCATATAAAAACTTGAATTGGGCTTGTTCACTTTTATTGTAGGCCTAAAAAAAATAGCCTATAATACAGATAGGTGGCCTCTTCAAGATCAAGGTTGCCGGAATTAAGCCCTTCGAACTGCAAAGGTTCTGTCCCTAAATGTTGCTATTTTCATTAATTTCTTAATTTCAGAAGAGATAGTAGAATTATTGTTCTTCCAAATTATATTTGCATATAAAAAAAATATGTCATTTATTACATAATTATTCTACTAAACATTAATAGTATATCATCATTGTATAAACAATAATAAATTAAGCTAACATAATTTTAACCGGTAGTTATATATTGACCATGTATAAAAATATATATCAAAGGGTTAAGATGTAAAAATATACACGTGCTTTGGTCAAAGGAGCGCTCTAGTAGTAAGTGCTTTTTTGAGGTGCAAAAGTAACCATGTGGTTATAAATTAGGTGTAAAATACCGTTTGACCGTTAAGTTTAGCTTTTTTTGCTGACTGGATGATGACGTGGCTTTCAAATATGCAAAAATATACATGTGGTTTAGTGCAAAAATATCATTTGACTGTTAGTTTAACTTTTTTGGCTAACTGGACTAGCTTTCTTTTGTTTCTTTTCTTCATTTGATTTTTTTTATTAACAATATTATTATTATTATAAATAGAATATAATTATATTTTTATTTTTCTTTTTCATTTTCATTTTCATTTTTGAAATATTGAAAATATAATATAAATATTGATTTCTAATTTATTTATGTTTCATTTATATTTCTAATTTATATATTTAATATATTTCTATATTGAATTTAATAAATTTAGAAATATATTTATAATTTATATTTCTATATTCCATTCATATTTCTATATTGAGAAATGGATAATAAGAATATTTCAAAATCAAGCACAAGCAAGGAAAACACAGAAAACAAAAGAATAAAAAAAATATGATTTTTTATTTTTCATGTCCTGAGTTACGTCCTGGATTGTTAGATAGAATCGAAGATGAAAAAAAGAAACAAAGGATATCACAACTATGTAGACAAAAAGTACACATAAAAGGATTCACACCGTAAAACTTATTTGATCTTATAAATCAAAGATTATTAAAATGTTCGAATCTTTGAATAAATTCTGAATTTTTCTAGGACAGTATTAGTATTCAAATTAAGGAACTCATTGAAAACTTTAACCGCTTACCAAACAAAAACTAAGAGAAAAAAGAGTACAGAACGTAATTAAGTTAATATTATTAAGTATTAAGATTCTGTTTATAGTTAAAGTTTATATTATTATTATTATCATTATTACTAAAAAATAATGAATTTTTTATTTAGTTAATATTTAAATTTTTATTTAATTAATATTAATAAGATATCAAAATAATGAAATAACAAAAAAAGGGGAAGAAAAAAAAGTACTTGGTGTTGGATGTTATTTTAGCCATACTACATGTGTATATTTTTGCACTTGGAAAGCGTCGTCGTCATCGTCCAGTCAGCAGTCAAAGTCAAACTTAATGTCAAACGTTATTTTTGCACTTAATTTATAACTACATAGTCACTTTTGTACTTCAAAAAAGCACTTGCTATTAGACGCTCCTCTAACCAAAACACGTGTGTATTTTTACAACTTAA
This sequence comes from Acacia acuminata, assembly GCA_019022655.1. NCBI lineage: Eukaryota > Viridiplantae > Streptophyta > Magnoliopsida > Fabales > Fabaceae > Acacia > Acacia acuminata. Next base: position 4,750,326 of record JAFJYI010000015.1, read on the forward strand.
CCCTAAATCAAAATCATAGGTGTTTACTGGAGATCAAGGTTGCCAGGTTGGCCATTCAATGTTAGATGGATTAATCATTTGCTTCAACAAAAAGAACACCATAGTCATGGGAATTACTTTAACATCATATATTTCCCACTAAAGTGAACTCATGTGCCTTTTACTGATGGAGTGCAAATTCCTCCAATTGCCTGTTAAAAGTCAAAGCAGAAACAAAATTAGCGATTATGGTTCCGAGATCCACATTATCTCTTGAAGTGGGTTTTCATCATGCACGTCTTCTGACAGAATGACCGTGGATGACAAACTACCTTTTGAATGCTCCATTTTTCACTTGAATAGCAGTGTCTATCCTTCATCTAAAAGGAACCTGGAATTCTCTTCAGTATGGGACAATTTATTCTACTTAGCGTTAAGGAAAGCATTGATAACCATAGTCTAGCAGAAGAGATCCTCAAGCCAAACCCACAAATTTTGTGGATGTATATGCCCGATTTATACAGCAGCAGGAGCCTGGGATTCAACTGACTTTATTATCTCTTCGCCTATCTGTTTGCATCCTACTAGTTTCTGCATAAACAGACAATAAGCATCACACAATGCAAATTCATTGAACGGAAAGACGAATTATACAAGAACACCTAGAGAAAATCTCATACAAAGACACGCGTAGGCATATCAAGGATGTCGCGGACAAGTAAAGCGATGACATATAGTAGGCTTTTGGCTTCCTAGTCCACTTAAGTGCAATGAAAAAACTTGACATAAATGCCAAGGGACTGAACAGCGCGCTTACCATTCCAGCAGAATATATGTCAGCAGTTCGAAATCCCCTGTTCAAAGTGTCCAAAACTGCATTTTCTATTCTCTCAGCAGCTTTTTCTTCTCCAAGACCATACTTCAAAAGCATAGCAGCACTCAGAACAGTGGCGAAAGGATTTGCTTTGTCCTGTATAAAGATAATTATTCCGTCATAATGGATATTGCCTAAAGATAAACAATCAAAAAATGGAAAGTATGAAAAACTAACCTGCCCAGCAATGTCAGGAGCGGAACCGTGTATAGGTTCAAAAATCCCAGGTCCCTAAACCAATTAAAACCCAATATGGACAGGTCAAAAAGATAGCCACTCACCTTAAACACACTAATGATCCACATTATAATAATATCTTTTTTCACACCAAATAAGAAAGACTTGCAGAAGGAAGCATCCCAATGCTTCCAGTGATCATTGCAGCCTCATCTGATAATATATCCCCAAATATGTTGTTTGTAACAATTGTGTCAAACTGCAAAGTTCAGCATCAAACAAGGTAACGTTTGCAATTATTCAAAGAATTTTCCTTCTGTGAATTACATTTAATGTATCCCCAATTGAAATGAAACACAGAAAATGCTGATTATGTTCCATAAGCAAACCTGTTTGGGATAGCGAACTAATTGCATTGAGGCATTATCAACATACATGTGTGATAACTCAACATCGGGATATTCTTCTGCTATTGCCAGAACTCTTCTCCTCCAAAGCATTGATGCCTAAAAATTACAGACAGACCAAGCATGTTGGAGGACATAAATTTATCATGTACACGTGTATCTGTTTCTCATTATTGTTGACATCAGTAGCCAATTCATAGGCAAGTTTTTATTATTTAGTCATGTACAATTTTGCAGATAATTTAACTTGCATCTTTAAAGTTTTATTTAAAAATTCCATTGATCGACTGATCTGCTGCTAATTATTACACATATTACCTATTCCAATCTCAAATGCTGCCAACAATATTCCTCAAGCATATGCAAAATATCCACAATTGTGTCTATCAAGAACCGTGGAGATGTATCTTCATTATATTGATGTCGGCATGTCGCTAACCCATCAATTTTAGTATTTAGAAAAGGTAGGCTCGCTTGCACAAAAAGAATCCTATCAATGGTACATCCATGTATGATTTTAGACGAGCAAAGGGCTTAACATAGAGTCAAATGTAATTATGCTTTCATAAAGAAGCCACCAGGCGTGAGCAATACATCCAAGGGCCAAGAGGTTATTATCATCTTACACACTTGTACATGCGCATCAATGCAGGTCAAGAAAAAGAGATTTATAACCCCGGATGGGGGTGGGTTGTGCCAAAATGGCTATATTGACATTGTAGCTAAGTTATTGGCTTCGATGAGAAAACAAAATATACATAAGCACAAGGATTTTCAGTGTATCTCAACCACAGATTAGCCACAAACTCGCTATGATGATTCAAATAGTACTATAGTCAAACCCGAAGTGGTAAGTAAAATATCTTAACTGGATCCAGCAATAAGTACCTCTAACACATTGGCTTTGTCAACAGAGCAAAGCTTCCTACGCCGCTTCTGAGCAATCTCAAATGCAAAACGTGTTATGCAGTCAATCTGGTGTAAGAATTAACATATGTCAGAAACATATAATCATAGTTTCAGGGATTATATTGACACATAGTGTAAGGACAGGAGAGAGTCAGTAGATCTCAGAAAGAAAAATAGAATGAGTCTGGCCTAAAATAGACATGTGAATGCCACAACTTATATTCCCATATAATCCCTCTTACAAAAGGCCAGTTCTCCAAAAGTAGCACGGAAATTCTTCCAAAAGACAAAAGAAAGAGACGCGGATGGAAACTGCATTGTTACAACCGCCTTTTGGCAAAATTTGAAGATTTTTAATGTACAATAAAAAATAGCCAGATATCTATAATTTGTTATTAACATGGATTTCAAGTCAATGCCAACTTAAATTCTTCAAATGAATTCTGTTTAACAGGAAAATTTCTCTAAGGTAAACAGTCACAAAATCCATTGCATGCATCTTTTTGCCAGCAATTCTAGGCAGATCATATTTTTTTATCATTCTAACTCTTATCTATGGTGACCCCTTACTTTTATCCTATTAAGCTTTATAAAATCCATCGCATCCATCTATATGGTTTCTTATCAACCTTCTTTTCACATATAGCTAAATGGATTTAATTATTAAAAAAAACAGAATATGTTAACTTTCATATGTCATTAAATTTTAAAATCCGTTTTTGAATCTGGTGATCAACATAATGTCCAAATTTTGGAGAAACTGGAATTAGCAATAAAAGAAGGATAAACAAACACAACATCTCTCATCAAATTAAATCAAATTATGGTGCCAAAAATTTATTTAAAGAGATTTTAAATTCGGATTGGTCATAGGTTATAAAATTCTAGAAGCAAATCAATAGGCAGACAAGATGAAGGAAGTTATTAAAATAACTTTTCACCAGAGTGCATATGTTAAGTAGCAATAGCATGAAAAAATGAGAAGATCCTAATATCACAGATGTTTGATCTAGAGAACGAACTGGGATGGGTAAGAGACCTCATGTGCAGTATAAATCTCAGTATTGAAGCCAGACTCTTCACCATTTTCATCAGTACTAAAGCCCCTGGGTTTTCCAAAGTAAATACCTAATACAACAAAGCAGCAACAAACTTAGTTATGTATGACTTAGCTACAGTATTTTTTAAATTAAAATGAGGGGGAAATGAAGAGTAAATAATTGAATATAGTAGTTCAAAAAGTTGACAATTATCATTTGAAAGATCATAAAAGAAAATCAAATCCGCTGTACACAGTCAAAATGAAAAGCTTGACAGACCTCCAGTGAGTTCCCTTACAAACATGAGGTCAACCCCATCAACAATCTCCCTCTTCAAAGTTGAGGCATCCATTAACTAAAGGAAAATTCACAAAAAGTTAATAGAATTATAGAATGCTAAAGACAACTAAAAACTAATAAAAAATTGTGGATGCTAGGTAGGGGATATCACCTAGTATCTGATATACAAGACATGAAGCCATGCTCTATGGTATTATAATATTGGATGCCATGATAATTATTGCAGGAAAAAAATCTACAATTCACCAAATATTATGCTTAAACTCATCAAGTAACCTAGCCCAACGAGAGAATTTCAAAGATTGTTAAATGAAATGATTGCGTATAAAAAGGAAGTTTTTGTTCCATGGACCTCATAATATATGTATTTGATAGCAAATGAAAGGGCCAGACTTGGCTTCTGTTTAAATGCCACCTTATATGATATTAGGGCGTGGGGTAAACGGGAAGCATATCCCTGTGTTTCAGATTCCATAGGCCAGCCTTACGTTTACCTGTGGGAATACAATAGCTGGTCTCAAATTAGCAAATACTTTAAGACCTTCCCGAAGCTGAAGCAACCCAGTCTCTGGCTTTAGACGCTTCTCATTTTTATCCCATTTATACCTTAAGTAATAGAAAAAAGGACGCATGATGTTTGGTGGAGAGAAGAATCTGAGGATACAAGTTATTCCAAACACAAGAATGTGAAAGCAAGGCTACCCTCCAATTGCACCAAGCAGAATAGCGTCAGATTGTTTTGCTACAGACAATGTCTCATCTGGTAATGGGACACCTGTCTCATCCAATGCAGCTCCACCCAGAAGCATCTCGCGGAAATTAAATTTGATTCCTGATTTATGAAAGGAGCAGAATAGTACATAAGATAAGAGCTTAAAGTGGATACAGAGGCATTATACTCAGTAATGCTTGGTATGCATTCCGGTATCTGACCGGCTGACCCAATTTTCATCTTATAACGCATCTCCTTATACTATTAATTCTAAATAGGACAAAAACGAGAAAGTAGCCAGTCCACTGGGCAAAACGATTCAAAACGCCGTCCATTATCAATACAACCAATGGAAAACCATCAAATCACAAATATAAGGATTACAGGGAGACTAAATTGCGCAACACAAATCAGCGGAAATTAAATTAGGAGAGTAAACAATACAGAAAGTGATAGACCTTCAAGCGAGCCAGTGACATCCAGAACATTCTTGGCAACAGTGGTAACTTCAGGGCCAATGCCATCACCTGGAAGTAAAGTGATAGAGTAACTGCGTTTGGAGGTAGGGGAGGCGGCCGAACACTTGACAAGGCCGAGGCCGAACTTGAATGATCTATTACTGGGTGACAAGTGAAAGTCTTGAGGAAGTGACCTCAAAGCTTTAAAGTTAAACTGAAGAGAACCCGCCATTTTTGCGATCAGGAACAAATGGAACTGCAGAAGCAATTCCTGCAAGCCGCTATTTTATTTCGGTTTCTCTGAGTTCTCTCCCCTACACCTTCAGCCCACCACGTGTCCCGGCTCCACCGCCTTAAACGACGCCGTCTTTTGCCTCGTTGAGATCTCACCCATCATTTTATTTTCAAAACTATACTTTTGGTTGCTGATGAGAGGGTCCATTGTACTTCGTTATACAGAAATAAAACTCAGAACCTCATTATTATTATTATTTTTGTTATAATATTTTACAGAGGAGTCCGGTATCTCTCATAAGCATCTCCTCATTATTCCTCGGGGGGAGAAAGACATACGATTTTGATTCCACGATTCCACCCAAAGATTTCCACCGCGCAGTAGATATACCGCATTCGGGTTTTTGAAAAATCGACTCTCTCCCTTAAAGATGAGAAAGTTCCACCTCTTCGCCGTTCGTGAGGGATAACGAGGGAGATAATGAGGAGAACCTCATTATGATAATACAAAAGAGGTGATTTGTCATACTCTCCCTCGTCTCTGTCAGTCTGTTGTAATGTCATTAAAATATGGAGTAGTCGATAGTTTTTCACCACAAAATAAAGTAAAAATTTTATTCCCTTTTTCAATAAACTAGTAGATTGAGAGATCAACTCCAAGCAGTGAGACTTTAAATACTTTGATATTTGGATACTAATCTCTGAGAAAATTGACTGATCAAGTTAAAAAAGCAAATTTCATTTGATAATAACATTTTATCAAATGTATCTGTTTCTTTTAAGTCTAGATAATCAATATTAATGTTAAGAAGGATGGTGTGAATCTTATTTATTAACAAATACAATATTAACCACCAATATAAATTATTAACTGCTGAAATGATTTATTGCTTGAAAAGTAAAACTTAATTAAGTCTTATTATCCACTTTAAAATGTTTTTACTTTGAAATTAATATCATCTTTGATCCATAAAATTTACTATTATTTTGGTCCCTTAAATTTTAAATAATTGGTTTTGGCCCATAAAACTTAAAGCATCAAACCAAACGAGGGAAGGCGGGCATTTATCTTCTTCTTCCATCCCCTCCCTTTTGACTGTGGTTCTTAAGTCTTAAGATTTAGTTTTATTTCACTCGGTATGTGAAAAACTTTTATATTACCTTTTTTTTATATTTAATATTACCATTTTGCCTATACGTTTTTTTGGGGAAAAAAAAAAAGCATACATATCCTTCTATTTGAAATACTATTGGGTACTAAACATAGACATCCGGCAGGAATCAAATCTTAGTTAAGAACTTAATATATATTTGAAAAATTATGAAAAAGGAAAAGAAATATCTGGACTGACATATCAGCCTATATGTAAAAGGAAGAACTCAAGGATCAATCATCAATGTTACCCGGAAGGAATCAGGCTTATAGGCCCATCTTGTAAGGCCTAAGCTCATGCAAGCGGGGTTGGGTGGACTTTTTTTTCACCTTTACACTATGTTTGGTTTGAGGGGGAAGGAAAGAGAGAGAAATTTTTCTTCTTATTTTTACTAAATAGCCAATAAAAAATTTTAATATTTGAAAAATAAATTATTAACAAAAATTAATATTCTTCTTATTGATAATAATTTGGTCAATATCCTTCTTAGAGTCTGTTATCCTCTCATCCCCTCCCCTCAAACCAAACATACCTTTAATCTAATGTTACTATCACTAGTCTCTAATATAATAGCTAATTTTATGATGCAAAAAAAGGAGCTAATTTTGGATTGAATTTAGTCATGAATATAAGCTCTAAATTCACTTTATCTCCCAAATTTATAATTTTCCCCAAAATATATCTACTTATCACAGACTTTAAGAAATTTACATCCAAAGGTCGTTATAATGGAATGTTGTTTGTTTTAAGAAAACTAAGACATATTTATTACAAATTATTAATATAAATAATTTTTTAAACTACTCAAATTAGTGAACTATCTCCTATGTAAAAGGACAGGGGTAGTAACATACACCACTTTTCTCTAGAAAGCTGAGAATAAATAGTAAATGATGTTCCTAACTACTCCCTCCGGTTCTAATTATAAGAAAGACATTATCGAATTTGGAGGAATTAAGGAAGAAAGTTAAATTAGATAATTATGTGTATTTTCCCAAAATATCCTTACCCAAAATTTAAAATGACGTTAATTAATTATTTTTTTGACGACATGTTTCATGCGTATATATTAGATTACTCTTGTCGTAAGGTCATTTATTTTATGTATGTTTAAATTATCATGCATAAGGCATAAAATTAATTGTAATAAAAGAAGAAACAACGTTAATTAATAAAATAAAATTAGTTAAAAAAATATTCTTAAAGGAATATTAAAATTATTTTATTTAAAAATAAAAAATAAAGTAGAATATCTCACTTGATAGAATATAAACGTGTTGTTAAATTAATTATTGTGGAAGAAGTATTAGTAGGGGTGATATAGGAAAAATATGACAAAAATTGCTCAAAATTATTTTATATAAAAAAGTATAATTTAGGTGTATATGACATTAATGAGTTGCAAACATTATTTACTTTATAAAATATATAGGTGTATTATTAAATTATTATTGTCTTTAATTATTATTGAGAAAGTATAAATAGAGCTATTATAGGAAAAAAAAATTGACAAAAGTCAAAACTTACTCTTATAATTAGGACCAAAACGAACTTCAAAATTTGCTCCTATAATTAAGCATAATGAGGAGTACTTATTTATGTTTGTTTCACATGCTAGGGCTAAAAAATCAGCTAACAATAATTTATATCTTGTGATGGAGGTCGAATTCCCCCACTTGCTTTGTTAGAACTTAAAAGTCAAAGTAGGAACATAATCCTCCTAAAGTGGGGTTTCACTATGCACATATTTTCTTTCATAATGATTAATTGGCAGAAATAAAAATGGTGTGGCCGATTAGTCACAAACATATGATGAGATTGCTATAAGGTTTGTCTCTTCTACCAATTCACATGATACTCACGTTTAGCGATGATCACGGGGTCATGTCCTCTTTTGTTATTATCAAAACTTATATCCACATTTAGATAAAAAAACAAAACAAAACAAAAATGGATCTTTCATATTCAAAATTTTATAAGATTATTATAAATATAACTAAGTAAATATAAATTGTTAAAATTTGATATGTACCATTAATAACTGCTGTACGTGCAGAAAAAAAAATATAATTTACAAAATATTATAATAATTTTGTAACATATTAAATAGGAGCACAACAATGTTTAGATTAGAGGTAAAGATAATATGCTGAGGAAAAAAAAAAAAAAAGAAGAAGAAGAAAGGAGGAACCAATATAGGGTTTGTTTAACGGTGTAAGACTTCACTAGATCACTATGAGTTTTGAGTTCGAGACATATTTGTGTTAGGGATAATCACAAACCTTACTTGAACCGAATACTAATAATAATATATATAGAAAAAGGAAATGAAGAAAGAAGGAAATGAGAACCGAATACTGGTAATAATATATATAAAAAAAGCAAAGGAAAAAAAGAAGGAAATGAGACCATCCTCTGCCACTCGGCTAACAATCATTGCAAGATTCGCCCAAATCTCGACAGTTTCCCAACACAATATTGACTTTTTTCCACAAAATACATGTTATCTTTGTTTTAAATATAAGATAAAATTGATTTTTTAAAAGATATTAATAAACTGATTAAATTACTTTAAAATATTTATACTAATCATTTTTTCTAAATTATTTTGTATAACTTATAAATTGATATATAAACTAGGGATATACAACATGTTTTATGATTATGTAACTTATTTAGCTTCTTTAATCTCTAAAAAGAAGTCAATTCTTCCTTGTATTTAAGGCAAAAGGGAGTAATAAATACAGAGCAACTAATAGGATTAACAGTTTCCCTTTTATGTATTTACTACTTGGTCACCTTGTGAACTTGACCACGTACATTTTACGTATCTACACAATAAGATTTTTTTTTTTTTTTTTTTTAATAAAGTACAGCAACCCGAAGCTTAAAACGAAAGATAGAGACTACACTATGAAAGTCTAGCTCTATAGTACATCAAAAGTAGCAAAGAAACTAAGAGCAGCAGACCAATTGGTCCTTCTGAGCCATTTCCATACATCCTGTGGGAATTGTCCGAATTAGTAACACGTCCTCATTGGCAGGAGCATTGTGGCCTTCCTTGGCCATATAGTCGGCACATGAGATGATGTCTCTTAGAGTGTAGTGAAGCTTCACATCCAGGGAATCAGAATAGAGAAGATCTCTGGTTTCCCTGATAATTTCTCTCAACGGGTGATCAGCGTAACAGCAATCTCTCATGAGGATATTGACAGCGTCCAGGGAATCAGAATAGAGAAGGATGTTTTGTAATCCCATCTGGTGGCCCACTTTCAATCCCATCATGATGGCGTGTAATTCCGCCTCGATAACAGTATGTGCACCAAGGGACTTACAAAATCCCATCAGCCGGTGCCCATCGGAGTTCCTAATCACTCCTCTGCAAGCTGCTTGAAATTGATGACGAACAGATCCGTCCACATCGATTCGGACCGCATCGACAGGAGGGGGTCCATGATCTTTCCTCGTACCTGTCAAGTTGAAAAATCTGGTGAGATAAATTGTGATTGACAGAATTTTCCATAAGAAGATAATTACACAAGTGGGTCAACTCCCTGGTATCTTTGTTTTTGCCTTGGAATAAGAAGTTACATCTAGATGTCCAAAGGATCAAACATCCCAAGCTAAAGACACGTAGCCATGGGAAATTCTGAAACCTTCCTTTTCCAGGGTTATGATTGGTGTTCCAGTTTAGCCAAGCCTACAAATTCCCTGTAAAAAACTGAGAGAAATAGTTAGGTTTTAAAATTTCTTTCCACAAATTTCTCGCTCTCTCGCAATCCCTGATTATATGAATCACACTCTCCTTACTATTACAGCGAAACGGGCAGGAACTCTCATTTGTAAGACCTCTTTTGGCTCTGAGAGAGTTAGTAACAAGTCTCTCATGACCAACCTGCCACATGAAGTATTTGACTTTTTCGGGGAAGCTGCCATTTCCACATCGGGGACCGAAGCTACTCCTACTTATTCCACTTCGAACTGAGAGATAGTTATAAGCAGATTTAACAGAGAAGCATCCATCTCTCGCAGCTCTCCAGGTGAAGCAGTTAGGGGAGTTATTATAAGGTGGGCGCGTTCTGGAGATACTATGTATAATGTGGGGTGGTAAGATACCTCGCCACCTATTAGTGTCTCATCTCCCATTTATCGAAAGGTGATCCCGCACGGTCTCGTCTTCATTGATTAAAGATGGGTCGGCAGCATAGGTTACCAGCAGACGATCAAAAGGGAGCCAAAGGTCAGACCATAATTTTTTCCTCAACGCCACTGAGAAATTTCTCCCAAACTTCAACAATCTCTCTCCATGCAGAGGATGAGTTTCGCTTTCTTGAGACGTTAGGCGCGGGGGAGTCGCCGCAATTGTACTTTGACCGAAGGCATTGAACCCATAGAGCTTGCTGGTTTGTCAAGAGATTCCAACATAGTTTCATAATAAACTCTTTGTTTTGATGTCTAAGGTTTTTGAATCCCAGTCCCCCTTCCTTCTTTGCTTGAGTAATCTTATCCCAAGCCAAGAGCTGCATTTTCTTCACGTCTTCATATTGAGACCAAAGGAACCTCCTCGAGATCTTGTCGATTTCATTGATAGTACAAATGGGGAGGAGGGTTGACTGCATATGGTAAATAGGTAAAGCGGAAAGCATGAATTTGATCAGAACTGAACGGCCAGCGATAGTGAAAAATTTGCTTTTCCACATGGACAACCTTTTCCGAACTTTTTGTACAATGGGATGATAGGTATCTTTTGTTACTCACTTATGGATAATCGGCGCCCCTAAATATTTCCCTAGATCAGGAGTAATTCCAATCCCAAGCAATATGCTTAAATCAAGAGCTCTGTTGAAGTTAATATTATTAGAGCAAAACATTCTTGACTTTTCCAAATTTATTCGATGTCCAGAGACCTTACAGAAGATTTGCATCACTTTATGAACTTCAATCATTTGACTAGCTGAAGCTTCCGTAAAGAGAATGAGATCATCAGCGAAAAACAGATGAGAGATATGAGGGCTTCTTCCCCTTTTAAATGTAAAAGGTTTCCAGTGTTGGGCCTGGCATTCAGCTTTAATAAGATGGCCAAGATGTTCCATACAAAGAACAAAGATGTATGGGCTTAAGGGATCTCCTTATCTAAACACCTCTAGAGGGAGTAAAGCTCGGGCTCTCATCGCCATTCCAGAGGATGGACATAGAAGCAGTAGATAGACAAGCCATAATAAGACCAATAAGGTTGTTTTCCAGGTTCAAGCACATGAGGGTATTTTTAATGAATCCCCAGTCAAGTCGTCAAAGGCTTTCTCCATATCAATCTTGATGGCAACAAATCCTTTCTTCCTGCCCTTCGTTCTCATAGAATGAATGATCTCTTGGGCAATTAGAATGTTATCACAACTGGATCTGTTCGCAATAAAACTGAAATCTAACAATAAAATAATTATTAGGGATATCAATAAGTTTGAAGCTTGAAAATCCCCAAAGCTTTATCAAGAGTTCTTTCAAAACAAAAAGATTAAATTTCTTGCCCAAGCACTGTGAGAATCAAAGCGTAGTTCCATGGTTCGCACCACTCGTTGTATTCTTCTTCTATGCACGATGCCACTGGATATAATTCCATAAGCTTCTTCATCTCATCAGATTCCTCAGGTAATTTCCAGCATATTTCTTTATCATCAGTGAAAAGGTCTTCTTCCTCCAATATATGGTTGCTGTGAGCAACACCATTAAAACCCATTAGGGAGGCCCAATAGGAAGGAAATTTTGGCTGTGATTTATCTTTTTCCCTGTCTGATTTTCCATTTTCCTCAGAGCTTATGTTCTGTTTATGGAGGTGATCTGTTTCTTTGTCCAACATACAGTCATCCATAATGGCCTGTGGAATGTCCTCCGTTTTCTTCTTCTTTTTCCGATCGTCTTGCCCTTCAATTGGTGGACAGTCCGGTGGAAGCTTGGGTTGCCCAGAGTCTGACAGAGGGGGAGCTTTAGGAGAGTCCGATGAAGCCATAAATTCAATTTTTCCTCACTCGTGCTCTTTTGAATTATATTTATCTGGTGCAGGATTCAAATGCTTGTCTATCTACACAATAAGATGGTGGATGCAAGCACGCTCTTACTGTAATTATACGATTTTACATTAGATAAATTATAGCATGGTTATTAATTGCTGGGTGCTCTTAGTACTGCAAATCACGTATGTATGATTATTTTCATCAGTATTGTCCTTCCATGCACCTTTTTTTTTAAAAAAAGTTATAGAATCAGACACTAATGATTTGAGTTATAAACAATATAATATTAAACCTGCAATTTCTCACTTATGAATTACAGTATAATTGTATAATATTGTTGGATATTTTTATAGATTTATGATTTTTTAATTTTATGTGACTTGTTTTTCATTATTATTGATATTTTTATAGTCCTAATTATATTTAATAGGTTCAAATTTTACCTTTAAAGGGGGGGGAGTTAGAAAAAATTAAATTTAGGTCCTGGACTACTTGGACTAGTCTAGGTAGTCCACAAAACCTGATTTAGTCTAGCTCAGGTTTAGATTGATGATAGATCAAACTAAACCTTAGACTGCTTTATACAACCCAAAGTCCTCTTCAGATAGATCCCTTGTAATTTTAAACTCAGTTCCATCTGGTTCTAGTCCCGTCCTTGCTCATTGCTATTAAATCTTCGAAACCAAATCCGCGGCATGCTAAATGCTAATAAATGGATTCAGAAAACTAATAATGGGAAAAAGGTTTTTTTTTTTTTTTTTTAAAAAAAATCGTGGGCAGAAAAGTAAAATGACGACAAGTTGACGTATGATTTCGCCGGTCATTGTTTGTGCTCAATACAAGAGAGACTTCGAGTTCAATGATTTAATGATGTGTGAATAATTCAAGAAAAAGTTATAGCCCTCTCTGCAAGTGAACATCTTATAATGGTTTTAGATGGAGGCAATTTGTATATATCATATGTCTTGATCCAACTTTTCTTTTTCTAAATGGATTTAACTGAGTGCAGTTAGGATATGCTAGAGCTCTTTCCTTATTTCATATTTCAACGAGTTAGCTTTTTTTAATAATGTTTGTAACCTGAATTTTAATTTCTTTAGGATTAACCACAATTTTGACACTAACACGTAATTTTATAATGTACTAATGTACTCATTTTCTTTCATATATATTTGACTTTCTTTTTTTAAAAAAAAACTCTTACAATAGTATTCCCTCCGGTCTTAATTATAAAACAATATTTATAAGTTTGTTTTGATCTTAATTATAGGACAACATTCTAATTTTTGTCAATTTCTTCATAAAATACTCCTATTGATATGAATGAAGGATTATGTGAAATCAACAAGGTAATTGAAATAAAAAATTTCTATAAAGGCATTTTGTTTTTGTTGAAAAAAAGTAAAATTAACTAATTTAATCCCCTATCCTTAATCCCTCAAAAATCAGCTAAATATATCCTCTAATTAGGACTAGAAATAGTAATACTTTAATATTTACAAATCCTGCTTGACATATGTACCAGAAAAAATTTGAGATTCCCAAGTTAAATAATAGGCTTGTTGAAGAAAATTGGCACTAGACAGGTGGAATCAGTTATGGTGCCAATCAGTGTGTGGGCCCAACTTTTCGATGCGGATGCTCCATTTCCCTCCACCGTGTGTATGGCCCATATTCCATTCACCTTCTATCTGGGCGCCACGATTCAAGATGCCTCCTACATTCATTACGCATCTATTAATCATTAATAATTTATTGTTTGATCTTATTTATAATTCTATTTTGATTAAAAAATTTGGTTTTATTTATAAGCTTTTTTGACCAAATAAATGAAACTGTGACAATCTTGCTCATATTATTATACTAATGAAAATAGAGAGACAATAAAGAATTGAAAGGTACCTATTCATAAATGAGGGTAAAGTTGGAAATATACCCTATAATTATTGAGCCACCTACCTCTATTTGGTATGTGTGATTTGGTGATAATGGACTTATAAATACGACCAGAGTAGTATATCACTTTGATCTTATTTATGACTTCATTTTAACTAAATTAGCTTAATGATTATAAAATAAATTTTCAAATTTTCCATCATTTATGAATGAGATATTTTTCAAATTTTTATCCTTTTTTCTGTTTTCATTGGTGCAATTATTATCAAAATCTCATTTAATTATTATCCTAAAAGGGAACTTATAAATATGATCATTTTTTTTTTTTTGGTAAAAAAGAACTTATAAATAGGATCAGAGTGATATATTGAAAGCAAATGGAAAGAAACTTGCTATCTTTTAACCACATCCTCAATTTCAGGCGTGAAAAAAAAATGGTGTTGGAAACTTTTTCTCATGACCATAGGCCCAACTTGAGGCCGATTCAAATTAATCAAAACCAAATGTTTCAAGCAACTGGCGGACAACGGAAAAAAAAAATTGATAATCGGCTCACGTGTTTTCACTTGCTCTCATTATTGTGTTTGGATTAATTGTATTTGGAGTTTTTTTTTTTTAAAGTTTTGCGATGTACTACAAGGTAATCGTGTCAGAAAACTTGAGGTCTTCATCTTCAGACTAAACCTCGACTTAGGTCCCGTTTGTTATAAAGAAGATTTGGGGAAGGAAAGAAAAGGAATGGAAGATTAGGAGGGAACTTTAAAAATGTGAGCCGTTTGGTATACCAGGGAATGAAAGTTAGTTGAGGGAAAATAAAATGTTTGGCATGAAGAATTGGGTGTTTGTTAAGTGAGAAGCTTAGTTGAATTTCCGAAAATGCCCTTGAAAAAAAAGGAAAAAAAAGTTGAATTTGGTTTGAACAGTGTGACATCATCGATCCCTAACCCAAATTGCGCATTTGGTGAGATGTAAAATTGAAGTTGCAATGTATGGGATATGAAATTGCAATTACGATTGGCATCCAGAGGCCACAAGTTCGACAAATAATAAAGCTCTGATATTTTAGACCAAGATTCGAATTGATCAGAGGTTGTCGAAGGAGTTTGTGCGTAAGGTGAGACACAGGTTAGAAAAAACTGATCGGCTCATGTAATAAATTAACGACAACAAAGTAGCAGCGATTTGATTAAAATGAAAGTGAGCTCAGTTAAAATGGCGACACCAACGGCAAAAAAGTGCGGTTTTGAGGTTGAAGAAGAAAAAGAATAAAGTTGACAATATGTATAACAAAGTATATTAAATTTTTTTCAATAAAAAAAGCAAAGTACAAAACATACGAATATCATGCCTACGAGATGGAAGCAATTGTTTATTTCTTTTCATTGAATGTAAGGTGTGGGAAAGCAATAAAAGAGAAATGCAATTTGGCTTTGTAAAGTGATGTAGAAAGAGGAATAATAATAATAAAAAACTTGTCTTTTCAAAATGGTGTATAATAATAATCAGAAAGGTGGACATGAGAGCAGCAAAATACAGAGGCACATAACTGATGTATCTGTTTTGTTACAAGGAAAAAAACCGAAGGAAATTTGCCCAGTAAAATTTTGCATAAAATGAAAAAGTAAATTTGGACATGAAAGTAGCATAAGGCACGGTGACATAAATGAACATAGATGATACCACTACCACTGTAGGGTGAAAGGAAATAAATTGAAGCAATTTGGCCTTCTCAAATGCTGCTTAAACAGGTAAAGTAACTATAGGAAAAAGAACACCATAATGGAGCATAAAAGAATGTACAAATAGGCTTGAAGACACAATCGTTTAGGCCACATATAAAAGAACATATTCCACCATAAATTTGCTGGGCCACCAGTCAAGATGAGCCAAAACACACATCAATAATGGCAACATCATTTAAACCAGTTGATCAGAGGTTAATACTGAGATAGCAATCAAACAACTAAATATTACGTTCAAACCAAATAGCCCAGTTCGAACAGAAGTCACAGCAACAAAACCAGTATAGCAATGGTTTAGGAGGTCTGAAAACAACATAACCTACAAAAAGGTACCTCAGCCATGCATACAACCCAAAAAACAGAAGAAGAAAAAATTTAAGTGTCCCTAATTCTTCTTCCTCCTCTTAGCTAGGGACCTTCTAGCAGCGGAGCGCTTAGGCGAAGCTCTGGTTGAACCAGGGAGGTCCACAAGGATGTAAATGGGGGAAACGTTCGAATTGTCTTGTAAACTAAATGTAAACGTTCAAACTAAATGGAAACATTCGAACTAAAGAGATTGAACTAATTGCGCATTTGAACAAAAACTTTGACAGTGGGCACATCAGTTGAATCTGTCAGTGCAACGTATTGATACGTGTACATGGTCCATAGTCAAACATCTGCTTCGTTTTTTTGTTTGTTACAAGAAGCAGGTACAGTAATAATTATGGCAATATTTGACAGAAATAATGGTTTTCCTCTGTTTTTTTGTTACAAGCAGCAGGTACAATAATAAACAAAACAACATTTTGACAGCAACAAAAGTTTTTTGAAATTATTTGTTACAAGAAACAGGTATATAAACAGTGAACAACTTTTATACATTGCCAAAAGTGTGAGTACATATCCTAAACCAGACATAGTCTAAATAGCCTGAATGACAATACATTGACTGAATTCAAGTATAACAAGATGCTACACACAAACTTTATGCCATGTTTAGTTTTCCTTGAACCTTTGAACATGGTCAAAAGTTTGCGATACTGCATATAAAGGTGGCCTATACAAAAGACAGATATAAACACCTGTGTTTGGGGTATTGCATATACAAAAGACAGATGAGTGTCCAAAAATTAATGACACACCTGACTTACCCCTACCCAATCAAAAAATAGCAAAAACATACACTACTAGAAAATACCCTATTTGTGACGGAATTTGCGAGGGAAAAAATTCCATCGCAAATTTGGGTAAATTTTCGAGGGAAAAAATTTTCCCTCGCAAAAAATGACCATTTTGCGAGGGAAAAGCTACTTCCCTCGTAAAATTGACAGAAATTGGGGGGAAAATTCCTGCCAATTTTTTCTCATTTTGCGAGGGAACTATTATTCCCTCACAAAAATTTGGAATTTTGCGAGGGAGCCATGATTCCCTCGCAAAATGGCAATAAAAAGACCACCAAAAGCCCTCATTTTTGCGAGGGAAAATTAGTTCCCTTGCAAAATTCCCCTTTTTTGCGGGGAAATAAAATTGTTTTGTTCCCTCGCAAAAAACCCTAATCCCCCTACCTTCAAACTCGTGTTAGGTCCGCCACGCCATTTTGTTTATGTTCGCATCTCTCTCCCGGATCCGCGCGTCTTCTCCCTCGGGCTCGTGAACAACCACCGGCGACCTCCTCTAGTCCTCCGCAATTTCCTTCGTTTCTTCTTCTTTCCGAAACAAAGATCTATCCAATTTCAATTCTTCGCAAAATGGAACAGTTTTGAAGAACCTTTCCACTCGAGACCCTTTCGATCCCTCCAAACGCAAAGAGTTAGTAATTCCCTAGTAGGGTTTGAGGGATTCCCCTTATTTAAGTTATGGTAGCCTTGTTAGCTGTTATGGACTTGCATTTATTTTTTTTTCCTTTTGTGTTGTAAATGGTTTGTATTTGTGTTCTTCTGGCTAGTAGGGTATAACGGTTCTCACTTATTGAAATTATTGTAGTCTTGTTAGTGCTTTTGAACTGGGATCCCTTTTCGTGTTGGATGGTGAATTCTATTTTTTTTGTTCGGTTGTCGACAGCAGATATTTGTCCTGGGATGATTATTTCATGGCAGTTGCGTTTTTGTCTACTGAAAGATCCAAAGATCCTAACATGCAGGTCATATTTCACATCTTTTGGTTAGCTAAATGATGTTCTTTAAAAATGCAGTGAGACGGCATAAGTATTGATTTATTTAGCGTTCTAAAAGCGATGGAGCTTGCCTTTGCAATGATCTTTTAGGTGGGGGCATGCTTGGTGAGTCAAGATGGTATATTTCTTGGTAAGTTCATTCGGTTCAGCTATCAAATACTTGGTATCCATTCCTTCTTCCCGAAAGATAGAGTAGTTTTAGTGCAAGGAAAAGTGGTTCATTTTTGTTCAGCGAGTCTGAAAATCAGGATTAATGATTAAAGATGCTTCATTGAACTATAGCTCACAAAATCTACTGTGTGTGCTAATACCCCTGCATTACTTTGATTTTTATGTAGACCTTAAGTCTGAGTTGCAGGAAATAGTATTGCTATCTGATATCTACTCTACTTCCATAACCAAGAGAATATATTTTCTCCTACATCGGCCTAATGAATCATTATTATTAAGTGACACGATGTTAGATGTCAAATCTTTGAGTAAATTATTTATGCATGAGGCCTACTTTGCTATCTTTGTGTCAGGCATTGGCTACAATGGATTTCCAAGAGGTTGTTCAGATGACAAGCTGCCTTGGGCAAAGGTTGGTATAAGCAAAAAAGAATGAATGGAAATATTGCAGTAATTTTTTAAGAAAATAGGTCTCAAATAATCTCTCTGTTTCAGAAATCCAGGGCCAGGAATCCACTGGAGACGAAGTACCTGTGAGTCTCTTGCTTTTCAAATTATTACTTTGATTGTAACCTTCATTACTAAGAAATCGGCTTAAACATGCATTTTCGAATAGAATGCATTTCGCTTAGATCCCTTATATGGATGAAGAATATATTGTTCTTGCTACGGCCCATTACATGTTATATTCAATTCATAATTTTCTTGTTTCATATTAATTCTTGTGTATTTATATTTCTTCATACCGCTCATCAAATCGACCAAACTTAAATATCTCCATTGTAGTTATGTTTGTCATGCGAAAGTAAATGCTATCCTTAACACAAATCATGCCTCTCCTTGGACAGTGCGCTAATGCACTCCCGCTTTCTTTATTTTGTGCCTTGTTTGATTGTGCGTATCGGTTGTAGAACTTTGCTTCTATTTACTCGCCATTTTCACTTGTTAGCCTCTACCTGGATCGAGTCATTAAACACACACACACACGGACCGAGCACGGGAATGCTTACACGGGTTAATACACAAGGAAATTTCTTCATTGGAATTACTGGATCTTTTACCCCCACGCTCGAGAATTCACATTTAGTTTTTCTTGTTTAATGCATACTCCCTTTGCGTATGTAGGGTCCTGTTTGCATGGCAAATGTGTTTTATGCATACTCCTCTTGCAATGTTTTATCCATTAGAAAGGAAGAAGTCTTTCTCATCGCGTAGTATTTTGGGCTTTACTCTACCTCCAGGCTTTTGATTTCATTTGTGAAAAGGAAGTTTTCCTTTTATTATTAATTACTTTGGCCAAGATTTGTTTTATTTTTTATATTCATAATTATGATATTATTATTGATTCGAATACGAAAGAGTTCTTTCTCTTGTTAGATTTGTTAGGGCCAAAGCATTTATGCATTTTTTCGTTAAGCTCTCGCTTTTGATTACTTGACACTGGATAGTAATGAATAATTAGATATGTTATTACCTATTTTCCTGTTTCTCTTTCAAACTTCATTTCTATTTGTGATGCACTTTTTATCTTTGCCTTTCTTAACCATGAGTCCGGTTTATTAATATGTTGATCCCTATACGTATGTTGAATTCTAAATAGGTCTCGTACACATTGGAAACTTGTCATTCAACCTTCATAGCTTTATTTTTTTCACATTGGTTGCTAGTAGAGCACACTAATGTTATATGATTCATTTAGTCGACATCACTTGATGGGATAATGCTTCTTATAGTAGTAATTGTTGTATGTCTTATGGATGGGGGATATAGGGGTTGATATCTGTCTATAGTTACCTTGTCACGTGCTTCATGATTAAGGATAAAACCTTGCGTTTGGAAGTTAAAAGAGATGGATCCAATCTCTTTATAGTTCTGTGAGAATTTCTTATGCTTTCTTTCATTGATTTTTGTGATGGGTGAGGATTTTCAGAATAATATTTTTCCTGGTTGGGAGCTCATGAGGGCTTATATACTTAATGAACCGACAGTTCATGTTCAGACATATCTTAATTTCTCTGCATGTTAGTTTCTAAGTTCTGATGTTCTTTGTGAAGTGAAAAGGGTATTCTGAACTGTTTTTTATATGATAAATAAATCCTTAGCATCATTTGCTCACTTGAGTCTCTAAATAAGTGCTTTGCTAATTGAATGCGACTTTATTTTAATCATTTCCAAATGTTTTGCAGCCAATTCCCGCAGCGTCGTGGTCCATTTGCCAAAAGAAGGCATCCGTTGGTGGACTCGGCTATAGTTTAGATTTTTTTAGTTCATTTTGGTTGAAACATTATAATTTGTAATATTTTGTTTTTGCTATGTAAACTTTTATGATTGCTACAATTTATTTTTATGATATACAAGTCTTTTTATTTTCTAATTTTTAATATTTTTTTAAAAAAATTAATCCTCACTTTTTGCGAGGGAAACATCTTCCCTCACAAAATTTTGGAATTTTGCGAGGGAAAAACCTTCCCTCGCAAAATTTGACAATTTTGCGAGGGAAAAAATTTTCCCTCGCAAATTCCGGATTTGCGAGGAAAAGTGTTCCCTCGCAAAATTTTGAATTTGCGAGGGAAAAAGGTATTTTTGCGACGGAAAAGTGGTTTGCGGGACGATTTTTGTGACGGAATTTTTTTCCGTCGCAAATTCCCCGCAAATCGGTTTTTGCGACGGAAAATGTCCGTTTTTGCGAGGAATTTTTCCGCCGCAAAAAACAGTTTTTTTTTTTGTAGTGATATAAGGCCGCCTACGTACTCAACATACATACACTACACTACTATGTACTGCTGCTAGAGGGTCTACTGATTCAGCAAGGTACGGATCCATGATAGCTCAAACTCTGGAGGAATCGATCCAAATGCCTTCAGATACTTCTCAAATGCAGCTCTGTTCCCTGGGTTAAACTTCTCCTTCACCGAAAAACGCCCAATGTTTTTCCAACCTTCTTCACCGATGCCTTCGTCCAACTCCAAGCTTTTTCACTGACAGCTTCGTTCAGCTCCAGCTCGCGCCTTCCTCGTGCTTTTTGATAAATAGGTACAGTAGGCCTTTTTGTCCGACATTTTCACTCTCCCGGCAACATTTTAACATTCCCGCCTCTTTTGGAGGGAAAGCACATTCCAGCGGATGAGGGAAGATTCGAACTGGCAAGAATGGTACTCGATGGAAGATGGGACAACCAAACACGTTTTTTTTCATGGGAAGTCTCTTATCTTCCATTTCCAGCGCCCTCTTTCCACATAACAAACGGGTCCAATGTGAAAACCAGTTCCATCCAGTCCGTCCTTGCTCATTGTTAATTGAATATTGGAAACCAAATCCAGCAGCGGCACGCTAATAAAAAGATTCAAAACACTAATAATGGAACTTTTTTTTTTTTTTTTTTTTTTAAATATTGTGGACAGAAAAGTAAAATGACGGCAAGTTGACGAATGATTTCGCTGGTCCTTTGTTTGTGCTCAATACAAGCAACGATTCTGAAGGCCATGATTGATATATGGCACATGAAACACCCCTTTTCACCTGTCCCACAGTCTCAAGTGGAGCCCAATCCTCAAATTATAAACAAATGGACCACAATCTTTTCTCCGTTGACCAAAGAATAGTACTATCAAAAAGAGAAGCAACATAACGCAGACTTCGAGTTCAATGACTTAATGATGTGTCAATAATTTTAAAAAAAGTTATACAGTAGCTCTCTCTACAAGTAAACATCTTATAATAGTTTTAGATGGAGGCAATCTGTATATATCATATGTCTTAATCCAACTTTTCTTTCTCTAAATGGATTTAACCGAGTGCAGTCAGGATTAACCACAATTTGGACACTGACACGTAATTTTATATTGTACTCATTTTCTTTCATAGGGTGAAGGTGCAAAAATGTACATGGACTTTTACCCAAGATGCACCCAATACTATATACTTTTTGGAGGTGTAAAAATAGACATGAACTCTCAAAATAGGTGCGAAAATACACATACCGTCAAAATTGCTTAACTGACGTTTCTTTTTGTTTGGGTCCCACGCCATTTTTTTAAAAAAAAAAAGTCTAACTTTTTCCAATTTCCACACTTGCCCTTGTCTCTTTCTTAGCGCTGAAACTGACGTACGTCTCTGCCACATTAATGCTTCTCTCTCACACACACACACACATTCTGCAACACTCTCTGCGACCTAACCATGGCGAAAAAGCAAATAATAAACCCACAAGAGCTAGCATCAGACAGGATTGCTTTGACTCTGCAAATCAAGGGTTCCATCCAACGACGAAGACAATTCTAGATGCAATATCCTTATGCCATTGATAAACAACATGGAGAGAAAAGACGCTGAATCATCCCTCACCACTCGCTTCTTTCGTTTCCTCGCTTCATAGATGTTCATCGTCGACGCCTTTTCAACTGTAAACATCGGCCTCTGTTACCCACCAAGATTTCTGAATGTTCGAAAGTTTTCATCGTCGGCATCTTAATCTCAGGTCGCCGAGAGCTTTGAAGACACCCGACAGATTTTGGCTCATGGGCTTTGAAATTCAAGTTCAAATCCGTCTCCCAGATATATAAAGAGACCAAAAGAAAGGCATTCAAACTTGTTTGGTTTGCAAAAGTAGCTAGTAGTACCAACGTGACAGGAACGATTCCTTCTTTTATATTATTCTTTAAGTTAAACGATCCTAACAAGCAACAAGCAACAAGCAACAAGCAACAAGCAACTAATAAAAAACTCAGAAGGGATGAATGTAGAGATGCACTGAAAATAAAAATTGCCTAAGGATCTCTTCCAAACGTTGTTGTCACAAACATTCAGAAAAGAAAAGGACAATCACGTATCAATGGAGAATTTCCAGCGTTGCTGTCACAAACGCAAGTTTCGCACGGGAATTTTCTTTGGATGAGAAGGGAGAAGGTACACGGACGAAAGAAAGAGGGAAGGGGAAGGGCAAGTGTGGAAATTATAAAAAGTTAGTTTTTTTAAAATAAAAAAATGGCATGGGACCCACCTAAGTAACGTCAGTTAAGCAATTTTAACGGTATGTGTATTTTCGTACCTTTTGAGAGTTTATGTGTATTTTTACACCTCCAAAAAATATGATGTTGGGTACACTTTGGGTAAAAGTTCGTGTGTATTTTGCACCTTTACCCTTCTTTCATATATATCTGAGTTTCTGTTTTTTTTTTTTTAATAAAAAAATCTTACAATAGTAATACTTTAATATTTACAAACCAAGCTTAACATATGTACCAGCAAAGTTTTGAGATTCACAAGTTAAACAGTACTATTTAATTTACTGAAAAATTATTTTTTGAGCGACCAATATCTCTCAAAAGAGAGAGTTCAAAGACATCTGCATCATTTTATATATATATAAAATAAAAATAAAACCGAGTGACATAAAGGAAAAAAGAACTCTAACAGACTTGTAGAATTTTTTCCCTGCCAACAAAGATTTGTGAACCCTACTTGCAAATAAGTAGTTTAAGTGAGAGTTATTCATAATGGTGTCTTAATTAAATCCTACCAATTTTCAAAATATGCTTTTTAAATGAAGAAATTATTTTTTAAAAAAATATTAGTTAAGAGATTATTTTTATTTTAAATTCTCTGTATATTAAAATAATTTATTAAAAAAAAAATATCAAATCTTATCTAAACAATCTAGATAAACTAAGGTGATAATTCCTATCTATAACTGGTTTTCCAGGCCGTGGGTTAGTGGAAAAGTGAGTGGGCCCAACTTTTCCGATGCAGATGCTCCATTTCCCTCTACCACGTGTATGGACCATATTCCATTCACGGATTCACCTTCTATGTGGGCACCACGATTCAAGATGCCTCCTCTCTGTTCATTGCGCATCTTTTTAATTAATCACATATGCTAAAAAGAAAAAGGAATAGTTAATTTAATGATTATAAGATAAATTTTTAAATTTGTCCTCCATTTTAAATGAGATATCTTTTAAATTTTTCTTTTCTCTTTATTTTTATTGGTACACTTATTGTCACCATGTCATTTATGTATTACCTTGAAAGGAAATTTATAAATATAACTAATTTTTTTGATCAAACTGAACTTATAAAAAGGACCTTGGAAATAAATGGAAAAAGACTTACTATTTGAGGTGGGAAAATGAAGAAAATAGTTGGAAACTCTTCTTCTATGACTATGGACCCGACTCGACTGACTCGACTCGAGGCTAATTTGGATTAATCAAAATCAAATATCTCAGTCAACTGGATGGAAAAATAAAAAAATAATCGGCTCACGTGTTTTGACTGCTCTCATTATTGTGTTTCGATTAATTGTATTCGGAGTCTTTTTTCAAGTTTTGCGATGTACTACAAGCTAATCGTGCCCAAAAAAAATTGTCTCCCCCGATATAAAAAAATACTCTTAAAAGGCTACTAAAAGTGTAACTTTTTTTTAATAAAATACTGTATATATACTATTAAACCGGCATACAGAATACAGGGAGTCCAACTTGCCTCATAAAGAAATCATCCCTTCGCGAATAGATAGACGTAAGATCTTCCGCGATTACTCGCTATTATGAAACTAACACCATTACTTTTCCTTATTCCCATGAATCGGAAAATACTATACTATGTTATTTCCTCTGCTTTTATTAATACTCATTAAAGGACACCAAAAGGAATCTCTATATCTTGTATCTGCATTCAGTACGAAATGATCCTTATTATAAAAATGACCAAAATTCCAGAACCCCTATTGTCATAAGATAATTTGGACGGCGAACCGTATAATATATGAATATAATACTCCTCTCACACAAGAATGAGTTTGTAGCTAATTTGGAGGGGTTAAAATAATTAATTAATTCATTTATAAAAAATGCGTCCCAACTCCCAATTTATTAAAATAGCTCTTTTGATTACTTGGATGGGATATTGCTTTTTTTTTTTTTTGGTCAAAGGGATGGGATATTGCTTACTCCCACATGTAAAACCTTTTTAATATGTATAATGAATAAGGTGGGTTAAGGGAAAAACTTAGAATTTGAAGAAAAAGTGGATTTAAGTCTTAAATTTAGAGTCAAAACCAGCTTAGACACTAACTCTTATTCATCTAATCCTATTTATAAGGCATCTCAAATATTTTTCACACCGATAAAAAAAATCCTTAAACTTCATTAACTCTACTATAAAATGTAACAACTTTACAATTTTTCCCTATTTAATATACATTATATCTATATTAAAAAAAGGGGGTCGAAGCATAATAATACGTGAATGATTTGCAGCTTATCCTTATAAGAAAGTGTGCCTTGTCGGGTGGGTTTTACAACCAATACCTTGTCACTTCTAACCTTTGATGCTCGGGAAGCGGTGCGTCTCGAGGCTTTTATTTCTACCTCTTCAAAGTGATTTTGGTTTTTAGTTTTTCTCTCATGTGGTTTGTCTTGTTTTATGTACTTGTGTTCCCGTTGTTGTTCTTGTTCGACTTATTTATTTCAGTTGTAATTGTTCTGGTTCATTTTATTTCAATTGTAATTGTTATGTTTGGATGTATGTTTTGATTTGAGTATTAATATAAGTATGTTTGAGCAAAAAAAAAAAAATACGTGAATGGTAAAATTATACATTCATATGAAAAGTTTCTTTATCTCGCTTTATAAATAGGACAAAAAAATTTATTCTCTCTTTCTTATATATAGGGCTAGATGAGTATACTCTTCCGATTCTTGATATAAGCATATTTAGGGAGTGACATTTGTAACATCCTAATTTTATTTTTAGGATTAAATTGTAATTATGAAATAATTATATAGGATTAATATAAGTAATATAAAAATGTGAAAATAATAATATTATTATTAAAATAAAGTTTGGGCACTTGTTGTAATTTTGCCCCCATTTCAAAAAAAGAAAAAAAGAAAGAAAGAAAAGAAAGATGATGCGTGGTGGCGGAAGTAACTGGAAAGGAAAGGAAAAAAAGAAGAAGAATGAAATGATTAAATTTTCCCACCGCCTCTGACCATTGAATATGCTACCTATATATATGTGTGTGATATATATTGTGTGTGATGTTTGGATTTGGCTTTGATCCTATACCCTTATCATTCTTTTTCCTCCTTTTCCTTTGTTTACCGTTGGATTAAGATCTTAACGGTTCAAATTTACCACATGATAAAAATATTATTATAAAGGAAAAGGATGGTAAAAAGTTATAGTAAATTTGGACCGTTGAGATCTTAATCCAACGGTAAAAAAAGAAAAAGAAGGGAAAAGGATGGTATGGGGTATAAAATCAAAGCCAAGTCCATGATGTTTATGACGGAGAGAAGAAAAATCGAGAGGAAGAGACGGAGAGAAAGAGAGAGAGGAAGAGAAAATATCAAAATAAGTAGTTTTGGGTTTTCTGAGGTATGTTATGTTATTTATTTTATAAGATTATTTTGATAGTTAAATTAACTTCTTTTTAATAAACTTAATTTATGAAAGTTATTATATATATTTTTCTCTTTCCAATGAATATAATATTATGTTGGTTAGTGAAAATTTTGAGGTTATGATTTTGGAAAAGTTTTGAGTTTTTATAATAGATGTCGTATATATGTATAGAACAATTAATAACTAGTTTTAATCAATTCAGAATTTTTGATTAATTGTTGTAGGAATTTAAATTAATTTTTCTACTCAAGAAATTCAGGATTTATATCCTACCGAGTTTTTTTACCGATTAAAAGTTGTATACAATTTTATTTTGGGTTAATGGAGGAATTACCGAGATTTTAATCAGTTAGTTTTGGAATTTGAAGGATTAAACTGATATTTATAGTTTTATTATGATAAAATATATTTATTTGAATTTGTGTAATTTAAGGTATATGAAATTATAATTGTGATGATGTAGAGTTTATTTGTGACTGTTAATTGTTCTCGTTTTACTCCTCGAGATAAGGTTTAGCTTAGAGTTAAGGTAACTGTGGTTAATTTATTTTATATGCTTGTTTTCGAGTATAGGATGTTTTTTAAATCTCACTCTCACATAAATTGTTGTCATGTGTTTTGAAAAATTATGCATGCATCGAATATGAAATTGTTTGAGCGAGCGGGTATTTTCCAATATATGTATGTATTTAAGTGATATTGTTATTGGGATTGTGTCTGTGGTGATATTTATGATATTTGTTGTAAATGTTGTATAAGGAATAATAAATTTTGTTAGATATTGATGTTATGATGTTTGTTATGGAGTGTTATATATGGAATAATATATTGTACGATGTTTTTGGATAGTTGTGATGCCGTATTGTTTATCTGTTATGGATATGTTGGATTTGTGTGGAAGAGATTTAGGGTGAAATTCTACCCATCGGCTCTCTCATTCTCGGTCCAATTTGAGTCGAGTGTTTTGGACGGATACCTCCCTATTACGGTATAGCGGTGAACATGGGATGAGACAGTATTCTTGAAGTGGCTGGTTAACCTTGGCTAGGTATACTAGCACTGATAGGCTATACCACATCCAGACGATATAAGGAGGAGCACGATGGATGAGTGGGGATGATTTTACTTATTGTTAATTATTACGGAGTAATTAAATATTTATTGTTGATTTTATAAATATGTTAGTAAACTTGCTTCTTTGATTTACAATCCTCTCCTGCATATGAGACGAATTAATTTTGGTTAATGGGATTTTATGTCTCACCCCGTCGTTATCAATATTTTCTAGGCGAGACCTCTAATTTTACTAAAAGATAAGGGAAGCAGCTAGAGGCATAAGAGTTGCAAACTTTGTAAGCCTCTTTTAGTACAGTATTAGTATTATATGGATTCCTATATTGCCATTCTAGGGCCCACATATTTTGAGAATACTATTTTAACCATTTTGGGATGACTGTTTATTTACTGTTGAACCAAAGGTTTTATTTTATATGATATAATATTTTAGTGGATCCACAATGAAAACCTGTGTGTGGTGTTGTAAAACTCGTGGGTTGTGTATTCTTTTGTTCGACAATTGTGCTTAGAGTTTTGAATTTTCTTTGTGGTGAGTTTGCGGCGAAATTTGTGCCCTAGACTCCAATGTGCTTATTTTTTTAAAGAAAAGATTTTTCCTTAATTTCTTGTTGGGGTTTAATTTTCTCATGTTGCATGAGAAAAAGAAGATTCCTACACACACATGAAATAGTAGGACCCACATATACATATAATAATAATAAAATATATGTGTGGGTCCCACCATTTTATGTGTGTGTAACATGAGATTTCTCCTACAACATGAGAAATGTTTTTCCCTTTCTTGTTAATCCGGTTTAATGAAAACATTATGGTTAATTATTGTTTATAAGGAAAGGTATTTTCAACATTGATCATAAATATAAGACAAAACTTTCTTATTTTTCATTATTTTCTTGATTTACCCCTGTTGATGGAGTCAAAAATAATCGGGAGATGTAATAAGGGAATTAAGGAAGATGACTAGGGTGTTTTAGAAAATACATGTCATATTAAATAACTTAATAAACTTCATTAATCTAATTAAATTAAAAAAATACGTCTTATATTAAAAACCGAGTAGTCTTTAGAAGATTGAAGGTTGATTGTTACTTCTCTAATCTTATTTATAGGACAGAGAGAGTATTTGTATTCATGTTATTAATTTTCTTAGATGAATGTATAATGTTAACCTTCATTTATTATTATGCATATTGTTATATTTTGAAATTTGTGTAGTTTAATAAGGGTAAAATTGAAAAGGTATTGACTTTTAAGGTAGAATTAATAAACTTTAATTTTTTTTTAATGATATTATCATCGATATCCGGTTTGAGTTTTGTGACTACCCTTTCTCAACACATATGTCTCCTCCAAAAATCAAACTCGAGATAAAAATAAAAAATAAAATCTAACAATACGTTACATCCCTAAACTAACAGTATATTAGTAATTTTAAAAATTTTCTCAGCCAAAAAAATATGTTTAGTAAAGGTAAAAAGAAAAACCAGTAGTCCTCTCGCTGTCAGCGTTATGAAAACGCGAAATTAACGTGGCATTGTACTTTTGTTGTGTTGTGGTTAGTGGTTACCAACCCCAAGTTGGAGTCGGGCAAGGGGTCTCTACAAATATGTTAGAGAAGGTCAGTTGCCTCTCGCGTCGTCCCATCTGAGCATCCACATCCCACTTCTCTGAGTTGCCAGTCGCGATAAGGTATCCAAATGGAGCTAGAAACCAACGGCAAAACCGTTTCTCAGGTCGACGACGACGGCAAGCCCAACAGAACTGGTTCTTCCCCTTTCTCTGTTCAGATCCATTCGTCTCTCTGCTCTATCTATCTATGTTCTTTTATGAGATTGCCCTGCATATTTTATCTTTAAATGATAGCTGATGGATTATTTTAATGAGCTAAAAATCAAAGTATCGTCACGCAATTGCCTGATGCATCATGTTTGAGTTTTTTTTTTTTTTTTTTTTTTTATAAAAATTTTAGAAAAGGGTTGAAATTTCCTTTCTGATCCGAGGAAGAAGCAAGACTTGGCCCAATCCACGTGCAAGATAGGCATCTTGGGTCGAGAAAGACATACGTATGGCTCCATCTCCATCCAACGTTCCAATTCTTCGTAGGCGCAAGACGCTTTCCTCGACTAATTCTAGGATTGAACCCTTTCCCTTTAGGTGAAGAAGTCCGACCCCTTCACCAGTTGAATCTAAAAAGGAAGGGTATGTTTGAGCTTTTTACATTCTCTCCGTTGGTCATTCTTTTGCTTTCGGTATAATATATAAATCCATGGCCTTCGCCAAAGGGGATAAAAGTCATTTTAATATGAATTCATCAGTTAAATATTGTTTAGGTGTTATTACTAGACTTCTTTAAGGTTAAGTCATAAAAAAAAAAGAGTGGGTACCTTTTAGTACTTTACAAAATATGCGATCCCTATTTTGCCTCTTACAAAAAAATCGACCCTTATTCGTCCTTTTTATAGACTAAAAAGGACCTTTTGAAAATTTGTGAATGATCAAAATGTCAACCAATTGAGTGTATTTTGAATTTATGAGGGACTACGAGACTTTTTTTTTTTTTTGTAAGGGGACCAAAATAGGGATCGCGTTTTTTATAAAGGATAGAAAAGGATATTTACTCTAAAAAAAATTTTCAATTCCGACATTTAAAATCATAAGTCTCTCATCCCTTTTTTTTCCCCCACTCAATCTAAACTTACTTCCCTGTGATGGTAATCTAAAATTTACCTTCTCGTATCCTTTCTACAAAAGCCTGGAATTTAAATTGTTGTTTTTACCATGTCTAATTAATTCTATTCTCTCTCATAGTTTATCACATTACCACTATTCTATTTTTGTATTTTTCTCTTTTACATGTCTCCTTGTTATTAATACGAGAAAAAAGTTTATTCCTTACATATTTATTATTTTTATTTGTTTTTTAAATTTGACTAAAGCCAGGAAGTGAATTTTTATGTTAATTTCCTTATAGGATGAAATCTCTTACTATCTCAATCAAGAAGTTGTTGGCTTAACTAAAAAAAATTATTTGAAGCCCCAATTTTAGAAACATATGCATGCGTTTAATATTTTTACAGCTGCTTTTTTTATGCCATAAATTTATTGCAGCTGTTAATTGAAAACATTTTAATCAATAAATTTAAAAATTAAACTACAACATATTTTAAAATATTAAAATTTTATTTTTAAAAAATTGAATCTGGATGTATTTTTTGTGTGTGTAATTATTAGTCACTCCTGAATCTATATCTTTATGGATAAAATAATTCAAACAACAATCTTGAAAATTCAACACCTTTTGTCAACGTATTTTTGACGTTTTCATTACCTTCCATCGTCTTTTCCACTCCTTTTTGGGATGGAAGGGTATGAGATTGATAGGCAAAAAATAGGTTGCGAGATTTTGGAACAAGCAATGCCCCTTTTAATCTTGTCTTCGCAGAGAATAAATAATTTCCTTGGGCAAAAAAATATTTAGAGGATCGAAAAAGAAAGACTTCTTAAAGCAAATAGAAGCTCCAGATTTGGTCACACTACTACTAAGCACAACGACAAGTATTTTACAACTTTGTTTTGGGGGTGATAAGAGAAAAATGAAAACAGTTATACTATATATGACGTAGTTAGTTTTAGTTTTACCGCATATGACAATCCCTGAGTTTGTAATCCACCAAGACGACAAAAAAGTGAACAAGGTGAGTGGAACATGAGTAACATGTTAGAAAATCTGCAGGGAATGTGTTGACAGCGACGACGCACATAATAACGGTGGTGGTGGGAGCCGGAGTGCTGGCACTGCCGTGGGCGATGGCCCAACTAGGATGGATGGGAGGAATCAGTGTTATGGTCACCTTTTCATGCATCT
The DNA here is from genome assembly GCA_019022655.1 of Acacia acuminata. NCBI lineage: Eukaryota > Viridiplantae > Streptophyta > Magnoliopsida > Fabales > Fabaceae > Acacia > Acacia acuminata. Next base: position 4,781,893 of record JAFJYI010000015.1, read on the forward strand.
CCATCTTCACTTACAATCTCCTTGCCGATTGCTACAGATATCCCCACCCTGTCTCCGGCTCCAGAAACTACACTTACATGCAAGCCGTCAAGTCTTATCTCGGCGGCCACATGCATATTGCCTGTGGCATCGTCCAATATTCCAAGCTCGCTGGAATAACCGTTGGCTATACCATCACCACCTCCACCAGCTTAGTGTTTGTCTCATCACAATATCCCTCCTCACTTCTACATTTCTACTTATGTTTTACGTCCCTACAATTTAGTTGAGTTTATTTTCTTCTGTTCTGTTATGGTGGTGTATGCAGGGCTATCAAGAAAGCAGGGTGCTTCCACCGACATGGACATCAAGCTTATTGCAAATTCTCCAACAATCCCTTCATGGCTGCGTTTGGGGTCCTCCAGATATTCTTGTCCCAAATTCCTAATTTCCATGAGCTTACCTGGCTTTCAACTCTTGCCTGCATTACCTCCTTTGGTTATGCTCTTATTGGTAGTGGCCTTTCTCTCGGCGTCCTCCTCCAAGGCAATTAATCTTCATCACTCACTATAATACATTCGTTTATATTAGATTGGCACTTTCATGGAATTTCTTTTGGATTTGAATAGGACAAGGACGACCAACCAATATAATCGGAGTAGGAGTAGGGCCAGAACTATCTGGAGAAGATAAAATGTGGAAAATTTTCAGTGCAATGGGGAACATAGCGCTGGCTTGCTCTTATTCTACTGTTGTATTTGATATTATGGTAAGGCAAGCGATTGTTACTATGATCCTAATAATGTAATTAAAGAGAATAGAACACTGGTATTATTTGTTGTCATCTTTGTGAAATGGATTATCTGTGCGCTTTGTTTAGGACACATTAAAGTCCTCTCCACCTGAATGCAAACAAATGAAAAAGGCTAACTTGTTAGGGATCACAACAATGACGGCACTCTTCCTTGCATGTGGTAGCCTTGGCTATTCTGCTTTTGGGGACAAAACACCCGGCAACATCCTCACCGGGTTTGGATTTTACGAACCCTTATGGCTGGTCGACATAGGAAACATATTCATCGTCATGCACATGCTAGGCGCATATCAGGTTACCTATTTCGCCCCCATATATTATGAATTACTTAAGAGCCTCACTAACATTATTATACTGTTTGTCTGATATGAGAAACCAACATTCAATAACAGGTGTTGGCTCAAGTGTTCTTTCTTATAGTTGAAATGGGTGCAAAGATAATGTGGCCGGATTCAGATTTTGTGCACAAGGAATACTCGTGTAGAATAGGCAAAATGACATTGAATTTGAACAAGTTTAGGCTAGTTTGGAGGACAATATTTGTGATAATATCCACCACTCTAGCCATGGCAATGCCCTTCTTCAACGAGTTCCTTGCCCTTCTGGGAGCTTTTGGGTTCTGGCCTCTCATAGTGTTCTTCCCTATACAAATGCACATTGCCCAGAGACAGGTCAAAACCTTTTCACTCAGGTGGTGTGCACTACAGCTGCTAAGTTCTGTTTGCCTCCTTGTTTCATTGGCCGCAACAGTTGGTGCCATTCATGGAATCAGTCACAATCTCTCCAAATACAAGCCGTTCATGTATAAGCAATAGTTCACTGATTGTATCATGTGGCGATAAGATTTATACTTCCCTTGATCGTGTGAGCCTTTTAGAAGTATGAAGTTGTGCCTTTGTTGTGAATCACATATTTGTTCTCCATTTACGATAAAGAAAGTTCAATAAATCAATGTTGGATGATTGATTCAAGGAAAATTATTTATAAATCCCAAGTAGAAAATTTGCTTATGTGTAACTGTCGTGGATTTGTGAAAATATTTTAAAGTCAACTTGGTTGTAATTAATTCTCATCTGAAGTCACCGTTTGACTGACATTGACCAAATGCCCACAGCCATTAAAAGATCAACCGTTTTTATTGAACGTCTTATTTGTAAGTTCTTTTTTAATCAAGTCACATATACAAAGGAGAGGTAGTTAGTTCAATGATTATGAGATGAATTTCAAATTTACCCTCATTTATGATTGAGTATCTTTTATTCTTTCTTCTCTCTCTATTTTCATTGGTACAATTAATATGGACAAAATTGTCACAATCTTATTTATTTGATCAAAAGAGACTTATAAATAAGACCAAATTTTTTCAATCAAAAAGGACTTATAAATAAGCAGAGTAGTATATTTTAATATTTACAAGCAAATCCTTAAGTCATTTGTAAGAAAAATTAGTCATAACCATATCTCGTGGAAATTAATATTATTTCCAGAAAATGTGAGATTTGTTTATATAAAAAATCCTTCTGTTAAAACATTTTCATAAGTCTGTACCAATTTTATTTAATTTTCACGCCTCTTCACGTGAAGAGGGGCTAACTGGCCACATGTGGCGAGCGCAAGCCACAATCATGCATTCCAGAAGGGCCGGGGTGGGGTCAAAAGTGAGTGGGGCCCTGCGCCACCTAATGAAAATCTGGCACTTCTTTGTCCTATCCCTGGTTGGAGGAAGCACGCGTGACGAGACATCATGTTTGGTACCAATCAGACTTAGGAACCGATTGAATCGGATTTATGAGGAAATATATGTGAGGTTGAGAAATTGTTCCAATTATTTAAAAAATTGTTTTTTTTTTTTTTTTTTATATTAGAAAGTTTTGAAGGGGTTCGATATCGGGCCCCATTAAGCGCCAAGGACGGTCCGGGCTCTATGAAGACTTACTGGACTTACGAGATCGCTTACCAAAGGAGTCCCAACGACGCAGAGGGGATCGAATCCACGACCCAAGGGCTAGTCCCGGATCCCTTACCATCTACGCCAACTCTCACTGACCTTTAAAAAATTGTTTTGAGGAGCTTTTGTTTCATCCAGACTTATGGATCAAGATCATGAGAAATTTTTTACATCTTAGTTTAGTATCCGAAACATATTTTTAATATTATTCAATACCCTAAGAAATATTTCAAAGTACTAACTAATACTAAAATTCATTTTTAAGATTCTAAAATATTATGCTGTTTAGTATCATAAAAGATATTTTTAATACCATTCATACTCTCAAAAGCATTTTAGATTTATATTTTTAGTACCATTCATTACCCTAAAAAATATTTTATATGATTATAAGTTTAAATATAAAAAAAGTTACTTATATTATTACTAACTTAAATATAAATCACATTTCATAATTTGACTTTTTTATAAGTGAGATTGATTATAAATCATTTTTCTCACCCGAATTCTAAACAAACTCATAACACATAAGTAGTGGTCTGTGCTGTTTTGCCCATGTTCTGTTGCGTTTGCATAGCTCTTCCTTGCCCCGCACACACACGATTCCGCCTTCCTTGCGTCCAAGTGAATTCATATACCTATTACATCATATGTACGTACCCAATACATCATACACGCATAAAGTTTTGGATGGAAATTATTGAAGAACAAATACTCTTAATGATCTTTATTATAAAACATTAATTAATAATTCTCACAAACCAATAAAAAAAAATTAAAGTTGAAAAAAGTGTCATACAAATTTTTTTTTGATACACATAGTAGGGGAGGGGTAGAGATCGAACCCTGGACATGGGGAGGGGAGCCAAGCTCCCATGCCATAATTGTCATACAATTTAACTAACTCCAAATATTACTCATACTAATTATACTAAATTTTAATATTATATTAATTATTACTCTCATCTATTACTCTTATTAATTAAAGACATACATAAAAAATAATTAATGTGTTTTAAATAAATAAATACCTTATAAAAATAATTAAATACAATTATTAGTTGCGTCTTACAGCAAGAATAAAGGGGGAAAATTACTCACAGTCCCAAGGAACGAGATATATTTACGTTAAGTCCCACTAATTCATGAAATTACCCCGAAGTCCCAAGGGACCTCTCGTGTAAATATTTCATATGAGTAAAAGACCTTATTGCCCTTCTACTTCTTCCTTCTCTCTCTCTCTCACATACGCAAGGTGCAACACCGCGAGAGAGGAAGCACGTGGAGTAAGCACTTCGACGGAGATGGGACCGAAGTTGAAGAAGACGAAGCTTCAACTTGAGCCAGACCGTGTTGCGATTGACCACCGTTATAAGCAAGTAAGCAATTCGACGGAGCAAGACGATGGAGATTCCCGGATACGGATGTTGAAGTTGAAGAAGACGGAAGCTTGAAGAAGAGCCAGATCCTCAAAAACCACGATGGAGATTCCCAGATACGGCGACTGTTCAGGAAAGATGCAAGTGGAAGTCCAGATTCGGTAGGAGATTCCCAAATCAACATATCTTGCCACCACCAGATATGTGAAAACTCGTCTCCAAAACATGCTTCATCGAGCGATCGTGGCCTCACCGGAGCAGATCGACTTTCACCATCTCACATACATAAGGTTTTCGAAGTTGTAGCACTTGGACTCGATCGAAATGTGCGTAACCTCCTCCTTCAAGAGAGGGAGGTTTTCGAAAGTTGTGGTTTTCGAGGCGAATAACAACACAAAATGCATAAATTAACAACACAAAATGCATAAATTAACCACAACTTCGAAAACATTGAATTTGTGATTTCTAAGTTCCGGAGGCGATTAACAACACAAAATGCATAAATTAACAACACAAAATGCACAAATTAACCACAACTTCGAAAACCTTGAATTTGTGATTTCGAGTTCCGAGGCGAATAACAACACAAAATGCATAAATTAACAACACAAATGCATAAATTAACCACAACTTCGAAAACATTGAATTTGTGATTTCTAAGTTCCGAGGCGATTAACAACACAAAATGTATAAATTAACAACACAAAATGCACAAATTAACCACAACTTCGAAAACCTTCAATTTCTCATGTCGACTTCCGAGGCGGTTAACAACACAAAATGCATAAATTAACAACATAAAATGCAGAAATTAACAACAACTTCTGAAAACCTTCAATTTCTCATGTCTGACTTCCAGAGGCGGTTAACAACACAAAATGCACAAATTAACCACAACTTTTGAAAACCTTCAATTTCTCACGTCTGACTTCTAGAGTCGATTAATAACACCAAATGCATAAATTAACAACACAAAATGCATAAATTAACCACAACTTCGAAAACATTGAATTTGTGATTTCTAAGTTCCGAGGCGATTAACAACACAAAATGCATAAATTAACAACAACATTGGAAAAGTTTGACTATATAAGGGTTTTTGAATAAGTGAATATCATTTCAAAATATTAAGTTGTATGAGTAAGTCCGTATTTGCACCTACTCATTGAACTTAATATCATATATAGTTTCACGTCAATGTGTAAGTGGAATTACAAGTTCTTGTCCACCCACCAAAATACAAAAAGGTGTTACAAGAAGTTACTAATACAAGGTGTGTATAGACAAAATGACTAAACAATTAACAATCAAAAGCATGTACATCATGTTTTCGGTTGGGATTTGGATTTTTGCATGTCCTCACCGTGTGTCCATCCTCATGGCATCTCCCACAATGAGCCCTCATTCAACACTTATACAAAAACAAAGTAGCTTTGTTATAGCAACTAAACCTACACTTCTTCTTCCTCTTGCATTTCAAAGATTCAATGGTGGTTGTACATTGTCATTATTCCCTTTCTCTTCAATGTAAACATGCCCAGATTCTTCATTAAACTTTATTAAATGATCCACTCCTTCATTGTCTACAAGATCTACGTATGTTGATGGATCAAAGCTAACTTTGAATTTCGGTCGAATGTCATTGCTTTCCTTTTCAATCATAGATGATATGATTCTTCACAATTCATCATAGGTTGTGCCTTCCTTTATAAATTTTGTTCTTACCAAACCTCCAACATATTGAATTTTATCTCCCCCACCATTTATAAACTTCCCCCAAAATGAAGGAAACAGAATAGATTTTTCTCGAAGTACCGCCATATTTCGGGACAATCAGAAGCAACAACCTTGTATTAACAAGCGAAAATGCATGTATTTACAACACAAAATGCACGTATTACCAACAACTTTTTTCAATCTTATCGAACTTGTAACTCAACTTTCCATCATCACATCAACCGAGAAGCCAACATAAAGCAGTACTCCCTCGTTATTTCCTGCGTTACAACCCCAAAAAGCAGTACAATTTCATTAGCCCTACAATTTCAATGTTTTCGAAGTTGTGGTTAATTTATGCATTTTGTGTTGTTAATTTATGCATTTGGTGTTGTTAATCGCCTGGAAGTCGACATGAGAAATTGAAGGTTTTCGAAGTTGTGGTTAATTTGTGCATTCTGTGTTGTTAATTTATGCATTTTGTGTTGTTAACCCGCTCTGGAAGTCGACATGAGAAATTGAAGGTTTTCAAAAGTTGTTAATTTCTACATTTTGTGTTGTTAATTTATTCATTTTGTGTTGTTAACCGCCTGGAAGTCGACATGAGAAATTGAAGGTTTTCAGAAGTTGTGGTTAATTTGTGCATTTTGTGTTGTTAATTTATGCATTTTGTGTTGTTAATCGCCTCTGGAACTTAGAAATCACAAATTCAATGTTTTCAGAAGTTGTGGTTAATTTATGCATTTGTATTGTTAATTTATGCATTTTGTGTTGTTATTCGCCTCTGGAACTCAGAAATCACAAATTTAAGGTTTTCAGAAGTTGTGGTTAATTTGTGCATTTTATGTTGTTAATTTATGCATTTTGTGTTGTTAATCGCCTCGGAACTTAGAAATCACAAATTCAATGTTTTGAAGTTGTGGTTAATTTATGCATTTTGTGTTATTAATTTATGCATTATGTGTTGTTATTCACCTCCGGAAACCACAACACGAAAACCTCCCTCTCTTGAAGGAGGGAGGTTACGCACATTTCGATCAGGTCCAAGTGCTACAACTTCGAAAACCTTATGTATGTGAGATGGTGAAAGTCGATCCGCTCCCGGTGAGGCCACGATCCGCTCGGTGAAGCATGTTTTGGAGAGGTTTTCGCATATCGGTGGTGGCAAGATATGTTGATTTGGGAATCTCCTACCGAACTGGACTTCCACTTGCATCTTTCCCGATCGCCGTATCTCGGGAATCTCCATCATGGTTTTTGAGGATCGGCTCTTCTTCAAGCTTCCGTCTTCTTCAACTTCAACATTCGTATGACGGGAATCTCCATCGTGTTGCTCCGTCGAATTGCTTATCGCTATATAACGGTGGTCAATATGCAAACACGATCCGGATCAAGTTGAAGCTTCCGTCTTCTTCAATTTCGGTCCCATCTCCGTCGAAGTGCTTACTCCACGTGCTCCCTCTCGCCGGCGTTGCACCTTACGTATGTGAGAGAGAGAGGAGAAGGAAGAAGTAGAAGGGCAATAAGGTCTTTTTACTCATATGAAATATTTACACGAGAGGTCCCTTGGGACTTCAGGGTAATTTCATGAATTGGTGGGACCTAACTGTAAATATATCTGTTCCTTAGGACCTGTGTGTAATTTTCCCAATAAAGGGGGTAACATCTGTAGTGCTTTTAATTACTTCTCCTCCTATTTTAAATAATTTATACTACAAATGACAGGTGGAGGTACCTATCATTGCCTCGCTCATCTACTGCTCCGAGGCTTTAGCTTTTCTGTCCGCAGCTGGTGGTGCCATGCCACATTGCCACCCCTGGCCTAGCCTGCACAACACACTCACAACATACGAAGCGTAAACATACAATACTCGCTGGTTTTGAAGCCCGTGAATCCTATTAATGAGTGCTCAATTTTTAATGTATATTAATTATGGTACAAATGACTAAAATTCTCCCACTACAGGCATCATTCTGAGATGGAGAATCCTATATTAATTTAATACTAATTGATAAGGCTGCCAAGGAATCTGCATCCTGTGAGTTTAGTCCCACTCCTCAGCTTGATCCGAACGCCAAAAGCCAAAAACAGAGAAGTGTGTGATCGAATCACAAAAGGAATAAAATATTAGATTATTTAGAAAGTAATGGCCCATAAAGGTATTAGTAAGCCACTGTGGCTCCTAGGAGCCTTATATCACAAGTTCAAGGCACAGGAAGAGAGTGAGGGTAAGTCTACAGTATATATAATATACACACGTGTCAGTGAAGGTTAGTTGCATCTCGACTCTGGCGTCGCCCATCTGTGAGCACCCACATCGCGCTTCTCAGAATTGCGTCGTGCAAGAAGGTATCAAAATGGATACTGAAGACGACAGCAAAACCGCTCCGCAGGTGGATGACGATGGCAAGCCCAAAAGGACTGGTTCGTCTCTCTCCCTCTCTGGTTTTCCATGTTCAGAAATTCGCCTCCAATTATCTCCTCTCTTTACTTTTTCTTCCTTCTCGCATATCCTACACATGCTATTCTATTTTTGAATCAATTCTCCTTGAAGGATAGTCGATAGATTATTTTCATAAGCTTCAAAGTATCGCCTTGATTGGAATTGCCTCATGTTTGAGCTTTCCGTTCTTCTCTCATCGTTGTTCGCTGTGAAATCTTTTGCTTTCTGTACAAATCCATGATCTACAGTTCAAGTTCCGCCTGGGGGAATTATTTTTAATATTAATTCATAAGTTTAATAGTATTATTGAGGTGTCCGGTCAACTTCAAAGTCATCCGATTAATAATAAAAAAAAAATCTAAATTTCGACATTTAAAATAATAAGTCTCTTTCAAGAAAAATTATATTCAAATTCGGCCTAAACTTACTTTGCTCTGTAATCTAAAAATTATATTATTTTAATCATAAAATTATTTGAAGTAAAACTATATATTTATTTTTTTTTTATTCTTAAAAACATATACGTTTATTACAGCTGTTAAGTCGATGGGGAAAATATTTTTTAAACTAAAACATATCTAACTTTATTTTAATCATAAAATTTATTTATATTTTAAAATTACAAAAGTATATTTTTTGAAAGAATTCAATCTATGTAATTATTCATTACTCTGAATCTGTACCTGCATGGATAGATATAATTCAAGTAAAAGTCTTGAAAAATACGCCTTTTATGTTGGTCGGACTCATCCTCTAAGAAGTAGAGGAAGAGAAATTTAAGAAGAAAGGATTGCACAATGTATTTAAGGTATCACTTTTCTTTAGGTTTGATTCTGCTTCCACCTATATTTATCTTATAGGATGTAATTTGGATTAATGAATGAATATCCAGCATAATACAATAAAGACCTTTGACTTTAACTATGAATCGCACTCCAAATACTCAAGTCAAGACAACAATGATTGTTATAAAGTGAAACTTCTTCTAATAGTGTTTAGTAACTTCTAAAACTGTGGTTTCACAAGCCCTTTTCTACAAATCGATTCAAAACTCCTTTCACATGTTTATCTTGTAAATAGTAAAAGTTATTCTAAAAAAACTAATCCAAAGTGAGTTATGATATTGTGTGGTGAGTTATGATGTTGTCTGTTTGAAAGAAGTGATGGATATAGGTATTTTTAGGCCATGAAATGATGCCTCTTGAGGTGACATCTCTTCAATTAAAAATTATAACAATTTATTAGATTCATAAATCTCATATGTTGATTCATAGACAAATATATGAAGAGCTGTACTTTTAAATTATTAGAGTTTTCTTCTAAAAATAACACAACCTTTCACCAAGTGATGATTATTTACCACATATTTGGTTATAACTTTTCACATATGTCCTTAGGAATTAAAGAGATGTAATTTGGTGACTTTTATTGTTGTTTACATAATCTTTCATATAAATCACTTAATTTAAAAGAATACGATTTTATAAAAACACATATCTCCATTTTAAAATATTCCAACAATCCCCCACCACTTTAGAATGATCACAAATTCTTATCACTTTGAAAATCTTATGTTGTCAATCAAAGGTATCCCAAGAATTTAAACCCTTACCTAAATAAAACATAGTTTCATCCCTCCAAAATAATACGGTAGACTAAGATTCGACCAAATTTCACAATACGAGCATGTGTACATGGTTCAGCTTTAGTGAAAAAGGGTGAGTGGAAGATGAATAACATATTACATGATATCCAAGGAATGTGTTGACGGCGACGACACACATAATAACCGTAGTGGTGGGAGCAGGAGTGCTGGCATTGCCGTGGGCGATGGCCCAACTAGGATGGATGGGAGGAATAGGCGTTATGGTTGCCTTTTCATGCATCTCCATCTTCACTTACAATCTCATTGCTGATTGCTACAGATATCCCCACCCGGTCTCCGGCTCCAGAAACTACACTTACATGCAAGCTGTCAAGTCTTATCTCGGCGGCCGCATGCACATCGCCTGCGGCATCGTCCAGTATTCCAAGCTTGCCGGAATAACCGTTGGCTATACCATCACCACATCCACCAGCTTAGTGTTCGTGGCATCACAATATCCCTTCCCACTTGTACTTAAGTTCACGTCACAACAATAAAGTTAAGTCTATTTTTTCTTCTGTTCTGTTGTGGGGGTGCAGGGCTATCAAGAAAGCAGGGTGCTTCCACCGAAATGGCCATCAAGCTTATTGCAAATTTTCCAACAATCCTTTCATGGCTGCTTTTGGGGTCCTCCAGATATTCTTGTCCCAAATTCCTAATTTTCACGAGCTTACCTGGCTCTCAACTGTTGCTTGCATTACCTCCTTTGGTTATGCTCTTATTGGGAGTGGCCTCTCTCTCGCCGTCCTCCTCCAAGGCAATTAATCTTTATCCTTAACTATATAATACATTCGTTTATGTTAGGATTGGCACATTCATGGAATGTTGTTTGTATTTGAACAGGACATGGATGACCAACTAGTATAACTGGAGTAGTAGTAGGGCCCGAACTATCTGGAGAAGATAAAATGTGGAGAATTTTCAGTGCAATGGGGAACATAGCTCTAGCTTGCTCTTATGCAACTGTTGTGTTTGATATTATGGTAAGGCAAACGATTATGTAACTTGGATTATATATGATCGTCTATTACTTGTGTATTTGAAAGGGTTTATCCGTGTGCATTGTTTAGGACACATTGAAGTCAACTCCACCAGAATGCAAACAGATGAAAAAGGCTAACGTGTTAGGGATCACGGCAATGACAACACTCTTTCTTACAGGTGGTGGCCTTGGCTATTCTGCTTTTGGGGACAAAACACCTGGCAACATCCTCACTGGCTTCGGATTTTACGATCCCTTTTGGCTGGTCGACATAGGAAACGTATGCATTGTCATCCACATGCTGGGCGCATATCAGGTTACCTCTTGTCCCCCCAAATTTTAAGAATCAAGAGCCCACCCTACGTTATTATAATGCCTATCTGATTTGAGAAATCAATACTCAATGACAGATAATGGCTCAAGCATTCTTCCTTATAGTTGAAATGGGTGCAAAGATGATGTGGCCCAAGTCAGATTTTGTGCACAAGGAATACCCGTGCAGAACAGGCAAAGTGACATTCAATTTGAACATGTTTAGGCTAGTTTGGAGGACGACATTTGTGATGATAGCCACTACTCTGGCCATGGCAATGCCCTTCTTCAATGAGTTCCTTGCCCTGCTGGGAGCTATTGGGTTCTGGCCTCTCATAGTGTTCTTTCCTATACAAATGCACATTGCCCAAAGACAAATTGAAACCCTTTCACTCAGGTGGTGTGCCCTACAATTGCTGAACTTTGTGTGCTTCCTGGTTTCATTGGCCGCAGCTGTTGGTTCCATACATGGAATCAGCCACAATCTCTCCAAATACAAGCCCTTCATGTATAAACAATAGTCCGCCCATATCATGTGGTAATAGATTAATTAAGCATAGCTTCAAGGACAAGTAGTGTAATAATGAGCTTTTATGAAGCATGATTAATATTTTTCTTCAATAAAAGAGAAGATATATGAAAGGGAAACTTTAATGTTTATTAGTTAATATTACGCTACCATTTGTTCTGGTCACCAATGGGTTTCGGAACATATATAAATATTTAATGTGTAATATTATTTACTTTAGGTCAAAGTATACGTTTGGTCCTTCATATTTACCTCTGTGTCATTTTAGTCCCTAAAGTTTGTTAAGTACATATTTGGTCCCTTAATGTTAACACCATTAGGCCGACTTAACGGAAAATACTGACTCAACAATTTTAAACGATGATTGTGCGATTAAATTATGATCAAACATGCTTATATGTTAGTATTTTAATAAATTAATTTTTTAAATCCTATTAATTGAAAAATATTTAATATTTAAATGTCAATAAAGATTATGAACTGATCATTCATAATAACCAACTTGAACTTGATTAACAGGATCAAGTTCATAAGCTAATAGGATTAACAGTTTACGTTTTCTGTATTTACTACTTGGTCACCTTGTGAACTTGACCACCTACATTTTCTGCATTTACACAAATTTTACACAAATAAGATGGTGGATGCAAGCATGCTTTTACTGTAATTATACGATTTTACATGATATAAATTACAGCATGATTATTAATTGCATGGTGCTCTAAGCACTGCAAATCACGTAGGTATGATTATTTTCATCAGCATTGTCCTTCCATGCACCCTTTTTTTAGTTATAAAAAGCATATACTAATGGCTTGAGTTATAAATGATATTGAACCTGCGACTTTTCACTTATAAATTACAGCATAATTGTTGAATGTTGTTGGATATTTTTATAGATTTATGATGTTTTAATTTTTTGTGACGCGTTTTATATTATTATAGGTATTTTTATAGTCCTAATTATATTTAATAGGTTTAAATTTTGCCTTCAAAAGAAAAAAACAAAGATAGAAAAAAAAATTAAATTTAGATTTTGGACTGTCAAGATCAATTCAGGGAGTTCACAAGACCCGGTCTAGTCTAACCGATTTAAATTGATGACAAATCAAACTAGACCTCAGACTGCTTTATATAACCCAAAGTCCTCTTCAGACTAAATCTCAGGTTAATGTCAAACTCACTTCCATCCAGTCCCGTCCTTACTCATTGCTAATTGAATCTTTGAAACCAAATCCGACAGCGGTATGCTAATAAAAAGATTCAGAAAACTAATAATGGGAAAAAAGGTTTTTTTTTTTTTTAAAAAAAAAATTGTGGGCAGAAAAGTAAAATGACGACAAGTTGACGTATGATTTCGCTGGTCCATTGTTTGTGCTCAATACAATCAATGATTTGGAGGCCATGATTGATATATGGCACATGAATTGAAACATCCCTTTTCACATGTCCCACAGTCTCAAGTGGAGCTCAATCCTCTAATTATAAACAAATAGAGCACAATCTTTTCTCCGTTGACGAGAGAATAGTACTATCAAAAAGAGAAGCAACACAACAGAGACTTCGAGTTCAATGATTTAATGATGTGTGAATAATTTAAGAAAATGTTATACCTCTCTCTGCAAGTAAACATCTTATCATGGTTTTTTAATCGAACTTCTCTTTCTCTAAATGGATCTCACTGAGTGCACATCTAAATTAGGAGGGGTGAAAATTACAAAATAGAACCTAGGTGTTTATGGAATTACATTTCAGCCTTATAAATATTTTAAGATGTTCATTTTAATCCCTTCACGAAACTTTTAATGGGATTAAATTGAAATTTTCTGAGTTGAAATATAATTTTCAAAAAATATGAGTATTATTATGTAGTTTTTTGGGGCCACCCCTAGCCCCTCCCTATTTCCACCCCTGTAATTTTGGGGGGGGGCCACTCTAACCCCTCCCTAGTTCCCCCTACAAGTATAGTTAGGATATGGAAGAGCTCTTTCCTAATTTCATTTTTCAACAAGTTAGTTTTTTTTAATAATGTTTGTAGCCTGAATTTGAATTTCCTTAGAATATTAATTAACCACAATTTTGACACTGACACGTAATTTTATAACGTACTCATTTTCTTTCATATATATTTGACTTTCATTTTTTTTTATAAAAAAATCTTACAATAGTAATACTTCAATATTTACAAACCAAGCTTATGTGCCAGAAAAATTTTGAGATTCACAAGTTAAATAGTCTTCCTTCGGTTATAAATATAGGACATAATTTTTAGTGCAGTTTACACTATAAACTATATCCTATATTTAAAACTGAAAATAGTTTTCTTTAATTTACTGAAAAATTATTTTTTGGCCGACCAATATCTCTCAAGAGAGGGAGTTCAAAGAAATTTGCGTCGTTTTATTTTATAAAAAAAAAAATCAATTAAAACTAAGTCACATAAAATTGAAAAAAGAACTTTAACAGACTTGTGTAATATTTTTTTCCCGCCAACAAAGATTTGTGAAACCTACTTGCTAATACGTTAGTAGTTTAAGTGAGAGTTATTCATAATGGTGCCCTAATTAAATCCTTGTTTTTAAGGATACTTAATTTAAAAAGTTTTTGTGCACGTGAAAAGTGTCACAATATTCCTAATGAAGAGAACCTTGTTTGGGAAACAGATTCGGCTCGCTTGCCAAAGTTGGGTGCTCACTCCTCCCCATCTATAGTGTGTCTTCTGGCCAATTTAGAAGCCTAACACAAACAACATTGCCCATGGAACAGCACTAAGCTAGTTGTTGTCAAATTCCACATGGGGAGATTAAATAAATAAATATAAATGTGAAAAGGAGCAAAGCGTCCAAAGTAGTTGCAGTTGAACCCAAAATCTTAGGGTTGTGGAGATCATAGGCGTGTTGAAGAAAATTGGCACTTGACAGTAGCATCAGTTCCGGAAGGGGCAGGGCTGGGGGTTAGTGGAAAAGTGAGTGGGCCCAACTTACTGATGCGGATGCTCCATTTCCCTCCACCACGTGTATGGCCCATATTCCATTCAACCTTCTATGTGGGCCGTGGGCGCCACGATTCAAGATGCCTCCATTCCATTCATTACGCATCTATTAATCATTGGTAATTTATAATTGGAAGCAAGTAAAAAGGATCTTGCTCTACCTCAATCATATATTCGTATAAGATGTGAGAATGAAGAAAAATGGTATTGGAAAATTTCCACCTACGATCGTGGGCTCGACTTGAAGCGAATATAGATTAGTCAGAATCAAATATTTCAGTAAACTGGGTGGACAACAGGAAAAAAATTTTTTTAAGTTTTCACTGCTCTCATTTTTGTGATGGATTAATTGTAGTCGGAGTCTTTTTTTCAGTTTTGTGATGTACACAAGGGAATCGTGCCAGAAAAAAATGGTCTCCCCCGATATTAAAAAATACTCTTAAAAGGCTACAAAAAGTGTAACTTCTTTTTAATAAAATACTGTATACTATTAAAGCACAGACATACAGAATACAGGGAGTTCAATTTCCCTCATTAAAAAAAAAAAAAGAATCTCTTCGCGAATAGATAGATGGCAGATCTTCCGTGATTACTAGAGATTCCGATTTCATGCAGGCAAGTTACAGTCTACAATTCAAACGAAGGATGAATTTTTGGAGCTAACCCTCAATGATAATGGAAGGACTTCCTTTTTCCGGGAGAAGATTGATTCACATCAAATCAATAGAAAAAAAAGAAAAAAAAAAAAAAAGCATAACATGATCTTTAATTGATATTAGCTATTTTGAAAATAACGACATTATTTTTTCTTATTCCTATTAATCGAAAAATACGATGTTATTATTAAGAGTATTAAAGGACCCCAAAAGGAATCTCTATATCTTCTACAGGACAAGTGTAATTTGAAAACTTGTTGGCAACATCTTTCTGAGATCTACTGACTCTCTCCTGTCCTTACACTAAGTGTCAATATAATCCCTGAAACTATGATTATATGTTTCTGACATATATTAATTCTTACACCAGATTGACCGCATAACACGTTTTGCATTTGAGATTGCTCAGAAGCGGCGTGGGAAGCTTTGCTGTGTTGACAAAGCCAATGTGTTAGAGGTACTTATTGCTGGATCCAGTTAAGATATTTACTTACCAATCGGGGATTGACTATAGTACTATTTGAATCATCATAGCGAGTTTGTGGCTAATCTGTGGTTGAGATACACTGAAAATCATTGTGCTTATGTATATTTTATTTTCTCATCGAAGCCAATAACTTAGCTACAATGTCAAAATAAATACCCTTTTGGCACAACCCACCCCCATCCGGGGTTATAAATCTCTTTTTCTTTACCTGCATTGATGCACATGTACAAGTATGTAAGATGATAATAACCTCTTGGCCCTTAGATGTATTACTCATGCCTGGTGGCTTCTTTTTGAAAGCGTAATTACATTTGACTTTATGTTAAGCCCTTTGCTCGTCTAAAATCATACATGGAAGTACCACTTGTAGGATTCTTTTTGTGCAAGCGAGCCTACCTTTTCTAAATACTAAAATTGGTGGGTTAGCGACATCAATATAATGAAGATACATCTCAACGGTTCTTGATAGACACAATTGTGGATATTGTTGGCAGCATTTGAGATTGGAGTAGGTAATATGTGTAATAATTAGCAGCAGATCAGTCAATTAATGGAATTTTTAAAGAAGACTTTAAAGATGCAAGTTAAATTATCTGCAAAATTGTACATGACTAAATAATTAAAACTTGCCTATGAATTGGCTACTGATATCAACAATAATGAGAAACAGATACACGTGTACATGATAAATTTATGTCCTCCAACATATGTGTTAATGTGCTTGGTCTGTCTATAATTTTTAGGCATCAATGCTTTGGAGGAGAAGAGTTCTGGCAATAGAACAAGAATATCCCGATATTGAGTTATCACACATGTATGTTGATAATGCCTCAATGCAATTAGTTCGCTATCCCAAACAGGTTTGCTTATGGAACATATTAGCATAATCTGTGTTTCATTTCAATTGGGGCTACATTAAATGTAATTCACAGAAGGAAAATTCTTTGAATGAAAAAATTGCAAACGTTACCTTGTTTGATGCTGAACTTTGCAGTTTGACACAATTGTTACAAACAACATATTTGGGGATATATTATCAGATGAGGCTGCAATGATCACTGGAAGCATTGGGATGCTTCCTTTTGCAAGTCTTGCTGATTTGGTGTGAAAAAAGATATTATTATAATGTAGATCATTAGTGTGTTTTAGGTGAGTGACTATCTTTTTGACCTGACCATATTTGGTTTTAATTGGTTTAGGGACCTGGGATTTTTGAACCTATACACGGTTCCGCTCCTGACATTGCCGGGCAGGTTAGTTTTTCATACTTTCCATTTTTTGGTTGTTTATCTTTAGGCAACATCCATTATGACGGAATAATTATCTTTATACAGGACAAAGCAAATCCTTTCGCCACTGTTCTTAGTGCCGCTATGCTTTTGAAGTATGGTCTTGGAGAAGAGAAAGCTGCTGAGAGAATAGAAAATGCAGTTTTGGACACCTTGAACAGGGGATTTTGAACTGCTGACATATATTCTGCTGGAATGGTAAGCGCGCAGTTCAGTCCCTTGGCATTTATGTCAAGTTTTTTCATTGCACTTAAGTGGAGTAGGAAGCCAAATGCCTATTTGTCATCGCTTTACTTCTTGTCCACGACGTCCTTGATATGCCTACGCGTGTCTTTGTATGAACTTTTCTCTAGGTGTTCTTGTATAATGCTTGTCTTTCCGTTCAATGAATTTGCACTGTGTGATGCTTATTGTCTGTTTATGCAGAAACTGGTAGGATGCAAACAGATAGGCGAAGATATAATAAAGTCAGTTGAATCCCAGGGTCCTGCTACTGTATAAGTCGGGCATAGACATCCACAAAATTTGGGTGCTGAGTTTGGCTTGAGGATCTCTTCTGCTAGACTATGATTATCAATGCTTTCCTTAACGCTAAGTAGAATAAATTGTCCCAGACTGAAGAGAATTCCAGGTTACTTTTAGGTGAAGGTTAGACACTGCTATTCAAGTGAAATATGGAGCATTCAAAAGGTAGTTTGGCATCCACGGTCATTCTGTCAGAAGACACGTGCATGATGAAAACCCACTTCAAGACGATATTGTGGATCTTGGAACCATAACCGCTAATTTTGATTCTGCTTTGACTTTTAACAGGCAAGTGGAGGAATCTGCAATCCATTAGTAAAAGGCACACAGGAGTCCACTTGAGTGGGAAATATATGATGTTAAAGTAATTCCCATGACTACGGTGTTCTTTGTGTTGGAGCAAATGATTCA